>BRKX01000010.1:50790000-53290000 GCA_026008535.1 Perilla frutescens
TTTAGATAGGTTTGTTTTTGAGTGATTATTCGAGTGAGTGAAGCTAGGATAGTCCTCTGTATGTTTTATGCAGTGTTGTCAAGGGAGTGAACCGAGACAACATTAGTATTGTTTTTGTGTTTCACTTGTGATAGTGAATTTCACCTTGAGGCAATCACACACCGTAAGGAGTGTGATTTAAAACTTGTTTTGTGCAAAGTTCTATTTACGTTTCCGTTGCATGTTGAAGGCAATGTGGTAACACTAGCTTCAACATTACATTTAACTTTGCAATTTACATCCGTAATTCACATTGTTTCAGGCAACAAATTATAACAAGTGGCATCAAGAGCCGGTACTTGACACACTAAGTACTCGATCCGGTGTTGCTTGAAATCTGTGATGGATATTCAAATTAATCAATGTCGTCATCCTGCTCTAGATAGCAATGGTGGTAACTATGTCATGTGGAAATCTCGAATGAAAATCTACATCAAATCTATCGATGAAAGAGCATGGATGGCAGTTATTGAAGAATGGAGCCCTCCTAGGATGGAAGGTCCGAATGGAGATTTTGTGTTAACTCCAGAATCTCAATGGACAAATGATGAGAGAATAATCTCAAATTTTAATGCTCGCGCTCTGAATGCGATTTTTGTTTCAGTCAATGTTCCATGCTTCAAAATGATTTGCAATTGTGTTACTGCATATCAAGCATGGACCATTCTTCAGGAACATTGTGAAGGGTCTGCCAGTGTTAGGAAGACCAAACTGAGGTTGCTCACATCAAAATTTGAAAATTTGCGCATGTTTGAAGATGAAACTATTTCATCTTATGCTGAAAAATTATGTGAGATCTCAAATCAATCTACCGCTCTTGGGAGTCTAATCTCTAATGAGAACATGGTTAGCAAGTTGCTTCGAACTCTCCCAGAAAGATTCAATATGAAAATTTCTGCAATTGAAGAAGCACATGATGTAGGAACCATGAGTATGAGTGAAGCCGTCAGCATCTTGCTAACATTTGAGATGAACCTGCAAAATCAGAAAGCAAACTCAACTTCAAAGGGAATTGCTCTTCAGACAACAACAGTGTCTTAGAGAAAAGATTATGGGACTGGAAATTAGACTCACCAGGAGTGATGCTGAAATCACTAAACTAAAGAGGGAAGTGGAGAGCACCTCAAGAACATTTCAGAAATGGAATCAAAGAACGAATGTCCTAAATGAAGCCTTAACATTGGGACAGACAGACAGGGCTGGACTGGGATTCTCAAACAAAGTTTCCATGACTCCCTCAAATCACAATGTTGTGAAATTTGTGAAGGAGAACAACCCAAACATGTCTACATGGAGCAATGTTGAAGATGATGATCAGAAGAAATGTAAGGGCTCAAAGGTTCGAAAATATGGGTGCCATTACTGTCAGGAGCCGGGACACATTAAACCACATTGCTTTAAGTTTTACGATGATGTTGTGACCAGGAAAACAACATCAGGGATCACATCAAAGAACAAGAACCAGATGAAGTCCAAAAAGATGAAGGTTGCATGTAATGTTGTGTACACATCACTGAAGGCTAACATTGCCGGAACATGGTACTTCGACAGTGGATGTTCTCGACACATAACCGGCAATAAGGAGTTTCTTGAAGAATATACCACTTCAAACAAAGGCAAAGTCAGTTACGGAGGAGGAGCTCAAGGAAACATTGTCGGAAAAGGTACATTGAATGTTAAACATTTTCCTAAGCTTCAGAATATTCTACATGTTGAAGGACTGACAGCAAATTTGATCAGCATTAGTCAGCTTTGTGATGATAGTATGTATGTCAAGTTTGATAAAAACACTTGTGAAGTGTTTGACAAACATGACAAATGTATAATGTTTGGTAGCCGTGCATCTGATAATTGCTACCATGCTGACAAAGATGAAACGTGCAACATGACTGTTAATGATGAAACCAAGTTGATTCATCAAAAGCTCGGTCATATGAGCATGGTAAATTTGAAGAAACTGATTGTGTCGGATGATGTCCGTGGCCTACCAAAGCTGAATGTTGATCACGATGTTGTATGTGGTGCCTACCAATAAGGAAAACAAACCAGAATTCCTCACAAAAGCCTGGGTGGCTGTCAAACAACAAGATGTTTTCAACTCTTACACATGGATATTATGGGACCAGTCGATACAAAGAGTATGAGTGGTAAGAGTTTCATACTTTTCATTGTTGATGATTTCTCAAGGTACACTTGGGTTGAATTCCTGTAGGAAAAATCTGAAACATTCAAAGTCTTCAAAAGATTCTGCCGCATAATGTGTTTGCAATTTGACACCAACATTGCATGCATCAGAACAGATCATGGAAGAGAATTTGAGAATGCTGCATTCAATGGCTTTTGTGAAAGGAAATGAATACTACATGAGCATTCAGCTCCCAAAACTCCTGAACAAAATGGAGTAGTGGAGAGAAAGAATCGAACTCTGCAGGAAATATCATGTGCAATGTTACAGGCTAAAGGGCTTTCGAAGAAGCTATGGGCTGAAGCTGTCAACATAGCCTGTCACATCGGGAACAGAGTCTATCTTCGATCAGGAAGAAATGAGACACCTTATGAGCTTCTAAGAGAAAGAAAGCCAAATCTCAAATATTTCCATGTGTTTGGATGTGTCTGCTACATCCTGAACGACAGAGACTACCTTGGAAAGTTTGACTCTAAAAGTGATAAAGGATTGTTCTTGGGATATATATGCTCAAAACAGCAGAGCATATCGTGTTCTTAACCTAAGAACCAAAGCTGTGCAAGAATCTGTCAATGTTGTGTTTGATGATCTTGCAGGCCTGGCAACTAGATCTGAGGAAGATGATGTGTCTTTTCTCCTCCATGAACCAGATGTTGCTGATAAGGAGCCTAGTGGAACTACCAAAAGTCCTACGAGAAGTCCTGATGTCAAATTCAATGCTTCTTCTCGCTCAGCAAAGGGATCAACATCACCTCGAACACCAGACTCAGAATCCTCCTCTGAAAGTGATGATGACCATCTTCCACTGGCTCAGTATTAACCAAGACGTGATCCTTCAAGGAGAATCAAAAGAGATCACCCAAATTCCCAAATCATTGGTGATGGATCTTAAGGAGTCAAAACCAGAACAAAGAGCTCAGCCGATGTTGCTGAATTGGTCAAACAGGTTTGCATGTCATCAGTTATTAACCTTGTGTCCATTTCATGCTTTCTATCCAGTGTTGAACCTAAAAATGTCAAAGAAGTATTAAAAGATGAGTTCTGGGTAGAAGCAATGCATGATGAGCTGATTCAGTTTGTTCGGAATAATGTGTGGGAGTTAGTTCCAAGGCTTGAAAATAAAAATGTAATTGGAACTAAATGGATCTTTAAGAACAAGACTGATGAGTTTGGGAATGTGGTTAGAAACAAAGCCAGGCTAGTGGCACAAGGTTATACACAAGTAGAAGGAATAGACTATGATGAAACATTCGCTCCTGTTGCTAGAATAGAGTCTATCCGTCTCCTACTTGCCATTACTTGCCACATCGGGTTTACACTGCATCAAATGGATGTCAAAAGTGTCTTTCTGAATGGCATTTTGAATGAGGAAGCCTATGTTGAACAACCAAAAGGCTTTGAATGCCATGAAAAACCAAACCATGTACTGAAACTACACAAGGCCTTGTATGGGCTTAAACAAGCTCCTAGAGCTTGGTATGTTCGACTTACCGAGTTTTTAATTGACTTTCGTTTTTCAAGAGGCGTGGTAGATAAAACATTGTTTATCAAAAGGATTCACAAACACATCACTGTTGCACAAATCTATGTGGATGATATTGTGTTTGGATCCACCTGCTATAATCTCCTTAGGGAGTTTGTTGATGCAATGTGCAACACATTTGAGATGAGCATGGTCCGTGAATTGGCTTACTTTCTTGGTCTCCAAATCAAGCAAGACAAAGATGGGATTTTCATATCCCAAAGTAAGTATGCCAAAAGTTTGATCAAGCGCTATGGACTTGAAGCTGCAAAGCCCATGAAAACACCAATGGGATCCTCTGAAAATTTGAGCAAAGACGATGTTGGAGTCAATGTTGATCCAACAATGTACAGAAGAATAATTGGTAGCTTGCTCTACTTGACTGCCAGCAGACCTGATATCATGTTCAGTGTTGGAGTTTGTGCTAGATACCAAGCTCAACCCAAGGAGTCACACTTGAAGGCTGTTAAAAGAATAATTCGATATGTTGCTGGCACAGTTGACTTTGGAATCAGATTCTGCAAAGACACCAACACCAGCCTCATTGGATATAGTGATTCAGATTGGGCAGGTGATGTTGATGGTAGGAAGAGCACAAGTGGTGGTTGTTTCTTTTTAGGGAGCAATATTGTTTCTTGGTCAAGCAAGAAACAAAATTGCATCTTTTTGTCAACAGCTGAATCCGAATATGTTGCAGCTGCTAGTTGCTGTGCTCAGTTGGTATGGCTGAATCAAATGCTGAAGGACTATGGCATGACAAGCTCATCACTAACCCTGCTATGTGATAATGCTAGTGCTATTGAAATTTCCAAGAACCCCGTTCAACATTCACGCACTAAGCATATCAACATTCGAAATCACTTTATCAGAGACTTGGTGGAAAAGGAGATTATAAACATCAAATACATATCCACTGAAAATCAAACAGCGGATATTTTCACCAAGCCTCTTGATTTCGAGAGATTTTCTGCCTTGAGAAAGTCTCTTGGAATGTGTTCTATTTAATTAGTTCATTTTGTTTACTGATGTTGAACTCGATGTGAGTTTTTTTTAAACATCAGTTGTTTACCTCGTTTGCATTTATTTATGTTAGTTATTTCTTTTAAGCATTATTCAAGGTTGACTTAATGAAATTATTGTGTTTCTGTATTTATTTAACAAAATCAGCTACTTGAAATTCTATGTCTGTGTTTGTGAATGAAATACCCGCAATTCTATAAGGTGAATTATAGTTGGGTTTGTTCACTGTTTGTCTGTGTTCTAGCTGATGTTGTGACCAAGATTGCAGAAGAAACGATAATCGTCAGAAAATATGTCTAGAATTATATTTTTACTGTAATTTCCGTCTTTTTATTCTTTTATATATAAAAAAAGGGGAAACAGAAACTATTTTGGGACCCATAAAGATTCACTTTTTGAATTTGTGTGATAAATACACGTTTTGATATGGTGTATCCCTATCCACTAATTCTGTTTTATTTAAATATTTTCCTTGATAAGGAAAATAGAAAAAGTGGGTGATGTGACAGGGGACTGTTCCGATTTTTGAGGGTGAAGGGATATATCAACCCATTTCTGAAATCATTCTTTATTACTGTCACTCTCTCTCTCTCTCGAAGCCTCTTCGTCTCCCACTATTTTTTTCTGCTTCTTCAAGTTTTTTTTCTTGAATATCAATGGCAAAACCCAAGGATATCTCTGCCATGTTTGAGATGATGAAACAAATGTTCGAGAAGACTATGGGCACTCCATCCTCTGCCTCTAGTCCTGCTGGAACATCAGCTATCACTCCCTCCGCCACATCAACTCCTGCCGTCACTGCAACAGCCGAACTCACTCCAGAAGGACCCAAATCGGAGTCCAACAAACCCTCATCTTCTCCGACTGACCATGCAGATGCTTCTATGGTAGATACTGCTGCTCCTGACTCCATAATGGTACTAAACCCCACTCCTCTCCAACACATAAGTCCTGGTGCAGAGGAAAACCCTATCGACCCAGATCTGGAGCTACACACTCAAGCTCTTGCCGAGAAAAAGAAGAGTGGCCCTACTCGCAAGTCAAAATGACTACACGGCCAACAAGGGTCTGTCAAGAAAGAGGCCGGTGAGGGTTCGAGCAAAAAGGCAAGAAGAACGCTGAAAATGGAAGAAAAATCAGCAAGGTCATTGAAAGATGAGTCCAAGCATGAAGAAAACCCCCTTGAAAATTCTCCAGACAAAGTTGTAGCTGATGTGGAAGTTGATGCTCAAAAATAAGAGGAACCTCTATCTGCGATACCAGAGGACGATGTTCCTGCTATGCCTGCGACTTTAGGACACACTTTGAAAGGAAAAGGGAAAAAGGGTACTACAACTGGTCCTACAAAGAAGGAATTCTCCCCCACGTCTTCACAAGAGATGGTCTATTCTGGAACAGCTAAGGAGATAGTCTCTCCGACTCCTACTCATTCAGCTGATGTCAAAGATGATGTTGAGTTTGCTGACTCTGAACCTGTCTATCCTCCAGGTTCTCCTCATGATGTCTCCTCTGCATTCAATAAGACGTTCTATTCTCAGCATGCTAAAACTCTTCATAAAATTGTCATTCTTCGCCCTACGCGAGTCAAAAAATAAATTGACATGCTTAGTTTTAAGAAGTATGGAATGGATGTTTTCTTGAAGGAGAGGGGTCTCTGGAAATCTGTCACTACTTTGTCTTCTTTTGAGCCTGATGTTATTGCTGAATTTTATGCAGATGTGTCTCCTAAGATGGGTGATAAGTCTAAGAGCAAATTTGGGGAGGTTTATATGCGAGATAAAATCTATGTTTTTAACCCCATGATGATCAACAAATTCTTGGGTCTGGGTAATGATTCTGATGTTGTTAGCCTAGACTTAATTGATGATGTTGTTGGGACTGTTACTGGTGGGTTGGTGACTAAGTGGACTAATAAAATTTCCACTTCTAAGCTCACATTTTTCTACTCTGTTTTACATAAATTGATTGTGTGTAATTGGTTACCCACCACCAACACTTCAGTCCTCACAGTTGATCAAGCCATCTTGCTCTTTAAACTTGGCACAAAAATTCCCTTCAATCTCGGAGAATACATTTTTGATTGCATGATGAAGTCGGCTGCAAAGACAAACACAGCCAGCATTTTACCATTTCTCTGTCTCATCTATGCCCTCCTAGTTGACCAAGGTGTGAAGCCAAATAAGAAGAAGATAGTTACTGAAACTGCAACTATCTCTATCACCAAGCCTAAAGGGAATGAAGATCGTGTAATTGATCTCCCTTACACCTTCGGTCGAAGTTCAACAGCTGCATCAAGGGATGTTGGGCAGGATGTTGCTGCAGATTGTGCACTCTCTCCTCTCATTTCAGGAAGTGATATAGCGAGTGCTTCCTCGCACTTGACTACAATTTCTGTACAGGTTTTGAATTCATATGTCTCACAGATGGATTCATTAATCCATCAAAGCACAGTACTCACCAATGCAATGGTTGAGCTTCGTCAAGCACTTCGGGGAATTCTTTCTACACAAAAAGGGGGAGTAGATATTTTCTGCTGCTGCTGGGATTGCTGGTGAAATTGCTAGTGATGATGGTGTTGAAGGGGAGAAAACTGGAAAGTCCATGGCTAAGGCAAAAGGGAAGAAGAAAATATGAATTTTCTTTTTCAAAAATAATTTTATTTCATGTTTATATATTGTGCTGGACACAATCTTATTTTGGATGTGTTTACATCCTTGTTATTTTTGTTTGTGTGCTGGACACATATTTTTATTTTATGATGTTTTGGGTATTCAAGTGTTGAATATCCTTGGATATTTTGGTATTAATCATCAGTGTTGATCTAATGATTTTGATATATATATGTTGTGTTACATATTTTAATATGTGATGTTTGTATGTTGAGAATGCTTTCAACATTGATATTTTATTTTTCACATAACTTATAGTATGTGATGTTTTATGTTGAGAATGTTCTCAACATTACATTTGTATATGGGATAATTGCCCACTAATTTTTCTGTACAGGGGTAAATACCCACTAATGTTGTATATTCATGTATAAGGGATTATACCCACTAACCTTGTATAATATTTTACAGATAAAAACTTAAGGGGGAGCAGACCTTAAGGGGGAGTTTTTGAACTCCAATATTTTTGATCGTATTCCGCTGCGGCTCTAATCATGTATATATTGAGCTTTATGTTTTATGCAGAAAGGATAAGCTTAAGGGGGAGATTGTTAAGTATGATGTGTTCCAAATGATGTTATCACTTCGCTGATAACATCGTGATCAATGTCGTATCTAATGTTGCCCGTCATTCTCGTCACACCGAGTATAACACTCGGATCTCTAACCTTATCCTTTCCTAATATTTTGGATTAATTTATTTTAAATTAATCTTAATAAATTGTGATTTTTGTCACATATCATTTTCCACGATTTAAGGGATTTATTAGATATTTTATTTCGAATTAAAACGTGGATTATGCTTGATTTTGACTAGGTCAGAATCTATTCTGAGTTTCAAGGGACATGATGTTCCCCACTTCATCTTTGATACTAACCGTTGCAGAGAACGTGGGTAGCTGGAGTAACCGCCATTGTTACACGATGTTGAAGAACGTGTGCCACGCAGTGCAGAGGACGGTTATCTCGAGTCCAGTTCAGCAAGGGTAGTGGAAGGTGGTAGTTTTGCATCCAACTCATCAAGGATCATGGAGAAACTACCCAGCCCAGATGAAGGAAGTATTTAAGGTCTCCTTAGACCTTAAAATCATTTATGCAAGCAGGTTATCACCGTGGTTTGTGAGAAGCTCTGAATCTTGCATCTAGTGTCATCTCTGAAGTCCAAGACATCTTCCTCGACATCTGCCTAGCGTCCCAATCAGCTGGAGACTTTCATTCCAGTTGTGTGTGTAGGTTAGATAGTCAACTTAGAGAAGTCTAGGATTTAGAGTGACTGATTGTAATCTATCTATGTGTTTAGATAGGTTTGTTTTTTAGTGATTATTCGAGTGAGTAAAGCTAGGATAGTCCTCTGTATGTTTTATGCAGTGTTGTCAAGGGAGTGAACCGAGACAACATCAGCATTGTTTTTGTGTTTCACTTGTGATAGTGAATTTCACCTTGAGGCAATCACACACTGTAAGGAGTGTGATTTAAAACTTGTTTTGTGCAAAGTTCTATTTACGTTTCCGCTGCATGTTGAAGGCAATATGGTAACACTAGCTTCAACATTACATTTAACTTTGCAATTTACATCCGTAATTCACATTGTTTCAGGCAACAAATTATAATAAAGAGAATTTCATAATTTCTCAAAGAGAAACCTTGAAGCTTCAATTGCTCTTGCTTTTGGTGTTATGGGCTCAAAATAAATCATTAGGCCTTCTAAAATAAACTTGGGCTACATTTCATTGGAAAATTGGATGCTACTCGTCCGGGCACCGTGCTCGAATTGAATGGTTATTTTATTTTTTAAATTTTTGTAAAAAAATTTTGAAAATTATATTTTGGGGATATAAATGATGAAATTAGTAAATTTTAATTATGTTCGTTGCGATTTTTTTAAATTGCGTCTTGCTATGCAAACAACATAGGTATTTTTTTTAACGATATCATGTGAAAATCAAAACATTGTCATTTACATAGTAGAAGGTGAAAAAAAAAATTCGGAACCAATATAATTAATATCTACTTAAGAAGTAAGATATGTCCCCAAAATATTTTTTTCAAAACCTTTTTACAAAAAAATTTAAAAAATAAAATGCCCCAACTGGGCACGGTGCCGATGGGAAGCATCGAGAATTTTCCAAATTTCCTTTTATGCTTAAAAATATAAGACTTTTCCCTAAAAAAATATAGGCCCAATACAAATCATTTAAAGTTAAAGTTAATTGCAGGATTTAACACAACAACGATTATATCATTTTGTAATTTTCACACAACATTTAAAAGTTTACAATTAATACACAACCTTTAACATTTTTGCAATTGTAATGTAACGCCCTACGATTGATACACAACTTTTGACGTTTTTACAATTGTAATGTAACGCCCAGTCCCATGTAACTCCCTACAATTGATACACAACCTTTAACATTTTTTCAATTGTAATGTAACGTCCCAGGCCCACGATGTGGGCCCAACAAAGAAACGACGGCACGACGGACTCTACTAGCAACTACTTGACATCCGTTATCACATTGTCAAAATGGTTAACCCAAGTCATTAGAGAGTCCATTAAGTCCATTTATATACTCATCATACTTTCGTTCTCCCACCAATATGGGCCGTCACATGTAACAACCTAAACAATATCGTTTAAGTTGCCATAATATTATACGTGTGGAGTAAAAATTGGCCATATCAAACAAGTTTAATTTGACAAAAACATATTTGAGATGTTAAAATTGGAAAAATGTTAAAGGCTGTGCGTTCAATCGCAAATTTTAACAGCTTGTGTCGAAATTACAAAATGATATAAATGTTGTGTTAAATTATGCAATTAACTTTATACATGTAGCCAGATTAATAATCGGCCATGTTAGATGGGTATAGCGGGAAATCATCCACATCAGACGGTCTAACCGGAAAAATATTGGGGATGTTACAATTGCAAAAATGTTAAAGTTATTTATGCAATTGCGAACTTTTAAATGTTGTGCGAAAATCATAAAATAATGTAAGCATATTTTATGTTAAACCCTACCGTTAATCCTTAACATTATTATATTGAAGTATGAGATGCAACACCATTTAATTTAATTTAAAACAAGCTTTTTCACTTGAGAATTGGGGGTGTTATGATTATTATATTGAAATACGAGATGCAAGTGTTAAATTGGGAATTTTTAGTGAGTTGAATTGTTATGTTGTGACAAATTGTCAATATAAGAAATAAAAAGATTAAATTAGAATTTATATATACAATGTGAAGTTTTAATTTTTCCACCGCCAGTCCAAGTTGAATTTCGATCAATGAGGGTGCAGTGCTAGAGTCGTCGATGAGAAAACTATATATTGTTATTTGTTAGAGATTATTAAGTTTTTCTTACCTCTATAACCATATATAGTTAAATACTCTTTCACTGCTCACTAGCCCAGTAGCCCATATGTTATTTTTAGATGAAAATATAAACATAATGTAGAATTGTAGACAAATTATTATTTGTTTTAATTTTTTAGAAGATAGAATGTAGAGAATCTAGAAGTAGAAGCACCAAAAACCAAAATGAAAATTTGAATATAAAAAAACATTCAAAATGTGTCCAATATTCCTGCCGATCGATGGTATCAGATGCCTTCTCCATTCTTTGCTTTTAAAATATATTTTCCAAAATATAAGAAAGAGGGGATATTCTCATATTCATTCCACGCCTAACTATCGGTTACGCACCTCATTTTTCGATCGCAAAAGATCTGCTCCCTTTCCAGATTTGTTATTTATTTTAAAGGTTTGATGTTAAATGTAATTACTTAAAGTTCATTTTTCTCAAAATAAAAAATAAAAATAATACTTAAAGTTCATGATATTTTTTATGTTTTTTTTTATAATTTTATATCAGCATATAATTATCTCTTTATATTTATCTTGGTACTAGATTCATTTGTCTTCAATAAAAATATTAATTTTTTATTTTTAATTTATTTTTTGAAAAGAATCCTTATAAAAAGTACAATTACGAAAAATAACAATAAATTAGTTGTCAAACTATGCTAAATATGATCAAATTATATTATAAAATATGATTATATGTACAAATATCATATATTAATTGTTTTGGTTCAATGAAAATAATTAAATTTATGGGGATCGGGTGAAATGACTATTCCCTTACTTTTGAATAATTATTGAATTCATTCGGGAATGGTGTTATCAATTTTAAAGCATATTAATCGTAAGAATAAGAATGAACATAAGAATTAAGTGTGTAATCAAGTAGTCATAACCTCGAGTCGAGATTGACTAAAAAAATTGAAATTTGAATCTAGCATCGTTGAGCTTTGATTTTTTGAGCTCGAGTTTGACTTGATAGAAACCTCGACAAGCTCAACTAGATATAATTATGTATTAATTTAAAATATTTTTTATTTGATTTAAAATAAAAATAATTGAAGGAAACTATTTTTTGGCGAATTTTGAAAGATAGACGGTGGTCGACAATGTTTGAGCTCAGGCTTCTTTTGCAACGAGAGTGCTCCAAAAAGGAGTACGAAGTCTGGACTGCTATGGCAGCGGAAGTTTGGAGATTCCTGTGTAAACAAAAGCATGACTTGAACGGTACTCCTGTGGTGGTCAGTTTCGATCGATCGTCTATCTTGGTGCATGCATTCCAAGAGGCTCGACGTTTGTTCCTCTCTTCTTTATCTCTTGGTGTGGAAGTGGGGGAAAAGAAGTGGCTCCCCCCGCAAAAGGTTGCTACAGACTGGATGTCGATGCGTCTGTTAATTTCCAGTATCGAAGCTCTGGAGTGGGAGTGGTGGTTAGAGATTGGAAAGGGAAGCTACGGGCAGGTCGAGCAAAAGCAATTGATGAACCTGTTTCAGTACTGGAGGCTGAACTCAAAGCGATTCTCCTTGGGGTTGAGTTGTGTCTTCAGAAAGAGCTCGTGCCTTTTGTTGTTTTCTCAGATTCACTGCTAGCTATCAGGTTGCTCAAAGGTGGGCGAGGTGGAGATAATTTTTTGGAAGATGAACTGCCATATCTCGCGGAGGCTTATTCTAAATGCTTCATTTGTGATTTTCGCCATATGTGTCGAGAGGCCAATATGGTCGCTCATGCTGTTGCTCATTTTGGAGCTGATTGTATCGGGTTGATAACCTGGAAAAAGTTCTTCCCCCACTGGTTGGGAGAGCTTATTGCTTAATATAAAGTTCTTTTTAATTTCAAAAAAAAAAAAATAATAATTCAATCATTGATGGTATATAGGTAAATAACCATGGGTAACATTAAAGTTACACTAATCAAGTTCGATTTGACTCGTGAGCAGTGGCGGAACAGAATTTTTTTGAGGGGGGCATATTATTTGGCTACAATTTTTTTTTCTTGCAAGATAACAAGACCCTATATTGTTTGGCTACAATTTTTTTTATTTTTTTTGGCAAGATAACAAGAAAAAAATAAATTTTAAATAAAAAATGATGAAAATTGAGTCCAGGAGAATTTGAAAACATAAGTGATCGGTAAATTATTACAAACTCACAATCTCAGCTACGGTGACTTCTTTTTAATTATTAAGTCTTCTCAAGGACCATTTTTTATTAAAAACATTGATAACTTTTTTAAAAGGTAATTTTTTGTGGATTTTCTATTCTACCCCTCACTTATTCATTATTTTTTCTATAATACCCATCACTTCTTCTTCAACCCCCAGCCGCCACCACTTTTCTATTCCATTTTATGCATTTCTTGATTTTGTCAAAGGTAAGGAACTATAAATTGAAGCCACTCTATAGCCCTCCCCCTTCCAAGTTCAAATCTTCAAAAGCTCATTCCCTGCTTTTCGACGGTGAGGTGAGGGGGCTATTTCACAAAGTTTTTCGGGAAATCCTTGACTAAAAGAGGTTAGTTTCAGGTCAAGCCCCCCTCAGCCCCCCCGGTTCTAGGGATGTCAATAGGTAGGGTAGGGTACGGGTATGCCTTCCCCATACCCTACCCTAATATAAAATGCCCTACCCATACCCTACCCTATTATCCTATTTTTTATAACGGGTAGGGTACGGGTATTACCCTACGGGTAATCGGGTACCCGCGGGTAAAACGGGTTACCCGTTTAGATTTATTTAATAATATTAATATATCACAATAAAAAATCTAAAAAACACGAAAAAAATTAATACACGAGTTTTTTTTATCAAAACATAACCAATACAAACAAATTAAATTCTTGTGATGCCACCATAAGTCCATAACAACAAAACGAGAAAATTAATTGTAAAAGTCTCCATCAAACAACAAAAAGAACAAGTCTTTGAAATCTCAATACGAGAACATAGCATGAAGTGGCTAGTCTATTAATTGATGTTGTTTAAACAATTAAACCCTAGATAAAAATTATTAAAAATTAAAAGTAAAAAATTTTATAAATAAATATATACATATATATATATATATATATTTAATATGTTAGGGTAATCGGGTAGGGTAATCGGGTAAAACTTTAATCCCATACCTTACCCTTACCCTAACAAAAATTAGCGGGTACGAGTAGTACCCTACCCGTTACCCGAATCTACGGACAGTACCCTACCCTATAACCCGTTTACCCACGGGTAATTTTTACCTGCGGGTAAAATTGACATCCCTACCTGGTTCTGCCACTGCTCGTGAGCCTATCAAACCTAGTAGTATTGAGCTCGAGCCCGAACTTAACTTGACTTATACCGAATTAATTTCAAATTTTATTGAGTAAATTCCTAATAGCTAACGATCAAGTTAGCTCGACTTACTCATAATATACATTCCTGATTAAGAATGAACATTTCATTCCAACTTATCAATCATACAATGACCTCCTGTCACGGGGCGCTTGTAGTGCTTGGGCTAGTGGCGCACCGTGCGGCTAGTAGTCCGTCTTAGACTACGTCCGCCTCACTCACAAAAGCTTTGCTCGCAAGGCTTGATGCACGATGACGACGCAATTCACACCCTCCGGTGCTTTCAGTGGTCTCGGCAGAGCAATCAACACATGAACACGATTGATTGCAAGGAAATCTTCATTAATGCAATTTGAATGTACATTATAGCTTGGAAGCAATTACAGCACGCGTTGGTCGGAGAGGGGGTCGCTCTTTACAACGCTCACAGTCAGACAAAAGTTCGCTCTCACCCCCTATAATAGGCTTAAAGAAAAAAAGGCTAGCGACAGCACTAGATACTACTAAGCTAGAAAATGACAAAAACGGCCGTGCAAGGCCGTGCTTACAATATGTACACTACAAGGAAAAAAACTAGCACTCTAGGCAACTAAGGAGCTTCAGGCGGGGCGTTTGGCGGAGGTCCACCCCGACGGTATGTTGGTGCTAGTGCTGGCGGCCCAGGCGGGTGCGGGTGGCCCGGGGTGCTGGGGCGCCAGTCACGGGAGCCCGACGGGCCTCGGCAGCAAGGGCCCGACGTTGCCTATCCCAAGGATCGGGATAAGGGAATGGACTTGTCCCGGCGTATCCTGGGAGAGGGGATAGGATGGGGGTGGCATCCCGTGACAGCTCTCCCCCTCTGGAGTTGGCGACGTCCTCGGCGCCACGGTTAGCAGGTACGCTTCGATCAGCGGCTGGAACGCCTTGAGGGTTGTCGCTCTCTCCCACGTGCTTTCCTCCTTTGGACAGCCCACCCACTTCACCAGGTACTCTCTGTGGAGCTTCGTGCGTTTTGCGGCGTCCCGGTGGCAAAGGATGGCTTCCACGATCCGCTTCCCTGTGTCATTGGCCAGACGGAGCTGGGGGCGGTCGGGCATGGCGCGCGTAGCGTCCACTTTATCTGCCTGGAACGGCTTCAGTTGGCTGACGTGGATGACATTGTGGATCCGCCACCATGGGGGCAACTCTACTCGGTAGGCTACCTTCCCAATGCGCTGCAAGATGGTTAAGGGCCCAATATATTTTGGCATCAACTGGGCGTCCCGCCCTCGGGATGCTTTGGAAAGTCGTTGGTCCGGGACCTTAACCATAATTCGGTCTCCCACTCGATATTCCACGAAGCGTCGCTTCTGATCTGCATATTTTTTCATGCGCTGCTGTGCCTTCTCCAGGTAGCTTCGGGCGAGGTCGAGGTTCTGCTTCCATTCCAGAGAGAAACTCTGCGCCGGCGAAACTCTGGCACCTTGTGGGGCGTCGATCGAGTGTGGGAGGAGCGGTTGCTGCCCGGTACATATCTCAAAAGGCGTACCGTTAGTGGTAGAGCACTTTTGGGCATTGAAGCACAACTGAGCAGCATCCAAGAGCTTCACCCAGTCCTTCTGATTGGCGCTGACAAAGTGCCGAAGATATTCCTCCAGCATAGAATTGAAGCGCTCCGTCTGCCCATCGGACTGTGGATGAAAGCTCGAGCTCATATTCAGCTTGGACCCGAGTAATTTGAACAGCTCGGTCCAGAAGTTGCCAGTGAAACGGGAGTCCCGATCACTAACAATATCCCGCGGCAGTCCCCAAAACTTGACAATGTGCTTAAAGAAGAGTTGAGCTGTCTCTTCTGCTGTGATTGTCTTGGGGGCTGGCACAAAAGTGGCGTACTTCGAGAACCGGTCTACCACCACCACGATTGCATCCAAGTCTCCAACCTTGGGTAAACCGGTAATGAAGTCCATCGAGACACTCTCCCATGGTCGTGAGGGTATGGGAAGTGGCTCTAGCAACCCTGCTTTCTTGTGTCGATCCGCTTTGTCCTGTTGACATACAATGCAGGTGCGGACGAACGTTTCAATCTCATCTCGCATCTGTGGCCAGAAGTACGTCCTCTGTACGAGGGCCACGGTGCGTTCTTCGCCAGGGTGTCCCGCCCAGAGAGTGTCATGACACTCTGCGATGATAGTTCTCCGTAGGTCCCCGCCTTTCGGGACGTAGAGGCGGTTTCCCTTTGTCTTCAGAAATCCCTCTTCGAGCCAAAAGTTTCGGGTCTTCTTTTGCTCGACTAGGTTGAGTAGGCCCTGTGCAGTAGGGTCTTCCTTGGTGAGCTCACGGATTCGGTTCTTCAAGTCGGTGGTTGCTTTACTGGAGGCGAGAGCCGCCATCACCGGTTGATCTTCCAAATCAGCCCTACGACTTAGGGCGTCAGCGACATGATTGCTGGAGCCTGCCCGGTACTCCAGTGAGAAATTAAACTCTGCAAGCAATTCCTGCCATCTTGCTTGCTTCGCAGTTAGCTTCGGTTTGGTCAAGAAGTAGCTCACCGCTGTGTTGTCTGTCTTGACCACAAAAGGGAAGCCCAGCAAATAATGTCGCCATTGTCTCAAACAGTGAACAACGGCCAACAACTCCTTCTCGTGCACTGGGTAACGTCTTTCGACATCCTTCAACTTTCGGCTCTCAAAAGCCACGGGGTGCGCTCCCTGAGTTAGCACTCCGCCAAGGGCAAACTCGGAGGCGTCCGTCTCCACAACAAAAGGTTTGGTGAGGTCGGGGAGTGCGAGCACGGGGTCACTCATGATCGCCTTCTTCAACTTCTCAAAGGCCGCCTGTGCTTGGGGCGTCCACTTCCACACCTCGGTTTTCTTCGTGAGATCCGTCAAGGGGCGGGCAATCTCGGAGTACCCCTTCACGAATCTTCTGTAGTAGTTAGCCAGCCCAAGGAACGATCTCACTCCATGAACATCTTCCGGCGGCTTCCACTCTTCAATGGCTTGGATCTTCTTGGGATCCATGCGGATTCGCCCTCTCTCAATGATGTGGCCCAGGAACTCGATCCTGTCTTGGCCAAATGAGCACTTTGACGGCTTGGCATAAAGCTCGTGCTCTCTCAGTCTAGTGAATACCTTGCGGAGGTGCTCCAGATGTTCCTCAAGGGATTCACTGTAGATGACAATATCGTCAAGGTATACCACCACGAACTCGTCCAGGAACCCGTGGAGTACCTGGTTCATTAAGGTACTGAAGGTGGCGGGGGCGTTTGTCAAGCCGAAGGGCATCACCAAGTACTCGTATGCCCCGTACCTTGTCACGATAGTTGTCTTGAACTCATCTCCTTCCTTGATCCGAACCTGCCAGTAGCCCGATCTAAGATCGATCTTCGAAAAATGTTTTGCCCGGCTGAGGCGATCGAAGCAATCCGCCACTAATGGTATTGGATATTTGTTCTTCACCGTCAGCTTGTTCAGGGCGCGATAATCACAACACATCCGTAGGGTGCCATCTGACTTCTTCTGGAACAGCACAGGGGCACCGTACGGGGACTTTGCAGGCCGGATCAGCCCGCTCTCGAGCAGTTCCTTTAATTGTTTCCTGAGCTCCTCGAGCTCAGGGTATGACATTCGATATGGTGCTCGGGCAGGAGGCTTTGTGCCTGGCACCAACTCGATCTCATGGTCGACTGCCCTCTTCGGCGGCAGCTTCTTCGGCAGTTCATCAGGCATGGTGTCTTCGAACTCCCGAAGGATTTTCTTCACGACCTCGGGGATCTTCCCCGACTTCTCTTCAATGTCTTCTATTCGGAGGGTGCACAAGAAGGATGGCTCGTTCTTCCGGCACCCCTTCACAAACTGCATCGCGGACAACGGCTTTGAACTCGTTTTGTGTGACACCGTTTGGGCCACACAGGGTTTATTACCCATCATCATGAGGGCTCCAGCATGGGGCATCACCGCCGTCTTCGTGTCCCGCAGGAAGTCCAACCCAAGGATGAGCTTGAAGTCATCCATGGTCACAATGGACAAATTTGTCCTCCCTTCGTATGGCCCTAGCTTGATTAACACGGACCTTGCAACTCCGGCAATCGGTTGAGCGGCAGAATTGATGGCCTTCACTCGGCCCACTCCCTTCTCCAAGACTAGCCCAAGTCTTTCAACTTCGGTGCTAGCAAGATAGTTATGTGTGGCACCTGTGTCCACCATCGCTCGAACGGGCTTCCCGTTGATCTTCACGTCGACAAACATCAACCCCTTCTCCTTGGTAGACTTTGCCGACGCTTCTCCAACTGCTCCGCCCTCCATTGCGGGGGTGGTCTTCGTGTTTTTAGGTAACGCCTTACCCTTCCGTGCCCCCGTCCTTGACAGGGCATTGCACCTATGTGAGAAGGCTCCAAGATTCTCTCCTTCACTCTCGGAGTCTTCCTCAGGCTCTTCCGGGACTGGCACCGGTTCTTTCTCCTTCTTTTTGGACGTTCGCTTGTCCCACTCCATGTCTCCACATAGAGCATTAATTAGTTGCCGCTTCGGACAATCCTTTAGCATGTGCGGGCCGTTGCACAAAAAACACCCGTCGAATCTCGAGCTTCCCGCGGCTTTGTTGCCCCCTTGAGGGCGGCTCTTGTCGGTGCTCCCTTGGGAACTCTCTTGGGAATGGGAGGGCTTTTCTCCACCACCTCTGTTGTAAGTGGGGCGGAAAGTTCTGCCCCCACTCCCCTTCTGCTGGTTACCACTGGGCGCTGGTGGCTTCTTCTCTCGGGTCTCCGTATGGTAGTCCATTAAACATTCCGCCGCTGCCATTGCGTCGCGGATGTTGGATACTCGTTGGCGTTGTAGTTCAGCACGGGCCCAGGGCTTCAGTCCATCCATAAATTGGTAAACTTTGCTCTCCTCATCCATGTTCGGGAGGTCCAACAATATGGAGGCAAATGCTTTGGTGTACTCATTAACCGTGCCTGTTTGTTTGAGCTCTCGAAGTGCCTTGCGGGCGTTATACCCGACGTTCTCAGGGAAGAACTGTTTTCTGATGGCCGCTTGAAGGAGATCCCACGTATCGAGCCGCTCCCGTCGATCCCGGATGTCTTGGTATTTCCCTCGCCACCATTGTTTCGCATCTCCAGTCAAATACATAGTGGCCGTGGCGATTCGCTCCGATTTCTTCTCTATCTCAGCCGCTACGAAATACTGCTCCATGTCGAAGAGGAAGTTGTCGACTTCCTTCGCGTTTCTAACGCCGCTGTAGAGTTGTGGTTCGGGGATGCGTTTCCTCACTCCCCCTCCAGTGCCAAAATTCTCCATTCGGCCCGCCGGCCCTCTGTTGACAACGGCTTGTTGGAGTAACGGCACCTGCGTTTCCAACCTTTCAATAGCACGTTGCGTCTCTCCTTCGGACGCCCGTGCCTCTCGACTCTCGCCCAGCCGATGGTGGAGATCTAGGTTCTCCTCTTCAAGGATTTCGACCTTTTCCCGTAGGGTCGCGACCTTTTCCTCCAATTCAGAGACTACATACCCAAGTCGGGTGCACTCATTTTCTATGGAGTTCATTCTTTCACTCTTAGTCGGGGCCTTTGTTGGAGTCCCCATTTCGGGTCCCGTTTGGCCACCCTTCGTGTTGGAAGCAGTAGCCACGTTTTCCATAGTAACCCGCCTCGGTCCGTGGATCAGGAGCCGAGGCTCTGATACCACCTGTCACGGGGCGCTTGTAGTGCTTGGGCTAGTGGCGCACCGTGCGGCTAGTAGTCCGTCCTAGACTACGTCCGCCTCACTCACAAAAGCTTTGCTCGCAAGGCTTGATGCACGATGACGACGCAATTCACACCCTCCGGTGCTTTTAGTGGTCTCGGCAGAGCAAGCAACACATGAACACGATTGATTGCAAGGAAATCTTCATTAATGCAATTTGAATGTACATTATAGCTTGGAAGCAATTACAGCACGCGTTGGTCAGAGAGGGGGTCGCTCCTTACAACGCTCACAGTCAGACAAAAGTTCGCTCTCACCCCCTATAATAGGCTTAAAGAAAAAAAGGCTAGCGACAGCACTAGATACTACTAAGCTAGAAAACGACAAAAACGGCCGTGCAAGGCCGTGCTTACAATATGTACACTACAAGAAAAAAAACTAGCACTCTAGGCAACTAAGGAGCTTCAGGCGGGGCGTTTGGCGGAGGTCCGCCCCGACGGTATGTTGGTGCTAGTGCTGGCGGCCCAGGCGGGTGCGGGTGGCCCGGAGAGCTGGGGCGCCAGTCACGGGAGCCCGACGGGCCTCGGCAGCAAGGGCCCGACGTTGCCTATCCCAAGGATCGGGATAAGGGAATGGACTTGTCCCGGCGTATCCTGGGAGAGGGGATAGAATGGGGGTGGCATCCCGTGACACCTCCTGACTCCTGAAATTTATCGTGTACAATTAATTCATCTAGCTAGAGGCTCTCTTTTTTCTTTTCTTTTTTTCTTTTTAAAAAAAGTTTGAGAATCGAGAATTGCATTATAAAAAGATGAGATGTAGCACGATGTTATACAAGATGGATCCATCCAAATGGATTGATGGACCCCATTTCGAACAAATGTGGTAAAAATGTGGAAAATTTGTAAAAGTGAAAAAACCGGAAATTATTGTCTGCACATTCTCGTATAAGAGTTTATTTTATTTTGTTGAGTTCATTTTAAGTTGTGAGGTTATAAGAATAGACGAATTTAGTCCTACGGAGAATGATCTAGGTGGAGTGAGGTTGCTTGAAAATTAAAGGTCACGAGTTCGAATCGTCTCAATACCACAAGTCGGATGTGTGAGTTTTAAAAAAAAAAAGAATAAACGAATTTATTATCAAAATAATATGTGTATTTTAATTAATTTTGAGGTTTATGAATTAAAAATAAAGGCTATGAATATAATTGTGGGACAAGTAAATATTCCATAACAGTTCTAGCATAGGTCGTGATATGATATATATATCCTCTATTTCAACGTTGTATTTCATCTCGTATTTTAATTATTAGATTCACGCCACGTAGATTAAAAATCTAATTCTTGTCCATATGGTAAAAATGCAATGGTTGAAATACGTGATAGAATTCAAAGTTAGAATAGAAGATCTCATCCAAACTCCGCACTAGTTTTATTCCTCTCTCAGGCAAATTTGAATTCCTCAAAAAAAAAAAGCAAAAACTCTATATACCTGGCCTGACTATGAAAAATGAATTGTTAACTAAATACTAAATTAGTTATAACCCTTAATTAGATATAGTTAGCCCAATTAATAATCATAAAATTAAATTAAAATATTGCTTAAAAAAAATTAAACTAAAATATAATAAATTAAAATTGAAAAAAAAAACCAATAAATTTGAATTCGGCCTCCAAAAAAAAAAAAGCAAAAACACTACATAAAAGAAAGAAAAAAGATGGAATAATAGTGCATAAACCATAAAGAAAAAGAAAGACGACCAAAAACGAAAGCAAAAGAATAGAAAAGACAGTTCCTCAATCGCCTTTTTTTACACTCTGTTTGTAGCTTTTATCATCAACCCATGGGCGCAGCCACAGCGGCGTTCATATTCAAAGTGGTGGCGCTGCTATACACCGCCGCCTTCTCCGCCGTGGCAGCTACGTGGTGCGTGGTGAGGAGCGATGCGAGTGAGCAGGCTATGCAGAGGTCTCTGGACTATGCATGCGGCGCCGGCGCCGACTGCGCTCCCCTTCAGTCTTCGGGCCTTTGCTTTCTCCCCAACACGTTGCAAGCGCACGCTTCCTACGCCATCAACAGTTATTACCAGCGGAGGGGCAATGCCCCCGACTCCTGCTCCTTCGCTGGCGCCGCCGCCATCGCCACCACCGATCCAAGTTTGCATTTTCCTCTTTCTATCACTACAAACACTCACTCACTTAGTTTTTGTTCACACACACACACACACGGACACGGACACGGGGGGAGAGATAGAGAGAATTCTGCGTTATTTCTGCATGCTTTGATTAGGAGGGATTTAATTGTTTGGGGATTAGTTTTCTTCTTCATTTTTACTGATTTTTAATTTCATTTTTTTTTTCTCCTCTGTTTTACTTAGGTTATGGATCTTGTGTTTATCCCTCATCTCCAAGGTATAATTTTTTATTTTCTGTTACTTACGCAGCTTTTTTTTTTTTTTTTGGAGCTTGCTCTTGCTTTTCCACAAGTTGCTAAATATTTACTTTCATTTCTGCAGATTTGTTATTGTTATTCTCTTATAATTATTCTTTCTTTAAGGTTTTTTATTTCGTGGCTTGCACATATTAATTATTAAATGAAATTCGAAACATTGTCCGACAATTTAAAAATTTATTTGGAAACTTCGGTAATAAACCCCACCAAAATCTTGAATACACTATACTACTAGTCATTGAAGGGTGATTCTACTAAATGTTAATCTCTTTCTTTTACATCTATATGTATTTGTGGAGTAGTATACGAAAACCAAATAGAGAAATTAATTAAAAAAAAACAATGAATTCCTGCCTTTGTTTTGTTAATTTTAGCCATGTTTTATCTTAAGATCTAATGGAACAGTTCTTATATATTCTATACAGAGCTTCTTCCTTTCAGATATTTTTCTGAGTTTCAAATGATATTTTCACCTTTTCTTTTGGCAAAAACCAAAAAGAAATATAGAATTCAAAGACCTTCAGAAAAAAAAAAAAAAAAGTGTCGTAAAAGAATGTGAACTGGTTTAACTAGAGAAACTTTTTTACTAAACAATCATTTCACTCTGTAGTGTGATTCCAAGTCTGATGCAGGATCAACATCTTTGTTAAGATTTTCATGGTGATGTGAGAGAAAGTCATAGTGTAATTTAGAACACATCATGAGAGATAAAGTCCTAAAGCAACCTAGAAATGTAAGAAAACAACATACACTACTAAATCTGATGTTAGAAGAGTAAAGATCAGAGGTTGAGATTGAATAATGTAGTTAAAATCTATCTTCAATTGTTAGAGCTAAAGTTAATCTATGAATGTATTTTTAAATGAAAGAAAACCTATAAGGGGTGCCTCGTCATCAATTAAATTCAAATGTCGCATCTGCATTATCAACATCATAGTTAATCATCTCCCATTTTCACCATTAGATGGTGTGTTGTTCATGTTTAGTTTAATTATATTTAGGTATTATCATTTATCACATTAAACTTGTTAAAAATATTAGAATGGATATATACATGACGGTCCATCATACATTACTCATTCACGGATTCAAACACAACCAAATGACAACAAAATTATAATACTAACCGATAACATTTGATGAATTTTGACCCATTAGATAGTCTTACACAATTTATATTTATATTAGAAACTAGCAATGTAGGAAAATAATATTGGATATATTAGATGATGGTGATTTCTCATGTGTACACTTTTGTGATTTAATGCCTAACTAGTAACTACTACTAATTTATTTATTGTATTTTAATTCCTCTGGAAATCAACATTCTAATTTACTAGAGTCTGCAATTGTTCAGAAATGCAGGGGGGACAGTGCCAACGCCGGGTGGCGCGACTACTGCAAGCACGACGCCAACACTAACAGAACCACCTCCACCACCCGGAACTAGCTTGCCTATCTCTGGTGGCGGAGGGGGGCTAAATCCGGGGCTGGGCACAATAGTCCCCGACTCCCCAGTGTCTAACGTTTCACCCAACGTGTCGGAAAAAAGCATCTTCATCACTTTTGTGATTCATTTTTTGCTTCTTTTCTTATGCATCTTCCTAACAATGTAGTATGTGCAAGGTACATTCACCAATTAACATTTGTTTAATGTGAAGAGACTAGGGTTAGCTTTTAATCTACTTGTAACAAGAAATTGCTTTTCTTTTGTATTTAATTAGGAATTGAAGACATGCTTGATCCTAGGTTGTAGTTCAGAGTTGTGTGTTATCATCGGCAACCTCTCTCAAATGCATGTAGCAGGTAGTAGATCGATATTGATTTCAAGTAATTAGATTAATGTGATTTCACTCTTTTTTTTTTGGTATTCTTATTTGCATAAGAATATAGTATTTCACTCTCATATGCAACAAAATCTAGTTTTCACATGTACTTTTTTTTTGTAAATTAGTATTATTATTTGCATTAGATTATAATCTTTTCACTCTCATTTGCTTCAAAATTTAGTCTCGACACTTCTGTTTGTAAACTTTCAAACCTCACAATTTGACATACATTAAATTAAAATTTTATCCTTTAATTTGGCAACTAAATAGAATCAAAATCAAGTTTAGAAAAAATCATAGAGTATTATATTTCATCTTTGGCATATCATATCGTATCGACATATATATCCGTATCATACCAATATATCGGTACCGTACTACCGTACGGTATCAAAAATTCACAGTATGTTGAAAATACCAAAAATTCACGATATGCCGAAAATATCGAAAATTCATCCCCTGTCGAAATTACAGAACATACCAAAAAAAAAATCATTTCCTATCAAAAATACCGAAAATTCATTTCTAAAAACAATCAAACTTCAACACAACAAACCAAATGTAAATATCATGTCCAACAATCAAACTTCTACACTGCAAAATAAGTCTGATAATTCATGCATCAATAACCAAACTTTAACGCATAATAATTACTAAAAATAATATGAAATTTTACAACTTGAAAGTTTAACATCTCAAGAAACCTGTAAAAATATTAAAAAATAATTTAGTTACAACTTACAAATATTGAAGTTGAAATAAGTACTTACATACAAATAAAATATAATCTTACTTTCAAGTCGTAGCAAAGAGGCAAAGACTAAGTAGAAGTCGGAGTGAAAGTTTAAGAACGGTCCTAATTGGCATTTGCATCAGTAAAAGAAACATTAGAAATTAGCAACACACTTCATTTTATATTAACATAAATAAATATTACTTAAATTAACATAATTATATAATGAAACTCTTACTTTTTCAATTTCTTCAATTTCCTTATATAAATCAAGGTCTTGAGTGGTTAGATTCTTGTAAATGTTGAAGCTCTCTGTTTTTAACCAATCATTAGCGCACACCAATGCCTCTCAGGACGTGATTGGTACGGTGGAATGGAATGGAATAGAATGATCATTCATCTGTCCATTCCCATTCTAGCAACTAGTATGGTTGAAAATCGGGAATCATCTTTCCCGATGAAATCCCTATCTTTAAAGGAAGGGGAATATCCATTCCATTTACCCCCATGGGTTTAGCTATTCTCAATTACCAAAAAAATTAATATATGATATATTTATACATAATCATGTCTTATAATATTATTTTATCATATTTAGAAAAATAAATCAAAAATCAAATTAAATAATTTATTATTCTTATTATTATCTATTTATTTATTTTCAAAATATAATTTAAAAATATGTGTTAAAATCAAATTTTGATAGCTTTTATAATTTTGTTGAAGAAATATAAAAAAAACTGATATTTCATTCCGTAGACATACCAATTATAAAAATCGTCATTCCATTCAAACCCTCATTCCATTCCTAAGTTCTTTCCATTCATACCTAATTCCATTCTATAATACCAATCACCTCCTCAGTGTTTTAAAAACCGAATCGAACCGGCCGGTTTAACTGCGAACCGACTATTTGCCCAATCCAGTTATACCACGATCTCCAAAAATTGATTACCTTTATACAATGTGCTCAACCAACTGAATTAATACACTTTTATGTTAGTATTTGAATATTCATAACATATATATGCACAAATTGAAAATAACAAATCTACGTTTTAATTAAAATCAATGTTTAGCATGTAATTAAAATAAATATTTAACAATATCTAATTTACTATATTTTGAATTAAAATAAATGGAGAGAAGAACTAAATCTAAAATAGTGGCCTGTGAAACATGATTAGCAATGTTTTTAATTGTTATTGTGTAGTATTCTTTATAATTAAAATTAATATTTAATTATTTGACATTTAATTATATATTCTCTAAAAATCTAGTATTTGATGTTCAATATTTATTTGAATAAATATTATACTTTTAACTACTTAATTAACTTATGGAATAACTATCGATAAATAAAACACTTTATTTCGTTGCATTGATATAAATTTGGTGTATTTTTTAAACTTATTTAATATTGAAAAAACCGAACTCTCGGTATCTGACAGAGTTGTGATCAAAGTTGTATATGAAGTTGAGACAACTTTGTATATGCAGTGGAAATATAGAAAACGGACAATGGATTGTGAAATTTCACGAGATTATATTTCTATAATCTCGCGAAGTGCCTCAGGGCAAAAACTTCACTATATGATTATGTGAATTACAAAAACACTACAAGTAAACTCTTACTAAACTTAAGACACTTTATCTCTTCCTTCACAGAAGGTTGTGACTAAAGTTGTCTTAACTAACACTTGTAGAATTCTAGAATCCTATTACAGATCTGAATATATCTATCTAAGAATTCATATCTAACACATTACAACTGATTCCTATTTGTACAAAATTCAATACTTGGTCTCTACTCCAAATAACAACTTGATTTCTTCATCCCTAGATTTGCGCCGCTTTGCAACTTCCTTAACAACCTTTTGACTCAATCATCTTCAGGATTTAGTCAAGCACAACAAACTTCCTAGAATATCTCAACCAATAATCTTCCTGCACAAGTTAATAAAGAAAGACAAAACAAAACATATCCAAACTACTACAAAATATATCCAAAATACCAAACCAACGGTTATAAACAAACCAATGGTTTCAACAATCTCCCCCTTTTTGTCTTTCTTCCCAAAACAACCTCAAGCATGCAACATAATCAAATCATAACTAAACTCCCCCTAAACATATACTCGGAACATAACAAGCATAACCAAAACAGAATATAATTGCAGTTGCTCCCCCTGTCATGCAAACTTCCCAGACCAAAGTGTTTCCAACATTATTCATAAAATATCAGCAAGAAGAAGATTTCTATCAAAAGATTAATAAGTCAATTCAGCAGATAGATAATCATTAAAAACAAAAACATAAAATAAACATAGTGTTAAAACACAAAACAAAACATAAACATATTGTTTTGAGAAATTGTTTTGATAAACATCAGCATAACAAAAACTGCAACAATCTGCAGTCTTCCTTCAGTCTTCTTCCCCTACTCGTCCTCCTCTTGGTCATCATCACTCCGAGGACCTCGGCGGGTGCCCTTCTCCCCCTTTTTGGGAAGAAAGAAGGCGTTGAAAGATCCTCCTTTGTCCTTCAAGAAGCGTAATTTGAGAAGTGAAGAAAGCAATTTGTTCCTGCACAATAAAAACAGGAATAGAACACATAAATTCCGAGGAGGGAACATCATCATCGGCTTCTTCAAACCACGGAAGATCTCGGGTTCTCTTCTCACTGAGGAAAGCTGGTTGTACAGTCTGCAGTGGTAGCCTAGATGTCAAGACATCCTTTTTCCTTGTCTTCAAACCTTGTTCCAGAAGCATGTTGTAGATAAGGGAAGGAACAACCAATTTCTTATTTGATTTCGTCATTGCAACTTCAGCAATAGAATTGAAAATATGGCTCTCTAGGTTGAACTTCTCCCCCTTAAACACCTTATACATAAGACACACATGCTCGAAAGGCACCATAGTAGAATTGGATGTAGGAATCCAATTTGACACGAAAATCTTGTGCAAAGTTGAGAACAAAGAGGTGAGGACCGAAGCTATCCTGTTTGGTCTCTTGTTAACCACCCAAACATCAGCCTGACCACCGGTTAAAACATTTGCCATTAAAGCCTCCAGTTTTTCATCAACCTCCTCATCAGATTCAACCACATTAGGTGTTCCTAAGAATTTGTTAATCCGTCCAGGAGTAACAGTAAAGATCTTCCCACGAACGAAAACTTTTCCAAACAACTTAGACGATGGATTAGCAAAATCATGACTAAGATTAGCATAAAATTGCTTAACAATGTCAGCAACATAAGGTTTAACATAAGTCACACTCCTCAAAACCTTCCTTTTGTTCAGAAAATCAATCAGATTATATTGAGAAAAATCTTTCAAGTCCACTGCCCTATCATTCAAAATCTCACGATTTTTGAAGAATTCCCAATTTTTCTTAGCAATATCATTGTAGAAAAATTCAAAAAGAGCTTGTGATACCTCAAGCTCGGAATCGGAGTCAGCAACATCTTCAACAAGACGTTTAGCCTTCTTGGTAGATTTCCCTCTGGACTTTGATGGTGATGAAAAAGTCATCTTATGTTTTCCTTTCTTGGAGACCACAACTTCTTCCTCAGGCTCGACATCGTCGTCTATCTACGATGGAGTGTATTCTACAGATTCTCCTTCCGAGGTCGCCTCCTCTCTCGCCTCTTCATCTGGGTCGCTGTCAACGGATATGGGTTTAACCGGAGCTTTTGAGGAACTTCCGGCCAAGTGTAGTCATTTAGAACGACGTGCTGGCGGAACCCTCTTGACCTTAGAAGACTTCTTCTTGGGCGGTGATGGAGTCGGAGTAGAGTGTTCTTGAGCTTCCTCTTGGGGCTCCTGATCAACTTCAGAGAATGGAACTTCAATGGGGCCTCCATCATAGTTTGCTTCCTCGGAGGGGATAACCGGGTCAATCTGTTCGTCGGCAAGAATGGGAGTGTCTAGATCCGGAAAATCAAAGGATGGCATCACAATGCCACTGGGCGCTATGATAATCGCCTATTCGGACGATAGAGAAAGAGTAGAGGGCTGTATCGGAGATGGTGCTGGCAAGGAGAGAGGTTTAGATTGAACCTCCGAGCTCCCAATTTCAGGAGAAATCTCCATAGGTGCATTTCCTCGCGATGGCGAGAGGAGAACAATCGGTCGGAGAAGAGGAGTAGTGTCCGGCGATAAGAGCCGAAAAGGGTTTGGCACGATAGATCGTGGAGGATTTAGAATTGGCTGCGGCGGGAAGGTGGAGAGTTGACGGAGGTAGGCTGAGGCTTCAGGATCACTAAGCAACTCTTGAATCTTTTTCATTTTCTCAGAGTCCATGGCGAAAAGGATGAAGTTGAACGGTGTGAAGGAGACGAAGGGTTTGGAATGAGACGAATGAAATGAAATGAGAGAATCTGAGTGAAAACGACTTTATATAAAATATGAAAGAATATAACTATATCTGGTAGATACCCGCTTCCAAATAAATAGAAATCAATAAATTAAAGATATAGTCAAAAATGAGTATTAAAGATAGAGTAAGATACATTTCCAGATACATTCAACTGACTTTCAAAATTTTTTTTTTTTTTTTATATTTAATTTTTTTATATAATTATCCAACTATTGTCACCAAAATTTTATTTATTAGAAAATTTTTGATACATCATAGAAAACTTATTAAGAAGAGAAACAGATGATGAATAGATGAATAATCAAAAGAATCTCATAAAAATCATTTATCTAAGATCTTTGATCTAGTTATATGATTTTATAAGAACAATCATGGTTTCACCTTAAAATAGGTTTTTTCATCCTCGAATCTGTTCAACTTCACAGTTAACGATGATATGCCAAAAATTGTGACAACAGTTGGATCAACTGTATTTTTCATATTGAACACAAGCCAAGAGATTTTCTCAAAATTGAGAATCTCTCATAGCTTAAAGCTTTTGTAAATAAATCTGCCAGTTGATTTTCTGTACTAATATACTCTAACTTTAATAACCTCTTTTCAACTAAATCTCTAATAAAATGATACCTTAAATGAATGTGCTTGGATTTGGAGTGGTGGACAGGGTTTTTTGCAAGGTTGATGGCACTTGTATTGTCACAGAGCATTATCAAGGAATCGCTTTCTAGGCCATAATCATCCAGCATCGACTTCAGCCATATCAATTGAGTTGAACAGCTCCCGGCAGCCACATATTCGGACTCGGCTGTGGACAATGAGATACAATTTTTCTTTTTGTTGTGCCAAGAGATGAGGTTGTTTCCTAAGTAACAACATCCTCCACTTGTACTCCGTCTATCATCAATTTCTCCAGCCCAATCAGCATCACTGTATCCAACAAGATCTGTTGTTGTGTCCTTTGTGAACCATAGACCCAATTCACAAGTTCCGGCCACATACCGAATGATCTTTTTGACCGCCTTAAGATGTTCCTCCTTGGGACAAGACTAAAATCGAGCATATGCACACACACTGTACATGATATCAGGTCGACTAGCAGTTAGATAGAGAAGACTCCCGATCATTGATCTATACAAAGTTGGATCCACTTCAGGTCCAACTGCATCCTTTGACAACTTTTCAGTTGTGCTCATTGGAGTCCTCATGTGCTTTGCATTCTCCAAACCAAACTTCTTTACAAGGTTTTTGGCATATTTTGTCTGTGAGACGAAAACACCATTTTCCTTTTGTTTGACTTGAAGTCCAAGGAAATTACTAAGCTCACCGACCATACTTATTTCAAAAGTTGTGGACATTGCTTCAACAAATTCCTTCAAAGCTTTCTCACTTGTCGACCCAAACAGTATGTCGTCGACATAGATTTGAGCGATTGTAAGCATGTCTTTATCTTTCTTGAGGAATAAAGTTCTATCAGCATGACCCCTGGAAAATCCAAACTCAAGCAAGAATTCAGTTAGCCGACTATACCAAGCTCTAGGAGCTTGTTTTAGTCCATATAAAGCCTTATGTAATTTATATACATGACTTGGGTTTGTTGGATCTTCAAAGCCTTTAGGTTGTTCCACGTAAGCTTCTTCTTCCAAAATTCCATTAAGAAAAGCCGCCTTAACATCCATCTGGTGAAGAGTGATGTTAAGATAACAAACAATGGCAAATAAAAGCTTAATTGACTCTATTCGTGCAACCGGAGCAAAAGTTTCATCATAGTCTATACCTTCTACCTGAGTATAACCTTGGGCAACTAAGCGAGCCTTATTTCTGATGATATTCTCAAATTCATCAGTTTTATTTTTGAATATCCACTTAGTCCCAATAACTTTTACTCCAGAGGGTCTGGGCACAAGTGTCTAGACTTTGTTCCTCACAAACTCGAGTAATTCGGCCTACATTGCACTAATCCAAAACTCATCTTTTAAGGCTTCGGTTACATTCCTAGGTTCAATCATGGATAGAAACACGACACTACCAACTTCATTTATGACACACGACAAACACACCATCCTTACCATTTTCTTGTGCTTGGTAATGACTTTACCTCTTGTTCGGACCCCTTCATGAACATCTCCAATGACTTGGTCAATTGGATGATCTTTGTGAATTCTCTTCGGAGGGTCTCTTCGAATACTACCTTGAACTACTTCTGGGATTTCTGAATCATCAAGATCAGGATCTGATTCAGGTTCATCGGAAGATGTATCCTTGTTTGTCATTGAAGTGGACTCAACTTCAGGATCCACTTGTTCCGCATCGGTGTTTCCTGTATTTCCCTGAATCTCAATTACACCGTCAGTATCATCAGTAGAAGTATACAAAATAACCATATCATCAAATCTTATATTTACACTCTCCATTACAGTTTTGGTCCTAAGGTTATAGACACGATAGACATGACTGTTAAGTGAGTAACCAATGAACACACCTTTGTCACTTTTAGGGTCAAACTTGTAAAGATAGTCCCTATCATTCAAAATATAACAAACACAACCAAATGCATGTAAATATTTCAGGTTGGGTTTTTTACCATTCAGAATCTCGTATGACGTCATGGTGGTTCCGGTTCTTAGGTTTACTCGATTACTTACATGACACGCAGTATTTAAAGCCTCAGCCCAAAACCGTTTAGCCAACTTCCTTGAGTGCAGCATTACAGTGGCCATCTCTTGTAAAGTCCTATTCTTTCGCTCGGCCACACCATTTTGCTGAGGTGTCTTTGGGGATGAGTATTCATGATGAATACCTTCTTTTGTACAGAAGTTGAGGAGTTGAATATTCTCAAACTCCCTCCCATGATCGGATCTCAACCTCTTAACACAAGCGTGATAAAAGTTTTTGATCGTAGTATACAATTCTAAGAAGGTATCATACGTTTCACCTTTATTTCTTAAAAATTTCACCCAAGTATACCTTGAAAGATCATCTACAATGACAAAAGAATACCTCTTACTTCCAAGGCTTTCAACTTCAGCCGGTCCCATAAGGTCCATATGAAGTAGTTCGAAACAGCTTTGAGTTGTGAAAGGTCTCTCAGAAGTTGTCACAACAGGGTGCGATGCTTTGACTTGTTTTCCCTTTTGACAATCTCCACAGAGATTAGGACTTGCAATATTCAACTTGGGAACTCCTAGAACAACATTTAGTCTTTGGAGATTCTTCATGTTACGAAAGTTGGTGTGTCCTAATTTTTGATGCCAAAGCTGCACCTCATTCACCTGCGCACTTAGACAACTGTTTCTGTTAGTCTCATAGATATTATTGGAAGACCTTACCCCTGAGATCACATGGTTCCCGTTGTTGTCCATCACAGTACAACTTTCTTTATCAAAGTTGACGCTGAAGTTGTCATCACATAGTTGACTGATGCTTATGAGATTTGCTGTCAGCCCTTCAACATGTGATACATTAGCTAACTTTGGGAGTCCAGGACTGTCCAAGGTTCCGCGTCCTACAATTTTGCCATTTGATCCTCCTCCAAAGGTTACTTCGCTACCATTTACTCTTTGATAGTTTGATAGGTAACATCTAGAACCAGTCATGTGACGTGAGCATCTGCTATCAAAGTACCAAGTAGTTGATTTATTATCTGTTGATGCAGTGAAGACCACTTGGCAGGTAACTGTGGTAGTAACTTTGGGTCTCCATACCAATTTCTTGGATTTGTCACCCTTGCTTGTAAGGATAGAATTTGAAGCTTGTTTCCTCATATGCATCTCCATTTGGTGTTCCTGCAAGAACCTATGACAGAAGGGTTTAATGTGTCCAGAGAGGAAACAATAGTGACAAATGTACCTCCTACGTTTCATTTTTACTGACGAAGTGGAGGAAACTTCCTTTGCTTTTACAAATGGTTTTCCATGGGTAGACATGATTTGTGTAAAGGCGGGCTTCACACTTTTATCATAGCCTATCCCATGTGAAGTTACCTGAGTTTGAGCAAGAACCTCATCTAGCTTGGAAGTACCGGTGTTGAGTCTTTTGAAAGTCTCATTTGCATGGTTGAGCTGGATCCTCATATTGTCAATCTCAGCGTCTTTCTTTGTCAGCATTACTTCCAGCTTTGCCAGTGATGCCTTCTGGATAGTGCTTTCCTCATTAAGTGATTCCACCACTTTGCACTGTTTGCTCCACTTTAAGTATAACTCTTTGTAGAGTCCCTGCATCTTTACCAGTAACTCCAATGTTTCTTCTTCAGAGACTTCTTCCTCCTCATCTGCAGTAGTTATAACAGTGTTGAAACAAAAAAGAGTTTTGTAATAAGACTCATCATACCTTTCAGAAGTTATCTCAACTTCAGTGTGACTTGACTTATTCTCTTCAACACATACTGCAGTTAAGGCTGCGTGCTCTTTTGGTGCATCATCTGGTATCTCCTCTACATAAATCCCTGAAGTGTCTAGCTCACTGTCACTAAGAGATAGAAAATTAACTTGTTTCCCAAGTTTTCTAAAAGTGTTTGGACACTCATTTGCAAAGTGCCCATATCCTTTACACTCATAACATTGAACAGTACAGAAGTCTTTCACTTCCTTTGGTCTGAAATGGTCTGATGCAGCACACTTTATGATCTTTGGTTCCTTTCTAGGGGTGTTCAATCTTTCGTAGAGAACCAAGGATCCGGAAGAATCATTTCGAGGCTTGCGTTGTTCACCACCTCCCTTTTGTTGTTTCTCTCTGCTAGCTCGAATGAGAGTGTTAAGTCTTCTGGTAAGAAGAGCATAATCAGGATTCTTTTCATTGATTTCTTCAAGATCTTCATCCTCTTCTTCGTCATAAGCTGAGGTTGACTTTGAAGTTGTCCCGACAGTCAAGGCAATTCCCTTCTTCTTATGTCCACCTTTTTCATTCAATTCCATCTCGAAGGTCTTCAAGTCATTCATCAGTTTAGTAAAGTCCAGGCATCCAGTATTCGAAGCCGTATCAATTGCAACTACCTTCATGTCAAAACGAGGTGTTAGCGTCTTCAAGACTTTTGAGACTAACCTTTTGTTTGTGATCGGATCACCAAGATCAGTGCATTCATTTACTATCTCAAGCAGCTTGTTGCAGTAGTCTCCAACGATTTCATCATCCTCCATTTTCATGTTTTCAAATTTCGTGGTAAGAATCCGATGCCTCGATTCTTTAATTCCGACATCACCTTCACAATATTGCTGAAGTATATCCCACGCTTCCTTGGCCGACTCACAATTTCTTATGAGTTTGAACATTTGAACATCTAAGGAGGATTGAATTGCGTTGAGTGCCTTATCATTGAAGGTAGCTTCTTCATTTTGTTCCCTGGTCCATTCTGACGGAGGGGTGCGGTACGAGTCTCCATCAGCATCCACAGTTTTAGGATGCGTCCATGTTTTTTGTACGGCATTCCATGCTCTTGCATCAATCGATTTGATGCAAGATCTCATTCGAACTTTCCAGAAAGAATAGTTCATGCCATCCAGAATAGGCGGTTTGTTGAACAACGGATTTGTGTAATCCATTGTGCTTTACGAAAACAGGATCACCACTTAGTGTGTCAAGTGTCAGCTCTCGATGCCAATTGAAAAAATTGAACTCTCGGTATCTGACAGAGTTGTGATCAAAGTTGTATATGAAGTTGAGACAACTTTGTATATGCAGCGGAAATATTGAAAACGGACAATGGATTGTGAAATTTCACGAGATTATATTTCTATAATCTCGCGAAGTGCCTCAGGGCAAAAACTTCACTATATGATTATGTGAATTACAAAAACACTACAAGTAAACTCTTACTAAACTTAAGACACTTTATATCTTCCTTCACAGAAGGTTGTGGCTAAAGTTGTCTTAACTAACACTTGTAGAAATCTAGAATCCTATTACAGATCTGAATATATCTCTCTAAGAATTCGTATCTAACACAGTACAACTGATTCCTATTTATACAAAATTCAATACTTGGTCTCTACTCCAAATAACAACTTGATCTCTTCATCCCTAGATTTGCGCCGCAAGTTTGCAATTTCCATAACAACCTTTTGACTCAATCATCTTCAGGATTTAGTCAAGCACAACAAACTTCCTAGAATATCTCAACCAATAATCTTCCTGCACAAGTAAATAAAGAAAGACAAAACAAAACATATCCAAACTACTACAAAATATATCCAAAATACCAAACCAACAGTTATAAACAAACCAACGGTTTCAACAAATATATTTATCATGATACTAGTTTCTAAAATTTTATTATGTTTTATTGTGTATATATACATATAAATATTATATAATGGTTTATCTGATTTTTTTAAAACAGTTCAACTAGTTAAACCAGTGACCCAATGATCTAGTAAATTTACCCGTTCAATGTCCAAAACATTGAATTGTCTCCATCATTTTCAGACTCAAACTACTTCTAAAAAGATCAACAACCATTTTGCCCAAACTAAAGACAATCTAACCATCGATGGTTGAACTTGGAATCACAAATATATATTTCGCAATAGATAAAATGATTGGACGCCTAGTTTCATTTCCTCAATTCCCTTCCATCACTCCAACAAGATTGAAAGATCAATTAAATTGTTTTTCAATCTCATCGACCAAATACTTATTCACTCCATTAGAAATCTCTTGAAGTTGTTCAGGTGGTGTTTTAGTTGCATCAATTAAAAAGTTATGTCATAATTATAAAATGACACGAAGGTTATGATTTTTAACGTAAATAACTCTATTTGTACGCTATTGTTGCCTACGTGAAATTTTCTTTATTCATTATATATATAATATAATATAATGAAGAATCTTATTCGATTTAGTTGGTAATACGGCTATGTACGTAATGCTGTAAAAGAGCAGTGCGATCTTATAATTGGAGGTGACGGTCGTGTATCTCATATTAACTAATTTTCATATAAGTTAAATTATAAATGGTTAATTTTGAAAAAAATTACTATTTAAACGAATTTGCAATTTAAATTTAAATATGATTTTAAACGATACAATACTAACTAAATCTTTTGATTTAGAATATAATAGACACCTTATAAAAATTTTGGCGATGGGAAAACTAATAGTACACAATAAAAGATCATCAAACGGTAATGTTAAATATTTCAAAACTGAATTAATTTGTTATTGTAATGTTTAAAAGTAGTATTTGATGGATTTTTTTGGGTAATTAACCAAATTATAAATTCAATTATAGCCTATACATGACACATGAGACAAACTAGAAAAATGGAAGGAAAAGAAAAAATAAATAAAATCGTTACGTATAATTTATTAAAAAAGAATTTAAAAATTGACCCTCCCAGAGAGATCTCAGTTTCAGTTCAGTCTCAACAACTGAAAACGAAGACAAATTACAACAGGAATTGCTGCCAGATCTATTTTCTCAGCTCTTTCACTGCCTAAACTTCTTAGAGAGAGAGAGAGAGGATGAATATATTCAGGTTAGCAGGGGATATGACCCATTTGGCAAGTGTTCTTGTTTTGCTCCTCAAGATTCACACTATCAAATCTTGTGCTGGTAATGAATGCATTTTCTCATCTTTTATATATTTTCCCGACTCTGTGTGTGTGATTTGGTTCTTGAACAAATTATGGTAATCTTACTAGCTAAATTGTATTTGTTTGATCGCGGATGTTTTATTTATTTCTGTTATGTTAGATTCCGTTTGTGATGTGCATTTATGAGAGAAGATTTTACCTGGGGTTTAAGGCAATTTATTCCGGTGATTTTGGGAGATTGAGAAACGTGTGTGTGCGTGTGAATTTTTTGTGGGCTTATTCTGAATGCAGCTTTGGAATTATCATGGATCAATCAGTTAGGGGTCTCAATATGTGCCAATTCTCAACTGCTGGAACGTAGCTTAGAGGTCGAGGTCGTTCGAGTTTTGCTAGCCAGTTCCTCTCAGATGGTCTAGACCTTTTATTTTGTTTTTGGTTTTGTTTTTAATGGTCTAGCATTTTGTAATGTGAATTATCTAAGAATGATTAGAAGATTGTAATCTTTCTAGGTACAGCTGGTACAATTGCTATTAATCTTGAGTTTATAGGGATGATTTTTAGATTGCTGTTATGCATATAGTATTTCTCGGTTATCCTTTAAGAAAGATGCTTAGAATTGTTTGCTCAGGAATGAAAATTTGGAGGGATCAAGTGTGTAGAGAGTCAAACTATTAGAAAAACCGGTACCAAAATGAAGTTACCGTGATGGCACTAGTGGACTTGGAAGAGAAAACAAAATGTTAGGAGTTGTTTTACGTAGTTTAGTTAGCCATGCTCGTTTGCAACTTGATGTCTCATAAAATGGGGCTATGGTTGTTTCTTTTATCTGCATGAAGAGCAGCCTATAGTTATTAGATCATGGATGATTTATAACTGAAAAGAAAATCTGTTGTCCCATCTTTGAACTTTCGCTAGTTCAGTGAAGAACATTAGTTGCCGGATCTGACTCCCTACTTAATGTAGTATTTGCTTATGATTAAGAAATTAAGTCCTTTGTGTGTGGCAATTCTTTTAACATAATTTGTGAGTGCACTACAAATTATTTGTGCATAGATTTACATGTAGTTATGTGACTGTTGTTGCCAAAACTTGTGAGGGGCATGAACGATAAGTTCTTTGAATTGGCTGGCTATCTCTTTATGCAAGTGTGCACAAGTGGTGGAAGTTTGGTTGACATATATCCCAATGAACATGATTTGGCTCGTCCATATACAAGATCTCTTGGTAAATGGCAGGTTTGCCATGTAATCCAATGGAGTCATGAGATGAACATTAGGATTGTGGTTATATTTAAATGAATCTTATTTTTTTTATATATAATATAATTTGCATAAAATCACTACACTGGTTATATAGTACCAATAACTACTCTTATGTTTAACTTTGAGTGGAACTTTGTAGTTCTAGATTTATGTTCATTTGTTCAATTCTACGTATGCCATTCATGAAGAATCGCGACTCTTGAATGCACTAATCGTACATCTGGCCTATTTTCCAATGAAGTATATTGTGGGAAACTTATTATATTCATGTTTAGTATAATGCCTTGAACAGCTTGTTATTTGCTTAGACAAGTGTAATTATTCTTTCCTTTTAGGCATTTATTTTTATCTTCATTTGTGATTTCGAGCTGCACTTATTATTTTCAGGCCTTTTTAACAGTTCATCTAATATTGACATTATCTTTTGCAGGCGTTTCCTTGAAGACTCAGGAACTCTATGCTATTGTTTTTGTTACTCGCTACTTAGACATTTTCACAGACTACATCTCATTCTACAATACATTAATGAAATTGATTTTCTTGGGAAGTTCTTTCTCAATAGTCTGGTATATGAGGCATCACAAGATTGTCCGCAGATCCTATAATAAAGACCAGGACACTTTCCGCCACTACGTCCTTATGATACCCTGTTTTTTATTAGCACTGATTGTAAACGAGAAGTTTTCCTTCAGAGAGGTAATTTTGATGTTCATCAGAGAGCCAGTAACCTTGAACTTATTGGAATCCTCGTGTCTGACACTTTTGTGATGTTTATCAGGTGATGTGGACATTTTCATTGTACTTAGAAGCAGTTGCCATCCTTCCTCAGTTGGTTTTGCTGCAGAGAACAAGAAATATTGACAACTTGACTGGACAATATGTTGTTCTTCTAGGGTAATTTTTTATTGCAATATTCTTGATTGTTGAGTGAAGATCTTCATTTTCTCGGCTACATGGAATTTATCATTAGGTTGTTTCAGACAAGTTTTCCACATATTTTTATACATTCTTCATCCTTTATGCTGGCAGTTGGGCTTCACTGCATGAGTATAATTTGTTGGATCCATTATGCTGGATTGCTGGTATTTGGGGATTTACTCCATGAATTTGATTTTCTGGATAATGTCAGTGTTATTCAAGAGGGGTCACTGTTCAATTATACTACATATAAAATTGGCAATCAATTCTAGTATTAGGAAAATATTTGAGAAATGATTTATCTTTGTTACTCAAATTTGCACATGAACTTTTGTTGTTCCTGTCCATTTTATAGCATCGTGCATCCCTACGTATCATTGTTTCCTTTAAAAGACTATGCTCTAATAATCAGTCTAACAACAATTATATTTTGCTTATGTCTGACCAAGTTGTGCGAGTACCAGATGTTCATGGATGCCATAATTGAACTCCATGCTGTGTCTCATATCTTTTGATTGTTTCAACAACTGCTAACAATCACATTGATGGCTTTTGGTGATCAACTTCTTTCTCTTTTTGTATGTTATTGCCCTTTTCATGGATGTATTTTTCTATATAGGAGATCAGTTAGAAATTTCATAACTAGGATTATTGTGTTGCAGTTTAAATAAAATAATCATCATCATTGAATCCTTTAAGTTGATTAAATGCCTAGACGGCTAGACTCCTCTATCTCTTTGGTGGGATTTCCCTGTTTATTTCCAGTAGTTTTGAACAGAGCGAGTTACGATTTTTGACTTATCTTCTGCTCTTCTTATTGATCTATCGACAAAAACTCTTGCAGAAACATGCACATGTATTCAACACAGAAACAGTATTCCTCTTCAATGTTAATGATCTGTATAACTATGCAATTCTAGACGATAAGACTCATTTGTGGTTGTGATATCAGCTGATATTTCTTGCCTTTTCATTGCAGTGCATACCGAGCATTTTATATTCTTAACTGGATTTACCGCTACTTCACTGAACCACACTTTGTGCACTGGATAAGTATGCTTCTCTCTCTCTCTCTCTCTCTCTCTCTCTCTCTCTTGTGGCTTTATGTAATCCGGTTCTGCTCCTGCAGTTTGGATTTCAGGACTTGTTCAGACGCTCCTTTATGCTGATTTCTTCTATTACTACTTCCAAAGGTACGATCTCCATATCCACCATCTAAGGCTGGGTTCATCTTCTAAAACGCGAATTATATCCTAATTTTGCACTGTTTTCAGCTGGAAGAATAACGTGAAGCTCGAATTGCCTGCCTGAGCTTGCGTTGGGGTCCAAGAGTTTTGAGAATCATGTTCAAACAAACACGTACTACATTATTTCGTTGCTTTGTGATATTGGTTTTGAACCACGGTAGGTCTGAAAAGAAGCGAAGCATCTTTTTCTTTCCCTCACTACTTGCGACGTATCCTTTTGTAGCCTCTACAGATCATTATTTTGTATTGTTGATGAAAATGTGGTAGTATGCTTGCTCCAAATCTGCAAGATTTGCCCAGTAAGGCCATCGGAGGATGGCGTTTTAAGCCCAAAAAAAGGACACCATTTTGGCAGCAAATGATATATGATTTGATCATGACTCCTTTGAATTTGTTGTCACAAATATGGAAAAATACATTCAGTGTCCCGCTCTAATTTTATTCATGCAAGTGATGCAACGAACATTGGTATATATCTATGGGAATGAAATATTAAGTTATGTCGCTGATTGAAGTAATCTTTACTTGCTTGTGGTTATGATGCATATCAAAACTTTTTAGTAGAACTAGGTTCAAATTATGAGTAGGGATTGCATATTATGGTTCCAACTGATTAAAATCTATGTTTAATCATTTAAACTAATTTAAAATGTTGCATATAAAAGGGTAAATATACACTTAATGAAACATATCCCACTGTCTAGAAAATTACAAATGAATACCTATCGTTTGTATATTTGGAGATTTTAATGAATATACCCCATTGTGATAGCCTTGCCTTATTCACACGTATTTTTGATTGCGGTGCAAAATTATTTTGTTGACTGACATTTCTCATATTTGACATGGAATTACCACGCGTGAATCCAGTGCACATGGATTGGCCGGAATTCTCACTATATGTAATATGTTAGATTTTTTAAATATTCAAATGATGGTTATTAATTTGTAATTATTTTAATGATGTGGCATATTCGTTAAAACGTCTAATAGGATTGGAATGATTTTTTTTTTTAAACCAATTGGAATGAATATTTAATCCTATATAAAATTATACCGTGTATAATAATTACTATTCGAACATAATGGAACATTCCAATTGGAATGCATTTTTTTACAATAATAGCACGATCCATACTTAGTATAAATGATAGCATAAGTCTCTCTATTTTCACTTTTTAAATGTAAGTAAACTTTTAGCACACGAAATCATCGATTGCACATTTAGGGGGTCTATTGGATAGAGATTTTATAAGATTTTTTTAGACTTTCAAAAAATCTGGGTGTATTCAATTCAAATTTTTAAAAGTCTTTAAAAATTCAGAGGTATTCAACATATATTTTAAAATATCTATAAAAATCCAATTGTATTCAAAACTCCATAAACTTTAAAATGATTCTATTGGATTTCACCTTAAAAAATATAAAAGATGAAATCCGACCTTTGCATACGATATTTTTATGAATTCGTAAAACCCAACACGCGATGTATTTTAACGGCCGCTTATGAGTTGAATTCGGACACCAACGCGAGGTGTACCTCAGCAGCCACTGAGGCGTTCAAATCGAACACCCAGAGCGCTGTGGACGCTAGCAGTTGCTGGAAATAACTTGGTCACTTTCCCAAATGGTCGCTGGTCCAACGGTCGCTAGGCTAAAGTCGGTCAAACCACAAAACCCCAATAAATTCCATTACAGCACATCGGATAACCAAATCAATCGCCGTTATACGCTTCGCCGCCCGTCGCCGGAGCGCACCCGGTCAAGTAAGATCACTAAAACAATTCTTTCATGTCCAATTATTCCATACACATCTTAGCATTTAGTCAAACTCTCAACAGTTTCTCTTCATAAAATTGACTCAGATATGGAAGATTTTGATCGAAAGGTGTAGGAAATTGTTTTCTGGTTTCTGGGTTTCGGGCATTTCTCGATTTTCGATCTAGAGAAGTGAATTTTTTGTACAAGTAATAAAATGGGTCGGAGGGGGAGTGAATTGGAACCGACGAGGTGGGGGTCTATGGTGCTGTTGTTGATGGGTGTGGTGTTTTTCTGTATGGTGTACATTTTCATGTCGACTGTAATGAGACCGTCTTCGTCACTGCTGTCTTCGGCCGATTCCAAGATGGGTTCTTTGGGGTATGATGATGGGAGTTTCTGGTGGTAATGGTGGGAATTCGGAGTTGGAAACGAGTAGGGGTGGGGGTTGTTGTAGAGGGGTTCCGAATTTGGAGCTGTGGGGTGCTGCTGTGAAGTGGAGGACTGATTTCAAGTTCATTTCATCTGAACAGTGTTGCAAAGCTTGTAAGGCAATGTGTGCCTTTGTGATTCGTGGTTGTTCTGTGGGAATAAGGAGGCTTGTGGTGAGAAATTTGGTGAGGTTAGTGGTTTGGATGTTTTTTCTTGTTTTTCTAATTCTGCTGATTGTCTTGTTTGCTTAAAGCCTTGAATGATAGATTGGATCATGTTCATTGTGCCCTTGTACATAAGCACGGGCGCATATTTGGATTGCTGGTTGTTTTAAGAGCTTTTAGTTGAGAAAATTCTCTTCTTGTGATGATCAACTGGATAGTTTCTCTTGTTGTGATGACCAATTTGACTATCAAGAGTTCGAAGTGATTTGGGACTAGTTTTGCTTCTTATTTTCTCTTGTTATATGAAACTAGTAGTAGTCAATTACCCCTGGATTACATTTTGAAGGAAGATAGTGAGCATTTATCACTTATAATTTTTTGCTGATTACGTCGTTGAAAGAAAATAAGTGATATGTAGTGATAGTATATATGTGGCGGTGGCGGCGGTGGGGCGCGGTGGAGAGATTGGAGGGGAGAAGGGGATAAATCGGTTGTGTGGAGAGTATCGCGATGAAAAATCAGGAATTAGGGCTCGTTGGGTACTTAAATGCCTAATTTCCAGCGGTCGTAGTTTTAAGTTCAGCTGCGGTCCAGCGGTTGCTGAGTTACACATACATCGCTCGTTGTGTTTCAGCGAGCGCTGGGAAGAAGGATTTCAAATCCATTAAAATCGTCACAAATCCATACCCAAATCAAGAAAGACTCCATGTAGAGTCAATGGATTTTATAAATTCATGGACTTTTTAAAGTCCTTTAAAATCTAATAAAATCTCAATCCAATACACCCCCCTCTTAGTGTTGCATTCCCTATTATACACTATTATACACTCTATTTTTTAGGTTTTCTTCATTTTTATTTTTCGATTTTAACTTCTTATCCTTTAATTTAATTTTACATTTATTATTTATGGTTTACCATACCTAATTAGGGTTTATTATAATTTTTTAGTATTTAATTTTTTAAATAATCAATTAATAACTAAAAACTCTAAATTAAATATTACTCTCTCCGTCCCAATAGCAAGGTCCATCTTTTTATTATTTACTCTCTCTATTTTAATATAAAGTGGACCTTGCAAACGGGACGGAGGAAGTAAAAAATATAATACACATTTATTGCATAGGGTGAACTCCAAATAACAAGTGTAAAATTAACTAAAACACAAGAAATTGAAATTGAAGAAAAAAATACAAAATAATTGTGCAATAGGAAATGCAACATCAAATATGCAATAAAGGATTTCAACTGAACTTTTAGTCGTCCTTAGAAAAATTGATGGAAGTAGAATTGAGATAAAAATGAAATGTCGGAATCATATTGCTATAAAGTATATATTAACACCAATTCTCATGTACATCACCCGAGGTCTAATAAGGCCCATGCATCAATCACATGTTGACCTTAAAAAAAATCTGCCGAAAAGCAGTATTAATCTTAATGCTAAAAAGTATCACTTGTATCAATCTTAATGCTAAAAAGTATCACTTGTATCCTTAACAAGTAACGGCTTTGCTACTTATCTCATACGAGTTTATGTAGTTCAAATTATGATTTTTTCCATTTCAATTAATACTTAAAGTTTAGGAGTTTATGGTTTTTTAGGTTCATGGACTTTTTATGTGTTTTTCTTAGTATTTTTAGAATTTTATAAGTTTTTAGGGGGTTCAATTTATGTTTTTTAGGGTTCATTTTTTTTAGATTTATTAATCTCAAATCAGGGTTATATTTATTTCAAAAAAATTAAATTCATTCACTTTTATTTTAAGGTTCACTAATTACATTTTAGGGTATGTAATTATTTCAAAATTATTTTTTTTTAATTTTCAATTACGTACCATTTATATTTATTTCGAAAAAGCTAAATTAATTATCGAACACAATGCACGAGCCCACGATTGAGTGTCGGGCGAGTGCATTGCCCGAGAAGCCTAATTTAAAAAAAAATTATTCACTTTAATTTTAGGGTTCATTAAATCAATTTTAAGGTATATATTAATATTTATTTAAAAAAAATAAATTAATTCATTTTAATGTTAGGGTTCACTAATTGTATTTTAAGGTATATAATTTTGGGGGGGAAAAAATCGAAAAATTGAAAAAAAAATAAAAAAATTGAAAAAAATATTAATTATCCCATGTGTATCCCCATGCGACGTGCGTGGGCACACGTGCTTGGCATGGGCCATATTTTTTTTCCGTTATGCTTAATGACAAGCCCAAGCCTATACACTAAGTGCATATGAGAGTGACCCATAAATTAATGTATTATTGTAAGAGAGCGCAAAATTGTAACACCCCAAAACTAATTATGGAGGTTCAATGATTTTTCTAGAGCCCAAATGATAAGTTGTGCCCATTTTTATTAAAAGGCCCAAATGTTGGGCTTTCTGACTCAAATACATTTTAAATTATTTACGGTTCAATTATTATCCGATCGAGATGAGTGAATACATTAAATGATAGTGTTCGTCGATACAAATCCATAGAATTTGCTTTTACTAATATAAGAATTCAATTGGCCAAGATATAATTTTTTATTTGATTTAATCTAATTAGGATTAATTTATTTAGGAGGTGGTATAAATATCTCAAAAACCACTTAGAGCCTCATTTCCCTTCTGACCTTCTCACACTCCATTCAAAGGGATACAACCCCCTTCTCTCGCCATCGCCGCGCCACCATCGCCAGCCACCACTACCACCTTCCTCCACCGTCATGAACTAAAATATCCAATGATTTTGATGTAGATTGCCCAAAAACTTAATATTGAATATGGGAGTTGGATAACTTTTGTTTGCCATTGATGATTCCAATTGATCCTGGAAGTGTTTTGAATTTTCAGATAGGCGTTATGTGCTTTTGTTGGTTTTTGAGAAAGTAAAATGCTTATGTTTGAAGGTGATTTCACTGCTTCGTGGTGCGGACCTTGCCGTTTCATTGCCCTTATTTTTACTGAGATTGCCACGAAGACACCCCATGCTATCTTCCTCAAAGTCGACGTGGATGAACTAAAGGTGTTGTATTCTGTGCTTTAGTATTTTCCCTAATCTATGAATGTTCTCTTCTTATACTTCCAAGGCTATATATGTTAGGATGGCTTCTCCCAGAACATATGTTTTTCAATATAATTTCTTACGTGTATCAATCTTTTAGCCATCCAAATACAATTGTTCTGAGGTTTTTGAGTTGTATTTATGGATGGTTTGTTACTTTGTACTGTTTTTGCAGGCTGTTGCCGAGGAATTCAAAGTCGAGGCAATGCTGACCTTCGTGTTCCTTAAAGAAGGGAAGGAAGTTGACAGGGTTGTGGGTGGAAGAAAGAAAGAGTTGCAGGAAAAAATTACCCAACATATATGGCACCATTGTTGCTTCAAGTTGTTGAACATGAAGTTGAGTGATTCTACATATTTATCTTGAATTAAACCTTCTAATTTGTGTATGGTTCTTGTTAATGTAATGAAGAAGATTAAGTAGATTAATTGTACGAGAACAAGATTATACTTTTTGTGGTTCGTTATAAATTCATTTGTTACTAATCCCTGTCATTCTGGTAACTTTGTTTTCCTCATTTATAAACATAGGAACAATTAGATTTTTAAGAAAAATATGAAAATAATTGGTCTCATAAATTCTTATTTAGTTTATTCAGGAATTTCCTCAAATGGCAATACTGAGGCTTTGTAGAGCCCCTTTTACTTAGTTTCCTATTTTTTTTTTCAAATATATAATTATGTTCATTACTTTCACCTCTTTTACAAAAAAATCATGAATTTTAAAGTATGCAAAAAAAAAGGTCCTGATCTTTTAACATTTTTTCAAAATTGTCACTGGGTAAAATTCCGAAATGCCAACACAAATTTGATGCTGGAATTTTGCTCCGATGACACTTGTGATAAGTATATAATTAAAGTTCATGACTTCTTTTACCTAATTGAAGCTCATGATTCATGACATTTTGTGAGGTCTTGACTTTTTTTACATAATTGAAGTTCATGACATTTCGAGAGTTCAGAATGTAAATATATATTTGGTCTTTTTTTTCTTGTTTAATAGTTTTATGTGAATGAAATTTGATGGTGAAGAGTGACAATGTATTATTATTATTATTATTATACGTAGAGAGATTTAGATGAGATGAGCATGGGTGGAAACTTGAATGTAGTTATAATTTAATTTGGAATGCAGTACAGTTTGGCTTCTTCTCTAAAGAGAAATGGGACCATTAGTTTCCAGTTTCTTTGTTTCCCTTTCTATCTTTATGATGAAAAGTTCATTAAAATCATCTAAATACAAAGTTGATAGAAGTTATACACCATTAAGATAGCAACATATATGTTGCCCCATGGCTCAACTATTGCAATTCACACTGTTAATTGAATATGTGAATTTCACTGCTGCAAAACATCTTGTTGTTTACTATTTCAGAAGAGAATTTTCTATAAGACAGATTCTACACAGATATATTTCTACTTGTAGATCTAGTACAAAGTTTTATAGATGTGTTGATGTTGTGTTCATCACAACTTTGATCAAAATTATGTACACGTCTTTGGGGATCGTTGTTTGCCTCTCCGGGTGTGGTCTCCTAATATATTATCATGTTGAGGTCGAGCATATAGCATCGACAGATAACTTCTTTAATACACTGGGGCAAGGATCACTTCCAAAGTAGCTATTGGAAACTGATAGCTTGCAACTTTCCTTCCCAAGGCACATCTGTGAACAAACTGAGCATCAGTCACATTTTCATCATTGTCTAGTGTTAAGTGTGTGTGTGTGTGTGTGTGTGTGTGTTGTAAAATTTAAGGCATCTATACAAAAAATGATGCAGTATCGGAGTTGCCTTTTCTATGATGGCTTGGGAGTTCTGCGCATGACAATTTCCCAGCCGAAAACTTCCACATGTTCCTGTAGGTGTGCCAAAGCTTGCGAAATTGATGGTTGATATTGCTTGCCCACGGGCACAGCGGAGATGGACCTTCGTCTGGTGAAGTATTTTTTTTGTGCTCGAGCTCGTGCTCTCGAGCTGATAATTTGCAACCATTGGATGGTGCTCGACTGCATCAGCACAAACGTTCCCTGTCGTTCTTTTAACTAGAGAGATTCTTTATGAGTCTCCACCGAGTTCTTCAAAGAGTACAATCAGATTTTGTGTTGGCTGTAACCAAGATCTAGGAACATGGTACCTTAACCCAGATTGAAGTAATTTAGCTTAGTTAGAAGATCTAATAGTAGCCTTTTTCTGATTTCATTAATAACTTGAAATTTACCATCGTTGAGTTGGTTGGCCACAACCAACTTGACATTTAGGGGCTCTGTGTGCACCAGTATAGTGGCAAACTCCACAGCTTCCATTTGCTATAGCAGTCCAATATCTTCCTATGCTTTGCCCATTGATCCACACTTGACCTTTCCCCATGCTTCCCATGTCCAACGCCAACGGCTCGTCTCCACTTGGCGCGTCAAAATAGGCCTAGATAGTTTCAATACGAGGACACCTTAGCAAAATCAAAACGTCTAATCAGAATATAAGTTTCTATGTAGTTTGTTCCTTTTTTTACCTTGTACCATTGAAGAGGTTGAGTTCGGGCGATAGCTTCCGTTCCTGTCCACTCAACCGACAAAACCTTGTCCGGGGAAATCAAATTTATCTTCTCACCAGTTAATCCGACCTGTTTGCAGAAAACATTAGCTAAGACTATTTTGCAGAAAACAAGACAAATATTGAGTTATTTTACCTTGTAACACCATGTTTGCCTAGTTAAGTCTCTTCGTCCTTGATCCAGGCCGTTCAGCTCGACTTGTCCCGTTATTTCCATATTCCAATCCTCAAAATGCATTCCAGTGTTCTTCATTTTGTAAATCAAATTATTTATCATTAATTATTAAGGGAGATACTGTAAAAAGTTTTCATTTTCTAGACTGTGTTTGTTTTGTGTAAATTCAAGATTCAATCAAGTTTTAATGTGATCATAGTTAGTATATATTGATAAAGATGAATAGTATAAAAGAATAGAATTAACTGGTAGTCCCATTGCTATGCTGAGCAGAGAAATTCTGTTTTTTCCCGCTTGCAAGTTTACTGGTCCATTGAATGTGAACTTTGTATTCGTTCTAATTCCATAAGCAGATCCTGCAAACATAGAAACCCGATAGTTTTACGATCTTTTTTCGTATAATAATACTAATTTTTCATCACACCTCAAATAGTTTACATCATGAATCATGATAAGAACAATAGTGTTCAACAAAGAAAACCCTCCCAACCTTCAAAATTGCCATTGATGAAGACATGGAGGGCATGTCCTCGTGAGTCCACAGTTAGAGTAGGCTTCTGCCCGTTTCGTAGAAACAACTCAGATGAAGCAATGTCGACACTGTGTTTAGAAGAACACAGACTTTATTAGATTCCATCATCCAAATTTGAAGAAGAACACTTGTTAACAACACAAAATAGCAGGGAAAAGCACAATTTCGAGTAGAAGATAGACTAACCTAGTCGTGTACCACAAATAATCACTACTATCCCTCGTAACATTCATCTGCTCTAGTAGTCCAGACGTTGTAAATGTCGAACGGTCTTCTAGTGCAACAGTGTCCTCACCATATGTCTCCCACGAACGTAATTGAGAATTTGTCGCTAACATTTGATATCGCGATGTTTGAGTTCCAACCTAGACAATAAAACCAGTTGTTACATCTTCTTGATCTAGCAATATATAGATATTACACAATACACAAGGCATGGTTTGTGTACTTACCTTAGCAGTGTTAAAGACTACATTTCTGCAGTCAGGAAGAATGCTGATGGACCAAGGAGGTAAATTGTAGTGCATATTGTTGAATATCACTCTAGCTGCAGATTTACTGTCGAAGTTGGAAAGAAATGCTGCACAACTTTCTCCCCCCGCCGAGAATACATGTACCTAGAAATAACAAGTTTTGAGTGAACACGACCATAATAATTAAGCAGTGCTTCAAAACATAGTGAAGTAGCTAAACCTGCTGAGCATCTCCTAATGAAGTGACATTAGGGTCGGACGAGACTAGGGCATGCTCACAGAGCTTAATGGCCTTGTGGAGTTCCTTCAGATGACCATACTTGGGCTCCCTAATCAAACCTATGAAAATTTATCCACTATCAGATCTTTTTTCCTTTCCATACATACAATGTACGAGAAATTAATAAATTATATTTTGATTTAGTTGTTACATACCATATTCATCAATTGGGGCATCATAGTCATAACTGGTTGTAATGAAAGGACCTCCAGCAGTCCTCCCAAAATTGGTGCCTCCATGGAACTGTTGGATAAAATTTCATTCAATTTTAATCAAACTAACTAAGCAAAATAAAGAGTTATAGATGAAAAAATTAAGAAGCTGACCATGTAATAGTTTACAAACGAGCCCCCCTTCTGTACAAAACGGGCAACGGCAAACGCCAGATCTTGAACAGGACGTTGATGAATCGTACCTCCAAACTCGTTAAACCTGATAAAAAAAAATTACAGCATATATAGGTAGCAACAAGTTAAGTGAGAGATATATACATGTAGTAAAATTGATTATAGTTACCAGCCACTCCAAGCTTCAGTCCACATAGTAGGCTTGTAGGGTTTGTTGGGAGCAAATGAATCACAGTAGAAGCCGTTGCATGTATTTATCTGTTGCATTTCTCAATCATACCGAGTTTTAAAATTTAATTATTGAGGAATTATGTATGAGACCATCCTATGAGTCAAAATTTGTAAGTCGAGTCAAGATTCGGATCCAAACATAATTAAATATCAATAAAATTACAAATATGCCATTCAATATGAGTTGTAATCTGAATTTTACCCCGTATTATGAATTTTGACTTGTAAGGCGGTCTCACACAAGTTTTTATCTTAGTTACTTTAGTAGAGAAGACGGGAAAATAAATATATGAAACACGTACGATGGGATCAGGGGCATTGTCGTCTTTGCACATGATCCAAGGAACTCCGGTGTCGAGTCCAACTGCCATTTTGGCAGCCCAATTCATGTATGCATCTCCCGGTGCACCCAGCGCGGTCCTTTCTTTTCCATACTCATTCTCAATCTATTCATAACATATTGGATTTAGACTATAAGTTAATTCGAACTAATGTCAAATTGACTACAAATTTAAATTTAATTTGTATCGAATTAATGAATGCTAGCTAAAGTTTTACTTATATATATATGTATGTATATGTATATGTATTAGTTATATTATGTGGCATGCTGTCACATGTTTTCCAGCTCACGTCAAGCATGAGACTCGTTTGCCATATTTTAGAATAGCCAAATTGAATAATTGTGAAATCAAGACTAAGATTTAAGTAAACAGATTAAATTAATTATTAGAAGAGCCATTTGCTACCAGTTTAGCTAGCGTGCTATAGAAGAAAATTATTTTCAAGTAAGCGGAAGATATTGAATTTAAGGGGAGTCTCGTGTGAGACCGTCAAAATTCGTAAACCAGAGTCGGGATTCAATTTTTGCAAGTTTTATAAAAATGCTTATTGTTGAATTCAAACCTGAGATAGTATAATAGGACCTCCCTGTGATTCAAACAGCTTCTCACTCTTCATTCATGCCCACTATTTTCTGAGTGAACTGTTCCATAGCCACCTATATATGTGTATATATACATGTGAATACCTCAAATTAAATCCAACACTAGTGAGTTAAATTAAATCTACCAATCTATTTCAAAATTAAATTAATGCAATAATGAATGATTATGAACCTTAAATGGCTCGTTGTCTGTTCTGAAGCTGATACCATCTACGTATTTCAACCACACGGGAAATCCTCTGAATTATAGATAATAAAAAATCAAGATTTCGAAAGAGACCCAAAAAATATTTAGAAAATTTAATTTGCGTGACTAATATTACCCAAAATTCCATTCTGCACAAACATAAGGTCCAATGCGTAGATGAACATAGAGGCCTAGTTTTTGCACCGTCTTAATAAATCGTACAAGATCGTATCTACCCTCAAAATTATACTGCCAATAAATCACAAGTAATTTTATTACTGAATACTATGTAACAACAAATAAATGTATAGTATATATAATAGTATATATATATTGAAATAATAAATTCAACTTTACATTCCCGGGTGAAGGCTCATGCCCATTCCAAAAAACGTAAGTGTCAATAACATCTAATCCACCATTTTTGGCCTTCAAAATCAAATCTTCCCACATCTGCACATTCAATCCACACATTTCATCAAAATCACAAATTCAATCATCTTCACTAACATCCACTTATAATTCACTCTATATATCAATAAAAATCGAAGCTCGAAATTTAAAAACATCGATCGATCGAGACAGAGGAGAAACACATACTTGAGGGGTGCTTCTGGGGTAATGTATGGAACCAGAGAGCAAAATTCTCCTATCTCCATTGATGATTACAGCTCTCTTATCATAACTCACACTGCATTTGATCACCTCACACAATATCATCAAGAAAATCAAGATCATCAACTTCATTGAACTGGAAAATGATTTATTTTCCATTTTCTTCGGGTGTGAATTTATGCTGAATTTGGTTTTCTATTTAAATCTGCATGAATGGGAGGAAATTAAAGAAATGAAGCGGTGAGATTTGGAGGTGGTGGAATGTGGTGGAAGAGCAGATTCATCACGTTTGGCAATCACTAAAATTCAATAAATGCGACAAATTTTGTGACAGCCAAAAATAAATAAATTAGACTTTTGTTGGAGTTCTTGCTTTCGAGTGTTTAATTATCATCACGGTTTATAAATACTTGAGTTTAATGGATTCATTCGAGTACTGCAGTTTCGAAGAATAAATAAAATAATTTTATTGCAAGAATTGATATATATTTTAATGAGCATGAACAAGTTGAAGGTTCCTGCGGTCCTACGCATTGAATATGTAGTTTATATAAGTTGGTCTTGATAGTGATGCAATTGCAAATTAGGATATCAAATTTGAAATTTGGAATTTGTTTTGGTCTAGCTGGATGAATATTAATTTTTGTGACGTTAGCTATTTATATTAATTGTGTCGGTCTATTATGGAAAGAAAATAAATTAGATTACGTATCTTGAAGTTTGGAAAGCAAAGTCAAAATTAAATAATCTTTAATTTTGAAATAATACATATTTCAAGATTTATCAATATCTATACATGCCGATAGATAGTCCAGATTCTGATTGAGGTGAGGTTTTGTTTCTATTTGAATCTCTCATTTGCATCTGCAAAATTCACAAATTTCGTATATATATATAGGAATACCAAGAGTTCATCCAAGTTTTACTTTTAAATATTCCAACCTTCTTTTTTTTGGCATAGTTTATTTAATTATTTATTTATTTATTTATGAGAGCATAAAAGTTTATTTTGCAGCCAAAATGATCAAAATATTAACTATGCACGACTAGGTCGTGTACACGACATAGACTCAATCGTGTGCAATTTTGGCGTAAAAAAGTAAATATGCTAAGAATGTATAGTAGAATTCAATCTAAACAGAATATAAAATCAAATTAAATATTAAAGATAAATATAAAATCTTAATATAATTTAATCTTGATATAGATATCATCAATATCTCCATCAGCATCTCCGCATGAAAGGAAGTATATGTTTTTGAGTTAGTGGTTAAAATATAATTATATTTTCACTAACTAGATTTGCTGAAATAAGTACTTATCTATCAAATGATAAAACATGAGACTTTTTCTTTAATTCTTTTCGGTAATACTATCCGGCCACAATCTGGCTAGCCAGAAAGGGCATATTAGTATTTGTTTAATTCATATTTATTAATAATTTAATAATGGTAATTATTGCATTATTATATTTTACTGTAATACCCTTCTCATCTATTTTAGAGAGAGATTTGACCAATTAGTTTCAAAATTCGAATTCTCAACAATATCTATCCATCCATATTTATTATGAATTGACTTTCCAATAAAGTGGATTTTATAACATTCATTAAAAGAATACTCAGTATATAATTATTAAATTTGTGTCTAAATATTAAATTTTAATTTTATAAAGAATAAATGCTTAATGAATATATTTTCTATACTTATATTCGAAAATTGTGGCATTTAAAAAATTTATATCAGGGGCTTATTTTTATAATAAAATCATGTTCTCGCAAAAATATAATACATTATTTTTGCCAAAATTTTATAAAATATTAGCATTGTTTTAGTTTTAGAAAACGTAAATCTATATATATATATATATATATATATATATATATATATATATATATATATAATGTAATTGGCCGGGGGCATGTATTCTTTTTTAAATATACAAAAATTGATCTTTGTACGTAAATTAATAGATTTCTCACTACATTTTATTTTATTTTATTACGTATTAGGTTATATCGTGGCCCTTTTAGTTGTCCAAAAACTTAAATAATATTAATATTGACAAAAGATTGGCGTTAATATAGATTTGGAGGGCTAAGGGCATCACCATCATTTAAATTTAATTTTTTAATCGAACCAGATATCAAATAAATCAGTATTAATAAAAGCCGATTCTTTATTAAGTAAACTAAATTCTGGTTAGCCAGAATCTGGCTGAATAGCAGTACTCAATTCTTTTTATACAGATATTGATTTTAATCAGGCACTACAAAGTGTCTTTCTAAGTTCTAATTATATTAATCTTTCATAGACAATTAATTAATCGAATGAGGGACTGTATCTTTTGAATTTTTTTGATATTTTAATTACAGTATCAGTGTATCACCATGTACAGCTTGTCATATCACACGTAGATATATAGACGTATATATTGAAAAATAATATTCAAACCAGAGATGGAAAATGAAATTAAATAATCAAATCTTAATTACGTACTGATTCACAAAGGCAAGCAATTAGCTGGCGAGTTTAGAATATGAACGAGAACAAAATTACTATATATTAGTATTTAATTTCTCACAAAATTGGTATTTTATCATCATATTGATGGCTGGAGGAATCCCTGATATTAAATTTTCTAGAATTAATCTTTAAAATTAAGTAACATTATTAATGCATGATTTTGTGATGAATTATCAGCTAAGAAGCACGTGAATTGTCGTTAATTAATTAAGCTATTTGACTGCATCTGGTGCCTTTGATATACTCTTTCTCTTCACATGCTACTAACATAAACTAGGGAGATCTACAAATTTATTACTAAATTTTCTCAATCAATTACAAAACAAATAATCACGCTATGAGACTGTGACAATATTTTTAAAAAAGACTAAAAAAATTATGCTCAATTACAATGTACATATATATATATATAATCAATGTCTTCATGTGTATAAAATGGTCTATAAAAAGTTCGTTTGCTAGACAATATGTGATAAAGCTTGATGACTAGGATTGAAATAATAATAGACGAAGCAGCTGTAGTCAAATGTATGAAAAATTACAGTGTGTTGCAAAGTATAAGGATCCTTATATATAATTGAACTATAGACTTTGCTTTCATCAAACTTATCATTCAAACTTGGGTTAATTATAATTTAATTCACAATATTTGGATGCTTTAACATAAATATTGACCTATGATATCTGGGACCGAAGCATGGAATGATCATCGGTGCAAGGCACGGACAAATATCAACTCATGTCAGACTTCTAAGTGAAAGGGGCACATGAACAAACCGAATCTATCCGAAAGAGATGGATTATGAGGCTACACAGGAATGAGACTGTATAGTCGAGGAGAGATTAAATGATTTGATCGGTGCTACTCATACCACAAGGTGCATCTTTTTTTTCTGACGCTCGTTCCACCAGAACTCCAAAGTTAAGCGTGCTTGACCTGCAGCAATGGTGGATGGGTTCTTGGGAAGTTTTTCAAGAAACGTGCGAGTAAGTACAAAGTACGCGGGAAAGACTCGTGTTAGCTTGTTGGGGAACACTAAACTTTTTAATAATTATAATTGAATTCAGAACATTTTGGACGTTTAATAGAAATACCCAATATTTTAATAATTACAAAATAATCCATAACATTTCCCCTATAACAAAGGCAAAAAAAGGAAAAGTGTTTTGATGTTTGGTTGAAAGGGGATGAATTTCATGTTACACTCCGTATTACATTTTTAAATTACGAGTTATTCTTTTTTTTCTTCAATTTTATTTTTTATGATTTAGTTTAATTTTATGATTCTTTTTAGGGTTCACCCCACCCAATTAGTGTTTATAATTATTTTTTAATATTTAATTTTCAATTTTTAATTAATAATTCATTATTATGGTTGATTTTTTTCAAAATTATGTTTTATAATTTTTTAATTCAATTTTTTGTTATAAATATTGACTATGATTGTTTATGTTATAATTAATTTTTATTTTTATAATAAATATTATTAAAATCATAATTTTGATAATGTAACACGGAGTGAAATACGAAAAAGTGTAATAGAAAATTTCGACCCTAATGTTAGGACTTGTTTTGTAATTATTAAAATGTTGAGTGATTTCATTAAAAAAAAAAAGTCCAAAGTTCTGAAATTAAATTGTAATTATTTCAAACGTTGAGTTATTTATATTAGAATATCCAAATGTTAGGAATTAGATTGTAATTAACTCTTCTAACTCTCCAAATTTAACTTGAACAGTTATATTAAGAATAAACACGCAATCTCTACACATATAATGGAGAGTCCGAGAGATATAATTAAATGAGATTTTTTTTAGAAAACAGGCGAATGGCGAATGGCGAATGCTGGAAGACTTTTGTTCATCAGAGCAAATGTCGGATCTAAGACTTGAAATAAGAACCTAAATTATTTTGAATGTAATTTCGGCGTCATTTCCCAATTCTCAACTCAAATTTCATTACATCCATGATCTAATCATTTAGCATAAACTTTAATTTTCAATTTGCTAAAAGCAATAAATCTACAGTGTCCAAATTAATTAACTCGATCAATTTATGGCGCTTGTCATGCTACAAATGTGCAAGACCAGCTCAAGTATTTCAAGCTAATTTGAAGTTGTGTTTAGAGAAGTTGTACCATTTGAAGTTTATTGTTGACGTTCAAAAGTTTTGAGGTCGTCTGCATGAAGCCACGTGGCCAGATTTCTCCAAAATATCTGCATTATCTGCATGGACCACAGTAGCAGACATCAAGCCGTTCATCTCAGTTCACGCGGATTAATAATCCTAGCCGTTGATCGTTTGTTTGTTTGTTTGTTAGGCTTTAGTAGCTTATTACGCAAGCTACTTATGTGTATAAATAAGAAAACTCGCTGCAGTTGTTGTGATTGATTTTTCTGAACGAAATAAAAACTTTGCTTTCGATATTTCTGATCTTCCCTTTGCATGAACTGCTACTTTCAATTCCAACATGGTATCTAGAGCTATTGAATTCTGAATCTAGAATCGAATTCATTTTTTTTTCTTCCGATTGATCTTCTCTATGACTAAGAAAAACCAATATTTTTCCTGGCGCCAAGCTCGTGATGATGAATTAGGGTTCATGACGAATATTCCGCCAAATGATCGTGTTGAACACAGTGGAGTTGCTGATCAACGACGATCTATAGGTAATACTAATGCTGATAATCGGAGGAATGCAGTACATTCAGCTGCAGATTCGACTCCTACAATGAGCAACCATCCAGATCGTGGTGATGGTTATCAGATTGGATACACACGAACTGATGTTAATGCCAATCGTGTTCAGGCTAATGACGAGCTATATATTGCTCTTACGGAGCATCCTGGTATGCTTCTTACTACTGACATTTTTTATGGATCCAATTTTCATAACTGGTGTAGGGCGGTTAAAAGAGGACTTGTTTCTAGGAATAAATTGGCTATAATAGATGGAACCATGACTTCTCCTCATACAGATTCAATTGATTATAAGCAATGGTTAAAGGTTGACTACCTAGTGTTCAATTGGATTGCTAATTCTATGACTAAAGAGATTGTTAGAGGGTTCCAAAACTTAGAAACCTCAAGGCAATTTTGGGAAGAGCTTCATAGGAGATTTGGAACTAGAAACGGTCCACGTATATACAAACTACGCAGAGAACTAGCATCCTATACTCAAAATAATCAGAAAGTGATGATATACTTTAATAACCTTACAAGTTTGTGGGATGATTTAGCCCTTCTCAAAACTTCTAGGATTTGTACTTGCGCTGCTTTTGATGATGCTAAGAAAGATCTTGAGGAAGAACACCTTATGTAGTTTTTAATGGGTTTAAATGATTGTTACGATGCTATAAGGCAGCAGATATTGATTTTAATCCTCTGCCAACGGTGAGCAAAGCCTATGCTGTGGTTCTCCAAGTAGAAGAGCAAATCAACGTGTCTACTCAGTTCTCTGAAGGAGTGGATCACACTGTAATGTACAATTCTCAGAACAAAGGGAGATACAAAAATGATTCTTTTAAGAAACGATTAAGTAAGGAGGAGAAGGCTAGACTTAAATGCGAGCACTGTGGTGGCACATGGCACATTAAATCTGAATGTTTTGATCTGGTTGGTGTACCAGAGTGGTACAAGAAATTCAAACAAGACAGAGACAAAGGAAAGAGTAGAGCACATTGTGCTATGCAACAAGAAGAGGAGGTTATGGTTGATAAGAGAAAAGGTTCTGTTGGAGACTTGCCTGAAGAAACTCTTACTGGAATGAGTAAATTCTTACAGACAGAGTTAACAAAACACCTGCATAACTATTTCACTAAAGGAGGAAAAGGGGAAGAATCCTCAAGTGATTTTGGGCAAAATTTAGCCAACTTGGCAGAAATTGACCTGGGAACTTCTCCCATTGATTTCAAAGGTCACTATGCCTTTGGGGCATCCTCTACAATCACCATCAATGAATGGATTGTTGACTCCGGAGCCAGCAATCACATGTGCTGCAACATAGCTTTGCTTTCTGATTTAAAACGTCTAAAGAATCATATACAAGTATTTCTACCTGATGGCAGCAGTTTGTGGGTTTTCTTGGCAGGACAAGCACAACTCAATAAAGATATACTACTTCAGAATGTGTTGTTTGCCCCTCATTTTACTCATAATCTACTGTCTATTAGTCAGATGACCAAAGAATTGGATGGGAAGGTTTCATTCATGGCTTCACATTGCCTGGTTCATAAAAGGCACACAAATGAGATGCTTGGGATCTGTAAAATGAAAAGATCTTTATATGTTTATCCACAACAGGTTGTTGTTCATAACACTACTCTTACAGTGCAAACTGATTCAGAACTCTTACAGATTCATAGACTTCTTGGTCATCCTTCTATTTCAGCTATGCAACATTTGAATTCTAGGAAGAAGAGATGGAGTACTACTGATTTGGAAGCCCTCAACTCCTGTGAAATTTGTTACCAATCCAAACAGCAGAGAACACCATTCCCTACTTTGCACAGAAGGAGTCAAGACCTGTTTGGATTGGTTCATCTTGATGTCTGGGGGCCCTGCCATGATCAAAATCTCACTAATACACCATATTTCCTTACTGTAGTTGAAGACTATACTAGAGCTACTTGGACTTATTTGTTCCAAAGTAAAGGACAAGTATGGAACATAATCAGAAGTTTTATTGCCATGGTTAGTACACAATTTCAGCAGAAGATCAAAGTGATTAGATCAGATAATGGCACTGAGTTTCTTAACTCACATGTTCAATCCTTATTCCAGGAGCATGGGATACTACATCAAAGGTCCTGTCCATACTCTCCACAACAAAATGGAATTGTGGAGAGGAAACATAGACACCTCTTGCAAGTGGCAAGAGCTCTCATGTTTGACAGCAAACTACCTTCTCAATTCTGGCCATACTCCATTTTACATGCTACTTGGCTCATCAACAGGTTACCTACAGCTGTTCTTGGGTGGATTTCACCCCATGAAGTTCTTCTGAAAAAGGCACCTTTACTTCACACTTTGAAGCCTTTTGGTTGTCTTGCCTACAGGGCCAATATATTGCCTGCAAAGTCCAAATTTGAGGTCAGAAGCAACAAGTGCATTTTTCTTGGATGTTCTTCACAATATAAAGGATATATTCTATATGATTTGGTGAACTCACACATCTGCATCAGCAGAGATGTTCAGTTCTTTCCTGACCAATTTCCATTACAGAGAATTACTTTGCCATCTTTACCCTTTCAAACTTTCAAAGACACTACAGTTGATCATGTTACTCAACCTGATATAAGTCCTTCAAACTTTCCTTCCCAAATTGAGACTGATCCTTTACCTTTTCCTACTCCTTCTACTTCTACTGACTCATTCTCTGATTCTCAAAATTCACTGTCACCCAATGATAAGTCTCCTGCTGAACATTGCTTAGAAAAATCACCTGCCATTGTTCCTATCCTCAGGAGGAGTACTAGAACAATCAAAACCCCTACATATTTGAATGATTATGTTTGTAATCTGACAAATCTTGGTTTACCATATCATGACCCTTCTAGTACCACTCCACCTACTTTCTCATATCATATTTCTTCTATTCTTTCATCTGATTACACCTCTTTTCTGATGAATGTTCAACATATCAAAGAACCAGTTAGCTATAAAGAAGCTTGTACTTCCCCTGAATGGGTGGAAGCCATGCAAAAGGAACTTCAAGCACTTGAAGAGAACAATACCTGGGAAATTGTTCCCTTACCAGCTGGGAGCCATGTGATTGGTTCTAAGTGGGTTTTCAAAGTCAAACTCCACTCAGATGGTACTGTAGAAAGGTATAAAGCACGTTTAGTAGCAAAGGGGTTCACTCAAGAGTTTGGAATAGATTATCATGAGGTGTTCTCCCCTATTGCTAAGATGGTCACTGTAAGGCTCTTCTTTGCTTTTGCTGTTCACTTTGATTGGAATCTTCATCAAATAGACATAAATAATGCCTTTCTTCATGGGCATCTTTCTGATAATATTTACATGCAGCTGCCTTAAGGTTATAATGGTGGAAAACCTGGTACTGTATGTCGACTGCTCAATAGCCTTTATGGCTTAAAACAAGCCTCTCGGGAATGGAACCAAGAGCTTAGTAAGCATCTATATTCTCTTGGTTTTGTTCAATCCTCTAGTGATCATTGTTTATTCCTGAGAGGTGTTGATTCCACATTTATAGCTTTATTAGTTTATGTGGATGATATTCTACTCCTTGGACCTTCTTTGGATATTATTGCTGCAGTCAAAGAGTCTTTACATTCTAAATTCACTATAAAAGATCTAGGGGCTGCCAAATACTTTCTTGGCATGGAAATAGCACGATCCACCTCTGGTATTTTCATTTGCCAAAGAAAGTACATCCTTGATCTTATTGAATCTGCTGGATTGATTGGTTGCAAACCAGTCAATACTCCATTTTCTCCTGGGCTTACCCTTTAGAGAAGGGGTATCTTATTGCCTACTGCAGATTCTTATAGACGGATTGTAGGAAAACTTTTGTACCTCAATCTCACAAGACCAGACCTCACATATGTTGTGCAACAGCTTAGTCAATTTGTCAATTCTCCTACTCATCAACATTGGGAAGCTGTTTTGCATGTATTGAAATACTTGAAATGAACACCTTCTCTTGGTCTGCATTATTCATCATCTGCAGATTTTCTTTTCAAAGTTCATTGTGATGCAGACTGGGGTTCTTGCCAAGACACCCGCAAGTCTCTATCTAGTTTTTGTATATCATTGGGATCATGTTTGGTGTCATGGAAGTGCAAGAAACAAGACACAGTATCTCTATCAACTGCGGAAGCCGAGTATAGATGTCTTAGCTACACAACTAGAGAGCTTCTGTGGTTATCATATGTTTTGAAAGATTTTGCTATTCCAATTCATCTACCTATTCGTGTTCATTGCGACAACAAAGCGGCCATCCAGATAACACAAATTCAAGTGTTTCACGAGCGGACAAAGCATTTGAACATTGATTGCCATTTTGCCCGTTCGCATTTTCAATCTGGATTTATTGAGCCTTTTTTTGTTCCTTCTATTCACCAGCTCGCAGATGTTTTCACTAAGTCATTACCAGTTGCTCGTTTCAGGAGCCTTTTATCCAGCCTACATCTTGGTGATCTTCACCAATCTCAGGCTGAGGGGGAGTGTTGATGTTCAAAAGTTTTGAGGTCATCTGCATGAAGCCACGTGGCCAGATTTCTCCAAAATATCTGCATTATCTGCATGGACCACAGTAGCAGACATCAAGCCGTTCATCTCAGTTCACGCAGATTAATAATCCTAGCCGTTGATCGTTTGTTTGTTTGTTAGGCTTTAGTAGCTTATTATGCAAGCTACTTATGTGTATAAATAAGAAAACTCGCTGCAGTTGTTGTGATTGATTTTTCTGAACGAAATAAAAACTTTGCTTTCGATATTTCTGATCTTCCCTTTGCATGAACTGCTACTTTCAATTCCAACATTTATTCACCCCGCTTCTAGACTCTGTTTAGGGTGGTTGCAATGAATAACCCAAAAATTTCAACTTCTCCACTTCTACATCACTTCTATATCAAAAGTTAATACTTTTCAACTTCTACAATTATATTCCTACAATGCAGAACCTGAAAAGCAACTTATGCATGGTCAATATACATATCATTATATATATATATATATATATCACGATATTCACTAATTTAATGTATAAAATGATTAGATTTATAGTTAATTTAATTCATTATATTTTGCATTGAAATTGCAAGTTCAAAATTATAATATAAAAATTTTCAAATTAAAAAGTTATAAAACTAAATAATAATTGAAAAGGTTCATGCAATCAAAAAATAAATATTCATGTGTATCTACACATACACACACACGCAAATTTAAAGAGAGTAGAAATATTATATATTTATAGGGTTAATTGCCTTAAAAATCATGAACTTTGAGGTTAGTTGTAAATTTAACATGAATTTTAAAAGTAGGTAATTAAAACACCAACTTTGAATTTGTATGTTATTCAACATCCACAAAATTTTTATAAAATAAATTGACTTCCAATCCAACAATTTGCTCGTCTCTTTGACACCGTAATGACTTGACCATCAATTTTTGAAAACGACGTCAAAATGACCACAATTGTATGTTGGATTGAAGGTCAATTTATTTTATAAAAATTTAAGGATGTTGAATAACACACAAATTTAAAGTTGGTATTTTAATTGTCTATATTTAAAGTTCATGTTAAATTTCAATTAAGCTCAAAATTCATTATTTTTAAGACAATTAACTCATATTGACACAGAGAGAAACACATGAAGGATAATCGAAAGTAAGTGAAGAGATGGGAGGAGAGAGAAAGAGAAATATAGAAGAGAGAAAAGATATGTGTGAGAGAGAACATTAAAAATTTGAAGAACTTGGCTACCAAATTTGGTAGTCAATTTCCAAGGAGCTTGACACAGTGGCAACCACAATGGGCAGAGCATGAGTTTCTGGTTCTTGGGAGTTGTGGAAAAACATCAATCGTTACCACACTTAACTCGTTTGGGACTAATAAGTAGTATCAGTGAGTTTGGTTCAAAAGACCAGTTATTTCTGTGTGTCTACCGAACTCTTGTAAATTCTATTTAACTCGTTAGGGATCAACAAGTATTGATATTTCTACAAATATATAGTGTATGTTCTAAATTCTTACACTATGGACAATCATAAATTACCTAAATTTTCAATTGACAAGTTTGAGAACTGGAACAGGCGTATGAAAGCTCATATCTACTCATTGTACAAAGATATGTGGCAAGTAATTAATCGATGAAAGACTGATTACGAATACCCCAAACGCTAATACATTTTAATAGTTTTTTATTATTCCTCTCATATAATTTTATTATTCTATCCAACCACTAGATATACTTTCCCACGATAGAGATGGATAATCAAGATCACATTACCCACGTCAATAAGCCAGGTCGGATTCCTAAGCCAACTAGTGAAATGATATATGAGGAAAAGAAAATACAAAAAACCTTGAATTTCTAGCTCGAGCTGCTTTATATGAAACATTTTTTGATGACATAATGAAGGATATACTAAAGGCTGCAAAATAAAATAAAAAAGAAATCTAGAATATGATGTTGTGAGTGTTGGAAAATTGAATTTAATAAAGTGAGCTGTAACTCATTTTATCTGATTTTTAGTGATCAAGGTACTTAATTTTGGAGGAATTAAATAGTGTATGATTGATCTATGTTTGTAGTAGATAATCGTAGTATTTTTATTTTATGAAAACCAATTTTCGATTAGTGAAAAATTAATTATCGAAGTTGGTTACTCGATTGAGCATTTATGGAGTGTAGAGAAATGTGCTGAAGCGCATTTAATGAATCCCACAATTCTTAACTAAATTAAGATATGTATTTAAGTGTTTAAAAAGAAAAGAAAAAAAAACAGAGCATACCAAGGCAGAGAGTCATTCAAGATTTTAATTTGGGCATTTTCTTTGGTATTATTTGAGGTTAGTTATTTAAAATTGTTAGTGTCATGTTTATAAAGTTATATTTGTTGTTAATTGTGGGTGTTTGAATTCAGTTTTTATATATATAGGGTTGGGTTCCAGAAGGAACCATACCCCATGTGAGAATCGAGAACCAATCTCAGCCATAGATTCGTCTATTTGGACGATCAAGATCTGTTCCAAAATTAAAAAAAATGCGGTGGCATAATTGTAATAACGTGCAACTTCGCTGCCCCTGAATCTTAGTAAGGGTAAAATCGAAAATTTCGATGTATATGTGATTCACGCGTATATTTTTCAATTTAGAGTTTTAACATTGTCATTTCCTATTTTAGCACTGTCATGACTTATTTTAGCATAAGCATGACCTTTGTTTAGCATGACTATCTCTGCTTAATCTAATCTTTTTTTCTTTCTCTTGCCTTATCACCTGTAGAAGATCTATCGATCATGCATATATAAAACTAATAAAACAAGATTTCACATAATATTCTTGAATAAAAGTAGCAATTACCTAGTGGAATTTCATTTTCATGACTCATTTGTTATATTGTATTTTTGTCTTAGATTTTAAACTCATCTGGAATCTTGTAATCTACAAATAAGGCAGATTTCTTAGATCTCCCCACATTTGAGTTTCAAGTATTTCTCAAGAAGCCTATAAACTTTAGAGAGGCTCGGCTATACTTTGATCTCTTGAAGCCTAACGATAGCTCACAGTGGTGCTAAACAAGGCTACAACAGTGCTAAAATAGTTCACGGTAGTGCTAAAAGTATACAATACTCATTTGTTATATTGTATTTTTGTCAAGAAAACTTGTATTTCTCAAGAAGCCTATAAACTATATATTGTATCTTTAACATGTTCAACTTTTCATTAAGAGTTTCAAATTGCATGCTAATTGGACTCGTAATTAACTAGGCTTATTATCATGTTTCAAGTTCCAATCATATCGGAGTAGGTTATTAATAGAAGGAATACAGTGCTAAAATAGCTCACAGTGGTGCTAAACAAGGTTACAAAAGTGCTAAAATAGTTCACGGTAGCGCTAAAAGTATACAATACTCATTTGTTATATTGTATTTTTGTCAAGAAAACTTGTATTTCTCAAGACGCCTATAAACTATATATTGTATTTTTAACATGTTCAATTTTTCATTAAGAGTTTCAAATTGCATGCTAATTGGACTCGTAATTAACTAGGCTTATTATCATGTTTCAACTTCCAATCATATCGGAGTAAGTTATTAATAGAAGGAATACAGTGCTAAAATAGCTCACAGTGGTGCTAAACAAGGTTACAACAGTGCTAAAATAGTTTACCGTAGTGCTAAAAGTATACAATACTCATTTGTTATATTTTATTTTTGTCAAGAAAACTTGTATTTCTCAAGAAGCATATAAACTATATATTGTATCTTTAACATGTTCAACTTTTCATTAAGAGTTTCAAATTGCATGCTAATTGGACTCGTAATTAACTAGGATTATTATCATGTTTCAACTTCCAATCATATCAAAGTAAGTTATTAATAGAAGGAATACAGTGCTAAAATAGCTCACAGTGGTTCTAAACAAGGTTACAACAGTGCTAAAATAGTTCACGGTAGTGCTAAAAGTATACAATACTCATTTGTTATATTGTATTTTTGTCAAGAAAACTTGTATTTCTCAAGAAGCCTATAAACTATATATTGTATCTTTAACATGTTCAACTTTTCATTAAGAGTTTCAAATTGCATGCTAATTGGACTCGTAATTAACTAGGCTTATTATCATGTTTCAACTTCCAATCATATCGGAGTAAGTTATTAATAGGGCTGTAAATGAGCCAAACTACTCGCGAGATACTCGGGTATCAGTTCGAAAAAAGCTCGCTCGAGACTGGCTCATTTGTTAAACGAGCCGAGCTCGAGCCTGCTAAACGAGCTCGCCATTTTCTCGAGCCGAGCTCGAGCTTGGCTCGTCGAGCTCGCGAGCTAACTCGGCTCGTGAGGTTCTCGAGCTTTTTAACGAGCTGTCTCACGAACTGTCTCACGAGCCGGCTCGCGAGTAGTTAAACAAGCCGAACTCGAGCCTGGCTCGTGAGCTGTCTCACGAGCTTGGCTCACGAGTACTTAACCGAGCCGGGCTCGCGAGCTGTCTCACGAGCCTGACTCACGAGTACTTAAACGAGCCGAGCTCGAATCGGGCTCGCGAGCTATTCGATTTAGAACTCGAGACATATACTATTTATGTAATTATTAAAATATTATTTATTTATATTATAATTTTTGTCAAATTAATACTTCTCATTAAAAATTAAATAAAATTAATGGTATTAACTATTGAACTAATATTATTAAAGTTAAGAAATCAATGATCAAGAGTAACGATTATATACACAAACATACAAACTTATGAACTATATATATATATATATATAATATAGTTATCTTATTTACAATTCTACATAATATATTTAAATAATAATATGAAATATGAAATGATATTATATTAATATTGTCGAACTTAAGAAATTGAACGCTCAGTAATAAATACTGAGTAATAAGAGAAATTAAGATTGATATTTATAAAATAATATTTCTCAATTCATTAATTAATAAATATGAAATGAAATCAATAATATTAATTTAATATTATCAAAATTAAGAAATATGGTGTTTAACACAAGAGTAGATGAGTAATAAAAGAAAATAAAGAAAAAGAAAAATCAACAGTATATAGTACATAATATATAGATTATAGTCCATCTTAGATTATTAGTTATAACTTACAAGAATATAAGTTATAAATTATAAATTTATAATGCATGTAAAGTAATAAAGGAACAAAAAATAAAAAAAAAATGATTAATATTAACAATTTGACAAAATAATACTCATCATTAAATATTTAAACATGAAATGTAATCAATGATATTAAACTAATATTATCGAAAGTAACAAAATAATAATGGAAAAGGAAAATTAACAAAAATTAAAATTAATTAAATGTTCAAGAGTAATAATATTCTTAGCACCAATGTTATATAGTTAATCTTAAACTATGAGTCATATATACTGCCGTCCATCAATTAGTATTCTAGCATATAATCAATATTAGTTAAAGTGTATATAATAATAAAAGGAAAAAAAGAAAATTCACAAAAATTAATACTAATATTGACAAAATAATCAATATCAATTCATTAAATAAGAATGAAATGAAATAAATGATATTGGGAACATAATAATTTCTCAAAATTTTTTTATCAAAATTAAGAAATCAAGTTCAAGAGTAACAATATTCTTATTTCTTATCAGTTAATTAGCACCGTTGTATAATTAATCTTAAAGTCTTAGTTATATATACTATTTACATTATAGTACATAGTTTATATAACTATAGTTTATATTAGTTAATATGCACATAATAATAAAAAAAATTAACAAAAATTAAGACTAACATTAAATAACCTAAACTAAGAATAATAATAATTAAAAAAGTTAATATTAATAGTCTCTTAAATAATATAGAATTATTAATTTATAAATTATCTTAATATATTGTAATAGGAATAACTTATGAGTTGTGATTCATGATTTGTGAATCTTACGACACACACTCGATAACTAATACATACACATAATATATATATATAATATATATATATATTATATAACTAATAAACATATAGTATAAATTTAAAAATATATAAAAAAATTAGAGAAATTAAAAAAATATCAATATTAACAAATAAATAAACGAGCCGAGCTCGAGCTCGAGCTCGAGTTCGGGCTCGAATTTTAAACAATCGAGCCGAACCCGAGTCGAGTTCGGATTCGGGCTCGAATTTTGAATAAACGAGCCGAACCCGAGTCGAGCTCGAGCCGAGCTCGAGCTCGAGTTTTTTCTGTCGAGCTGAGCTCGAGCCCGAGTTCCGAGCTCGAGTCGAACTCGAGCTCGAGCTCGAGCTCACGGATACTTAAACGAGCCGAGCTCGAGCTCGGCAGTACTTGGCTCGGCTCGGCTCGTTTACACCCCTAGTTATTAATAGAAGGAATACAGTGCTAAAATAGCTCACAGTGGTGCTAAACAAGGTTACAACAGTGCTAAAATAGTTCATCGTAGTGCTAAAAGTATACAATACTCATTTGTTATATTTTATTTTTGTCAAGAAAACTTGTATTTCTCAAGAAGCCTATAAACTATATATTGTATCTTTAACATGTTCAACTTTTCATTAAGAGTTTCAAATTGCATGCTAATTGGACTCATAATTAACTAGGATTATTATCATGTTTCAACTTCTAATCATATCAAAGTAAGTTATTAATAGAAGGAATACAGTGCTAAAATAGCTCACAGTGGTGCTAAACAAGGTTACAACAGTGCTAAAATAGTTCACGATAGTGCTAAAAGTATACAATACTCATTTGTTATATTGTATTTTTGTCAAGAAAACTTGTATTTCTCAAGAAGCCTATAAACTATATATTGTATCTTTAACATGTTCAACTTTTCATTAAGAGTTTCAAATTGCATGCTAATTGGACTCGTAATTAACTAGGATTATTATCATATTTCAACTTCCAATCATATCGGAGTAAGTTATTAATAGAAGGAATACAGTGCTAAAATAGTTCATAGTGGTGCTAAACAAGGTTACAACAGTGCTAAAATAGTTCATCGTAGTGCTAAAAGTATACAATACTCATTTGTTATATTTTATTTTTGTCAAGAAAACTTGTATTTCTCAAGAAGCATATAAACTATATATTGTATCTTTAACATGTTCAACTTTTCATTAAGAGTTTCAAATTGCATGCTAATTGGACTCGTAATAAACTAGGTTTATTATCATGTTTCAACTTCCAATCATATCGGAGTAAGTTATTAATAGAATGAATACAGTGCTAAAATAGCTCATAGTGGTGCTAAACAAGGTTACAACAGTGCTAAAATAGTTCACCGTAGTGCTAAAAGTATACAATAGTCATTTGTTATATTTTATTTTTGTCAAGAAAACTTGTATTTCTCAAGAAGCCTATAAACTATAGGCAGGCTCGGCCATACTTTGATATCTTGAAACCATCTCTTTAACATATTCAACTTTTCATTAAGAGTTTCAAATTGTATGCTAATTAGACGCATAATTAACTAGGCTTATTATCATTTGAAGATATAATACTAACGTAACATAAAATTTTAAAACTCAATTGAACCAAATGAAGTTTGATGATTCACAGTAGTGCTAAACTAGGTTAAAACAGTGCTAAAATAGTTCACAGTAGTGCTAAAATACTGATAGTGAAAAATTCAAAATAATTGCTTAATTAGCTTCCTCAACCTAAGTGCTAAAATAGTTCACAGTAGTGCTAAAATAGGTTACAACAGTGCTAAAATAGATCACAGTAGTGCTAAAGTACATTGCAGTGCTAAAACAATTCACAGTAGTGCTAAAATAAGTTACAACAGTGCTAAAAAGAAAACAACCAATCCCACCCTTTTACCATCTATATTCTTAATTCCCCATATTTCCATATCTCTCTTCTACTGCAACTTTCATGGAAAATAACAAAACCCTTGTTAGCTTCATGATCAATCATTAATATTTCTTCTGTTCTTTTCTTGAATCCTAGCTATACAAGCTCAGTCACTTCACAAATCATTCCTCTCTTTCTCTTTCTATCTCTCTCTCTCTCTCACACACACACACACACACTTGTGAATTGTGATGGATCCGATAACTCAAGAAATGATGTCATCAAGCACTGAGATGAACAATTTCACCATCACCACTACCACCACTCCCAACAGCAGCTCAATGATGGGGTCACCATCGGGCTTCTCCTCCTCCTCTGCCGCGGCCGCCGCGTCTGCCGTTGTCTCCTCCCCAACAATGCTGAGCCTATACGAGAACCAAAAGCACCGCGACTAGAACACCTTCGGGCAGTACCTCCACAACCTCCGGCCGCCGCTCTCCCTCTCCCGCTGCAGCGGCGCCCACGTGCTCGAAATACCTACAGCTCGGCCTGGTGCGTAGTTGCGAGGAAGAAAATTTGGGAGATGTTGAGGAAGAAGACGAATTGTAGATGGAAGGAGATTCAGAATTCTTAAATTACAAAAATACCCTTGGTTCATTAAAAACTCGCTAATATTACAAATATGCCACCGCGTTTTTTGTAATATTGAGACAGATCTTGGCTGTCCAAATCAGAGCAATCTGTGGCTGAGATTGGTTCTCGGTTCTCACAAGGGGTGTAGTTCTCACATGATCCCATCTATATATATTTAACTTGGAACGAAGGGTTTGAGCTTTAGGTTTGAATATTGGAAATTGAAGTAGTTGAAATTGGAAAGTCCATTGTTCTGAATTTAAACCATGAAATTTAAATTGTGAATTATTATTGAATTTCATTAATTGAAATCAATTTGTTGAAATTTTCATTTATGTAAAATATGGTCTATCTTCCTCATCTTCCAATGAACCTAATATATATTAATACTTTTGTCGAAAAGCAAACTCGATAGAAATATTTATACAATTTTATTTCTATTGAAATTATACTTTTTATGTCATAATATTTTATATTTAAATATATTTATTTGACCGCGTAAAAAAATATAATGCCCAAATGTAGCCTCCTAGAAAAAAAAAAATCTTTGTTCCGCCATTGGATACAACCTTTCCTCGTCATCAACGGCTCCTCATGCAAAACTTTTTTCATGCAAGTTTCTTTGTTATTTTAATTAGTTATTTACCTTTCTAGAATAGGTTTTTCTTGCTAAGTTTGAAAGTTAGGATTTCTTTTCCTATTAGGACACTTCTCGGATAGAGAGAGATATTCTTCATATATATATATATATATATATATATGTTGATTATGATTATTTATGGTATAATTAATTTTATTTTATAATAAATATTATTAAATTATAAATTTAATAATAAAATACAAAAAAAAAAAGCGACATAAAATTTGAACCGACCAACCAACACTCCATTTTTTCAATTTCTTGGCACTATTCAAGAAGCATTTGCAAAAGGGCGTGTACGCCATGTATATGCAAGGAAATCTTTTAAAAAATATAATAAAATTTATATTCCTATGTTATTCTTTAATATAATTTTAATCCATTTTAAATGTTTATTCATGAATAAAATTATAAATTGGCATGACTTATTTTGTTGTTGTGGTTTTTGACAAACATTTGAAATTATTATATTTAAATTAAAAATTATAAAATGTTTCAAGTGAGTGAATCGCACAACTAGTAATATTTTACAAATAATAAAAACTTATGTAAAATTATTTTATGAGTAAAAATATGTAAACCATTAAAATATGGACTAAAACTCATATTCAATGATACATTTAAATTTTAATTTGTTGGTATTTGATGGTGTATATCAGAATATTACTTGTCTTACGCATTATTACTCGTTAATTAGATAACTCATGCAAAACAAGGGAAATTATATCACACACTACACTAACCTACACAAATGTTGATATATGACGATAGACATTAACAGTTTTTATAAATTATAATTAATCTTTATTTCCTTACAACCCACTTTTAATTAATGATGGTTGATTGTTGCCTCGCCATTGGTCACTTCACCTGCAGAAGCTTGGCCAACTCCCTCTTTCACTTTAGAAAGTGTGTGTGTGTTTGTGAGGGAGAGAGAGAGAGGGGGGAGAGAGAGATCTAGAGAGCAAAATGTTGCAGGGTCAAAAACTAAAATCACCTCATTTGCCATAAATATGGGAAATTCTTGGGCACATGTTGGGTAGTAGCTCAACGATTACAATAAGTCTATTTTCATACTTTAAAGTGTTATAATAGATCTATTGTGACATATGTAAGTATCACATGTTGAGTAATCGCTCAACTCTCTCAACATGTGCCCAAGAATTTCCCCATAAATAAAATCACACCACAACTTTATTATTCTTTTTTCTCATATATTAATGATTATATATACTTGCCGTGATTTGAATAAGGATTTGGGTAAGGTTTTGAGTAATTCGGTAAATCATATCATTTGCATTTTAAATGGGCTAATAAATTATTAAACACAATTCATTGTTTATTATTGGTTTCTTTTTTTTTTATTATTATCAATTATATCACAACTACAAAATGTTGTTTTTATCACTATTAGGTACATAAATTATAAATATAAGTTTTTATCACTAATCGAGTTATATTAGGTACATAAATTATAAATGTATATTGATCGAGATAAATATATGGAGAATGATTATGAAATGAAAACTGGATTCAATATTAACTAAATTGAGATATAGCCTAGTGGATAGCGGTTAAGAGAGTAAATTAAAAATTTATTTTAACTAAGGGTCGTTCAACAAAAATTCAAGTTTTTTACCTTTTCTGCATAAGTTCAATTAAAGATTTGCGAGCGTGTTCGATTAGATGTGAACTGGTTCGTGAGCAACCTTGTTTATGCTCAAACTCAAACTACTTGCAAACTTAGCGAGTCGAACAACCCTTAAACCAAGTTCGGCTCAATTATTCTGTCAAGCTTGAAAAAAAAAAATGAGTTCAACTAGTGTACTAAATAGTTCAGTTTCAATCGAGCTTTTTTCGAACTGCTACCCTCGAAAAAATGTTTTGTTCATTTGCAACTCACTTTTAATTAAGAATTGATTAGTATGATTTGTTTCATCCCAATTGATGTTTATAATTATTTTTCTAGAATTTAATTTTCATTTCCAATATAAAATAGTGTTGAATACGAACCCAAACAACGGTACTATGTTCAACATCGGCTCGAAATCTCAAATTAGAATTGGGCTCCAGTGGAGCTCGAGCCAGCCAGAAGTTTCTATGTTAAAACTCGGCCCAAATAAAAGTGAATGTGTTCATAGTCGGCTAGCCAGGCTCATGGCTAAGAAGACTAAAAGCTAACAAAAGGAAGTTGAATTGCACATACACCCATTTAAATGAATGTCGAAAAAACTAATGAATGAGACCTTTAAACCTCAACCCTCAAACTCGTATATCAAATTAATCCAATAACTAAATATAGCAAAATGTGGACTAATTAATCAGGAATTGCTCACAGAAAGAAATAAGTGATTAGTAATTACACATTCAAAAAGAGCCATGCTCTTGTCCAATATTTAGAAAAAAGAAAATACATCCGACTTCTTAAAGAAATACATATAATAATCTATCAACTTCCATATGAAGACAAAACCATCCAGAAAATCCTTGCCTCTTCTCCACAGTACTGTAGTTGATGAATCAAAATTAATTAGCATTTATTAATCAGAGGGAAAGAAACTAAATATTGAAATTCATAGAGAAAAAAGTAGATTAATAACAAATAAACTGAAAAATTAAAAGAAAAACAAAACGACACTGTTTGGTTCCTCCACAGTAAAGTCTTACCACTTATATTGAAGGCCCACCTCCATCGGTAGGCAAAGCAGCCAGAATTTCATCCTGATCCTTCAACCCAACCTTCATAATAATATAAATCAAACAACTTCGAAAAATTATTAAATCATTTTTTTTTAATTTTCTTCCAAAAAAAAAAGAGTATAACTAACATGAAAAAATAAAATAAAAATATGAATATCATATAACCTCTTCTGCAGTTCCTCTACGAAGGAGTCGAGCACCATTGTGAAGGAAATTCACAGTTTTATAGTCGAGATTTTTTTCTCTACAGTAGTTTCTCAGCAGCTTCATTACTTTGGCTTCGCGTCTTACGCTGAAATAGATATGGTCACCAGCCTGCAATTTCAATTTCAAACAAAATAAAAGGGTGGCAATTAATTAGATAATTTAATGACCTCAAAAATTAGACTATATAGCCATTTGTTTATTTAGATTCCATATTTTAATTTGTAGATCAAAATAAAACATAGTAAAAAAGCCATGCGAGCGTGTGACTTAAACTTGATCGTAAATGTTGCAGGATATGGGTGTTGATTTTTTGTCAAAAAACTTTGCAGAGACTAAGAAATAAAATAACATAAAAAAAAAAAGAGGAGTAGAAAAGCCCAGAAATTCGAAGATACGAGGAATGGCCAAGAAAGAAAGAAAATTTCTACCTGATCCCTGATCGAAATCTTCAATCTTGAGTTTGATGGTGTCTGATCCATTGCTTGCCTAGAGAGAGAGAGAGAGAGAGAGAGAGAGAGAGAGAGAGTACTCAGTTTAAGCTGTTTTCTTACCCTTACTTAACCTAGCTATAGCAGCTTTTGCTTTATAATGTAATGAATGAATTGAACAATATATTCCCATAAATGTTTATTAGATTTCTTGCAAAAGTTGTCTTATATTTGTAAAAGTAATTTATGATTGATGTAGGGTTGTTGGAGAACTACACTTCGCTATTAAAAGCTTTCCATATTCCTATTTGTCTGTATTAATGTTTTGAACTTTTCTAAAAAAAATTAAAAAAATTATGTTTAACTAATGGTTAGAGAATTGCTTAATCTTATAATAATTTTGAAGGTCCTAGTATATTTGTACTATGCTGTCCACCAGTTTTACCTAAGTGATTAAATAATGAGCTTTTTGTGATGAAGTTATATATCGTCAATTTCATCAAGACATGTACATTAACATTAATGATCACTTGTGGAAAAAAAAAAAACATTAATGGTTTTGAAGTGGTTCTAATATTTTTTTTGCTCAATTTTGAGTGTGTGAAAAATGTTGTGTTTGTTAACATTATTAATTTTACGTGCATCAAGAACCATTTTGAACTTGAGTTTTGAAGAACTAATCCCTAAAAAATAAAAAAAAGCAGCCTGTATGATGATAGCTGAGAGCTGCCTATCCATTAATTTCTCCCCTGCAGTAGCTTGGCCACCTTCTTCTTCACTTCAAAAAATGTGTGCGTGTGTGTGTGTGAGACAGAGAGAGAGAGAGAGAGAGAGAGTTATTGCATTATATGAATATAACGTGGTAGGTAAATAATTTAGTATTTCAGAGTTAAATTAAAGAATCTTTCTGGAAATTGGCGTTCCAACTTTTGAAGCAGCAAAATGTTGCATGGTCAAATACTAAAATCATCTCACTTGCCATAAAATCAAACTGCACCTTTTTTTTTTTTTTTCTGACAGCAATCAATGATCATTAGAACTTTGTTTCACAATCTTGGAGAAGGTAGGTACATGCCATAACTTGGATAAGGATTTGGGTAATTGTTTTCATAATTAGGGGGGCTCACGGAGTCACGGTAAATTAAAATTTGGGCTAAGTAAATAATAATTTGGGTAAGGGTGAGTCACGTGTATTTTTATTCTATATTATTTAATTTAAAATTATTACTAAATAATATTGGTTTAATTATTGATAACATAAAAAAATCGGTCTATAATTTAATTTTTAATTAATTATTGTACAATAAATAAATTATTTAAATACTTTCATAAAAGAACATGATCTAACAATTAAGTTGGGTAATACATAATTTGAAGGGTTAATTGCAAAATTTAATACAAAGTTTACACAATTTGTCAATTGTTGTACAACATTTAAAAGTTTGCAATTCGATACACAACATTTAACATTTTTGCAAGTGTAATATCCCAATATTTTTTCGACGAGACTGGTCTAACATGGCTGATTATTAATCCATGTATAAAAGGTCATAATTTAACACAATGCTTACATCATTTTGTAATTTTCGCACAAGCTTTTAAGGGTTAGCAATTGAACGCACAACTTGGGCCACATCAGACAGGTCTCGTCGGAAAAATATTGGAATGTTACAATTACAAAAATGTTAAAAGTTGTGTATATTGCAAACTTTAATGTGCAAAAATTGTAAAATGTGTAAATATTGTGTTAAATTCTGCAATTAATCCTAATTTAAAAGTAAATGCATCTCAAATAACACTAACTTAAAAATTAAAGATTAAGTATTGTGTGAAACTACGAATCAAAATACTTGTGATGAGTCAAAATATAGATTCAAAAACAATCAAACATATAAAAAATTACAAATATTTCATTGAATTAATATGATTTTTAATCTGAATCTTAACTCGTCATATCAATTTTGACTTGCAATACAATCTCACACAAGTATTTAATTTGTGAAAACAAAATTATTTCTAAGTGCAAGGACGTGGCTTCAAGAACTTTGTATTTATATTTTAAGATCGTTGGGGATCTCATGCAGTCGAGTTTCTATAATCTTGTTTAGCGTGGTCTATTTGGCATGACCGGAGTAAGACGATCTTCGATAATATACAGTTCTACCATAACAAAATTATTCAGATATATATTTAGTATCTTTGCAATGAAATTCCAGCCTGCAATGCTACAATTTTAACTTTTATAAATTTGAAAAGTTAAGAGTTCGAAATTTCCTAATGACGATTTAGTATGTTATTGCATCTTATCAAAATATAGCTAGTTTACATGAGGGTGGCTTATTATTTATCAAAGATTTTTTTTTTAATGTAGGCTTAGGCCTAACCTATTTAGAAATGAGAGGTAGTCACGATTGACTCTTTTTGAAAGTCTATTTAAGTCTGCAAATAAATAAAATTCATAATTTAATAAAAAAAATATTAAGATGTACATATATACATATATATAATCCTTCAGTTTTCATTTAAATATTATTTTGGATGAACGCTGACAAATTAATAAATTAATTGAATTATTTAATACACCATTGTGTGAATACATTAAATGAGTTAAATATAAATGTTTGAATGCATTAAGGGAAGGCAAATGTGAGAAAACTGTAAATTTTTTGTTTCGAATTTGTCGAATGCCATTTTTTAAAATAAAATTAAAATAATAGAGTGACATTTATATAGAAACGGATGGAGTAATATTTTTGTTAGATTTTTCAAGTAACATGCCTGACCTAGTTTTCGTCCTTAGTACCGGGTCACATTAAATATTTGACAATAATCTCTTTAGCGCATGAACATGTTCAAATTTAATAATTAAGTGTCTTAATTTTCTATCAAGATTTTAATTATTTGAATTATGTATCGAACTTTTATAATTTTATAAAAGTGATATATATGATTAATTTAAGGGTTATGTGCATTAAAAATTAGAACATTTGAGCCATTTTAATTGTTGCAAATAAAATGTCACTTTTAATTAATAATTTTTGTAGTTATAATACGTACGCCTGATTTTTTTCGACTGATTCTGTATAATGCCTATCAAATTATACACTCCAAAGGTTCAAGTATGTTAAAAATGCCCCCAACATACTTACATACTCATTGGATTTTGATTTTGATTTTGATTTGGGTATTGAATTAACTAGATGAGAATCGAGAGTGTTGTAATCGAAAATTTCATTAAAAATTGTGTTTTATCCACACCAATTATAAGGTCGATCATGCTGTAATTATTAAATGGTCGAAGTGTTTTGATTTTTAATACTAATGAATAGCCCAGAATTTAGAGATTAACTATATATGTTTTTTTTTAAGTAAATATTCCCAATTTATTAATGGGAAAAGGTGTGTCTAGCCTCTCCGACTATTACTCCAGGAGCATTTTGCCCTTTGTGTGACTATTTAGATCAAGTAGCCCCCTATACGTTAAAATCTAGACCATCTAGACACTAAATTTAACAGTGTTAAGAGTGTCATGCCACACCACTGTTAGACATCAATTTCTCACATTAATAACCACCGTTAGTTGCCCCCGACCCATCCCTAGACCCAGCACGCCCCACCACTACTTCGACGGGGAGAGTCAAGTGAAGGACTTCATCCAATGTCCAAACCCTCATGCGTTACGAGTGCTACAACGAGATGGCGGATTTCTGGTGAATCTGACGTTGCTCACCAATGAAATGGGGCAGCTGGTTTCCAAATTGAAGGTGTTGCCACCAAACGATGAGGCGATGGTGAAGCTGGCGACGAACGAACTAAGCGAGCCAGGGGCGTATGAGAAAATTACATATTATCATCTGATTCCTGAATATCAAACAGAAGAGAGTGTGTACAATGCAGTGAAAAGATCTGGGAAGGGAAAATACGACAATGTTGAGACTGCTCCATCAAACTCAGCCATGGCGAAGGCTCTCTGAATATCTCTTATACTCCGATATTTACACCGTTCGCAAAAATTGTTTCCCATCTACGAAAATGAATGTTTCTTGTTTATTAATTATTATATTTGAAATTGGATACTGATTTGTGAATTGATTGATAATGCTAATTTCTAGTGGAAAATTCCGGCCATTTTGCTGAATTCATATGCGGGCATTTTGATTTTAGGGTTAATTAGCTTCTTAATCACAATAAATATTTCACACTCTAATACACAAGATTAGCATCCTAAGGTGTGACCATTAATTTGCTAAGTGTGTGGTTGGGCAAAAGAGTTTTAATTCTGGAATTTAGTGTAAGCGGCGCCACCACCCATTAGACTTGTTGGGGTTATTAACATGAGAATCTGACGTTAACGGCAATATGGATGATATTTTTAACGTCGTTAAATTGAGTCTCTAGATGGTCTAGATATTAATGTACAGGGAGCTATTTGATCTAAATAGTTACATAGGGGGCAAAATGCTCCTGGAGTAACAGTCGGAGAGGCTAGATGCACATTTTCCCTTTATTAATCAACAAAATTCTTCACCTAAGGAAGAAAGATTTTGTTCTAAATAAGCATGGAGTTGCACCATGCTCCAAAATGAGCTAACGAATGACACGTGGTTAATTTTCATTATTGTTACCTAATTATTTTATATAATTTATCAACATTTTTTATAAATTTATGAGTTTATATGTGTGTATGTGATTAATTTGTATTTTCTATAATTTTCAGAACTTTTCATTTTCTAATTTTATATTTTCATAAATATATTTTGAATTTATACTTTTTGTGAATCTTGAGAGAGAGGGAGAGACTAGAGAGTAGTCATAGTCATATATATATATATATAATAGAGAGAGAGAGAGAGAGAGAGAGAGAATAGTGAGTTGAAGCTATTTATTTGCTTCTCCAGAGACCACAGTCTAGCTAGCTTACTTAACTTAACAGCTTTTGCTTTATGTTATGAATAATATATTCTCATTCCCATCCCATAAATGGGTATTCTTCTGAACATATCTAAACTTGCAGAGATATCTTGCATCATGAATTTAAATTTCACATGGATTTTCAGCTGGAGCTTTCTACCTAATAATAGGTAAATAATTTATTATTTCAAAGTTAAATTGAGGAATCTTTCTGGAAATGGGCGCTGTTCCAACTTCTGTAGAAACAAATTGTTGCAGGCTCAACTTCTAAAATCATCACATTTGCCATAAAATCAAGGGTTAATTGCCTTAAAAATTATGAACTTTGAACTTGGTTGCAAATTTAACATGAACTTTAAAAGTATGCAATTAAAACACCAACTTTAAATTTGTATGTTATTCAACATCCTCAAATTTTTATAAAATAAATTGATCCCCAATCCAACATACAATTTGATCGTCTCTTCGAGCCCGTCATAACTCGACCATCAAATTTTGAGAATAACGTCAAAGTGGCCCCAATTGTATGTTGGATTGGAGGTCAATTTATTTTATAAAAATATGGAGATGTTGAATAACACACAAATTGAAAGTTCGTGTTTTAATTGCCTATTTTTAAAGTTCATGTTAAATTTGCAACTAAGCTCAAAGTTCATGATTTTTAAGGCAATTAACCCTAAAATCAAACTGCAACTTTTTTTTTTTTTGTTTAGTCTTTTTCTCTCAGCTTCATTACAACTTTGTTTCACAAGGATAATGATTTGCGCAAGTGTTGGGTTAATTCAGGGCATCAAGGTAAATTAAAATTTAGGGTAAAGTAATTAGTGTTCGTCGAAATTTGTAACGTTTCATATCGGTGGGAGAACGAAAGGAGATCAAAAAGAGAACGAAAGTATGATAAGTATATAATTGAGCTCATTGAATTCTTTAGCAATTTGGATTAACCATTTTAGTAATGCGAGGACGGATGCAAAATAATTACTAATGGAGCTCATTGTGCTATCGTTTCATTATTAGACCCACCCCCATGAGCCTGGGACCTTCCAAATTGGTGGGCCGTGGCCTTACAGAATTTGGGCGGACTAAGGGTGAGTCGAGTGTATTTTTTATTTTATATTATTTAAAATTATTACTAAATCATATTTTTAATTGTAATATAAATTAGTTGTTTAATTATTAATGATAACATAAAAATGGGTCTATAATTTACTTTTTAATTAACTATTTCACAATAAATAAATATTAACAGTGTATAAGGGAATAATTTCACTAACTCTCCATATCTTAATTTTCATTATTGTTAACTAATTATTTTATATAATTTATCAAAAAAATTATAAATTATATATATGTGTGTGCAAATAATAGTAATTTCTATAATTTTCAGAACTTTTTTTATTTTATATTTTCAGAATTATTATGAATTTGTACCTTTTTATGAATCTTTTGTCTAATAATTTACGCCTAAAATTCAGTTTTTTTGGACAAATTTTAATTATATATAATTTATGAAATTTTATTAATTTTTATGCATCACATACACTAATTTTTATTTAGTTTTAAAATAACAAACTTTTTTCCTCCATCACAAAAATCGCAATCGTTAAATTAACTTCTTCTACTTTTTTCCTCCATCACAAAAATCGCAATCGTTAAATTATCTTCTTCTTCAATTGTCCTAACAAAAGTTCACGCACTCTGAAATTTTAAAAGATGAGTTTGAATTGCGAAAAAATAACTAGAGCTATATTCTGCAGTGATAAAGACAACCTAGTACATAGCATGTACGCCTAAAGGGCAATTAAATATCGAATATCAAACACGAAACATGCATTTATCCCTCGTGGAAATAAAAGGATCGAGAGAAATTTTAATAACCAAAATTGATTATTGCACCTTTTTTAATCAAATAATTTAGTAAAAATCCTTATTATTTTTACTAAAATCAAAGGAGAGTGGTTAACTCATTTTTTTGAATAAATGGGACTCATGAATTTCACTTTTTCGTACTTCCTAAAATGTTTTTTGGTCAATATAGATCCAATCAGGTCAATATAGTTCTGACTGGATATATATTCATCTAGTTGGGTAAATATAGACCCGATAATTTGTATTTATATTAATATATATAGACCCGATTTCACAACAACTTTCTAATTACTTTTTAATTTTGATATGTAGATGGTTTAGAACGCGTGATTGTACAACCTAGTGGCAGATAAAAGATAAATAATATTATATACACTACAAGAAAATCAGTTTAAGGCGACAGAATGTATTCCGGCAACACGGGCGACGGACTGGCCGACGCCAATGGGGCGACGAACAATTTCCGTCACCTTCCATTTTTATTTTATTTTTTATTATTTTTAATGATACAAAAATAAGGCGACGGAACTATTTCGTTGCCTTATTTTAATTTTTATTTTTTTACCAAAATAATAAGGCGACAGAATCATTTGGTCGTCTTATTTTAATTTTTAATTTTTTTTTAAAAAAGAACGAGTGACGGAACAGTCCGTCGCCAATTCCGTCGTCCTGTTCTTAAATAAGCGGGATCCAGACCTTCTTCCCCAAAATCAAAATCTCAATCCCTAATTGAAAACCCGCCCCCAAATTCACATCTGCGCCCCGCCGCTGCCGCACCCCCTCATTCCCGATCTCTCTCTCTCTCTCTCTCTCTCTCAATATATATATATATATATATATATATATATATATATATATATTGACGGGGAACCCCACTGCCGCTACCGACCCACGCAGCTGCCTACTGCTGTTGCCCATCTGCCGCATGCGCCGACCCACGCTGCCGCCGCCCGTCTGCCGCAGGTAAGCTCTTTCTATTTTTTCTGAATAATTTTTTTTGTTAATGTGCCAATTTGCTTTGTGGATTATGTTTTGTTAATGATTTGTGTTAATTTCATTGTTTGAGCATATAATTATGCGATGTTGTTATTAATTATCTAAAATTTACATATTCTGATTGTGCCCTAATATTGATAAATATACATAGATTAAGTATATATTCAGTTTTCATATTCTGAAAAAAAAAAAAAACTCTGATGTAAAAAAAATCAAGAAGAAGTCTGTATTGAAGAGTTCGTTTTATTCTGCAAAATATTTTGGTAGGTTTTTTCAAATTTTTGGTTTAAAGATTATCGCTTAACTATGAAATTTAATACTAATTGAAATGTTGATAAGATTTCTAAAATTTTACATTTTTAAAAGTAAAATATTTGTATTTCTATAGAGACAAGATGAAAGTGAATATTTGTGTTTAATACAAGTGAAAACATAATGATTATGCCTACTGGTAATATAAAATATAAAATATTTGTGCTCAATTCAAGTTACTTCATAGAAGTTACTTCAGGTTAGTGGAAATTTAATTATGAGTTTTATTACATTAGAATTTAAGATAAATTATAATTTTAGATTAGAGGATTGGATTTTATGCATAAAATACTTCTTTGGTGCCGGTTTAAATAAGACAATAATTTGGAGATAAAATATTTTTATTATAATTATTTAGTTTTAGTTAATAGTTATAATATATACGTATATATTAGCTTTCCTGTTTTGCTAATTTAATATTTAATTTTATTATAAGGTTATATTAGGATTATGATTCTTTTTCTGAGGTTTTAATTATTTTCAACCTAAAAGATAAATAAAAATTATCAAGACAAATTATTTTCTAGCTAATGTTTCATTTAGCTAGAGCACATATATACAATCTACGGATTAAATGAAACACATGTTAAAATCTCATAATATTTTTTTATTGTAGACTCCCGTCTCATTATCTTAAAGTTCAATTTATTTATTTATACAACCTTAGAATTCATAACACTTACACTGGCTCTAAACTCAAATTTAGTAAAGTTATTTTAATAACTTTAAAATACCAAATTCAATAAAGTAAATTAACTACACAAAATAACATCAAATATTCTTCTACAAATTTATGAAAGCATGTTAGTTCAATTTATTAAAGCATGTTAATTAGTTGAATTTATGAAAGCATGTTAGTTGAATTTTTTTAAAGCATGTTAGTTAAATGGGACGAGGGCCCCTGGATCCTTTTATTTTAATTGTACGTATTTATATTGGGACGAGGGCCCCTGGATCCCCCTGATGTTTGGTTTTTACTAGTTAATCACAGAACATAGTTGAGTTACGTTGATGACTTGGTCAAAATATAGGTTTCACATCGTTATGCTGCCGAATTTTTTTTCTAATTTATTTTATAATTTAGGCAAGTATGAATCGAGTTCCTAGTCGAGCTTGGATGTATCAACGGAGTTGTGATGGATCCGATTTGTTAGAATTAGCAAATAAGATCGAAAGTGTCACGCCCTAAATTTTCATAAATTATAATAATAAAAATATTAAAGAAGGGACGCCACTTTTATTAAAATATAAAAAAATATTCAAGTTTAATATAGCGGAAGCTAAATAACAAAAGCTCTTTAAAATCCATCATCACACGTCACCACGCACATCACCCGAGTAAATCGTCAAATTGAAATAAATAATAGCTTTGAGATGAGTGCTATTGACTTAATGGTGAACACATTTATCCAAATTATACAATTATAACAAATTATAATATGAATAGCCCGCGTCTAATAATATATCGGGACATATGCAGCTCGTCAGCCAGTAATAATAATTGTAACCCGTAGGTTAATAATTGTAAACCTGCATAAAAGCATAACAATGATAAATAATAATGTGCGTCACATCGTATTCCCCACCTTGACTTCAAACTTGATGTTGAAAATAATAGAGTGTTAGTTAAGTCCACACACCGCCTAATAATATTAAAATGTATCCGTTAATATAAATAATATAAATAAATAAGGAAATTAATAATAATAATAATAATAATAATAATAATAATAATAATAATAATAATAATAATAATAATAATAATAATAATAATAATAATAATAATAATGCACGATTTAAACTCATCCCTTTCTACCCCATTCCAGGCCCACTTGATTTAACGCTAACCTAACATGACCCATTCATCAAAAGCCCATTTAAAATAAGTAACTAAAACCTATCCAATATTTCCCTTCCCAAATTCTCACACCTCTCAGTCAACTCATCAACTACAACAATATCAGTTAGAAGCAAATTTGTCTTCGGACTGCTCAGGCGGCTTGGGCATTCGACCTCTTATCGACATTTATGATGCTTTCAGCTTCAAGCTCTGGTGGCGTTTCCACTCCCAGAACTCCCTATGGGCCTGCTTCACCTTGATGAAGTACTGTGGGGACCTTTTTCCAGGTCGTGTGCCTGTTTCTCCGCACGACAGCCGCATTTGGCACCGCCTTCGGACTGAAGGCATTCGGGCCCAACAGCATATTTCTTGGTCTGTCGAGACGGGTGATGTTATTTTATGGGATGATGTGTGGTTTGGGGCTACTCCCCTTTACTTGATGTGCCCTACTGTCTAGCTTGGTCATGCGTCTGTGAGCTTCTATTTGCATCATGATTTATGGCATGTAGATAGGTTGCATTCATTGTGTGCATTTTATGATTTACCTGCTGAGTTTGAGGATTCCTTGAGGTCTGAGCCGATCCTGTGGGGCGAGCAGGATGTACCGAGATGGAATTTGACCCCTCACGGTGAGTTCTCTTTGACTTCTACTTGGGAGTGTATCAGGCATCGGGCTCCGAGGTGGACCCTCTTGGCTGATTTCTGGAGTGACTGTCTGACTTCCTCCATCTCCATCTACCTCTGGCGTCTCTCCTTTGATCGTATTCCTGTTGATGCAAAACTTCTTGCTTGGGAGATACCTCTTGTGTCCATATGTCCTTGTTGTTCGGTCCCCAGTACTGAGTCCGTTCCTCATCTCTTCCTCCAGGGGGAATCTGTACATGCGGTTTGGATGCACTTTTCTTCATGGTTTCACATCACATCACAGCACTTCACAGATATTGCACATGCACTCAGTTACTGGCGGTACCTCGTACCACGTGCCACACACTGACACATTTGTTTTTTGATACCATGCCTGATCTTATGGTTTACTTGGACTGAGAGGAATGACCAAAAGCACAGGGGTTGTTCCTTTCGGTCATCTCACATTATTTTTCAGGTTACTAGGCATCTTCACTAGCTCGTGCTCAGTGGAAAGCTCCTGCCTCCCCAGTGGGCCGATTGCTTTCCCCAAGTTCACTTCATGCCGGTTGTCGAGACTGTCGTGCGATCCCTCAGGTCCCAGACAGTCTTTTGGCAACCCCCTTCAGAGTCGTGGTTGAAGCTGAACTCAGATGGTTCCTTTGATCGCGCACAGCAGACTGCTGCAGGTGGCAGGCTACTTAGAGACCATCGTGGTTAGCTGATCACCTTCTATTGTCTCCCGTTGCAGGCCAGCTCCAGTTTTGATATGGAGTTCCGGTCCCTTCTCCAGGGGCTCCTCCTTCTACCTCAGACGGCCTCCCACATTTGGATCGAGCTCGACGCAGCGGCTGTTGTCACAGTCATCACATCTGATGCTCGGGGTTCGGGACAGCTTAGGAAAGTCTTCTCCAGACTTCGTCTTATCCTCCGAGACCGTCATGTTCGAGTCACACACATACACAGAGAGGGCAATCGTCCTGCAGATTTCCTTGCCCGACTCAGACATGAGATGGATGGACTTCAGATTTTTGATGCAAAAACGGCCCCCAGGCCTCTTTCTTCCTTGGTTAAGATGGACCAGTTGGGCTATCCTAACTTCAGGTTCCGACGTTGACTTATTATTATTATTTTTCCATGTTCTCATGTATTATGTTATGGTCGTGTTGTATTTGTTATGTTCTTGTTTAGGTCAAGCCTTGGAGTTGATAGCTTTAGTTTGGTCTTTAGCATTTTTCTCCCTATTTCAGGTTTACCTTTCACCGGTCTATATGTTTGTTTTACTTTAGAGGGGAGTCACTTTTGGGCTCCCTGGACGATGATGTAGTTTCACTATGTTGATATATATAGTTCCATCCATTAGGGTGTTTCATTAAAAAAAAAAAGTCCCATTCTCTCACCCCTGTCTTACGAAAATAATCCCAAAAATACTCAAATTGCATCTTTTCCTCTTCTCACTCGACCCCTACCCACAGAACAGAACCACTGCCTTCTCCGCCATGGGGAAAATAGCCACTGACAAAACGTTCACTGTCTGTCATCACCTCCCTTTGCTTCAACACCTCCCTCGTCCCCCCACATGAGATGCAAAAAGTATAAAACAAATTATACATATATACCTCCAAATGCTTTTAGAAGTTATTATTTGGAGAATGATTGATGTGTTTGAAATGAAACAATTGATCCCATTTTATAGTGTTAGAAATCGCAGATGAAGAGTTTGTGGTTGAATGCTAGATTAAATTTTGGGGTAATGGAGATAGTGGAGAGGTTCGACTAGTTAAGAGATGGTAGTTTCAAAGTCTTAAATTGAAGAAAAGAGCGATTGTTGCTATGTTGCTACTGCTGAAATTTGTGTGATGAAAAAGATGATAAATTGGGCTAGAATCCTTGAGTTATAATAAAGAAATGCATTTGGGTTAAAGTGAACAAGTATTTGGGCTCAATTCAATACATATTGGCTATACAAATAAAATATGGAGTTTAAAGCTTTTGAAGGATGAATGAAATAATTAAAATAATATTTACCAACTAACAACAACAACAACAACAACAACAACAACAACAATAATAATAATAATAATAATAATATAGTTAAAATGATATAGGCGCGACTTATAAGAACGTAACCAAAAATAATATAGCATGCATTATAAAAAATAAAATTTTGAAAATAAAATATAGCAAATTTTCTAAAAAGTTTGGGGTCGCTGAATTCTCTACTACTTAAAAAAAAATTCGTCCTTTAAATTCACTTACCTTGTCCTCAAATATAGATTTTAGACTTAATGGTAACTCGTCTTATCATAAAGGCATTCATATTCCTAAGTTCAAAATTCTCTTATCGATAATCCCAAGTAGTTCTAGATAGAGCGACCTCACCTTAGTCTAATTAAAGAAATAATTCATCGCTAAATGTACTATAGATTAAATCTTATCAAGTCCAACTTTATTCCAACCCAAACGTCGTTATTACATCTCATACTTGCTAACATAACTTATTTGCATGAACTAGCTGAGGCATACTAAATAGGGGTAGAATGGATAGCCTAGCGCAGTCTCTCTTAAACTACTTATCACTAGTCATCGCAAAAGCACGTGCATTTTCCTTTCTTGGAATGTTCCTCTCTTGCTGTTGGGACAATTTGGGGCTCCGTGTCCGGATTGATGACACCAGTAATAAACATTCTTTCCGTAGAAGCACGGCGGTTTATGACGCTTCCCACATTGCGTGCAAAATGGCTTGATCACTAGCGTTGTTTCGGGATTCCCCCCTTCAGTAACTTTTGGTTTCTTCTCAAGCAAAGCTTTCCTTTCCTCTACTTGCTCATTCCAACGTCTCTTTCCAGAGGTGTTTGTTTGTTTGGGAGCAGGGTTCTCCAACTTCAGACGTGTGGCAACCGCTTGTGCTCATTCCACCATCTCGAAAAATGTAGATATTGCTCATTGGGCTGCTAAAATTCCTCCAATCTTGGACCGCAAGTCATATTTGAATCGCCAGACTTTCTTCTCCTCGGTGTCTACCAGATGCGGAGCGTAGCGTGACAACTTGTTAAACTTTCTTTCATAATTGAGAATAGTCATCGTTCTTTGCTCGAGATTCATCAATTCTATCTTCTTCTGTTTGTGGTAAGCCCTTGGGAAAAACTTCCCCATTATCAGTCCCTTAAAAGCATTCCATGTTAAGTTTCGATGGCGTTCTGCTGTCATGAGCTGAACTTGTGCTTGCCACCAATGACCCGCATCTTCATCTAACTGGAAAATAACGTATGATACCTTTTCCGCATCCGTGCACTCTAAATGTTCGAAAATACGCTCCAAATCGAAAATCCATTCTTCCATGACAAGTGGCCCTTCATTTTCTTTTAATCTGGGCGGCCCCATCTGACGAAACTGAGAAATAATGAAACTTCCTCCATTTCGTTGTCGAGGAAGCACTTTCTTCAAAACATGAGCCAGCTCCTGAGCAAAGCTTGGTCTTTCATTTCTAACATACTCCGGGGTGCTTACTGAAAAAGAAGACTCACTGTCCGATCATGAGCTCCGGATTCTTGCCATAATCCTATTAGCAAACTCATTAGTTTATTTAAAGAGAAATTTTGAAAACAAAATTTAAGCTACAATTTTATTTATCAAAAGAGAAAACCCATTCAACAAAATATCGAAATATAAGACTTTTTTTTTATAATCTAAACCAACTTAATCATTTCATATTCTCTTCTTGGATCTGGCTTCTTCATCGGAATTATCTTTGTTGGAACCCTCATGATCACTTACTAAATTTCTCCAACCTTCTCCGTAAACTAAATCACGTCAAATTCTCATGGTATCGGACATAAATGCATCAAAAAGGTCTTCTTCCTCCGACACATAACCAATGAGATCTTTAAGAACTAACCCAATCCAATCCTTCAATTGCTCGGGCACAATTTTGATAATTTTCTTGGCAACCTCCATCTAATTTAGCTTACCTCCTTCTCTCCTTAGTTCCTTCCACATTCTTTCGAGTTTCAACAAATATTCTTCTAACCCGAACTCATATTTCTGATGAATTTTCATGAAATTACTCCACAACATCTCTTTCCTAGACATAAGTTGTTTTGCCTTTTGCACTGAAGTTTTCTTATTGGTTGGCATACGTCTTGCTGTCTTAACCTTGGGTACTAATTTCTAAGACATCTAAATATAAAATCTTATAGTCAATTTCGAGGACTAAAAATGATAAATAATACATTTCATGCTTTTCATAAACATTTCAATAAATTGAACTTTTACCTCAGCTCGGTGCGATATGGCGGATGCGATGATGACATTTTATAAAACTTTTTTTTACAAGTCTACAGAAACATGGAACCGCTCTGATACCAAACTGTCACGCCCCAAGTTTTCGTAAATTATAATAATAAAAATATTAAAGAAGGGACACCACTTTTATTAAAATATAAAAAAATATTCAAGTTTAATACAACGGAAGCTAAATAATAAAAGCTCTTTAAAATCCATCATCACATGTCACCACGCACATTGCCCAAGTAAATCGTCAACCTGAAATAAAGAATAGCTTTGGGGTGAGTGCTATTGACTCAGTGGTGAACACATTTATCTATGTTATAAAATTATAACAAATTATAATATGAGTAGCCCGCGGCTAATAATATATCGGGACATATGCAGCTCGTCAGCCAATAATAATAATTGTAACCCGTAGGTTAATAATTGTAAACCTGCATAAAAGTATAACAAGGATAAATAATAATGTGCATCACATCGTATTCCCCACCTTGACTTGAAACTTGACGTTGAAAATAATAGGGTGTTAGTTAAGTCCACGCACCACCTAATAATATTAAAATGTATCCGTTAAAATAAATAATGCTGCAATATGTAAATCTACATGGTGTAGCTCGAAGAAAAAAAACATATTCTGGGATTTACCATATTGGAGTTCATTGTTGATTCGTCACAATTTAGATGTCATGCACGTAGAAAAGAATGTATTTGACAATATTTTCAACACCGTGCTGAATGTCAAGGGCAAAATAAAAGATACTTCAAAGTCCAGACAAGAATTAAACTTATAATGTAACAGATCTGCTCTGAAGCTTAATCAACGCACAGGAAAGTACCCGAAAGTGAGTTACACTCTGAACAAGAAAGAGATAAATATTTTGCTTGAATGGGTGAAAGAACTAAAATTCCCGGAGGGCTATGTATCGAACATGAGCAAATGTGTGGATATGAATAAACTGAAGATGTTTGGGATGAAAAGTCATGATTGTCACGTCTTCATGCAATGAATTTTGTCTATTGCTTTTCAAGAACTTCTATCGCCTAATGTTTGGAAGGCCATCACAAAATTGAGTCTATTTTTCAAAGATTTGTGCTCCAGAAATATTAAGATGGATGATATGTGTCACTTGCACGAGAACATTCCTATCATACTTCGTAAGCTTGAATGCATATTTTCTCCAAGTTTTTTTGACTCAATAGAGCATTTGCCAGTCCATTTGGCTGACGAAGCTCGAATTGCTGGACCAGTACAATATCGATGGATGTATCCATTTGAACGATACTTGAGGAAGTTAAAGAACAACGTGAGGAATAAAACAAGAGTTGAAGGATCAATTTCCAATGCTTATTTAGTTGAAGAAGCATCATCATTCTGCTCGTACTATTTTGAGGATCATGTTATGACGAGGCACATGAGCGTGCCTCAAAATTATGATGGTGGAGTCGATAATATCAATGATTCTGAAGATAATCTGTAAATCTTCACACTTTCAAGATGAGCTTTTGGCAAAGTGTCAAGAAGGTGGTTGACAGATGGTGAATATAAGGCTCCACGAATCTACATATTGCTTAAATGTCAAGAAGTGACTGATTAATATGTTCCGTAAGTTATAATCACTTAATCTTCATAAAGTTCTTTCGTGTACTATATAATTAATTCTAATATTCATGTATTTTTTCTTGTTGAAGGCTGTTTGTTTCAGAATTGACAGCTCGTAATCCGAATATCTCAACATCTGACATCGATAAGGAAATAGATCAAGTGTTTCCAAATTGGTTTACCAATTTTGTAAGTTTGTCTATGTTCTATAATCTGTTAGACTTGAAATGAAATATTAATTTGTCCTACTTTGCGTGTTTTTATAGGCTCATGATCATTCAAACAACGTTAATCAATTGTTGGTAGATCTCTCGGTTAGGCTATGATGCGCGGTCGTTTCACGCTCAAAATATATTTGTAAACTCTTGTGCCCATAGCGAGCGTAGCTAGCCAATGAGTACGGGTCGATCCCACAGAGAGCTGTCGCGATTCCACCCTCAAGTAACCAATCACAAAGGGGGTTTGGTGTTGTCACTAAACTGAATTTAAATCTGTAAAAGAAACTAAAGAAAATATCAAATAACAAAAGGTTCTGGCATTTGAACTAGAATTTGGTTTAAAAATAAAACAACTCGATCCTAGGCACACCGATTTTCATACATGATAGATCATCTAGTTATGGTGACCGGATTCCTCTCTGCGTCTCCTCATCCAACCTTTCATTTTAGGTTTAAAAGTGATTCATCTTCAATTAAACCCCTAACCAGTTACCCACCTCCCGATTCCTCTAAGAGATGTAAGCAAACAAGAAGTAGTATGCCCTAGACAGACCCAGATCTGTTGTGTTCAATTAATTCCTCTTGTGCCCACAACACCCCATCGATTCTCTTATTACTATATGAATCAACGCACAGTCACGATTCTCCAATTCAATTAATAATGGTGTGCCCTCTTTACCTAACGAGTGATCAGCCACATTGGGCACTTCAGACACACACTCACGTGGAACAAGGCTCAAGAACAACGGAAACTTATCATGCATTATTATGCCCATTTTGGCCTCACGAGTCCAGATTTATACTCAAACCATCTTCATTGTTCAAACGCCAGAATTAAAGATCTAGCCAAGAAAGATAGACATAATTGAAATTGCAGAAATTAAAGACTTAAAATAAACAGAAAACTTACTAAATTAATTAAGCAAGAACTCAACTCCAACATTGAGAAGCATAAACATATCCTATGTCCCGAAGGTTTAAAACCTTTCGGATTGTTTTTGGCTGCCTAAGCAGCGTACAGAAAGTAAAATGCAGAGATATAAAAAATGTAGAAATGTTTCAGACTGACTAAAGATTCTTTTTCCAGTGATTAAACTTGCTTAAATAATTACATTTCCGAGTGGAGTTTCCCCCACAGGCAGGGGTCTTCTGCTGAAATTCTGGAACGGTGTGCCCTCTCTGATCTGTTTGGATAAGCTTCAGCTTTATCAAATCCCCATTATTTAGGGATTGCGCTTATCTCTTTGTTGCAACGCCTTCTAGGAGTCCAGCTTAGTTCCAACTCTCCTTCGGATATGTAGCTATCTTCCACCATCTCTCCTCCAACTGATTTTCGGGTTTCATGGGAATGCCCATTCTGACTTGTGGTCGAGTCTGTGCGAGTACTGTGGGCACGGCATCATCTGTCAGCTCCGACCGAATGTGGGATGACTACTGAAGAAGTCCCCTGTGCCTCTGAGGAACATATGTGTGAGATAAACGTGAATAACTGGGCATAAAATGCCCCTTCTGCCAGACTCGACTCTTGGAATGCCCTCTGACCGCAACCTGATTCTTTTCGACTCAAAACACACTAAAAAGGACATTTATAGAGGATAAAATGCCCATAAAAATACGAAATAAATGGACTTATCACACCCACACACTTTAAGCATGATTGTCCTCAAGCATGGGGTGCAACGTATCCAGAAAAATAAAAGAAAAGAAAGGAGAAAAGAAACAGACACAAGACACAAGCATGCAAACTGTTACTGAGCGTGGGCACATCAGAGATAATCCAACAAAATTGCAAAGTTTCAGCATACAAAAAATAGGTCAAAAATGAGTTTAGCTTGGTGTTCCTCACAGACTCTCTTCCCTCAGTGTATACACTCAATTTAGCTACAATTATGTTCGAATTCGTCCCATAAGTTTGCCAAAGTTCTGCCGTTCATTCTCCAGAAACCATGATGCATAAGTATCAATAGGGCTTTTTAGGCTACAGTGGGAATTTTAAGTGGGAGGGGTTTTTATTGTTTGTACAGACCCCTCCCCAGCTCCTTTCTATTCATTACTCTACTGTGCCTTGTTCAGGTATTGAATTTTTCTTATCTTAGGCATTCTGAACACTTAAGACTCGGGGGACTTTTATTCAGACTCTTTCTTTCTTTCTTTTTTCTTCTAATCACTTTTTTTTATATATATATCCTCCTCCTATCTTTTCTAGCCATTCATATATATATGCTTCCCCCAATAACAGCTCTGCCTTCCCCATTTTTCTTTTCAGGTTTTATAATGCCCTGGCTGAATATAAACCATCCTAAAACAAAGAATTGACCAAGATATTTCATAAGCTCAAAGGGCTGCAAGGGCTGTGTCATTGGTGGGAGTGATTTTATTTCAATGGCTCAGCAAAAACATGGCATATCTCATCTACATGTGCATCAACATTTCCCAGAATTAAACGCAGAATAGAGGCAAATTCTAGAACATCATAAGCACAGAATTATTCACACTCATGAATGAAAGAAAACTGTAAAATGAAGCATACAGCATTTAGGCTCAATTCTCACAGGGCATGCTAAACTCGTTCGTCATCCCTATCTTAAGTGGACATGCCGATTTTTCTGTAAAGCAATTAAAGTTGGACCATCAAGTGAAATGCCCACACAGACTCACAGAATAGCATGCTTTGACTCAACTACACACCTACACACTTTGCAACTTGCAAAGTGTGAACACAGACTCAAACAACATAACGACAAAGAAAACAGAAAAAAAAACAAAAAAAAACAAAACCTAATCTACAAGGACAGAAAGAACCAGGCTAGTCGGTTGCAGGCGTTGGGTAAGAGAACCCAACATGTTTGAAATAGGCCTTCAGGGCTGTTTCGATTCGGGTCAGTTTTTCATTGGTCTGAAACTGGGCATTCTCGATCAACTCGAGCCTTCTCATGATTACTGCGACTGGATGCTCCCTCTGCTGTGCCTTCCCTGCTGGTGGTTTCCTCGATGAACCTGCCATTGCCAAAAGCATGCTCGAGGGGTCTGCCCCCGACACAAAGAAAACGGGTTTTCCATCCTCATCGTCAACCACGTCTTGCATCCTCCTCAAACAATTAAGATCAAAATATTCACGAGAAAGGAGAATTAAATCAGTAGCATGCAAATCTAGGAGCCTATGTCTAACAGCAAGTTGGGTGATCAATTGGGCACAAGAAATACGATGCCTAGGGTGTGTTTTAATCTCCCTAAAATGTGCAATGGACACAAAACCGAAATTAATTTTGATTTTATGCACCATGTACCACAAAATAAATAGCTCTTGATTAGTGATTGAATTAGAGCTATCCTTACGGCCGAAGAAGTTATAGGCCGACACCCTATGGCAAAATCTCAAAGCATCGTTATTTAGGCAATGCCCCTTTGTGGATCCGCTTTGAAAAACAGATCCATCCCCAATATCAACCCATTTTGCATCGACTCCTTCTGCAGAGTCGGGCACCACAGTCACGGCATCGACATACTCCTCATCCTGGAGGCCCAAGTATGTCACTATGCCCAATAGCATGTTCAAATCGTCAGCAGACATAGAAAAATTCCTACCCAGCAATTTAAAAGACAAAACTCTAGTGGATGTAGCAGGCTTATTCACAGCTTTAATTTTCAAATTTTGGACAAAATCACGAGACAGAGAAGCAAATATCACACATTCCATATCTAGAAAACACTCTCAACCAATTGCAGCAAACAAGTTTCTTGCCTCCTGCTCTATACCAAGAGTTGCGAGCGACTCACGGTGGACTCCCTTTGAGTTTATAATGCCTCTGACTGGTGGTGGGCCACTGTTGGGCTTGCTTGGTGTGGGGCTCCCCACACATCTACCCTTTTTGGGCACAGAGGCTGAAGTGCCCTCTTCAGCCTTCTTCTTGCGCGAGGAGGCCTCTCCAGCCAGCTTGGCTCCGGCTTTCACGCTCATAGATTTCCCTACCCTTCACCTGGGTGAGGAGTCCTCCGAGGGCTCTTCAGTACCTGTCTGAGTTTGGGAGGGCGCACCGGTCTCTTGCTCTTCTTCGGTATCCCTTTGCTGGGATACTTCTGGCTGCTCGGTTGGCTTTGGAGTGGGCTTGTCAACCTTTCTTTTTCCCTTTGCTTTCTCCAGTGCCCGCTTCTTGATGTCAGCGGGTGCCTCGTTTTCTTTTTGCTGTTCAAAAAGCGGTACCTTCTCCGGTTGTGGCTCAGTCTCAATTTCTTCGATTTCTTCCAAATAATTGTCCAAATCAGTATCTCTGTATCCTTTTTCTTCACCCTCTCATCTGCTTTCGACTTCCTCTCCTTCTTCGTCATCCCCCAAGTCCTCGATCTCCACTGATGGAACAGGGGTCGGAGCCCTAGTTGGCTTTTTAGCCTTCTTCTTCTCAGTCACTTTTTTAGGCTTTGGTTCAGGCTCTTCAGTAGCCTCTTCCTCCTGTATGCCCTCTGCAGTAGCCTCATCATCTTGCTACTCCGTTTGAGTCGGAGTTGCAGAACTTTCCTCCGTCGTCTTAACCTCGGGCACAGGCTCCTTTTCCGGCGGAGTCTCCTTGGAAGGTTTGCTCGAAGTGGCTGCCTCAGACGCAGCTTTCTCCTTGGGCTTGGCAGAGGGTTTCTTTATGACCTTGGCTGGATTGGGCTCCTCAGAAGCAGTAGGAGTCTCAAACTCCAAGCGTGTCTTTGGTCCAGCCTTGGGTGCAACCTTCTTTTCTCTGGTTTTCGCCATTGTTGAGCTTTAGATTTTTCAGAAATTAGGGTTGCAGAAGAATAAACGAGAGAGAGAGAGTTCCGATTTTGAAAAAAAAAACAAGTGAAAGTGATAGTGGAGATTTTGTGGGGTAAGGTTTTTTTATAGAACAAATCACTATTCATGATTTGACTTGAGACAATTCAGATTCCTTAGGAGTCTCCCGGATCAGTATGCCCCATGCTAATGGATAAGCCTTATCCCCTGAAAATTCGAAACAAACTTTATCTCTTCAAAGTGCCTTGCTTCAGAATCCCTATTTTTAAGGGATTTATTTTATCTTCATCTTTCTCATTATCTAAACCTGCAAACACCATACTTATCCAAAATTAGCGTAAAATTACTCCCTAAACTAGTTTAATTAACTGAAAACTTATTTAAAATAAATAAAAATGAATTTGGACAAATAAGTACCTGGGTTGCCTCCCAGTAGCGCCCCAGTTATTGTCGTGGGCACGACATCATCCCAGATCAGGCGTAAATGGACTCCGCGAGCCAGATCACTGTGACATCCTCATCAGAATGCCCAAGGTAAGCTTTCACACGGTGACCATTCACCTTGAAGCGCCCTCCAGTATCGGGATTTATCAGCTCAATTGTCCCATTTGGGCATTTTGCATACACCTCAAATGGACCAACCCACTTGGTCCTTAGTCCCCCTCCCATAAGTTTGAACCTTGAGTGGTACAAAAGCACTTTCTGTCTTGGGATGAATCTCTTCCTTCGAATTACTTAATCATGGAGCCTTTTTCATTTTTTCCTTGTACAACACCGAATTATCATAGGCCTCTATTCTCATTTCTTTCAGCTCTTGAATTTGAAATTTTCTGAAATACCCAGCAGTGTCAGGATCCATATTCAGCTTCTGAAGTGCCCATCGTGCTTTGTGTTCTAACTCGACTGGAAGATGGCAGCACTTCCCAAATAACATCCTGTATGGGGACATCCCAATTAGAGTCTTGAATGCATTTCCGTATGCCCACAAGGCATCTTCCAGATGAATACTCCAATCTTTTCAGTTCGGAGCCACAACTTTCCCAAGAATGGCTTTAATTTCTCGATTTGAGACTTCAGCTTACCCATTTCCTTGGGGATGGTAAGGTGTGGTGACCCTATGGTGAACCCCATACTTCTTCAACAATCTTTCCAGCGTTTGGTTGTAAAAATGGGTCCCTTGATCACTGATGATGGACCTGGGCACACCAAACCGACTAAAAATATGGGATTTCAGAAATGTGGCTACTACCCTTGCATCATTGGTAGGAGTAGCGTTTGCTTCTACCCATTTAGACACATAATCAACTGCCAAGATAATGTATTGCTTCTCTCTCGAATTTGGAAAGGGTCCCATAAAATCCATTCCCCAAATATCGAAAATCTCCACTGGCATGATTGGTGTCATGGGCATTTCATTTCTTCTTGTGATATTTCTTACCCTCTGGCACTGGTCACACCTTCTGCAAATGTTGTGGGCATCCTTGAATATTTTAGGCCAAAAGAACCCACAATCCAAAATTCTCCTCGTTGTTCGGTTTGGTCCGAAATGCCCTCCGCAAGCATAATTGTGACAATGCTTTAGAATATCATCTATCTCCTCATCAGGGACACATCTTCTGATGATTTGATCGGCACATTTTCTCCATAAAATAGGGCAATCCCATGCATAGAACCTGCTCTCATACCTCAGTTTATTTTTCTGGTACCTCGAGTACACAGTAGGCATTTCCCGAGACTCTAGGTAGTTCATTATATCCGCATACCAGGGTGCTAGTGTGTCCCTTGCTGAATATAAATGCTCATCAGTAAAATGATCGGCAAAGGGTATTTTGTCGCCTTCTTCATTCAGGACCCGGCTCAGATGGTCAGCTACCAAGTTCTGTGCCCCACTCTTATCGTTTATCTCGACATCAAACTCCTGCAAAAGTAGAATCCACCTAATTAGTCTTGGCTTCATCTCCTTTTTTACCATCAAGTGCCTCAGGGCACCGTGATCTGTATAGACAATGCTCTTTGCTCCCAAGAGATAAGACCGAAACTTCTCGAATACAAACACTATTTCTAACAGCTCTTTTTCAGTGGTGGTGTAATTACACTGTGCCCCGTTCAGCGTTTTGGAGGCATAGTAAATTACATGGCTTTCTTTTCCTCTCTTCTGACCCAGTACGGTGCCCGCAGCGTATCCACTGGCGTCACACATAATCTCAAAGGGCATTCTCCAATCTGGTGGTTGAATGACTGGTGCTGTGACCAGTTACTTTTTCAGAAAATTGAATGCCTTTTTACATTCCTCATCAAATTCAAAGGGAACATCTTGCTGTAGTAAGTGAGTGATAGGCTGGGCAATTTTTGCAAAATCTTTGATAAATCTCCTGTAGAATCCAACGTGCCCCAGGAATCCTCTCACTTACTTCACAGAAGTGGGATATGGTAATCTTTCTATTATGTCCACTTTGGCTTTATCGATCTCAATACCCCTCTCAAAAATCACGTGGCCCAGTACAATGCCCTCTCTAACCATAAAATGACATTTTTCATAGTTCAGCACTAGGCATTTGTCCACACAACGCTGCAATACCTTCTCCAGATTATCTAAACATCGATTAAAACAGCTCCCATACACTGTCAAGTCATCCATGAATACTTCAATGCAGTTCTCGAGTAAATCAGAGAATATGCTCACCATACATCGCTGAAATGTGCCAGGAGCATTGCAGAGGCCAAAGGGCATTCTGCGATAGGCAAATGTGCCGAATGGGCACGTGAATGTTGTTTTCTCCTGGTCCTCTTGACTTACTACAATCTGCATGTATCCTGAGTATCCATCCAAGAAACAAAAGAACTTGTTTTCTGCGAGTCTCTCCAACATCTGGTCAATGAACGGAAGTGGGAAATGATTCTTTCGTGTGACCGTGTTCAGCTTTCGGTAGTCGATGCAAACTCTCTAGCCAGTTTGCAATCGTGTGGGCACAAGCTCTCCTTTCTCATTTTTCACAACTTGAATGCCCAACTTCTTGGGCACAACATAGATTGGACTGATCCACTTGCTATCTGAAATAGGGTATATAATGCCCTGGTCCAGCAGCTTTATAATCTCCTTTAGCACCACATCCTTCATTACTGGGTTGAGCTTTCTTTGTGGATCACGAACAGGCTTTGTATTATCTTCCAACAGAATCTTGTGCATGCAAACTACTGGGCTAATGCCCTTTATATCTGCCAAAGTCCATCCGAGTGCCTCCTTGTACAGTCTCAACAATCTCAAAAGGCGGTCCTCATCAGCTTGATTCAATCCCGCACTTATGATTACAGGGAGAGTCTCATTATTCCCTAAATAGGCATATTTCAGATGCCTTGGTAATGCATTTAGTTCTAGCGTGGGCGCTTTGATAATATAAGGCATCAGCTTATCATCATTTCTCTGAATGGGCACACCATAATCTATACAGCCGTTTGGCATTTCTTCTAATGAATACAGCATCATAATTCCTTCATCGATGTCATTGTCTTCTTCCAAGGCATCCTGGTCAGTCATTCCATCCCATAATTCCCATTCCAATGGATCTCTATTGCTCATCATGGATAGGGTGGATCGACTTGGGTGACGGAAGGTATTCACAAAACTGCAATTCTTTGTATCTGAGGGATGTTTTAATACTTCAAATATGTTGAACATCACTGTTTCCCCATCAAACTCACATGTTAGTGTGCCCTTGTCCACATCCATCTTAGTCCGAGATGTCTTCATGAAAGGTCGTCCCAGCAATAACACTGAAGAATTTGAAGTCGATGTGCCCATATCAAGCACATAAAAATCTGCTGGGAAAATAAGCTCGTCCACCTTAACTAATACATGTTCAATGAGGCCTTCTGGGTATACATTAGACATGTCAGCAAGCTGAATGACCACACGAGTCTCCTTCAGAGGTCCAATCTTTAATTCTTTGAACACCGACAGAGGCATTACGTTGATTGATGCCCCCAAATCCAGCATGGCCTTCTCTACTTTCTTATTCCCTATGATGCAAGGAATCATGAACATCCATGGATCATCACATTTCTTTAGTAGCTTCCGCTATATCACAGTCGATACATTCTTCCCAACTAAAAACCTTGCGTCTTCATTGAATTGCACCTTTCTGGTGCAAAGTTCCTTCAGAAACCGGGCATACCGCGGCACTTGTTTGATTACCTCAATTAGTGGAATATTGATTTCCACTTTGCTGAATACCTTTAGCATCTCCCTGGTTTCTTCTTCTTTCCTATTTTGTGCTAATCTCTCTGGAAATGGAGGCTTCCATTTTACTGGAGTGGGCACTTTAACAGGTTGTATCACTTCTGGAATGGGCACAGTATTCTCATGTTCAGCTTCTTGTGCCTCATTCTTCATGGGAATTTTTTCCATTTCTTCTTCTAAAGGCAAGTCATTCTTCCCTTCTACTGGCCTGTTCATTTCTGGAACTTCTTTTCCGCTCCTCAGAGTCACTGCATTCACCTGTTCTCGAGGGTTCTCCATCTGAGAAGGCAGCTTCCCACTCTTCCATTCCATCTTGTGCATGGCTTGAGCTAGCTGATTGATTTTCTTGCTCATGTGCGAGAGTCCAGCTCGAGTCTCTTGCTTGAATTTCTCATTTTCCTCAGCCATTGTATACACAAGGTCCTTCAACCTGTATTTTCTCTTTTCTTCTGGTGGCTGTAATGGACGTGCAGGATGCCCATCTTCTGGTCTTCTCCACCTGAAATTTTCATGGTCTCTCCAGCCAGGATTATAAGTCTGGGAATGGGGATCATATCTTCTGGAATGCCCATTCTGGCCACTTACAGCGTTTACTTCTTCCACTTCATCTTGTAGAATAGGGCATTCATCAGTGAAATGGGATATGCTCTTGCATACTCCACAAGGTCTGGGCTTCTTCATCATGCTTACACCGGATAAGATTTTTTCAATCTTGTCGCACAATCTATCAATCCTGCTGTCCTGGAACGGTGCTCTTTCTAACTCGCCTACAACTCGAATGTCCTCCCCATAGAAATCTCGGTTATCTTCAGCCATTTTAGTGAGAATTCTGAATGCTTCGACAGGCTATTTGTTCAAAATAGATCCTCCACATGAGGCATTTACGATCGTCCTCTCATGTGGTCTCAATCCTCTGAAAAAATACTGAATCAAGTCATGTTCAGTAATCTAGTACTGTGGGCATTTTGCCAGCATTGCCTGGAACCTTCCCCAATAGTCATAGAAACTTTCGTTAATTCCCATCTTCAGGCTCCCTATCCTTCTTCTCATTTCTTGCACTCTGGATGCTGAGAAATATTTCTCCAAAAACTTCTATTGAAGTTGTCTCCATGTGGTCACAGCGCCAGTGGGTAGTGTATACAGCCAGTCTCGTGCCCCATCTTGAAGAGTGAAAGGGAACGAGACCAACCGTACATACTCTTCTCGTCCATGGTCGGATGGTTGAGTTTGGCAAACTATCTCAAAATCTTGCAAGTACCTTTGTGGATCCTCTCCAGGCATTCCGTGGAACTTCGGAAAGATCTGGATAAAGTTTGCATAAATATCCCAGTTCTGAGTCACAGCTGGGAGTGTAATGCCCATTGGGTGCAGATTCATGTTGGTTGGGAAAACCAACTTCCTTAAAGTCCTATTATCATCCGCATTGTCATTCGCGGTATTTCTATTTGCGGCCATGTTGATGTTGTGGCTGTTCTCAAACTGTCTTTCCTCCCCGTGCCCTTCGTCTCTTTGATCTTCTTGATCTTCTGGTGGTGGTGTGGGCTTACGAGGTCTATTTGCGGCTCGGCGTGCCCTCTTCACTGCTGCCCTATTTTTCCTCGAAGTCTTCTCTATTTCTGGATCATACAATAGAGTCTCCTCTGAAGAGCCTCTGGGCATCAACTTCCAGGCTCATCAATTGTGGAAGATAAAATCACTAGAAACCAGCTCCCCGGCAATGGTGCCAATTTTGATGCGCGGTCGTTTCGCGCTCAAAATATATTTGTAAACTCCTGTGCTCACAGCGAGCGTAGCTAGCCAATGAGTACGGGTCAATCCCACAGAGAGCTATCGCGATTCCACCCTCAAGTAACCAATCACAAAGGGGGTTTGGTGTTGTCACTAAACTGAATTTAAATCTGCAAAAGAAACTAAAGAAAATATCAAATAACAAAAGGTTCTGGCATTTGAACTAGAATTTGGTTTAAACATAAAACAACTCAATCCTGGGCACATCAATTTTCATACATGATAGATCATCTAGTTATGGTGACCGGATTGCTCTCTGCGTCTCCTCATCCATCCTTTCATTTTAGGTTTAAAAGTGATTCATCTTCGATTAAACCCCTAACCAGTTACCCACCTCCTGATTCCTCTAAGAGATGTAAGTAAACAAGCAGCAGTGTACCCTAGACGGACCCAGATCTGTTGTGTCCACTTGATTTCTCTTATGCCCACAACACCTCATCGATTCCCTTATTACTATATGAATCAACACACAGTCACGATTCGCCAATTCAATTAATAATGGCGTGTCCTCTTTACCTAACGAGTGATCAGCCACATTAGGCACTTCAGATACACACTCACGTAGAACAAGGCTCAAGAATCAACGGAAACTTATCATACATTATTATGCCCATTTTGGCCTCATGAGTCCAGATTTATACTCAAACCATCTTCATTGTTCAAACGCCAGAATTAAAGATCTAGCCGAGAAGGCTAGACATAATTGAAATTGCAGAAATTAAAGATATAAAATAAACATAAAACTTACTGAATTAATTAAGCAAGAACTCAACTCCAACGTTGAGAAGCATAAACATATCCTAAGTCCCGAAGGTTTAAGACCTTTCGGATTGTTTTTGGCTACCCAAGCAGCGTACGGAAAGTAAAATGCAGAGATATAAAAAATGTAGAAATGTTTCAGACTGACTAAAGATTCTTTTTCTAGTGATTAAACTTGCTTAAATAATTACATTTCCGAGTGGAGTTTCCTCCACAGGCGAAGGTCTTCTGCTGAAATTCCGGAACGGTGTGCCCTCTCTGATCTGTTTGGATAAGCTTCAGCTTTATCAAATCCCTAGTTTTTAGGGATTGCGCTTATCTCTTTATTGCAGCGCCTTTTAGGAATCCAACTTATTTTCAACTCTCCTTTGGATATGTAGCTATCTTCCACCATCTCTCCTCCAACTAATTTTCGGGTTTCACGGGAATGCCCATTCTGACCTGTGGTCGAGTCTGTGTGAGTACTGTGGGCACGACATCATCTGTCAGCTCCATCCGTATCTGATATGCCCACTTCACCGACCGAATGTGGGATGGATACTGAAGAAGTCCCCTGTGCCTCTGAGGAACATATGTGTGAGATAAACATGAATAACTGGGCATAAAATGCCCCTTCCGCCAGACTCGACTCTTGGAATGCCCTCTGACCACAATCTGGTTCTTTTCGACTCAAAACACACTAAAAAAGACACTTATAGAAGATAAAATGCCCATAAAAACACGAAATAAATGGACTTATCAGTCTATCATGTAGAATTAGTACTTGTCACGGTTATTTCGTGAATTGGTATAAGTTTCACACAGTGTCACATGGGTCCTGAAGAGCCACAATCAATAGTGGAGTGTGTGTCAAAGGCACTAATTACACCACTGACGAGAGTGATTACTACGGGAGATTGTTGGAGGTTGTGGAAGTTGAATATCCTGGTCTTCCAATTAAGAACACGACCTTGTTCAAGTGTGAATGGTTCGATACATCAACACGGGGGGGGACAATGGTCCATTCTTCTTATAAAATGATATCCGTTCACCAAGGACGTAGATATGCAGAAGATGATGCATTTGTGCTGGCTACACAGGCAACCCAAGTATTTTATTGCTCAGACCTGCCTCATCGGTGACACCCACAAAGGTGTCACCACTACCGACAAAAACATTTTTTTTAAAAAAAAAAGGAAAAAGTCACCAAAAGTGACAACCGGATCGGTTAGCCAACCTTTAGGTTGCATCAATATTTTACGTGGCACCCTCTAATTGGGTGCCACTTAATTATATATATATATATATATATATATTAATTTAAAATTTAAATAATTTATATAATTATAAAAAAATATCAATATTTATATTTTTTGGCAAAAATTTGGCACTAGTTGAATATGTAATTTACATCTTATGTACTCGTAATTTAGAATTTCAAGTTTTCTCATTGTAGTTTATTTAATTATGTTTTATTTTGTTTTAACTATTGTAATTTTCATTTTGTTGTCAAGTAAATTATGAATTTATAATTGTATGAGTATTTTTTTTAACTATGAATTTAAAAAATATATCTAATAAATTAATTATGATTTTTTAAATTTAGTAAAAAATATTATTAATAATATTTTATTTAAAAAATAAAATGATAAATATTTTATGTAGATTAGAAGAAAGAGAAATTAATATTTTAATTAAATGTCAGGTTGGATGAGTGTCACTGATGGATTATAAATTTTAAAATATTGAGGGTTGTGGATATGGAGGAGAGGGAAATTAATATTTTAGTTGAAGGTTGGATTGGATGAATGTCACTGATGTGAATAGTCTCATACCCGAGTTTGAATCGGTCTAAGAGTGATTGGTTGGCAGTTTGTAAGATAAATGCCAGATCGAACGTAGATGTTCCCTCCAACGCACCACTATCAAGTATATCTCCACCATTTCAAGATGATGAATATTTGGAGTTACGAGCTCCCGTTATAGACGTTGATGATTATCCATTACCCATTCACCCAGCGGGTGGTTTGGTAGATATTAAAAAATCAATTTTGATGAATCTGCGTCTGATGATGAAGAGATCAGTTTATCTGATGAAGAACTTAGTGATGAAGAGCTAGATGATGAAATTTGATATTAATTATGTTTGATGTACAAAACAATTAATTGTTTAGTATTGGAGAATTGATCGTCTTGAATGTCATCATGACTTTGTCTTTTTTGAATTTTATGTTTTTGTTTAATTAAGATCATGTGTGTGTATATATATATATATCTTTATGAGTTATTTTTGTTAGATGATTAGAGGTGGTGGATCTCATGGGGCTAGGTCCCGAGCTCTGTCATATATGGGATCCGCTGGCGGTACCATTGATGATAGCGTCGGTTAGGATGGGACCGATGCTACGGAAGAGGAGTCCCGTACAGTTGACTCGAGACAGGAGGTTGGGCTTGAGACCGTGGGCAGGGAGAAGTATGTTGAGATATATATCAACATATTCAATTAATTTACTTTATGTATATTATAATTCAATATAATTTGCATTTTCAAAGTCATGATGCCCTTGAACGCCTATTCGAGGGCAATTACAGCTATCTTCAAGAGATATATGCACCCTACAGGCTTCGCTTGGAAGAAGGTGCCCATGGATAGGAGGATGCTGTATTGGGCTGAGTTCAAGGTAAAAAATTGATTTATATGTATTTGTGTTATCTAATATTATTACTAACACCGTTGTTTTTTATGTGTTAATACAGAAGGAGTTTAGGTGGTCTCATCCTGATGAGGAGGTGCTTTCGGTCTTCTGGAAGAAGTGCCAGGACCGGTATAGGAACATGGTGTACCATATGAAGAAGGATGACTACCTGGCGGGCAAGAAGTCCGATTTTGTGCGACAGGAGGACTGGCCTGCATGGATAGCATACTGACAGTCGGAGGAGACTCAGGAGAAGGCTCGTCTGGCCAAAAAGAACCACCTGACTGAGCCCGATGGCCAAGAATCATCCAGCCAGACTCACCTCTGAGGTGCCAGATGTGTCGTGGATCATATGCGCAATCTGGTACGAGTTATAATAATTATTCAAATTTATAGAATAATAAATTAACACTTTCTAGTGAATTTCATTTTATTTTGTTTAATCAGGCTAGAGAGTAGCATCTGTCCGAGTGGGAGGCATGCTACCAGACCTACCTCAAACTTCACTGCCCGGACGACCTTTGGACCACAGCCAAGGCGATGGAAGAACAAGGTAAGTTCTTATGTACTAATATTTTAATGTATATACATATATATAAATAATTTATATATTTTTGAAAAATTAATTACATTTATCCTGATAAATACAAGATAAGTGTGATGCCCTAGCTGCGGAGTGGAGCCGGATATGGGTGAGATTTTCCATCAGGTGCTGACGCTTGTCAGGAGGGGCGCGCTATAGGGCTGGGGAACATGGCCCCTGTCATTCGTCGCCCTGTTGCAGTTGGAGGATCCTTGTCGTCATCGAGCTAGGGCTCTAGGGCGCTGTACACACAGGCAGAGCTCGATGTGAGACTGGGTGAGATGCAGGCACAGATGGATGCCCAGCGTGAGTCTGTGCAGTAGGTGCTGGAGAAGCAGGCCAAGATGGAGTCCCTGTTTGAGCGTCTTCTCAGTCAGCAGTCGGGTGGTGCTGGTGACGGATCCGAAAGGTCTGGTAGCGGTTCCGGAAGGCTTGATGGTGGGTCGGGCACGAAGTTGTACTATTACTGTTATTATGCTATAGTTTTTATATTTATTTATATGTATTATACATTTGTATTAAATTATGTAAAATTATATATATATATATATATATGTATATATATATATTAGTTTTATGATCTTTTATTATATTTGGGTACAAATAAATATTTAAAAAGAAAAAAGAATTAAAAAAAATGAATTTAAAAAAAAATTAAAAAAAAATATATTTCCTTCGCCCGACTTTTTTTATTTTATGAATTAAATTATTTTTTTTATTTGGCGATGGAATATTCCGTTGCCTTGTCCATCGCCAGTAAAGGCGACGGAACTAGTCTGTCGCCTTATTGGTCGCCTCAATTTGGCGACCAATTACGACGACACTTTAAGGCGATGGAATATTTCGTCGCTAATTCCGTCACCTTATTTGGCGACGGAATATTCTATCGCCTTCTTTTTTAGCGATAAAATTTAGAAGATGGATAATTTCCGTCGCCATTTCGTCGCCCGTTAAATTGGCGACGGAAATTTCCGTCACTATTCCGTGATTTTCTTGTAGTGATAGTGGAATTTGTTATAATTTAGAATAAAATGAACTTAGATAGTGTAATTTATTATAATGTCTATATTGACCTAGTTGGGTAACTATAGATCTGATTGGGTCAATATAGACCCGATAATTTTGAATGAAAATAATTTATATAGTGGAATTTATTATAATTTTAAATGAAATAAACTAGTATAAAGTAATGGTTTATATAATTTCAAATGAAAATAATTTATATGGTGTGATTTATTATAAATTAAAATAAAATGAACTAGTTGAATGTAATTTCATACAATTTCAAATGAAAGGAACTCATATAGTGCGGTTTATTATAATTTCAAATCAAATGAATCAGTATAATGTAATAATGTTTTGTAATTTCGAATGAAATGAATTTATATAGTGCACTTTACTATAATTTCAAATCATATGAATTAGTATGACGTAATTTGATATAATTTTCGAATGAAATGAACTAGTATAATGTAACATCTTGTATATTTTCGAATAAAAAGAAGTTATATAGTGTAATTTATTATAAATTCAAATCATATGAACTAGTATAACGTAATGCCTTATAACTTCGAATGAAATCAACTTATATAATGCGGTTTATTATACTTTCAAATCAAATGAACTAGTATAATGTAATTTGATATAATTTCAAATGAAATGAACTCATATAGTGTAATTTGTTAATTATAATTTAAAATTAAATGAACTAGTTTAATGTATATTGAATGAAATGAACTCATACATCACAATTTATTATAATTTCAAATCAAATGAACAAATATAATGTAATATCTTATAATTTCGAATGAAATGAACATATAAAACATAATTTATTATAAATGAAATATTATACAATTTCTCAAATTAAATAAACTCATATAGTACAATTATTATAATTTTGAATCAAATGAACCATTATAATGTATTTTTTTTATAATTTTGAATAAATAAACCAATCAACATTAAAATCTAAAAATGTTACGTTTATCGAAATAGTTTTCGGGTCTATATTAACCCGAAAACATGTTATCGGGTCTAAATCGATACGAAATTATAGTTTTTTTGGTCTATAAATTCATCTGAAAATATAGATCCGAAAACATATTGTCAGGTCAATATAGATTCGAAAGCATGTTGTCGGGTCCCAAAAAACATGTTATCGGGTCAATATAGACTCGAAAAATCTGGGATAATATAGTCGACATATACCCGAATTTCAAATTCTAATGACGAATATGCGTATGAAAATCATTAAATTATTATATTTTTAAGATATGTCCATGATTTAATTCGGGTAGAAGGTTGCCGGGCCAAAAAATGTGAAGCGTATCACTTTCGAATTTATGTGCTCACATTTGTGTCTATTTTTTTGTAAACTATTGTTTTTTTAATTAAATATAAGTCAGAAGGTTGAGTAAGATATTTTCCAAATGGCCCATCATTTTTAATAAGGGCATATGTGAGATATCATTAAAGTTTGGTAAAAAAAAGATAGAATCATTTGTTTTGGTTAGAAAAGATATTTTCTATTCTCATTTTATCACAAAGATCTATTTACACATAAAAGAAAGCTTCTACATTTTCACGAGAGATAAAAAAAAATGAATCGGATAATTAGTGTATGAACATAAGAAATTAAAATGAAGCTTCAACATCTTCTGGGGCGGCATCGACTCTACCATAAAAACGAATATGAAAAACGACATCATACCTGCTTAAGTATTCATCAATTTCAGATGTCCAAATAAAAATGTAATCTAGTTTCAATTTAACACAACATATAATTAATAGGTAGAAGTCACATATATATTAATTGTGATAACCATTTTAACAAAGGTAGCCACCTCCATTCTGGTCCGGTCCTAATGGTAGGCTCAACATGCTTGTGCTTAGGGCCCTAAAATTTTCGGGGCCCATTTTTTTTAATAGGCATGTATAGATGTGGCCCATAATTAAATATAAAGAAAAAGAATAAGAAGAAGAAGAAGAAGCAAAAAAGGTCAAAGGAAACGAGAGAAATAGTCATTCACAGAGTTGATAGTTTCTCTACATAGTCGATCAAGCACGATTTTCATTTCTAGAAAATATTGAGAAATTTAATGAATATGAAACAAATTCTAGATTTCTGATCAAAATGGAAAAGCTAAAGACATGGGCAAATGATAATATCCTGAAGTTAAGTCTTGTATAAATTTTGAGCAACATTTGAAGCACGATGGACTTACACACATTATTGGAGTGATTATGTTATTAATTGAAAGAACATTACACAAAAAAATGATTGATCAGTAAAATTACACAAACTTGATAAATATTTTTGTCTCTAAAACTGTGAGACTTGTTATATTTAGATGAAAGAACATTTGTCTCTTTTGAAATATTGTGATCTTGCCAACATATTAGTTTGCGTTTTGTTTTCTTGATTTAGATTATATTTTTAATAATTTTTCAGCAACAATAGTATTAGAGATAAAAAGGCAAAAAAGAAAAAAAGTATATTATTATGGGATGTCTTACAATTCCTAAATAATAAATATTATTATATACTCCCTCCTATTCAAAATAAATGTCACTTATAGGTTTTCTAATAATTTGCAAAATAAATGTCATTTTGACTTTTAATACCCAATTTAACCTTAATTACTTCTTTTACATTAATTACTTCCATGTACATTTCATCTACACTTGACCACTCATTTCTTCCCCCAACCTTTCATATTTTTTGTTTTCTTTTTTTTTTTGGCTAATTAATTATCATAAATGAGGTTAATATGGGAAGCTTTTTTTTTATTAATTTGTGTGCTTGAGCTCAAAATGACATTTATTTTGAATAGGAGGGAGTATTTCAATTTCAATATAATCAATTCACAATTAAATTCAGAGACGGATGCAGGATTTCTAACCTGGGGGACGAAATGTAAAAATCTTAGGGGGGTGTATTGGATTGAGATTTCGTTGGATTTCGTTGGACTTTTAAAATCCGAGTGTATTCAATCCAGACTTTTAAAAGTCCAACGAAATTCTGGTGTATTCAATCCAGACTTTTAAAAGTCCAATGAAATCTTGGTGTATTCAATCCAGACTTTTAAAAGTCCAACGAAATCTTGGTGTATTCAATTCAGACTTTTAAAAGTCCTTTAAAATTCTGCGGTATTCAACAATCCACGGACTTTAAAAAGTCATTGACTTCGTTGGATTTCAGCTGGATTTCACGTGAAAATTACAAAGGATGAATTCCGACCTCCAGACACGAGATTTCAATGGATTTGAAAAACTCAGCGAGCGCGGTGTCCCAGCGGTCGGTGAGGAGTTAAAATCGGGCACCCCAGCCGTCACCCGACCCCAGCGGCCGCTGGCCTTGCCGATGATGGCACTCCAGCGGCCACTGGGTGCCAGCGGCCGCTGGGATCAAGGCCGCTCGATTCCAGCTCGATCCCAGCGGCCGTGGGTTCAATTTTTCTTACCAGATACACCGATCGTTGTGTTCCAACGAGCGCTGGCGAGATGGATTTGAAATCCATTGAAATTGTTCAAAATCGATCCGAAATCCATACGAAATCCACCAGACTTTGCGTGGAGTTGGAAGACTCCATGTGGAGTTTTGGGAGACTCCATGTGGAGTCTATGGATTTATAAAATTCATAGAAATCCATGGACATTTTAAAGTCCAACAAAATCCATTAAAATCTCAATCCAATACACCCCCCTTAGTTTTGGGGGGATGAAAAATAATATTACAATACAAATAAAATTAAATTTATATTATAAATTATATATACACATATATAAAAAAAATTGGACAAAATTTGAGGGGGTTCCTAAACACAAATTTAGAAAGATATGTGTGAAATATATATTTATATACAATCACTATATTTTATAAAATAAATATTAACAAAATATAGTAGACGGATCGGATAACATAAATTTAAATAATACACTACTTTATGAATTCAATCAAAGCAGAATTTGTATTATTAACTCCGAATTTAGTTATGAAATATTTTTCAATTTTTTGCAATAATTTGGTAGAAATGTTACCTGAATGAAAGTCTTAGTGGGTTGAATACGAACACCATCGTGAATAAAAGTGACATCACTTTTTTTTTATATTCTTCCCTTGCAACCATGTTATATATATAGAGATAAATCATGAATTTAGAGGGAAAATGTATATAAATATTAGTTAGTACTAATTTTTAGTAATATATCACCGGTCCACTATACTTCGGGCACTAATAATTAAATAAATATAGTGTCTTACTACAGTATATAAAAATTACCACTACAAATCAAAGTTGTGATATAAGACGCGCGTGGATTAGTGGATACAATAATATTTATTGTATTTTAATTGACATTAAACTGATATCATGTTTTATCATTTATGTACACCCCACTAATTATGTACACTTTAATTAAGAAAATAAAATAAAGAACGTGTTATTTTCAACTTACTCTGAAATAAAATAAATAATTTCAAAATTAAGTAAAATAATTTATACTAAACTATATTGTAGATTTAATATTGAAAAAAGCAAATTATTTTTTAGATTAATTTAAATTGTTTTCTTTTCTTACGAAGGAGCGTCGGAAGGTCGAATTAAATGAAGGTTCAACACTCATTCATTGATATACAATTTTATATGATCATTTTTTTAGAGAACAATTTTACATGATTATTAAATTGAAAAATATATTATCATTTTCTATTTAATTAGTGTTCCTTAAAAAAAGAAAAAATTTGGCAACACTCAAAAGCACTCAACAGCATTCATAAAAATCGAAACACAATAAATAAACTGAAATTGAATAGGATATAATTATGTCAAATAATGTGAAAAAATATGTCCTTTGATGTCCATTTTTCTAAAAAACAGTTTTCAATGAACAAAACACAATCATCCATAAATTATGAGAATTAGTAAGAGTTATCTGATGTTGCTAACACAATGTCGTCATTTTTACTGCTTTAATTGATTGCTACTTTATGGTTGGATATATATAGAGGAGATTTGCGCAAAGTAAATTCAAATGTATTCATGATAAAGATATGTACTTTACAATTTTTAATATTTGTTTAATTTTCACTATAAAAATATACATAACATTTGGAATCAATATGCTTATAAAACTGCATATTAAAAAAGGATACAAAAAACACAAAGCATTAATATAATATACTTTGCTGGTTTCTCAGGTCTAAATTTGAATCCTAATAATACACATTAGTCATTAGACATCAATATGCATATTTTACCTACACAATTTTTTCTACATATCTGCATTCTAACTTCTCATTTCACATATTCCTTAACCTTCAGCACAACACATGGCTCGACCACTGCATCATCTCTTTCATTTTTTTTATGTCGAGGGTAACTCGCAGCCGCTACCGTGGTGCATACTGGATAAACCCCGCCCCTGTGTAATAGCCTGCAAACCTACACAGGGGAGGTAAACCACACTTGGCAAGGCAGGTGTGACAGGCTCACACCTAGTGGTGTTGGTGGTGGTGGGTTGAACTTGAGACCTTTGACCTCAAGAAACACTACTCCACCACTAGGTCATCCCCAAGGGGACCGCATCATATCTTTCTTTCAAACATTCATTCTCCGACCTTCATCTACATACTTCTATCTATCAAAATTACATATGCCACAAGTCCACAACATCTTAATTTATATAACGACTGTTTTTTTATGTTTCATATCTATTGGTGTTGGCCCAATTGTATTTCTTGGCCCTGTCCCTAATTAAATATCCTACCCGGCCCAAGCCCTAAACCCCTAACCCTACCCGACGGTCCATCTCCCTCATTACTCCTCTTAATTGAAGCCGCTGCTTCTCGATGCTCTAGAAGCCTCTTTAACTGGAGATGGATTTCTCTCCACGATCATCGCTTACCTCACAAATCTATCTAGCATTCTATCTCTCTCTTTCTGGATTTTCTCAGCTCGCTCCCACGGTTTCTCTTGCCGGAATCTTGTGTGTTGATTCCTGTTTGGCATATGAGTGTTGGGAGGAGTTTTTGGTTGAGAGAGAAAGATTGAGCGATCACCGCCCCCTTCAAACCCTAGCCGCCGCTTCCTCTTCCCCTCTCCCCTGGTATGGGTGTCTCCTGTCATCGGAGTTGCTAGCGCCGCCGTTCGTGGGAAAATCTGAGCCAAACCGTGCCTAGGGCACACTTTTCTCACCGATTGATTCTCTGATTCATACTATCTCTGGCTGTTCTATTCTCTGCTCTGACTATTTGCAATATCTCTGGATCTCAATTGTTCTATTTTATGTGTTTGCAGCACTGAAGTCCCACCGTCCCTAGCCTGTGAAGAAGATCTGTAGATCCAGCAGATCTACTCCTCTGAGGCTCTGTCCAAGGCAAAGAACAAAGTTGAAGCCCTAGCTGTGAAGCTTCGTTGCTGTTGTTCATTCTGTAAATCATCTGTAATAGCTAGTATAGCCATTCCTCTTTAATTTTTGGGTCTTTAGCTACTTGAGTAGCAAGTGTGTGAGGTCGTTAGAGTAAGGAAACCAAGAAGTGTAACCCTGGCTAGGCGATACCACAACAGTGGTATCAGAGCCTGGTTTGTCTAGCCGGGGGCACACTCCTTATCTCCATCTCACACACCCCGCCGTCGGTAAGGGCCGCGCCTCTCTCGCCCCCGTCGGGCTCCTAAAAATAGTAAGTCCGACTCCTCCCCTACCTGGGAGGGTCGGCTCTGGTATTAACCCTAAACCCTAAACTCCTCTGTGTGGTATTTGTTGATCCTGTGATTTCTTTGCTTCCGCTCTTATCTCTGCTTATCCCTTGGCATTCCAAGCTTTTCCCAAAATCTAGCTTATGGTCGGGACCATCTGGATTCCCCTGTGGATCTCCTCAAAGCGGGTTTCCCCGATAGCTAATTTTGGTAAGGGATCCTCAGTTGAAAAGGGGGGTTTTCTGGGTTGATCTAGTGTTTTCTTGTTGTCTCTCTGCTGCTCTAAGATCTCTGCAAACTTGGTAGTGTCTTATTGTTGTTTGTTGTGATTCCTGGAAGGAATCTGATCTGAAAACTCTATTTATAGAGTTGCTGTGGTTAGACTTAGTGCCCTAAGTCTGGTTATTTGGCCTAGTTGGGTTTTGGGATTGACCTGAGTGAACCCCTGCTCCATAGATCAATTTGTGCTAAGAACTGGGATAGCCTCAGCTCTAGATTCCCCTTGTGCACCCCTTCTTTGGGCCTGTGGAGTGTTTTCTCCTGTTCTGAAGTGATTTGGTGATTATCCTGATATTTTTTTGTGGTGGAATCTGGTTCTTTGGTGAATTTCTGTGTTCTCTGTGAAATTCTGTGAAAATGAACAATCTAAGTGTTGTTCCTTTCAATGGAAAGGATGATTTTGGAGATTGGCAAACTAGGGTTGAGTGTATTTTAACAAAAGAAAATCTGCAAGATGCTATATTTGAAAGAATTGATGAAAATGAAACAGATAAAACCCTTGTTAAATTAAATGCTGGTGCAAGAGATACAACTTTATTAAACTTAAGCAGTGTTGTTGTTAGGCAAGTTTCTCATCATAGATGTGCTAAAGATTTGTGGGATGCCTTGACTGCTTTATTTGTGGCCAATTCTGAAGAATCTGCATATTCTTTGCAAAACCAAATAATGACTTTTCAAATGGATCCCTCTAAAGACATTGATTCAAACATGCATGATTTCAATAAACTTCTGAAAGATTTAAAACTTGCTGGGGATGATACACTTGAAAAATATGCCCTTCAGATCCTTCTTGGTGCTATTCCTGAAATTTTTTCTGAAGTTAAATCAGCCTTAAAATATGGGGGTTCTAAAGTTGCATGTGATATGATTGTTTCTGGACTTAAGGCAAAAGAGAATGAGTTGAAAAAGCGTCAGTCCAAACCCTTGCAAAATGAGATCCTATATGTCAATAGAAACAACCGCAAGCCCTTTAGACCTAATCCAGAAAATCCAAGTGATGTTGTAGCTGAGAGGCACATGAGGGAATACAATCATGCCCATAACCTTCCAAACAACACCAGAACCCACAACCGTTGTGAGATATACTCCCAACACCCCATAAATCAATTCCAAGCTCAAAGTTCTGGCCCTTTTCCTATCTCCTCTGAGTTTAACCCTCCCAGAAATCAAAACTTCCCTCACAACTCTGATTTCAAATCCAAAAAGAATTGTTGGAACTGTGGGAAGCCTGGGCATTACTCAAACAGATGCAAACAACCAAAAAGGGGGAGGGGGTTTGGGAATAATCAAGCTAATAATGTCATGTATTTTGATCACCTTGAGCATAATGACAATCATGAAAATGGTGAACTCTACATGGTGCATTCTGATTTCCAATTCATAAACTTTACTAATGATGTGTCTGATAATGTGCATGAGTCTGAGTGGCTTATAGATTCTGGTTGTACCTTTCATGTCACTCCACACAAGCACATTTTTCAAAACTTGCAACTTATAAACTCTGGTGTTGTTGCTTTGGCTGATGGTCAGCAATGTGAAATAATTGGAAGGGGTGATGTATGTCTTAAATTTGAAAATGAAAGCATGATTACCCTTCATGATGTCAGATATGTTCCAAAGTTGAAATTTAATCTATTATCTATCTCCAAACTTGCTGATCAACAACTCTTTGGCTCTGTGAATCATAAGTGTTTCCAATTCAGAATGAATTCTATGGTATGCTTCGATGCTCCCAGAAAAGGAGACTTGTATGTTGTTCATGCTTACTCTGTGCTTGTTCAAACTGCTAATGTGGTGCAAAATGATAAAACAGCTTTGTGGCATGCTAGATTAGGGCATATGAGTAATAAGGGCTTAGAAATCCTAAGAAAATCTGGTGCATTCAAGCATGATAAAGTATCCAGCATGTCATTCTGTGAGCCATGTTTGATGGGAAAGCAACACAAGTTGCCCTTCCCTGTGTCTGGTCCATATCCTAAAGCTCAACTTAGTTCTGGAATTCTTGAGTATATACATGCAGATGTGTGGGGGCCTTCAAAGGTCCCAACCCATGGTGGTAATGTGTTTTTCTTATCCATAATTGATGATTTTTCAAGAAAGACTTGGGTGTTCCTGATGAAAAATAAATCTGAAGTCTTTGAAAAATTCTCTAAGTGGTCTATTGCAATTCAAAACCAAACTAATAAAAGCATCAGGTGTCTAAGAATAGATAATGGTCTAGAATTTTGCAATCAACTTATGGATAACTGGTGCTCTGATCTTGGGATCAAGAGGCACAAGTCTGTGCCTTATAACCCCCAGTAAAATGGGGTTGTTGAGAGGATGAACAGAACTCTCCTGGAGAGAGTTAGAAGCCTCTTAGCTGGCTCAGGCCTTGGAGAGAAATTTTAGGGAGAAGCCCTTATGACTTTCTGTTATCTGGTTAACAGATCTCCCTCTGTCCCTTTAAATGGCAAACTTCCTGAGTCTGTATTCTATAACAAACCTATATGCCTGTCAAATTTAAGAGTGTTTGGTTGCAGTGCTTATTCTCATCAAAAACTCAGTAAAATTGAACATAGGGCTAGGAAATGCATATTTCTGGGATACCCTAATGGTGTTAAAGGGTATAGATTGTGGGATAAAACTCTGTCTGGATTTAAAACTTGTATCAGTAGAGATGTGACATTTAATGAATCTGACTTTCCTCTCTTAAATGAATCCTCACTTTCTACTACTCTTTGTGAGGTGGAGAAACTTGAAACCCCTGTGTTTTTCCCTGTCTTGTCTAAGGTGGACCCTCCTCCACCAGAGTTCCCTGAGTTCAATGTGCTAAATGATCATACTCATGTGTATGATAACATTAGCCGCTCTGATTCTGCATCTAATCATGACTCTGAACCTGACAAGCATGCCCATGTTAATATTTCTGAATCTGAATCATCTAAATCTGAGCATGAACAAAATATTGAGCATGAACCTGAGCATGTAAACCTTGATAACTATAAACTGTCAAGAGATAGGCCTAGGAGAACAATTAAGGTTCCCTCTAGGTATGATGGCTGTTATTTGTCAATGTATGCTTTCAATGTGTTCAATAATGTTGATTCATCTGAACCTAAAACATATAAGGAAGCTATAACATGTGCTGAATCAGATAAATGGAAAGAAGCAATGAAAAGTGAAATGAACTCTCTGCTTGATAACAAAACTTGGGTTCTTGTGGAAAAATCAGATGCATGCGCTCTTGTTGAATGTAAATGGCTATTTAAAATAAAACAAGAGGTTGATCATGTTAGATACAAGGCAAGACTTGTTGCTAAGGGTTTTACCCAAAAAGAAGGCATAGACTATACAGAAATCTTTGCTCGTGTAGTTAAATTTACTACTGTTAGGATTATGCTTGCCTTGACTGCTCATTTTGACTGGGAATTGAAACAAATGGATGTGACAACTGCATTCTTGCATGGAGAATTGGAAAATAATATCTATATGAAACAACCTGAAGGCTTTAAAGATAAATATTATCCTGATCATATTTGTTTGCTTAAAAAGTCTCTGTATGGATTAAAACAATCTCCCAGGCAATGGAACATTAAATTTGACACATGCATGAAAAGCTTGAATTTCACTAGAAGCCAATTTGATCACTGTTTGTATTACATGAAATCTTCTGTGCCTATGTTTTTACTGCTTTATGTTGATGATATGCTTCTGATAAGCCCCTGCCTGAAAACTTTGAAGAATGTTCAAATCTGCCTGAGTGAAAACTTCAACATGAAAGATTTAGGGAATGCAAGGAAAATTCTAGGTATGAATATTGACAGAGACAGAAGCACACACACACTATTACTTCATCAATCCTCTTATGTTGAACAAGTGCTTAAAAGATTTGATATGGATTTGTGTAAACCTGTGAATGTCCCACTTGCATCCCATTTTCAATTGAGTAAAGATCAGTGTCCCAGAAGTGACACTGACTTGAGTGATATGTCTGGAGTTCCCTATGCTAATGCTCTGGGTTCTGTTATGTACCTTATGATCAGCACCAGACCTGACATAGCCTATGTTGTATCCTGTTTAAGTAGGTATATGGCAAACCCTGGGCTGCCATATTGGGAAGCTCTTAAGTGGTTACTAAGATATCTTAAGTCCACTGCTTCTCAAGGTCTAATTTTCTCTAAATATTCTGAAGGTGTCAAATGCATTAGCTATGTAGATTCTAACTATGCCAATGATAGGGATCAAAGAAAGTCTACTAAATCATATGTGTTCACTTTATGTGGTTCTTGTATAAGTTGGAAATCTCAGTTACAGAGTATAGTTGCCTTATCCTCTACAGAATCTGAGTACATTGCAGCTACAGAAGCTGTAAAAGAAGCTATATGGTTGAATGGTGTGTTAACTGAAATTAATTTCATTGATGATAAACCATTACTTTATTCTGACAGCCAATCTGCTATCCAACTTTGTAAGAATCCAGTTTTTCATGATAGAACAAAGCATATTGATGTAAGATACCATTTCATAAGAGACATAGTAGAGAAAAGAGAAGTGTTGTTGGATAAGATCCCATCTGAATTCAACCCTGCAGATATGGGCACTAAGTGCCTACCAGTTGCAAAGCTGGAAGCCTGCAAAAAGTCCTTGAATATGGACTTAGGTTGAACCAAAGTTGGTGATGCTTTGAGTTATCCTGACCTGAAGTCAGGGTAACAACTGAGCCCCTTGGGCAGTGTACATACTTGGTTATTTCCTTTTGGTACAAAAGCTAGGTTGATTCAAGTTAAATGATGGTCAATGATCTTGTGAGACTTGAGACTTGAATCTATGATTTGGGTTGGTCTCTTGTGTTGAGACTGGATTGAATACGCATAGTATTCCTTCCTCCCTCTCTTAGTCTGTCTTTGTGATAAACTTAAGAGTAAAAATCAGATGGCAATGATGATATTCCTTTGTTTTATGTTTTTGGCAGGTAGCTCCATGGTGACAGGAAATACCAATAGGGCCAAAGGTGGAAATGTTGGTGTTGGCCCAATTGTATTTCTCGGCCCAGTCCCTAATTAAATATCCTACCCGGCCTAAGCCCTAAACCCCTAACCCTACCCGACGGTCCATCTCCCTCATTACTCCTCTTAATTGAAGCCGCTGCTTCTCGATGCTCTAGAAGCCTCTTTAACTGGAGATGGATTCCTCTCCACGATCATCGCTTACCTCACATATCTATCTAGCATTCTCTCTCTCTCCTTCTGGATTTTCTCAGCTCGCTCCCACGGTTTCTCTTGCCGGAATCTTGTGTGTTGATTCGTGTTTGGCATATGAGTGTTGGGAGGAGGTTTTGGTTGAGAGAGAAAGATTGAGCGATCACCGCCCCCTTCAAACCTTAGCCGCCGCTTCCTCTTCCCCTCTCCCCTGGTCTGGGTGTCTCCTGTCGCCGGAGTTGCTAGCGCCGCCGTTCATGGGAAAATTTGAGCCAAACCGTGCCTAAGGCACACTTTTCCCACCGATTGATTCTCTGATTCATACTATCTCTGGTTGTTCTATTCTCTGCTCTGACTATTTGCAATATCTCTGGATCTCAATTGTTCTATTTTCTGTGTTTGCAGCACTGAAGTCCGACCGTCCTTAGCCTGTGAAGAAGATCTGTAGATCCAGCAGATCTACTCCTCTGAGGCTCTGTCCAAGGCAAAGAACAAAGTTGAAGCCCTAGCTGTGAAGCTTCGTTGCTGATGTTCCTTTTGTAAATCGTCTGTAATAGCTAGTATAGCCATTCCTCTTTAATTTTTGGGTCTTTAGCTACTTGAGTAGCAAGTGTGTGAGGCCGCTAGAGTAAGGAAACCGAGAAGTGTAACCCTGGCTAAGTAATACCACAACAATATCCATTCAATTACTTAATTACATAACTTAATTGATAAACATAATTATAGAAAATTATAGGAATTAATATGTATTTATTGATTAATTAACTTAATTATAGCAAATTATATTGATATGTACGTGTGCGTGCGTGCATGTTTTATATTCGTGTAACGTAATTTGTATAGTTAATTATTTTGTTAGTTATAGAAACATTGCATCTGCTTTATAATTTTAGAAACATGGTGAATTTGAACGCTATCATACAACTAAATTAAACGTAACCAATCTTTAATCAGTCAATATATATGTTTTCTATAGAATATATTTATATATTTATGTATTTTGTTATATATTTTATTAATATTAAATCAATATAGATTATAGATATATATTATGGGTTTTAAGGAGAATTCACCGCACAATCATATAAAATTAATATTGATATATGCGTATAAGTAAAATCAATTAACATACCATTAAATTATGCATTGCATCAAACTTGGCATAATTATTGAATTCTTATATATGTAAATAGGCTAAAATATCCTTTGATAAGTGGACGGGAAAAGAATTATTTTACAACTCTGTTATTACACACACACATATATATATATATATATATTTATATATAATATTCCCTCCGTCTCATAATTATAGTCCATTATTCATTTTTGGGATGTCCCAACACTATAGTCCTATTCTAAATTGGGATTGTATTTAAATATTATTTTACAAATATAACCCTATTTAATATAGTATGAATACAATTAATATAGTAAAAAATAAGGGCAATATAGGATAATTATTGTAAATTGTATATTTCCAATACATATTAAATGTGATTTCTTAATCTGTGTGAAAATGGGAAGTGGACTATAATTATGGGATGGAGGGAGTATTATTTAAACTGCTAAATAAGCAACTCAGTTTTAGTAAATTTTTACAGTAGGATAAAGTTGCAAAATTTAAAAAAAGTGCAATTACAAATTAAATTTCAAATTTATAAATTTTAAATGGTGAATAATGTGCTCACAATTAATAGAATTACATTTTAGTTATATTCAATTTTTAGGCTAAGCAATAAAATAATACTATTCAATAATATGATATAAATAAGAGTCATATATTTAAACTACTAAAATAGGAAGGTATGTTTAGGCGGGAAAACAGAAGAGCTACAACTTTGAGAACATTGTGCTTTTATATATATATATATAGATACACGTCATATGTACATTTATGATGTTATGGTGTGAAAGTTACTACACGTGTCATCCAATAATAATAGTGGAACACGAGATGAAACACTAAATGTAATAGGAGAGCTTATCTAATTATATACACATGCACGGCGAGCAACCTATGAATAACTTTTACTGTCCCAAACTTATGAATGGTCCTGTCATACTTTCACTTTCACATCAACACTGAATGGAACAAAAAATCACAAGTTCAATATATATTAGATAAGGAACTAATGCGCCACTTAGCATAAAATTGATTTTAATAAAATTAAATAATTATAGTTTTTAAAAAATTAAATGCTTAATTCTATGGATAAATTCTATGAATGTTAGGCAGAATCGGAGTTGTGGCAAGATCTAAGATTTACTACTCAATTATATACAATTTCAAATAATATTCGTGACTTGAACAATTAATGGAACACTATAGCTTTATTATTTAAAATATTAATTGCAGATTTTGGGGGAGACTGCTAATAACCAAGGAATTGGGGTATACGTATTTAACTAAAAAAAATATGTTTCAAGAATAGAATTGCCAAACCGTTCCATTTCCTAAGTCCTCAGTTAGACCGTCTTTCTCTCTCTCTCTCTTAATCTCATTTGATGAATAAACTCCACTAATTTCTATAAGTGGAAATTTTACTATAAGATTTTTAATATTTTATCACTACCAACATACAAACAGAGAAGACAATATTGAGAATTTGACAGTGATTTACAGAAATAGGATTATGTTCAAATTTGGGCTATCGATTTGGAAAGCATGAAATTAAGAAACTATATGGAGATTTTCATTCATTAACTACCTCATTCTGGATCATTGATTTGGAATTTCTTATATCGGTTTGTCAATATATACATTTCTATACAAGTGATAAAGAATAATAAATAATTTGATTCTTAGTAGGTGAAAACATATATATATATACTCGTGTTCAAAACAAATTGATGTTCGAATTATTTACTTTAAACGAATTGTTTGGCGTTTCTTCTTGCTTCCAAAGTGGAAATTAGGTGGCTTTAATTTGGAAGATTGGTGTGAGAAGAGAAATATTTCATTATTTGGTTCGGAGAGAAATTCTTTGAATAATCTGATTCAAATGAAATCAATTGATTCTTGGATGATTATGCAATTAACTGAAACAATATCGGTTGAGGGAAGTTTAGGGAAGCATTAACTGCCATTTGGATAAATATTTCTTTCTATTATTTTAATTATTTTTATTTCCTATATTTAAAATTAATTAGAATATAGATTATGGGATTTTTTATATATATTTTAAAATCTTGATATTATATTTAAATTTTCTCTTTTGGCAACGTGACTGAAATATAAAAGATCCAGTTTAAATCGGATGTAACTAGAAGATTAAAAGACTATATTAAAAATGAAAATTTTGAAAAACGGATTGTTAGAAATTACAATGAACATAACAAATTAAAATAAAGCTTCTCATCTTCTCGAGCGGCATTGACTCTACCATGAAAACTAACATAAAAAAAACAACATCATACCTGCTTAAGCATTCATCAATTTCAGATGTCCAAATAAAAATGTAGTCTAGTTTTAATTTAACACAACATATATCAGGTAGAAGTCACATAATAATTTTGATAACTATTTTAACAAAGGTAGCCACCTCCATTCTGATGCACCATTGCATCTATCTCGTCTCCATCTTTTATTCCAAGCTATACCATCAAATTCATATGCAAAAAACAAGAATCCAAATTAGCTAGATCGAGCAAAAATCTTTCTCAAAAAATGAAAATAAAAATTAGCTAGAGCAAATAACGTAGATCAATATATCAATTTGTACAGAAACTAAGATCTTGATCATCTACTATTAAAAGAAAATTATTATTGACTTCGAAATGTTCAATCAATAAATGAAGGTGATTGGGATTAAACTAAAAGGTAAGATCCCTTTTTGCAGTGAAGCATAAACTAAGACTTCAAAAAAATAAAAGGACAAGTATATAATAATGTAATGAACATTTCCAAATTGCAAAAATCTCCCGACTTTTGTAATATGCCAAAAAAAAAAAAACCTCACCTTTCAACATTTTGTCAAACGTAATCTCGGAACAAATTCCACCACCGGATTTTCGTGTTGGCACGTGGGAGCCCATAGAGTTAACGTTGTGCTTGTTTAAAAAAATGGGATGCATGCATGCTGGGCTTCCGACGTGCCATCACACAAATCCGATATTGAAATTTTGCTCGATATATATATATATATATATATATATATATATATATATATATATATAAAAGTGAAGTAGTAAACATTTCCCCGTGAAAAACAAAATAAAAATGTCAAATCAACAACAATAGTATTAGAGAAAAAAAAAGGCAAAAAAGAAGAAAAGTGTATTATTGTGGAATGTCTTACAATTGCTAAATAATAAATATTATTATGCATTTTAATTTCAATATAATCAATTCACAATTAAATTCACCCATGCATTTTACAATTCCTAAACACAAATTTAGAAAGAAATGTGTGAAATATATATTTGTATACAATCACTATATTTTATAAAATAAATATTAACAAAATATAGACGGATCGCATAACATAAATTCAAATAATACACTACATTACGAATTCAATCAAAGCAGAATTTGTATTATTAACTCCGAATTTAGTTATGAATTATTTTCGATTTTTTACAATAATTTGGTAGAAATGTTACCTGAATGAAAGTCTTAGTGGGTTGAATACGAACACCATCGTGAATAAAAGTGACATCACTTTTTTTTATATTTCTTCCCTTGCAATAAATTGAAAGCAGAACTCCTATTGTCTTCTCCCTTTCAACCCGGTAATAGGCTGTATCTCCATCCTGAAAATAAAACAATAGTATTTTATTAGTATTAAACTCTAATAATTTCACATAAACACACAAAATTTTGAGATATTAAAGGGAAAATATCATGCAGTAATTAATAATTTGCATATGTGACTGATCAATTAATCAATATCCTTGTTTGGCAGCAGTCCAGTTGATTATAGTCAAATCATACCGAGATGGCAAGTGAAAGAATATCATGAGAAACATTAACTATATTTGTGATTTTTTTTTTTTTTAAATAACGGTCTTTTTTTAGTGTATAATATAATGCAGATAGAATAGATAAGGAGAACCCTAATTTTGCTATCCATTTATTTTCTCGAAAGGATTTAAATAATGGGGGGTCTCTTTTTTTTCCTGATTAGACCTTCTTTAAAACGTTTGAATAATTAATGTGGAGTTAGGAGAAAAATAAGAGCTTTTATCACCACTGAAGATCCTAACGAAAAATATTACTAAAAAAACACTGAGCATATCATGAATTAATGATTTCCACAGATGAATTATGTTTTTTAATCGCACTTACTCTCTGAATTAGAAGAATAAAACTAACAAGCTCACTCCCCTTAAAAAGAATTCATAACAAGCTCACAAAAAATTCATTTTAGATTAATGTGAAAAACTTTTCATTACATGATACAACTCCCATTAGCCAAATTAAACCTACCTAAAAAAGACAAGAAAATCACACACACACACACACACACACATATATATGTATGTATATATATTAGAGATACAGGTATAGATCAGAGCTCTTAGCCGTCGATGTCCAACAATGATGGATCAAACAACATAAGCAAATTAAAAAAAAAAAAAAAGATTAAAAAATGAGAGAGAGAGAGAGAGAGAGAGAACCTGGGACTTGATGGCAACAACAGTCTTGTGTTGTAATGGTTGGTCCAAACGGCTTTTGCCACTGGTCGTCGCTCTTCCTTCCATTTTCTTCCCGGTTTTCTTTGTGTGTGTGTGTGTGTGTGTGTGAGAGAGAGAGAGTGAGAGAGAGAGAGAGAGAGAGACAGATAAGAGAATAAGCCCTCAAATGAATTCAATTAATCAACTCTTTTTCTTTTTTGCTGTATTTGCTTGATATTCAAATACATTACTGTAGGAATTAGCTGGACTGACATAAGTTTAAAGCCCCTTTACTCCCAATTTGGACATGTGTCAATTATATTTTCATATGTAGGTAGGAGTATTTTGTTTGTTTGTATATATAGCTTCTAATTAAATTGGATTTTATCAAGTTGTTAGGTCAGCACTCAATACTATAATACAATATTTCTATTACTAAAAATACTATAAAATTTATATTTCAATCTCTTACAGTTCACACTATAATTCTACACTAAAATATAGTATTCTATAATGTTCTCTTTTCAATTATTTAATCTTTATTTTTATAATTGTTAAACATATAATATATGCAATTTCATTTATAATAGGATATTTATCAATGTAAAATTAAATTAACCTTTCATGATATATATTAAAGTAAATTGTATTAATAAAAAATAAAAAGAAATTACAAATTTACTTAAATATCATTTTCATTTAAAAATACTTTTTTATTTACAAATTTAAAAAATCAATCAAAAAATACAAAAAAATTAATAATAATGGAATAAAGTAGAATGCCCTAGTCGCCCCCCTTTCTTCACCACCCCCACATTCAATTTTCTCTCTCCCTTATCTCCGTTGAAAACCTACTTAGCAACTAATAATTTTTTTGCAAACCCACTACTCTGAAAAAAAACAAAAGAAACTAACAGAAGCTGCACGAAAAAAAAAAACGAGAGAGAGAGGACAAAACTGACCGGAAAAAAAAAAAACACAGTAGCAAAAATTTATCCCGTCGAGGAGAGAGAAACGCCAAAAATGGCGTTCTTATCTTGTTGTGGCCGCTGGAGCCAAAAAAATGGTAAAAAGATGTTTGTCGTGTGTCGCTGGAAACAATGTTGATAACTTAGGTCATTTCCAACAGTCTGCACTATCATACAGCATCACTATCACTAAAATGCAGCAGATTCTCAATTTCATCTTCAACAGTTTTCACTATAACTCTACACCAAAAGAGAATATTCCAGAATATTCCTTTTATTTCATTTACAATTATTATTTTATAACTGATAACATATAATGATTTATGAAATTTCATTTAATTAATATCGATATTTAAATTCAAATTTTCATAATAATTATGAAAATATATTTTTAACAAATATATTTGAATTAATATAAAATTAAAATATGATTCATTAAAATATTACAAAATAAATTAACATAAAGTTACATGATAATGTATTCTAATTCTATGAATTAGAATATTCCTCCCATAAATGATCAATTAATGCATTTCGAAGCGAGAAATGTGCTTCTACATCTTGAATTTTTCTAAATCGAGTACGAAAATTTTAAAATTGAGTATTTTCATAAACAACAAATTTAACATATGGTGGTGGCATGTCCCTTGCTTCTTCAATTGATGCATCAAGATCTCGTTCATCCTCGATTATCATATTGTGCATTATGATGCACGATCTTGAAGGGAGCAGAAGTGGCCTTTCAGATTATTAGGAAAATATTTGTATCTTTTTATTTTATTTTATGCGTATTTTTATGTTTTTATTTTAATGCACTTTTATCTATTTTAGTATTTTTATGTATTATTAGGAAAATATTTGTATCTTTTTATTTTATTTTATGTGTATTTTTATTTCATGTACTTTTATCTATTTTAGTATTTTTTATGTAGTTTTATTGTTGGTGTGATTTTATTTAATTTAGTATTTTTTATTGTTAGTATAATTTTTATCTAATTTAATTTTATGTATCAACATTTATATTTAATTAAATTTATCATATATAACAAATTTTAATATTAATTATTACAACATATTATTTAAAATACAATACAAATAGCATACATAAAATACAAAATAAAATAATAAACAAAATATAACATTAAAAAAGAGAGAGAGAGAATGCCGCTCTCCAATTCCCTATTTTACAGCTCCTAATGTCGCTGCCCTTGGGGAGGAATTATGCAGCAAAATGGTGATTAGGCGTTTTCAAAGTATAAAAAGTAAAGGGATAAGGGCCAAATTGGCCACTGAACTTATTTGGGGGCTCAATTGGGTCACTACAACTTTTTTGGGCTCAATTGGGCCACCGCGATGTTAAAATTGGCTCAATTGGGTCACCGCGTAACAGAACCCTAACGGGCTCCGTTAAGTTTTGCCAAAACGACGTCGTTTTGTTCATTTTTTTACCCGACCCAATGCTAACCCATACCCTGACCCACTCTCAATCCAAAAATCCAACCCAAACTTCTAAAATCCACAAAATATCGAAAATTTGGGGATTTCTTGATTCCTAATTCTGCAATTAGGGTTCTTAGGAAAATCCCCAAAATCAAAAATTCCACAAATCCCCCCACCATCCACCATTTCGGGATTTCAAATCCCTAATTCAAGAAAAATCAAGGCCAGATTTCACCTTGGATCAATCCTACGCCACCCAGTTGCGTACGAGGTGCCCGCAGTCGGGCGGCGATCAGAACCTCTTCCCGTTGGACTTCGTCTCTCCGGCAACCTTCGACAACGCCTACTTCAAGAATCTACTGAGCTTCAAGGGCCTCTTGAATTCTGACCAAGTTCTCGTCAACAAGAATCAAGAATCGCTCGAGCTCGTGAAGAGGTATGCTGAGAGCAATGCAGTTTGTAGAATTAATGGTGAAGATGGAGAACATCTCTCCATTGACATGCCGTAAATGAAAGATCAGGAAGAATTGCAGGAAGATGAACTCTTAGAAGAAGGCATTTTTTTCATTTCTCTCTCATCAAGAATTAATGAGTCATATATGCTGTTGTGTTTGATAATTTCATTTGTTTTTCAATCTTTGTTATTCTATTTATTGTCTTTCACTTTCTTAATTTATCTTGATTATTAGGAAATTGTATTGTTGTCTGTGTATGAGGGTTGCTGCAGAATTAGGGATTTGAAATCCCCTAATTGTGAATTTTAGAAGTTTAGGTCGGGTTTTTGAATTGAGAGTGGGTCGGGGTATGGGTTAGCATTGGGTCGGGTAAAAAAATGATCAAAACGACGTCGTTTTGGTTCACTTAACGGAGCCTTAACGGGCTCCGTCACGCGGTGGCTCAATTGAGCTAATTTTAACAATGCAATGGCCCAATTGAGCCCAAAAAAGTTGTAGTAACCCAATTGAGCCCCCAAATAAATTGAGTGGCCAATTTGACCCTTATCCCAAAAGTAAAAAATAAATAAATAAAACATTGGTGGTTCCAGATGTTCAGTCTTGGACTACACCAAAATCTATTTTGTTATCATTGTGTAACATATATTTTACGTCTCATAATTATAATTTTTTATTCATTTTTATATTTATTCCAAAATTACCGTGAACTTGCTTATTAGATATCTATTAAACTTTTATTGAATGCACATCTAATAATACCTTAAAGTAGAGCGTGAGCAATGCCCTTGAGTAGCTTGGATAATAAGTTACGATCGTTTAAATTAATTAATGGACGGATAAGATATTTTTGTTTTTTACTTTAAAATATATCTAGTATCGTGTATTGCTGATTATAGCAGTTATATGTTAAATTTTAACATCAATATATTGTATTTTCTAACATATATTATAAAATTTTCGAAATTAGCATTTGCATGTTCAAGTTTAACATTACGTTTTCGTAATCAATTTACAAAATTATCACATCTTTTACAATCCATTGGATCATCTCATTGAATGATTAATAGAATATGTCCATATTTTTATACATTAGCTAGGCATGTTCGGTTTGATGGATAAGATAAATAAGATTGATTAAATATAATATGATTGCTTGGATAAAAAAAAAATCATGTGTTTGATTACTTGATTATGATTTTAATTATGTTTGGATATGAATTGAATGATTATTATTAAATTGTAAGAGAATACCTAAATTACCCTCTCTATAATATTTTCATTAATAATTGTTAAAATTAATTGAATTCATTATTATTTTAAAATTATGAAATTGGAAATAATCAAGATACAACAAATAAAACTATAAAGCAAGTAAAGAACACACGGAGTAATAATCTAATTCGGTTAATAACCTACTTAATTTGGGGCCTAACTGAATGAGAAACAATCAATTAATTCCGTACAAAATCATACTCAAGTGGTTACACGTAGAACTCCCTTCACATGTTGTTATTTCTCTCTTTTGTACTATCTTTCGTGAATTGAAATGTAAGATTCACTCACACCCCTAGAATTTTGCCCAAATCATTGGGTAATTTTTACTAAAAATTTCACTATCCTAATTGGGTAAAACTAATCTTCTCTAGTATTTATTTTTCACATTTACCTCAATATAAATTATTATTTCAATTATTTCTTAAATATACATATTCAAATAAGGCAATTAAATTAGACATGCATCAGCATAACTAAAATTATCCAGTGTGGATATTGATAATTAAAATTATAAAAAAAAGACATTTTAAAAATAATTATTATCTTTTCTGAAAACCCTTGAAGTCGGAATCCTCACGGGGGTGGTATTGGAGTTGGAAATTCATTCGAGAACATTTAAGCGATTTCCACTAATCTTCCCGTCCTCTAATTAAAATAAATAAATAAATATTTTTTGTGCTAAAATTATACCCTATTTGTACTGGTGGAGTTGCCTTAATTAATCCCTCTTTTGTTGTTTTTTATTTTATTTTGACGAGGATAACCTGTACAATCATTATACGAGAATGCGTAGTGGGTAAATTATATTTATGTGCGTTAATCTAAAAGTCACATATAATAAATAAATCACAATTTAAAATTAAGTGTATGGGGCTCGTACCTAGAAGAGTTAATAAGTAGAGTAATTGAAATGTGGTTCACTTGACGCTACATCCGTTCGCAATGCATATCGCCGCTCGATTGTTGCCACGTGGATTGATTTTTAATTTTATTTTTTTTTTGAAAAGTCGCCAATATCACTGTTTGCTGGTTATCCCAGCAGTTACAATATTATATTTCAATGTAATGATTAAATTTGCCTAAAAGTCAAAAGTGACTGAGATTTTCCACGTTTCGAGGTAAGTACAAGATATCGGCGTTCTTTATCGGCCTTCCAATATTTCCGCCGATACATGAGTCTTGTAAATCAGCGGAAATTTGTATACTAATATTGCCATTCCTTAATCCGTTTTTTATATCGGCCGAATTTTATATTTTGATTTATGACACTGTGGAGTCCCTAGAACGCTTCAACTACTCTCTGTGAGGGGGTGTGTAAATTTTGAAAACTGAGGAGTCCTACAATAAAATATAATAAAATGAAGGGAAACGTCTTTTTTGTTTCATTTTGTTATTGTTGGGTTGCTAGTCGAAGCAGAGAAGCAGCAGAACGGAGCAAGTCAGTTAATCGCGACGGTGAGTCGCAACGGTTGTGGAATCGATGTCAACCTCAGCATTGTTCGTGTGTAAGACGTCGATTTTACGTTATATATTTTTCTGCCCATTTATTTTAGATAGAAGAAGAATCTAGTTTATAGTTTTATGACGTAAAATTGAGTTCTAACACATATTCGACCTGCTCGGTTGTGTTTCAAGTAGGGATCTATTTTGGTTTGAAGGTTGCGGTTGAAGGCACCGCATAATTCCAGTTGAAGGCGGTTAAGGTTATGGCGGAGCAGGGGAGGATGAGGGGTGGCAGCCAAGGTAATTTGGAAACTATATATGTCTCCTAGATTCTAACTTTGATCTTGTGTATTTTCGTAAAGGTAGATGCGTTAGGGTTTTGTTAGATTTATTTTCAAGGAAAGGAAGTTGGTTTTCTGGAAGTAATGTTGTTGTTTTAGTTCTTGGCTAGTCTGTTAGTGAGTTTTTGTTTGTCTAAACACAACATTTTTAATTTTATGTTTGTGTTGGTAATGTAATGAACTTCTATCTGTGAGTATTAGTTTATTTGATTTGTCCCGCGCTTAAGTTTGTTTGGCTATTGAATTTCATTAGAATTATTGTGTGGTTGCATTGTAGGCTCCCTCGTGTCCTTTAGATGCCCCTGGATTGGCTAGGGCAAGTTAAGAAACTTTTAGGGGCTGAAAACATGCAACATTTGTAGAAGTCATGCTTTGGACACTTGTTTGATATTGCTGACATTCAGTTCCAAGGCCAACTATATCATATACTCGTGAGGAATCATCTAATTCATTCGATTGAAAATCGACTCTCTTTCAATATCAATGGGAGACTTCATGAGTTTGGTCCCGTTGAGTATGCCCTCATGACTGGCCTCAAATTCAGCGGTTGGTATGAGCCCCCAAGGCTTCAACCATTCATAGTTTACTTTTCACGAACAGACGGAGCCTAAAGTTCATCGATATCTCGGCAGCCTTCCGAAGTGAGTGCTTGAAGATTGGCGGTCACTCCCTTTTATCATTGAAATTAGCTTTCTTGTTCATGCTTTATGTTGTGGTTTTGCCTTGTGATCCTAAAGAAAAGAATTTCGAGATGCAATACTTATATATAGTCGATGATCTTGAGAATTTCGAAAAGTATCCTTGAGGCCAAGTCTCTTACGATTACCTCTTGAGAGCCACTCTTTCGCACCGTCGAGTTGTTGATAATATAATTAGATAGCGAAAGATGATGGCTTACGATGTATATGGTTTTGTCCTCGCGCTGCAGATGTGGGCATATGAATTCATGCCGGATTTAGGTCGAGATTGCGCGCATATTGTTAAACAAAATCTTAGTCGGTTCCCTAGAATCCTCCACTGGTGTGTTGATGAATTCTATCACTACGATCAATTGTTGGGACATTTCGCACCATAATATGCGGAACGTTTGGTTAGTAAAAAAGTTTCTGTCATTAGTTAATAGTATATGTTTATTTCTTAGTAGTTTAATTTAGAATAGTTTACTGATTTGTGTTAACTGTTTGTGTATTTGTAGGGTATTATGAGTCCCTCGAAGGATGAGTGGCAACATTTGCAAGAATTGGGGCTGCATGAAAGGCATATGTCCTCGCCAAAATTGTTTGTGAACCGTCCGGTGAAGCGAAAAGCTGGCGATGGTGATATAGCTGGCGGTGATGCGAAGAAGAGAAGATTGGAACCAGATGTTGCGATGAAAGATAGGCTTCGATCAGCCAGATTAAAGGACAAGGTTGTTCATGTTGACTCAACGACGGGGTCTAAGAGCTTTCCAGCGAAGGGAAAATGCAATGAAAGACCTATGGAAGAGATATTTAGCAACGTAAGTTTGTTTTGAGTTAGGCTTTCATATAAACTTTATTAAGTTAATTTTAATATTTGTTGCTGTTTTCAAATTACCCTGTAGGAAATGGATGGACAAATGAAAGAATTAGGTCGTAAATTAGATGTCATTGAGAGCTTGATTCGTCGATGTAAATGTTGTTGGAAGGTGTTTGCTGAGGCTGAGGCATCATGTGTGAATGACGAGAGAGGAGATGGTGCTGAGCGGGATCAAAGCATTCTTAATAAAGTGTTGATTGAAAAATGAAAGTGTTGAGGTCTGTGAGAAGGAAGATGAGAAGTGTGAAGATGATGTTTTGATCGTTAGGAAGAAGAATTAGTTTGATGACTTCCCGAAGCCTGCTGTCGTGTCTCCAAATATTGATAAAGGGTTAGGGCTCGGAATTAGTTCACCATCACCAAGAGTAGCCATGAGGTCAAGCAAGCGGCTTTCACAAACTCCATTAAAATCAACCTGTGAACGTCAATTGTTCGACGAAGAAGAAACCGGTGAGCAAACAACTTCCATGAGAAAGTCAAGGAAAAATGCAGGAACCTTCATCTACAAAATCCATGGCCCATCAGTTCTTCACCACAAAAAACGCAATGTATGATCCCTTGGAGGCAACTTACCATCATAAATTCACAATGTCATTTCAGAAGTGGTATGACACTGCCGAGAAGATTAAGCCGCGAGTTTCTTAATCCTTTGGAGTAGTTTTCATTTAGTTATTTAAAGTTTTTATATCCTGAATGTGGCTTTTAATACATGTTCTTATATTGGAAATGGGCTTGAGACACCGCTTCCGATCATAAGCAAGTCGACGGTGCCGGTCTCATGGTTTTATGATTTGTGGAGGAGAAGGGGTTGGCTAGCCGATGAAGTAAGTTAAGTTGATCTCTTTCAGGTTGATGTATTAAGTAATAGGTGATTGATTTTGAATTTATCTTATACATTGATAACATATCGATGCTTTGACGAACTTGCTCTTATTCAAGTATAAGAGGGCGAAATAAAGTTTCTTAAACGGATGGGCTGTCTTGGATGCCCTAGGCACGGTAAGCTTTAGTTAAGCTGGATTCATGGTTATAAATTAGAGCAAACTTTGATAATTTTGAACTTAATTTATAGGGTTTCATTCTGCATGGAGATTTTAATTCTACGTGTAACTCATTAATGGAATATGTGAATGGGAACTGGCCAAGAGAAGGGGGTTTGCCTTGGGTCGACGCAAGGCAAGTCATCGGTGCGGCCAATGTAAATAAGAACCACTGGATCTGCTATGCGATCTGCTTTGAGAGCCAAACCGTGACGATCTATGACTCTATAAGTGGGAGCAATAATTGGGCAACTATTGCGGGTCATTTCGATCATACATTCCTTGGCTTTGTCATCATGCTAGAATTTGGGAGCAGAAAAATATGAGTGGTGAACTTAGAGACGTGTTGGAGATTGTCTATGCTGCCGAAGCTCCACAACAAGCTAATAATTACGACTGCGGTATCATGGCCGTCAAGTACATGGAGTGTTTGGCTTCTAATCAAGACATTAGCTCTCTGGATCCAAGAAGGTGTGGCATTTTCCGTCGCAGCTATTGCGCCCAACTGTTTGAATTTGGCCGTGAATTCCCAGCCGAGTGAATATTGTTGAGGCATGGACCTTGGTTTTTGGGAGCTGCAGAAGAATGTTTTGTTACTATTTTTTGCATCACCGGCGCTTGGCGTGAATTTATAATATATGTAATCTTGATGACTTATGTGTGTGTGCAGACAAATATTTAAGCCGTTGTATGTTTTGTGTGGACGTCTGCGTTGTTTTGATGGATGGAATCTGTGTAATGGAGTTATTATGTGTTAATTAATGGGGTTTTGTGTATTATCTGTTAATGGGCTTATTTGTAAACTTAAGTGTTTCTGTTTTGATTTGAATAGATTCACGGTAAGTGGCTCAATATATAATTCTAGATTACATAAATTAATATTTGCTTGACCCGGTAATGATGCAAATTATTAATATTAAATAAAATTATAATAAATTATATTATTATAATTATAATAGAATATATTTGTCATTTTAAAATTACATTACCATGTCGTCATATTTCGGTAAAGTGAGCCCGGCGATAATTTCTTAATTTATTGGATAATTGAAAAAAAATACTTATGACATTTTTTGATATCATTCATAATTATTATTATATTATATTTGGTTCATCAAATATTCGTTCTCTTTTCTAATCAACATTTTTATGATTAATTTGTCCCCAATTAAATTTGTTTGTAACTCACTCTTGTCAGCGAATACATCAATGCTGAACTCAAAAGTTGAAAATTGAGTTGTTTTTTTGCCTACATCTTTAATGATACTCCCAGGGCACGTTTGATTCGTCGGATTAGTTAGGATAGAAAAATAATCCCGAGTTATCCTTTATTTGATTTGTGTGATGAAGCCCTATATTGATTGCAAGGCCGGTACGGGCACGTTTTCTTTTTTGTTTCATGTTTGTGCTAATATAGCAAACATCTTTATTACACGAAGGGAAATTAGATTATTTACCAATCATGCTCCTTTGGAAATCCTAATAGCATTTTTATAAATAAATCATTAAAGTAAGCTTTTCTTAGAAATTGACTAAATAATTACAACTATTTGTGAAGCAAATTATTAATAAATATTTTAGAATTTTATTAAATACAGCTAAAAATAATGACAACTTCAAAATTATTTATGAAATACTTATATGAAGGGCAATTTAGGTATTCTCCTACATTTTAATCATTATCACTCTTATTTATCCCATCAGTCAAACCAAACGGGGCCCACTGTAAATGATAGGTTTCGTTTAATATATATTGTGAAAATGAGTTTTCTAGCATTTGATTTAGTAAAAAACATTAAATATTCTAAGAAGAGCATTTTTAAGGAAAAAAAAAATGAGGAAACAGGAATTAAAAAAAAATTTGGGACATGTAAAATAATAAATAAACATCAAATATCGAAAACATAGCACAAAGCATAAAATTTATTATAGAACCATCAAATAGTTAAAAAAAAAAGCATTTGTGGTGTAAAAAAGCCCAAACCATAAAATTGCATACAAATTATGAAATAATAGAACAAAACAGCATTTGTAACAAAAAATTATAACACATCCAATAATGAAAAGAGCACAAATAAAAATTAAAAACGCCATCTTGTTCAATTGAAAAATTGAAAACCCATTTTGAAAGCACCAAGTAAAAGAAATACATCTTTGCTTTCATCTTCCATGGATGGTTTTTAAATGGCCAACTATACTAAAATTTATTAATCACAAGAAATATAAAAAATGAAAATTTCATTTTCGATATCAAAAAACAAGAAACAAGGTGCTGCATATCGGTGTGACTATTGGAGAAAAATTGAATTTCAAACAAATTTTGTAGGGTGTGACTGTTGGAGAAAACAACTTTTGAGTTTCAATTATATATATATTTTTTGACTTCTAGATTTTGTAAGTGTTGATTTATGTCATTAATTGTATATTTTCTTTGTTTCAAAAAAAATATATTAAAGTTGAGCTAAAATTATTGTACAAGTTTTAATTTTCATTAAATAAGGCTAATATTGAAAGTTTAGCTTTTGTATCATGTTTTCGTAAATATTTTTAAACTACATGCGAATAGAAAATAGACTATCTATAATCGGGATTGAGAGAGTGTTTGTTTAATGTATTAAAATATGTGTAATATTTATGCATTAACGAGCTATTGATTGGTTGTATCAAAATTCTCCATAAATTTATAATTCATAAAGTATCATCTATTTAATTACCATATATACTGTGTTAGTGTTCTAAAGTAGGATTTTAATTAATATTGTTAAGGTTATTTTAGTCTAATATTTTTACTAATTACATTTGGCATTACCTATCACATATCCAGGGTGTGATGTGTAATCAAGCATATACGGGTAGCATATATCAGACCCTATCTTAATCAAGAGCTTTGATTTTGCACGCAAACATAATATTACATTGTCATAGGTATCTATAATTTTTTTATATAAAGTACATATAGAATGAATATCAATAGAATTTATCAAATTCAATTTACATACCAATTAAGTTAGTCAATTACAATTAATGTTTTTCTTTTTTGAAAAAACAACATTTAGGCAATGTTTGGTAGCCTGTATAAAGGCATGTTAGTAAATGTATCCAGCAAGAACCGTGTGTTTGGTAGCCATTATTCGTTCACGCGAGGCCCGGTACTAATGTAAGGCCCGGGGTGTATTCTACTGATTCGGCTGATTAATGTATCCGACGCCCCCCCTCGGATACAGTTTCTAGCGTTGAACAGTAATCTCGAGAACAAAAACTTCGGACATAATTACCCTTTCAAAATCATTCAAAAGGCCAAAAACGTATATGCCCGCCCACAGCGTTAGAAATCTGAAAACTTTCTATCACCGTGTTCTTCGAAACCCTAACGCAGATTTGCAGGAGCTGGTGGACAAGCAAGGCCAAGCTGGAATCACCAAGGCCACTGTGTCGGTTGTTTTCGACAACTCCGACCGCAGCCGAAGCCCTCTCGGCTACGAGGATTATCCAGAAATTACAGTCACTCGTCAGGTAATTTTGGAAATATATGTGTTGAATCATCGTTTAATCCAAGTGTTTGGTTTGTGATTGTGCTTGCGTTTTGTTTCTCTAGGATTTGTTAGTAATCTTGGGAACTTATTTTGGATGGTTTGCGTCAATTTGTGGATTTTTATTTTCTTTGCAACTTTATCAATTTTTCTAGATAATTGCTAGTTAAATTAGCAGAGATTACCAGTTGGGATTTTTGTTTTCTGATTTTGCAAATTGATTAATGAATTGGGTATTTGATGAATTCATTGTTGTTGTTTGTTTTATAAAGATGTTTTTGGCTTGATTGGAATGTTAATTTGCTCCTTAATTGGGTAAATAGGGGTGAAGTAGATAGCAAGTTGTTGGTTTTATCTCTGATGTTTTGAAGTAGATCACTGTTTTTGTGGCCAATAGTTCTGTAAATTAAGTCATTTGAGGTTTTGAACCATGGTATATTTATGGATTCAATATATTTATTTGGATGCTAGCATGCTTGATAGCATTTTGTGATCTTATGTATAGGGCAAGAGTGCGCAACTAGCTAGGAACTTACTCCATATCATGAACTTGATTAATTAGATATTTCTCTACAACTATATATATATTGACTCTAAAAGTTATTGGAGATGCATCTTGCAAGCATATGAGATCAACCTACTTGTGGGGTTCGTCATCCTCACTAGTGTCTGTTCCATTTGATTTTATCTTTTTGAAATTATTGGTACTGGAAGCGCGATGAGTAAACTGCAGCTGAAGGTACCAAGAACTGGTCAGACAAGTATTACAACCACAACTTTTTACAAGAACTATTTTGTTTTAGGCTTTCGTAAAACATTGATGAAGGTCTTGGATTTATTTGGAACATTTTCTTTTAGTTTTACTGCAGGATGCTAACCATTTAAATAACATGTTTAAATTGTTGAACTGGAGTAATAAACTAGGACCAAAACTTTGCAATAGCTCCTTTTACAGTCAACTCTATTCAATTTATAATCTAATTATATACCACAATCTTACAAAGGTTTCTGCATGGGTAGGGAGAAACTCTCTGTTTCATGAAATCTCATCACCTAAATATTTTCTGCATCAAATCCAGCATCCATGTTGAGAGTAAAAAAAAGTAGTCTTTATACTCTATCCAGTTTCATTTTCTGTTGCTAATTCATCGAAAATAATCTGTTACTACAATTATTATTGCAGATCAAGGAGTTAGTAACTAAGTACCAGTATGAATTGAGCAGTAGCTTTAAATTATTTGGTTTGATATGTTATAATATGTCTTTACATATCAAATATGAAAGAGTATTTTGTTTTTTTTTTCTTCCGATACTGGATTCTTCCGGTTCGTCATCAGTCATCCCATTGTTTGAAGCCTTCAAGCCTAAACAGTATTTGTAGTAAGTTAAAAAATGATAATCTGCAAATTATAGCTATAATTTTTGCTGCTTATATATGCTTGATTGATTTGCTCGGTTTTATGTTTTTCTTTGTTATTGCTAAGAATTTGTGCAAGTTTCTGCAGCTGAGTTCAGTGGAACCAATTTCTTGTTGAAATGCCGCCACCTAGGCTTTTGACTGATTCTGATTACGTGTATCTATTACTGCAAGAGATTCTTCTCAATCAAATTCTCCAACTGTTTGTAATTGTGCATTACTTAACAAAGCTTAACTCGCGCAAGAGAAAGCGTAATACACAAGTTGCACCTTACCGTATGATTCCACGTATCTCAGACCAAGTTAAACATATGAATAGGATTGTAGGATTAACTGATGTAGATTGTGTTGTTAATCTGCGTATGGATCGCAATGCTTTCGGTAGATTGTGTCAGCTTTTGAGGGATTTAGGGGGATTGGTAGATGGTCGATATGTAAGCGTTCAAGAGCAAGTTGCTATGTTCTTATCTGTATTAGCTCATCATAAAAAAATAGAGTCGTTAGGTTTGATTTTTGGAGATCAGGGCAGACTTGTTCTTGCTATATCCACTTGGTACTAAGAGCAATTTTAAGACTTCATGTCATCTTCCTAGTGAAGCCCGAGCCCGTTCCCAATGATTGTACTGATTCTCGTTGGAAGTGGTTTAAGGTAATGTCATGAGTCTATATTTAAATAGCATTAGAACACATTTTCTTCAAAATATCTCTTTTAATTATTGGACACCTAATTTTTTAATCTCAGGGCTGTCTTGGTGCGTTAGATGGCACATACATCAACGTGTATGTTAGCAATACTGATAAGCCTAGATATAGAACCAGGAAGGGACAAATATCCACCAATGTATTAGCAGTTTGTGACCGGAAGATGCAGTTTGTATATGTTCTACCGGGGTGGGAAGGATCAGCTGCCGACTCTAGGATATTACGTGATGCTTTGAACAGAGCTAATGGTCTGAAGGTGCCCAAGGGTACATTTTTGTTGTTCTTTTTATTTATAATTAATTACAGTCATTAAAATATAACTTTCATGGTCTTACCTTAAAATTAATTCTTTTTGTTCATTCTTTTTGTTAATGTCTATTTTTTTGGTTATAAACAACATAGGACACTACTATTTGTGTGACAACGGCTACGCAAATAGCGAAGGGTTCTTAACCCCTTACAAAGGGGTCAGATACCATTTGAAAGAATGGGGTCCCACTAACGCTCGGCCTCAAAATAAGGAGGAGCTGTTTAATTTGAAGCACAGTAAGGCCCGGAATGCTATTGAGAGGGCATTTGGCATAATGAAGATGAGATGGGGCATACTTCGAAGCACAACATATTATCCCATCAAAATTCAGAATAGGCTTATGATGTGTTGCTTTCTATTAAACAATTTCATTCGGTCTCAAATGAACATTGACCCAATTGAACAACATTTTGACATGTTGATGAATAATGAGGGAGCATTAGGTGAAAATGGTGATGAGTTTGTTGATACAATTGAGTCCTCTCCGGAATGGAATGCCGCGAGGGACCATATAGCTGATGGAATGTGGAATGATTATATTAATGCTACTTAAGTTTGCCTTTTACTGTAAGAATCTATCTGTCACACTAGAAATAATATAATTTCTTTGTCTTATTGTTTGTTACATAAACTGTTGTGATAATATTTTAAAGGCTGTCATTTTTATATGTTTGTAGATATGGAAGCTTATGAGGAGGGTTCTTTTCGAATATGCCATCAGTTAATGCTTGGTGTGGAGTGTTCGATAATTTCATCAGTTTCTGGAGCTAGAGCATATTGATGTTTGAAATAGCAGCATTCAACAATTACTAGGGAAGTGGCAAATATATGTGAAATTCTGTTATGTTGATAGGGAGCTGTCAATTTCTGGAGCTGTTGTTGCCATGATCAGTAGTTCTATTCTGATGCCATGATCAATCAGCTCAGAATGGTGTATTGTTATTGTTATTTAATTCTTGATGTAAACTTTGATAAGTACCAGTTCTATTCTGTTGTTGCCATGATTAATTGTAAGAAAAGAGATTCAAATGACAAAATTTGTTATTTAATTTATTTTCCTATCTTCAATGTGGAATTGTGGATCATATGAGTTATGTAGTTGTTGGACAGGAGATTCTGCATGCCTAATTGTTAGCTAAATGTTGGGTTTAATTATATTGATTATCATTGAGGCAAGAGAAAAATCACATGTATACTCTTATGTTTCTCTTTCTATTTAAGATTTTTTTTTTGTATTGTCTTGTTTGGTTGGGAGTGAAGGAGAAGCAGAAGTGTTACGGATGGTACTCAGTGGTAGCAAATGGTCAGGAAAATGTTCGCTTGTGTTGGTGTATCTAGTGTACTCATATCAAACCATATTTACTTTCTATCTGAATTTGAGTTATGTTATTGGTTTTTTCTACAGTGGACTGTGTTTATCATGATATCAGGTATTGCATGAGAATCCCCCTTGAGGAGCGTGTCGATGACTGGTGTTGTGATGAATGTGGATATTGCTCTAAGTCAAAGCCACTCTCGGAGAAACTCCAGATGTGTTTTATGCCATTGCTGAGATTTGATAGAGCATAATTAAATTTGATTTGCTTAATAAGTAATAGTTTTCTAATAATATGATTGTAAGGTCATGATTCACGCCACCTTGAGGCCTGTTAATAATGTTTTGGTTGACTGCAATAGTTGATTACTTAACGAATTTAAGATTCTTTTCTTCTAATTAAAATTTCTTATAATTTTTATTATTATTTATAAAATGGGAAGATTTGGTATGGTCACGTGCTTGCACTACTCTTGTGGAGCCTCCTTTTATTTATTAAAGAAGTTTTCATATAGAGCCTTATTTTTTCATAATTTATTGAAGCTTAATTAATTTTGTGTGCTTCAGTTTATGTTTATAGCAATGCCTTAGTGCCTTTTCATTTAGCAATTTTTTTAATGTTTGATTTTTTTTCCAAGAAGACTCTATATTTACATTCTTTCACTTTATAGATGCTAAATAACAGTATCATAGTGGTTAGCTGGTTTCGAGGATTTGCTTCTTCATGAAAACTCACAGCTGACTAAGTCATACACAAACTATTTATATATCAAGAGTAAAAAGATTAAGCTGCCATCTTTTCTAGAATACTAGCTCTTGGTGTTCTCTCTTCTATTTTTCTAAAATCACAGCATAACATAACTAAATAGCCACAAATATACATCAACAAACTTCACTCACTAATAACTATCTTAACCACCAACAACTCTAAAACTATGAAGGTGTAGATGTTCAATGATTTTGACCATCGTTCACTTCTTAAACTATCAACACAACTACAACATATGAAACATATTAACCATCCACAATCATCATGTGTTGAACCACTGCTAGGGGAATTTGCAGATCTTAAGATTGCTAAACAAGTACGTTCACATGATGCACTCCAAACAGGCAGCTGCATTAGTGGTTAAATTAGAAGAAAATTCTTTGTTTTCATCAGGAGACATTTCTAAAGAATCACAAAATAGCCAACAAATGACAAAAAACAGAATTTCACAAAAGTGGAATATAATGCTCCAACAAATGTTTGAAAATTAGAAGCTCCAATAATGTAATAAAAAAACAGACGCATCAACTTAAAGACCAAGATGTTCACAATTACGCAGATTAACTTTTTCTTCCACTGAACTTCAACTTAAAGAGTACCATACTTCAAAGCAAGAAGCCTCATCACATATTGTGTCTTAGCTTCGTCGGGAAGGCCCATGAATATATCCATCTTGTCAACCTCCTTGGCAAGGATCTCACATATGTCGAATTTGTCATTGATGGATAACCCTTCGATGTTGCTCAAGCGATCAAACACCTCCTTCCAAGCCTTAGACTGATCAAAGTCATAGCCAATTCTAGAGGCTATAGTTTCCAACCTCTTATCAGTAGTGTGATTGATTTCAGCAAGAAGCTCAACCATACCGGAAAACCCATCATTGCTCTTTCTTTTCTTACCTTGAGTTCTGGAGATGGTTCATCTCGCTGATTTTGGCTAACACTATCCTCAGCCACATCTTCAGTGAATGGTTCATCGTGCGTTGGCACATAATAGTCAACTTCAGGAAATGGCTGGAATGCATCTTGGTTTTGGTGCAATTCATTGACTGCATCCATAACATCTTCGGCGTTCTCACCCGTAGCCCGGTCTTTACCAAAGATTTCTCTCCAAGCATCAAGGTGAGGCCAACTCTTGAATCGCATCAACCGAGCATTGGCATCACACTGACAAACCAACAAAAATCGGTTAACATTTCATCAAATGGGAATTAACATATATAATTTCAAATACAAGTAGCAAACCTTAACAATCTGCTCCCACTGCTCGTCGTTGCAATCAATCATATGAGTACCTTTGAGATTGAATCCCACGCCACTTCGGTTCAACATAGCGGATAGCGAGTGGTAGTTCTTCTTCCACGTAGTTCTCTTTGAATTGATGTGGGGCGTACCCTTCAAATCAGTAGAGGGAAACTCTTTTTTCATAGCCTCTTCTAGCTTATTCAAATATCCAGCCCTAAAACCATTGTCAGATTTCCACCCTTGTACCACCAATTCCTTCAAAGCTGTCAACAGAACTTCTTCTTCTCTTGTGGACCAACTGCGGCGTGTCTTATCGGATTTGTTTCCACGCACCCGACAATCATTGCTTCCTGTTTCGAACATTGCATACTATGTAATTCTGCCCCCACACCCCAAAAAGATAACAAAACATAATTTTCTCAAGCATAGCTAAAACATTGCATCTGACATCATAACATTCGTTGATTTTCTCACGTGCTGTAGAAAATATAATATACAATTCATGGTTCTGGTAATTCTAGGACCTGTATTTTATTCTATATTGTATTGGTTGATCTCTCTCTTCAGATTTACTAAATTTATATATTAGTATCAATTACAATATACATACAACAATAAAATTCACTATATTCCTAACCCCTAGCGGTAATTAATTTTGTAACTTTAATTTACTTTATATCAATTCAAGATTAAAGATTTTTCATTAAAATTAATATAGAAGCAATTAATTAAAATTTAAGGGCTTAGTGTTGCTAGTGAGAATTCATTCAAAGTGAGTCGTCAAAAATGAAAAACTTGAGAAATAGCAAAGTATGAGAAAAATTTCTTGTTGCGCACTCATTCAACAAGAATTGAGAAAGATGAGCACTACATTAATATTTAATAAAAGAATTGAGAATTAAATCAGTCATTCAATTCGCTAATAGAAAGATGAGCACGATCAATAGCTAAAACCGACTCAATCATGAAAATAACTTCAGCAGAAATCAAGAAATTAAATTCTGTTTTGAACAGACCGTAACAATCCTTGGAGACCCACGAAACCTTGTGTCGGAACAAATTATTTCATCATTGGAGACCCACCAGACCCACGAAACAAATTAAACAGTATACCTTGCGTCGCCGAACTCATTGTTTCAGAAGCTTTCGTGCGAAGAGAGCTGCAACCCTTGGAGACCCACGAAATTCCTTTGCGCGCGAAAAAAAAAGTGTAGAAATAACCCAAGAGAGACGTGTAAAAAACGAGGATATAAATTGACAAAAAATGAGGGCATGGTGGGAATATTTTAACTTTCACGAGGATATTATAGATATTTCAGAAATTAGTCTACCAAATAAAACAATGTACCAAACATATGTGAGAAGCAATCTTAATATATTTATCTTAATAACCAAACACACAATTAAATAATTAATACGCAATTATCTTTCAAAGCAATCCAGGTTTTATTAATATGGGTATATCCGTACTAGTATACCAAACATTGCCTTAAGATATATAACTTTTAAAAACTTGAATGCTTAGTTTTTTTTTTTAGTTTCCAAAACCTAACAAGTGTATAATTATACTATACATTACTATTAAAAATAATACTATTTATAGTAATGAGACTATATAATTGATACACTTCAAAATAGAAATAATTAAATACTATATAATCGAGACAAATGAAATAATATTTTATATCGCAAAAGATATCACAATCAAACATATCATGTTTTATACCGTAGAGCCTAGCAAAACGGTCCTTTGTGCACAACTTATTTTAGTTGCCTTAATTACATATGTTGAAGCACGGGCGGCCCGAATTGAAATAAAGTTGTAGAAGCTATAAAAACCCTAAAATATATTGAAAACGAAATAAGAGGGAATAAATTATTCGGAGTGGACAAAATTGGAGTTGTACAACATGCTGCCAATTTTTTGTAAATTTTGTACAACTCCAACCAAATCATCACGAATGAGCAATTCCCTAATTCTTTATTTATTTATTTTATAATTATTTTTATACAGTAAGACTTTGGGTGAAACTGATGCACCTCACTTTTATGTGAGACGAGCCGGGTCTCCCCGAAACTCACCCCAAAACCCGTGAAAAAAATAAACGCTCAGTGTTGAAGTCATCAATTTTTTTCCAAACTTCAAACGATCATAATTTTTCATATGTAATCTTATTATTAACGTGAAAAAAATAAATATGTATATATATATATATATATATATCGCATTATATTAAAGGTTATGGTCTTTCATTTTAGATCTAGAAAGACATGTTCAGATGAAGAAATATGCACAAAAAATATATAACATTTATTTTTCATGCATATAAACAAGCTCTAAATTAAATTAAATTATAAAAATTATTTATGAACTCTAATTGAGATGTAATAAACGCTAACTGAGGTTAAATAAACCATAATTCAATTAAAAAAATCCTAATGATAAATTATTAATTAAAAAATAAAATGAAAATTTTAAAAATTATTATAAGCTCTAATGAATAGTAATAGATCCCAATAATTGGGATGGAATAATTAAACCCTAATTAGAATGAAATAAACTCATCAAAAAAAATAGTTACATTGTGATATTGAAGATCAAATAAATCATTATTTAGTACTACATCAGTACTTCACTAGCAATTACATTTACATGTGATGTTGCATTTATCGCCTATTTAATTTACACATGATCGCACATATCAACAAGATGTAACATACAATTAGTGTCTGATAATTAATGACGGTCCAACGTAGACAATTAAACTATGTTTTGATACTACATTTGATGCATTACATATCAGTAGCCCATTAAACATTTAGTTTATTTTTTTAAGAAATAAAATCAAACCTGTATTTTAATTAGATAAATAATCAGTTACAACTTACAAGGTTCATAAGCCACAAACGAATTCTATCTAAAAGACTAAATCTAAAGCATAATTTGCAAGTGAAATAGCCACTTAAAACACAAATCTACTTGACACAATAAAATTTGGAATAAATTATCGCATAAAGCACTCTGATTGGCTGTACTATCATCGAAAGCATGCAAATTCTAAAATTTGGAGGATATATATTAAACCAGTATTTTTGAATGAATAATTAGAGTTAGCATATAATTAATTGTTATTTTTCTCTATTATTATAACATATATAATATCATAAAAAACAGAAGTCGTTGTAGTATAGTGGTAAGTATTCCCGCCTGTCACGCGGGTGACCCGGGTTCGATCCCCGGCAACGGCGCTTCTTTTTTATTTTTTTTATTTTTGATATGTTATGTTATATCCTTTTTTTTAATATCTGTTCTTTTTCGTTTTCCACAGGCTGTACGGGTTATAATTATATGTTTATTTATTAATTTCCCCAGAATACCCATACGATTATTATCCAAAAAAATACAGCAATTTACACTTCTACTTCGAATATCAGAGGGTAAAGTTTTTTTCATAACTAAGCTACTAAGCTGAGGCAGTTTAATTGAATTTAATCACTGCAGAATTCAATATATGTATTTTCTTGATATACATGATTAAAACCCTAGAGAAAAAAATAATGTCAAACATGAAAGCTGAAATGTTTCAAAATTGTATCTAGATTGTAAATTTATTGAAATGTTGTGATTTAAATAGCAACTTACATTTTTATATGAAATTAAATTTTCCTTTAAATGTTCAATTTTATAATTTTAACAACTCATTTCTCTTCAAATCAAAACCTTTAAGAAGTTGAAATGATAGTTATCATCTAAGGTCTTTCAAAAAAAAAGTTATTATCTAAAGACATAACTGTCATATATAACGTTAACACTACAAAAGGGCAATTTCTTTATCATAGGAATTTAAAATGGGCAGATTCATAATGGAATTTATAATACTTATAATAGTTATTATTGCAAATATAACAATAAATTAAAAAAAGAACCCATAATGTTGTCGATGTATTAAAAACTGGTCGAGTGTTTTATTTCCACTGGAGGTAATATTTTATTAACTCAATCAGTTAAAATTGCGCTATAAACACAAAATAATTAATAAACAAGCTTTTGTTTGCGAAATAAAAAAAACATAAATTTTAAAAACAAAAACATTAATTTAAGGACGTACAACCGAAAAAATGGATTTACAACGATGCAGTAGTAAAGAATAAGTAGTTGATACTTTTGACGAAAAAAATCATTTTGCAAATAACAAAGGCAAGCATAACACTTGGGACATCCACGGCAGCAATTTAAATCACAAGCATTCATTTTGTAACTAAGAGATGCAGATAAAAATGGATAAAGAAAACACAAATAACTGAAACAAAATTATTTTCTGAAAAACAGAAGCAAATAAAAACGATAAGTCATATTAACTAAGGCCACCGGCGATCCAGAACCCAACTCTGGGAGCCGAAAACGCACGATGAAGACCAAGAAAAGCAAACAAAACCGAAAAATGTTCGACAAAGACAATTCTGGTAGAAAATAAAGAGAAGATAGAGACTGTGAGGGCAGTAAGCCCCAGCTTGCACAATTCACTTGGCACCTTTCTTCACTGCAGCCTTGGTCACCTTAGCTCCAGTTGGATCCTTCTTCTCCACGCTCTTGATAACTCCAACGGCAACTGTCTGACGCATGTCCCTCACAGCAAACCTTCCCAATGGGGGATACTGGGCGAAGGTCTCCACCACCATGGGCTTGGTCGGAATCATCTTGATCATACCAGCATCACCATTCTTCAAGAACTTGGGTTCCTTCTCCAGCTCCTTACCAGATCGCCTATCAATCTTGGTCAATAGCTCAGCAAACTTGACAGCTATGTGTGAAGTGTGGCAGTCGAGAACAGGGGCATAGCCATTTCCAATCTGACCGGGGTGGTTCATGATAATGACCTGGGAGGTGAAATTTGCAGCTTCCTTGGCGGGATCATCTTTGGAGTTTGATGCAACAAAACCACGCTTCAGATCCTTAACAGCAACATTCTTAACGTTGAAACCAACATTGTCACCAGGGAGAGCTTCTGGGAGGGACTCGTGATGCATTTCAACAGACTTGACTTCAGTGGTGAGACCAGTTGGACCAAAGGTGACAACCATACCAGGTTTGATGACCCCAGTTTCAACTCTTCCCACAGGGACAGTACCAATACCACCAATCTTGTAGACATCCTGAAGTGGGAGCCGTAGAGGCTTGTCTGAGGGCCTCTTGGGCTCAAGGATATTGTCAAGAGCCTCAAGGAGTGTAGGGCCCTTGTACCAGTCAAGGTTGGTCGACCTCTCAATCATATTATCACCTTCAAATCCAGAAATAGGGACAAATGGGATCTTCTCAGGATTGTAGCCAACCTTCTTCAGGTAGGAAGAGACTTCCTTGATGATTTCATCGTACCTTGCCTTTGAGTATTTGGGTGTGGTAGCATCCATCTAAGAAAAGAATGAAAAGGTAAATAAAACAAAAGAACAGGATCGTACATACAAAGGTAAATGTTAACGATATTATACAAATTTCAAAAACATGTGAATTGCAAAGTACAGGCATTCAATACATAAGATGGTTTCCATGACACCAAACAAATTGAGAAGCAACAAATTGACTTAGAAATTAACCCTTGATACAAACCTAAAATCATGCCAACCACTTTCTGTCAAAAATATCACATTTAAAAAGTTCACATTATAAAATTTGGCTTAAAACTACAATGAAAGACGAACAAGGTAAATTTTAAAATAATCAATACCATGGAAGAGAAAATAATACAAGTTGACAATAACAAAAAATTACCACATTACTAAACCAAGTTCAAATGATCAGTAGGCTATATACGAATAGGATCAAAAATAAAGAAAAGAAACCAACATCTGTATAAAGTACATAAAAGACATAAGACATATAACCCATACCATGAAAGAGAAAATAATACAAGTTGAAAATAACAATAAATTACCAGATCACTAAACCAAGTTCAAATATAAGTAGCCTATATTAGAACTGGAGCAAAATTGAAGAAAAACCAAGCAACATCTGTATAAAGTACATAAAAGACATAAGACATATAATCAGGACTGACGGGATTCGAACCCGTAGCTTCCACCCTAAGGAAGGGTGGGCTCTCACCAATTGAACTACAATCCTGAATATGCACATAATCTGCTGTCCAAAATAAAGGATCACCCCTCATTTCAATTTACCAAAATTTCCATCACACAGGAAGGTAAATTGAGGAGTATCACTTTCATAAAAGACAGGCAGTGAAATAATCAAGCACACAGCATTCATAGAAGTCACATATAAGTAATACAATATTGACCCAAACAAAATCCGCAACAATTTTTACCTTGTTACAGCAACAGATCATTTGCTTCACTCCAAGAGTGAAGGCTAGAAGAGCATGCTCACGTGTCTGACCATCCTTGGAGATACCGGCCTCAAAACCACCAGTAGTGGAATCAATGATAAGCACAGCACAGTCAGCCTGAGATGTACCAGTAATCATGTTCTTGATAAAGTCACGATGCCCAGGAGCATCAATGACAGTGCAGTAGTACTTGGTGGTCTCAAACTTCCAGAGGGCAATATCAATGGTGATACCACGCTCACGCTCAGCTTTCAGCTTGTCAAGAACCCAGGCATACTTGAATGACCTCTTGTTCATTTCAGCAGCTTCCTTTTCGAACCTCTCAATGACACGCTTGTCAATACCACCAAGCTTGTAGATGAGATGGCCGGTGGTGGTGGACTTCCCTGAGTCGACATGACCAATAACCACAATGCTGATGTGAATCTTTTCCTTACCCATATCTTATATGTTAAGAAAGATATTAAGCCTGCAGTGCAAAATAATAACACCCATTAGTCTCAAAGAAGTTAACATGAAGCTAAGAAAACAAGAATCACAAAATCATCCAATCAGATGTTCATTCTACATTTAATAAAATCCTAATTCATAAAATCCAGATTAGAAAAACAGTCAACGAACAAGTACAAATTTTAAGATTATTCGAAATTCACATAGCTCTAAACAAAAGCATCAACTACAATTGAATCAGCTTGAAAAACAAATTTACAAATAAATTCAATAAGGATCTATAACTTAGGATTCAATCAACTTGAAATGAAAATTTACTCCCATAAATTTTATAAACATGTACCATACCATAGAGACGGAAGACGAATTCAACAAATCGAATACTAAACCGTTATTAACATTAAAACTACGCCAATAAAACATCTATTTACTTAAAACTCTCCAAAGACTCGCATAGATTAAAGAAAACGAGAAGTTAAATTCCAAAAATTAAACAATATAAATAGATCGACTGCTCCAACATGGATTTGAAAGATCGTTCAAAATCATGAAATTCAGCTGTTAATTCAGAAACATGCCGATAAATCTCAAGATTCAACAAAAATTTTCCATAAACAATGCGATTTGCACGAATTAAATCCATAGAAACACTAAAGAAAAACACCAGCTACAAAATTGAAAAACAAGAAAACACGAATCGAAATGTATTCAAAGGCTAAACAATATTTACCTTCAGATAATTTGAGAAGGAGAGACGAAATGCTGCGCAAAATGTGAGTGAGGGTATTGGAGAGTGCACCTATTTATACAAAGCGCGCTAGGGTTTAGGGTATGATATTTGTGTCGATTTGACAATTATATCCCTGCGACTGCGGCAAGAGTGACTGTTTAGTCCTTCTCTGACTTGGTGACTACGCAGATTTAAGGTCAACGTTCCTTATAATTAGATTTAGGTTTAGATTATAAATTATTACTCCAATAAATTAAAATAAATAATTATTAGTGCTACAAAAAAAAAAAAAAAGCTATTAGAGTAGTACTCTTGTGTGGTGGAGTGATAATAGGTAGTATGAGTTAAATAATTAAATTATATTTTATATGTTTAATACTAATTTAAAGAGGTAGTCTCTTATGCATGTGATGTATTGGTCTGGCCCATCAGACTAGCCCAATTAACGGTCAAAAAAGGGCCCAAGACGGGCTTGTGTATCATAAGTGCGCCCACGTGTAGCGCGTGGGGTACATCGGCCCAATTATTTTTTTTTATTTTTTTATGATTATATTTTTGGCGATTTTCTTTTTTTTTTTCCCAAAATTATATGCCCTAAAATACAATTAGCTAGTAAACTCTAAAATTAAAATGAATTGAATTAATTTATTTAAAATAAATATAAATATATACCCTAAAATATAATTAATGAACCATAAAATTAAAGTTATTTTTTTTTAAATCCGGCGACTAGCGCAATGCGCTCGTTCAATGCTATCACGTGGCCTCATATTTGTAATATTTGTGTGCACAAATTCATAAAATAGAAAATTCCAATAATATTTGTGTGCACAAATTAATAATAATCCCTCTATTATAAAATTATAGTCCAGCTTTTTTTTGGAATATGATTTTTATGGGTATGATGCAAGAATATAACAACTTATTTATCATATGTTGAAACATAATAAGAAAATTATCACGATTCTCAATCTTTGATTATATTTAATCAAGTAGAAAATGAAATGAAATTCTTAATAATCTTTTATCATATTTATACCACCAATATATAATGTTTATAAAATTTAAGGTATGAACGACATAGTCTATAATTTTGCAAACCCAATTAAATTTATTGAGATAAATTATTAATTAAGAAGATAAGTCTATAATTTTGCAAATCCAATTAAATTTATTGAGATAAATTAGTAATTACGAAGATAAATCCAATTGTTTTCAATTATACAAACCCATTTTTTTCATTTTGCATTTTTCAATTCTTCTATTTATTTATTTTTTTTCATTGTTGGGTTGAAAGTATTAATCCAAATAATAATGATCATAAAAATAAGATAATAAAAAATGATTTTTTAAATTGTCCATTTTTTGTTGAAAATTTATGGATCTAGATTTAATAATAATCGAAAAATAAAAGATAATTGATGAATGATATTTGATACAAAATTTATAGAGACAGGTACTTAGAATACCTACTTAATATGGGCTCATTAATGGTCCGATAATGGGCATAAAATAGTTAAAAATGAGTTTTTAGACTAAATTACAATAGTTTAGGGGATGGATAATTCTAAACATGGTCAAGTTTTTTCTCATCATAGTCTCATGTTAAAAATAAAATAAAATAATTATTTATATGTACAATTGTACAAAATTAATATAAAATAACATTGAAAATTTACCATAATTATTAATTTGTATTGCAACTAAAAAAATTGTCAAAATTATGCATTGCTAATCACCTGTTCCCGTGAATATGGCATAAATAAATAATCTGAAATTATGTTGCAAAATTTAAACAAGTTGTTTTCTGCATCTTTTGTGCTTTACAAGAAAAAAGCTTGTTATGATAACTCTTGAAGAATGAAGATGAATTGAACATATATAGATCTAGATAAGTTCTCAAATAAAAAACTATTGTTGATCGTAAAATAAAAAATAAAAAAAAATTCTTAGAATAGTGGAGCTATAGGAATGGGGCGATACAGTTTTCTTCAATTCTTTTTTAGTTAGGGTTTTAAGTTGGGGACTATGAGGATAAAATCGTAAATATAAATAATAAATTTATTTTATTTTTAATATGAGGCTATGATGAGAAAAAATGTGGCCATGTTTAGAATTGCTCTTGGGGGATTTAAGTGAATATTTGCAAGTTTGAGAGGGGTAGGATTATTTCATTTAATTGCTCTAATTGATAACTCGTCGTTTGCTAATGAAATTCTCTATTCCAATTTTTCTATCCCACTTGATGTCCCATTTTTATTTTTATTAGATTTTCATCCATTTTTTTCTCTTCAATTTCAATTTGTTGTGGTTTAATATAATTTTATAATTATTATTTAGGGTTCATTCCACCCAATTAGAGTTTATATTTATTTTTTAGTTAATATAATTAATTAATAGAGTTGAATATTCTAAAATTAAGGTATATAATTTTTAAAATTTTCAATTTTTAACAGTAAATATTAATTATGATTGATTATACTATGATAAATTTTATTTTTCTAATAAATATATTTAAAATATTAAATTTGATAGTGAAACACAAAATGTTGACTAGAAAATTTTATCTCACTGGTTTGGGCCTAGTTGGATTTCCCATAACTTCATTTTAGTCCTAGAACTTGATTGTGATTTTTTTCAATGAAATTTGACTAAGGGCTCATTTACTTCGGTGGATGGGATTGAGTGTGATATCCCATGAATTTAAAGTTAAATTTACAAAACATGAAATATATGATGTGATAAAATATATAAACATATGAATAAAATGAAGGAGATGAAGGATAACTCATAACCCACTTGTTATGAAAGGATATGAATCCTTCAATTAGTCCTTATTTACAAGAAAAAATATGTAAATGTTTGTGTTATACACATTCATTTCAACAAAACTTTGTATAATTTTAGCCTTGCATTAGTGGGATATTCCTATCATCCAAAGTAAACAAGGCCTAAATGTACAAAATGGAGAGGTGGGGGGTTGAATCTATGTTTCTGAAAGCTTCAATCGACTTAAAAGAATTCAACTAAAAATCGGTATCTCTCTCTCGCACGATGCTCGATATTATTTTATTTTATAAAAAAATAAACCAAATTCAATCTTGGTTACATATATACTTACACTACACACACATATAAGTGTGTGAAACGAACGTATACAAATATGTTTAAATAGATTAAAAAAATAAACTTTATTTTCATAGATATAAACAATAATTGTAATAACTGTTTAAACAAACAAATAGCTTAATATCTTATTGGAGTAGTAACAATTCAAGCGTGCTATAAAAAATGACACATAATAAATTAATTGAGCACATGTGGTTTGTAGTTGTATAGTCAAAATTTGCACCGAAAATTTTAATTTAATTTTGCCAACATACAAAAATAACAACAAAATCTAACAGACATAATTTTGCAATGCACGAGCTCTTGTTTTTTTTTTTTTAATGCGGTTGTGGTTTGAATTGAACTGAATATTTCGTATTTTGAATGCACATAAAGTTTATTTGACCACAAATTCCTCCACTTGATCATATAAAAGTTAGAAGATAAAATATTTTAAATGTAAATAAAAATTAGACGATAAAAAATGTTAAATAAAATTAGTAGCCAAGAAATATGATAAAATCAAAATATGAAGGAAAAGAGCTAAAAAGAAACATTGCACCCGCAAGGTTCAAACAAGGATCTTGTTAAACTTAAAAAATTTAGCAAAACATGATTAGCCAACCAGTCTACATATATTAATTTAAATATTTTTTATGAAGATTTTATTTTATCCCATTTTTTGCTGATATATTTTTGTTTACAATTTTACCCTTGCAATTTTGCTTTTATATATGTACTCTTCGATTTTGCTTTAATATATGTGTAGATGGATAAGCTACAATTGATTAAGGAATTGGACTAAATGTACAAAATTGACTAAAAATTAGCTGAACATAATTTGAGGAGGAACAAAATTTAAATCGACCTTAAAATTGAGGTATTAAAAGAACCAATTGAGGCATCAATGATATATTTTATTTAAAAATAAGGTTTTATTTTAATTATTTTTTTCACAATAGAACAATTTAATCCGATATTAAAAAATAAAAATAAAAAACCTTCAGAATTCCTCTAGCATAATTCAACTACAAAGCAAGTAAGCAACACATGCCTTGAACTTATAAGGACAAATATGGCAAGTTATCCAAGGCAATGAAAATTCAATATCAAATTTATGAGTTTAATAATAAATATTACAAAAATAAAAATTGATTATAACAAAATTGACATGGTCCATATTTATCGATAAAAATTGAAGTTTTTAAAAAATATAAATTATAATTATAAAAAAATCCACCATAATAGCCAATTACTAACTAAAAATTAACTACTAAAAATAAAATACAAATCATAACTTAGTACAATCAATCCTAATTAAAAAATTGTAAAGTTGAACTAAAACATAAGAAATTGAAATTGATGAAAAAAGCAAAAGAAAAACTCATGAATTTGAGATTTGAACACTGATTAAAATATCAAATGTGGAATAGAGAATCTCAACTGCGAAATGTTGCATTCCCTAGTGTACACTCGATTTTTTTAATTCTTCAATTTTTTTCATTGATTTCAATGTATTATGCTTTAGTATAATTTTACGTTATTCATTCTACTCAATTTGGGTTTAATATAATTTTTTAGTATTTAATTTTTCAAATAATTAATGAATAACTAAAAATTTAATATTAAATAATAAAAAATCACAATGCATTCCAATTGGGTAGGATGAATTTTAAATAATAAGTTTAAAATTAAACTAAAATATAAGAAATTAAAATCAAAGAAAAAAATAAAAAAAATAAAATAAAAAAATGAGCGTGCAGTAGAAAACGTAAACGAGTGCGATGGAGGATTTCAGGTGAAGTTTCCGAGGCAGTTAATATTCACAGTAGCGATCATGGTAGCATGAAATTTTCCATAACTCTAGAATGTCGTGTAAATGACAAACATTAATTTGATATATTTATACCATAAAAGCAAGCAAATACTTAACACAACAGAAGCCATAAAAACTAAGATGCCACCGGCGATCCAACACCCAACTCTGAGAGCTAGAAATGCTGAAGTGACAACGTAAATTCTTACAGACAAAACAAAACGACGCACGACTCAAAACTGAATGAAAGTAGTAATGAAATAAGAGATAAACAGTAGGTGGCAGTGGCAGCAGCAGAATTCATTTGGCACCTTTCTTGGCTGCTGCCTTAGTCACCTTAGCTCCTGATGGATCCTTCTTCTCCACATTCTTAATAACTCCAACAGCAACTGTTTGACGCATGTCCCTCACAGCAAACCTTCCTAGTGGCGGATACTCCGAGAATGTTTCCACCACCATGGGCTTGCTTGGGATCATCTTGATCATCCCAGAATCACCATTCTTCAAGAACTTAGGTTCCTTCTCCAGCTCCTTCCCTGACCGCCTATCGATCTTCGTCAACAGCTCACCAAATTTCACAGCAATGTGTGAAGTGTGGCAGTCCAGAACTGGGGCGTACCCATTTCCAATCTGACCAGGGTGGTTCATGATTATCACCTGAGAGGTGAAGCTTGCAGCTTCCTTGGCAGGATCATCCTTGGAGTTTGATGCCACATAACCACGCTTCAGATCCTTCACGGCAACATTCTTCACATTGAAACCGACATTGTCACCTGGGAGAGCTTCTGGGAGGGCCTCATGATGCATTTCAACAGACTTAACCTCTGTCGTGAGCCCGGTTGGACCAAAGGTGACAACCATACCAGGTTTGATGATACCAGTTTCGACTCTTCCCACAGGGACAGTACCAATACCACCAATCTTGTAGACATCCTAAAGTGGGAGACGAAGAGGCTTGTCCGAGGGCCTCTTGGGCTCGAGGATCATGTCAAGAGCGTCCAGGAGGGTTGGACCCTTGTACCAGTCGAGGTTGGTCGACCTCTCGATCATATTGTCACCCTCAAATCCAGATATAGGCACAAAAGGGATCTTCTCAGGGTTGTAACCAACCTTCTTTAGGTAGGAAGAGACTTCCTTAACAATTTCATCAAACCTTGCCTTTGAGTATTTAGGAGTGGTAGCATCCATCTAAAGAAACAACAAATTCTTATCAGATAAACTTCATTATATTGAATATTGGGAGCAAATTGATAATCCAAAAGCATTCTTTGTTGAAGATAATAACCCCAAAAACATCAAGTACACCTTCAATTATAAGTCACTAAAACTTTTCCTTTACCCGGCCCTGTCACAGAAATTCAATATAGAGCTAGGAATTGGAAACATTACAATTGAAGAAAAACTTGCACACCAGACAAACAGGGCAAACAAATTGAAAACACATGAAATTTCTAATATATTGCAGCCAACCTAAAGACAGCATACCATAACATTCCATCACATTCTCAAAAAGACATCTATCAGGACTGACGGGATTCGAACCCGTAGCTTCCACCATAAGTTAAGGTAGGCTCTCACCAATTGAGCTACAGCCCTGGATATACAGAAAACTCTGTTGTCCATGATGAAGGATAACCCCAGTTCGGTTCACCCAAATCTCAACCACACGGGATAGGTAAATCGAGGAGTACCACTTTCATACAAAAACACAAACAGAGAAGCACACAAGCACATAACACAAACAAAAAGCAAAGAAGAAGTTATATACCTTGTTACAGCAGCAGATCATTTGCCTGACGCCAAGAGTGAAAGCCAGAAGCGCGTGCTCACGTGTCTGGCCATCCTTAGAGATACCGGCCTCAAAACCACCAGTAGTGGAATCAATGATAAGCACAGCACAGTCAGCCTGAGAAGTACCAGTGATCATGTTCTTGATAAAGTCGCGATGCCCCGGGGCATCAATGACAGTGCAGTAGTATTTGGTGGTCTCAAACTTCCAGAGGGCAATGTCAATGGTGATACCACGCTCACGCTCAGCTTTGAGCTTGTCAAGAACCCAGGCATACTTGAATGACCTCTTGTTCATCTCAGCAGCTTCCTTCTCGAACCTCTCGATCACACGCTTGTCTATACCGCCGAGCTTGTAGATGAGATGCCCCGTGGTGGTCGACTTCCCTGAGTCCACATGCCCGATCACCACGATGTTTATGTGAGTCTTCTCCTTTCCCATATCTTTACCTCTGTTCAAAGAGCCCGCATCAAAATATAATATCGAACATTTTCTTCCAAAACAGATTACAAACCAGATCACGTAACATAAAAAGAAGAAAACAAAAATCTTGGAGAAATGAAGCTAAACCTCAAAAGTCTTGATCAGGAAAACAAACAGTAGAAATTAAGTAAAGCTTACTTACGTTCATAAAAATTAACAAACCTATGATAATCTGACAGCGAAAAAGATGAAAAAACAAATGAGAAATATTCTGACGTTATCTCAACGCAACATGAACTGTGACACAAATAATTCGAATAAACCCCAAAAATCAAGAGATACTAATTTTGCAGAAATCGAAGGACAAAATTGAACAAACGCAATAAATCAGAAGCGCGCAGTACGATGTTATTTCAACGCATCACGAGCTACAATCAATTGAGAATTTTCCATAAAAGTGTGAAATTTAAAAATCACGAGCTACGGACTTGAATATGAAGTAAAGAAAATAAAGACTGAGAAATGAAAAGAAGAATTGTATTGTACCTTTAGAGAGAGAAGCAATAGAATTGTAGAAAGAGAAGAGCTAAGAAGTTAGAAGATTATAGTCTGGGAAATGTAAATCTTAATAATGACTATTTATACAGACGACAACTACTTGGAGACCAAGCAGTTTCCTAAAATTCAAATGAATAAAAAAAACTATACAGCCAATCAACCTTGGAGACCAAGCAAATTTATGTCCAGGTCTCCCAATTGTATTTTTTTTTTATTTATGAACGAAGTCGTCAATAAATCTTTTTGGGTTCGGACAATCGCTTATATACTCACGCACACGGCACACCGTACTCAATTAATGTGGTTATTTTAAAAATAATAAATCTTGCAAAATTCACACTTAAGATTTCCTGTTACACTCTATGTGTTACATTTCGTGTTATACTTATAAATTATGATTTTCTTTTTTATTTTTTTCTTCAATTATATTATTTTGTGATTAGTTTAATTTTAAGATTTTTTTTATAGTTCACCCCACTCAATTAGGGTTTATATTATTTTTAGTATTTAAATTTTAATTTTCAATTAATAATTCATTATTATTGTTGATTCATTCAAAATTAATTTTTATAACTTTTTAATTCATTTTTTTTTTGCTGATAAATACTAACTATAATTATTTATGTTAGAATTAACTTTTAGTTTATAATAAATATTATTAAAATCATTAATTTGATAATGAAACACGCGGTGAAACATAAAAAACTATAATAGGAAATTTGAACCCAAAATTCGTAGCATTAGGATTAGGAGTTTATTTGTACCATAACCTCGTCTAAATGTTCGTCAAAATAAAAGAATTGAAAAAAAAAAAAAAAAAAAAACTCAAAACGAAAAACAAACAAGAAGGTAGGGTTAGAATGTAAGTACTACATGTTCAAAATTTTCAACCATATGGGTTATTTCAAAATTAATTAAAATGTAAAAACTAACAATGAAGTAACTAATCGTCATTAATTATTAGCTAAAAATATGTTTCAAAAAAAATTAATTATTAGCTAAAAATAAATGATTGTTAAAAACAATAAATCCTAATTAACAATCCATGACACTATTCAACAGCTTCACGTTCACCTTAGCCTTTGTGTACTCCTTTCACGAGCATAGCTAACTCATTTAATATCTTGGTGAATTTACTAAGAGCTAATCAATTCTTTCATAGTCATTCATCTTCACATTTTCAAATTTTAACCTACATGAAAACACTCTCGTTCAAGGACTCGAAGATAGCATTATTTGTAACATAAAACTATGACTTACCCCCTTGGAGACTATCCGCATGTAGACATCAGAAATCACGTCAAGTCACTAATTTTCTTTTCAAAAATTGTTGATAAGACACGATGTATACGGTCTGCGGGTATTAACCCATGGGATATAGTGAAATTCCTCATTTTGTGGCATATATAATATTGGGCATGCGATCTACTCGCTTTTAGGTTTCAACATTAACTAACTATATGTTAAGTGTGTTGTGGTTCCGTACACCAGATATTCACACAGAATATTACAATTACAAGAACAAGAAACAACTTAGGGACTAAGGCTCAGATAGCCACGCCAAGATCACCGGCGATTAGGCTCTTTCCACCAGCAGTCAGTCTCGGTTGCACCACACCTCAGGTTCCACTCACACACCAAGAGCGAGAGACTCTCACACAGAGAAGATGTCACAAAGACACTCGAACTTACACAGATGATCAATCGATGAACTCTCTCTCTCTCTCTCTCTCTCTCTCTCTCTCTCTCTCTGTAGAAACCCTAACTGCTCAAACACTCAGAATGAACTCGTAGTTCATTCAGAAGCAGGAGAGACTATTTATATGGTCGGTGTGTTTAGGGTTAGGAGGTAATGGGCCTTCCAGAGTTACTGGGCCGGGTAGATTAGGCCTTTGGATGAAGCCCACGACCTGATGGGCCTTTCTCCAACATTCTCCACCTGGCACATCTGGCTTTCAAGACTCCTGAACAATTGTAGGTGTCTGCTGGGTATTTTCATCATCGCCTGTTGACCCCACTAGTAGAGTTCACAAAGAAAACTACTTAAGGGTCCTGACCAGACACAAAGTCTAGGTCCAGCTCTTAACACAAAGTCAAGAGCTTTGGGTAATCACCAGGGTAACTTAACCAGTAACCACTTCACTTTACTGCATAGCAACTACCACTATCTTACACATAGTAAGAAGTAGTAGACACTACTAGGTAAAGGATCTTTCTCCTATAACTAATAGAGGAGGTGGAACTTCAACCATAATCAACACCTTACGTAGCTGACACAAAGTCTGTGAGGGGTGTAGGTTATAGTTGAAGCTCACATGCCATATTAGAATAAGAATACCTGCAAAAGAAAAACAAGAATCAGCCAGGATCTAAATTCAAGATCTTCATACTAGAGACATGCTTCTCAAGAGGCAGACACTTAGTCCCCATATCAGCAGGATTTAAGTCAGTATGAATTTTCTCAAGGCAAATAAGTTGTTTATCTACTACATCCCTTATGAAATGAAACCTAACATCAATGTGTTTAGTCCTATCATGAAACACAGGATTTTTGCATAGCTGAATAGCAGATTGACTATCAGAGTACACAGTGACATGATTTTTAAGAAACCCTATTTCAGACATCATACCCTTAAGCCAAATAGCTTTCTTTATACATTCAGTTATTGCAACATATTCTGATTCAGTGGTAGATAATGCAACTATATGCTGTAATTGGGATTTCCAACTAATGCAAGACCCACACAAAGTGAACACATAAGAGGTGGTTGACTTCTTATTGTCTCTATCATTGGCATAGTTGGAATCCACATAGCCAGACAAAACAGTACCATGAACATGCTTATTAAAACACAACCCCACATGCTTAGTATACTGCAGATACCTCAGTAACCACTTAAGAGCCTCCCAATGAGGCAGACCAGGGTTAGACATATACCTGCTCAAACAGCTGACTGCATAAGCTATATCAGGCCTGGTACTTACCATGAGATACATGACTGATCCTATAGCATTGGAGTATGGAACCTTTGTCATAGCATTCATTTCAGAATCAGTTTTAGGAGACTGATCCTTACTTAACACAAAATGAGAAGCAAGTGGAACATAAACAGGTTTGGCATTAATCATAGCAAACTTAGTCAGAATTTTATCAACATAAGTAGACTGACTCAATTTGAGTTTGTTATGCTTTTTATCTCTTTCAATATTCATGCCCAGAATCTTCTTAGCATCCCCTAAGTCTTTCATCTCAAAGTTGTCACTTAGACATTTTTGAACATGCTTTATAGTCTCAATACAGGGGCTAACTAAGAGCATATCATCTACATAAATCAGCAGAAACATGGGTTTGACATTAACATCTTTAAAGTACAGACAATGATCATAGGCACTTCTAGTGAACTTTAAAGACTTCATAAAATTGTCAAATTTTATATTCCATTGTCTAGGAGACTGTTTTAACCCATACAGTGACTTCTTTAACAGGCAAACGTGTTCAGGATTATTACAGTCCACAAAGCCTTCTGGTTGTTTCATATAGATGGGTTTATCTAAATCACCATGCAAGAAAGCAGTTGTCACATCCATTTGTTTCATTTCTCAATTATATTGAGCAACTAAAGCTAGCATAATACGCACAGTAGTAAACTTAACCACATGAGCAAAAATTTCAGAATAATCTACTCCCTCCCTTTGAGTGAAACCTTTGGCCACTAATCTGGCCTTGTACCTGAAAGAATTTACCTCTGACTTGACCTTGTACAACCATTTACAGTCAACAATAGAGCAGCGTGCAGGCTTGGGAACTAGCACCCAAATGTTATTAACCTGTAATGATCTCATCTCCTGTTACATAGCAGTGAGCCACTTATCAGACTCATGGCTATTCATAGCCTGCTGATAAGTTTTAGGTTCACTGTTATCAAGAGATTCATGCACATGATAAGCAAAGGCAAACGAATTGCAATCGTCATATCTAGCAGGTCTAACAATTGTTCTCCTAGTTCTATCTCTAGCCAGTTGATAATCCTGTAAATATTGATTTTCTGTATAATGATCATCAGAGTCAGGAGCATAATCAGTATCATGTTCAGTTTCAGTTTCAGTTTCAGATTCACTTAGACTTGACTGTTCAGATGCAGAATGGTTGTTAGAAGAGCTATCAATAGGAACATCATTATGCAAAGGAACAGGAGGAAACAAAGGCTCCACCTCAAAAGGAACAATATTAGAAGAGGGAAGAGGAACATGAGGGACCTGATCATTAGAGCAGGGAAAAATGGTTTCATTAAACACAACATCCCTACTGATGATTGTTTTGAAGCCAGGTTTAGACATAACCCACAACCTATACCCCTTGACCCCTTCAGGATACCCCAAAAAACACATTTTTTGGATCTAGGTTCAAGTTTATCACCCTTAACATGCATATATGCTACACAGCCAAAAACTCTTAAGTTTGAAAGATCAACATGCTTTCCAGTGAACACAGATTCGGGACATTTCCCCTTCAAAGGAACAGAGGGGGATCTGTTTACTAAGTAAGCAGCAGTGTAAAGAGCTTCTCCCCAGAAAGGCTTATCAAGCCCAGAGAGTTGCCTCATACTCCTCACTCTATCCAATAGGGTTCTATTCATGCGCTCTGCAACCCCATTTTGTTGAGGAGTATAAGGAACAGTCTTATGCCTTTTAATTCCATATTGAGCTCACAAAGTATCCAGCTGAGAATTACAGAATTCAAGGCCATTATCAGTTCTGAGGGCTTTAATCTGCTTACCAGTTTGAGTTTCAATCATGATTTTCCAGGTTTTAAATTTTTCAAATACTTGAGACTTATTGTGCATAAGAAAAACCCACACCTTCCTAAAGAAATCATCAATGAGAGATAGAAAATATCTACTGCCACCATGTGTAGCATCAGTAGCAGGACCCCATACATCAGCATGAATATATTCAAGAATATCATGACTCTTAATTGCAGTAGAGGACATATTTACAGGAAATTGAACTTTATGTTGTTTACCAAAAATGCAAGTATCACAGAAAGGGACAGAAGTAACACTGTCAGAGCCAAAAAAGCCAGCATTTTTCAGAAGAGTTAAGCCTTTATTACTCATGTGACCCAGCCTATTATGCCATAAAAGAGTTTTATCTTGTGTGACAGCATGAGCAGAGGGAATAATCTCAGAATGGCAAATATACAAGTTATTATGCTTAAGAGCTTTAAACATCACTAAGGAACCCTTTAAGACTTTCATTTGCCCATTCCCCCATCTGCCCTCAAAGCCATCATCTTCAAGGGCAGCACAAGAGATCAAATTATAACATAACTCATGCACATATCTCACATTTTTTAAAGTTATTTCAGAGCCAGACTTAAATTTCAGGCAAACATCACCAATTCCCATGATTTTACACTTTTTCTCATTAGCCATGGACACATAACCATGATCAGAATCCTTAAAAGAAGAGAAAACATTCTTAAAAGGAGATATGTGAAAAGTACAACCAGAGTCTATCAGCCACTCATTTTCAGACATAGCAGGAGTAGCAGAAGGAATAGCAGTATGAGAAGCATGAATAACCATGTAACAATCACCCAGAGGCTCACCAGAAGCAAGATTAACATGATCAGAATCATTTTTGCCCTTTTTCTTATTGTTCTTTTTAGGCTGGGGACACTCTTTGATAAAGTGATTGGTTTTCCCACAGTTATAGCATTTTCTCACCTGCCTAGACCTAGATTTAGACCTAGACTTACCATTTTTCTTACTATTGCCAGATTCAGTTTGGTTTGAGGATCTAGTTTTCTCCCTCCCTCTAGCATGCATAGACTTATTGCCCTGACCGCCTCCCTCTCCAGAGGATAACACCTCCAACTCTTTGGATTTTAGAGCACTAATAATCAAATCAACAGAGGCATTATCTCTGCCATACTTAATGGCAACTTTAACATCAGAAAAAGAGTCAGGGATAGCATTTAAAAGGGCAATATTTGTGTAGTTATCGATAGTAGTATCTCCAGACAACTTGATATCTTGGACTAATTTGGTGAAACCATCAATATGCTCATCAATGTCCTTAGTCAGATCAAGTTTAAATTTAAACAATTTTTCAAGCAAATGCATGCGATTGGCAAAAGAGGTTTCAGTATAGGTAGATTCTAATTTTTCCCACAGATCTTTAGCAGAAGATGATTCACCCATTTTCCTAATCACAGAATCACTCAGATTTAACATGATAGTAGAACAGGCTAATTCATTCATCTCAGCACGTTTGGACTCAGTATCATCATCAGAATAAACACCAGTAATGGCTTTAACAACACGCTGTTGGATTAGCACACATTTAAGTTTCTGTTTCCAAATGTTAAAGTCATTTTTGCCATTAAAGGGAAGCATGCCATACACATTAGCAGCCATATCAAACCAAGATAAAACACCAAACAAAACCAACAGAGACAAGATCAAAGAGGAGGAAAAAAAAGAACACGAAAGAATATCTGAATCACGGTTCATTAACCGGTCAAGAACCCTAAGGAATGAGTGGATTTCCGAGTTCACAATCACCCATTTGAACGGGGGCGCACGGGGTCACACAAAATCCAAGGTTCAATCGGGTTAAAACACTGTGAGACAGAGTAGAAATCTCCTCAAGAGATTTCAACAACAAACCACACAGATCTGTTTGCAGCGAAGGTAAAACCAAGATCGAAAAAACAAAAAAAACACAAAGTTTGAAAGAAAAAACCCTAGATCGAAGCCACAGAGGCCAGATCTTATCACAAAGGACGTAAGAGACACTAAGTATCAGAGAGTATACCAGATCGGTGCCCTAGGAGAGGGGAAACACCGTAATACCTTGTCGTCTGTTCGGAGAAGACGGTGAAGAAGAACTGAATACTCGTCGACTGGCGGCGCACGAAGACCTCAACATCTCCTGATACCACTGTTGTGGTTCCGTACACCAGATATTCACACAGAATATTACAATTACAAGAACAAGAAACAGCTTAGGGACTAAGGCTCAGATAGCCACAGCAGAACTCGTTCCTACAATAGATAGCCACGCCAAGATCACCGGCGGTTAGGCTCTTTCCACCAGCGGTCAGCCTCGGTTGCACCACACCTCAGGTTCCACTCACACACCAAGAGCGAGAGACTCTCACACAGAGAAGATGTCACAAAGACACTCGAACTCACACAGATGAATCGATGAACTTTCTCTCTCTCTGTAGAAACCCTAGCCGCTCGAACACTCAAAATGAACTCGTAGTTCATTCAGAAACAGGAGAGACTATTTATATGGTCGGTGTGTTTAGGGTTAAGAGGTAATGGGCCTTCCAGAATTACTAGGCTGGGTAGATTAGGCCTTTGGATGAAGCCCATGGCCTGATGGGCCTTTCTCCAACAAAGTGCTTCATCTCCAGCAATATTATTGAGTTAGGTGATATAATTTGGATATGTGTCGCATCTTATATTCATCAAGTCAAAAGTTAACGAAAGTATGCAGATGCGAGTAGTGTTATAATGTATGAGTTTTGAAAGAAATTGACAATATTAAGTTTTGAAAGAATGTAAATGATTCCAAAGTAGGGATCGAGCTAAGTACTAATCACAGATGGTCTTGTGAAATCTCCTTACATGATAAGTAAGTAATCAAAAGTTGGTTGCTGTATTACCATTTGTTGGTCCAAATGGAGAGGCAAGTGCATCAATCAATTAAATGCCAATGTCTAGTTAGTTGGTATTGTATTTAGTGAGAATAATTTATCAAGTTTGAAAATAGAATTTGTGTCATTTGTTTGTCAAATTGAAAATAAGCAATGCATAATTATAAATAAAATGGTAATATGTATATAATATTCTATTATAAATATATGACAAGAAGCAGAAAATATTAAGAACAAGAAGAACACAAATTAAGGTGGATCAGAATCACTATGAGTTGAAAATATGATATAGAGAAAGTTCAAAGCAACAATTGAAAACCCTAGATATTTATATAGGTATATAATGCGGAGGTGAAGGCCCAGCACCCTTGAAAAGAACAAAGTTGTGAAAAAAACTCTAGTTTGTCGCACCGTGAGCCTCTCGGACTGAATCCAAACAATTGGGTATCCACCATCAACATATTTTATAGAGATTCAAAGATAGTATAATAGTACAGACTTAGATACTCGATATTGGACATCAAGATCTTCACAGAATATCTACTACCACAAATGGATCTTCACAACTACTCAACTTCACTACTATACTAGGTTGAATTGGGCAATTCTGGCCTCCCCATAAGGGTACTGCTCTTCAGGCATGGTAGAATTTCTGGGTTGAGCTTGAACTTCGAAATATTTCTTTAACTTCAAATAGCTCCTCTAGGATGAAGAAAAGCAACGAGAATAGAGGAGATTCTTGTGGCACTTCTTGAATTTATTTGAGTAAAATAATATCATGAAACTAATTTTGTATAAAAGTTGTAGTACTTCGAAGGTGAGGAATCCCACTTGATTTGATACTTCAAAAGTCAAATAGCTTGAGTGCTTTAGGAAATGTATAATTTGAGAGCTTGTTGGATCAATTGTTTCCATAATTTGTTAGCTTTCATTCACTTCTCTACACTTAATCAAACACCTCAGTTGCCATCTTCACCACATTACCAAATCCATCATTAAACCTTTATTGGATAGATCATATCAACTCTCAAGCTAAACAGATAAGAAATCACAAAATTGCTCTGCTTATACCAACCAGAATCATATAAGAAGAAATCTAGTAGCCATGAGCAAAGTGATCTTTATAGCTACATGAGAAATTAGAGAAGTATAATGTGTCAATACATGTAGTGAACTATTAAGATGATACCAGAGTGTGACATGTTCAGTTGGAACATGTTTGATATATAATACATTATGTAGAAGTTGATAGTACTAGACAAACAATGTTTATCGCACCACCAAGATGATGACATCCTTCCAACAACATCAGCTCTTTATTCCAGAAATCGGATGAGTTTCAGAACTGACATTTATCCAAGCTATCAAAGTAGGGATGATCCATAGCAGCTATTGCCGAAATTCTATCAGCTGGATTGTATTGAAGCATCTTCTGCATAAACCAAAAGACAACAAAAATTGTGTCATGACATCTATTAACTTTCTAAGCAGATGCTGAAATTCAGCATCCGGAAAAAGGCAGCTGTATGTATTTCACTATTCTGAGATCTTTGTCAAATCCCATTACAAAATGGAAGGTGCTACAGCCTACAAGGACTCCAATCATTGATATTCAGATTGGAAGTATTAATATTTAGACAAGAGTGAGATAATAAGTTATATATAGGCTGTCATCATCTTCATCACTCTTAAATGGAAAGTCAGGTCACAAGAAGATTAAACAAAGAGAGACTGTGAGACAAAGGAATCACCGATAAAAGGTCAACACCATCAGGTCCCAATGATGGAACAGCACGTGCCAAGTTTTGAGCTTCCCAAAAGGGATACACATGCCAATCCCGCAGAGAAGTAACTCCTGGCCAATTCTTCTCAGTAGGTGTTCCCAGCAATCTACAATCGTAAAATAGTTGAAGAGAAATACATGGAACATTTAAATATCAGATAACCCAAAATTAGTGATAACAAGTATTTATCAAAACCAGCTTCACTTTGCACAAAAAACCCTTATATCCAGATACTAATTAAATCATTGGAGCAACATAAATCTCTAACGTCCACATCTCTCACGATAGAAACACACACTTCATTTAAAATGATTTTTTTTTCTGTAATATGACTTTGCTTGTATGCAGAGATCCTTGACAAGGAACATCTAAAAGAGGGCAAACTTAAAAAGTGACAAAGGCTATATCAAAGAACTCGATCAACGGCAAAGAAACAAACATCGCATTCAATCAATCTCACCATATTTGAGAACATAATCTTTCTAAGCTTTATTAATCAGTGATATGGCGAAGTAAAGATGACAACTATCATATTCATTTCATACTTTAGGACAACCAACCCTAAGACAACAAATAACCGAAGCAGGTAAGTCAATTCAGGTGTTCAAAATCTCAGGTACATCAATGTCTCTGCATTTCCCAAATTAAGATAATATTCAAAGATGTGTTTTTGCTTATATCTTGATCCCATAATGTATAATCTTAGCCATAACCAAAGTATAAACAAACAAACGATCTCATGATGAAACAGCATTCTACTTGTCCAGGACTAATCATGTGGCAACAAACAATATACAATTAATTTATTAATCAGGAAGAGTCAGAAGCAACAGACCAATTCAGCAACTGAGAAATGAATAACCAAAACACTATCACTATCAAAACAACATTGAAAAAGACAGAATGTACCTAAAAATATGGAGAAGTTGCTGAAACTCAGAATCTCCAGGAAACAAGGCTTGCCTCCTCACCATCTCCGCTGCAAGAAAACAAAAAAAAAAAGATAAAAAATTCAATTTCCCCCAAATCAACAATAATTTACCAATATTTCATATAATGAAAATGGCAATGAGAAGCAATTCCTCACCAAAAATACAGCCAACAGACCACATATCAACCCCGGTTGAGTAATGAGTCGATCCGAGAAGAACCTCCGGAGCTCTGTACCACAGAGTGACGATCTGCACATTTGCAGAAAACCCATTGATTCTTCTCCAACGCCGAATGAAAAAAAAAAATACTCAATAAAAAAACACAAATCGAGATGTAAATCCACAATACCTCGTGCGTGTAGCTCTTTAGAGGGACAGTAAACGCCCTCCCGAGGCCAAGATCGGCGATCTTAAGAATCCCCTTCTCCTTATCGAGCAACAAATTCTGGGGCTTGAGATCCCGGTGGAGAACGCCGTGGCTGTGGCAGTGCGCCACCCCCTTGCAGAGCTGGTAGAGGAAGCTCTGGATCAACTGCGGCGCAAGCGGCCTAGGGTTGGGGCCCTTGCGGTGGGAATCGATGAATTTCTTGAGATCGGTGTCGAGATACTCGAAGACTAGGTATAGGAGCGGCTTGCCGTTCTTGTTGTCGACGTGCTCGACGCAGAGCAGCCGGACGACGTAGAGTGACTGCGACAGCATCTGGAGGAGGGAGACCTCGCGCAGCGCCGTCGGCGGCACGCCTTCCTCGTCCATTTCGAGGCGGGTTTTCTTCAGCGCCACCACCTGCCCCGTGGATTTCTCTTTGGCTTTGTAGACCTTGCCGTACGTTCCCTCGCCGACCTTCTCGAGCTTCTCGTACTTCTCCATTGATCGATTGATTGATGAAAGAATTGGGTCTGTGGGATTTCTCTCTCACTCTATTTCTTCTCTCTTCTCTCTCTTAAAACCTCCTTTTTCTAACGGTTGTGTTGCTTTGAATTTCGAATTTGTGAGAGCGCGCCGAATGCATTAGGATTGGATTAATCGGATTGTTAAATGTTAAATAATATAATAAACTATTATTATACCGTGCGCCCCACTTTCACTTATTGAGCTTCATTGCTTTCAATTTTTATTTCAAAATACAGTTTCCAAAAGTGTTTTTATTCCTTTTTGTCAGCCTTTGAAAAAAAATAAAAATAATAACAATAATAAATTATTATTATTATTCGTCCTTTCTTTTCTTTCGTGGTTTGGTATAGTTATATTCCAATAGTGTTCTTATTTATTTTACACATTCGAGTGGAAAATATTATATTCCCTTCATTTATGTATAAGTATCAAGTATCATTCTAATATTTTAGTTTTGTTTCACAAAAAGTATCATTCTATAAATTCGAGACAAAAAAATCACATTTTTCTTATATTTGCCCTCATTTAATGCATTTAAACATATATATTTAACTCATTTAATGTTTTCACACAAGGGTATATTAGGTAAATTAATAAATTTATTAATTTGTGTGCATTCATCCAAAATGACATTTAAATAGAAATGGAGAGAATATTTTTTTTTCCGAGTTGCCCTCATTTGTTATATTAAAACATATAATTTAAACTCATTTAATATATTCACATGAGAGTGTATTAGATAATTCGATTATTTTATTAATATATACACATTTCTCTAAAATGACACTTTTTTACAAAAGAAAGGCGTGCCTTTCAAGGTTCTGGTGCTATGGATTGATATGGTGTTCTGGGAAAATTTTATGCTAGATCCAATGACAAGACCAGAAATGTTTTTTTGGGGGGTCAAGTCATAATATAAAAATTCATAAGTAGAATAATAAAAAAATAAATTTAAATTAATATAATTCTAATGCAATTATAATATTCTTAAAATTGCATCACAATGTTCGCAAATAAAAAATTAAACATGACCACCTCATAACATGTCTCTTCTATTTTTTTATCATATTCTAAATCGTTGCATAATAGTTTCATTAGTAACATTTACAGATACATATTTTTCAATGTGAGGTACTAAACAATCATTTAATAGTGTGTTCACCATTTTTTCGATGCAAGTTACTAAACAATGATGATGTTCATTGATAAGAAAACTATTTCTACTGTAGCAGTGACAGTTGGCAAAATCACGGACAATTTAACTAACAAAACCAACGAAAAAATTTCATGCCTTCTTGTAAATACCATATTTTAAGGGATAATCAAACATTGGCCATCAGTGCTCTCCCGTTGATGCTTCTATGGTTCTTGTCCCTTTTCGCTTTAGGTACTTATGTGCAATTGTACATGTAGTGCCCCAACTTATGGTACCCTCAACACTTCATTTCATTTTTGCTCATTTTGTCCATTGAGTTTCCAGTGTGGCTGACGAGGTCTAAAGTTAGGTTTCCTATTGTTGGATTTGACCTTCCCGTAACTTGTTGATTTTCTCAAGTCTCTTAGATAGAGACTCAATCTCTTTAGTGAGCTAATCAGTAACAAATCTTGACTCGGCTAGATCCTTGTCAGGGAAGATGAAGTCTATCATTTTATTCTAAGGATCGCTTCTTGTTCTTTTCTCGATCCATGTACAACATTGCACCTGGTATGGAAAGACCACAATAAATCGACCTCTTCATACGATTTAAGTCGTACTCGTGTGCTTTCTGGGATACGAATAGCTCATTAGGAGTCAACTTAAAGAAATCCTTGAGATCACCTCTATGATCCACTTTGGTGTTAGGTTGTCTAAGATATCGGTGTTCGTCTAGGACTTAGAATAAGTTCGACCTAAACTTCTAACTATACTCATGATGTAACATCCCATATTTTCAGAGTTTATTTAGAAAATTAAAGAAATTAATTAGAGCCTAGATAAGGATGTTTCGGTTCTAAACCGCATTTTGAGGAGTTATTTTTCGTGAAATCGTCTTTTCGAGAATTTTGATCCGAGCTCAGTTATAGCCGATTTTTGTCATGTTTGAAATGCGTTGACCCAAGGAACATGCCGGTGCTTTTGGATTTTGAATCTGGAGTCGTTTGAGTTCTCGGTGATTTAAAACGCGTTTAAAGAAGTTATGAATAGTGTTTTTCCGTAAGAGCGTGATCGTTAGGAATTTGCGAAATCTCGTGTGTTGACCCGAGCCTTATTTTTTCAAGCATATCCTATAGAAAATTTCTCAAGGAATCCGTTGGCGTTCCCGCATTTTTATTCTGAGGTCAATTGAACGTTCGGGAATTTTATTTGTCCCTTGTGTGGAATAGTAACTTTATTTTTGAAAATAGAATATTTTCTCGTTTTCTTTCAAGATGACTCGTTCTTTACCCTGAGTCGAGTTGGTTCAATAGTACTCGAGTCAACAAACCTCCCAGTATTTTCAGATTTTATGAACGAGGTCATTTGGACCTCGCCATCAAATAAAGCGTCTTTTAACCGAACCCGATATTTTTAAAGCAGTGTTGTTACACTGCAATAGCTTCTCGAGGAAGCTGCTATTTTTCCTATAAATAGAGCCCCTCCCCCATTCATTTTTCTCGCTCATTCTTCACTTCTTCATCCCATTTCTGTATAGTAGAGAGAGAGGGGGGGAGCGCTCTTCGTGAGCGCACCCCCAGTTGAAAGAGCGGAGCACGGAGCGCGGCGGTGTAGGTCCCCGCAGCGGCGCAGGAGCCCCCTCGGCGCAAGGGGCCGCCGCGGCGCATGGAGTCCGGCCGCCCCGGTGCAAAGGGCCACCGGCCCGCACCCCCCCTGCCGTGGCGCTGGGGGCTGCCGGCGCGCACACCCCCGCCGTGGCGCATGTGCAAGTGCGGCAGCTCCGACACGTTTTCATCTGGAGGCCATAACTTTCGCCTCGGTTGGAACCACGAGGTCCATGCATACTCAAATTGAAGCTCTTTTGAAGATCTACGATGTAGAAGTGGCCAATCATCCGAAATCTCGATCGTTCGAGTCGGATTTTCCATCCCCTTTTGCGGTAATTTCGGATGTCTTAATCGTTTAAATTCTCGTATTTTAAGTTATAGTTAAGGGTCAAGGGTCTAGATATCATTTTGATTTCTTGTTAGGATCTCAAATAAGGTTTCAAGTCATTGATCGACTTTTGTAAAGAAGAGATGAACCCCGAGGAGGCCCGAGAAAGGATTTTCGGCTCGTTGTTTCGTCCACGTGCTCATTATCGAGGTGCTCATCATTGAGGTGGGTGATTCTGAACCAAATAGTTTGAGCTACTAAACTCTAGAAGCATGTTAAGGCAAGGAAAATATCCAATAAAAGTATTTTATGCTCTGCTTGTTTAGTCTCTGTACAAGGAAAGGAAGAAATGAAGTTATATGCATGATATTGTTGAATTGTTATTTGAGTTTGATAAAGTAAATGAAGTTATTATAAGTTAAGTGAGCTCTCAAGCATGTTTAGATATGATAGAATTGTTTAAATACAATTGATGCTAGCATGAGATCTAGAATTACTTTTAGTTGCAATCTATATTTATGCCCATTCATGTCCTAGTATTTGATTATTGGGTTTTGCTAAGCTTAATTAGCTAAGAATATGCTAGAATTGTTTATATACAATTTATGCTAGCATGAGATGTTTAGAATTGCTTTAATTGCAATCCATGTTTATCCGCGTTCTTTTTCTCGTTTTGGAATGTTAGATTTTGCTAAAGCTTATTTAGCTAAATATTGTCTTCTAGGGTAGTGATAAATCCCTTAAAGGCTGAGATCATGCTCAATTAAAGAATTAGCCTTAGACGACTGCTCTAGGCTTGGTATTGCTAGCTAAGTCAAGTAAGTAAGGAAGGTTAAGGTTAAGGTTAAGTAAGGAAGGAAGTTAAGGAAGGATATAACTTCTGTTGTAAGCAGGTTATCGAGCTCAAAGAACAATTTATTTGCATTATCATGTCGTGACCTTCGAGTCACCAAGTTGAACATTTGAAAGTAAAGGGAGTCACTGCTGGGTAACCCCCTCGCATACTCAGAAGGATACTTGAGGTAACCCCTCTCTTATCCCAAAGCAGGCTTAAGAGTGCAGTAGACAACAGGTTTGAGCCAAGGAAGGCGCCTGAAAATAAAGAAAAAGGTTTTGCGGATATGGAGAGGGCTTTCGCGTTTTGCTCTCCATATACCGCCAGTTATTAATTGGATATTTCTAAAGTTTATCAAGAGTTTTCTCATAAAACCCCACTGAGTACATTAGTGCTCACACCCTCTTTTTCAAATATTTTCAGGTTGAGATACTGAGGCCGGTGATGTGCTGTTGGTGGGGTTGTCTGAGGTTTCAAGTTTGTTGCTCTATATAGTTACATGATTTTCTTCCGCTATGTTTCTGCTAAGTACTCTAATGTTCGTATTTAGTCTTGATATATGTAACTTGATTCTTGATATTAGCATGTCTTAATTGTTATGATTCCAGTTATTGATTAAGTTTTGAGAATTAGAAGCATGTTCTTTTGGTATCCCAGTTATTTTTTCATTAATTCCAAGTTAATTAAAGAGTCACACTTGTTGAGCTTATTGGTATTTATTCAGTTTCAGTCGACCTATGAATAGGTCTTGCATGCTTGTTGTTGTTGTTCGCCTATAAAGGGGCTTTTTCTTTCAAGCATGATTCTACTCATTTTCAGTAAATCTTGAGTTGTCCCTTGTTTCGGCCTATGATATGGCGTTCATTTGACTCGATTGAATCCTTTAACCCCTTCGACTTTTTTTACCCCTTTGATTCGTTGAAAACGATAGTTCTTCCAAGTCATAAAGTTAAGTTGCCTAAGTTCTTAAGGCGTTAACTTAGTTTAATTCTAAAAACACCCTCCCTGGATTTCTGATTTTTCGTGCTATTTTACGCACAACAACCCCGTCCCCATCCTCAGGACCGGGCTATTACACATGAACCTTATCTCTAATGAGGTGGTGATCTTGTCAGGTGTCATTCTGAATGACTCACATTATCTAACCACTAGCTGCAACTTGTTTCCTTTAATTTGGTTAAACTTACTTTAGAGTGCAACAAACATGTCCAATATCTTGTTGGCAGGGTGACAGCCCTTAGCATCATTCATGAGGTCATCATCCAAAGTTTGATAGGTTGTCTGAGTGACAAACTCCAGGTTCTTGATCATTTTCTTATTGGGAGTGAAATTCTTCTCTTTAGAATCTTTGCAGGTTTGTTCGCGTTAAGAATGCACTTTGTGTTATCGGCCATGATCGTGATTGTATCATTCTCGATGACCTCTCATATGTCCCATGTAGAGAACATATATGTGCTCACATACGTTTGCTCTAGTTCTTATAATTTTCAATTGAAAATTTCAGTAACGTATGGTTTCCCGTAGTATCAGAAACATTAGAGCAACATGTAATAATGAAGAAAATAAAACAAATATGAATCTGATTCATACAGATTGGTCATATGAACTAACCGCTCTGATACCACGTAATGATCCCAAATAATTAATCAAATGCTTTGGGAGGTGAATAAACACGCGTACTTCATAAAACACTTTACATAATAAGCATGCTCAGCTGGGCAATCTAAGAGATGCGTGTGGTTTTTTTTACTGAAAATGACTTTAAAGCTCAAATAAGGGAATTGAAGTGGATAAAAACAGTTAATGAAAGATAGTAAAGACACCATGTATTATAGAAATTCAAATAGAAAGATTCTATGTCCTCTCTTATTCCAGAGCTAAAAGAGAATCACTATGATTTCAAAATACAACTCAGATTGGACAATGATCAAGTGATACTCACACCTAAAACTCACGAACTAAGTAGTTGTTGTTGGTATTCTAACTCTCTTTCAAGTATGAAAAACTCTTAACTCACACTTTTTTCTATAATGTCGCTAGGTGTGCTATTGTAATAGCTAGGTGTGCTATTGTAATAGTTGGTAGGATTTTAAATCTCCTAACATTTTTGAAGCTCAACATAAATTACAACACTTTGCAAGAAAACATGACTTTCAGAATGAATCTAGGAAGCTAGAATGCTTGAATCGCTTAAAGGCTCTCAAAATGCTTGAAATTTGTACTTCGTAACTCTCCAAATGAGCATGAACTCCTCATTTTATAGGAAATAAATCAAATCATCCATTGAAGGTACAATTTGAATTATTGTACTTGTGAGCCGTTCTTTTGTCTTCATCTCTGCAACCCTGACATGGATCAATCTTCAAGTGTTCTCATATTAGCTCTCATTTGGCACAATTTGTCTTCTTTTTCCTTGGTCTTTACTCTCTTTGTCTTCTAGCTTTGATTTTCTGACATCGGGGATTTCTTTCTAAAAATGGAAACATGTCCCCTTATCCTTTTTCGATCATCATTTTGTCTTTTATCTCAATTTCATTCAAGGATATGAAATCTTACCGTTTGTCTTTTGTAACATGTCAAAACGGATAGAACTCAACTTCCACTGACTCTTGATTAGGTTATGCTGGGTTTTTCAAACTCTAATCTTCAACTGATCTGTTAGTAAAAAATTACAGCTGAAAAATCAAGAAAAATTAAATGAATTTTTATAAAAAGTATTAATTATATACATTATGCATACATTTTTATACTTGTAAATTTCTTCAAAACATCGCCTTAGGCCTCTAAATTTCTTAATTCGGCCCTGGTTTTTCATTATGCTGGAATTTTCCCCTATCTTGTTACTTGGTCAATCCCCAGAGAATAATACACTTGCAAAATTTGACATCAATCAAAGCACTTAAAAATATTTTAACAAACAATATATATATATATATGAGAGGGCTAACATGCATATAGCCCCTAGTATATAAATTATGGATTAATTATATCTATTAATTTAGTAATTTAGATGGTCTAAATTGTTTTGAAAATTATTGAAAATCTACGTGCTTTTATTTTCATGGTGGACAAGGGTAAAAATAAATTTGTTTATTTTCAAGTGGCTAACTGGTCCAAGTTCAAAAGTTCAATGGGTTAATTAAGCTGAGTTTGAAAGTTCAAGGGGCTAACTGAGATAAATTTAGTTTAAGGGTCAGAATGCTCCTTGAGAAATAATATAGTGGCCAAATTGAGCCTTATCTCATATTATCATGTAATTAATCATTATTAATATATATATATATATACATATACATATATAATTTTAAAGCCAATATATTGCATAATAGTATTAAATATGATAAATATGAATTATATGATAAACTTGCTAAATTTAGAAGGTACATTGTGAAGTTAGAGAGTTTCTACTTATATTAAATGCTAGCTACTTTAATGTTAGTTTGAATTGAATTTGCTAGCAATTCAAAATGTACCAAATCTATACATATATTAAAGCAAAATCGCAGGGGTAAATTTGTCATTAAAAGAAGTCAGCGAAAATTTTATTTAAAAATCTATTTCTGGTGAAAGTTTTCTAAATTGGATTTTGCTGTAGTGGCTTTATTGTCATGGGATTATCATGAAGGGCTAGGGTTCGAATCCCATTGTGCCACATTTTATTGTTTCCATTTTTTTTTTCTTTATGGTTTATTTTTTGGATTTTTTATTTTTTTGTCTTTTTCTTTTTCTGGACCTTTCCTTTTTTTATACTCTTTCCAACTTTTCCCCTTATTTGGATTTTTTTTTATTATTTCTACCCCTCTGTAATTTTTTCTTTTGCTACTTAATATTTTATAGGTACGTAATCAAACATACCATTTACTATGATAGTTAACATTAATTTTATTTATTTAATATTGTAACTCTTTTATTTATCTCTTTAATCTATTTTTAACCCGTAGGTACAATCAAGTCCACCATTTATTTTAATTAACATAAATTCTAACTATTTAATATTGTAAGTGGTTGTATCTTTATGTATTCATTTTCTAGACTTATTTATATATTTTTTTTATATATCGCTTTCATATTAAAATATTAAAAAATATATTCACTCCAACTGATTACATTAATACTCATGAAAATTATGATCTTTCGAATCATAGTTATCCTACATTTATAAATAAAATTTTTCCGAAAACACTTCAAATTATTCCTTATAATATTCTTCAAATTAGTCATTTATCAAGGTTCAAAATTCTCCTTATTGCTTTAAAACTCTCCATCCCGTGTGCATATGTTGAGGAGACAGAGCAGTAGAGATGAATGGATTGGTGATTCATACAATCCTTAGTAGGGATGAAGGATGAATATATTGTATATGGAATAAAGACGGTCACTCACACATTTCTTCTCAAAATCTAAGTTTTTGTTTTATATTAAGATTGTTGAAATTTATCTATACACGTAACATCGTGTGATATAAACCGATTATGGTATAAATCGCTGTCTATCACACGATTTAACAATTACATTTTAGACAATAATTTTTGTATATTAGACAACAGTTTTGAGTTAATAGACAACAATAGTGATATTTATTGTTGTAAATTTTCTTCTTTTTCTTTTTTACATTTTCCACAACGGTTTAGATTACAATTATTGTATTTTGACAAATTTTTACAATCTTATTTATGCCTAAAAAATAGATTTTGTTCGTGCTGCACTATAAAAAAACTAAAATAATAACAACAACAACAACAACAACAACAACAACAACAACAACAACAACAACAACAACAACAACAACAACAACAACAACATAATTTATTATTTTTCTATTTCAATTTCATCATTTAAAATAATTAAATAATTATATTTTTTATACCTATCATAAATTCAAAGAAATCAAATCTTCTTTAATCGTGGACAAGACAATTATACATTGCTATTTAAAAAGTTGTGTCGTTTGAAACATTTCAATTCAATCCTTCTAACATGGATTTTCAATTAGTTCCTAAAATTTAATTTTCTTTTTGTTTGTTGTAATTGGATAAAATTAATCTTCTTATATAATTAATTAACGCATGTGCATATTGTTTTATTAATTTTTAAAAATTGAACACAACATATAGAATTCAAAAATAATTATATTCGTACAGATCTAAAAAATAATAATTATTTGTGCATCGCACATGAGAAATACTAGTTAGTTAATAAAGCATATACCGACCACAAAATAAGCATTCATTTATTAAAATAAACATTAATATTCAACATTAACCTAATCAGTTTATAAAGCATTAAAGCAAACAAAATTAAGCATTTGCACAAAAAAAATGTTCAATTTTAATATTGAATTTAATTAATAAAAAAATCTTGCTATTTTTTTTTAATCCAGGTAACCCAAAAAACTTTAAATTAAGAAACTAACTAAATGAATTTTGAAACGACAAGCAAGTAACGCTTTCAAACACATAAAAAAAACTAATAATATATTTGAATAAATAATTGAAATAAAACAAGCAAATAATTCAAACTAAAATTCAAACAATGCATTGCCTACGACAAAAAATAAGTATTAATACAATAAAAATAAGCATTAGTGTTCAAATACACAACATACAACAACCTAACATAATCAATTATTAAAGCATTAAAATGAACAAATTAGGCATACTCACCCACAAAAAAAAAACATTAATGTTGATTCCAAAATTAAATACTCACTCGCAAAAATAAAAATAAAAATATTAAATATATATAAAAATAAATCACTATTTTTTTCTTAAGCCACATAGATGACACACCATCATTTCATATGCCAAGTCTTTGCTTTAAAAAAAATGTTATTTTAATCTTTAATTTATCATAATTTTATTTAATTAATTTTTTTTTTATTTAGGGTTCATCCATCTCCAATTAGGATATATTAAAAAATATATATAATTATGAACTTATGGCACACTAAGTGGAACAAGAATGAACATAGGGGATCTCATCCGCATAGATGACACGAAAAAAAAATCTAATGTTGATTCCCAATTCAATAGAAGCATGTATATCTTTGTTAAAAAATAGAAATATACGGTTACACAAAAAAAGAGAAAACTCATTAATGAAGGGAATGAAAATTTATTAGGATGTCAATCTTGTTTGACCAAAATGACATTTTCCACAAATTAAGAAAAGAATCTATATTAATTAAAAAATTAATCCTGACCGTTCATATATTTAGATCTAATGGATATAATTAATCCCTAATTTACACATGAGGGATCTATTTACATTTAATCTTTCATCTAGAGCTGGCAAATCGGACCGCCCAGCCTGACCCGAAATTCGGGCTTGCGACAAAATTTGGGGCCGGTCCGAAATTTTCCGAGCCTATTTTTGTGAGGCCCGGCCCGAAAGTATTCTACGCCTATTTTTCGAGGCCTGGTCTGGGCCGCCCCATGGACCTAGTGCATTTTCAGCTTTTGGGGCAAAAAGCCCGGCCCATTTGGGCCTCTCTTATTTTCGGGCCAGATCAGTTCGGCCCTAAAATTATTCTGGGCCTAATTTGCTTTAGCCCGACTCGACCTGAAATTATTCCGGGCCTAATTTTTTTTAGCTTGACCCGGCCTGAAAAGTTGGCCCGACCAAAATTACTAGCCCTACCCTCATGTCTCTCTATATATATAGTAGTAACTATATTTTTTCTTAAATAAGATAAAAAGAAATGTAACGTATAATGCTACTAAATGCTCAAACATGCATGATTTTCGTATTCATAAAATTGTTGAATGATGCATGTTTGCGGAACTAATATATAATTACCTTAAATGTTGGAATTACCAATTATTTGTGTGCGAATTATCATTTAAGGGTTAATGGGAGGGAGGAAATTTAACTACAAATGAGATTCGGAGTAATAATTGAAATTCATGAATTATCACATGGGAATTCCTTTTAACAAATTTGGTGTTCGATGTAAATAGTTTTAAAGCCTAAAGTCCAAAAAGAAAAAAAGAAAAAAAAAATCCTTCTATTCCTAATTTTTCAGTTCCTACATCCTTTTCCACCAACAAATTATATATTTTGAATAAACTCTTTAGCTACTAAAGATCGACTCAAAAGAAAAAAATTGAAATATTTGTTTAGTGGTTCTAGTTCATTTTGTAATCTTGGGTTTGTTTTGTTTTTTTGTTACTTGTTCTTTTCGATTTTTTGGTAGCACCGATACTCTAGTTACTCATTAGTAATTCCCTAACAATGTTTTACTCTCATAGATTTTAACGAGACCTGCTCTCTTTTAATCTTTTACTAATTTGATCTTGTCTGTAAAATTTAAAGGGTGTTAGATTTCACGTCTTTGTATGTTTCTCCTTTTCTCTCCTCTTTTATATATACAACTTATATTTTTACTTTTAAAACCAGATAATTACTTAATTAATTTCACTCTTTCTTAGAGCATCCACGGTGGTAGGAAGTTTTGGGAGAGTTGGTGAGGTGGAGGAGAAAGGAGAGGAAGATGGGTGAGAAAAGAGGAGAGAGAAATAACACTTTTGCTATCTCCAAAAAGTGAAAAAATAGGATCCACACATACACACAACCACATTGTCTCTCTCTTTTTTATTGTTTTCTCTCTCCTCTTTCATTTGTAGTGGAACCATGAATAATTAACTTTGAGGGAGTATTGTTGGAGTGAAAAATAGAGAAGAAAGATGCTTGTGATAGTGATGTGACACATAAATTCCTGAAAATGGAAAAACACCATTGTGGATGCTCTTACTAGCTTGATTATCTTATTCACAAGTTCTAAAATGTTTGTTTTATGTAATAAAAAGCCATCCATCAAATCGTCACCAACATTAAACTAAAATAAAGAAATTATTCTTTGATATGATGCGCAAAAAAGGCGGTTAGTCCTCCACATGAACTTATTTAATCATAGAATATGATAAAATTTATTACATCATGGTATATATTTTGGAAGTGATAAAATAAAGAAAATAATTAACTACAAACATATCTGCAGGCGCAATAGTGATTGTTGGGCCCAATTAGACAAGCGTAAGATTGAGGAAAAACACCATATCTCAGCCTACATATCTCCAGGCATTCAAATTTTCCTACTTCAAATGAAGTGTTGTCCACATCGTAATCGCATAATTTTCCTTCCACTATATGTATAAAACAAATCAAGTACATAACTACATATACACGGAGGGATCTGGTCTTTGTGTGATACAATTTTATAATTCAAAATCCGTAACACGTACAATCAAGATTCGAACACAAACACAATTAAACATTAGTAAAATTATAAATGTGACTTGAATATTAATTTTAATCCAGATCTTTAACCAGATGTCTTCTGTACATTGATCTGTAAAAGTGATAAAACGGTTTCACATATTTTTTTGTCGAATGAAAAGATCAAAATTCAGAAGAACAAAAATAAACCTTTTGTTTTGCATGTTCTCGTGTTTAATATTCTGAGTACAACTAAGTGGTTTTAATTTATTTGTTGTTTTTGCGATATTCAAAATTATCGAAATTTTTATTTAATACTATTTTCAATAAAAAAAATGATTTAATACTAGTTTACTTTGCATATGATTACAAATATATATATATATATATGCTTTACTACAATTTAATAATTCAATATTACATTAGGTGTAGCACTACTTATGATACCTGATGTCATGGAGACAATGAGTAGCAACAACATAGAGCTTTGACATTCTCGAGTTGCGGAAGAGGAAAATATTTGAAATTTGAAATCTGGTGTATAGAATTATTAGCTATGTTAATTATTGAGTAATGAATAATATATAGTATATGATATTACATGATTTCTAGATTCGAAAACGAATTTTGAACGTGTTTAATAATTCTAATTGGATTTAATGATTGAAAACAAATTAAAATGGCATTCCTTGTGTTATGGCGTGGGTTTAGCAAAACTTAATTCACTTTCCTTTTATACTAGAGTAGGATTGTGTTATACTTCATTCGTCCCAATTATATAGTTCCTATTACTATTTTGGAGTGTCCCAATTATATAGTCTTATTATTATTATTAATATTATTTTTCATAGTAATGTACAAATACATCCTTAAATTTTGGAAATAATAAATTAATCACTTAAGTTTTTGAAAATTATAAATTTAAAATAGGAGTACTAATGTTGGAAGTTTGCTTTTGTATCTTGTTTTCATAAATATTTTTAATCTAGGTGTGAGAACTACGGACTATGTTTATTTACTATAATTATATGACTTATCTTACTATATTTTAGTGGTTAATTATTAGCACTAAAATATAATATATTAAGCAATAAAAATTAAAAAAATAGTTCACACTAAAATATAATAAAGTAAACAATAAAAATTATAGTAAATAAACATAGCGCGTAGTTCTCACACTAATCACTAGTTCTCATTTGATCAAATTCCTACATGGTAATATTATATTAATATGTGAATTAATACTTAACAAGCTTTAAATTCTAGGGTGAATTTCTGCAACTCCTTAGCCGGTCGATCATCTATATATATATTATAAAAGTCTATAACCAATTAACCATTAAGGTTTATTTCACGTCCAATATAATAACATTCTTTGAAAAAAAATTATAATAATCCAATTACATGCAACTACTTGTGGCAATTAACACGGTTGAGACTATCGAGATAATTAACAATTTTAAAGGGTGTTTTCTAGTTTTAAAACCCTTTACACGACATATGAGAGCTTCTACGGTTTTGTCCCTAAAATTTAGTAGATCAAGAGGTCCATATGAGATAAATCACGACATATACCTCTATCGATGTGTAAAATTTTAGTCATTGTTTTCAAAATTATCAATTTAGGCATATTTTTGTTGATGTAGTAAAATTGTGATCAAATAAATTATTATTTTGGTCTGAACTAGGGTAATATTTTGATTCAAAAATAGTATTATATTCTCGACTACTACTAATAAATACTTTATTTTATTTTTTTGAACATTGCTTACTTTATTTTAATTAATTAAACTTCATATTATATATATATTTTTGTTTTTAACAAGTAAAGATACTTAAATGCACGTTAATTTCAACATCAAATCTCAAAATTGATTGATGATTTTTTAAGTACACAAGGTCTGGGCTATTAGATAGTGAGCTCAATGTGGCTATCCGAAAGCCAAGGACAATCACTCTTCCGACATACAAGTTCGTAAGTAGTAGGACCAACAAAAGACCATAACTGAATTGATTTTAAAAGATAAATATGCTTCGAGTAGCACGTACGATTCACGAATTTTTTTACAAGGCCCCTACATATTTTCAATTTCAAATTACTAAATGATTGTTTTGTTTTTCTTTGAACATTATTTAAATCACTAGACATAAATACATAATAATGATTGAAACAAACAAAGACATTATTATTGATAATGGGCAACAAAGAAAATAAATTTAATAAAATAAAAAAAAATTAACAATTTAATCTGCAGGCGCAGTAATGGTTGCCGGGAGAGTCTGGTTTCCCAACAAGACAAGCGAAAGACTCAGGAAATTTTCCAAATTTCTGCTGACAAATCCCTTTGCATTGTGGGTCAAATCCATATTGGCAATCAGTGTGGTCCACGTCGTATTCGCAAAATTTCCCTTCCACTAAACAATCAAAACAAACAAAATCCCTATTACAAGTTAACATTCGAATCAAAACACAATCAAACATTAACGAAATTATAAATGTAATAGTAAATTTTAATCTTATGTAACAATAAAAAGATTAAAATCTTGAAGAACAAAAAGTAATCCCTTTTTTTATGTTCTCGTTTAATATTCTGAGGTACAACTAAGCAGAGCTGGTGATGAGAGTGCGATGAGAGCTTTTACACAGGGCCCTCAAGAAGCCCATGTATTTTTTTAATATTAGGAGTCTAAATTTTATTAATAAATTAAAATATAGTATTTTTTAATCTAATATTAGAGGCAAACATTTTATAATTAGCGCCGGGATCCCGAAATATTTAAGATGGTTCTGCAACTAAGTCATGTTTTTCCTTGTTATTGCAATCGATGTTTAAAATTATCGAAAATTTTATTTAATAGCAATCGTTTAATTTGCATGTGTGTGTGTGTGTGTGTGATTTGTGTATGCATAATTAAGTATTATATTAGGTGTAACAACTACGATGATACCTGATGTCATGGAAACAATGAGTAGCAGCGACATGAATACGTAGAACTTTGACATTATCTCGAGTTGCGGAAGCGGAAAATATTTGAAATTTTGAAATCTTACTGTATAAAATTCTTAGATATGTAATATGAATAATTAGTAACTAATGAATGATATATATATATATATAGGGGAGATATATTACAGATATAGATATTGCATGATTTCCTACTCAACATACATGATTGTTGAAAACAATTAAATGAGATATCCCTTGTTATGGCGTGGGTTTACTAAAATGTATTAACTTTCCATATATAATAGTATATGAATGTAGATATTGCATGATTTTCCTATTCAACGTGATGATTGAAAACAAATTAAAATGACATTCCTTGCTTATGGCGTGGGTTTATCAAAATTTATTCACTTTCTATATATAATAGTATATCAATATGGAGATATGGGTAAATCTTCTTGGCCAAAATGTGGCCAGCCATCATCCATAATATTAATTAATAAAATTAAGACTACAATATTTGAAAAAAAAATGTCTCTTAACGATAAGTGTACTGAAATTTCGAATTAAAAATAGTATTTAGTCCACTTATTAAGGGATAACTTTAGAATTAAAATCATTTCCTATATTATTTTGCACTACCATAATCAATTTTTTTCTTACATTTCTAAATTTCATTTTATTTTTCAATATGTTATTTTTTTCTAATATTTTTAGCAAATTATATTTTTTTTTGGTTGGAAAACTTTATTTCATAGCATTTAATTTATAAAAATATAGTATTGTCTCTTAATAAAAAAATCACTTTATAGAAAAATAGTTTATTATTTCGATTTTTCAATTGAATATATTAAATTATACCAATTACTACATGATTCTATTTCTAAGGAAAAAATATATTTAATTGTTATATTTATTTTGGAATCACTTTCATTTTTCTTCAATAAAATTCAAAAAATACATATCAAATGTATATATTAATATATCTTTTTAATTCTTTTATTTGGAATCAAATAATATAAAAATTGAATATTAATAATAAATTATTTAAACAAATTGTGAAATTATTTTGTTAAATAGATAAAATAATATTTATTTTTGATTATATGTAAATATATCACATAAGAATTTTTGAGTTCAATGGGAGTGGGTGGAATTAGAATGACTATTCCCTAACTTTTGGGAATACTAATTTCTCTAGGAATGATGATATCTGATTTTCAATCATACTAATCTCAGGAATTAAATTTTTCAATGAAAAGTAAAAAGAATGAGAGATTTGTTTTCCGTCCAACATAATATTCTTTGGGAAATAGTTATAACCCAATTACGTGCAACTAAGTCTAAATGTGGTTCTCTAAAAAAAAATGTGGTTCTCTCACAAAAAAGAAAAAAAAGGTCTAAATGTGGTCAACAAGGTTCATATATGAAGAAAGTAAAAAAAAAATATTTCCAACGGCCAAGAACAAAATAGGGACATGTCATCATTGAATTTTGATACCATTTTGAAATGGTATCAAAATTCCAAACATCTAAAGACCAAATAAATAGATTGGTGCGATTAGAAACGATGCATCAAAAAATAAATTCGAAAAAAGAATCATCCCCTTCATGTTTCAAATACTCAATACTCAATTTTATTCACTGACTAAACATGTTGATGCGATTAGAAATTATGAATTAAAAAATTAAACCAAAAAGAAATTCATCCCCAATTTATCTTAAAAAAAATCAATATATTTAAAGAAGAGAATACTCATATCATCAGCATATTCTCGACGACTATCTAAAGCTACATATACCCAAGTATTTAAGCACAATTGTACCACCACTCCAAAACAAGTAAAAACAAAAATACCACGTAACAAATCATCAAGTAACAAAAGAAAGTAGTGTCGAGCAATTTCAAAATTGTCGTATAATAATGTGTAGTATCAAGACGTGATAGCTATGGTGGATTTTATTTGAAATAAATTTTACAGAAATTTGATTTGAAGCATATGAATATACATCCGAACGTATACAATTCACAAGGCAAAAATCAAGCATCTGTAATGAGTTACAACTACATGATGAAAGTTAATATCAGCTCCTCTAAAATTCTAAATCCCCATTCTTGACAGTATTTTGTCACTAAGAAAATTTAAATTCGGCAAATGGGACACAATCTTCAGACAAGAGCAGCTTCCACCAACACTTGCGCAGACTGAGTGGTGTATATGAAAATGAACATCCAAAACCACAGCAGTTCTTTTGAGATGATCAACGACGATACCGGTACCTCTTGAAGTTGAAGTAGACGTGCAAAATTCCCCTTTCAAATGTGCATTTGAATCCTTTCTTGTGTGAGTACTCCCATTCCTTATTGACAATTCGAAAGGCCTGCAGACGTGACAAACAACGGTAAGTGGATTTTTCAGGAAGATTTCTTATTCTGTTGATTTTTAGACTAGTAAGCGATAAATAATGAAATCTGCATATAAAAATTGAAAAGGAGAATGCAGATAACTTACTATATCTTCATAAGGCGGCCCTGCATGAAACCTTATGATGCAGGTCTCAGCACTATCACCATCTTTCTCAATCGTGTAAGTAGGGGCTTTTTGTTTGTCGACCAAATCAGGATAAAAGATGTTGAACTTGTATCCCTGCACAATCTTGGGGGGCGGGTTGTCATGGTCATAGTGAGTCTGATTATACTTATTCCATTCATAACCAGTATGTACACGGTTAAAATACTTAGGCTTTCTGGGACGGTACTTATCATGCCACCAATACACCTGTAACCATAGGCATCAATGTATAATCATGTCAGAGATTGAAGAAATTCCTAATCTATCAAGGTAGTTTGGAGAAATAAAGTACAGTTAACTGTGTGCCTACCTGAGAATCAAGGTTGATTTCCTCATTTGATCCAAATACGACATCACCTTCTTCCATTGCTCCCATGGCTTTCATGGCACTTCTCTCAAAGTTATCCTCTGGAGGATTCTGTCTTGAAGACATTTCTTGGATACGGCGGTCTTCTTTTACAGCAATACGTTTCCTCTCCTGTACATACAAATGCCAACATGTTCAGTTTATATGTCAAATACATCCAGCTAGCTCGAGAATATGTATATCAAATTATCACTTATCAGTGTCAGATATTACTATAAATCCCCAAAGGAATAAGACTAATGGTAATGGATGCATTATGATTCTCTAAGTTCAGATCCACAATAAGTTACCGAAAGTCAGAAATAAGAATTAAAAGGACATTGTGAGAGACGATTGGGCTATAGAATCTTCCAAAATCTGCAGAGTTTACAATCTTAAAGAACCTTCCAAACATCTCCGCAGTAAATTCTAAAGACTAAAATTACAAAAAAGACACGATTCCGCTATAGATCCAATCAGGATTGCATAGAGTTATGGGTGCCTAATTCAACAAGAAAAAGAGTTGGGAAGAACAATGTTTATGAATCCCCTCTTGAGCGGGGGAACTTGACTCAACAAATTTTGACTAATCTAAAAAAATTTGACAAATAAGTCAGTAAGTCTTAGTTGATAACCTAATAGAAACACTACAAACATTGTTGACCAGTCTAGTTAAATTTATCTTCTGAATGTATCCAAGCATTAAGAGGGACAGGAAGGGAGAGAGAGAGAGAGAGAGAGAGAGAGAGAGAGAGAGAGAGAGAGAGGACTGGGCAAACATGAGGCCCCATTAATTCCATTCTAGGCATCCTCTCACTTTCTTCTTCCCCTTTTCAGGGATATAAAGAATAGGCCAAATATAAAGGACTATTTTCCACACTTCTAATAGCTCATCAAGCTTAAATATATGAATATATTAAAGCCAATTTACCAATATAGCCTTGTCCTCTTCAGGGTCAATTGCATCTTCATCTTCATCTTCATCACCATGCAATAGTTGAGGTGAATATGACCCAGCTAGTTCTTCTTCATTTGAGACCTCTACTTCCATTACAGGTGGTGGAGAGACCCTAGCATCTGCATACTCAAAGACTGTTAGTTGGCCATTTAATGTACTGAAATTTAGGGAAGCAAATAGAAAACAAATTCAATATCCATACCTTCCACAGCTTCTTGATCAGACTCCTGATCATCAAGTTCTTCAACCATTTCTGTCTTGATATTTTCACCCTCAGATGGGTCCTCTAGGCGTTCCAAATGCCTGCGCAACATGTTGGCATGGATTTCCTTCAGACAAGCCTGCAATTCACAGTAAGATGTCAAGGCTTACTCACATTTCAGTTGATTTTCCAAAAATTAGAAACCTAGGATTGAAAAAAGCACCTTTGCTTTGTAAATATGGAGTCGTTTAAGAATAGCTTCCCAGTATTCAACCACTTTCGCTGTCCCGGATCGCATTTGCGATTCAATCTTGGATTGCAGGGCTTCTAGCTCACCATAGGTTTTCCCTTGTAAGAGACTTTTAACATCAGCTTCAATGCTCATATGCAAACCTCGTTCTTCACCGATCATCTCTGGAGGTAATTGCTCTCCTCGCACTCTGGCACGTTCTAATGCATCCTTTTTTCTGGCTTCAGCTAGTTCCCATTCACAAACTACCAAAAGTGCCTGTTATCCATTTACACAAGGGTGTGAAAAATCCCAACTTTACATTCATAATATTTGAAAGAGGAAAAAAATACAAACCCCCCTAAGTTCATCATAAACTGGGGGTCAACCATCATAATTTATCCCTGGGTAGCTAAGGATGCCAATAATTGTTAACTGAGAAATAGACAACAAAAAGTAGAGCAAATTCAATGAGGCCAATATGGGCCCAAAAGAAAAAAATCACATTGCATAGAATTAATATTTCGCATGCTTGAGAATTTAAAAATTATCAGAAGCGCCATAAAATACCAAATATTAATTTTGTGAACAATAGATTTCTAACACATAAATTTTAAAGAAAAATCCAAGACTTCCAATAAATAGATTCAAATAAATAAACTATGAAGAGTATGTCAAGAACTCCAAACAAATGAGACAACGCATGATCGTAAGATGTAAATCATAAACTAAACTAACATACAAGTAAACAGAAGAGTCTATTTATGTAGATAGAAAAAGAAAGCTGCCATACCTCCCAATATCTTATATGTGTAGGAGTTGCTCTGTCTAAGTCAAGGTGCATCTTTATGTCATTATGAAGCTCTTCCATTTCATTAGCAGTCAAACCCTAAAATTAAAATAACTCCCAGTCAAACATCAAACATGTCCAGACAAAATCCAAGACAATTAGAATTTTCCCTTTAAAAATATATGAGAATTTTGCAGGAGGTTTATTGAACATTAAGAGAATAAACAATGACAAAGAACCAAAATTTGAGATATATATTATATATTTTACCTTAAAGACCATGTATGGTTCATTTATTTCTATCTCAAAGTCATCAGAAGGATCTAGATGTTTAGTGAGAATGTCAATCGGCTTAGTACGACCTTCACGTAATCGAATCTCTGATCTCATTTTGCTTTGATCAAAATGAAACTGCAAATAAAAGATATTGCAAAATCAGAAATGAGTTATGTTTTGAAAAAGGACAAAAGCAAAGTACGTGACAAATACATCAGAATGGAATTTAATGATTTACCTCTTCTTCTTTCTTCTCCCAATCGTGGAACTCAGCTCGTGCACGCTCTCTAGCCAGTAAAGCCTATAAATATGAGAGGAATAGAAAGTTAATCTGTGTGAAAGAATAATATAGATGACTCAGTCAAGTCAGTCCAGTGTGTCAAATAACAGAATCAGCCCCATCTATAAGTAAAGACCAGTATCTCACCATCTCTTCCTCACGTTGTGCTTTCTCAATGGCCCTTTCTTCTCTTCTCTTTTTTACTTTTTCAATCTCAGCCTACAAAGGAAAAGAACAAGATAAGTACTGTCTACCTGGACAACAATGCATACATTACAATGCAACTCTATCAAGGGTGTAAAATAGTATCAAAGAGATGTAGAAGGACTGAGGAAGCATAGCAGAAGGGTTACAATTAGCTGCATATTCATAATGATTTATGGTTCCACTATCTGAGCTCTTCAAAATATATGGGAACTATATAACCATATTATACAGCAGCATGAAATTGTCAGCCTAGAAGGAAGGAAAACAAACTGAAGTATACAGGACTTAACCAGGAGATCCCAAAACACATCATAGGATGCTTCAACATCAACACAGACCAAAAAAAAAGGAAAGAAATACCAAAATGCATAAAAAAAAATCCTTAAGTTTGGGTTTCAATAAACAATTCAACTTGTCAAAAGTGTAAAGGAAAAAAAGCATGGCAATGTTCAATACAAAAAAATCACATTATTTCAAAGTGTAGTTGCCTCATCCTACAAAAAATTATGGATAAAACTATTCCCAGACTAAATGATGGCCATCATTTACTACTCGTTCTTTATGTTGTTTCCTCTAAATCGACAGTATTAGCTCACCACTGATAACTAAGTAAACATCAAGTTGAAGCTTGCCTCACTTTACAAAGAAGGACCACCACATCAAGGATATCCATGTTCTTAATAAATATGACTAAAATAAGTAAACATCAAGTTGAAGCTTGCCTCATTTTAGAAGGTATTTTACAACATTGAGACGTCAAAAAGACAAGCACATTATATAAGTGTGATACAAACAATCTTACCTTTCTTTCCCTCTGCCTCTTCTTCTCTGCTTTTAGGGAGAACTCGTCAAGTGGCACACCCTGCGACACATCCCGCTCAATCTTCTTTCTCCACACAAAACTGGAATCCAAAACATTTTAAATTTAAAATTCAGGCAAATTTTGAAATCATCTATTTTGCATCTGTCACTAGTACTCCAAGATCAAATAAAATTCCAGGGTTTTTATAGAAGGGCCAGTGTGGTACACTAGACTATATGTAGAATCCTTCTTTTCAATGGTGTAGTAATGTGATTCATCAGCTATTCAATATCTGATGTTACGAGGGGAGTTGAAGTCGTTTCAAATACTTGTACGCTTATTAAGTGTTCAGACTAACTCAGAAAGGCGTGGAATGCAGCAGTCGAATCAACTTAAAAAAAAACAACAGAATCTATGAAATTAACAAGTGCAGAAATCGCGACTCACTTCTCATTCAAATTAGAATCACCAAAGGGGTTCGAATCGTTGGAATAACCGGCTACTTCTCTGCTGGACAACTTCAATCTCTTCGCATTTTTCATAGCCTGCATTACACGAAATCGGAAACACAATAAACACAAACCCCGACAGAAGAGAATAGCATAAAATAATTGTAATAAAATTGGGGGGAAAATATGCACCCTCTTCTGAGCTTTCTTAGAGAGATACTCGGTCATGACATCATCCGTAACCTTTCGCTTACGCTTACGCTTGGATGAGTCGTCGGAATGCCGTTTACTGCTTCGGTGGTCGGAGTCGGACGGTGATTCCGACGAGAAATCATCGGAGTGGCGTCGATGGCGTCCTGCCGTCATCTCGTCGTAATCGCGAATAGGGTTTCCTTAGGTTGATTTGGGTATGGACACGAGTGCTGGAGTTGAACGATGAATCCGCGGCTTCAATGAAGAGATATTTCTATAGAAATTAAATTAAATACGGATTATGTAGAGATGCATAATAAAAGTACAAAACCTCTAAAATATATATTGATTTTGTTTCCTTTTTAAACGAGGTCGGCGTCCAAGAGCACGAAATAACCAGCCCATGTTATTTTTTTCCTATAAGTATTATACATGATGTGTAAAAATTAGCCTTATTATTAATATAATATTATCACACATGTATTATACATAATGTATAAAAACTAGCATTATTATTATTATACATGATGTATAAAAACTAGCCTTTTATTATTTCTAAAGCAATTTTTAGCTTATTTTGGGGAGTTATCATGAGTCATTTAATAAGCCACAAAAGAAAATTAAGATTAACATGAGTCTAGCATTAAGAAAGATGAAAAAAGAGGTAAAGTATGTGTACTCTAATTTGCACTATCAAATATAGACTGATACTAACAATTAGCGCGTAATTAATCAATTTTATAATCTTAATCATATCGTACACATTAAGATTGGTAGTTCTCCACCTTCATAGAAGACTCGAGCTGCGAAAAGAATATTTGTAAATATTCAAATTTAAAATCACATCTTGTGGCCAAATTGATTAATCCGACAACCCAAATTTTAGTCTGTTGGTCCAAATAGTTTGGAATTTTAAATTAGCAAAATAATTAGAGGGAAAGACAATTGCTATTGAGAGTTCGACACAAACCTCCAAACAAGTTGTGAGAAGTTCTAATTTCCAGCGTGAACCCTAGTTAGAAAATGGGAGTTGAGATTTGAGGGAAGAGAGAAAGTAAGAATAATTTTGAATTTCCCTAATCTATTTAAAGTATTAGCATTAAATAAGTGAAATAATATATGTATACCCTAATCGTGTATATATATATACATATATACTATTAACATGTTACAATAATTTTTCATGTACTTATGGTGTTGACATAAGATACGCACACGATTAGGGTTGTAAACTAATCGAACCGAGCTAAACACTTTATTGTTCGAACTTGGCTCATTAAGGAATATTTCAGCAGGAGCTTGATTCTAGTTTTCTTTCCTCTTGCTCAAACTCGACTCAATAAATATTTGCCATACTCGAATTCGTGTTTGAGCTCGCCGCATGAAATACTTTAAAATTTATTAATCGAGCACAACCTCGAATGCATGACAAAAGACTCGTTTAATTTACATATTCGAGTTCGAGCTAAAAAAAAAAGCTTGTTTAATTTACATACTGTATTCAAAATAGTTATACAGTTATACTGTAATATTCATGAACGTATTCACAAATATGTTTGATTAAGCTCGAGCTAAAACATGTTTGCAAGCTGACCGAATCGAAAACTACCATGTTCGAACTTGTCTCAATAATTTTATAGAACTCGATTCAAGGCTTGAGCTTATCTAGTTTAAAAAACAAACGAGCTTTTTTCAAGCCGAGCTTCGAATAGCTCACAAGCGCATGTTTGTTTAACCTTGCACACGATAAGATTAACCAATCACCCATTAATTATCGGCCTTAATAGAAACACACTAACAATTGGTCAGGCGTAGTTAGGGTTGTAAATGAACCGAATCGAGCTGATCGCCTAATATTTGAGCTCGGGCCATTAAGGAATATTCGATCTCAAGTTCGATTCGAATTTTTTTATTTTTGTTTAAGTTCGACTCGATAAATAGTTGTAGAGCTCGAATTTGGCTCGAGTTAGACTAGTGAAATATTAAAAAAATCACTAATTAAGGTCAATCTCAAATTCTCGGAAAAAAAATTACTAATTAAGGTCATTTATACATTTGAACTCCGCTCGGACAAAAAAAACTCATTTAATTTGCTCATTCAAAATATTTATAATATTTATAAATATGTTCACAAACATGTTTAATTAAATTTGAATTCGAATATTATTAAATATTCAGTTTAGGAAAAATGACATGCGTCTCTTATTAAGGTGAGATAACCTCTCATAAAAGCGAAGCGAATTTTACGATAGTAAGTTAGATTGAATATCAATTTCTAATAAATATATTCGTGAGTGGGCCAAGATGTACTCGAACTCAGGTCAAATAGGTCGCGAGCATCTTGTTCGCTTACAGCTCCAGGCCTAGTGAGTAGTGATGCAAGTGACAGAAGCACATACTTACATATATCATTCAAAATCATCACATAAAATCATTTCCACTCTCCCCAATTTCCCTCTTACACATTCTAAATCTTCTTCGATTCGATCCGATCCAATCCAATCCAATCCGATATCGCCACCGATTATGATGAATAAACGCATCCCCGATTGGCTGAACAGCGCTCTCTGGTCCTCCCCGTCGCCGCATAATGACGGCACCAGCACGGAGCCGCCGTCTCCGGTTGCACCGCCGCCCGCCGAGAGACCGCCGCAGCCGCCGTTGTCCTCATCTGTCGACGCTCACGACGCGAAACGAGAAACTAGAGATCCGTTGAGTAGTGTTGTTTCTCAGAATAATGATGGTGCTTGTTGCAGTGATGAGGAGGACGGCCGTTCTTCAGCAAATTCGACGGCTTCTCCGGCGGCGCCTCCTGCTGCTAAGGATTTTTCTCGGCAGAATCAGATTTCGAACGAGGTTTTTGGTGCTGGCGTGTTTTTAATTTTTATTCTTTTTGTAACGGGGAAATTCTAGTAAAATTAGGAATGAAAGTGATTTTTTTGGAGACGAATTAACATACCTTTATATCATTTGTGTACCACTGACTTTCATGCTTTGCATGTGCAGTGCTTTAACTCGCTGTGCAATGCTACGATGTGATTAACTTAAGATTATGATAGATTATGAGACTGATCTTTTGATTCTTTTATTCTGGCATTTGTGTTGATACATATTTATCATGGTGGATGATATTTTGAATTATGATGTTTATTTATGCATGTTTTATTGGTAAGTGTAGTTGTCCAAGAAGGTTATAAATATGGGAGAAATACGGACACTAGCATTACAGGGCATACCTGATGGAGCTGGTATTCGTTCAATGGTGTGGAAGGTAAGAATTATAGTTTTGTTAATATGTTTGGTTTTTGTGCATCTGAGTTACTGATAATGATGTTATTAAATGCTAAGCGTTTCTCATTCTCACAATTGATATTATTATTATTCCCCGCTGAGATAAGAACTAATGATCAGGTCCGAAGCAAATTGTGCCTTGTGCTTATACTCATGGAATAAATGAAGACTCCTGGAATAAATTCAGTTTTTCATTTGCATCTTAACTCCTTAAGTTAAAATCCATATCCAACGAAGATTATAGTTTGCCTTTAAGGGGAGATCCGTTCGTAGTAATTTTACCTAAATACGATTTAACTGTCTGTTTGCATTCACATTGCATACCCTGAATTTTAATACGGAAGAATGCAAGAATCACATATAGCACAACACTTTTTCTGTTGTCTCATTATGGTGAGATAATTTTACTGTATATGGCAATCAAAAGCTTATTCTGAATTCTGAATATGTATGTGAAACTTTGGAAGCTCGGTCAATTATAAGCAATTGTTCTTAGAGAGTTTTCGTCATGGTAACATATTCATCCCCCCTCCCTCATGTTTCTTAGAAAATTATTCCATTCTAATCATTAAAACTTCACCTATTAAGAGAAAGGAAATCCCATTCATTGGACACTTCAAAAATCAAGAATTGATCTGTCGATTAACTTGGCCAATTTACATGAGCCATGCCCTAGTATCAGTTGTAGAGGCTACTGTTCAGGGTCATGATTTACCCCAGTATCATTTACTTGTGGTTTCTATTTTCCACTGCCAGTAGGCTGCACGTCTATCTCTATGATAATAAACAGTAAGAGCTCTTTTACTTTTTGGGACGGGATAAGAGCACGGTATCCAAAATGTGTGTTTTCAGTAGCCCTAGGATTATGTTATCCAAATAATTTTATGTTTACATTGTATGATTAACCGAGTGACTAAAAACATCTTATATTATATATGATCTTTTAGATAGAAAAAATATTTTAATATTAGATTGATAAATAGAAAGACTAATTTAATATTCCATTGACCAAAATGACTCTAAATCATATTTTGTTGTCATTTTTTTTTGAGTTAAAAGATGAATAAATTGTAATATTGTAAATTTAATATTCTTGGGCATGTCACTTCTCAATGAACTTTCTGACCAAAATAATGATTTGAAGTATATTTGAACTTATAGTTTGAGTCCCCATCATCTAAAGTGCAAATACAAATGTAACTATGCTGCTAGTGTATCCAACTTGTCAAATGGCAAATTAAAAAAGACCAAAAGATTTTCTTGCAACCATGGATTGATTGATGGCCTAGAATTGACAACATCACTTGAATACTGCAGAAATAAGAAATTAGTACTAAAGAGTGGAATAAGTGAATGGAAGCACCGAAGCAGCAGCCTTCTTTTTAAGTAGACTATGTGAATGCCAAATAAGGACAGTTGGGAAAGATTAACAACTGAGCACATATAGTTCCCACTATTTATTTCCCTTCTCGAATCCATTCTCCATAAAAAAAATGGTTCGTAAGATTATATGTGGATTCTTTGCAGCTATTATTGGGGTATCTGCCAGCTGATCGCTCTCTTTGGCCTCCAGAATTGGCCAAAAAACGATCTCAGTATAATCAGTTTAAAGAGGAGCTACTGGTGAATCCTGTAAGTTTTCAAATATTACATATCCTGCAAGCCATATATATTTCATATTGACTCAGTATGATATATATGTTGTGTACCTAGGAAAACCATAAAAATATATAATACTGGTCAGGTAAACAAGCAACTATTTTTTTTTCCAAGAATTTGCCTTTTGAGGTGACTTGTGAGGAATATTGCCAATAAGGTCATACCATGTTATACATTTTGTGATTTGAACATTGTTGAATGTTTAGCTTGCTGGCCTTTTTATGCTTAATGAGACAGTGATAAATCAATTCCTTCTTTTTTTTATATATGCTTGCACTTGTTTGTTTGTAAAATGATCAGATTTGAATTTACTGTAACATTTCTTTAATGTGTATTTATTGGTTAGTTTGGTTTGATGAATTTCCTTTAGTGCTGGGTGAATCCGCATGTGAGGTTGCTCTTAAATAGAAATATTGTCCTTCACTTGCACAAGAAAATGTCACCAGCTGTCTTGAGAAGTTTTACTGGATATTTTTCCATTCTGAAGTGTTGAACTGCTCATTCTTTTCCACCATGCGCTGGCAATTTCATACTGAATACTGTTACATGTCTATATTAGAACCCACATTTATTGCTCACCTTCTGATTCTCAGTTTCTTACTGGTTTATTTAATTGATTCGAGAGTTTATTTGTTTTATATGAAACCCTGTATTTGTATTTTGTAGGATACATATTGAGCAGAGAGCTTTTTTTTTTTTTTTTTAATCGGGAAACTCTGCTATTACCTAAAATGTCTTAATCCTGCGGACTTTTTTTACCATTTTTCAATCTTTCGACATGTTCTCAACTGTTTCCATGGCTAGTCAGTCAGAGATTACAAGGAGGCTGGAAGAGTCAAGTCTTGAGAACCAGCAACTGGATACAGGCAGTCCACGCCTCCTCTCAAGATCAGAGATAAGTCATGGAGAGCATCCCTTAAGTCTTGGGAAGACTAGCATTTGGAATCAATTCTTCCAGGTAGAATTATATAGCATCTTCATAAAAATGCATGTCATGTCACCTTTCTGATGCCATCCTTCAGTATGCTCATCTTGTATTTGAATATGGAAATTATTAACTTTCCCGATAGAGCATCCTGATTCCTGAATGGTTTATGTGAATCCAAGCTCTAATTCCTCGTAACTCCGACATGTATTACTGTTAGGAGACAGAGGTCGTGGAACAGATTGACCGTGATGTCATGCGAACTCATCCAGACATACACTTCTTCTCAGGGGATTCAACTTTTGCTAAATCCAACCAGGTGAACCTAGAATGCTTTTTTCCTTTTTTTTTTTTTTTAAAAAATAGCTGGCAGCAATACATGTATCTTGATTTTCCTTGCTCTACTCATGTGTTTCTTTTCAGGAGGCTTTGCGGAACATATTGATTATTTTTGCAAAGTTAAATCCAGGAATAAGATATGTGCAAGGAATGAATGAAATCTTGGCGCCATTATTTTATATCTTCAAAAGTGACCCTAATGAGGAAAATGCGGTAACCTTTATTTCTCGATGATGCCTTATATATTTGGTTATTATGAACTAAAGTAGCCCTTTTCTGTTTGTGAGTATATAAATTAATAGAAAATAAGCCTGTCAAATTATTATTTAGGCTGAAATATAAATTTTATATTATATCAAATCACATCAGTGCCTTTTCATTTTCTTCTGTTTGACATGATGTTAACATACTACTTTTTTTATCAATGTAAGAAAACTGAGTATTTTATTTATAGATTATTTGATCTGGTTTTATTATCAACTCAACCTTCCAGCCCTATATTAATGAAGTTGGTGATGAAGAAGAAAATCTGAAAAAAAAATACTGAAACTTCCTGTACTCTGTACCTAGAGACCTCCTCGGTGTCCTTACATTAATTTTATAATTCTATAATATAATGACTGAACTTAATTCAGAACCCCAGGTCCATATTTGGTTGGAAGAAAGTACTCTTATTTTGCACCTGCTATTTATTGGATCAGAGAAACTTTTTGGATGTATTGCTACTGCTACAATAGTCCTGTGTTCTGATACATTTTATGGTGTTTACTGAGATGGTGAGAAATGATGTGAGAATATCATGAATTTTTGTTTCTTTATTTTTGTTTTTGTTTCAGGGTCGAGTGTAATGATAAAAATTCCGAGCCTTTGTAAAAGCACTTAGCTTAACCGCCCAGTGTACACAAACAGATGTGATTTATAAAAAAATGATGAAGATATGAGATAGCAAAATAGATTTTTGTAATGATTGTGAAAGATTTGAAATGAGGTCTTTCCAAAGTAGCCCATTGCAACATTTGGTAATTTTCATTTTATTGAGCAGAGAGGGAATTGAAGGTTTGAGAGAAAAACATGGCAGGGCTAACATGTTCTGTGCAAGCATTTGGGATCTGGTAAACACTGGAATTCTAAAGAAAAGTTATAGGGAATTCTAAATTTCTCCATTTCATTGCTAGCCAAGTAGTGTTGGTTTTCCCCAAAGTGATTCCATTATCTTCTGCAACTATGGCTGCTTTATGTATGCATTTTTTTGTTAGTTTTCTTTTAAGTTACCATTTTTCTTGCAAGCCTGCAGGCTTCTGCTGAAGCAGACACTTTCTTCTGTTTTGTGGAGTTATTGAGTGGGTTCCGGGACAATTTTGTTCAACAACTTGATAACAGTGTTGTGGGCATACGTGCCACCATTACAAGGTTATCACAGCTTCTAAAGGATCATGATGAGGAACTCTGGCGTCATCTTGAGTTGACAACCAAAGTAATATTCTGTGCATGCTGCTTGATCATAGACTTAATGTTATTATTTTCTCTCTTAATCGACATGTGTTATAGCATACTGAAAATGGATGATTAAAGTAAACCTCTTGGATTCATTAGGTATCCATTGAAAACCATAACAAAAGATACTCAAAACTTAAAAACTATAACAAAAGGTATCTTCAAGTACTTATTTGGTTTCCATATTTATCATTCTGGTCATAACTAAAATGGCTCAGGCCCTGGATAAGCTGTACTTCGTGCATCCTGCAACTATGGTTTCAGTAGTGTTAATGAGTATCAGCCAGTGAATATATTTATGACTAACCTGTAAAAGTTCCTGCCAATGCTTTTAAAGCCTTCCGAATATTATTATTGTTGTTGTTATTGTTCTTTTTATTTATATATTTTTTATCTCAATTCTGATGTTTTAAGGGTCCTTTTCCTCACGTGGTTGTTTTGCAGGTTAACCCGCAGTTTTATGCATTCAGGTGGATTACACTACTTTTGTCTCAAGAATTTAGATTTGCAGACAGTCTTTTAATCTGGGATACACTACTAAGTGACCCTGATGGTCCTCAAGTAAGCCAATCTATTAACCAGTTTATTGGGTACTCAGTATTGATCATCTAATTTTATTGTCTTATTATTAAACTAGGATATTCAGCATGCTTTTTCTTTACCTTTTTTTTTTTCAAATAAGAAGATATCATAAGAAAGTTGATGTTGGATAAGTTGTGAAAGATATATTTAAAAGGAAGATGCCATTAAAGTTAAAACTGAAGGCAAGAGTTCATAACATTTTCTTATGACTATTGCTCTTTCAAATGCGCTCTTCAGCCAATATTTGTTCGAACTACGGTCTTTCTGACTATGAAACATGCACATGACATTCCGCACATTAAGAGGATGATACTGGTTGTTGTAAGCCTCGGGAATCATGGTAACCTGCAACTAGATGATACTAGTTATGAGGATTTGGAATCGCGTATGTCTTGGGATTTTAATTAGAGAATGCTGAAACAGGAGGATTAAAATCAGCTGAAAGTTGTAACCAGGGTGTTCTATCGGTTGTTTGCGTAAATCCAATACATACTAGAAGTAACTGAATACCTAATTTGTATATTTTAATACTTGGATTTATTTTACATTATTTTCTTGAAGATGGTTTTCAAGGATGATGCTTCTTCTCAGAGGCAAGTCTTAGGTTAAGTGGAAAATTTTCATGAAACCCGCTGTCATGTGAAACTTGAGTACATGAATCAGGTAGACATAATTTCATATTAACCTAATCTAACTGCAAAATAAGCTGAGTAAGAGAAATACACATGCTTGCAGATGGTCTGAATTGATTATAGTTGTAACTGACTACATTTGGTGATTGCATTTTGAAGTCCTACTAAGAAATTGACCGTACTGATATTAGTTCCCACCCTAGAGGAAAAGGTTGATCTAAAAACACACGAAATTATAGATAGAATATTAAAGAAATCATATCCAATATTCAAAGAAAAAACAAGGAGAAGAAGAGATGAACCATGGAATTGTGGAGCCAACAATGGTGAGGTCTTGTTAGAGTTGGTTCTAGAGTGAAAATAAGAAAGGAACAAGAACTATGTAGCAGCCACTGGCCCAGTGTACGTAGAAAGACAGAAAAGACTAAGCTATCGTTACAAAATAACATAAAAATTACAAAACTATCCTAATAGCTACTAACAGTTGTAACTTAGGAGAAACATGATGAAGCAATATAGAAGAAGAGTGTAACCAGAGGAGCATTTTTTCCTTTCTAATTGCTCCAAGCAGTCCTCAAATAGTCTCCCTGTTTGCAAAGGGTCAAAGTAACCAAGGTATGGTTCTCCATGTACCCTCCAATACTGGAAGTCCATTCATAGCATAAACTTTAGGATTTATCATAATAAAATCATAATTATTCTTCTATAAATATGTTCTCTTTATTAAACAAGATTGATTTTGATCAAGCTGTGATGTCTTTAAACAAGATTGATTTTGATCAAGTAGTGATGTCCTCAAATCTGCTTCTGAGCTACCAATTTAATTGTAACCTGCAAAGTTCGTTCATTCTTTTAGCATCAATCTGTCTCCTTAAGCTCTGACTGAAAAGTTGGAATCAATATGTTTGGAAATGATATGGTCATTGAGTTCAATTGACGAGCCAAAAACTAAATATTTGCAGGAAACACTGCTCCGAGTTTGTTGTGCAATGCTGATTATTGTCCGGAAGCGTCTACTTGCAGGTGACTTCACTTCTAATCTTAAGTTGCTGCAGAACTACCCGTCGACAAACATCAGCCACCTTCTCTACGTTGCCAACAAGTTGCGGGTTGTCTGAGCATGTCGAGATATTTGATCAAATGTTCTCCATGTTTGTGCTTCTGTATGTCTTCCGATTTTCGCACTACCATATCCTATTTCTTGTATAACTGCCGGTGTAAATGTAATTTGATAATGATTCTAGGAATCGTGCATTTGGTTCATACTTCTTTCTGAAATTCTACCAGCAAAAGAAGAATGATGGAAGGAAATTTTAGCATGCATCTTAACAGGCCTATTCAGATCTTTTCTTTATTTTAGGAGGGAGTCTTGTGTCCGACATCTTACGGGTAAATACCCAAACACTACCAAACAGCAGCAAGTTACTAATATGTCGCGGAATATAAATAGATCTTGACCCGGTAAGGGTGTCCAACACAAGTTTTTGTGTTATTTTAGTAAAAATTTACAACTATATGTTACATTCATTGTGTTGATATCAAAATGCTCGAAACTTTTGATTTAGAGAACGTGAATCATAACTCAGAAGACGCTATTATGTAAACAATCACGTTTACTTTCCCATATCATATAAGCCAGCTAAATCTGCTACATTAATTGGATTGAACAGTTCAAATGACTTCACTTTCTATTAAAGAATCACAACTTGACCGAGCAGAGAGCCAACCTAGACAAGCTCCTACAAATATTTAGGAAGGATAGTTGTTTTTTTTTTTTTTTAATTATTATTTTACTTCATTTATGTGTCTCAAGCAATATAGCCACAATGAGAAAGAAAAGAGGGATAAGCTTCGTCTTAGATATGGGAGGAAGAAGTCTGAAGATTGAGTTCCTTTACGTAGAATTTACAGGCATGGTAAGTTTCATCTGAAAATGAAAAATACATAAAAAAAATATTTCCTACAAATACATATGCTCAGATTCAGTAAAAACGCTTACATCCAAAAATACCAATGGAATCCTCTAACTTCACCGTCTGTGTCTACGTAGAACTCCCAAGCTAACTGTGGCTACATTTCTTAATTTCTTCAAGTCATGGCTGCAATGGTATAAAGAGTGTCAAAGATTCTGCAAATGTTCCCGACTATTTTTCCTTTCAGAAATACAGCTTGAAATATCTAATGGAGGCAATCAGCTGATAGAGTTATACAAACTAAATCATTTGAATTTCCGTGAAATTTAAAAACTAGCTAAAGGAGTACCTGCAGAGCCACATTAGAATAAGTACCACTGGTAGCTTCTGCGATTTGGCCTCATGATGTAGCTGTAGGGATTATGGACATTTCTCAACTAGTGTTGGCATGAAATCCTACTCTTCTACACGGATGTTGAATTTGAAGTGACAGATTCTGGATCATCAGTTCCTCCTGCTGTGAATTGACTGTCCAAGATATCTAAGACATTATCTGGCGGACATCTGTCAGCTGGATTGGCAGCTGACATCTGACAAAAGCACTCTGGCCATGAATTCGTGTAAAATGACTCAGGCGAAACCCGCTTGTGGGGCCCACCAAAGTTTGTGTTTTGCATTGCACGCCTAACAGATTCTTCAAACCCAGCTGTATGCCCCTTCTCCCGCTCAATGAAGATAGGAGCTAGAGCTTTTCTATCAGGTATTATGTTTGTACGGAAACCATAATAAAGGCGGTGGCCAAGAAGATTATTAGCGAAGTTGCTTGGCCCGTCATATGTTGGCATGAATATGTCAGAGAGCAGACAAACCATATAATCTACGGCAGAGCCCACCAAACCACGACTATTCTTTGCCAGTTCACCAGTGGAGTCTAAAGAATTATGATTCTCAAGGCGAGGGAACAAAGATCGAAAAGGTTTCATAAATCGTTCACCACCAAATAGCTCGCCCGCGGCAAGGTATATTCTGGTAGAGTTGTCAAAACCCATAGATCGCAAGATAAGACCAACCTGCATATCATTAAAGGATCATTTTAATGTATTGATAATTCTGCTGACCTCCTTGAGGTTGCTTAGCTTACTATGTGTTATTTTCATGTATTTTGGCTACGGTTATCAAGGCCTTACATCAAAGATAATGAATGATACCAGAGAATAGAAAAAGCGTGAAGAATTAAGAGTCCATGCCTAATAAAAGCAGAATTTTCCATTTAATGACCAACCCCAGATTATTTATGAGTGGTGTTGACAACCTAGTAACTAGCCCCAATAACAATTTTATTTTTCGTCGCTGGTGTAGTGTCCTAACTAGTAGCTCATTGTTAGCATTGACCAAGGTGGAAGGTAGTGACAATGCTAACAAGGAGCTACTAGTTAGGACACTACACCAGCGCTGAAAAATAAAATTCTCCCGCAAGGTATATTCTAGTACCATATAAGCATGCATTTGAGATTAACATAAATTTTCTAATCAACATGCAATGTTGAGAAGATCATGGGAAATTTCAAATTAAAAAAGCAGTAGGTACATCAGCAGTAAACCACAATTTTTTATAATTAAGAGGAGGATATACCTCAAAACATGCAAAAGATGGTGAAAATGATTTGACAAATTGTAGAATTACCTCTTCTGGAGTTAGAGGACATTTTCCAATTGCCCTTCTCTCACTGTAAACAAGTTTCTTTGGTGCAAAATTTTCCTCTCTATATTTCCTCAGAACTTTTTGTTCTTCAGGAGTAAATATATCAAAACACCTGAAAGAAACCAGAAGTTGCAGGGTTTAAACTTGTCAGATATGCAGATGTTTTCCATATTTTCTTCCAGAAACATCTTTTAGGCCATTATCATGCAATGTTGAACATCAGATCTGGGGAACACTCATTACTATTGAAGCTGATATATCAAGACTTTTTGATTTATACTTGCTGATATTTTAGGCTATCATCACAAATGAATGGGTCATTCCCTAAATGTTCCCCAGCTGAATGACTATTAATTGACAAAAGACTAATAAGTAAGAGGATTTACTAGCTTGTGATACATTAAAGTTCCAATAGGTCAATGTGATTTAGCAATTACCCTCAATTAGCACACATTGTGCCTATACTCAACATATAGGAAAGAGAACAATAAAGGGTCTAAAAGTTTTGGAACGATTTATTCTGATTTCCTCATCTTCTTTGTTTTTTCATTCTCATTAGGTTTATTTTTGAGGGGCTCAAGAATGGTCCAGTCCAGTGGACACTAGATAAAAACGCCATAGTGCTTCGGGGTATGGATTTTCAATTTCAATGGAAACACATGTTCAGGTGTGCCAGAACATACATAGGGACTTACCCAGCAAATGACAGCATATCCATCTCGAAACGAAGATGTATGGTCATGAAATGACCTTGTGCACGAAGTCTATTCACAATTAAGTTGCTCAGCTCCATGATGTGAGGCTTGAACCTTAGAGCATGATAGTTCACTCTACACCTTAGGCGCTGGTACTCAGGGATGTCGATTTCTTCTGCCAAGCGATGCGAAAATGGTGTAAGATAAATAGCACCGTGCTCTTTCATCTTCGCCAAAGCATCTGTCGTATACCAACTGACAGGAGCATCTCTTGGAGGCCGTATCTGAGAACAAAGAGTGTGGTGTGAAGATATAAATGTGAAAATTCACTATGTAAAAAAAAATAAAAATAAAATTATCCTTCTATTGTGTATAAAGTTTGTGGTTTCCATTGGTGCAAATTCAATCTTTATATCTTGCAAGATTTATCCGATGATAACAATCTTCACCTGAAAAGCTTTTATCTTCTTGGTCTTCCCATTTCTCCGGATTTCTGGGATGTTTTCCACTATTCGTACGTCATATCTAAGTGACTTGATAAAATGCTCAACATCATAGACACCGTGGAAACCACTACAGAAGAACATATATAAAATACATATAATAACTCAGCTGCCATGAAATAAGATTGACTTGAAACAGTATTACATGGTTTTCCTTATTGGAACTTTAGTTATGTCTGGAAATTATTAAGATTCAATTGAAATGATTGAGATCCCTTCAGGGACCCAGTCCAGCTGGACATTGAATTACATGGAATAAATTGTCTTTATATCTTACTCATAGACGATACACCTTCCATTCACCACCACGGGTTAATAAAAAGATTGTAGATACTGATGCAGCAGAATCTCAAGTAACATAGCAGCTCCCACGAAACAATAACAATACATATCTTTGAAACATATTATAGGTATAAGTTTGTGGTTATTTTCAGAAATAGGCACCTGTCATCATGCCAGAAGGAATTTGCATCCAGTTCAGGCAGCACAAGAGTAGCATTCATGATTCGAGCAGCTAGCACAGCATTACAGATCTAGAATACCATATAACTCAACTGAATCAGATGAGTAACAAACATCTCAGCAAAAAAGTATAAACTGAATATGACAAATCGTCTTTCTAACAATACAGGGCAGGGAGAAGAGAAATCAAAATGTTTTGATGAGAAATTGTCTTTCTGAGAATACACGGCAGGGAGAAGAGAAATTAAAATGTTCTCTCCTCATATTCTATTAAGCCAATATGAGGAAGATCAATTTTTTTCCCATCTAATTCAATGAGGCCAATATGAAATCTTCATAGATACAATGTCATAAGAGAAATTCGTAAACATAAATATGACAATAGAGCAACTAAATATTGGTTTAGTTCCATTAAAATTTGAAAGTGGTCACAAGACCAAGGGTCCTAATATGTAGTTACCATACATAGAAATTATATTACTTTCTCTTATGTAATAACAGTAAATAGCCCAAAACTTGCGTTCTATGATACTATCTGACAGTTCATTCATACTGGATCTTTGAAAAGCTCATTAAGGTTGTAATGCTGTATAACCAGCTCAATAAGTGTTAGAGAAAAGGTTTACTCTGAAGTTTAAATCTCTGACACTCAAGACGGCGGTGCTAGTTTAAAACCATCATACAAGTTTCTAATGGGTAGACATGAAGCATGCCAATTATCTATAAACTGTAACAGCTGTATTCCAAAAGGCAGCAGAAAAAAAAATATAATTCCACTTAAAGAAGCACATAAGAGTTTAAATCACTTTAATTCCATGAAATAACATCTACTTGAAAGATAATGAAGAAATAAAGATAAACACTAGAGTAGCTTCTCTTGTACATAACTCCAATGTGGAAAATTACTGAAAAATATTCAAGACATTGTACAACGATTTTCCATTCAAACAGTGAAAGAAATGTGGAAAAGCGTTCTTTTCCTTTATTAATTTGAATCAAATAGTACATAATCACCCAATAAATTAGAATAGATATTTGTTCTAAACTTGAACTAGCTATCAAGCTTCTTGAATGAGCCTATAATTATATATAGAATAAACACCTAACAAGGGCGAATGAATGCCCAGATAACTTAAAGAAGAATAAAATTCTTGACTGAATTCCAACTTTCAATGAACAAAAGGCCTTCTCGTATTTACGTTCCCCTTGATTTCTAAATAAGAAATGACGCATAAGTTTAAATATGAAAGAAATGAACAATGAAACGATACAGGAATTTAATATCCAAACTAAGCAAATTGTCTAAGTGTACCAGAGTAAAAAATCTAACTTAATAGATCAGCAGAAAACAGTCAGCCCAGAAGAAATCCTAGCATCTTTAGGTTAGTGATTGAAGCCTATCCAAGTATCAAGCAATCGCAGAAAAGGGAACATGAGTACTACTACGATGTCACAAGAAGATTTATCACTTACCGCACTTCTTTGCTGATTGAGGCCACCATTACAACGAACTCGTAAGTAGCCATTAGTTTCTGCTGGAGGAGCTGCAAAAGCAGATGGACACAAATCATACAAAAAAGTCTTAAGAGTGAATCAATAAAAAGTCACGAATTTCATTGAAGAAACAATCAGTCAGAATAGCAGCATACAAAACCATTAATCTCAAACCAACCCAGAAAATCCAAAAAAGCATATGAACACGAGACAATATTAAAGAAAATCATACGGGGCCAATCAGATCTCGGAGTAGATGATGGCCTCCATCCACCAGAGGCAGCTGTACCCCAAAGCGCATCGACATCAATCTGCTCACACACAAGCGAAGTATAATAAGTAAGCACAATGCACTCCAATTCCAACTTGTCCAAATCACAAATACATTAGATCTACTATAGACCTAGATAATTCAAGGTTCCTAACTACAACATTAATAAAAGTAGCCCGAAATTCTGGTGACCCAAATCAAGACAACAAAGTAATTAACACAATACAATTCCCTTTCAATCACTTCGCCACATTTTCGAGTTCTACAATTAGAAAATTCCAACGCACCAAAAAACAAATTAACAATTTGAAGAAACTATAAGCTGTGTGAATGCATCAACGTACTAAAAATACGTACCTCGGGAGGAGTGATGGATCGGGTGTTGCTCTTTACAGTGGACAGTAGCGAAACAGTGCAGATCACGAGAACGATTACAGCAAACGATAGCCGGCCAAACATGCCCTTAACTCCCGATTGCTTCGATTGGTGCCTGTGCCCCAGCCTGCTCAAACAATTGAAAATGCATTCAGTTCACCAGATCCGAACTCTGTTCTACAATAAAATAAAATAAAATAAAAATCAGAGTGGATCAAATGCGTAGGTATATTTGTATAAATTCACCTCCTCATTGTGGGAATTTATTTAGCGATGTTCAGTTGTTCTGCTCAAGAACAACTGATTATGAGCAAGAAGAACGTATGACTGTCGACTGAGCGCGAGTGAGAGAGAGAGAGAGAGAAAGAGCTCAATCAATGATGAGTAGCAAAACTTCCGGCGAGTCGGATCCTTGTGTCGGGTATGTGGTGCGGGTTAGTATTCCTGTGCCTACTATACTATATTACTATTAATCATCACTAGTACAGTACCCGTGCGTTGCACGGTGGAAGTAACGCGGGATGTAAGACGTACGTTGCACGGTGAAAGCAAATTGTTATTTAAGTGATGCGTTTTATGAAAAAAAATTTAATTGAAATTAATATTATGTTCTAAACTTATGTAATTTTACATAATTTAGTATTTTAATTGTTATAAAATTACTTGTAAGAGTATCATAATTATTAAATTTATCAAGAAAATTATTAATACAAATTTTAGATGACATATATATAATAAGTAGGTAAATATTTGTTAATAAATAAAAATCATATCAATTCATTATTAAATCATGCACAATTTATAAGTATATATTATGAAAAATAATAGTGAAGAATTAAAAAAAATTTAATTATGAAGTTTACAGATTCTGAAAAACTTCTCTATACACAACATTTGTAGTGGTGTTGCTATCATTATCATCAAGTAAGATCTTCAAGCCAGCACGACTTCTAACCCTTGAAACAGCAACGTACAATTGGCCATGAGTGAAAACTGGTTTTTGCAACAATAAACCAACATGCGAGAGTGATTGTCCTTGGCTCTTATTTATTGTCATTGCATATGATGGCATGAGAGGAAATTGTCTTCTTTGAAACTTAAATGGCAATCTGGGATCAGCAGGCGTAAGAGACATTCTTGGAATTAGTACCATTTGCTGTGCATTTTGGCCAGTGAGAAATCTTGCTTCGATAACATGTGTGCCAAGCCTTGTGATCATCAATCGAGTCCCATTACATAAACCATTTGCATGATCTATGTTTCTCAATTGCATAACAGGAGTACCAACTTTCAAAAATAATTCATGATTCGGAATCCCTGAGCATCTGATACTGTTTAAGAATTCCGGAGTATGAACTTCTTCCAATAAACCTGTATTGTTTTCTGAGTTGCATGTCGAGTCAGAACTTAAATACAATCTGCCATCACCCTTGTTCAAAGAAAGCATGTATTGATTTACAGATTCAACCCCATTTAAAGTTGGAGCAAGTATTGCTCGTTCTTGTAGATAAGTTGTATCTGTAATATCAATACCATATGATGGAAAAGTACTGTGAACAATTGATGAAATTGGATCTTCTGACCATTTCAATAAAATGTCATCCGGGATGTCAATATTGACATGTCCATCATTTGCGCCACCGATTGTACCATCTCCAATACCGGCAATCCAATTTGCAAATTGTTCAACCTCATCAGCTGCATCATTAGGACCAAAATTTGACAATCTCAAATTTTTTGTCAATCTTAGTACCCTGCAATCTTTCCACAGATAAGAAGAATTTATCGTGGCATGAACAATATCTTGTCTGGTTCCTTTTGGGATAACTGGTAAGATCTGTCGAAAATCTCCTCAAAAAATTATTGTTTTTCCTCCAAAAATTCTACGTGCACTTGATGAATCAGAAACACGCATTATATCTCGAAGTGTTCGATCCAAAGCTTCAAAGCAATACTTGTGCATCATTGGTGCCTCATCCCAAATGATAAGTTTGCATCTAACAATCAATTCTGCTAGCGAACTTCCTTGAATAATGTTGCAGGTGGAATCATCATTTGGATTTAAAGGTATCTTAAATCTTGAATGTGCTGTCCGTCCACCTGGTAATAATATAGAAGCAATACCACTTGATGCAACATTTAACACAATTTCTCCTTTTGATCTCAATGCTGCTGATAATGTCTTCCATATAAATGTCTTTCCAGTACCTCCATATCCATACAGAAAAAACATGCCTCCTGATTTTGATGATATAGCATCCAAAACAATTTGATACACATTGTGTTATTCATCTGTAAGTTTGCTAACAAACACTTTGTGATCATTTTCCAATTTCGTTCTGTCATATCTCATTTCATCATTTATCAATCTGTTTTCCTCAGAATGAAAAAATTCAGAACTTGGGAATGACATACCTTCAAATTCTCGTAAAGTCCTACCAAAACTCTTCAACATCTTTTCAATTTCCACCAGACAATAACTTTGAATTTGTTCATCGGTCAAATGCAATTCTGTACATTTATAAGAATATTTAATAATTAAAGTTCAAATATTAAATAAAAATTAAATAAATATTAATCAATAAAAATTTTATTTACCTGGATGTTGCAACATTGATCGTTGCTTATATAATACGTCATCAGATAAATATATCCAACAATTATTCCAAACGATTTCTGGACGTCCCATTGAATCAGATGCTAACAGTGTAACAAATAACTTTCTCAAAGATTCAGCAGATGACCAATTTCTTGCTTCAATGATCCCATCAATAAATTCCTTATCATCATCTAACAATCCCAAAGCATAACATGCATCTCTGAATGAAGCATACTGTACACCATTAATTTTTCTGATGTCTTCATAAGACGTTGGGCCCCGCACTACATTAAGCAAACATCTCAAATAATATATTTCCCCACTGCCTGGTGGAACAAAGAAAATTCTTCCAATTGAGAATTTTTTTTCCTTGGTACCCATTCTTTTGTAGCTTTTTTCCAAACAAACCTTGTTAGAAATTGAACATAAGTAAGTTTCCGCGCCTCCGGATACTTCTTATTTGCTTCAAACCAAGCTAAAAACATACTTTCATGAACCGTTGGTCTATTGAGAACATCATCAATCGAATCAGAATCTTGAAAGAAAATTGTCTGTTCATTTTCAAGATGAAAACTTAATCTTTCAACGGGAGGATATTTGTATTGAATGTGAAATCCAAATATTCTCCATGCAGCCTCACAAGGGGAAATATATCTGCAATCATAGTACATACTTATTTCATCAATATTTTTCCCACTTTCTTCATCCTGAGCACTCTGATAAAATGCTGCGGTGACACGATCATGACCTTTGTTCACATATTTGAACAGATATTTTATTGATCTTGACTGGTTGCACCATTCCACATTTATATGCGCAGCATATTTCATCAAAAGGAATCGATTGTGAGGAACCACATCTCGATTATCCATCACCATTCCATTCTTCAAAATTATTCTTCCATTGTCTCTGCGTCTATATATTGGATATCCATCTTCATCTGTGGTTGTTGTCTCAGTAAAATTCAAAGTGTTAGTTTTTGAATAATTTATAGGTGTTTATTTGATAAAAGTGTTAGTTTGTGATATATTTTTTTACTTAGATTTATTAGTTTTTGAATAATTTTTAGATATTTAATTGATAAAAGTGTTAGTTTGTGATAGATTTGAAAAAATGAAAATAATTTGAAATATACATTATAGTTTAACTTTTTTTTTATTCAAATCTTGCACGAATATGGTGCACTATTCACTTGTCATGGATAGTTCTCATGTATTTCCAAGGATTAAGAGTTGCATGGCCTCTTGACTATTGTGAGGAGCTCACATTGCCTCTCTGCGACTATTTAGGTCACACAATCCTTTCGACTATTAAAAGTCACATGAGATCATCTAATTTAAAATTATGTTTATCAACTGTGTACCAAACATTAAAATTATTAATTTTTCTTTCATTTTTTCTTCAATTTTAATTATTTTTTATTTAGTATAATTTTACACTATTCTTTAGAATCTATTCCACCTAATTAGGGTTTATAATTATTTTTTAGTATTTAACTTTCATTTTTTAGTTAACATAATTAATTTTTAGGGTTGTTATTCCAAATTTAGGATATATATTTTTTAATTTTTTTTAATTTTTAGCAATAAATATTAATTGTGGTTAGTTATAATATAATAAATTTTATTTTTATGAAAAACATTATTAAAATTACGCAATTTTAATATTGGCACACGAATATGACACACAGTTTGGAGTGGATGATCTCATTTGATTAAAAGTGGCCATAATTTTCCCTTTTTTGTACACAACATGAAAGACTCCGTTAGTTTATTTCTTATTTATGGGAGCTAGTGAGTTATAGTTCATTTCTTCCACCAATTTCACGGTAAGTAAAAATTTACAAAAACGTTCTTCTTTGAATTGTAAAAGGAAATTTTTTTTTACAGGTGTGGTGTTCGTGAAGTTCTTCAAATGTTATGGATTTAAGAGAATCTTTAGTTGGAGGGGCGCAATATGAACGCTGACACTAGTCAAGGGACTATATGGTCCAAAAAAGTCATAGAGGATAGAGGGGTACTGTGAGCCTTTGACAATAGTCATAGACTCGGGGACTATATGGCTCTTGACCCTATTTTCTAACTGAGGTGGCCTCCTTATATATATATAAGACCTTATATTAGACGGGAAAATTATTACTTATAATACTAAAAAGTATTACTACTAATGCTAAAAAGTATTATACTTACTTTATTGACAATCACTTCTAAAAACAAAAAATCGATGACATTTTCTACATTTTTTTATTGGAAAAAATATCACATCTAATCATAAAAAACATTATTATGAGACTGAAGAATATTATAAATTTCGTCTGACCGAAGCAATTCAGTACAATGTGTGTACTCAAGTTTTTGTCTTTCTAATGTTATATGTATTCAAAATAACTATTGTTTAAAAAAAATTATTTGCCTTAGTGATGATTTATGCATGTTTATTTAACTAACGATATTTGATAAAAGTTAGTACATAATTTGATTTTAGTTAAAATTATTTTAATAAAGAAATAAAATATTTCAAAAATTTCTTAAAAAACACAGTCAAATTATTAAATTGCATGTATTATAAATATTAAATGATTTAGGGTTAATTGCCTTTCAAATCATGAATTTTGAGTTTAGTTTCAAATTTAACATGAACTTTAAAAGTAGGCAATTAAAACATCAACTTTCAATTTGTGTTTTTATTCAACATTCCCATATTTTTATAAAATAAATTAACCTCCAATTTAACTTATAATTGGGGCCACTTTGATGTTATTCTCAAAAATTGATGGTCGAGTCATGAGTGACTCATGACGGGCTCGAAGAGACAATCAAATTGTATGTTTGATTGGAGATCAATTTATTTTATAAAAAATTGGGGATGTTGAATAACATACAAAATTAAAGTTGGTGTTTTAATTGCCTACTTTTAAAGTTCATGTTAAATTTGCAACTAAGTTCAAAGTTCATGATTTTTAAGGCAATTAACCCAATGATTTAATATTATATGATCAGTATTTATTAATATTGATCAATAATTACTATCTACCATGCATATTTATTATATTTGGTTTTTCAGAAATCACAGGCAGCATGTCGCCTGCGACCATCTATCGTAAGTGATTTCTATAATTCTATCACGAAATCAGCTTAATAATCATTACTTCTCAATGACGGTTAGATGGGGTTAGCTTAAACAGGCATCCAATTGGAAGCAACGCGCTCCACTTGTTTGATAATTTGCGTAAGAAAGCATACGATTTGATGATTTCTTGGATGTTGGTATAATTTACTTGATCATAAGTAAATCTGGACTATCTTATTCAAGTTCAACATTGGTGTGGATGTTACAGAGCAAACAGAGGTAGACAGAGAAGGTGAGATTCTTCAAAATAAGCAGCAGCCACCAGGGAAACAAATTCTATCTGGTGATATGAGCAATGAATGAGTCAAACTCAAGTTGAGAAGCGCCGCCCGCCTGAGCTGCACGTCGAGCGGCGCCGCCCAACTCCTCCGCCCTCTTCCTGATCTCATCTCCTTCTGGTGATGCCATTAGTCTTCTCACAACACTCTCAACGGTTGAAGCTTTTACTAGTTCCCTCCTCTGTGTCCATTCTCTTACAAGAATGCTTATTTTGAGTATATCTGTTAAGAGCGCAGCGTTTCTTGGTTGGTCGGAATGCATAGGCCAAGCTGCAATCGCCACCCCCATGTTAATGCTCTCTAAACATGAATTCCAGCCGCAGTGGCTCATGAACCCTCCGATCGATGGATGAGCCAAGATTTGCGGCTGCGGCGCCCATTCTCTCACTACCATTCCCTCTCCTCCCACTCTCTCCTCGAACCCTTCTGGCAGCTCTGATCTTCTCACCTCTACATCAAAGATGTCGCCTTTATCAGCGTCTCTCAGCACCCAAAGGAACTTCACTTTGCTCTGCTCTAGCCCGTGTGCAAGCTCGTTAATCTGCTCGTCCGACAATGAAACTGTGGTGCCGAAAGAGACATAGATGACAGATTTTGGGTTCTGTTTATCAAGCCATTCTAAGCATTCGTGTTGTTGATGATTCTCTGATGATATATTGGGAGGTAATATGGGCCCTATAGCCCAACTCTTCCTCTTCTCTTCTCTCTCGAGCACTTCCATACACGGTGCTTCTATGAATCTGCAGGTGTTGTAGATATCTCCAGCTCTATAATCCGACGGCTCAGATTGTAAATCAAGAAAAGATGCAAACTCATCTGATATCCATCCCTCATAGGGGGGGAGCTCTCTTGGATGCTGTAAAGGGAAAGGTTCACCTCTGCCTGCATAGATGAAAGAGAGAGCAGAAAATGCAGAGATAGTGATAAATGCATAGGACTCTGCATTGACAATTGCAGAAACATCTTGAACCACCGCAGCCATCATAGGGTGATCGTAGCGACGACGACTCGTTCGAAATTCATGGCCATCTCCTGTAAGAAGGCAGCCAACGGGCCACGTAGCTGCAACGCGGCATTCCATGCTGGCATGAGCTGTGAAGGGAATTTGTTTGTTGAGTTGGGGTCCGGAGAGGGAGATGCAAAGGGTGGAGTGACGATCTCATGAAACTCGATTTGCGAGACTTGTTGAGGGGTGATCAGGCCGTTGATTCGAGCCCTGGCCTGGCGGTTGTGGACGGCGGAGCCGACGTAGTAGACGGGCAGCTGCCCGTAGGAGGATATGAGGCAAGAGAGCTGCAGCATCTGGTTGAGGTGCCCTTGTGCGGGCAGCGGAACTACGATCACAGCGACTTGACCTTGTTTCATGGTGGTTTTTTTTACTTAAAACTTAAAACCGGTTGAGTTGTGAAGGAACTTGTACTACTACTTTATGGACTGGTCTTGAAGATTAGTTTAAATTATCTAATTTTTTTTTTCTACAAATTAAACTAGATTACTCTTGCTATCATAGAGGCGTGTGAATTAAATACATTTGTCCTTGTGCTAAACGGCAATTGGTATCTTCTCTCTCTTAAAAAAAAGGGGCAATTGGTATCTCAAATCTCTCTTCTTTTATAATTAGTTGTATATTTCTTCATGTCTTGTCCTACTTATTAGATAGATAGCAGAATCTTAATTAGTTAAAGGGAAACAAAACATACTTGGGTCATTGTATTATTATGGTTTTTTTGAATTGGATCTTATATTTTTTTGTTGAAATAAGATCCCAACATGACAACATCGTCACTTTGTAATTATAATTGAACACTCATAAATAAACTTGTACAATTATATCCACACAGTGCACAAGCTTATCATTTCAATACCTTAATTTTGTTGGGAAGTGATAATAAGATTTCCGGTGACGTCAAGCGAGGCGCACATTCATTGACCAACAACAAATCTTGGCGGTGCAGAGATTCGGATAATTTGGAGAAGATTTCATCGATGAAGATAGGAAACAACATGGCTGGGCTTTTCTTATAACAAAATTAAAAGTAATAAAAAAATCGATTGCCATCTGTTTTTTTTTTCTTTTTGATTTTGAGCCATGTATAGTTGTACTTCCATTCATATTATTGATTTTTATTTTTAATTTCACTTCATTCATTATTACAATTTTATAAATTGATCATTGCCAAATTTATATTGTCTGTGTTATTTACAACTTATTTAACTTTGATGGGGGTACACATATTTATCTTTTATATTTTTATATTAATGCACGCCCTTTACTTTTTCGCTATAATAATTTAACATACCCCCGTTTAGTTTTGTTTGTTATTTTAGATTTTTTTTTTTTTTTTGTCAAAATGTCTGTTGTTTTATATATTTTGACACTTTTCTCTTTCAAATTTAACCTTACAAATATATGGAGAGAGAATTTATTTTCAACTTTTTAAGAAAATATAAATGAATATGATTTTATATCTATACCTATATAAAAAGGGTGGATGTTTCTTACAAAATATGATTTACCTATTATGTCCACAATTTGCACTTAATTTAAGGATAGTTTTGTTATAATTGTACTCTACTACATAAAATTATCCCTAATATAAAATATTATAAATAATATTTTTTTTGTAATATAATATATTATATTATATTTATTTCAATAGTTTTGTTATAATTGAACTCTACTATATAAAATTATCCCTAATATAAAATATTAAAAATAATTAGTTGTAAATATAATATATTATATTTATTTAATTTCTTACAAAGTATGATTTGTCTATTATATCCATAATATGCACTTAATTTAAGGGTAAAATAGTAATATATTATATTATATAATTAATTATTCAATATAAATATGTTATATTTATTTCAATAGTATTGTACTCTTTCAATTCTTTATATATCCACATGATATTAATTTTCCACCAATTATTTCTCTATCATATATTCATATCAACCACAACAAATAAGAAAGAAAATAAAAAGTATAATCCCACAACAATATAATATATTAGATAATTAATTCAATAGAATTGTAATATTATACTTTTTCATTCACACACATGAATTAATTCTCCATCAATTACACCGTCTATATAAATTACATCCGAATGAAGAGATTGAAAAATAAAAGCTTGAATTTATAGAAAGATTATAAACTAAGTCGATAATACTTGAGAAGTTATCTATCAAATTAAAATCAAGAATTTCTTCTCCATCAATCATTCTATATTTAATTATTCACCTGTAATATATTATATTTATTTCAATAGTATTGTACTATTACAATTCTTCATCCATATCAATTAATTCTCCACCAATTATTTCTGCATCATTAGTCATATCAAACAAGAAAAAAAATAAAAAAATATAATATATATATATATATATATAATTAATTCTCCACATATAATATATTATATTTTATAATTTAAATATTATTTCAATAGAATTGTACTATTGCATAGTTTATACTTACATCCCAATGAAGAGATTGAAAAATAAATACTTAAATTTATGAAAAGATTATAAACTAACCGCATTGTTCTTAAGAAGTTATCTGTCAATATTCAAGAATTACATCTTCATCGATCATTAATGTGGGAAAAAAAAGATAAGAGGACCAATTGGAATGACATTCAATCAGTGATTTGATTTATTTAATATAAGCTATTTAAGTAGTTTTAATAGAAAACATGTAATTTTAGTTGTGGCAACTATAGTGTGTGTGTGTGTGTGTGTGTTCTGAATCATATTATATGGTATGAAAGAAAATTGAAAAAAATAATGGTTCCATAATGTATACAACTAAAATGCTAAGTTTTAATTTATTCCTTGAAATTTATGTGTCCATTCTCATTCATATGATTAAAAGTAGTTTCAATTAAATTTATTGAAACTAAATTTCAACTTCTTTATTTACTGTCGGTCTCAGATAGTATTCACTGCACCAACAAGACATGTAGATGATATATGCTGAACTATATATTACAAAAATATATCTATTAATGTGAAGAACACCTAAAAAAAGTCAATGATGAAGATAAATATAAGAATTGATTAATGTAGAAAAATTTGGGATCTCTATTTTGAAAGTTGCTAGACAAAGTTTTAAAAATATGGTTAATTGTAAAAAAAATCACCAACTTTAAACGAATTTAAAATTTATACATTGCTTTTAAAATATTACAATAATAAATGATTGATTGGAAAAATAAAATTTAAATTTTGGTTTAAATGTTATGTTTTTCTAGTTTATTAATTTATAATTTGAGAAATTTAGAATATTGGTTGGTTTGATAATTATATATAACATATTTTATATTAGATTAGTTAGTTAATTAAGAACAGTTAATTAAATATGTGGGGAGGAATGATTATAATGTTGACTATCCATAATCATGTGACTGAGAATGAACATAGTCCAATTACTGATAAAAGAGTTGAAATAGAAGAATTGAATATTTTTCACTTAGATTGAACTACTAATTATTTAACATAAATTTCCAAACTATTTAGCTAAACATAATATAGAACAATAATATAATACGTAGTTATATGTACAAGTGTTATACATTAGGATTTTTTTATAGAATGATATATATTATGTGTTGTGGTTGAATGAGATGATTAAACTCCTTGGATGGAAGGAATGATATATATTGTATTGCTAATTAAATTAGTTAGTCATTGAATCACGAATTATAACTACCAATCAAATTATATTTTTCTTAAAAAAATTGTAAACAATGTATAACATTTTGAAAAATATATTGAACATGAAACCTTGAATACAATATATCACAACAAACTATTAACCAAACTTTGAAATTTTATCATTTCTTTATCATTGAGCAACACATATTGCTATAATAATAAAGTTTATATATATATATATATATCTTTAATCACATGATATTTAAACATTCAAAATCATTTTAATTTAGTTAAGTTATTTTTAGTTTTATTTGTTCAATGTAGTCATTTATATTTCAATAAAAAATATAGTATTAAATGTATGTTTGGATAAAATACACATAAAAAGTTAATATTTTGCGACATGTGTAATAATTAAAATAGTTCAACTGATTCAGTATATCGTGATATCATAAGTAAATTAATTGATAACATAGAGGGGTTAAAAATATAATTTACTTTTGAGATAAACTATATCAATTGATGTGCGATAAGGTATTTTGTCATGGTAGTAAAAAATCATATAATTAATAATATTTTGAACTCATTAACTATTTAAATTATTTTAGTAAGTTTAATTAACTTTATATTGAAGCTTTCTGAAATGGATGATGCAAGATTTTGTGAATTTATATTAATTAAAAATTTATATTTTATTAGACAGTAAAATCAAAATAAAAATTGGTGAATAGAAGATTTGAATTATATTAATACATATATACGTCAACAATCAAATGTTGAGAATTGTTGTAAAAAAAGGATGTTGAGAAAGGATACATGCATCCCTCTCTCCGTATGTGTGTGTGATAACCTCATATTTTACATGTATTTTGAGGTACATTTGATTGGTATTTGATGGGCATTGCATGAATAAAGTGATAAGTTTTGCATAGTTTCTATGTTTTGTGCAGTATCACGTGTTTGTTCATTATGAAGGGAATTAATGCCATTTTTTGTGTGAACTTCAAATGAGCTTGGGAAGACCCTAGAAAGATAGGAAATCAAGTTAAGAATGTGTTGCAAAAAGAATCGGGTCAATCGGATGAGAAACGAGTGAGAACGAAGCATAATAGTGAGAGGCTGCCGTATGAGGAAAATACCCGCGACCGGACTCGTGACCCTGTTGGTCGCAAATCACACTTTTTCCATTTTTCTGCACGGTCGCAATAGGGGCCGGGTTCTCCTTTATTTTATTCGCGACCTGGTCGCGAATTTTTTGCCACATCAGCGCCACATCATACCACGTGGATTCGCAACCCGAGTCGCGGACGATGAGGTCGCGAATCTGGTCACGAGTCGAGCGGGCTTGTCCCATTTTGACCTATTTTTGGACTTTTCTTTACTTGGTATTTAAGGGTTTGATTCACGAAAATTCCACACAATTTCACCTACCAAAAAGTTGCCACCAGAGGTTTGCTGTAGAGAAAAACAGACGCGAATAATAAGACCAAGGGATTCAAGAGCTTTCAAGATTAGAGACAAATTAATTCTTCCAGGTTTTATTTTCTCTGTTCTTAGAAATACAATGTTTACTTTGTGGATTATTTTAGTTATTTATTTTGACATGGATAGCTAAAACCCTAGTATTCTAGGGTTGGATTATGATTTATTTATGAAGTTCTTTTAATTCATTTTATTTGGTGTCTATATGATTTGATTATGTTTTGATTATTCCAGCTGCCTTTCTCTGTATTATTTACTTGATCACTAAATGATGCAATTTGATGTGTTAATCCATAATTCGAGAGATGAGTTTTAACACGAGATCTGGAATAATTAACTGGTTAGTCAATATCACTCGAGAGAGTTGCGATTAATTTAGAGAACAATAAATCTTTGGAACCATTAGGAGTTGCACAATAGGTATTGAACATACACGTTAATATTTGTTGTGTGATCTACAATCTAGGCTCTTCGAGAGAAGCTTTAGAGTACATGAGTGATTGTTCTAGCATGATTTGAATCCAACATAGACACTAAATGAATTGATTAAGAGAATGGATTAAATAATGAGTATCCAATCCTAGAATGCGTTTTTTTCTTCAGTGTTTGATTTTCCGTGTTGATTTCTTCTATGATAATTCAGTTTGTTTATTTATTTTAGATTTTAATTAGTTAAATTCAACCATGTTTTATAGTCTAGATAACTGCGAGGGATTAAATTAGATAACTAGCAGATTAATTATTAAATATATGTGGATACGACCTTGTTCACTGCTATACTAGAAGCCTCACTGTACACTTGCAGTTTAGGTGAAAATAAATACCGAATAGTGTGTGTGTGTGTATTAAAACAACAAAAATATAAATAAATTAAAAGACTATAAATTCCGAGTTCGCGTTTGAATAGTTACAATTTAATTATACTTTATGTCTCTTATGTTTATATCATCTTTCTAATTATTGATTAATCTAGAATTTTCAGATAATATTATATTTATAAAATGATATACATATATAAAATGTACTTTTTTAATTGACTACTCAAATTTAATATAGTAAAATTATTCAAATTTTAATAATTAATTTAAGCAAATTAGTTGAATTGCGTGCAGTGCACGCTTTGTCTGCTAGTAATATAAAAGGGAGGGATATATTAACCCAAAAAATTAATTTTTAATTCTAGATTAAAATTCTAAAACAGCAAACAAAACGAAACCGTCGAAACGGAGGGAGTATAAATTAAGATTTTATCATCTATTTCTCCATTAAAAATGTTGAATTTATATGAATAAATATTCATATTTGTCGTGCTACTATATATGAGTATATTTCAATATATAAATGTATTTACCGAGAAATAGCATGTTTGATAGGAAAAAAATATTTGAAATATTAAAAAATGCTCGAAAAATTATCAATTGTTATCTATTCATCTATACTATATATAAAAATAGAATAAATCTAATTTTACCTCCAATTTTATAGTAATTTAGTAATTAAATTCTATCTCGTGGGCATTTGCTTAAGTCAAATCTTATGGTATCTATTAGAAGTTCACATCGTCCGTATTGGCAGTAGGCCATTAACCCACTTAAATCGCTCAACTATAACTCTCTAAAACTGCTCAAAATTCATGATTTTCTCAATTCATTTTTTTATCTTCTCTTACTATCTCTCACGCAAAACTCAGTTTCTCTTTAATATTCTTCACAAAATTCTTGAATTGGCTTGGCAGAATCATCCAATTAAAAATTATGTGTTGAAAAAACTCTCCTCTATCCACCATCAATCAATTTCTTCAAAAAAAATCTCTAACTCATCTCTCTACTCATGCTTAAATTTTCAGCACACCGAATTGAAATAGAATATTTTGAATTGATGATGATGCGAAGGGAACCGATGACATTGCAGCCGGCGCGGCGGCCAAACAGAGACGTCTCTTCCTGTCTATTTCTTCTAATTTTTGAAGCAATTTTTGCAATTTCACAACAAGGGTCGGCAAAATGTGATATCCGACAATGAAGGTGCAATGTTCCGTATATATTTTTCTACATTTTCTCAAAAAAGTACACCCTAATTGTGCTTAGAATGTCGAACTATTTTTGATTTTCCGTGTCGAACGATTTTGGCAGATGAAAAGCCCTACAGAGACCAAGTGGATGACATTTGCGATGAAAATAGAGAGGAAGATGATACGACAAGTTGCTAGCCCGTTTTAACGACCAGAGTGGTGGTAAGAGGAAAGGTCTGCACAATTCTTCTTATATTCTATTGTATATCTTCCATTTTGACATTTGTTTTTCTACAATAAAAAGAGGCGCTATTTATGTGTATTTGGAGTCATAGCATAATAATATTTTGAGTTTCTTGGTAATGAAAAGGTAATGATTTGGGGCACTGTGGTGGAGATACATTGCTTTTCTCATATTTTTTATTGGTAAAAATTAAAATGCTTGGCGATTTTTATCTGTGTGGTGTTGCTTATGGTGTTGCCCCTTAACCTTTCTTTTATTTTTCAAGATGAGCACTGTGTAACAAATTTGTTTTGTGCACTTTGGGCACTTGATCTCTTTGTGCAAAGAGTTGAATACAATATATGGACTGATGGACATTATTCTATCATCTAATTCAGGCTCTTGGATTAGCTAATTGTTGGGGGTGAAAAGTTAAAACCTTTGTATCCTAAATATGAGCAGGGAGGTAAAGAACTTCTCTATGACATATATCATTCTACTCTTTTTTTCCCCAAATGAATGGTGATCTCTAAAGTTGTATGTTTTGGACATATGGAGAGGCCAATAAAGTGGTCTGAGCACATAATATATGGTTTAGTATCTTCAAACCTCACATGATTTTGCTTTACTCATGTGGATATTAATATATATTCAAATTATTTTATTTCTATAATATTCTCACCCCTGACTTATTCAATCATGTGCTTTTAGGTAGGAAAATGAGAAAAATGATGATGTTGTTATGATGTTGATTTTCAAGTATGAGAATCTAAGCTTCTATGCATCTTTCCATACATTCAATGAGCTTCAATTTTGGCAGAAACAAAACGCCCCATTCCCACTAGGACCAAAACTTCACCAAAAACATACATACATGCTTATGTGATAAATACTTTTCAAAAGATAAGATTTAACTTTATAAATAATTTGTAAATGGGCAGCACCTCAACTTAAAAATGTTCAAACCACGCACTCAGGCGTCCTCAAAGTCAACTTTCAACAAGGATTTTAAAATCATTAACACACGTATAACTAAATTATGACCTGACAATATACATAGCCAATCAGGTCACACGTTTAAAAGTTCAATGGTCAACCCTTCTATACATTCAAATATTTGTATATACAATCAAAATCTGACCACTGAGGTCAATAAATTTCAAAATTAAAAGTTTTGCAGAGTATTAACAGAAACATTTAATATTTAAATACTGACAAGATTTTAAAGATGATTTTAGCATAAACCACACAAGGATCAGCCATCAAACCCACTCCAGCACCTCGTCATCAACCAGCTCGATCTCCAGGACCTGAAAACATTTGAAAATATTTGGGTTGAGTGCCAGAAAACACTCAGTGGGTATTAATATTTGTCCAAGTCATACTTTTATGCTTTAAAACTGTTATGCTGCATAAATCATGAAAATTCATGAACATACTTATAACAAAGTTTACTCTTCTTCATTGGATGAGAGACCCAATATGATCACATGAATACTTTACGATTTCTTATCTAGACATTTAGTCACAAAGTAAACCGTCTATGCTTGTAAGTCGGAATTCCTCTGTGCATGAAGTCTCATAACATCCAATCATTGCGTAAACAATGCTATTAAAACATTTAACACGCTTTTCATGGACGAATTTAAAAAAATATAGTTGTGAGTTATAGAAAAACCCAGCTGGATGATCTCAAAGTGCAGTGTAATTTTTATGCAATGCTATTATGGTTCTCATTCGTCTCGACCTATAAAATTGAAATTCTAACTTAGAATTCTCAAATAGGTCATAAAGGTAATAGATTAGATCCTAAATAACTTAAATATGAATTTCCTATGCCTTGGGATCTTTTGGAATTTAAATAGAGTCAAATGGGCGAATAATGCGCATTTGACGGATTGAATCAAGTTAGTGATCCTGATTGAGAATTTATCGGACTTCGCGGACCAAATTGAATGGATAAAGATGAATTGAACTGAATTCAATGACTAAGAAGCTTGGTTTAACATTAGGAGCGAATTAATAAACTTAGGAATTTTACTACAAAAAATTCACGTTTTACCGACGGAATTTCCGACGGACATAATTCAGGTCGTCATTTAGCGACGTACTAACGATGAATCTTATCCGTCGTCATTTACCGACGGCTTAACGACGGAATTATTGTCGTTATATGTAACGACGGACAAATTCCGTCGTTATATTTACAGATGTTTGTTTTTTATTTATTTTTTAATATTTACGACGGATTATATTCGTCGTTATATTTTTTTAAATATTTTTCTTTTAATTTTAATATTTAACGACGGAAATATTCCGTCGTTAATTTTACAGATTTTTATTTTTTATGAATTTTATAATATTAATGACGGATTATATCCGTCGTTATAGTTTTTTAAATATTTTTCTTTTAATTTTAATATTTAACGACGAAAATATTCCATCGTTAATTTTACAGATTTTTATTTTTTATGAATTTTATAATATTAATGACGGATTATATCCGTCGTTATAGTTTTTTAAATATTTTTCTTTTAATTTTAATATGTAACGACGGACTGATGCCGTCGTTAATTTTACATATTTTTATTTTTTATGAATTTTATAATATAAACGACGGATTATATCCGTCGTTATAGTTTTTTAAATATTTTTCTTTTAATTTTAATATTTAACGACGGACTGATGCCGTCGTTAAAAAACGATTAATTAGATTGAATCTAGGCGCGGAATGTTCATTTTCACAGCCCTAATTTCGATCGAGCCCACCCCACCCCCTGACCCATCCACCCCGGCGACGGCGACGGAGGCGGCGACGAGCGCGGCAGCGACGAGCAGAGCCCACCCACCCATCCATCCCTCTCTCTCTCTCTGTCTGTATAGATATATATATATATATACCGTCTTCCTCTCTCTCATCTCTACCGGCGACGTGCAGCGGCGGCGGCGGCGACGACGAGCAAGCCCGACGCCTGGTGCGACCCTCTCTCTCTCTCACTGTCTGTATATATATATATATATATCAGATTTGTGTGTGTGTGTGTATATATATATATATTTTAGATTTGTGTGTGTGTGATTTTTGGTGTTTTGATTGTTTTGATTGATTATTAATTGTTAATTGTTAGTTTAGGTTAGATTAGGTTTTTTGATAATTAATTTGGATTAATTATGTGTTTATTTAGGTTATATTAGATTAGGTTAGGTTAATTATATGTTAATTGTTAGTCTAGTGTATATAAGGTGTTTATATTTTAATTTCGATTAATTATGTGTTTATTTAGGTTAGGTTAGATTATGTTAGGTTAATTATATGTTATTTGTTAGTTTAGGTTAGATTAGATTTATATTTTAAATTGTACAAATTATGTGGTAGATTAGTTTAAGTTAGTGTTTCATTTTGTGTGTGTTAGTGTATATGTGTGTGTGTGTGTGTGTATGTGTGTGGTTGATTAAATTTTTTTTTCTTGTAATTATGTTGTAGTTAGAAGAGCTATATTGAGGTTCAAACATCAAATTGAGGAATTTATCAAGTAGATTCATATATATTACAAAGGTAAGTAATGATTTTATTATTTTAATATGCATTACTAAATCTTGTAATATTCTAAGTATGTTATTTAGGGTAAGTATGTTATTTACGCAATTATCATGCTAAGTATGTTTTTTTATGCAATTATATGTTATTTAATTATGTTAAATTTATTTGGCAAATTTAGGCTAATTTAATTTTTTATTTAGGCAAATAGCATGCTAAGTATGTTATTTATGCATTTATATGTCAATTAATGATGTTAAATTTATTTGGGCAATTTAGGCTAATTAAGCTTGTTATTTAGGCAATTATCATTCTAAGTATGTTATTTGAATTTATTATGCTAAGTATGCCAATTATGTTAAAGCCGAAACGGGCCCCTGGATCCCTCTTTATTGAATTGTTGGTTTTGTTTGGGATGAGGGCCCCTGGATCCCTCTATATTGAATTGTTGGTTTCTGTTTGGGATGAGGGCCTTTGGATCCCTCTTTATTGAATTGTTGGTTTCTGTTGGTATTGTTGTTTTGAATCAATTAGAAGAACATAGATCAATTAGCGTAGAGTCGAGAACTTGGGACTAGGAAATTCACATAGGTGCTGCCGAATTTTTTTAAAAAATTAGCGCTATTTTTTAATGAATTATTTTTATATTTCATTGAACGATAATCAGTACAGATTTTATGATCAAAATTTTTAGAAATTGGCCTTCTACAATGAGTCTAGATCATGAATGGATGTACCGGCGATACCTTCAGAATGGTGCTTTGAATCCGGACTTCCTTAATGGACTAAATGCTTTCATCGAGTTTTCCTGCAATCAACCGTCCTTCATGAGTGTAGACAAGATTAAGTGTCCATGTCGTAAGTGTAAGAACATTCCATTCCAAACGCCATCTACTATTAGACTACACGTGGCAAAGAAAGGATTTGTGCACAATTATCGTGTATGGATTTATCAAGGCGAACAACAGGTGCATCCGGACACCAATCAGAATTTGGGTGGTTAGGATGGAGTGAATACATACCAGAACATGGTAATGGATGCTGCTGGTCCGCATATCAACATCAATGTCGATGATCATACCGAGGAGGCCCCAAATCCAGAAGCGCAGCGATTTTATGACATGTTGAGGGCCCCAGACAAAGAATTGTGGCCGGGTTGTCAGAAACATTCTCAATTGTGCTTAGAATGTCGAACTATTTTTGATTTTCCGTGTCGAACGATTTTGGCAGATGAAAAGCCCTACAGAGACCAAGTGGATGACATTTGCGATGAAGATAGAGAGGAAGATGATACGACAAGTTGCTAGCCCGTTTTAACGACCAGAGTGGTGGTAAGAGGAAAGGTCTGCACAATTCTTCTTATATTCTATTGTATATCTTCCATTTTGACATTTGTTTTTCTACAATAAAAAGAGGCGCTATTTATGTGTATTTGGAGTCATAGCATAATAATATTTTAAGTTTCTTGGTAATGAAAAGGTAATGATTTGGGGCACTGTGGTGGAGATACATTGCTTTTCTCATATTTTTTATTGGTAAAAATTAAAATGCTTGGCGATTTTTATCTGTGTGGTGTTGCTTATGGTGTTGTCCCTTAACTTTTCTTTTATTTTTCAAGATGAGCACTGTGTAACAAATTTGTTTTGTGCACTTTGGGCACTTGATCTCTTTGTGCAAAGAGTTGAATACAATATATGGACTGATGGACATTATTCTATCATCTAATTCAGGCTCTTGGATTAGCTAATTGTTGGGGGTGAAAAGTTAAAACCTTTGTATCCTAAATATGAGCAGGGAGGTAAAGAACTTCTCTATGACATATATCATTCTACTCTTTTTTTCCCCAAATGAATGGTGATCTCTAAAGTTGTATGTTTTGGACACATGGAGAGGCCAATAAAGTGGTCTGAGCACATAATATATGGTTTAGTATCTTCAAACCTCACATGATTTTGCTTTACTCATGTGGATATTAATATATATTCAAATTATTTTATTTCTATAATATTCTCACCCCTGACTTATTCAATCATGTGCTTTTAGGTAGGAAAATGAGAAAAATGATGATGTTGTTATGATGTTGATTTTCAAGTATGAGAATCTAAGCTTCTATGCATCTTTCCATACATTCAACATCAATGTCGATGATCATACCGAGGAGGCCCCAAATCCAGAAGCGCAGCGATTTTATGACATGTTGAGGGCCCCAGACAAAGAATTGTGGCCGGGTTGTCAGAACCATTCTCAATTGTCACTTGTTGCTCGTCTGCTGAACATGAAATCTGAGAATAACATGTCAGAGAGATGTTTTGATCAGCTAACTCAATTAATGAAAGAGATTGTTCCTGAGAACAATTTGGTAACTGATAATTTCTACACCACAAAGAAATTACTACGGGGTATGGGGCTACCTGTTGAGAAGATCGATTGTTGTTTCAACAACTTTATGATCTATTGGGCTGTTGATAGTGAATTGACTGAATGCAAATTCTGTGGTCATCCCCGTTTCAAAGAAACGAGTCACCGTTCGCAAAAAAGACAGAAGACCACTGTTGCACACAAGAAGATGTATTATTTTCCACTCACTCCGAGGTTACAGAGGATGTATGCATCTAATGCAACAGCAAAGGATATGCGGTGGCATGCATCATCTGTTGATGACGGAGTAATGCGACATCCAGCAGACTCTCCTGCATGGAAACATCTGAACATAATTTTTCCTCAATTTGCTTCTGAAGCACGTAACGTTAGGTTGGGTCTATCTACTGATGGGTTCCAACCATTTGGGCAATCAGGACAACAGTATTCTTCATGGCCTGTCATCATTACACCGTATAATTTACCCCCATGGATGTGTATGAAAGAGCAGTACATGTTCCTAACTGTATTAGTGCTAGGGCCACGTAATCCGAAAGAGAAGTTGGATATATTTTTACAACCTTTGATATCTGAATTGATTCAATTGTGGGAGGTTGGTGTGCCTACATATGATGTTTCATTGAAACAGAATTTTCAGATGCGAGCAACATTGATATGGACAATTAGTGATTTTCCCGCTTACTCCATGTTATCTGGTTGGAGCACTGCTGGAAGATTGGCATGTCCACACTATATGGAGTCTACTGATGCCTTCACCTTATCATGCAGTGGTAAACAATCATGGTTTGATAACCATCGTAAATTCTTGCCTGCAAACCACCCTTTCCGAAAAAATAAAAAAGCATTCTTAAAAAACAAAGTGGTGAATGGAGGACCTCTAGAGATGAGATCGGGACACGAAATTCTGGCTCACATTGAAGCATTAGGTCTTCAAAAAGTCACAGAGAATAATGATAACGTGACAATTTCCAAAGGTTGTGGGTGGAAAAAGAAAAGTATTTTTTGGGATCTTCCATACTGGAGCTCACTGTTGATTCGTCATAATCTGGATGTCATTCACATTGAAAAGAATGTGTTTGATAATCTATTCAATACTGTGTTGAATGTGCAGGGGAAGACAAAAGATACCTCCAAATCTAGAGAAGAGTTGAATATGTATTGTTCAAGACCAGAGCTGAAACGGAACGAGTCCACAGGCAATTATCCAAAGGCTTGTTATACGTTGGATAAGAAAGAGAAGAACATCTTATTTGAATGGGTTCGAGAGTTGAAATTTCCAGATGGGTACGTGTCCAACATGAGCAGATGCGTGGATATGAGAAAATTGAAAATGTTTGGCATGAAAAGCCATGACTGCCACGTGTTCATGCAACGTCTTATCCCGATTGCATTTGCCGAACTTCTTCCTTCCAATATTTGGAAGGCAATCACAGAATTGAGTTTATTCTTCAAAGATTTGACAGCCATAAGTATCACTGTTGATGATGTGTGTCGGTTGCACGAAAGTATTCCAATCATATTGTGTAAACTTGAACGCATTTTTCCACCAAGTTTCTTTGACTCAATGGAGCATCTACCTGTCCACTTGGCTGATGAAGCCAGACTTGTTGGGCCGGTACAGTATCGATGGATGTATCCATTTGAACGGTACTTGAGGAAGTTGAAAAACAACGTCCGAAACAAAGCAAGAGTTGAGGGCTCTATCTGCAATGCTTACTTGGTGGAAGAAGCTTCGACCTTTTGTTTGTATTATTTTGAAGATTTTGTAAAAACGAGACATAGAAACATGCCTCGTAATTATGAAAGTCTTGGAGACGCACAAGATGACAGTGCAACAAATCTGTCAATTTTCAAGCAGCACGGTCGACCATCTGGAAGAATGTCAAAAAGATATTTGACAGAGAACGAGTATGCTGCAGCACAGATTTATGTGTTGCTTAATTGTCCAGAAGTTGAACCGTACACAACGTAAGCATGTGAACTGTTTAAAATGTGTTATTGTTTTTCCACCAAATTCTAATCCATGCTTAATTTTTTGAAGTGTGTTTGTTGACCAATTGAAAGTATCGTGCTCGAATATCTCAATGGAAGATATTGAAAAACGAATGGATAAAGAATTTGCGAGCTGGTTTGCCAAATATGTAAGTATATGATATCCAAAAACCTTAATGTAAGTATACCTAAGCAAACTGTAACATAATATAACGTTTTCCATTGTAACAGACACAAGATCCAACTAATAATGTCAACAAGATCATGCGTGATCTTTCAAGTGGGCCTTCTCGTTCCGTTAATGTCTACCATGTGTACTTTATTAACGGATACAAATTTCACATAATTGCCCACGGCTCCAAGCGAGCTACAATGAATAGTGGAGTCTGCATTAAAGGGACACACACTGAATATTACGGGCGATTGATGGAGGTGATTGAGTTGGAATACATTGGTCTGCCTATTAAGAAGACAATGTTGTTTAAATGTGAGTGGTTTGATACATCAACACAAGGAACAAATGTGCATCCTGACTACAAAATGGTTTCTATAAATCATAAGCGTAAGTATTCAGGATCTGATCCATTTGTGCTTGCTAAACAAGCAATCCAAGTGTGTTACTGTAAATATCCAAGTTTAAATCGCTCTCGAAGTGATTGGTGGGCAGTTTGCAAAATAAAGGCTCGTACTAATGTTGAAGTACCATCAAAGGATGATAATACAATCATAACCTCAGCCTTTCAAGAGGATGAAGTTGATGGTTTGAATACCCTCACAATAGATGATGATCCTATACCAAATCATCCAGATGGTGGGGTAATAGATATTCAAGAAGAAGAAGATGATGAAGAAGATATAGAACCAGAGATCGATTTATCAGATGACAGCATCAGTGATGATGATGAAATAGATGATTAGTGTGGTTGGTCTTATTTGATATATAGATGTTTTCTTATTCAAGTACTTAGTACCGTTGAAATTTGCTAACTTCATAAACTAATGTCAATATGATTTTGCAGATGCAGGGAAATGGTAGTACTTCAGCTGGAGGTTCATCATCGTCCTCTGTGGACCTGAGCGGTCCAGTTGGCCATATCTCACTGGCCGGATCGTCACAACCCGATGTTGATGCGCTGGGTCATCGTCGTTGTTGGCTTCAGGATGGGTATGATTTCTTTAGATAGTGGAATATTTTTTTTACAGATTATTATTTATATTATTCTAATATATTCTAATATCTTTATTATTTTGTACATTTGGAAGCGAGTTGATGCCGAGTTATCCCACCTCAGCAACCATCACATCCAGCTTCAAGAAGTATTTGCATCCGGGAGGCTACACCTGGAAGATGGTGCCTCCTGAGAGGAGGCAGGCATATAGGGAGGAGTTTCGGGTATCTTATTATTATATATTTTATTTTAAAATGTTATATAAGTTTAGTATTTTTATATGTTTTCAATATGTTGCAGAAGGAGTGGTTTTGGGATCCCACTTTGGAGGATGACATTTGGGCAGTATGGGAGATCAGAGCTTCTCAGAGATACAAGGACATGGTCCATTACTTCAAGAAGGATATGACCAAGGGCTGCCCTCCATTCATGCCTCCTGAGATGTGGGATGGCTTCAAGGCGTATTGGGACAGTGATGCCTTCAAGAAGAATTCAGCCATCGCATCGAAGAATCGTCTGAGTGAGCCCGATGGTCCTGGCACAGGCATTGTGAAGCATCGAGGAGGCTCTCGGAGTGCAGTTGCACATGCTGCGGCTTTGGTATGCAATTAAATTATTATTATTATTTTTTTAATATGTGTGTGCTAACATGTCTATTCAATAGGCTATGGAGAAGGGTGTGCAGCCCAATGACGTGGCGTGGGAGACATTCAGGAGGCTGCACGACAATCCTGATGGATCCCACACAGATCCCATCTCTGCTCGTATAGCTGTAAGTTAATTTATCAATATTTATAAATTTATTAATAACATAGAAATTAAATATTTAATCATTCTTATTTGATTTTGTGAATAGGCTGATGTATTTACTCGGGTTAAGGAGTTGAGCCAGCCGACTCCTGGCACAGATGAGGCACCACCACCAGTGGACATGAGCGCTGTATATGTCGATGCTGCCCGCCGACACTCGAAGAAGAATCGAGTGTTTGGGCTCGGCAGCCGATCACGGAGTTATTCAACTCCTAGCGTCTCATCTGCAGCTCCTCCACAGCCCGACACTCAGGCTGCCATCAGGGCTCTCCAGGAGCAGATGGAGGCCCAGCAGGCGGCTCTTCGCCAACAGATGGACGCACAGGCAGCGCTTCTCCAAGCCCAGCAGGAGAAGATCGATCAGCAGCAGGAGATGATACGCCAGCAGGTCGAGATGTTCGAGCTGATGCGGGCGTAGTTTAGGGGCCCTCCTCCATCTTGATGTTCACATTACTATTATTATTTGTATTTTATACACTTTTATTACATTTTATGACATTTTATGTATTTTATTAGAGATTTATATATATTATTTTACGTGTTTATTAAAGTTCTTTATTAATTTATTTACAAACAATAATCAAAATTAAAAAAAAAACAAAACAATCAAAAAATATAAAAAAAAATTAAAACCGATTTTTTTATTTTTTTTAATTATTAACGACGGAAATATTCCGTCGTTAATATATTTATTTATTTTTAATTATTAACGACGGAATATTTCCGTCGTTACTATTTTTCTAATAATTTTATTTATTTATTTTTAATTATTAACGACGGAACATTTCCGTCGTTATATTTCAATTTAGTTTTAATTTTATTCATTTTTAATTATTAACGACGGAATGTTTCCATCGTTACTTCTGTCATAAATTTTAACGACTCTAGATGATACAAGACTTAACGACGGACATAGTCCGTCGTTAAAGGTAACGACTGACATTTTTCATCGTAAATTTGGTTTACCGACTAAAGATATAACGACGGCCGTGGTCCGTCATTAATCCGCTGGTAGTTACAAATAACGACGGAAAATAACGGATTAACGACGAAAAATTCCGTCGCTAATCGGCGTTTTTTTTTTGTAGTGTTTCTTTGGGCAAAACACAATTTTTGGAAATTAATTACATTTTATAAAAATAAATCTCAATTTCTTCTTAGGGACTGAACTAAGGTTAAGACAAAGTAGATTTGAAAATTATGGGACTTAATTAGAACATGTGGAGTAAATTGCACAATTTAAATATTTCAATTAAAGACGCTATTTTATCTAATTTCCATTTTCTACCCCTATACCCACGGACAAATACCATTACACTGTAATCAACAAACTCCATGGAAGCCGTCATTGTTTTTAACCACTGACCCACCTTCGTCATCTCACGAGTTAAAAGCAGCACCTCTCCGCTATTTAGAGTCGTCGACAGCCCCTCCACACACACCTAGACTTACTAGTGATAACATGTGAACACTTCAACACACACACACTCTTACTTACATGCAAACACGACCAACACAAACCAAGATCCAACCAAACCATCTCCAGCACCCCTAGTAAGTATTGACATGCCACAACATGTTTTGCAGGCCAAAAAGGATAGAGGAAACGAAAGAAAACAAAAAAAGATTTCAGTTTTGATATTTCCGACAGATTTTTCCGTTAAACTTTCAACATGAAAATGAGGGGTTAAATGGTGTTTGATCAAAGATTTGAAACTATATATAGATACCCTAATACAAGAGGTTCGAAACGGTATATAATACATCAAAAACCAACGCTCGAATTGTCGGAAAAAGCTCCGACAAGTTGCTGCGTCGCACACCGACGAACAGCAGCGAACAGCAGCCCTTAATGGCTTCTTCCTCGACATCCAGACCTCAGATCAAAATCTGATGGACAACTACATATTCTACACATAAAGGGGAGTGTTCTGGTATAATTTCATGAGATTTAATAAAGGATTGAGTTGTGAACGACGTCGACCAGAGATGATGCGAGGAGGTGATCAAACGTCTACGTACTTTGGGTTTCGTTCACAACTTTTCAATGTTAACCCTAAAATATTTCTACATATGGTTAATCGTACTTATTGAAAGAGAGTGCATATTCTTCGTACGATTTATCCATAGTTTAACATAATGAACAATATTAGCAAATCAAAGAAGATAATGAAAAAGATGAGCTAATTAGCTTGCTTACCTCTCAAATCTTCCTCATTAACTATTGTTTATATTGTTGTTTGTTTGTGATTTTTTTTAATTACATCCTCCCCCAAGCAAAGAGAACTTATATATATATATATATACTTAACCAAAACCACACACGTGTACACATGTACACTTGTTCTAAAAAGAAAACCCAAGTGGAAAGGCTTGATGACCTTGATGACTAATCATCCTTAGTAGATAATTTTTAGTTAAATATTTATTTGGTATAATCCACTTAACAAATAGCAGCTACATGTATCTATAAGATATATATACATTTCATTTGAATGACTAGAGATAGGCTTCATTTGGTCTCAATAATAAATATATTAATTGATATTGAACAAAATTTTTGGGTTCAAATTTTTAAATGGAATAAATTTAGTTAGAAAGGAAAATAAAGCCCGATTTGAATGATCTTGGTACCAAAACGATCCCATTAATATCTATTTTAATAATATAAATTCTATTATTAATTAGAAAATTCAACTAAGGTTGAGACTTTTCTTAGTCTTATTGTGTCTCTAAGCGCCATAATTAACTAGCCAAAATAATTTGGGTTCTAATTCCATGAAATTTCTAGCTATAAAATAAATTTAAATACTATATTTTCCGGGGTGTTACACAAACTATTTGCTTTGTATTGGCTTCTCCTGATTCTGTTTCGAGGTACGTCGTTTAATGAATCTTATTCGCAATCTTCACTTTTTGAATTGATTTCTGTTCCTATTTTCAATAGCTCAAATTTTCTCATAATAGCGAGTGTGGTTGCCTTGAACTTGATTGAGTTTTCTGAAGCATCTTCTCCTTTTATATATATATATATAACATAAATAATATATAAACATAAATCAATACCGGCAAAAAAAAAAAAGAATCATTACAGATTACCAAATAAGCAAATGACAACCCATGCATAAATTATTCAAAAGTTGTACAGATTATATATTTCTATATCCCAAAACTGATTATTCGAAGCAAATACCAACAGTTATATATATTCCTAAAGCCCTGCTATTTAATAACTTTATTCGAAAGCTGTATAGTTAGTAATTAGCAAATACCAAACAAAGACAAACAGTTATATATATATATATATATATATTCCTAAAGCCCTGCTATTTACAAACCTCATTATTCGAAAGTTTTACAAAACTCACTATTTACAAAACTCATTATTCCAACAAATACACTATTATTATATTAATAATTAGTAATTAGTAATTAACTAATTACTATAATACTAATTATACATGAAAAGAGAATTTCTGAAGAGCGGCTATTGCCTATCAAAAACCTTCTTCGTCATATATTACCTTAATTCACAAAATTAACTACATTAATCTATCTAGCTTGCATTATTCTAATTAATGATCAAATTATCAAATATTGTCGTAGCTACACAAGAAGAAGGTGCTATTCCCTACGACTACGACATGGCAGCCATTGAATAGTGAATACCGTGGACTCAATGCTGTCACGATTCATGATTCATGAATAATCTGATAATGGCTTTCACATTTTAAAAATTAAAAAAGAACTAAAACATGAAATTTCAGCATTAATTCATCAATGAGCCCATCCCTAACCCTAAACGGTTAAACCTAATAAGCAATACATGAAAGAAGATAAATACCTCCAGCGGCGGTTAGAGGCTTAGAGCTCGTCGACTCGTCGTCGTCGGTGCCCGGCGGTGGGAGTTATAGAGCAGCGATGGTCCGATGGATGATTCACGGTCGTGTTGACTACTGAGTTTGAGAGTTTTTCATGTTTCTCTCGGTCTCTCAGGCCCTCTCACGTCTTCACTTTAAGCCGTTTTTAAATTTTTGATTAGTGTATTAGGATTTAGGAATATTAGGAAACAAAACCTAAAAATCTAATGACTTAAAAAAAAAGAGCGACTAAGCGGTTTTTGGTGATTAGTCGGCGCCTAAAGGCACCTAGACCCGTCTAGGGCCTCTAGACGGAGCTGGCGTATAACATGGCCGCATACAGGGTATACGAGACGGCTTGGGGCCGCCGAGCGCCTAGGCGCCATCTAGGCGGCCGCCTAGCCCGTATTCTACAACACTGCTTCTTATATATATATATAAGCAGTTAGTGTTGGTCGTGAGGCACTGATTGATGATCGATGAGACTGAATATATAGAAAAAAGTTTGATTTTGTAAGATAGAACGGCTGTTGAGACTAGCAGGAAACAAGTTCTTTTGTTTCTTGGACGGATACTCAGGATACATGCAGATTGCAGTAAGTCAAGAGGATCAGGAGAAAACAACATTCACGTGCCCATTCGGTACATTTGCCTATCGCAGAATGCCCTTTGGCCTCTGCAATGCTCCTGGCACATTTCAGCGATGTATGATGAGCATATTCTCTGATCTACTCGAGAACTGCATTGAAGTGTTCATGGATGACTTCACAGTGTATGGGAGCTGCTTTGATCGATGTTTAAATAATCTGGATGACTTCACAGTGTGTGGACAAATGCCTAGTGCTGAACTATGAAAAATGTCATTTCATGGTCAGAGAGGGCATTATACTGGGACATGTGATTTCTGAGAGGGGCATTGAGGTCGATAAAGCCAAAGTGGACATAATTGAGAAATTGCCATACCCCACTTCAGTAAAATAAGTGAGAGGCTTTCTGGGGCACGCGGGATTTTACAGGAGATTCATAAAGGATTTTGCAAAAATTGCCTAGCCTATTACTCACTTATTGCAGCAAGATGTCCCATTTGAATTTGATGAAGAGTGTAAGAAGGCATTCAATTTTCTGAAGAAGCAACTGGTCACGGTACCAGTCATTCAACCACCAGATTGGGGAATGCCCTTTGAGATTATGTGTGACGCCAGTGGCTACGTTGTGGGCGCTGTACTTGGTCAGAAGAGAGGAAAGGAAAGCCATGTGATTTACTATGCCTCCAAGACATTGAATGGGGCACAGTGTAATTACACCACTACTGAAAAAGAGCTATTGGCAGTAGTGTTTGCATTTGAGAAATTTCGATCCTACCTCTTGGGAGCAAAGAGCGTTGTTTATACAGATCATGGTGCACTGAGGCACTTGATGGCCAAGAAGGAGACGAAACCAAGACTAATTAGGTGGATCCTGCTTCTACAAGAGTTTGATGTCGAGATAAAAGATAAGAGTGAGGCACAGAACTTGGTGGCTGACCATTTGAGCCGGGTGCTGAATGAAAAAGATGATGAAATGCCCATTGCCGATCATTTTCCTGATGAGCATTTATATTCAGCAAGGGGCACACTAGCACCCTGGTATGCAGATATAGTGAACTACCTCGAGTCTGGAGAAATGCCTATTGAGTACTCACTGTACCAGAAAAATAAACTAAGGTATGAGAGCAGGTTCTATGCATGGGATTGCCCTATTCTATGGAGAAGATGCGCTGATCAAATCATCAGAAGATGTGTCCCTGATGAGGAGATAAATGAAATTCTAAAGCATTGTCACAATTATGCTTGCGGAGGGCATTTCGGACCAAACCGAACAGCAAGCAGAATTTTGGATTGTGGGTTCTTTTGGCCCACAATATTCAAAGATGCCCACAACGTCTGCAGAAGGTGTGACCAATGCCAGAGGGTAGGGAACATTACAAGAAGAAATGAAATGCCCATGACACCAATCATGCCAGTGGAGATATTTGACATTTGGGGAATGGATTTTATGGGACCCCTTCCAAATTCAAGGGGGAACCAATACATTATCCTGGCAGTTGATTATGTTTCCAAATGGGTGGAAGCAAAGGCTACCCCTACCAATGATGCAAGAGTAGTAGCCGCATTTCTGAAATCCCACATTTTTAGTCGGTTTGGTGTGCCCAGGTCCATCATCAGTGATCAAGGAACCCATTTTTGCAACCAAACACTGGGAAGATTATTGAAGAAGTATGGGGTTCACCCTAGGGTCACCACACCTTACCATCCTCAAGGAAATGGGCAAGCTGAAGTCTCGAATCGAGAAATTAAAGCCATTCTTGGGAAGGTTGTGGGTCCGAACCGAAAAGATTGGAGTACTCATCTGAAAGATGCCTTGTGGGCATACCGAACTGCATTTAAGACTCCAATTGGGATGTCCCCATATAGGATGTTATTTGGGAAGTGTTGCCATCTACCAGTCGAGTTGGAACACAAAGCACGATGGGCACTTCAAAAGCTGAATATGGATCCTGACGCCGCTGGGCATTTCAGGAAATTTCAAATTCAAGAACTGGAAGAAATGAGAATGGAGGCCTATGATAATTCGGTGCTATATAAGGAAAAGAGGAAAAGGCTCTATGATCAAGTAATTCGAAGGAAGAGATTCATTCCAGGACAGAAGGTACTTTTGTACCACTCAAGGTTCAAACTTATGGGAGGAGGACTAAGGACCAAGTGGGTTGGTCCATTTGAAGTGTATGCAGAATGCCCGAATGGAGCAATTGAGTTGATAAACCCCGATACTAGAGGGCGCTTCAAAGTGAATGGCCACCGTGTGAAAACGTACCTGGGGCATTCTGATAAAGATGTCACAGTGATCTGGCTCGCGGAGCCCACTTACGCCTGATTTGGGGTGATGTCGTGCCCACGACAATAACTAGGGCGCTACTGGGAGGCAACCCAGGTGTTTTCTTATCTTAATCCGTTTTTATTTATTTTTAATACATTTTCCAGTTAATTAAACTAGTTTAGGGAGCAATTTTACGCTTGTTTTGGATAAGCATGGTGGTTGCAGGTTTAGATAAGGAGAGAGAAAGATAAAGATAAAAATAAATCCCTTAGAAATAGGGATTCTGAAGTGAGGCACTCTGAAGAGATAAAGTTTATTCCAATTTTTCAGGGATAAGGCTTATCCATTAGCATAAGGCATACTGATCCGAGAGACTCTTGAGGAATTTGAAGAGTCACAAGTCAAATCATGAATAGTAATCCCTTAATATAAAAGCCTTACCCCACAAAATCTCTACTATCACTTTCACTCGCCTCCTACAAAATTCAGATACTTCTTTCTCAACTTTTCTCTGAAACCCTAGTTCCTGAAAACTCTTCAACTTTCAACAATGGCAAAGACAAGAGGCAAGAAGGTCGCACGAAAATCTGGGCCAAAGGCACGCCTGGACTTCGAGACTCCCGCTGTCTCTGAAGAGCCCTCTCCGACCAAGGTCGTGAAGAGACCTTCTGTGAAACCCAAGGGGAAAGCTGCGTCTGAGGCAGCCATGTCGAGCAAACATACCAAGGAAACTCCACCGGAAAAAGAAGCTGTGCCTGAAGTCGAGGCGACAGAAGAGAGCTCCGCTACTCCAACTCAAATGGAGCAGCAAGATGATGAGGCGACTGCAGAGGGCATGCAGGAGGAAGAAGCGACTGAAGCGCCTGCGCAAAAGCCGAAGAAAGGAGCTGAGAAGAAGAAAGATAAGAATCCCGTTAAGGTTCCGACTCCTGTGCCGTCGGTGGAGATTGAAGACTTGGAAGAAGAGGAAGAAGGAGAGAAAGTTGAAGGGAGAGAAGAAGCTGAAGATGAAGGAGACAGAGACACCGATTTGGACAAATACCTAACTGAAATCGAAGATATTGAGGTTGAGCCCCAACCAGAGAAAGTACCCCTGTTTGAAGAGGAGGAAGAGGCACCCGCTGATATCAAGAAGCGGGCACTGAAAGAAGCAAAGGGAAAAAGAAAAGTTGGAGAGCCCACTCCAGAGCCAATCGAGCCAGAAGTGTCCCAGCAATGGGATACTGACGAAGAGAATGAGCGGCAGGAGCCCAGTGTGCCCTTCCAAACGCAAGCAGGCTCTGAAGAGCCCTCGGAGGACTCCTCACCCAAGCGAAGGGTGGGGAAATCTGCTGGAATGAAAGCCAGAGCCAAGCTGGTTGGAGAGGCCTCTTCGTAGAAGAAGAAAGCTAAAGAGGGCATTTCAGCCCCTATGCTTAAAAGAGACAGAGGGGTGGGGAGTCCCACACCGAGTAAGCCCAGCAGCGGCCCGCCACCAGTCAGGGGCATCATTAACTCGAAAAGAGTCCACTGTGAGACGCTTGCAGCTCTTGGTATAGAGCAGGAGGTAAGAGATTTATTTTCTGCAATTGGTTGGGAAAGCTTTATAGATATGGGGTATGTTATTTTCCCGTCGTTGTCTCGTGATTTTGTTCATAACTTGAAAATTAAACCTGTAAACAAGCCTGCTACTTCCACTAGGGTTTTAACTTTTAAATTAATGGGTAGGAATTATTCTGTGTCTGCTGATGACCTGAATATGTTACTGGGCATCGTGACATACTTGGACCTCCAGGAGGAGGAGTATGTCGATGCCGTGACTGTAGTGCCCGACTCTGCAGAAGGAGTCGACGCAAAATGGGTAGATATTGGGGATGGATCTGTTTTTCAAAGCGGATCCACAAAAGGTTATTGCTTAAATAATGATGCTTTGAGATTCTGCCATAGGGTGTTGGCCTACAATTTTTTCGGCCGTAAGGATAGCTCTAATTCAATCACCAATCAAGAGATGTTCATTTTGTGGTGCATAGTTCATAAAATTAAAATCAATTTTGGCTCTGTGGCCATTGCACATTTTCGGGAAATCAAAACACACCCTAGGCATCGTATCTCTTGTGCCCAGTTGATCACCCAGATTGCAGTTAGATATAGGCTCCTTGACTTGCATGAAACTGATTTGACCCCCCTTCCCCGTGAATATTTTGATCTAAATTGCCTGAGGAGAATGCAAGATGTGGTTGACGATGAGGATGAGAAGCCTGTTTTTTCTTTGTGCCTGGGGCAGACCCCTCGAGCATGCTTCTAGCTATTGCAGGTACATCGAAGAAACCACCAGCAGGGAAGGCACCGCAGAGGGAGCACCCAGTCGCAGTGATCACAAGGAGACTTGAGCTGATTGAGAATGCCCAGTTCCAAACCAATGAAAAGCTGACCCGAATAGAAGCAGCCCTAAAGGCCTATTTCAAACATGTTGGGTTTTTCTACCCAACGCCTGCAACCGACTAGCCTGGTTCTTTCTGTCCTTTAGATTAGGTTTTGTTTTTGTTTTTGTGTTTCTTTGTTTTCTTTGTTTTTGTTGTTTGAGTCTGTGTCCACACTTTGCAAGTTGCAAAGTGTGTAGGTGGGTAGTTGAGTCAAAGTATGCTATTCTGTGAGTCTGTGTGGGCATTTCACGTGATGATCCAACTTTAATTGCTTTACAGAAAAATCAGCATGCCCAATTAAGATAGGAATGATGAACGAGTTTTTAGAATGCCCTGTGAGACTTGAGCCTATATGCTGTATGCTTCAAATTTACAGTTTTCTTTCATTCATGAGTGTGAATAATGATGTGCTTAAGATGTTCTAGAATTTGCCTCTGTTCTGTGTTTGATTCTAGGAATTATTGATGCATATGTAAATGAGATAGGCCATGTTTTGCTGAGCCACTGAAATAAAATAACTCCCACCAAAGACGTAGCCCTTGCAGCCCCTTTGAGCCGATAAAATGCCCTGGTCAATTTTGTTCTGGAAAGGTTTATACTTAGCCAGGGCATTATAAAACCTGAAAAGAAAAATGGGTAAGGTAGAGTTATTTCTGGGAAGGCATACATATGAAAGGGCTAGGAAAGAGAGGGGGAAGAATAAAATAAAAAAAAAAGAGGAAAGAAAAAGAAAAAAAATCTGAATAAAAATCCCCCGATGTTCTAAGTGTGTAGAATGCCCAATATAGAAAAATTCAGTGCCTGAATATTGCACAGGAGGGTAGTGAATAGAAAGGAGCTGGGGAGGGGTCGGTACAATTAATAAAAACCCCTCCCACTTAAAATGCTCAACTGTAGCCTAAAAAGCCCTATTGATACTAATGCATCATGGTTTCTAGATAATGAACAGCAGAACTTTAGCAAACTTATGGGACGAATTTGCATAGAATTACAGCCGAAATGAGAGTATACACTGAGTGAAGAGAGTCTGTGAGGAACACCAAGCTAAAACTCATTTTTGACCTATTTTAGGTATGCTGAAACTTTGCATTTTTGTTGGATTATTTCTGATGTGCCCACACTGAATAACAGTTTGCATGCTTGTGTCTTGAGTCTGTTTCTTTTCTCCTTTCTTTTCTTTTGTTTTTCTGGATGCGTTGCACCCCATGCTTGATGACAATCATGCTTAAAGTGTGTGGGTGTGATAAGTCCATTTATTTCGTGTTTTTATGGGCATTTTATCCTCTATAAATGTCCTTTTTAGTGTGTTTTGAGTCGAAAAGAACCAGGTTGCGGTCAAAGGGCATTCCAAGAGTCGAGTCTGGCGGAAGGGGCATTTTATGCCCAGTTATTCAAGTATATCTCACACTTATGTTCATTAGAGGCACATGGGACTTCTTCAGTATCCATCCCACATTCGGTCGGTGAAGTGGGCATATCAGATACGGATGGAGCTGACAGATGATGTCGTGCCCACAATACTCGCACAGACTCGACCACAGGGCAGAATGGGCATTCCAGTGAAATTCGGGATTAAGTTGAAGGACAGTTGGTGGAAGGATAGCTACATATCCGCAAGAGAGTTGGAGCTAAGCTGGACTCCTGAAAGGTGCTGCAACAAAAGGATAAGCTCAGACGAGGAGATAAAGCTCAATCTGAGGCGATAAGAGCAATCCCTAAAAAATAGGGATTTGTTGAAGATGAAGTTTATCCAGTCAAAGTCAGCGAGGGCACACCGTTCCAGATTTTCAGCAGAAGACCCCCGCCTGTGGGGGAAACTCTACTCGGGAATGTAGTTATTTAAACAAGTTTAGTTTCTGGAAAAATGAGCTTTTACAGTCTGAAACATTTTACATTTTTACATTTCTGCATCTTTAATTTTAGTACGCTACTTAGGCAGCTAAACAATCCGAAAGGTCTTAAACCTTCGGGACTTAGGTTATGTTCGTATTTCTCAACGTTAGAGTTGAGTTTTTCCTTAATTAATTCAGTAAGTTTTCGTTTATTTTTATATCTTTAAATTCTGCAAGTTTAATTATGTCTAGCCTTCTCGGCTAGATCTTTAATTCTGGCGTTTGAATGATGAAATTGGATTAAGCATAAATCTGGACTCGTGAGGCCAAAATGGGCATAGTAATGCATGATTAGTTTCCGTTAATTCTTGTGCCTTGTTCCACGTGAGTGTGTGTCTGAAGTCCCCAATGTGGCTGATCACTCGTTAGGTAAAGAGGGCACACCACTATTAATTGAATTGGCGAATCGTGACTGTGTCTCGGTTCATATAGTAATAAGAGAATTAATGGGGTGTTGTGGGCACAAGAGAAATCAGTTGAACACAATAGATCTGGGTCCGTCTAGGGCACACTGCTGCTTGCTTGCTTACATCTCTTAGAGGAATCGGGAGGTGGGTAACTGGTTAGGGGTTTAATCGAAGAGGAATCACTTTTAAACCTAAAATGAAAGGATGGATGAGGAGACGCAGAGAGGAATCCGGTCACCATAACTAGATGACGTATCATGTATGAAAATGAGTGTGCCCATGATCGAGTTGTTTTATGTTTAAACCAAATTCTAATTCAAATGCCAGAACTTTTTGTTATTTGATATTTTGTTTAAGTTTCTTTTGCAGATTTACATTCAGTTTAGTGACAAAACCAAAATGGACGAGAGGAGTATGTGCGGTTAGTCTTGTTTTCTTTTACTTTCCAAGATGGGGCACGAGACTGGCTGTACACACTACCCACTGGCGCTGTGACCACATGGAAACAACTTCAACAGAAGTTTTTGGAGAAATATTTCCCAGCATCTAGAGTGCAAGAAATGAGAAGAAGGATAGGAAGCCTGAAGATGGGAGCTAACGAAAGTTTCTATGACTATTGGGGAAGATTCCAGGCGATGCTGGCGAAATGCCCACAACACCAGATTACTGAACACGATTTGATTCAGTATTTTGTCGGAGGATTGAGACCACATGAGAGGACGATCGTGAATGCCTCATGTGGAGGATCCATTTTGAACAAACAGCCTGTTGAAGCATTCAGAATTCTTACAAAGATGGCTGAAGACAACCGAGACTTTGGTGGAGAGGGCATTCGGGTTGTAAGTGAAACAGAGAGGGCACCGGACCAGGACAGCAGGATCGATAGATTGTGCGACAAGATTGAAAAAATCTTGTCCGGTGCAAGCATGGCGAGGAAGCCAAGACCTTGTGGGGTGTGCAAAAGCATATCTCACTTCACGGATGAATGCCCTACTCTACAAGACGAAATGGAAGAAGTGAATGCTATAGGTGGCCAGAATGGGCATTCCAGAAGATATGACCCCCATTCCCAGACCTATAATCCTGGCTGGAGAGACCATGAAAATTTTAAATGCTACTGACACCGTTAGCATTTGCTAAATTGCAAAATACACTTCTAAATATGTAAATAAACATAGATCATTTTTTGTAGCCTTCCAAATCAGCCAATTGCAACTATTTGTACAACGCAAATACCAGCGTACATAATTTAAAACATATTTTGTTGACAATTCAAATGATATATGATAACCCGAGCATAATTATCTGCTAAGATCACTAATATTATTTGTTAGAATGTACCCAACAAATAAAAAAAACCCCAAAATTCAAAATCTAAATCTGAAGGTTGTAAATTTTAGAAATCAAATTAAATGTATGTTCTTGCTGAGAAACCTTTTGAGAACTCACAAATATGAACAAAAACCCATCTGAAATATGGGTGTACATCAAAACCCAACCAAACTACTTAGATCCCTAGTTTTTTAACGAAAACATACAACAATATCAACGCATATCGGAGGATGATATAACACAAATTCATTAAGACATACAACAAAACACAAACTCACATACCTTTAATGGTGTTCTGTTTACCGCCGACGGCCATATGAAGTTTCCTTTCACACGTTTTTCAATATTTTGCGTATCTACGCAATCGGTGATACTAGTCGATGCGAGACACCGGTGAGGCAAGATAGATTTTGATATGAAATCGATGGTCGAAGGCATTATTAGAGGTTTCTCTTGGTGTTTGGTCATCTATTGCTATATTATCTGTGTAGGTTTGCTTTGGGGAGTAGAAAAGATTCCAATCAAATTGATTATGGCATGTAAATGTGCCTACTATGGAAGAGTTTTCATTGCCATGTTGATTCGTTGCCTTAATTACTCCCAAATATTAGGTACGTGTGATTTTGGGGGTTTTTTTTAATTATTTTATCCTTATGTAATCAAATTAAATATTCAACTACTAAAAAATTGCATGGACTCTAAATATCCATCCAATCGTGGCCATTAATTTTTGTTTGATGAGTGATTGTAATTAGTTCATAGTTCCTACATAAGGGTATGGTTCTCATTTTAACATGGAGTAGTTCTATTGAAAACTAGACCCCATGTGAGAACTAAGAACCAATCCTCATCATCTAATCCAATCAAGATTTACGGCCTAGATTAAAATTACCATACGTTGGCATTTTCATAATAACATGAAAGTCTACTGCCCACGAATCTTAGTGATGAAGAATCGACAAGCATTGAAGAAGGAGTTAAATGCAGCCCCACGTGTTGCATGGAATTGTTCACGTCAATTGCATGGAGAAGATCGAACATGTTGGACAGCCCATGTTAATTAATTTGAAGGCCATGTTTGAATTATTTAGAACCCAAATTGAAGGCCCAAAGTGTTGGGTTTAATTTATCCATTAGTTATTAGATTTTTCTTATTTTTATTTTTTGGTCTTTTTGATTTACCTTAATTAGAGTTCTAGTTATGGTAGGAATTCTAGTCATGATAGGATTCAATTTTCACTAGTATAAATAGGTCATCTTTGTATCATTATTATTTAGACATTGAATGATATTTTGAGTTAAAATTCTCTGTCTCATGATCTTTTGTTGATCACCAAATTTACAACTCTTAAAGAAATTGCAAGCTTTATGTTTTACTCAAAGTCTCGTTCTAATTCTCTAGTGGAGTCAGGGTTAGATTGCTACCTATCGAAGAGAATTCAAGTAGTGAATCATTTTGTGTATTGTTTTACACTTGGTGTTTCGCCCCGAGTTCGATTCATTCATCTATCGAGAAGAATTCCAGTGGTGTTCATTTTGTGAAGTAATCTTCACTTGGTTAACACTTCAACTTTGACTCATTCTACCAAACACCAATGGTCGATCCATCTACACGTCATTCATCCATCATTAGCGTCTGTCTTCACCAACATTCACCAAAGTTCCAGCCGTGAATCTTTATTCTACATCAAAGTCATCACCCATCGAGTTTATCATACCGTAAGTGTTCTATTTGTCTAGTAAATTCGAGTTTAAGTCCAGCAATATATCATGTCAATTCAGTCCAAGTCTTTAGCTAATCGTGTCATATATCGAGTCCCGGTATTCATATTGAACCCTTACGAGTCCGTCGCGTGTTCCGTTCTTGAGTCTGCGTACTTTGGTATTCTTTCATGTTCTTAAGCATGACGACATTATATCATAAATTTGGCATAAGAGCCACATCAGCATAGCTGGTCATGGTTCAATCTGACATGTCAATTATTTTCGTTACCCGTCTATCGAGTTGTAATAGCTAGAGTCCATTGAAAAAAAAGCAGTACAAAAAAAAGTTTGGAAAAAAAAAGTAAAAATCCGAAAAATGATCTATTTTGATTCTTTTGTTCAGATTGTGGTCTATTGTTTGAGTTGCTATTGTTCTTTCTCAGTTAGAAGGGGAATCGAATAGCAGCAAAAAAAAAAGTCCGAAAAAAAAAATCTGAAAAAAAAACCGAATTTGGTTTTTTTTTATTTCCCCTTTTGTTTCCTATCTAGTATAGATTCTTTCCTTCTTAATTAGATAGATTAGGTTATTTAGATTGTGTCCACACTTGTGAAACATATCCAAAATATACCTTCCTTATCTAGTTCTCTTCTTTCCTTATCTTGTTTCCTTCCATCCCAATCCTCCTAAACCTTCCATATACCCTCCTTACACTCTAAATTTCGTTCCTCATTATCTAAGGGAACACTTTTCTGCCCTACTTCACATACACCACTTGTCTACACCCGTACACCCATATATACTACCTGGACCATATACCCATACACCACACGGTCCCTACACCCGTACACCATACACCGTACACCATACACCGTACACCATACACCATACACCCATGCACCACATAACTCCATACACCTTACACCGTTAAGATGAATCCAGTTCGAGCCCACTCGAATCGATTTAGAGATGCTGATGGTCTACACAACCACATCAAAATGACCATCCCCGAGTTCAAAGGTCTACATGATCCCGATGCATACCTTGATTGGAAATGAAAAGTAGACAAGATTTTTTAGTACTACGACTTCCCCAAGCCAAAGAAGGTGCAATTAGCATCCTTGGAGTTTAAAGGCTACGCAGGAACATGGTGGGGATTCCAGCAGAATTGACGCCACCGAGACCGCATCCCACCTATCGACACATGGTACGAAATGAAAGATAAGATACGGGAATGCTTTATTCCAGTCCACTACCAACGAGAGCTGGAGAAAAAGCTACAAAATCTTAGACAAGGAGATCATAGTGTAGATGCATACTACAACCAAATGATTAAAGCCATGAGATGAGCTGATGTGGAGAAATATCTAGAAGATACAATTGATAGATTTCTAGCCGGTCTACGAAGGGCAATCTATGAAAAAGTAGCATTGTTTCATTACGAGGAGTTGAAAGACATGGTGCAATATGCTAAACAAGTTGAGAGACGTTTAGGACATTTTGCACCCCAGTCCAGCTGTAGGACCACGCCCATTGCAAGACCTGTATATGCACGGCCTACACCAATAGTTCGGCCACCCGTTGCGACACCGGTGCCACCTACATAGCCAAGACCATCAGTTCAGCCACCTACCACTACCCCGATCCGAGCCATAGACATTCACTACCTTAAATGTCAAGGTTGGGGTCACTTTGAAGCCCAAAGTCTGAATCAACAAGTCCGTCCAATTCTGAACAATGTATCATCAAATCAGCCCGTGAAGAAGAGTTAGAGCAGCCCCCGATTGACATCAAATCTAAGGAAAAGCCAGCCGAAGTTAAGGAAGAAGAAATGGTGATCAATGTTGCAAATGAGGAGCCCAAAGTATTTGAAAAGATGTTGATCATACAGCCGATTATTGAAAAAGAGAATGGCATCAGTGAGGCAGTAATTGTGGAACAAAAAGAGCTTGTACAAACGCACATGGCGGATTCATCAATTTCTAACATTTTTTATCAACCATATTCTTTTGATGTCTTTATCTTACAGGTTGACAAAGATGTGCCATATGATATTGATGTGCCACTAGACTTATTTATGGTTAACATGCCCACACACTCTATAAAGTTGACGTTACAGCCGTTATTGAAAGATTTTAAGGACGTATTTTCAGACGTGATCCTGAGTGGTTTGTCGCCAATTCGAGGGATCGAGCATCAAATCAACTTTCAGCCTGAAGCCGTCCTTCCCAATCGGCCAGCTTACCGGACCAGCCCCAAAGAGATGAAGGAAATATCTTATCAATTCATCGAGTTGTTTGAGTTTTGGTCGATTGACACAAGTGAAATGTTCACGTTTATGATCATAAAGACATGTCTTATGCAACTTGTGCAAAAGAAGTTCGATGATCGGTTCGTCTTAATGTTTGATCCAGGAGGTTTGAATTCGAGGATGAATTCTTTTCAAGAGGAGGAGAATGATGAAGAATCGACAAGCATTGAAGGAGTTAAATGCAGCCCCACGTGTTGCATGGAATTGTTCACGTCGATTGCATGGAGAAGATCGAACATGTTGGACAACCCATGTTAATTAATTTGAAAGCCATGTTCAAATTATTTAGAGCCCAAATTGAAGGTCTAAAGTGTTGGGTTTAATTTATCCATTAGTTATTTAGTTATTAGATTTTTCTTATTTTTATTTTTGGTCTTTTTGATTTACCTTAATTAGAGTTCTAGTTATGGTAGGAATTCTAGTCATGATAGGATAAAATTTTCACTAGTAGAAATAGGTCATCTTTATATCATTATTATTTAGACATTGAATGATATTTTGAGTTAAAATTCTCTCTGTCTCACAATCTTTTGTTGATTACCAAATTTACAACTCTTAAAGAAATTGCAAGCTTTAAGTTTTACTCAAAGTCTCGTTCTAATTCTCTAGTGGAGTTAGGATTAGATTGCTACCTGTCAAAGAGAATTTAAGTAGTGAATCATTTTGTGTATTGTTTTACACTTGGTGTTTCACCCCGAGTTTGATTCATCCATCTATCGAGAAGAATTCCAGTGGTGTTCGTTTTGTGAAGTAATCTTCACTTGGTTAACACTCCGACTTCAACTCATTCTACCAAACACCAATCGCCGATCCATCTACACATTATTCATCCATCATCAGCGTCTGTCTTTACCAACATTCACCAAAGTTCCAGCCGTGAATCTTCATTCTACATCAAAGTCATCACCCATCGAGTTTATCATACCGTAAGTGTTCTATTATTTGTCTAGTAAATTGGAATCTAAGTGCAGCCATATATCGTGTCAATTCAGTCCAAGTCTTCTGCTAATCATGTCATATATCGAGTCCCGATATTCATATTGAACCCTTACAAGTCTGTCGTGTGTTCCGTTCTTGAGTCTGCGTACTTTGGTATTCTTTCATATTCTTAAGCATGACAGAATTATATGATGACAAGTGGTGTAGGGAACAATACAACAATTTTCAAACCTAATGGGTGTAAGAGATGAAAATTTAAGGATTGTTGGAAGTATATGTGATGTAGGAAAGGATTAGAAGAGATAAGGATAGAAAGAAACTAGATAGCCCCAAAGCCTTTTGTTAGTTTTTGCTCGAAAACTATCACTCTTAGAAGCTAGCAACTTTTAAGTTTTAATTCAAGATCTCGTTCTAATTCACTTGTGGGATTAGAGTTGGATTGCTATCGAAGAGGATTCAAGTGGTGCTTCATTTTGTGGAGTTATCTTCACTTGGTGGACACGCCGAGTTCGATTCATTCTACAACAACATCTACCATCATCCGCCATCACCAACAATCACCAACCATCCAACGTTCGTTTCACAACATCCACACAAGGTCAGGTTGTGTTCCATGAGGTTTCCAAGTCATTCCATCCATTTTCTGTCATACGTGCTATTCGCATCGAGTTCTTCAACAATACCGTAGGTCAGTTCTATTCCCTATCATACCCTATCTACTCTAGCCCTTCTTCACCCAAACACACGTCCCATATCATCTAAATAAAATCCATAAATTTCACATCCAATTCCAGCCCCTTCATGATTGGATTGTGTTTTATTCGTGTGTCGTAGTCTAGTTTTCTTAGTTAGGTCTAGATTAGCTAGTATAATTATTTCGTGTCATTTAATCATTTAATTCAGTTTGTTTATTTATTTTGAGTCATTAGTTGGGTTGAATCCTTCTGAAGCTGACGTGTTCGTTCCTAGAGTCTTCCACGCGTCTGGATCATGTACTGTTTATCTGTCTGGGTGACATCACTTAGTAAGGGCAAAATTGAAAAATTTTGAAAAAATTCAAATAGTCAGAATTTTTTAGTATTAGCATTATCGTTCACAAGTTTTAACACTCTCTAAAAATCATAACCCATTTCATGATATAAAAGTTAATCTCTAAAAATCATAATCATGAAACGATAGAGTATGAAAGAAATATTAAGGAGGAGAAACACCGATTTTCCGATCTTCTCAAGAAATTCAACTATGAAAATTTAATCATGAATAAATATACACAATATTTTATCAATTGTGTGTTTGTGTGAAAACCATTAATTTCAAGATCATGTAATTTCCAATAAATTACTGTAAAAAAATTAAAATGAAAGTAAAAGAATGATTAACTTATTTTGATTCTCACTATTTTCTTCATACATTGTACCGAGTATAAGGAATAAATATGGATCCTTCCGCTACCTCATATCAATTATCAAGTACCCTTGAATAAATAAATAAAAATAACTCATTATTTGCACATTTTCACAAAAATGATCAAATATATTCATATTTGCCAAAAAAAAAAATTTAATTTTTTTAACAAAAATGTACTGCAAATAATTTTCGGGCACCTGAATTTCTAGTGGACTCAACATAGTTTCAGCCACATCATATTTTTATAAGTACTAGCCCAGAAAGCATGTATTGCACGTAATTCAATTAATATGTTTAAATTAATTATTAAAATTTTAATGATTTTACTATACTATATTTGAGTAGTCAATTAAAAAATATATATTTTATTATATATACATATCACTTTATAAATATAATAATATCAGAAAATTCTAGATTAATCAATAATCAGAAAAATGATATAAATATAAATTGTAACTATTTGAACACGAACTCAGAATTTATACTATTTTCATTTGTTTATATTATTGTTCTTTTAATATTTACACACACACATAGAGAGAGAGATGCATGTATCCTTTCTCAACTTCTATTTTTTACAACCATTCTCAACAATTTGATTGTTGACTGACGCGCGGTCGTTTCGCGCTCAAAAATATATTTGTAAACTCCTGTGCCCACAGCGAGCGTAGCTAGCCAATGAGTACGGGTCGATCCCACAGAGAGCTGTTGCGATTCTATCTTCAAGTAACCAATCACAAAGGGGGGTTTTGGTTTTGTCACTAAACTGAATGTAAATCTGCAAAAGAAACTTAAAGAAAATATCAAATAACAAAAGGTTCTGGCATTTGAATTAGAATTTGGTTTAAACATAAAACAACTCGATCATGGGCACACCGATTTTCATACATGATACAAAATTGACCAGGGCATTTTATCGGCTCAAAGGGGCTGCAAGGGCTATGTCTTTGGTGGGAGTAATTTTATTTCAGTGGCTCAGCAAAACATGGCCTATCTCATTTACATATGCATCAATAATTCCTAGAATCAAACACAGAACAGAGGCAAATTCTAGAACATCTTAAGCACATCATTATTCACACTCATGAATGAAAGAAAAACTGTAAATTTGAAGCATACAACATATAGGCTCAAGTCTCACAGGGCATGCTAAAACTCGTTCGTCATTCCTATCTTAATTGGGCATGCTGATTTTTCTGTAAAGCAATTAAAGTTGGATCATCACGTGAAATGCCCACACAGACTCACAGAATAACATGCTTTGACTCAACTACCCACCTACACACTTTGCAACTTGCAAAGTGTGGACAGACTCAAACAACAAAAATAAAGAAAACAAAGAAACACAAAAACAAAAACAAAACCTAATCTAAAGGACAGAAAGAACCAGGCTAGTCGGTTGCAGGCGTTGGGTAGAAAAACCCAACATGTTTGAAATAGGCCTTCAGGGCTGCTTCTATTCGGGTCAGCTTTTCATTGGTTTGGAACTGGGCATTCTCAATCAGCTCAAGTCTCCTTATGATCACTGCGACTGGGTGCTCCCTCTGCGGTGCCTTCCCTGCTGGTGGTTTCTTCGATGTACCTGCAATAGATAGAAGCATGCTCGAGGGGTCTGCCCCCGACACAAAGAAAACAGGCTTCCCATCCTCATCGTCAACCACATCTTGCATTCTCATCAGGCAATTTAGATCAAAATATTCACGGGGAAGGGGGGTCAAATCAGTTTCATGCAAGTCAAGGAGCCTATATTTAACCGCAATCTGGGTGATCAACTGTGCACAAGAGATACGATGCCTAGGGTGTGTTTTGATTTCCCAAAAATGTGCAATGGCCACAGAGCCAAAATTGATTTTAATTTTATGAACCATGCACCACAAAATGAACAGTTCTTGATTGGTGATTGAATTAGAGCTATCCTTACGGCCAAAAAAATTGTAGGCCAACACCCTATGGCAGAATCTCAAAGCATCATTATTTAAGCAATAACCTTTTGTAGATCCGCTTTGAAAAACAGATCCATCCCCAATATCTACCCATTTTGCGTCAACTCCTTCTGCAGAGTCGGGCACTACAGTCACGGCATCGACATACTCCTCCTCCTGGAGGTCCAAGTATGTCACGATGCCCAGTAACATATTCAGGTCATCAGCAGACACAGAATAATTCTTACCCATTAATTTAAAAGTTAAAACCCTAGTGAAAGTAGCAAGCTTGTTTACAGCTTTAATTTTCAAGTTATGGACAAAATCACGAGACAACGACGGGAAAATAACACACTCCATATCTATAGAGCTTTCCCAACCAATTGCAGAAAATAAATCTCTTACCTCCTGCTCTATACCAAGAGCTGCAAGCGTCTCACGGTGGACTCCTTTCGAGTTGATGATGCCCCTGACTGGTGGCAGGCCGCTGCTGGGCTTACTCGGTGTGGGGCTCCCCACCCCTCTGCCTCTTTTAAGCATAGGGGCTGAAATGCCCTCTTTAGCTTTCCTCTTCTGCGAAGAGGCCTCTCCAGCCAGCTTGGCTCCGGCTTTCATTCCAGCAGATTTCCCCACCCTTCGCTTGGGTGAGGAGTCCTCCGAGGGCTCTTCAGAGCCTGCTTGCGTTTGGGAGGGCACACTGGGCTCCTGCCGCTCCTTCTCTTCGTCAGTATCCCATTGCTGGGACACTTCTGGCTCGATTGGCTCTGGAGTGGGCTCTCCAACTTTTCTTTTTCCATTTGCTTTTTCCAGTGCCCGCTTCTTGATATCAGCGGGTGCCTCTTCCTCCTCTTCAAACAGGGGTTCTTTCTCTGGTTGGGGCTCAACCTCAATATCTTCGATTTCAGTTAGGTATTTGTCCAAATCGGTGTCTCTGTCTCCTTCATCTTCAGCTTCTTCTCTCCCTTCAACTTTCTCTCCTTCTTCCTCTTCTTCCAAGTCTTCGATCTCCACCGACGGCACAGGAGTCGGAACCTTAACGGGATTCTTAGCTTTCTTCTTCTCAGCTCCTTTCTTCGGCTTTTGCACAGGCGCTTCAGTCACTTCTTCCTCCTGCATGCCCTCTGCAGTCGCCTCATCATCTTGCTGCTCCGTTTGAGTTGGAGTAGCGGAGCTCTCTTCTGTCGCCTCGACTTCAGGCACAGCTTCTTTTTCCGGTGGAGTTTCCTTGGTATGTTTGCTCGACATGGCTGCCTCAGACGCAGCTTTCCCCTTGGGTTTCACAGAAGGTCTCTTCACGACCTTGGTCGGAGAGGGCTCTTCAGAGACAGCGGGAGTCTCAAAGTCCAGGCGTGCATTTGGCCCAGATTTTGGTGCGACCTTCTTGCCTCTTGTCTTCGCCATTGTTGAAAGTTGAAGAGTTTTCAGGAACTAGGGTTTCAGAGAAAAGTCGAGAAAGAAGTATCTGAATTTTGTAGGAGGCGAGTGAAAGTGATAGTAGAGATTTTGTGGGGTAAGGCTTTTATATTAAGGGATTACTATTCATGATTTGACTTGTGACTCTTCAAATTCCTCAAGAGTCTCTCGGATCAGTATGCCCTATGCTAATGGATAAGCCTTATCCCTGAAAAATCGGAACAAACTCTATCTCTTCAGAGTGCCTCACTTCAGAATCCCTATTTCTAAGGGATTTATTTTTATCTTCATCTTTCTCTCTCCTTATCTAAACCTGCAACCACCATGCTTATCCAAAACAAACATAAAATTGTTCCCTAAACTAGTTTAATTAACTGGAAAATTTATTAAAAATAAATAAAAACGGATTAAGATAAGAAAACACCTGGGTTGCCTCCCAGTAGCGCCCTAGTTATTGTCGTGGGCACGACATCACCCCAAATTAGGCATAAGTGGGCTCCGCGAGCCAGATCACTGTGACATCTTCATCAGAATGCCCCAGGTACGTTTTCACACGGTGGCCATTCATTTTGAAGCGCCCTCCAGTATCGGGGTTTATCAGCTCAATTACTCCATTCGGGCATTCTGCATATACTTCAAATGGACCAACCCACTTGGTCCTTACTCCTCCTCCCATAAGTTTGAACCTTGAGTGGTACAAAAGTACCTTCTGTCCTGGAATGAATCTCTTCCTTCGAATTACTTGATCATGGAGCCTTTTCATCTTTTCCTTGTATAGCACCAAATTATCATAGGCCTCCATTCTCATTTCTTCCAGCTCTTGAATTTGAAATTTCATGAAATGCCCAGCGGCGTCAGGATCCATATTCAGCTTTTGAAGTGCCCATCATGCTTTGTGTTTTAACTCGACTGGCAGATGGCAACACTTCCCAAATAACATCCTATATGGGGACATCCCAATTGGAGTCTTGAATGCAGTTCGGTATGCCCACAAGGCATCTTTCAGATGAGTACTCCAATCTTTTCGGTTCGGACCCACAACCTTCCCAAGAATGGCTTTAATTTCTCGATTCGAGACTTCAGCTTGCCCATTTCCTTGAGGATGGCAAGGTGTGGTGACCCTATGGTGAACCCCATACTTCTTCAATAATCTTCCCAGTGTTTGGTTGCAAAAATGGGTTCCTTGATCACTGATGATGGACCTGGGCACACCAAACCGACTGAAAATGTGGGATTTCAGAAATGTGGCTACTACTCTTGCATCATTGGTAGGGATAGCCTTTGCTTCCACCCATTTGGACACATAATCAACTGCCAGGATAATGTATTGGTTCCCCTTTGAATTTGGAAGGGGTCCCATAAAATCCATTCCCCAAATGTCAAAGATCTCCACTGGCATGATTGGTGTCATGGGTATTTCATTTCTTCTTGTAATGTTCCCTACCCTCTGGCATTGGTCACACCTTCTGCAGACGTTGTGGGCATCTTTGAATATTGTGGGCTAAAAGAACCCACAATCCAAAATTCTTCTTGCTGTTCGGTTTGGTCTGAAATGCCCTCCGCAAGCATAATTGTGACAATGCTTTAGAATTTCATTTATCTCCTCATCAGGGACACATCTTCTGATGATTTGATCAGCGCATCTTCTCCATAAAATAGGGCAATCCCATGATAGAACCTGCTCTCATACCTTAGTTTATTTCTCCAGACTCGAGATAGTTCACTATATCTGCATACCAGGGTGCTAGTGTGCCCCTTGCTGAATATAAATGCTCATCAGAAAAATGATCGGTAATGGGCATTTCATCACCTTTTTCATTCAGCACCCGACTCAAATGGTCAGCCACCAAGTTCTGTGCCCCACTCTTATCTTTTATCTCGACATCAAACTCTTGTAGAAGCAGGATCCACCTAATTAGTCTTGGTTTCGTCTCCTTCTTGGCCATCAAGTGCCTTAGTGCACCATGATCTGTATAAACAACGCTCTTTGCTCCCAAGAGGTAGGATCGAAATTTCTCAAATGCAAACACTACTGCCAATAGCTCTTTTTCAGTAGTGGTGTAATTACACTGTGCCCCATTCAATGTCTTGGAGGCATAGTAAATCACATGGCTTTTCTTTCCTCTCTTCTGACCCAGTACATCGCCCACAGCGTAGCCACTGGCGTCACACATAATCTCAAAGGGCATTCCCTAATCTGGTGGTTGAATGACTGGTGCCGTGACCAGTTGCTTCTTCAGAAAATTGAATGCCTTCTTACACTCTTCATCAAATTCAAACGGGACATCTTGCTGCAATAAGTGAGTAATAGGCTGGGCAATTTTTGCAAAATCCTTTATGAATCTCCTGTAAAATCCCGCGTGCCCCAGAAAGCCTCTCACTTGTTTTACTGAAGTGGGGTATGGCAATTTCTCAATTATGTCCACTTTGGCTTTATCGACCTCAATGCCCCTCTCAGAAATCACATGTCCCAGTACAATGCCCTCTCTGACCATGATATGACATTTTTCATAGTTCAGCACTAGGCATTTGTCCACACAGCGCTGCAACACCTTTTCCAGATTATTTAAACATCGATCAAAGCAGCTCCCATACACTGTGAAGTTATCCATGAACACTTCAATGCAGTTCTCGAGTAGATCAGAGAATATGCTCATCATACATCGCTGAAATGTGCCAGGAGCATTGCAGAGGCCAAAGGGCATTCTGCGATAGGCAAATGTGCCGAATGGGCACTTGACTTACTGCAATCTGCATGTATCCTGAGTATCCATCCAAGAAACAAAAGAACTTGTTTCCTGCTAGTCTTTCCAGCATCTAGTCAATGAACGGAAGTGGGAAATGATCCTTCCGCGTGATCGTGTTCAGCTTCCGGTAATCAATGCAAACTCTCAGGCCAGTTTGCAGTCATGTGGGCACAAGCTCTCCTTTCTCATTTTTCACAACTTGAATGCCCGACTTCTTGGGCACAACATGGATTGTACTGACCCACTTGCTGTCTGAAATTGGGTATATAATGCCCTGGTCCAGAAGCTTAATTATCTCTTTTAGCACCACATCCTTCATCACTGGATTAAGCTTTCTTTGTGGATCACGAACAGGTTTTGCATCATCTTCTAACAATATTTTGTGCATGCAAACCGCTGGGCTAATGCCCTTTATATTTGCTAAAGTCTATCTGAGTGCCTCTTTGTATAGTCTCAACAATCTCAAAAGGTGGTCCTCATCAGCTTGATTCAACCCCGCACTTATGATTACAGAGAGTGTTTCGTTATTTCCCAAGTAGGTATACTTCAAATGCCTTGGCAATGCCTTCAACTCCAGCGTGGGCGCTTTGACAATAGAAGGCATCAGCTTGTCATCATTTCTCCGAATGGGCACACCATAGTCTACACACCCGTGTGGCATTTCTTCTAATTAATACAGCATCATAATTCCATCCCTTATGTCATCATCCTCGTCCAGGGCATCCTGGTCATTCAGTCCATCCCACAATGCCCATTCCAGTGGTTCTCTGTTGCTCACCATGGATAAAATAGAACGGCTCAGGGAATGAAATGTGTTCACGAAATTACAATTTTCTGTATCTGGGGGGTGCTTCATGGCTTCAAAAATGTTGAACGTCACCTTCTCCCCATCAAACTCACACGTCAGTGTGCCCTTGTCCATATCAATTTTGGTTCGAGCTGTCTTCATGAAAGGCCTTCCCAGCAACAAAACTGAAGATTTTGAAGTCGCTGTGCCCATGTCAAGCACATAAAAATCTGCTGGGAAGATAAGCTCGTCCACCTTGACCAATACATCTTCAATGAGGCCTTCTGGATATACATTGGACCGGTCAGCAAGCTGAATGACCACACTGGTCTCCTTCAAAGGTCCAATCTTCAATTCTTTAAAAACCGACAGGGGCATTACATTGATTGATGCTCCCAGATCCAGCATGGCCTTTTCAACTTTCTTGTTCCCTATGATGCAAGGAATCATGAACATCCCTGGATCGTCACACTTCTTGGGTAACTTCCTTTGTATTACAGCCGATACATTCTCCCCAACTAGGAACCTTGCATTGTCATTGAATCGCACCTTTCTGGTACAAAGCTCCTTCCGAAACCGAGCATACCGCGACACTTGTTTGATTGCCTCGATCAGTGGAATGTTGATTTCCACTTTGCTGAATACTTTTAGCATCTCCCTGGTTTCTTCTTCTTTTCTATTCTGTGCCAATCTCCCTGAAAAGAGGGGTTTCCGTCTTTCTGGAGTGGGCATCTTGGCAGATTGCTTCACTACTGGAATGGGCACAGTATCAGTCGGCTCAGTCTCTTGTGCCTTGTCTTCTTTGGGGATTTTTTTCACTTCTTCCTCCAAGGGCACATCATCCTTCTCTTCTCTTGGCCTGACCATCTCCGAAAGCTCTTTTCCATTCCTCAAGGCTATTGTATTCACTTGTTTTCTTGGATTTTCGACCTAGAAAGGTAGCTTCCCATTTTTCTCCTCCATCTTGTGCATCGCTTGAGCCAGCTGATTGATTTGCTTGCTCATGTGCGAGAGACCAGCTCGAGTCTCTTGCTTAAACTTCTCGTTCTCCTCAGCCATAGAAAACACAAGATCTTCTAGCCTACTTGGCTTCCTTTTCTCCTCTAGTGGTGGCAACGGGCGTCCAGGATGCGCATCCTCCGGCCTTCTCCATCTAAAATTTTCATGGTCTCTCCAGCCAGGATTATAGGTATGGGAATGGAGGTCATATCTTCTGGAATGCCCATTCTGGCCACCTATAGCATTCACTTCTTCCATTTCGTCTTGTAGAGTAGGGCATTCATTCGTGAAGTGAGATATGCTTTTGCACACCCACAAGGTCTGGGCTTCCTCGCCATGCTTGCACTGGACAAGATTTTTTCAATCTTGTCGCACAATCTATCGATCCTGCTGTCCTGGTCCGGTGCCCTCTCTGTTTCACTTACAACCCGAATGCCCTCTCCACCAAAGTCTCGGTTGTCTTCAGCCATCTCTGTAAGAATTCTGAATGCTTCAATAGGCTGTTTGTTCAAAATGGATCTTCCACATGAGGCATTCACGATCGTCCTCTCATGTGGTCTCAATCCTCCGACAAAATACTGAATCAAATCATGTTCAGTAATCTGGTGCTGTGGGCATTTCGCCAGCATCGCCTGGAATCTTCCCCAATAGTCATAAAAACTTTCGTTAGTTCCCATCTTCAGGCTTTCTATCCTTCTTCTCATTTCTTGCACTCTAGATGCTGGGAAATATTTCTCCAAAAACTTCTGTTGAAGTTGTCTCCATGTGGTCACAGCGCCAGTGGGTAGTATGTACAACCAGTCTCGTGCCCCATCTTGGAGAGTAAAAGGAAACGAGACTAACCGCACATACTCCTCTCGTCCATGATCGGATGGTTGAGTCTGGCAAACCATCTCAAAATCTTGCAAATGCCTTTGTGGATCCTCTCCAGGCATTCCGTGGAACTTCGGCAAGATCTGGATAAAGTTTGCGTGAATGTCCCAGTTCTGAGTCACAGCTGGGAGTGTAATACCCATTGGGCGCAGATTCATGTTGGTCGGGAAGACCAACTGCCTTAAAGTCCTGTTATCATCCGCATTTCCATTCGCGGCATTTCCATTTGCGGCCATGTTGATGTTGTGGCCGTTCTCAAACTGTCTTTCCTCCTCGTGCCCTTCGTCTCCTTGATCTTCTTGATTTTCTGGTGGTGGTGTGGACTCATGAGGTCTATTTACTGCTTGGCGTGCCCTCTTCACTGCTGCCCTGTTTTTCCTTGAAGTCTTCTCTATTTCCGGATCGTACAATAGAGTCTCCTCCAAAGAGCCCCTGGGCATCAACTTCTAGGCTCGCCAATTGTGGAAGATAAAATCACTAGAAACCAGCTCCCCGGCAACGGCGCCAATTTTGACGCGCGGTCGTTTCGCGCTCAAAAATATATTTGTAAACTCCTGTGCCCACAGCGAGCGTAGCTAGCCAATGAGTACGGGTCGATCCCACATAGAGCTGTTGCGATTCTATCTTCAAGTAACCAATCACAAAGGGGGGGTTTTGATTTTGTCACTAAACTGAATGTAAATCTGCAAAAGAAACTTAAAGAAAATATAAAATAACAAAAGGTTCTGGCATTTGAATTAGAATTTGGTTTAAACATAAAACAACTCGATCATGGGCACACCGATTTTCATACATGATACGTCATCTAGTTATGGTGACCGGATTCCTCTCTGCGTCTCCTCATCCATCTTTTCATTTTAGGTTTAAAAGTGATTCCTCTTCGATTAAACCCCTAACCAGTTACCCACCTCCCGATTCCTCTAAGAGATGTAAGCAAGCAAGCAGCAGTGTGCCCTAGACGGACCCAAATCTGTTGTGTTCAACTGATTCCTCTTGTGCCCACAACACCCCATTAATTCCCTTATTACTATATGAACCGACACACAGTTACGATTCGCCAATTCAATTAATAGTGATGTGCCCTCTTTACCTAACGAGTGATCAGCCACATTGGGCACTTCAGACACACACTCACGTGGAACAAGGCACAAGAATTAACGGAAACTAATCATGCATTACTATGCCCATTTTGGCCTCACGAGTCCAAATTTATGCTTAATCCAATTTCATCATTCAAACGCCAGAATTAAAGATCTAGCCGAGAAGGCTAGACATAATTAAACTTGCAGAATTTAAAGATATAAAAATAAATGAAAACTTACTGAATTAATTAAGCAAAAAACTCAACTCTAACGTTGAGAAATACGAACATAACCTAAGTCCCGAAGGTTTAAGACTTTTTGGATTGTTTGGCTGCCTAAGCAGCGTACTGAAATTAAAGATGCAGAAATGTAAAAATGTAAAATGTTTCAGACTGTCTAAAGCTCGTTTTTCCAGAAACTAAACTTGTTTAAATAACTACATTCCCGAGTAGAGTTTCCCCCACAGGCGGGGGTCTTCTGCTGAAAATCCGGAACGGTGTGCCCTCACTGACTTTGACTGGATAAGCTTCATCTTCAACAAATCCCTATTTTTTAGGGATTGCTCTTATCGCCTCAGATTGAGCTTTATCTCCTCGTCTGAGCTTATCCTTTTGTTGCAGCACCTTCCAGGAGTCCAGCTTAGCTCCAACTCTCTTGCGGATATGTAGCTATCCTTCCACCAACTGCCCTTCAACTTAATCCCGAATTTCACTGGAATGCCCATTCTGCCCTGTGGTCGAGTCTGTGCGAGTACTGTGGGCACGACATCATCTGTCAGCTCCATCCGTATCTGATATGCCCACTTCACGGACCGAATGTGGGATGGATACTGAAGAAGTCCCATGTGCCTCTAATGAACATAAGTGTGAGATATACTTGAATAACTGGACATAAAATGCCCCTTCCGCCAGACTCGACTCTTGGAATGCCCTTTGACCGCAACCTGGTTCTTTTCGACTCAAAACACACTAAAAAGGACATTTATAGAGGATAAAATGCCCATAAAAACATGAAATAAATGGACTTATCCTTGACATATATATGTATTAATACAATTCAAATCTTCTATTCAACAATTTTTATTTTGACTTTACTCTCCAATAAAAATACAATTTTTAATTAATGTAAAATTCACAAAATCTTGCATCATCCATTTTAGAAAAATTCAGTATAAAGTTAATTAAACTTATTAAAATAATTTAAATAGTTAATGAGTTCAAAATATTAATAATTATATAATTTTTTTAGTATCATGACAAAACACATTATATCACATCAATTGATATAGTTTATCTCATAAGTAAATTATATTTTTAACCACTCTATGTTATCAATTAATTCACGTATAATATCATGCACTGAATTGATTGAACTATTTTAATTATTACACTTGTCGTAAAATATTAACTATTTTTTGTGTGTATTTTATCTGAACATACATTTAATACTATATTTTTATTGTAATATAAATGACTACATTGAACAAATAAAACTAAAAATAACTTAACTAAATTTAAATGGTGTTGAATGAACACATAAATTTCAAGGGACAAATTAAAACTTATCATTTTGATTGTATATATTATGGAATCAACTTGTTTTTTTTTTCATTTTTTCTTTCATATCATATAACATGATTCAGAATACACACACACACACACACACACACACACACACACACATATTGTAGTTGCCACAACTAAAGTTACATGTTTTCTATTAAAAACTACTTAAATAACTTATATTAAATGAATCAAATCAGTGATTGAATGTCATTCCTCCTATCTCCCCCCCGCCATTAATGTTTGGTGAAGATGTAATTCTTGATTATTGTCAGATAACTAAGAACAATATGTTAGTTTATAATCTTTCCATAAATTCAAGTTTTTATCTTTCAATCCCTTCATTGGGTTGTAATAATATATATAAACTATGTAATAGTATAATTATATTGAAATAATATTTAAATTATAAAATATAATATATTATATGTAGCGAATTAATTATATAATATATTATATTATTGTGGGATTATATTTTTTATTTTTATTTTCTTGTTTGCTATGGTTGATGTGATGGAGAAATAATTCGTGGAGAACTAATTGATGTGAATGAAGAATTGTAATAGTACAATACTATTAAAATAAATAGAATATATTACGGGTGAATAATTAATTATATAATTATTGATGGAGAATAAATTTTTGATTTTTGATAGTAAAATTCTTTAGTATATCATCAGGTTAGTTTATAATCGTTTTATAAATTCAAGTTTTTATTTTTCAATCTCTTCATTCAAATGTAATTTATATAGAGGATGTAATTGATGGAGAATTAATTCATGTGGGTGAATGAAAAAAAATTATAAGAGCACAATTCTATTAATTTTATATTTAAATTATAAAATTAAATATAATATATTATACGTGTCAAATTAATTATCTAATACAATATGATGAGCCCGGGACTAGCATTGATGATTCAAATCCCGAGTTGCAGCTTAGAGGTCCAGTGACGAGATTAAGAGCCAAGAAGCTGCAAGGTTACTTCCAGTGCTATGTTGGAAAGAAGTTGGAAGATGATGGAACTGATTTTAAGCGGTCCAAGTTGGTGACTATTTTAAGCATCGAGGAGCTCGATTGAAGCCATGGCAAAGTCGTTCCTAGCTGATTTAATTAGTTAATTTATTTATTTCCAGTCTATTATTTCAGTTGTGGTTTTATTTATTTAGCAGGCCCAATTATCACAATCTGTTTAGGTGATATTGGACCCAGTAGTAGTTTTAATTAGCCCAATTCGAATTCTAGGCCCAAGACACTTTAAATTTCATTCCCTAGGTTAATTATTTAGGGGATTTTCATTCTTGATGTTTGGCAGACTTGATTGAATGAAAAACAAAGCTTTTACGCTATTCTCTTCTCTCACACAACATCGGTTCTTTTGGTAGAGTTTGGTTCTGGCGATTCCAGACTTGAAATCTTTTATCTCATTCGTGATATCTCATAGTATCTGGGTTAGACAGCCATTGAAGATTGCTCCATAGGCGCATTCCGAGTTCTCGTCGATTCGGGGTTCGTTTCGGGTAAGATTCATCTTCTATCTTTCGATTCCATCACCACCACATCAATCACCACCTCCACAGCCTCCACTCACGTCCATAACATCCCAATATCATCACCTTCATCCCTAAAGTCATCCCACATCAGTTCGTAGCCTTAACTAACCGTTTTAGGCCTAAAAACCCTAAATCGGGTCCTGAAATTCACGCCATTCGATCTCCCAACCTACACGTTATTTTGAGCTGATTTTTGGATATGTTTTTTATTTCTATATATTGTTCCTTGTGTTAAAATTTGAGCTCAATCCGAGATCATTTGCCTAGGTTTCTATTCGAGTCTTTATTTAGGGGTTTTCGGATTATTTGAGTCGTTTTTGTGTTAATTCTTGTTAAATTCGAGTCTTATTGGTTTTATACAGATTATTGGGGTTCTTAATTCAGTATTGTTCAGTTTATTGTTAGGTTGAATCACATACATAGTTGGCGTTGTTCGATTCTTAGCTTCCGCATCGTATTGGTTACATCACATTATATTGAATAATTAATTATATAATATAGTATATAACTATTTTACCCTTAAATTAAGTGGATATTATGGATATAATAGACAAAGCATATTTTGTAAGAAATTAGTTAAATATAATCTGCTATATTACAAAAAAAATATAATAAAAAAAGATTAATTTAGGGAAGCTTTGACAATGCCTTTGGGGCGGCCGAACATTAATATTATATCTATATACCCTATTAAAGAAATAAGTTTGTTATTATTGTGGGATAATTTTATATAATAAAGTTCAATTATAACAAAACTATTGAAATAAATATAATATATTAAATAAATAATTTTTTTATTATTTTGGGATAATTTTATATAATAGAGTTCAATTATACCAAAGTTATTGAAGTAAATATAATAGATTATATTTACAAATAATTATTTATAAATAGTTAGATTTATTATATTACTTTTTTACCTTTAAATTAAGTGTAGATCATGGATATAATAGGCAAATCTTTTTTTGTAAGAAACATCCATACTTTTTATATAGGTATAGATTTAATTCATAAAAATACATGTTAGTTTATGATTGTTTAAAAAAAAATGAAAATAGTTTACGATATACATTATAGTTTACCTTTCTCTTATAATCATATCTTGTATGAATATGGTGATTACGGTTGTAATTGAACATAGCCGCTCATGAGCTATTCGGAGTTCAGTTCGAATTAAGCTCGTTCAAAATTTGTTCATTTTCTAAACGAGCCGAACTCGAGCCTCAAATCAAGCTCGATAAAATTATTGAAATTGAACTCGAATATAGTAGTATTTAGCTCGGCCAGTTCGCAAATTTGTTCGAGCTTGAGCTTTTACGAACATGTTCATGAATATTATAAATGTTTCAAATGGATAAATTAAATAAGTTATTTTTTTCGAGCTCAAGCTCGAATATGTAAATTAAACGAGCTTTTTATCGAGCATTCGAGCTCAGGCCTGTTTAGTAAATTTTTGAGCATTTCACGTGCCAAGCTCGAACCGAATTCGAACATGATATCAAACCGAATTGGAACATGATAAATATTTATTGAGGCAAGCTTGAACAAGAGAAAAAAAACTCAAATCGAGCTCGAGCTTGAATATTCCTTAACGAGCTGAACTCGTGCAGTATGGTGTTCGGCTCGATTTGATTCATTTATAGATTGGTGCCGTATTCACTTGCCATGGGTAGTTCTCATATATTTTCTAATTGAGGTAGTTTCCTTTACATCATACATACATACATACATATATATATATATATATGGAAAAAAATATCACTTATAATATTAAAAAGTATTCATATTAATACTAAAAAGTGTCATGTTTATTTTATTGACAATTATTGTTAAAATAAATAGACTGTTACATTTTCATAATTATTGCTACACTTTTTGAATTGATTAAAGTATCACATTTAATCATATAAAGCATAATTTCTAAAACTGAAAGTCTGAAAGTATCATAAATTTTTATCTAACCGAAGCGATTTAGCACAATGATCATGAGTACACCCAAGTTTTTGCCTTTCTAATTTAAAGTATTCAAAATAACTATTGTTTTTTCAAAAAATTATTTACGTTAGTGATAATTTATGTATGCTTATTTAACTATCGAGATTTGAGGATGAACGTTAGTGCATAATTTGATTTTATTTAAAATTATTTTGTAAATCATTTTAGTAAATAAATAAATTATTTCAATAATTTCTTAAGAAACGCAATCAAATTATTAAATTTGTATGTATTATAAATATGAAATTATTTACTATTACATGATTATTATTTATTAATATTTGATAATTACTATCTACTATGCATATTTATAATATTTGGTTTTTCAGAAATCACAGGCAGCATGTCGCCTGCGACAATCTATCGTAAGTGATTTCTATAATTCTATCACGAAATCAGCTGATAATCAATACTTCTCAATGACGGTCATATGGGGTACGTTAGCAATCCTGCAAAATAATCCTAAATTTAATGGATATTTATTGAATATTGTATCAGTAATTGCATATGTTTCTGCGAAATGGTAAATTCACTAGATCGTACATACCATGAAATATAACAATAATCATTAATTACAATTCATGAGTAACCACTCTTATATGAAGCAACCAAATACATTAAAAATCAAAGTTATTTTAAAAAAACCAATTAATAATTTTGTGAAAAAATAAAGGAGGTTCAAATATGATTGTTGATGCAGTAGAGCGAGGAGATGAGTTTGAGTTCCAGTTTGAAATTACCACTGGCGATATTAACATAAACAGTCTAGATGGTATTCTAACAGTGCGTATTAAAAACAACTCTGATACGGTTACCCATTTCGGTAATTTGAATCAGAGAATGGATTTAAATAGGAGGAAACATAAGGTCAATGGCAATATTTTGATAGTCACATATAAGAAGAAACATATGGTCGTGACGTAGTTGCTTGTCAGAGAGCCCGACGGGCCGAAATCCATCAAATGACCTCATATCGAGAACTTTTAATCCGCTCTGTACGTTCATACATTGTGTGTGAAATGTAAAATGGATTTGAATACAGATATTGTTAGACGAATTTTAACCCATCAAATGGTCTCAAACAAGTTTTTGTGGTTAATCAAGCATGTATTTTATAGATTTCTTTACCCTTCAAATTAGTTATTAAGCTTAATTACTACTTAGTCGTATGTATTTGAAAGCATTATTGATCAATTGTCAATGTTTTTCTGAAAGTTTATCAGTTTCTACGTTAATAATGAAGTTATGTAGTATATATGTGTGTGTGTGTTATAATTCATTGTCCAAAACACTGTAAAAATTAAATAAATACAAATGTTAAAGTGAATGTTGAAGCTAGTGTTTCCACTATGCTTTCAACATTCAACGAAAATGAATATAACTTTTGCACAAATGTTGAAGCTAGTGTTTCCAATTGAAAGTGCACACCTCTAGTGATAAGTATCTGTCAGCAAACGTTCACTGAAAAGATCAAGAACGTTGTATGATAAAGTTCAGAATGTAAAGCACACAACAGAATGGTAACCCTATTCGATCAACTGATCTACGTTAGAGGAACTTGTCAAGTCCGTGAAAAATAATTCACTACTCTGGTGTCACGTTTACTTAGGCTATTACACGCAGCTAACCTTTCGTCACTCGAAACCCTTTTTACCCGTACATCCTCTTTTATTGAATTGAATTGTGAGATCCCTTCATAACCTAGATATCTAACATATTTAGTTCTCATAGAAAATCTCTCTCAAGACTCATTTTGATAGTGTACGAAAAGTATTTCAATACACAATGACTAGAACACTAAACTCTAGTCTAAACTCACAACCGAAATAATGTGGCTCAAACTAGGTAGAGCTCTTGAAATATTCAGTGCAATTATTCTATATTCGATGTCACTGACAGATCTGTATCCCAGTCTTATTTATAGATGAACAATACAGCCTTAACAAGGGAATAGATGTCCTAATCCTAATCTGAAACAAATAAGAAAACTTTCCTTATTGGATCTGAGACCTAGGACAATCCAAGTTTGGATTTCTTTCATCTCTAGAACTATGCCTTTATCTTTAATCTCGTGCTCTTCAAGCTCGATAAGACATCATCTAGAATGATCTTTGAATCTCTTTTTTGTTGGAAACCTTGAACAGCTTCATCGATCTTGGAAGAACAATCGGGACAAAGGATGTTCATACAAATGTTCACAAACATTGAAATGAACATTGTTGATAATGAACCTTCACTTCAAGTGGCACAACGGAATGTCTTCTATGTTCACAGGCTGACTTCTGGCTATTACTCAAGCTAGCTAGCAGTACTCAACATGTTTAAACAACCTCTATTGTGGCACAATGCACAACAGTCTTGATCTCCAGCTCAATCCAAACTTCTTGTTTGAGCTGTCTTCAGGAAGTTCATATCACGTTCATGTATATCTTTATGAACATTGTCCAAAACAGTAGTCATGTACTTGGAAAAGCCAAATACTTAAGTGATTATCAAATTCCATAAAGATTAATGACAATTAATCATTATAGCAAGTGCAATGTAGAGCACTTGATAAAAACATAGTGTGCAGCATGACACTACTGATCCATCTTGACTGAGTCTCTTCGATTGGTGTCAAACACAACACTAGCAGAGTTGATTAAGAAATAACTACACTTTTAGAACTATTAATCTCTAATAGTCATATCATTAAACACTTAATCAGAATTTCGACGAAGGGAAAAGGATAAAAATAATTAAAGAATCATCATTTTGATGAGTTCACGAGACGGATTCCAGTCCAGACAAGAAGTGAAGTTCTCAAGATGACGATAATTCATCATTTAAAAACCAAAAATCGATGCCCCTTGATGACAATTTATCAATCCAGATGAGAAGTGAAGTTCTCAAAAGCAAAGACAATTCAGTCAATACAGATAGATCTCATCTATAAGAAAAAGCAAGACGTGCTATGACTCAAATACATCTAAGTATGCCAGACATCTAGGACATATATGATCCATTCTTAGATGCATTTTTACATTAGTATCAATTGATATTCATACTCCTAAAAATGAGCAATCTTGAAAAGAGAAAAAGAAAAAAAAAAGATGTGAAAAGAAGAGAAAGAAATGAAAGCATACAGAGTCCATCGATTACTATTGTAGAATTTCTTGTATTGAGTACACAAGTTGTGTTGTTCAAACTTGAGCTCCAGCCTATGCTAATGAGAAGGAGACTATGAAAAGCTTCTCATTTCTAAAAAAAAAAACAGAATCATGATCAAGAAGATTATACTAGTATAGTAAGAAAAGTCATGCATTACAAAAAGTTAAGTGAGTCTGAATTTCTTGTTGTCCAATTGTTCTCTTTGTAGAACGAAAGGTCCTGTGGGAAACCAGAAATTTAACCCAAATATGCAATCAGAAAATTAAACCCGGATACTTGTCTACTATTGAGTGTCTAACTAAAGTACGACAAGACAATCAAATAATAAGGCTAAGATGACGCATCATTCCTATAGATTAAGGACTACAATCAAATTTATGAAGTCCAGTGGTTTTTCTCTGCCAAGACAAATAAATTGTATAAATGGCTCAAACCTTACCAAAAGATAATAGTGTCATTTCTTGTATCTGTTATATATCCATCAAAGGTAACAAATATCTCGTAAAATAAACACTACAAGTACCAGACATCTTGTGGCCCTCACAAATAGACGAAGCACATAAGTGAATCATGACACCAATCAATGAGAAAAATAACAACATTTCATAAAAGAAATTGAAGCAAGAAATGTTCTACCCATTTGTAACCAAAACAAAACAAAATCCTTCAAACCCAATAACACCTATCAAGCGTGTCACCTGTACACCATTGTCACCACTACAATCATCACCACTTCACTTCAAACATAATAATAGCCTAAAATTATATTGTTTCAAAAATCAAAACTATCAATTACCATATCCATGTAAAGATATTTAATTAGAGTAAGTTCATAGTTGGTGCACTAGTAACATATTTTCCTATCTATATCAAATCAAATCCAATACCCCAATCTCTATCCTCTCTCTCTCTCTCTCACACACACACACACACACACACACACACACACACACACACCTCCGCGCGCGCGCATGCAGAAAGGTTCACTAGATATATATATATATATACCTTATTTATGAATCTTTCTACAACTTGTTTGGCTATCTTGACTGCTTATTTGGACGAAATCTTTCTGGCTTGCACTACTTATTTAAAGACAGCATCTCCTTGGTTTCAGCCACTTTCTACTCCAAAACCGAAATACCTCACCATCAAATAAAACATTCACCACATCGATAACCTAACTCCCAAAATTGAGAATAAATGAAAAACACACAAACATCACAAGAAAAATCAATATTTCTAAAAATCACTCAATCAATTCAAGATTAATACAGTTTAACTCCACTATTGCCTATGTGTTAAGGTTGCTTTAAACAGGCTAAAACGATGTCAAAATAGACTTACAATATAAAGGGGCAAATTTACAGTATAATACCAATATACATTGATATAAACATCACCAAGTTGATTTCCTTGTTCTTTTTCAATGCAAACAGTATGGAATTCACCTTGTTCAAACTAAAACTTTTCCTCACAATAAAATAAAATGTCGATTGCTACTATGAAGCATAACTCAACAATCACAGAAGAGCTAACAACAGACTAGTGTAGTGGTTGTATCTGACCAGTGGTTGGGAACGGAGTTTGCAGTCTTGATTGGGGGGAAATCGATATTGGTGGAGAATTCATCACTTACGATTAGAAAATATAACAGCGGATGAATGGGCAGCAAAATAACCGGTTGTGGTGATTTTTGTATGAGTGGTTGGGAGTTAGGACTGCGCGAGAGAAGAAGAGAACATTTGGATTGAATGATTTTGCGAGAAAATTGAACTTAGGGCAAAGATAATCGACACTTACGACTCAAGAATAGAATGAATGAAGCGATGGGCTTCATCAGTGGTATATATATATATATAGGGTTGGGTTCCAGAAGGACCATACCCCATGTGAGAACCAAGAACCAATCTCAGCCACAGCTCTCGCCTATTTGGACGGCCAAGATCTGTTCCAAAATTAAAAAAATGCGGTGGCATAATTGTAATAACGTCCAACTTCACTGCCCCTGAATCTTAGTAAGGGTAAAATCGGAAGTTTCAATGTATACGTGATTCACGCGTATATTTTTTAATTTAGGGTTTCAACATTGTCATTCCCTATTTTAGCACTGTCATGACTTATTTTAGCACTAACATGACCCTTATTTAGCATGATAATTGTTTAGCATTACAATAAAAAAATATCATCGGCATCTTTTTATGCTTCATGATCTTCCGTTTTTAGCACTATAGTTTAGAGTTTAGCATTGTAGATGTGATTCACGTGTATATTTTTCAATTTGGGGTTTTAATATTATCATTCCCTATTTTAGCACTGTCATGACTTATTTTAGTACTGTCATGACTTATTTTAGCACTAACATGACCCTTATTTAGCATGACAATTATTTAGCATTACAATAAAAAATATTATCGACATCTTTTATGCTTCATGATCTTTCATTTTTAGCACTGTAGTTTAGAATTTAGCATTGTATATGTGATTCACGCATATATTTTTCAATTTAGGGTTTTAGCATTGTCTTTCCCTATTTTAGCACTGTCATGACTTATTTTAGCACTAACATGACCCTTATTTAGCATGACAATCGTTTAGCATTACAATAAAAAAAATATCATCGGCATCTTTTTATGCTTCATGATCTTCCGTTTTTAGCACTATATATAGTTTAGAGTTTAGAATTGTATATGTGTTTTACGTGTATATTTTTCAATTTATGAGTATTCATTGGTCTTGAAATTGATGCGTACGAAACTAGCTGGAACAAAAAAAAACTTAAGAAAATGTGGGTTTATTTTTAAAAGACCAATTCCGCATGGCAGGTGATGTGTCGACACAGTACGTAAATAACAAATAAGTTCCATTTTCCATATTTGCAAATTTCCACCAAAATTCTAATAGATAGAAATTCTCAGTCTACTAAAATTTTCCATTATCTCAAATTAAAATAAAATTTGTGCATGCATGAATAATTAATTTGACTCTATATTCATATTTATTCTTATCGCGCGTCAAGAACCTTAGTAGAAATCATGATATATAAAATGAATACTGTCACCTATAATTAATCAATTAATCATTAATGCAAAGAACAATAAATTCAGATTCATATATAAACTTGGAATGCATTATTAGTGCATGCATGTATATATGATATATCAACATAATTAATCCAAATATATAGTAAATTAGTAATCATGGTGTTTATATTTGATCATGCAACCAAAATATCCATCCACATACAATCAATTAATATCCCAATCAATTAATTTGTGACTAGAATAACGAAGAATCATACAACTTGACTGTTCCTATCATTTTTCCTCTATTGTGCAATGCTCTCGCCATCAATGTATCAACTTCCTTCTTGTAGCCATGTCGAGATTCAGCTCCACCAACAGCAGTCAAATCCTTAATCAATGCGTGCTCCTTCTCTTGCACAATTTCCTCTTCAATTCATTTGATTTTTGTTCAAATCCAGCAGTGCTAAAACAGTTCACAGTAGTGCTAAACTAGGTTACAATACTGCTAAAATAGTTCACTACAGTGCTAAAGTACTGATAGTGAAAAATTCAAAATAACAGCTTGATAGGACGTATTCTACCTGTTTTTATCACGGTTTTTGGTGCCCTTTTCTCCTTATTATTCATTCCCTATTTGTGTATTTTGGATATATGATATGTTGTTAAGATATGTAGGGATGTGGTGTAAAAGAGGAGAAAAGAGGCAGGTTTTGGTATGAAAAGCTACAAGTAAAGTAACGAGAAGAAGTTCGAGCAGGGCACGCTGCAAGGGCATGCAGCTGGATAATTGAAGTGAAGTTCTGGAAACTTAGCCCAGTATGCGTTTTGGGCTTGCTAAAGCCCAATTCTCGGCCCGCGCGCGAAGTCTGAAAGCGGAAACATCTCCTAGCCGCCTTTTGAAGTATCATGCATGGGAATTAACTAGTCTAGGACTTTATTTCCTTTTACAGACTTTAGTTTTATGGATTGTAATTATATATTAGGTATTAGGGATTATTTAGATATCATCATCAGATCATAGACGCTAGAAACGCAAGAACGCAGCAGCGATCAGTTTGACTCCAGTTTATTCTCTTCTTCTTTTCGATATCATAATCGCGCTGTTACACATCTTTTGGTTGATCGATTCTAGCATGCAACGTAGCTAAATTACTCGTATTCTGGTGACGACGATGAAGCTCCGCTTATATAACTGTGAGATCTAATTGTTTGTTCATAATTAATTGATGCATGTATCTGTTATTCTTGGATTTCAGGTCGTAATTGTTCTAAGTCTATCGAGTAGTTGCAAATATTTGGTAGGTTGTGATTAATTACTAGCCAATTTAAATCGGCCATACGTAATCGTGGTTTAGGTTTAATAAGTGGTAAAACGGTTTCTCAAATGACTAGGGGAATAACAGAGTTAATTTTACAGTCCTGCGTCAGAGTCTGTAATTTAAGAATCGGGTCTTTTTTGTGCTCATTGTTGTCGGCTCATTAAACTTATAGAGCGTCTCTTACAGTTGTCAGTCGATTAGGGAAGTAATTAATGAAGCGTCTTATTAATTATCGAAATAATATGCAAAGATGAGGTCATGTCAGAAGAGTCTTCGGTGGCTATAACTGATTTGCATGTCTTGATTAATTAATTCTTGCATCTGTGATCGGTGTTGTAAGTGGAGTGGAGTTCGTTGGATCCGGAATACCCTTTTAATCATTGGTTTAATTCAGTTCGTTTGCCTAAGTATTCTCTGTAGTTGGTTATTTCATTCTTCAATTTATTTTGTTATAAAATTCACGCAATTCTGGAGGTTTGGGCACGCAGACTGAAAGTCAAGAGTAATCCTCGCCGGTCCTTTGGGAGACGATCCTGCTTGCCACTGTACTCTGTAGTGTGGGCTTGCCAACGAAAGTCAGAACATTTATTTTTGGTGAAAAATGAAGCACCAAATTTTGGCGCCGTTGCCGAGGATCGGTTTAAAGCAGTGCTTACTCAAAATTTTCAGTTTGTTATTTACTTTGTTTTTATTTTTAATTTTTCTGGTCTATGACCCGTTCCTCTGCAGATAAAGATTTAGTGTTCGATCCAGAGCCAGAGAGAACATTGCACCGGTTGAGGAAGAATATTAAGGAGTCTACAAAGTCTCTTGAAGCTGATCAACACCTCAACATGGCTAATAATGAAAATCCACTGAACCCGCAAGACCTTGCCGCAGGAAGAGCTCTCATTCATGCTAACGTAGCTGATCATGGACCTGATCATGAGCCTCTCATCAGGGAGATCGGCCGTCTTCGGAGTAATAGACCCATCTGCATCGTACTTTCCCCGATTGCAAACAATGCGGAGATCCGACCTGCATTCATTCAAGTGTTGCCGAAGTTTGGTGATTTACCAGGAGAAAGTACACACAAACATTTGTCTGAATTTGATCTCGTGTGCTCAACTTTAAGACCTACAGGTTTTACTGCTAATAACCTAAGGTTACTCACTTTTTCTCACACTTTGCAGGGAAAGGCACGAGATTGGTTGTTCGATTTACCACCGGATTCTATCACCACATGGGCGGAATTAGAAGGACAATTCCTGCGAAAGTTCTTTCCTGAAACTCGAGCTGCAAATCTGAGAATGACTATCAGTAGCATCAAACAAAAGCCGAATGAAAGCTTGGCCGAATACTGGGAGAGATTTCAACAGCTCTGCCGCAAATGCCCGGATCATGGTTTCACTGATTATCAGCTTCTGACTAATTATTTTTACCGTGGCATGTCTTCTTTTGTTAGGAAAATCATCGATGCTGTCAGCGGGGGATCTCTTACCAATAAGACCCTCGGCGAGGCTAAACAGCTCATAATCGACATGGCTTCTGGAGGGCAGCAATACGAAGAAGAAGATGACAGCAGACACCAACCTGTAAGGGCACTCGATCGAGCTGAAGGGTCTGAAGTGAATGAGAAGATAGATGCTCTTACCTCTCTAGTTCGAGGCTTAGTTATGGCACACGCAAGGCCAAACCGCTGCGGATTGTGTTCTGAGCATGGGCATTTCACTGACGAGTGCCCCAATTTGCATGAGCCACCTACTGAACAAGCTTGTTACGGATCAGGCGATGTGCAGCAAGATGCTCTCAGAGGAATCAATTATGATGCTCAACGAGGAGACAATTTCAGGCGGAAGCGGAATAATGATCCTTATTCCAATTCCTACAATCCCGGTTGGAGAGATCATCCAAATTTTCAGTGGAGACAACCTGGAGATCCACCTGCAGTAGGAGACTTGCCACCGAGACCTCAAAGGGGTGAGCCGTATGCCCATGCAGATCGCTCCACACCATCTATGAGTGAGATCATGAAGAGTCTGGAGCAAAGCACCAACCTTGTGAGTAGCCTAGCGCAGAGCCAAAAGTCCTTTGAGCAAGAGACGCAAGCCGCTTTAGGCAGCATGGGTACGCAGATCACTCAGCTTGCTACCCAATTGAACAAGCTGCAAGGGCACACCGGAAAATTACCATCTCAGGCAGAGCAGAATCCAAGAGGAAATGTTAGTGCCGTGACTCTCCGGAGTGGGAAAGAATTACCAGAGACTGAGAAACAGAAGCAATACAATCACACACTGAATGGGCAAACCGCAGAAGCTGACAACAGACCCCATGATAAGGACACACAGCCTACCGCACAGATTGCTCCTAATGAGGTATAGGTTCTGCCTAAACCTCTTCACCCTATTAATGCAGCTCCTTTTCCTTCTAGGTTAGTACGACACAAGAAAGAGGAAGATGAGAAAGAGATCTTTGAGCTTTTCAAGAAAGTCGAGATAAACCTACCCCTGATCGATGCTATCAAACAAGTTCCTCGATACGCAAAGTTCTTGAAGGAGTTGTGTGCAAAGAAGATAAGGTATGGAAGAGATGCAAAAATCAAGGTAGGCGAAAATGTTTCGGCCATAATTCAGCGAAAGTTGCCTCAAAAGTGTTGAGATCCAGGTATGTTTACTATCCCTTGCATCATTGGGATCAAAAAGGTAGAAAAAGTCATGTTAGACTTAGGAGCATCAATTAATGTTATGCCTTTTTCTGCCTACAAAGAGTTGCAGCTAGGTCCGATGAAAGATACTCGAGTTATCATTCAATTAGCTGATAGGTCAAATGCATACCCTTGAGGTGTAGTAGAGGATGTCTTAGTTAAGGTGAATGAGTTGATTTTTCTGGTTGATTTTTACATTGTTGACATGGATGATGCATTATCTGCACATAGATCTTTAATTTTACTAGGCCGTCCATTCATGAAAACTGCACACACAAAGATTGATGTTGACAAAGGCATGATGAGTTTCGAATTTGATGGGGATGTTGTCACATTTAATATATTCGAAGCCATGAAACATGTGGAAGACCCCGAGGCACTTTTTATGGTAGATATTATCGATTCCATTACTGATGATTTCGTTGAGTGCCATTTCAGGGATGACAGTTTGGAACAGGTACTTTATGGAGGGATACCAGACCATATTGCAGATTCAGAGGAGGAAAAAGAGATCCGAGAACTCATACAGCAGTTATACGCAGCCGATGAGTTTCCTACCAGAAATACAGTAGGCCGTTTGCCCTTACCGCCCATCATTGAGCCCATTCTTCCCTCTCATGTGAAGGCCCCGACTCTGGAATTGAAGGTTCTCCCTTAACATCTGAAATATGCATACCTGGGCGAAGCAGAAACTTTACCTGTTATCGTGAGTAAAGACCTTACCGCAGAGCAGGAAAATCAATTGGTAGCCGTTTTGAAGAAGCATCGCGGTGCCATCGGCTGGACCCTCGCCGACATTAAGGGGATCAGCCCCGACATCTGCATGCACCGCATTTTTCTTGAGGAAAATCATAAACCATGCCGCGATCCTCAGAGGAAGTTGAACCCAGTAATGAAAGAAGTAGTGTTGAAAGAGATTCTGAAGTTGCTTCAATTGGGGATCATTTACCCAATCTCCGACAGTGTTTGGGTTAGCCCTGTGCATATAGTTCCAAAGAAGTCCGGGTTCCAGCTCGTGCAGAATGAGAGCAACGAATTGATACCGATGAGACTACAAACAGGATGGCGGATGTGCATTGATTTCCGGAAGTTGAATAATGCCACACGCAAGAATCACTTCCCGTTGCCTTTTATTGATGAGATGCTCGAGAGGTTAGCTGGGCAATCCTATTTCTGCTTCCTAGATGGCTACTCTGGCTACTTCCAGATTTTCGTAGCTCAAGAAGACCAAGAAAAGACAACTTTCACTTGTCCATTTGGGACCTTTGCTTACCGAAAGATGCCCTTTGGCTTGTGCAGCGCTCCGGGTACCTTTCAACGATGCATGATGAGTATCTTCTCCGACTTGATAGAGAGTTGCATCGAAATCTTTATGGATGACTTTACAGTCCATGGCGACTCTTTTGAGCAGTGTATGGAGCATTTAGACAAAGTCCTTCAACGGTGTGTTGAGACAGACTTAGTTTTGAACTTCGAGAAGTGCCATTTCATGGTACAACAAGGAATTGTGCTCGGACATGTCATATTTGCCAAGGGAATCGAAGTGGATCGAGCTAAGATCGACTTGATCACCAAGCTGCCGTACCCCTCCAATGAGAAAGAGATTCGAGCTTTCTTAGGCCATGCCGGTTTCTACCGCCGCTTCATTCAAGATTTTTCAAAGATAGCTCAACCCATGACAAAGTTGCTGCAAAAGGACACCCCTTTTATCTTTGATGACAAGTATAAAGAAGCTTTTAATTTTTTGAAGGAGAAGCTGACTGCTGCCCCGATCATTCAACCACCGCAGTGGGGCATCCCGTTCTAGCTCATGAGCGACGCAAGTGACTATGCTATTGGAGCTGTCCTTAGACAAAAGATTGCGAAGCACAGTCATGTTATTTACTATGCTTCGAAAACTCTCAACCCAGCCCAATGCAACTACACAACTACCGAAAAAGAGCTCCTTGCTGTGGTGTTTGCTTGTGAGAAATTTCGATCATACATTGTTGGATCCAAGGTTGTGGTATACACTGATCACGCTTCTCTCAAGTACCTTCTCTCCAAAAAAGAGTCTAAACCACGCCTTATTCGTTGGATCCTCCTCTTACAAGAATTTGATTTAGAGATTAAGGACAAGAAGGGAGCCGAGAATCATGTTGCAGACCATTTGAGTAGACTGTTGACTGCATCCGACGGTATGCCCATTCCGGATGATTTTCCTGATGAGATTCTTCTGGCAGCTGCGGAAAGGGCACTCTGGTACGCTGACTTGGTGAATTTTCTCACAACGGGAATTTTCCCCAAAGGTTTTGAATCTGCCCGAAAGAACAAATTGAAAAGCCAAGCCAAGTATTTCATCTGGGATGAGCCCTATTTGTGGAATACTTGTGCTGATCAAGTCATTCGCCGCTGTATTCCTGAGGAAGAAATTCCATCCATCCTACGCTTTTGTCATGCCCACGCATGTGGCGGCCACTTTGGCCCAAGAAGAACAGCCCGCAAGGTCTTAGACTGTGGTTTTTATTGGGAAACCATCTTCAAAGATGCCTACTCCTTTTGCAAGAATTGTGATTGTTGCCAACGCCTTGGTAACATTTCTTCAAGGAACGAGATGCCTCAAGTTCCTATTTTGATTTGCGAGATTTTTGATGTTTGGGGCATGGATTTCATGGGCCCGTTTCCAAGCTCTTTCGGCCACTCCTACATTCTTTTAGCAGTCGACTATGTCTCCAAATGGGTTGAAGTTCAAGCTACCCCAACCAATGATTCTAAGGTCGTTGCCAAATTTCTCAAAGCTCAGATTTTTCAACACTTTGGTGTTCCTCGAGCTATCATCAGTGACCAAGGCTCCCACTTTTGCAACCGAACCTTAGAAGCGTTGTTCAAGAAGTATGGAGTCACCCATCGAGTTACTACAGCCTACCACCCGCAGTCTAATGGCCAAGCTGAAGTTTCCAATCGAGAGATCAAAAACATTCTGGAGAAGACCGTATGCCCAAATTGCAAGGATTGGAGCCTGCGACTAGATGATGCTGCATGGGCATACCACACGGCTTTCAAAACGCCTATCGGAATGTCCCCTTATCGTCTGATTTTCGGGAAACAGTGCCATCTTCCAGTAGAGCTAGCGCATCGAGCTTTTTGGGCTGTGAAACAATGCAATTTGGATCCTCATCTAGCCGGCTTCGAACGCCGCTATCAGTTACAAGAGCTCGAAGAAATCCGTCTGGAGGCCTATGATAGTGCAAGTTATTACAAAGATTGTGCCAAGCTCCTGCACGACAAATATATCCGGAGAAAAACTTTTGAGGTTGGCCAGAAAGTATTACTTTTCAATGCTCGCCTTCGCCTCATGCCCGGTAAGCTCAAATCTCGCTGGCTGGGCCCATTTGAAGTCATATCCGTCAGTCCACATGGCGCTGTAGAAATTCGAAGTTTGGATACTCACAAGATATTAAAGGTGAACGGCCAGTTGCTCAAGCCATATTGTGCCGACATCACCTTCTCCAGTTTTGATGGGGTTGAGCTTGCTGCCCCCATAATCCACCACTAGCTGCTCCACGCCGTCGAGCCCTCGACGTTAACCAACGGCTCTTCTCGGGAGGCAACCCGATTTCTTGTCCTTTTTTTTCCCCTTTCGCTTTTTTTTTCTTTTAATTGCTTTTTCTTTACTTTTTCATTATGCACTCTTATTCTCTATAAAAAAAAATAAAATAAAAACAAAAAAAAAACATCACCACTTGGGGAGGCACCGTTCTGTCCTACGTCGCATGGGCACACAGCCTCCGGGAGCGCGGTTTTGGAAGTAACCGCTATCTTAAGTGAGGGGGGGGGGAATTCGGAATTTCATTTTTTTTGCAAGGACTTTCCTGCAATTAACCCAAAGTCAATTTGGGATATTTTGCCCTAACCCCCAATTCAATTTAACCCCACTCGGTAACTTTCCTCTCATTCAAAATTTTACTCTCTTTTTGCAGAAGTTACTCAACTCTTCCTCTTCCCGCCTCCCCTCAACCGCCAATGCCGATCGCTTTTCCGACCTCCGTCGCCGTCCACCACCATGGGTAAAAAGTGAGCACCCTCCGCCAAATGCAAGGTCGCTGTCCCTGAGCCCGACCCCCCATCTCCCGAGCAGGCCACACCACAAAAGTCATCGATACCGGTGGAATCGCCTCCACCCTCTCCGACAACCGTTCCCCCTCAAGTCAACCAACCGCCGCCCTTCCTCCGCCGTATTCTGAAACGCCGAGCCGAAGCGGGAACCTCTGGCACTACCGCTCGACGAAAGCTATCCACCGCCGCATCACCACCACCGGCGGACCATCAACCATCACCGTCGCCTTCTCCGGTTCATTCCACATCACACACGAGCCAGCCGATCACTATCTCACCATCGCGTGCACCCACTCCTCCACCAGAGAGCACTCTCGCTCCTTCTCTAGTTTCAGAACCGCTGCCCTCATCCTCTGCTCCGGCCAAGTCCTCCAAGAAGAAAGCAAAAGGAAAAGCCCCAGCCGCCTCTACGAGTTCTGCCGCTCCGGCATTCCTCCCATCGGAAGAGGTACAGCGTCGCACCACCTTGAACATCAACCGTGTTCTTGTCGGCGCGCGCCTTTTTTACTGGAACAATATTGCTATATTAGGGATTAATGATCGCATTAGGAGTTTCTTCATTGGGATTGGTTGGAAACCTCTACTTGATGCTTCTGTGGATGTGCATAGGGATTTAGTTGTCGAATTTTTATCATCTTTTGATTTTGATGCATCGAGGGGGCTCGATGATAGGCATGCTGTCATATTTTGTCTACGTGGTCGTAAATTTCACATGTCTATTACTAACTTGAATATTGTACTTAGTTTTGAGTCTGATGCCTCTGTGCTTGAGGATGAGTACATGTCTTCCCTTTGTGAAATCCCAGCCGTGTTCTCTCAAACGGCAAATGAAACCTGGGCTCGGTTGTCGATAGATGAGTCTTACAGTTCTAGGTCCTCTAAAGGATCTCATTTGAAGGATGATGCCCTTCTTCTTTGCCATAGATTCTTATCTGCTAATGTGTTTGGTAGATTAGATATGCTGAATTTGGTTACAGTTCAAGAGCTTTTTCTACTTGATTGCATGGATTCTAGAACTAAGGTAAACTTTGGGTACTGGCTTGCCAAGCGATGGCATTTCAGTGCTCACCACACCCTTTGTCGCGCCCCCTTGGGTTGCTTTGTCACATTACTTGCTGAGAGACTCCACATTCTCATTTCTGACCCTGAGCCGATGCCTCCCATGTTATTTCGATTGGAGGATTTTGCTGCCATGAAATTGTTATTTGTGAATGACCAGGGCTAGTATCAGCTTACCCGGCCGGGCATTGAAGGCCCGCGTCGATCTGTTTCTGCAGGGCCTGCTGCTTCCTCCCTCCTCCCGGCTATTGAGGAGTTGATTACTGCTGCTACCGTCCGACTTGAGGACAGCTTTGGCCGCCGGCTGGATGAGATTGATAGCCGCTTAGACGTGATGGAGCAGGTGATCCGCCATTTGGCGGATCAGAGTTAGTACCCTCTTATCCCTACCCTTTTTAATCCTTGACTGCATGTGTTTTGTTTGTTTTTAGTTGTGTTTGTGTGCCTTTTATTGTGATGTTTATGTCTTGCTTTGTACCCTTTCTCCCAGCGAGGACACTGTGTCTTTCAAAGTGTGGGGGGGAGTCTTAATGTTTTGTGATTTATGTCGAAAAGAAAAAAAAATTGCTTGGGATTTTTGATTAAGTGTTGATGGTTTGCATTGATGAGAATTTGGAAGTATGAGCTGTGATGGTTTGACTGGTTGAGAGTTTGGAGTTGTGATAGAATATGCCATATTTTGGATGAAGTCTGGGATGATGAATTGTGCTTGCAATCAAAACTTTTTAAGCCTACAAATTGTGAGTTCTTAAGCCCTATGAGCATACATGAATTAAGAGCTCAGTGTTTTTTATTGAAGAGTGCTATCTGACTAGTTATTCGATGTTGGAATTACTTTGCTGCCACTTTGTTGTCATCTTTAATGTTATTTGCAAAAATGATCAAGGCATTAGGGATGCTTGAGCCAATAATCCAAAAGAAATTGCCTTGTCCTTTCATTGCCCATTAGTGAGCCCCTTTGAGCTGAATAAATCCAATTTCTTTTCTTACAGCCACTATTATATAGTCTGTGCATTTCTTTTGATCATTTTTGTTCTTGAAATCAGGCATGTTAGGTGTGAATTGTTATTTGAAGCTGCAATATTGAAGAATTTGAGGACTGGAATTGATAAAAGCATCAGAAATCTTCATACCCTGCTCTTCAGAAAGAAGAGAGAATGAAAGAAGCAAAGCTTCAAAAAGAAAAAAAGAAAAAAAGAAAAAAAGAAAAAAAAAAGAAGAAAAACAAAGAGATTGAGAAGCAGGGTATAGAGAAGAGCAACAATTAATAAATTCTCATTTTTTGAAGAAGACCGGTTCTATGCTAAAAAGGAAAGATGTTGTTGTAGCTACACTCCTCAAAGACATTCATACTTACACTTGCTTGATTTCATTTAGCCACATTAGCCAAAAGTATCCTACCTCTTGCACCTAAGCCACATTACAACCAAAGAGAAAGACCTTGTGATTTGTAAAGAACTTGAAGAGTGGTAACTTGATGACAAATGAGCAATTTTGTGCTGAGACTAGCTAGTCATGATATTTGAGTGAATAGGCTTCCTGACCTAAATTTGTTTTCTCTTGAGTGATAAAGAGTGAATCTTGGTGAGGCTGGATTGAGAAGCATAATTCTAACTTGATTGACAAAGTGTTGGCATATTTCTTGAACAAAAAGGATTAGTGGTTTGTGGGTTGATATATCACAGTTTATGCTTTGAGTTCTCATTGATTTAGGTTGTTAATGCTTAGTTAGTCATCCTCGTCGAGTCTGTTCTGCTTGTTTTTTGATGTTTTCTTTGTTCTCGTTTGTGTTGCTCGAGGACGAGCAAGGGTTAAGTGTGGGGGGATTTGATAGGACGTATTCTACCTGTTTTTATCACGGTTTTTGGTGCCCTTTTCTCCTTATTATTCATTCCCTATTTGTGTATTTTGGATATATGATGTGTTGTTAAGATATGTAGGGATGTGGTGTAAAAGAGGAGAAAAGAGACAGGTTTTGGTATGAAAAGCTACAAGTAAAGTAACGAGAAGAAGTTCGAGCAGGGCACGCTGCAAGGGCATGCAGCTGGATAATTGAAGTGAAGTTCTTGAAGCTTAGCCCAGTATGCGTTTTGGGCTTGCTAAAGCCCAATTCTCGGCCCGCGCGCGAAGTCTGAACGCGGAAACATCTCCTAGCCGCCTTTTGAAGTATTATGCATGGGAATTAACTAGTCTAGGACTTTATTTCATTTTAGAGACTTTAGTTTTATGGATTGTAATTATGTATTAGGTATTATGGATTATTTAGATATCATCATCAGATCATAGACGCTAGAAACGCAAGAACGCAGCAGCGGTCAGTTTGAATCCAGTTTATTCTCTTCTTCTTTTCGATATCATAATCGCGCTGTTACATATCTTTTGGTTGATCGATAAGCGTCTTCTTAATTATCGAAACAGTATGGAGAGATGAGGTCATGTCAGAAGCGTCTTCGGTGGCTATAACTGATTTGCATGTCTTGATTAATTAATTCTTGCATCTATGATCGGTGTTATAAGTGGAGTGGAGTTCGTTGGATCTGGAATACCCTTTTAATCACTGGTTTAATTCAGTTCATTTGCCTAAGTATTCTCTGTAGTTGGTTATTTCATTCTTCAATTTATTTTGTTATAAAATTCACGCAATTTTGGAGGTTTGGGCACGCAGACTGAAAGTCAAGAGTAATCCTCACCGGTCCTTTAGAAGACGATCCTGCTTGCCACTGTACTCTGCAGTGTGGGCTTGCCGACGAAAGTCGGAACATTTATTTTTGGTGAAAAACGACGCACCACAGCTTAATCAGCTTCATCAACTTAAGTGCTAAAATAGTTCACACTAGTGCTAAAATAGGTTACAACAGTGCTAAAATAGATCACAGTAGTGCTAAAGTACATGACCGTGCTAAAATAGTTCACAGTAGTGCTAAAATAGGTTACAATAGTGCTAAAATAACCGGGGCCGTCGTTGATCGAGATCGAGACGTGAGACCTCCAGCAATCTGAGCAAAAGAGATGGCCGCAAGCGGCGGATAACATGGTCTCGATGTCGACATTTCCATGCAAATTTTGTAGTAATTTTCTGGCTTCGGAGAGATTTCCTTGCTCGATATCTCGACGGATTTATGGAGCCTCTCTTCATCGGAAAACCAGTCTTCAAAAATGGAGCTGACTTTCCAGCTTTGCTGGAGCAGAAGGGTGCAGGTTGTGCCTCTTGAAACGGAGAGCACGCCGAAAACTTCGGAGATGCCATTTTCTTGAAGTTGCTTGATCATTTCTTCTTTCAGGACTGTGTAGTCTTTCTTTGAGTGGTGGCTGCAGTACTCCTCTTCCACCGCCGCCGCCGCTTCAGTCGTAACATTGTCTCCACTGCAGTTGTAGGAGTTGCGTTCTTCTTCATAATCTAAGGAAATTTCTTCGTCGGAATCCATGAAAAAATCTTCTACAAAATCGACGGACGTGCTGACAAGTAGGATCAAGAAATGAAATTTTATGAAAAGAGAAAAAAAATTAGTGATCAAGATTAATCGGATTTGATGATTTTCTTTGAAATTGGGAGATAAATTCTTGTTGGGAATAAATCCAAATCCTAATCTACAGAATTTTGAAATCTGATCAGAAATATTGGAGAAGTTATAGTTAACTTCTCCCTACTGTAAAAATGTCAGTCATCTAATTAAATAATAGATTTCATAAATTATGAAAATACCCTCAGTTTATTAAAAAGTCACTATATTTATAGTAATGTCACCGCGTTTTTTAATCTTGGAGTGTATCTTGGCCGTCCAAATAGGCGAGATCTGTGGCTGAAATTGGTTCTTAGTTCTCACATGGGGGTGTGGTTCTCACATGATCCCATCTCTCTCTCTCTATATATATATACACACACTAAACTTTTCAAAACAGACTACTACTCTTAACTTTAGGAGAAGACAAGTAAAATAACCAAAGTTTTTACCTCCTTTCTCTCACAAGGATCGACCACACTCAAGCGCAGACACCGCTTATTTTATTTTTAATTTTTTGTCATCTTCATTACACATGCAACTGTCTCCATACTCTAAAATGAGCATAAACTAATTTCCCCATGAAATAAAAATCCCAATAAACATGAAAATCAAAATACAAAGGAAGACTATGGGTGTTTCCAAACATTATTGTCCTTTTTAAACTTGAATTTCAACCCCCAAAACAATATAGAGGAAGAAGAGAGGAGTTAGTTGGTGTGATTGCATGTTGGATCCGGCTACCGGAAAAAGTCGTAGGAAAACACCGACTCGCGGCCATGACAACCATTTTCCGACTACTACGGCAATCATCTCCTCACCAAACTTGTTCCAAAGTATTTAGAAAGCATAAAGGAGTTGAAAAATGAGTTTTTGGAAAAAAATTAATCGGAAATGAATTTTTTCGATGACGGCAAACGGTGGTCCGACGGTGGCGCTCCGCCTCCGACCACCTTGCCGGAAATCGCCCTAGAGTGGAGGAAGATGGAGAAATATGGAGCTCACGTTTGAAATGAAAGAAATGAAAGAGAAAGTGAATTCTGAATTAATTTCAAGTGTATTTATCTTTATTTAAGTTGGGTTAAAAGGCCCAAGGTAAGATTTATTTTAGGACTCGCCACTTTACAATTCCGAAATCAACCCACTTAGACAAGATTGGCCTCTTAACAATTAAATTTTGGGTAATTATATTCACATCCCCCAATTTTCTCTTCAAAACCCCCTATAAATTAATTAAAATATAAATATTTTTTTATACTTGTTTGTCCTCACAACCTCCACTATATTTAAACCCTAATAAACTAAAATACAACCCCACCTCAAATAATACAAAAGAAAACCAAAAATTAAAAAAATTCTAAACACAATCATAGATGGGAATAACTAACACAAAAGGAAACAAAAAAAACTCTGACTATCCAACAATTAAAAAAAAAAGAAGCAATCTGCAAAAGGCAAAAAAAAAAAGAGAGAAAACAAAGAACATAAAAAAAGGAAAAAAAAAAGATAAATAAAGAAAAGAATGATAGGCGTATTCCCTTAGGAAAAAAATCAAATTGTAGAGTCTCTATCATATTCATGACTCAATAGTGTATGATGAAAGAGACTCTACAAATTGTAGAGTCTCTATCATATTCATGACTCAATAGTGTATGATGAAAGAGACTCAACAATTTAATTTTTTCTAAGGGAATACGCCTGTCATTTTTTTCTTTATTTATCTTTTTTTTTATGTTCTTTGTTTTCTCTCTCTCTCTAGAGTTTTTTTGTTTGTTTGTTTCCTCATGTTAGTTTTTTTCGTCTAGAATTGTATTTATAATTTTTGGTTTCCTTTTGAATTATTTAAGGTAGGGGCTATGTGTTTGGGGGTTGTATTTTAGTTTATTAGGGTTTTAATATAGTGGGGGTTGTGAGGACAAAAAGATCGAAAAAAAAGTATTTATATTTTAGTTAATTTATGGGGTTGTGAATAGAATCACCCTTAAATTTTATAAATCTAAATAATTTGGCCTAAATCTAATAAAGTCGTCCAATTATTATTTGTTTAGGACATTACATAAATTTTGACATTTTTTTTTTTTGAGTTGACGGTCTTAATGGGCACCAAGCACACATAAGACCTATTCTTTAACCAAAATATACAAGAAGATTGCCATAGAAAAAGTTCGTGCATGCATTTAACTACCACTAATATAATTGAGATCAATAATTGTATTAGAATATATAAAGATGTCCAAGCTGGCTACAAGCTTTTAACTTTGTTTTCATGCACTAAAACTGCAAACCCTATCTAAACTTTCAACTTAATTTGTTTTATGCACAAAAACTGCAAACATTATCACGAGGTCATGTCTGATATAGACTACAGTCATGAATCTTGTAAGTCTATTTTTCGTACACACTTTGTTAAAATTCATAATTTTACTACCAAGAATTTTCAAGAAGATTTCAACGTCTACCAAGAATTTTGAAGAGGAGAGAGAGGTATTAGCATGCTCGCTGTTATTTGAACTGTTTGATGGTTTTAAATCCGTCATAAATTTGATTGAAATAGGATTTTTTATGTGTGGATTGCAGTAACAGAAAGAAGAAACAAGAGGCACAGAGAAGAAATCGCGCCGCCACCTCTACAGATCTAGATCTAATAAGGTTAATTTGTGCTAAAGGGTTATTTACATTTATAATGTATTTTTTCTCTTTTCTTTCTAGGGCTATATATTACGCTCAACTTCCTTTAGATTGTGTTTTTCTTATTTATTTTTTCGTACTGTTTCTCCAATTCTTATTTATTCCGAACTCCTAAGTGATATTAAATTATTAGTTCATTTGAATAACAATGTTAATAAATGACATTTTAATTAATGTGTAGTATTAGATGTGTTTTTTATTGTATCTTTAAAGACTTAATAAATAATATTATTGTTTTATTTATTATGTTCAACAAAAACATACGAAATATGATTCTAATATATTCTTAAATTATCATTTAGTAACCTTTTTTCTTCTTTCAATGTTTATTTTATATAATTTGTTCTTCATTAATCAAGCTCTTCAACTGTAAAAAGTATATAATTTATCATCATGAAGCTGTTATATATACATGAATAACATATTTATTTATAATTTTTGATTTGAAAACAGAAACAAGGGAATGACGGAGGGTGCTGTAACAAGTATAGTTGGAGCAGTCATAGATGCAGTGGTGAAAGACGTTGTGGCAGTGGTGAAACGTCAATTTAATTACCTCTGCTGCTTCAGTAGAAACATCAGTAGTCTTAAAAAGGAAGCCAAAACACTAGAAGATGCAACGGGAGAAGTGGAGGTACAAGTTGAGAGAGAAAAAGAGAATGCACAAGACATTGTCCCAGCTGTTGAGACTTGGTTAACAGATTCCAACGACTTCAAAGGCATCGTGAATGGAATCCTGAATGAAGTTCCAAATGTCGTCGAAAGTGGTTGTTTGAGGCGGCTTAGTGCACGTTATTCTGTAAGCCGAAAAGCTATGAAAACAGCTGAAGCCATCAAAGAGCATCGAGAACACTTGAAGGACTTTGACCATATATCGCACCCAAAACCTCCAGCTGCAACGGTACCAATTCCATCTGCAGGAGCCACTTATCAGTTTGAGTCTAGGAAACAAATCGAAGAAAACGTCATGACAAGTTTGAAATTAGGTGATGATCTTATGATGGGGATATGTGGGATGGGAGGTCTGGGAAAAACAACCTTGGCCAACAAAATCCACAACAGAGCATTGGAGGAACACGTGTTCGAAGAAGTTGTAATGGTAGTTGTCAGCCAACAAGTTGACAAATATAAAATTCAGCTTCAAATTGCTGAACAATTACGACTGGAGCTTGTAGAGGAAACTTCTTACGCTAGAGCAAACAGACTGCGTGAGAGACTAAACGACGCCAAGAGAACTCTCCTAATCTTGGATGATGTTTGGAAAAGCCTCAATCTAGTGGAATTAGGAATACCTTGTGGTTCTGAAAGGTGCAGAATTCTTATAACATCCCGGAATAGGGATGCTTTGAGTGGAATGGATGTTGGAAAGATTTTTGGAATGGAAATCTTATCCGAAGAAGAAGCATGGCTTCTATTTAGAGTGAAAGCTGGCACATGTGTGGATGATGCAAAATTGACTTGTATAGCACAACAAGTCGTAAAAGAGTGCAGAGGTTTGCCCATTGCATTGGCAACTGTTGGTGCGGCTCTAAAAGATGACAAGGACGAGCGTATTTGGAATGATGCATTGAAACAACTGAGAAAAGGTAACCCAAAGAATATCCCAGAATTTATTGCACAAGTTTATAATCCCCTAGAAGTAAGTTACAGTAAATTGGAGTCTGAGGAAGCCAAATCCCTGTTCTTGCTTTGTTGTTTGTTTCATGAAGATGTTGATATACCTGTAAACCACCTTACTTGTTTCTGCATCGGATTACACATATTGGAAGATGTCAGGATTTTGGAAGAAGCAAGGAATAGGACGTACACATTGATTAAGATGCTTAAAAGTCGGTCCTTGCTATTAGATAGTGAGCGTGAAGATTGTGTGAGAATGCATGATGTTGTTCGTGATGTTTGCATATTCATTGCTAAACAGAAAGGATACATTGGTGGCAATGACTGCACTTGGATTTCTTCCTCCTTTGAAAGATTAATTAGTATGGGGTTGGTATTCCCAAACTTGCATCTTCTCTCCTTGACTGCGAATCGTTTTTCAATGGATGAAGAAATCCAAATCAACAATATTAATAGTTTTCTTGAAGGGGTGCGAGATCTCTACGTGCTGTCCATTGAATTACAGTCATGGTCATCACTGCCACACACAACAAGGTCACTAAAAAATCTTGGAACGTTAATGTTAGATTCATGTTGGGATTTAAAGAGAATATCCGTTGTTGGGGATTTATCAAATCTTGAGATTCTCATTTGTAGAAATTGTGGTTCAATTAAGGAGTTGCCATTGGAGATAGGGAGACTCAATCGCCTGAAATTGTTAGAACTTACGAGGTGCCATCAGCTCCAAAGAATAGGTCGAGGCATCATATCAAGTCTAGTTGGGTTGGAGGAGTTGAAGATGTTGGAGAGCTTGGACAAATGGGAAGCATGGGATATTCAAGGAGAGAATGCAGCGGTGAGAGAGCTGGAGTCGTTGACCAAGCTGACATGCTTGGAGATTGAGATAGCGGATCCTGCATTGGCTGCGGAGAACATGCGACTTTCATCTAAGATAGAGAGATTTGAGATCAAAATTCCTGCACTTCATGAAGAATTTAGAGAGTTAGGTGAGTATAACAAAATACTGCACCTACACTGGGTGGATGGAGCTTGTCTAGGGTATTGGATTCACATGCAACTTCTGAGAGATACCCAATGTCTAGTTTTAACTGGAGATGGTGTAAATGATCTGGATCAGCAGGCAGAATTTCCCAACAATTATTCAATGCAATTTCAAAGCGACTTCCAACGTCTAGTTTTAACTAGAGACTACTTGCCAAAATTTCAAAACAATTATGCTCCAGTTTTCACCAACCTTTCTTCCATTGATTTCACAAGTTGTCCCCGCCTACACAATCTATGCCGGTTGTCAATCTCAGGAAAGGATTGCCTTCCATTGCTCGAATTTCTGAGTATTGTGAATTGTGAGGTGATGGAACAAGTGTTCTTCTGGAATCATGAAGAAAATAAAAACAACGGTGAAGCACGAAATCCACGACATATCACAAAAATGTTCCCAAAACTGAAGAAGGTTAAGTTGGAAGATATGCCAAATCTCATAACTTTCTGTCAAGGAATTGAAGGCATTGAATTCCCTCAACTGGTTAAAATGCATATTTTTGAATGCCCAAAAATGACAAGTTTCATTTCAAATACTTGTTTAAATGGCGTTGGAAGCAGCAGCTCGGGAAGCACTAGCAGTGAAGACGCTGATTATGATCATTCTTCTCATCTCTATTGCCAAACAGAAAAAGTAGGTACCACATTTTATTATTTCAAGCTCCTTTTGCATCTTCTACATGTTACTACTTTTTTTGATCACTAGCTATATCATGTATATTTTCGTATTTTGTTGTAATATAAGGGATAAGGTACAATTAGCTAGCCTCCTAGCTCTACTATTATATATATTCACGTACGTTTTAGAAATTGATAACTAATATAATTAGATTGGGATTTTAGCTGCAGGTATCATTTGGCAGCAACCTGAAGAAGTTGAATATCTCAGTAGTGGGTGAGAATCTATTCAGACGTCAAAAAATTCATTTATCCTCCTTCAATGGACTGGAAGAGTTATTCATCTCAAAGTATGAGGGCCGTATGAGCTTATTTACGTCTTCAGTGGCTGGTAGTCTTGTGAGTCTCGTAAAATTAGTTATATGTGATTGTGATGAGATGGTACGAGTGATTCAAGACGAGGAGGAGGAGGAGGAAGCTGGTGACAGGATTGTACTTCCTAACTTCCTGGAAGTTTGGTTGGTGAATCTACTCAAATTGGTGACGTTTTGCGAATCCAAATGTGACGTTGAGTTGCCTTCATTGAGGAAAATGGACATTAAGGGGTGTCCTAGCATGGCCAATTTTACCTCAGGACGCCTAACCGCACCAAATTTTATAGATTTGCAGGCAGACTTCAATCATAGTCTTGACGTACGTAAATTATTATATATATATCTTTAATCTATTGTCAGTGAAGTTACTTTTTAAGGTAGTGACTAGATTATGTATTTAATCGAATTGCAGGTTCTATCCAGCAGCTTGAAGAGATTGACAATCACAGGGATTGAAAATTCATTATGTCATTATAAAATTGATCATGTATCTTTCTTGAATGGATTAGATGAGTTAAGGATCTATAATTACCAGGGCATTAAGAATTTATTTTCATCTTCAATTGCTGGAAATCTTGTCAGTGTTAGAGAATTAAGAATAAGTGAATGTGATGAGATGATACAAGTGATTAAAGATGATGAGGAGAAGGAGGAGGAGGAGGAGAATGTGCAGCTGGTGAGTGGTGGTGAAAGGAGTCCTCTATTTCCTAGGTTGGAGAAACTTGAGTTGACACGTTTACGCAAATTGGAACTGTAATGTTGAGTTGCCTTCATTGCGGAAAGTGAGCATTGCGCAGTGTCCTGAAATGACAAGTTTCACTTTGGGAGCACTAACTACACCAAATTTGGCAAAGGTTATTTTAGACTATGATAATAAATTTGGTGCCACAGATCTACAGGATCTGGATCTGAATGGCTTGTTGAAGCACCACTTTGGTCGACCAAAGGTAAGAAGACTACAGCTAATTAATTCTGATCCTCTCTCTTGTTCTTCCACACAAGTTGTATGTGCTAGCTAGACCTTTGATTTGATTGCTTCAGAGAAAACAAACAAATTAAATAGTTATTCCCTCAGATGATAGTGAAGATCACATAACATCAATATTTGATTATTATTCATCAATAATTTCCCCTCAGATCCCATATAATTCCAATTAGCTTTTATTATTTCATATATGGTTAGCTAGAAATTAACTATATATCCATTTTGGCACTAATTAATATTCATGTAATTAATATTAGGAAGAGGAGCAGGAGGAAGAGGAAGCAGAGGAACAAAGGTACAGAATAATACAACTGATCAGTAAGAGTAATTAATTCTTCGTAATCTTAATTTATTTTGTCTACTTCTTCATCTTCCTTGGTTTGGGATGGCATTGTAATACAGACCAAAGAAATTGTATGTGCCATCAATTTTAGAGGAAAGGCAAGTTAGACGCCATGCATGCATGATATGGGCGAGCGACAAATTGTTTGAGGGTCATCGTGGATATTATTATTATTATTATTATTATTATTATTATTATTATTATTATTATTGATGAGTGTTTTTATAACACTCATTTTTATTGCATTTAGTTGTAAATGCTTTATGCATGTCTTTAATGTAAACTATGCTGTAAATATTGTAAATATGGTTTAAATTCCTCGTTTCTTATAAAGTGCAGTCAATACAAAATGGAGATTTGACCAACGAGGACCACGGGAGTCAAGAAAAGACGAAGAAAAAGGAAGAAATACAACTGCAAGCTCAAACGCGACTCGGGAACGTGAGTTCCCCGGGTCACGCCTTAATCCAGTGTCAAAAGCGACCTCCAAACGCGACCAAAATGTCGCACTGTAAGCCCTTCAGAGACACAATTTTGTTTGTATGAAAAGCGACCAGGAAACGGAACTATCAAGGGTCGCGCTTCAAAATGAAGAGAAAAGTGAGTATGAAACGCTACCCCTCCAAGGTCGTGCCTCACAACGCACGGCAGCGCGACCCACATGCGACATACATCTCACGTTTCAGTCTTTCAGGGACCCGATTTCCTTCTCCCGAACGCGACCCCCGCACGTGACTTACCCGTGGTCGTGGTCGCGTCTCGATCCTCATGGGGTTGCGCCTCACTGCATGGCAGAACGCAGCCCGTAAGCGCGACCTCCCCTGTGGTCGCGTTCTACGCAAAGGGATCCGACTTTTGCTTCATTTGACTTTAAAACTCAATTATTGACTATTATTATTAAGTTCGATTTTTGGAAGGAACACAACACTTCTTCATATTGAAAACTCAGAATTTTTGGGAGAGAACAAGAAGGAAAGCAAAAGGGAAGGACTATAGCTTGAAGATTCAAGCCAAGAGATTGAAGAGAAGTTTGTCTCCATTAGGTTTTATCTCCTCCCCACTCTCTTGTATTTGTTTATGGCTATGGATGTAAATATGGTTGGCTAGAGCCCTAGGGCTCTAGGATGTGGTAAACCTTATGAATCTTGTTCTCATCTATGGGTTAATCTATATTTATGCTTTGTTCAATTTTTTATTCCTACACTATTGTTTATGATGTTGTTTGAGTGACCTTCATTTGACATCAAATGTTGTGATTCACATTGTTTAAGAGATGTTGTGATCATATGAACATGCATGAGTTAAATCCATATACTTGTGTTCTTGAAAAAGATTGAGCATGTGGAAGGAATATAGACCTTTCTCCTTTTGAAAAATGTAATCTTGGAATGTACGTATTAGAGATAATCATTTGTATTGCATTCAAATGTAGGTGAGAATTGAGAGATGAACCTATGAATTTTGTGGTCATCATAGCTTGAGTGATTTGTATTTTTAGAGGTAATCCTAGTTGTGATCAAGTTGAGCAATGTACACCATCTCCCAGAGTCTTTTACATTACCTAATCATCTCATAAGTTTTATTTGATTTTGTGATACTAGATTGTGTTTGGTTATTTGAGTGTACTTCTTGTTTGAATTCCTTATATGAAATCACACATGATTGCTTGAGTCTAGATAATTCAATCATCGAAGTTGTGGTATTTGGTTTTGTTAATTTGCGTATCATTAATTTTCCTGAGGATCGACATCGTTTCATCACATTCTACAAATTGTTTATACACTTGTGGGCATGATACGAACTTAAAATAAAACAAGAGAATAAAATTATTATTATTATTATTATTATTATTATTATTATTATGTAATCCAAATTAAAAATGACTATTAAGTGTAGAAAAGAAGATAGAAGTTTGCTCGATCCTAAACTCATGACCCGTTCACTAATTCCTTTGTAAACTTGGCATGCGCAGTAATGTCATCAAGAACAAAGAGAGAAAAAGCGAACAAGAGAAGATAGAGGAGGAAGAAAACTGAGAATTTTTCAATCAATATTTCAATTGGTAAGCCCTTTTATTTCTTGTTTAAGGGATTATCTTCAATTTCCTACCTGTCCATCATCATCATCATCATTGTCTAGCATCGCCTGCCTGCTTTAGTCTGTAGATAAGTCGATCTTCAATATATTCATTTTTCTAAAAGTGATGAATGATCTTCGCAATGATTTGAAAGAGATGATTGGTTAATATTCATTGGCTGAACTATGATTCTGAATTATATATAGTCTTCCATTATACACAACTAACTAGTGCTTTTACAGTTATTGCTTAGCTGATGTTACGTTAACTATAAGATAAACGGAGACTGGTAATGAGAAAAGTGAGGAGGCCAACGTAACGGAGGGCCTGCAGGCTGCAATTACAGGGTGGCTTTTGTGCTGTATTATCATATTATGTTGAATATATATACCCGTTGATGACTTTATATATATATATATATATATATATATATATATATATATATATATATATATATATATGTGTTGTACTTGTTTCTAGTGTGCGTGGAATTCTATATACCACCACAGTATGAGTTTATTTGCGTCTAAAAAATCTCAACTCCTCCATCGCTTAGAAACATGTGTTTGTAAATCTCGAAATTCTGATTTGGAGTTGGAGTTGGCAGTGGATCCAGATGGAATGATACGATAGCAATCCGGCATTCCACGTTGCTAGAAGCTCTGGCACTACAATTCTCTGCACCTGCATCTGCCATAATCTGCTACAAGACAATGTTTCAACTCAGCAAGTAGGGAGAGGGTCGTCAGATGAATTGCTCGAGGAAGTCCGTAGCAACAAGCCTCCCTCGTGTATTAACGGATAATTTCAGTTCACTATCTCTTTATCGATGTCCTGCATATGTTCAGATATATGAATCAGTTAAACAAGAATGCACATTTTCCCAGCCAGTTCTCTCGCTACGTGTAATTCACCCAAACAGCATAGTTCACAGCAGATCTTCCAATCAAAGAAAAACATAAACATAAACTAGAGATATCATCGGTTAATCTTTTTTCTTTGCCTCTGTATATTCTTTAATCATCTATATGGTAAGATAGCAATATGCCTTTCTGACAAGCCAAATAATTAACAAATCAAAACAAAACAGTCTTTCTTCTCTTCATTCAATCTAAATAAAACATCATGTTATAATTTCTTTTTTGGTTTCTCAAATTACACTCAACATTATGTGGCATTAGAGAAAGCATGGTTATACTTTCATTAAATATAATGTTAGTCGCGTCATCACATGACTGACATGAGAACATACCTCCATGAACTGAACAGTAAAATCTATCAGTTTCTGTTTCTGCATGTCCTTGCAATGATAATTGGTAATGAGAAAACTTCCCCTGATGAACCAAACAAATTGAAAAGATTAAAGCTCATCAGGGCGTGTCTTGGCAAAACAACATTAGCAAAATTGAATCAGGTTTCTTTTTTGCATACGAATTTGAGACAAAGGATTGGATCAACTAAGTATCATGGCAACTCATCTTCGGAAGAATAGTGAACTAGTGCAGCTCAACAAAAATGCAGAGATATACTTGCAATACCTCAAAGTGTAATAAAGTGTTGAGTAACAAAAACCCATTACGTACATGTGGAAACTCAAAATAAAAAACTGTTCCCAATTCCCATAACTCCAAAATCAGTAACATAGGTTATTATTGGTTTTGATTGTTTTCTAATGTCAAGCCCCTTGTTTACTTGGTTAGATATTAGAATGACAGTGTACATTTAACATCGCTTATTATTGGTTCTGATTCTTGACAACAACTAATAATACCAGAAAAATACAAACCTGCACCGGTTTTCTCCTTAATACTCGAAATGCTTCTGCTCTTGTGGACAAAAACCTAAGAAACTTCTTTGTCGGTATGTTCTCAAGTGCATCTGCTTGCTTAACCTATAACAATAATAAAGAACAAGAATGTCAAATTTTCTTATTTTTGAGATATCCAGAAAGATTATGTATGCTAAGAAGAAATACAGTCAATCTGAAAGCATTAAAGACCCGGTCACTCTACAAATGTAAATAGTCCAGTAACTGCCATACTAAATTATTTAAAAGCCCAGGCCTAGCTAGGACAATCAAAATCCCTCTTTATCACATCAGAATATCTCATCCGAACAACTCATGATGTTTGCAGCTTCCGCAGGACCGCATCAATCCATATGATCAAGAAGATAATTATAAATTTCAATAATTGCCACTATCATCTCTATACAGATGTAACTATATCAACACTATCTGGCCTAAAATGCAGAAATCTTCACTAGGCCATGGATATTATGGTTAACGCTCTAGCTCAAATCTTGCAAAGATGAAACTATGAATAGACAATTAATTCTAGTCTTCCAAAGAACTAGGATAGTCCATGCATTTCCGATTACTTTAGAAGTAAAATAATCAATATATGAAGCTTAACAGAATTTACCTTAAGGCTTATACACAATGAATTTATTGATGTTTCTATAAAGCATTTCTCAGCTTCATTTCTACATATCAGAACCCGGAGTTGGAAGACGTACGAAGTAGACAAATTCCATATGTGAGAACTTATCTGCTCCAATTCTACAACCTCTACAACAAATTCGAAAGTCGAACTTTTCTCATTCAATACACCAATAAACAATACATACTTGAGTTCAACTTCTGGTTTATTGTGACTTTCCACTTCTTGACAGGGAAAATTCTACAAGGACAATGCAAGAAACACGCACACACACATTTAATCAAATGATCTAATCAAACAACAAGCTAAAATGCATTTAAAGGGGAAAAAACTAGAAAATCCACAACTTCCAAATCCAAAAGAATTTCGAGAAATAAAGAGAGAATGGTGAAAATGAACAAAAAAAAAAAGAGCAACTGCAACCGAAAGAGTTCCGAATGCAGGTAAGGTACAATCGCAATGAGTTCGCCTACAATCATACCGCCGGAAAATAAATTCACAACTAATTTTCAGACAGAGAGAAAGAAACTAGTTGTAAAGTGTAAATGTAATTCAGTAAAAAAGATACACGGACATGAAAAAGGAGCTGAATGTGTGACATTGACATGAAGAAAATCTCACCATTATTGCGCGATTAGAGAAACGAAAGGAGGAATGACGGAGGAATTTTCTCAGATGTTTTTTGCAGAAGAAATTGAATTGCTGCGCCATCGGAATCGTGTGCAAAAAATAAAATAACTGGAAAATAAAAAATATGAAAAAAACAAATCCGACCTGCCGGATTCGAACCAGCGACCTAAGGATTTCAGCAACCAAACTACAGTCCTCCGCTCTACCAACTGAGCTAAGGTCGGATCGTGCTCTTGCATCCTACATTAATATTAATATTTAATTTAATTGTAGGACAAATATATTCATGTATTCCAAATTATTGACTTTATTTAAAAAAGGTCCCTTAACCAAAAAAATAACAGTTGAGCATAGCCACCGGCAGAAACCAAAACCCTTTAAAGTGAATCCCTCTCTCTCTCACACACACACATAAAATGTCGCTCTCTCGTCACCTGCTCCGGCGAGTCCCCTCTGAGTCCGCCGCCTTCCGTCACTTCTCCACCGCCCCCACGGCCACGACCTCATCCGAATCTTCACACGCTCACCGCAACCAACACGAATTCCTCTCTCCAAGCTCCTACATAAACTCCTGGAAGACACCGCGAAACCCCAAGGAAGCCGCCAAGCAGTTGGCCTTCCTCCGCCGCGATTACGCCCGCAAACTGAAAGAAGTCCGCAAGGAGTACATCAATGAAATGGAGCTGCAGAGATTCGAGAAATTGCGGAAGGATGCGGCGAAAAAAGAGGCGCTACGGATCGCCAACGAAGAGAGGAAAGCCGCCAAAGACGCGAAGAAGAAGGCTGAAGCCATCGAGAGACAGGCCGCCCAAGAAGAGTTCCGGCATATGTTGGTATGTGAAATTCCTTTTCTGCCATTTTCCCTTCATTTTCACCTTATTGTTTTCGATTGTTTATAAAATTTCATGCTTTTACCTATGTTTAATCCGCTGCTATCTACACACAACTACACACTTTGTACTCGACATAGTGAAATATTTTGTAATTATCATTTACACTTCGTGCTTTTTATTGGCACAATTTGCATATGTAATGTATAATGCTATTCTTTGTGCTTATACGGATTCTGTTAATTGTTTGGACATTGTTATTGTCCAAGATCATATTAGTATGCTTATGTTGCACCGTATCAACTAGTTTTTATGAATTGCGTTTGAAAATGTAGTTTTGTTAGCCACCGTGAGTGGACTTGCATTTGTTTGTTTGGTGGTATATGTTCCTAAAGCTTTGCTATGATTGTGTATCTGTAGTGTGGTATATGGTATAATACTTTTGGAACATTTTGGCCTATAGTAGTTTTTGCCCTAATTTTCCAATTTAATGGTTTTATTAAAACCAAATATGGGATGGAATGCCTTTTAGTCCCTGAAAAACAAGCTCAAATGTTGGAAACAACCTCAAACATGGCCGTCTTGGGAAAAGAACTGCCAGAATTTTAGTATCAAGTTGCAACTTGTAACACTTGCAAAGTTTAGTTTGGTTTTTATAACTAAAGGCAGTTAGGTTACAAAGTCCAAAGACAGGCAGAGTTTGGTGGAATGGTATGTACCGCGTTTTGGATATCGGTAGTACCAACTGCTGGCTGGGCACCTAAACAGGCCTCTGCTCTCCCACATACTATTGTTTGTTGTAATATTTAAGATATTTTGACATTTTTTTTTTAATTTTTAATCCCTAACTTTCTTGGAATGTAAATTAATCAAAACCAGTTTTAAGATTCCAATATTTTTTAAATGAATAAGTGGAAAAGGTCAGAATTTGATCACGATTTTTCTGGAAAGAAATAAAGAATGAGCCTCCTACCTGGGGCAGCGCCTAACAAGGTTGAATTGATCAGAAGTGGGGTTGCCGTGCTCTATCTAGGGCTTAGGCACCCCCTGGACCTTTTCCTGCAGCACTGCCATGTAGCGTGCTTGCTGTCGTATTACATGCCTGTTTAATGTATTGTTTGCATATCTTCACCATTTATGATTATGGTTTTTAGTGCCAATAGTTAAATAGGATCCCGAATCTGAAATATATTCTTGAGACATTTTTCCTTTATTATGTTTTCTCCACTTCAGTAATTTTGAATGTGGGCATTCAAACAGATGACTTTGAGCTTGCACTCGTGGAAAAACAGAATCCCAGCATGATAACTATGCTTTTGAAAATTTTGAAGATGAAATCTACTTACATGTGTTATAATTTTATGATTTGATGCAGATGAAAGAAAGAGCAGATAAGCTTGAATATTGGAGGATGAGAGAGAAGAAAATTGAGGAGGAGAAGAAGGAGAAGAAAGAGCTTTTGCGTAGACAAAGTTCAAAGTGGATCGATGAATCCGAACTACTGACGACAACAATGGAATATGTACTTTCGCCAGACAAACTTCCAATTGGATTCCCAAATCAGAATTAGTGAAGACAACAATGAACTTCATTCATTAGCTATGATTGACTTTGGATAAAGACCTGCAGAGCTTATTGCTCAATCTAGACTCATGGATGATATAAGAAGTTTGCTACTAGGAGAATTTTCGAAGTTTTCATTTTGGATTTATTCCTTAAATCATAAGAAGCATAATGGTCTCGTCTTGCTCTCTGTGTTTTGGCATTGTTGCCTGTCCCATAATGTTGTTGAGTTCTTGATCAACTGTTTATCTACACACCGTGGGTACATTTATTTGTTGGCATCATCATGTTGCATGTCTAGATACTACTACTTACTAGATCTATCCCATCAGCACTATCTGCCTTTCTACATTATCATTATCGCAAAAACTTGTGTTAATACGTCGGGTGGTACCCCCTTTTGGTTTCACCCCATATCTGGTGTATACTTGTAATTTTGTTGGTGTTTGGACTAAAATATACAGGCTGTCACAATATTCCCCTTATAGATACATGAATATAACAACTAACAAGGAACGTGCTATAACCTTATAACAAACACATTTTTGCTGCCAAGTATTGTACACTCACAGTCTCACACTATAGAGATCGTGCCACGTCTGCAGTTACTGCCTACAAGAATATGGTAGAATTTCCCAGGGAGTACAAGGACACAAAATGACCTCTTTGAATTGCTTGAGAAATAATTTTAAGAGTGAAAACTCCATGTAAAAAGCCTATGCCAAAAGATTAGAATTCAGATGGTTATAACTAGTTCATATAATATCCAGTGCTAGTATATCATAGATATGGTACAGTCACCAAAACGCTAATTTTACAGTCGAAACTTCACCACTAACCACCAAAAATTACTCCCAGCTATCATTTACATTGCACTTCTTCAACAGGGTGAGACAAAAATGAAGCAACAACTTGCCTTCGCCAGCCAACACCAAAGTGTTGCTCGTTTCACATGTGATTCCTAGTCATATCGAGCAGCAGTGCCTTCTACTGAGCTTTTGGTTTCTGAATCTTCACATATGGAAAATTTCGCAAGAGATGTTTTACTTTTGGATCCCATCCTCGTTGTTGAGCACGACAGTACATCAGGAATGTATTGGCAAAGTATGAGTTAAACCCCATGCAAATGTGCCACACTGCATGTCCCTGGGGATTGAAGTACCAGCGGGAAATGTCCTTGCAAAAGAGACGGTCAATTAGCCAGCAGAGACTCCCGACAAGAAGAGTGACAACGTACAACTTTGCAAGCCGCTTAGCTGATCTGTCTTCTGTAACAATATAATACTTGTACATCCTCGGAATGCAAAGAAGACAAAGCAGCACATAGTGTACTTTGAAACCAATATCAAAGCGAACTACAGAATGTGCAACTGCAAATGCTGCTCCATACAGGAACAAGAAAGTTGGCATTGTACTCCGATAGTGCCAATCCGGTGAATAGAGGATGTAAATATAAAGGAGCATTTCCCACACCATAGGCGTTTCATCACCTTGCTGTTGCCTGAAAAAAGAATTCCAAATGTTCGTCAACACACAATGGCAGGGTATCACTTGACATCAAAGTCGTTTCTATCTTAATTTTACTCGGTATATTATTGCTTGAGTCCTTTCTCTAAGCTTCAAAAGTCCTCAATAGCATTAGTTCACAAGTAAGTACCATTTCCAAACTTTTCTCCTCTTACTATGTCATTCTGTTTCTCCTCTTATTTCCCACCATCCAAAAGAAAACATTACACACACTTGACACTACGAGACACATTCAGTCAACTACTACTGTGCACATTACAAATTGGAACAGCCAACTTGATCAGAAAAAAATAAAGGCAATAAATACATAAAAACTTACAGTCGTTGTAACGTGGCATGATATAACATGCTGCCAATGGCAAGTATCATATTTGATATGTGAAGTACACTGAACCTTTTCTCAAAACGCTGTCTCAATGAATTCACAAGACCAATGAATGCTAAAAGGATGCCTGGAGCAATAGAGATGGTATTGAAAAACTCTGCAATATAGGACGAGTAGACATAATTTGGCTCACACCACTCATGTGTAGATGTGACAGGGCCCCAAAAACTTGACTCTCCACCTGCCATTTTTCAATATATAGGCCCAGATGTGATTTCCCTTTTTGAAGAACGCTCTGGACTTAAAACAGTTCCCACAAATCCTATAGACAAAAAAATGCAAGTAAACGCCATGTAAGAATCTGAAAAGTATTATTTATTGAATGTTGCTTTTCTTCTTTCTTGCTCTACAAACTAATAAAATGCTGATAGGAAGCTGAAAAGGATAAATAGAAAAAAAAAAAAAGGCATTCATATTTCATAGTGACAGTGAATCCGCTCTTCTAAGGACAAAGTAGTCGGTGTTCTTTAGACAGGAAATGCATTATAGACTCTATAAAACACAGAGACACATACTTCTCCGTGAATATTTGGTTTATAATTTGAAATCTTCATACTGATCCAAGAACAGGAGTTGCTATAATCAACTCTATTATCTGTGTAGAATTCTATACACGGTTGAGCATATAGGAGTTAAACCAAATAGCGAAGAACTAAACCAAATAGCAAAGACAACCTACGGTAAACTCTCTATGGACAGATGTAAACAATGTCAAGTGGGCTCTAAATATTCAAAACACCGGTAAGTTGGTTAATCATGAGCAAGACGCATATGCTGGGCCAGAATGGAGCTTTATTCAGAGAAATTGGTTGCCATTTTGGATTTTTTCCATATCTGGAATTAAGTTATCTGACTATAGCAATTTTACCATGCCACCTTACAAAGTGTACTCTCAGGAAAGAAATGCAGCATTCATTTTCAAATGTTTCCCTTCCTTTCGTGAGAATGACAATCCATGACATCTGCTCGGAGTATTTAGACAAAGTTACTAATCGAGCATCATGCTATACTGCATCCAACATGTCTAGTTAAAAACAAAGATTTAAAGTACCTGTGTTAGAAATTGAAACTTTTGCCATCTGTACCCACATTGCATAATCACTGCTTAGTGCTTTAAGCAGTCCCAGAGTCTATAATCTATATAACAAATTTAACTTATCACTTAAGCAGAAACACCATCAATACTTTCTACCAGTGTTGGAACGTGATCTTGAATAGCCAAAAGGGTATATGAGTTTTCTAATAAGATTGTTTACATGAGGTTTTTATTACATAGCAATCATAGCGATTAGCGCAGTGGCATAGATAACTCGAAACTACATATTTACAAACATAAATGGACGACTTCCTAAAAACTGGCACATCAACATTAGAATTATGGCCACAAAAATAAGTTTACAAAGACCAGGACAGTAGAAGCACTACTTCTTTATTAACCACCCAATGTAATCAAGAAAAACTAAACATCGTTCCACATCTAAAATGACCGCATAGCTACATTTCTCTAGATTTCCTTGATCACTACTATAGAATATTATTTTTCTGGAGAAAGAAAATGACAAAATTGAGGAACCCAAGCACATATTTACTAAGCCACGTACAAACTCCCATTACACAGGCAATAAAATGGTAATCCGCTTCAGTATTTTCTATGAACACAACATAAAATTCACTACACACTATGTATCATCCAAATCATTAAGGGGAAAATAAGTAAAAACAACAACAAAAACCAAGAGCCAGCAAACGGATGAGCCCTAAATAACCGCCTGCAAATCAATTTTATTCCACCAAAGAAATTTCAATCCATAATTTCCCAACAGAAGAACCAAAATATGAATGAGCCCAAATTAATTCAGAATTTTTTAAGAACTCGATAGATTCTGCAAACAGAGTATCGATTAAATTCTGCATTGCATTCCACCACCAAATAAAAACACAAGAGAAACAAAACAAAAAACCGTCATTTTCACGCATCAAGCAGCAATCTCGGGATAACAAATTGTGCGTAGAAACAGGTATTCACCTTCCCAAACAGATCTGAACAGCGTCGTCTGCACGCACCGGAAAACTTCAACATTCGCATGCGCAATCGAAACAACACTCGCTGATCTCCTCTCTCTCTCTCTCTCTAACGTTTTTATTTATTTTTGTTTTTTTTTTGTGAACTGCGAGAGGGATTTTTAGCAATTTCTTAATAGTGTGGATACATTTCTCAGTTCTGAGTTTCAACTTTCAAAAAGGGTTAGAATTCCAAAATGCTTTCTATGATTTTGACTGCATTGGATTGGTCCACGCGCGACACCGCGCGTGGTGGAGGTTCCTGAAAAGCATGTTTGGACGGCGGGTGACAAATATTTATTATTCGCGCTATTCCTAAATCCTAATCCTAGGATTTCTCAAACAAAATTAAAAAAAAAAAAAAAAATCTTGTGAATTTAATTAAATTAAGGGTTCTTTCGAGTTTGTTCATGTCATAAATAAGATTTTGATGCAATGTAACAAGGGAGAATTCTATCCTTCTCGTAAGAGTATTACCCGTAAGGGAAATTCAGCACCGGAAATTAGAAGAGATTAAATAATTGCGATTTCTTTCAGTGCTACATGTCCTTCAATGAATAAATTCAAGTAGTACCCTTATGGAAAATGATTAATTGAATTTTTAGTAATTAATATCCATTTAGATTAAACTACCCTCATGGAGAATGTGATGATTTTAAGAAAAATAATTATAAATTATTCAAGTCATAATGATGAAAGCCTCAAAAATCAAAATTATAATTTCCAATTTGTGACAATGATCATGCAAAAGTAATGCCCTGACAAATACGTATCAGTTGTGTTGAACCCTCTGCACTATTTTGTTACCATCAAAGGTTGAAAATTTTAATGCCATTTCCAGGAATGTGGCTAAATCCAAACACTGCTAAAATTTTCATAATGGAGTGACGATTCAAAATTCACGTATTTGCCCTCTCTTATCTAGCACATTCGTGTTATGGACATGGAATTGGGTGAGGAAAGGGAAGAGAGCAAGGCCGACAGGAAGGAATGTGGTGAGGGAAGGTTGTTGGCTATAAAAGAGAAGTCTTTGAGATTTTTTGAAATGAATGAAAGGGATCAATGAAGCTGGAGCCTCTCACCGGTATTTGTCAAAGCAGGCACGGGATAGGCATGAAAGTGGACGATGGGCGGGTTACACTGGGAACAGTGGCTGATCCAGGCAGAAATATTTGAGGGGCCTCGTTACACTGTATGTATATTTAAAAAAAATCACCATTGTCGGTGAGGGGGCCGAAACCTACCGACAACAAAAAAAGAAAGAAAAAATATTTCTTCTAATTTCTTAAATGGCCCAATATAATTTAGTGAGGTCCATTGATGTGCAGGGTTGTTTTTATTTCAGAATATTGTAAGGTATAAATACTTGTTATTTCATTAAATGAATAAGCAAAAATTAGTCTAAAGTTTCTCTCTATGTTTCTTCTCTCCCGTTGAAATTCTGTAGCTACAAATTATTAGTCCCTTTTGTATGCAACTCGCTGAAATTCTGTAGCTACAAATTATTAGTCCATTTTGTATGCAAGAAGTCGGTTCAGCCCAAATGAAGATAGAGATTCCACAACAATAAATTTAGCTCTTTCATAAGCCGTTACTGAAGTGTGCGCGGGGTAAACCCCGCCCCTGTGTAATAGTCTACAAACCACACAGGGGAGGTTAACCACATTTGGCAAACCAGGTGTGACAGGCTCACTTTGGGGATGGGAGTTAACCACATTTGGCAAGCCAGGTGTGACAGGCTCACACCTAGTGGTATTGGTGGTGGGAATCGAACTTGAGATATTTGGCCTCAAGATAACATGTCACTCCACCACTAGGTCATCCCCAAGGGGACACACGATCGCCATATTTAAGAAGCTAAAAGATGTACATGGATCTGATTGTGAAGACTCGATGAATCCCCACAACTATATTTGCAATGTCTCGATCTCAAATTTGTTCGGATGCTTATTCATGTTGAGTAAGAGAGTCAAATCAACCCCATGCGCTACTCGGAATCAACTCGAGTAAAATTTAAAATTGATCAAGTCGAGCTTGAGCTTAAAAATACTTCGCAAGCCTAATTGACCACGATCGAGCTTCAGTGTATTTATGATTTTACTCTTAATAGATTAATTATTTACACAAATATTATTAATAATTTAATTTTTATAATATTGAAAATAATTAAGTAATATAATTATATATTTTTGTAATATTAATTAGTAATCGAGTTGAGTCAATTTGATCTCGAGGTTGTTGAGTTTGAATGTGCTCCTACTCGACTCAACTTCATCATTTAGGTTCGGGAGGTACAAATGTACGACAACATTCTCGAATTGCACTGAAAATATAAATGAACACGTTTCTTTGGTCTCAAGCAGTTGTTTCAGCATTGCATTCTATTTTAATTTGACCATGTAAGAATATGATGAGAAGATGAACTTGACATGATAATAATTTCAAAATTTGAAGTATAATTGAGGATTATGAAGTTGAGCACAATTACAAAATAATGGGATATCGAGCTTTAGAATTGCGATTGAGAAAACTTAGAATTGAGAATGAAATCAAATTGTGTTTTTACCTCTGCTATGTTAATAATATTTGTGTGTTTTTAAGATAATGTCTTAAAAAACTGAGACCATTATAATTAACATTTTTTTAATACGACATATATGCCCTCAATTTAAAAAAAATTCAAATGTGTATTTTAATTAAATTAAAAAAATATACGAGCTTGCCAATGCGATTTGCATCGAACTTTCCTTGGAATTGTGACCAATAGGTCATGAACCATTCATTTGCAAGTCTATTTCGATTAGGGCCTAATGATTCCGGACCGAATTATCACATTAGATCTATAGTGACATATTGGGTACTAACCATTGGGTAATATAGAATTTTCCACTAATTTAGTTGAATATGAGTTCATTAGCTGAGTGTTTATTTTATCTTTCCACTAATTCGACTAGAATTGAGTCTCGATTCCCTGCAAGAAAAAATGCATATTTCAACGAGCTTTTTTTTCTTTTTTTTCTTTTTTTTTACTCACACACCCGACCTGGCAGTATTGAGGAGATTCGAACACGTAATATTTGATCTCCACGCAATCTCACTCCACCACTAGATCATCCCCACCGAGACCTTGGATTATTTACATTCCAGTGGGATGTGACCTCTGGAATTTTTTTATATTATTTTTCATTTTTTTTATATTTTTTATAAAAGCTTCAGCTTATTTCAGTGTGAAAATCCAATTAGAATTATTTTTAAATGTTATTTTTATATATCTTTAAAAATGTTTGTTTTTTTTTTAAAATAAAGAAAACTATGTTTATTAAAAGTTTATCTTTAAATTTGTAAGATTTATTGATTAATCTATTTAGATCTTCCATTTTGAAAATAAAAATGCAACAAAACAATTACACGAATTACAATTAAAAGAAATTAATATATTTGCTCAAAAAAAATTAATACATGTCACAAATTACTTTTACTACATTGCACGAATCCTAAAGCTGAACGAATTTTGTGCAATTGTGCAACGGATGACTTGATTAAATAGATTTTGATCTTAAATGTAATATATTCAACTTCAATTAAAGAAAACTGCAAATTTTCATTTTTTTTTTATCTTATTAGTTAAAGAAATCTTATGTACAATTCTAATAAATTTAATTTTGATTTTTTTTAACCCACACACCCGATCTATGGTATTAAGGAAATTCGAACTCATGATATTTGAATATACAACACAAAATATAAATAATGCATAGGCCGATTGTGGGTCAGGCCACTCGAATCATTTTCCGTTGGAAAAACTCAATTCCAGTAGCCCATTTTTCAATACGCCGGAATCGTTAAAATTGCCCGATTCCTGTTGGAATCGCCTACTGGAGTCGCCAATTTTTGTTACCGTACATCCAAAAAGATGATTTGGTATATTTAAATCAATATTATGATTTTATTTTGAATTATGACAACTTCTAATCTTATTCTTAAAGATAGACATATTAATTTTAAAAACTATTAGTAATTCGACTCTCCCTGAACTAGATTCCTAGCTTCGTCAGTAGTCACATAATTTATGATTAATTAATATCTTATCTTGAAACCATGATTAATAAAATAAAATTGTAGCAAAATTATATTAGATAGTAATGATGTTGATCATATGATGATTCCATCATCCAATTAACTTTATTGTTACATGTATGAATGTAGATTTAAGCAGCATTAGCAGCAATCTTCATCCCATTTCCACAATGCTCAGGAAAGCCACAGATTAAATAATTCGGCCCTTTAGCAAGAGTTATTTGATCGTTTCCCGAAGTAAATGTTTTCGCATTTGATGGGACACTGCATGAATCATAGCTCGACTTGTCCACAACCACCACATTGTGGGAACCTGGGTTGTACTTGAAAACTTCAACAAACGAAACACATTTACGTGAGACAGTCTGATGGACATTGTTAGAATTCGAATAATCACGATGAGAAATCTATAGTAAAATGATAATTATGTAGGATAATTATCGTAAATTGTCCTTGTCCCAACCTTAATTTGGCGAAGTTTTAGAAATATAATGACCTTCAAACTATTAAAAAAGGTCCGACCTTCCAAGTTCTTAATAAATTTGTCCTAGGTCAAAAAATTTAGTACGGGAATGGTGAGATGAAATGCCGGATTCACTCGTGGAAGTACACACCGACATTAACAATGCACAAAACGTCTTTTTGCACATGAAACCATCCTTTTGTGCTGATTTTCAATTTTCGCGTATAAAAACAACACCTTGTACTGATGTGAAAAATATATTTTAATTTCCATTGCATTTTTTAAAATACAGTGTGCAATATCATCATTCGGGCATTGGTTTGTTTGACGGATGATGAGAGATTTATTAAAAATTTGAAAGTAGAAAGGTTGGGCATTTTTTTAATATATATTTTGAATGTGATAATGTTTTTAAAAATGTCGTCGTCAAATGTTGGAATAATATCTAGCATTTACCCTTTTATTTATCGTTACGATATGTGCATGCGTACCTAGCGTGTCGCCGGCCTTAAAATTCTTGCCATTTTCCCAGCCTGCAATGTTGAACTTCCAACCCGACGCGTCTCCGACGGTGTAGGTTGCGGCAAGGGCAGAATTGCTGCAAAGCAACACGCTCAGAAGCACTATTCCGATGAAGATTGAGTTCCTTTCAAACATCATTTTAAGCAATTGTTGAATTACTTAGTGATTAATTGTTTGATCTGTACTTCATTTTGGACTTGTGTTAGCCACACATATATAGCTTGAATTGAGCCATTATAGGCAATATTTTATTTGATTCTATGAATCATATTTCCTAATTCAACAAACTATATATTTTGGCAATCTAGTAATTTACTGGGGTGAATATTGTGAAAATCTAGTAATTAATACCAAATAGTTATGCAATATGTATTTTTGTACTTAGGGATTGTTTGATGATCTGTATTGTCATGAATTGAGCTGTTTTAGATAACATTTTTTCTTTGATTTTTTTTTATTTATATAACGAATCTGATATTATTGGTCTCCAAGCAACCTCACTCTCCACCACTAGGTCATCCCCACCGGGACTTTTTTTCCTTTGCTTTTGTGAATCCTAATTCAACAAAATTATTTTGGCAATCTAAATGACTAGTCTAACAATTATTATTTCTTATCCTTTTGGATTAAAAATGGTGAAAACCTAGCTAGTAATACAAAATACTCCTGTAACGTTTATGTGAATATATGATCAGCCACGTATATAGCATTGGGTAATGCTATTTGGCCACGTGAGGCCAAATATATTTTAAATATATGGTGTGTAATTAATTAAAGATTTGATCAATGATTATTATGGTTTTACAATTACACTCTTGTAGTCCATTTTAGAAAGTGGTTGACTTGTATCTTTTTAAAAATTCAAATATTACATAAAAATCTCTACAAAATTATATATGGATTATTAATAGTAAATTATATATAAAATATATTCAATTATATCATTTAAAATAAATAATATATATAATATAATTCAATTATATTATTTACAATAATATATTGATTTTCTATTTCAATTATATTATTAAATATAAACAATATATAAAATATAGAATATACCATATAATGTAAATCAATTTTATCAATTTATTTTCTTAAGGGAGACGTAATTTCTTCTTCATTTAAGGGTTTTTTTTATTTTTTTTTTAAATTTTGAATCACACATTAATTAAATTTTGAATCACACATTAATTTACAAATCTTGTCAAAGTTTGTGTATTTTATAGTAATTAATCATAATTAATAATCAAAATTTTAATTGGTTACTTACCATATATATTTAAAGCATACCATAATTATGAATTAATTTATGGCCGGCGACATTATGACTTGATAGCATTATCCTATAGCATTAGTCCATTAATTTTTGCCTTTACGTTGTGAGTTTCCTAATTCGATCAACCAAATACTTTGGCAAGCAAAATGAGTACTAGTGCAACAAAAAAAAATGAACCAAATAATTGTTGAAAATATAGTAATACCAAATACTTCTACAATATTTTTGTAATATTAAACAAATGTCTAAATACATGAAGCCATAAAAGTAAGTAATTGAAAAGATTAATATTGCATGTATTAGTGTAAGATTCAATGTAATTTTACACGATTTATTTAATAATTTGGTGGATGATTAGTACAAGGTTGTTGGGGCATTGCCAAATTCATCATTTATGAAATGGTCAAATACACTCGGTAATAAATACTCACTCTATCTCATTTATATTTTATACAGATTGATTCGATTTTCACTACAATTATTAACTATTGGAAAAAATAATTAAATAAGTAAACTTCCTAATATGCTCGTACTTATTTATTTGACAATGAATTAATACTTAATGTAAACATATTAAATATATATATATATATATATTGATTGAGACATTCAAAAAAGAAAATAATTAAGCTAATAGGAATGGGCCAATGGGGTGGAGGGAGTAGTAGTATAGTTGATTAGTTGGTGGAACATTTTCTCAACTTTTAAGATATTTTTCACATATTTTTTAAGGCAAATTAAATTAATAGTCTACTGAGTCATGCCCGTGGAAAATAAAAAATTAAATATTGTGAGTAATTGAAAATAGATGAAGCCATGAAGCCATAAAAGTGGGTAATTGAAAATATAGAAATACCAAATATTTAACAAATGTCTAAATACATGAAGCCGTGGACGTAGGCAATTGAAAATATTAATATAATAATATTGCATGTATTAGTGTAAGATTTAATGTGATTTTTACACGATTTATTTAATAATTTGGTGGATGATTAGTATGAGGTTGTCGGGACATTGCCAAATTCACCATGCAGTATATGAAATGGTCAAATACATCCTATAATCAATACTCTCTCCATCCCATATGACTCGATTTTCACTCGAATTATTAATTATTGAAAAAAATAATTAAACAAGTAAACTTCCTAATATTTTTATATTTATTTATTTGATAATGAATTAATATTTAATGTAAACATATTAAATAGATGTATGTGTGTGTGTAGGAAGTGGATAAAAAATACACATTTTTCTGGTGTAGGAACTATGTGTGTGTGTGTGTTGGAACATGGTTCATCATCATTAAGGTGTATTTTACTGTTTGATAAGCTTGTAGAAAGAAGAGAATGATTGGAAGCAATAATCGTTTATTTCTGTGTATTGAAGATTGTACATATTCTTTTCTTTATAAGGTTACAAGATGATTTGTACAAGGAAATATATGTTAAGAATCATAAATATATGCTAAGAATCTTGATTGATTCTAACTCCCGCAATCTTTGTAAATTGATTCTTCTTTCCTTTCCAACACTCCCCCTCAAGTTAAGTGACGGGATCTTCGATACTTAACTTGCCAAGAAATTCTCCAAAGATTTTGGATTTGACGGCTTTGGTCAAGATATCAGCAAGTTGATCTTCAGACTATACAAATGGTAGTGCCACAATTCCACCCTCGATCTTTTCTTTGATAAAGTGTCTATCAACTTCAACATGTTTCATTCTGTTATGTTGTACTGGATTCTCTGAGATACTAATGGCAGCCTTGTTGTCACAAAACATTTGACATGTCTTTGCGGAATGAAGGTCTAGCTCCATCAATAGTTTTCTTAACCAAAGAACCTCAGTTAGTCCACTCTTAATTCCTCTAAATTCTGCTTCGGCACTTGAAAGGGCCACCACTTTCTGCTTTTTGCTTCTCCAAGAGACAAGATTTCCTCCAACAAAAGTGAAGTATCCAGCGGTAGATCGTCTGTCCATCAGATTCCCAGCCCAGTCTGCATCTGTGTATGCTTGTATCTCTAGATGTCTGACTTTTTTAAACAACAATCCATAGCCAAAATTTCCCTTTAGATACCTTATAATTCTCAGCGCAGCTTCTAAGTGATCAGCTTGAGGTCGGTGCATAAACTGACTCACAATACCAATAGCGTATGCAATATCAGGTCGAGTATGAGAAAGATATATAAGTTTTCCTACCAAACGCTGATATCTCCCTTGATCTGCTAATTCTGCCCCCTCCACAATTTGTAGCCCATGATTTACAACAATAGGCGTATCTGTTGGCTTGCAATCCAGCATTTCTGTCTCAGCTAGAAGATCTAGAGTATACTTCTTCTGATTAATAAAGATTCCCTTCTTCGATCTGAGTACCTCTATCCCGAGAAAGTACTTCAGATTTCCCAAGTCCTTTATCTCAAATTCTTTAAACAGATTGTCCTTCAATTTCTGGATCTCCTCTGAGTCATCACCTGTTATGATCATCTCATCCACATCGATAATCAAACAGGTAATGAGGTTATCTCGTTTCTTTAGGAACAAGATGTGATCTGAATTACTTTGCTGATACCCATATTTCTTCATAGCTGTAGTGAACCTCTCAAACGAAGCTCTTGGGGACTGTTTAAGTCTGTATAAGGTCTTCTTCAATCTGCAAACCTCACTTCTTCTAAACTCACCTGAGAAACCCTGAGGTGCTTCCATGTAGACTTCTTTGTTTAATTCCCCATGAAGAAACGCATTTGTAACGTCAAACTGATGCAATATCCAATCTTTATTGGCAGCAATAGAGAGAAGAACTCTAACTGTGTTCATCTTTGCCACTGGTGAGAAAGTCTCAGCATAATCAATTCCGTACGTCTGTGTTTATCCTTTGGCAACTAGTCGGGCCTTGTATCTTTTGATAGACCCATCTGGACGTCTTTTAATTGTAAAGACCCATCTGCATCATACAGGCCTTTTTTCCTCTGGTAACTGACATTTCTCCCATGTATGATTCCGGGCTAATGCATCCATTTCCTTTTGCATTGCATTCCTCCAATGTTCACACTTGAGGGCCCCTTCCACTGAGTTTGGGATTTCTTCTACATACAAAGCTGCTTCATAAGCTGTAGCAATTTTGGACAGGTTTCCTTGGGCAAAATTCCCGACAGAATATCGAGTTTTCCATGCAATTCTCTCTGGGGTATATCGTTTGGGAGGAATACCCCGATTACTCCTGGGTGGCAACACATATCACCCGGTATCACCATCTATTGTGTTATCTTCTTGTTCTCCTTCACTCTCCCGTGAAACTGTATTATCTTACTGTTTTCCCTCACTCTCTTGTAAAATATCATCAGATGACTCAGAAATAACAGTAGTAGGTTCAGATTCCCTTACCTCAGATATCAGCGGTAGAAGAGACACTGGTTCTGGCAGCGAAGCAGACTGTTCTTGAGTGTTTAAGACTGGCTCAGCGGCAAGGTTAACTGTCTCTGTTGGATCCATTTACGATCCTGACATTGACAACCAACTTAGCGGGTCAATATTACTCTCAGTCTCACTCTTCCCCTGACGGCTAAGGTGGTGGGTATAGAAGTACTCGGTTTCAAGGAAATTACAGTGGATAGAGGTAAAGATTTGACGAGTTTTGGGGTTGTAACATCTATATCCCTTTTGGTTAATGCCATAACCAACAAACACACATTTAACCGCACACGGAGAAAGTTTGGTTCGTTCGTGTTTGGGAAGATGAACAAAGACGGAACAACCAAAAACTCGAGGCTGTGGTGTAAGAGCAAGCGGTATTTTGGCAAGCGTGGACAGTTTTTGGAGAGGAGTGTCAAGCTGTAGTGTTTTGGTAGGAAGACGATTTAAGAGGTAGACGGATGTGGTAATAGCTTCAAGCCAAAAGAAAGAGGGTACCTTAGATTCAAACACCATGGCACGTGTCATTTCAAGAAGAATTCGATTCTTCCGTTCAACAACACCATTTTGTTCCGGAGTATACGGGCAAGTGGTTTGGTGTATTATTCCTTTTTGCTGACATAAGGTTTTCATAAAATTATTGACAAATTCCCCCCCCCCCCCCCAATATCGGATCTAAGAATTTTAATATTTGTCTGAAATTGAGTTTGAACCATGGTATAGAAATGGGTGAATTTTTCAAAAATTTGAGATTTATGTTGTAAAAAATACACCCATGTCATCCTAGTACAATCATCAACGAAAAGCAGAAAATATTTAAAACCCTGATCGCCTACAACAGGTGAAGGACCCCAAACATCAGAGTGCACTAAAGAAAAAATAGAGTTCGCTGGTGTATTATTGGGTTTAAAAGATTATCTGTGGCTTTTAGCCAAAACACAAATGTCACAAGTCAATGTCTTAGTTTTTACTAATTTAGGGAATAAGAGTTTAAGATAACGGGTGGAAGGATGTCCCAACCGTCGATACCAAAGCCAGGCTTCCTGGTCTGTAGTTCCATGAGCAAGCATCACTTTGCCTTGTTGAGCGATCTCATCCACATAGTACAGTCCGTTCCGCTCAGTGCCTTATCCAATAATCTCCCCCGTCCTGATATCCTGTAGAAAACAGAAATAGGGATGCATTAGCATGGTACAATTAAGCTCTTTAGTAACATGGCTAATAGACATGAGTTTATGGGAAAGGGATGAAACATATAGACAATTTGGAAGCCGTAAAGTGGGAGAGATTTCTACAGTTTCGGCTCCCTCTACCGGAGTCAAGTTACCATTAGGAGTTTGAACGTGTGTTCGTAATGGTTTTGATGACTCTAGGATATCAATTTTGTCAAAAGTCATAGTATCAGTTGCCCCACAATCAAAAATACAACCCCTATCTTTATCTGTTTTCCTCCCACATTGGGTTTGGCAAACAGTAGAAATATTCTCGGCATTTTTACAAGATACGGGATTAGTTTTATTATAATGCATCATATGTTCTCGATCTTGTGACTTGGCGTAAACTGAGGGACTATATTGCAAATAAGGAAAATTGGAAGGGTTTAGTGGTAAACCACCAAACCCTATACCTGTTGTCTCTCCTTTCTCGTGATTATCCACCGCACTCCTCTCTTCATCTTCCTTCGGACTGCTCATCATCACCGCTGCGCCGGCCACCTCGTGCCTATCTACTCCAATAGCCAACTTCCCCTTCACTTGTGGGACCTTGTGGTTATCTTCCCACCAGTCGAGACAGCCTACGAGTTGGAAGTATGTCTCTTTGGTGTGTTTCTGCATCCCACAGTGAGTACAATAGAGCTTTGATTTATCCACCTTCCCTCACGATGACGGGTTTTCAGAGCGAGTTTGGCCCCCTTTCTGTGTCGGCTATCGGTTTCCTCCAAGGTATGGTGCGGTGTTGCGGGCTCCGAATCCGGCGCCTATTCATCCCGATGATGTGGTGACTGAGTCGGCATGGTTGGTTTCCGGTTGCAGAATCTGAAGCCGGGTGGCCTCCCGTCTCACCTTCGAGAAAGCCGACTCAGTTGAGGGAATTGGAGTTTCTTTGAGGATGTCTCGTCGGATTCCATTGTATTGGGTATTCAAGCCAGAAAGAAATTGGTATAGGCGACGATTCGCAATTAGCTTTCGGTACTTGTTGATTCCTTGCTCACAACAGCCAAGAGGGTTTGGCTCTCTTCGGTCGATGTTGAGCCATATGGCTTGTAATTCATTCCAGTAATCCTCTAGTATAAGTTGTCCTTGATTAACCTTGTTAGCTTTGACCTCCAAATCGTAGATTTGGAACGGGTCAACTCCGCTCCCGTATGTGATTGCAAGGCTATCCCACACGGCCTTGGCAGTCTGATGTTGTGCAAAACTTGTTACTAATTTGCCTTCCATATTCTGTATGAGCCATGAGAAAATAGAGAGATCTGTTTCCTCCCATTGATAGTAGGTTGGATCTGTTTCTTTTGGTGGTGGTGGTTGTCCAGTAATGTGGCTGGACTTGTCCCTGCTTCCTATGTCTACCCTCATGAGGCGAGCCCACATTGGGTAGTTGTTCCCATCCAGTTTGAATCCGAGTGTAACATTGTCGGAATTTCTCATCAGATTTGCAATATGTAGAGTTAACTCATTCTGTTCTGTTGAATTCGAGTTGGTTGTCTGAACTGTTGGATTTGGGTTGTTTATCTGTATCTTGTTTGACATTTTGTATTTTTTTTTCAGGAAAAGGTATTGGAACGATGATGATCTAGTTCTGAGTTCCTAGGATCATCACTTTCTCTGATACCATGTTGGAACATGGTTGATGAAGACTCAAATTTGTGCTTTTTCCTTTATCTTTTTACACCCTTTATAAGTGTTTTGTATTGAGTCTAGTCTAGTTTTGGGGGTAAAGCTGATTACAGGAGGATGAGGGCACAAAACCACCACAACAGGCACAGACAGGTGCTATTTATGCTGAGGGCACAAAGGACTGATTTGCCTGCCAAGGACCCAGTTAAGGTTGTTGTGAGAATTAGGCAACAGAATCACGGGACAGCTCCTATATGCACGTGGAAGTGATGTGGCGGTCAGTTCCGAGTCTTGGGGAGGTCCAAACACGTTGGGAAGGAAGTGGGGACATCAGGAAGCTACTGAAGGCGCTAGGGTTTGTTGCTACCACTCCTAAAATCAAGGAAGAACATGGAGCATGAACATGAGGAAGTGGAGGAGTACAAGAACCCCTGCGTGGGTGAAATCTGGGCTGCTTGAAGCCTTAATTCAGTTGCTATAAATACTTTTACCTATTTTTCATATGACACTCGTTCTGCACCGCGAAGATACAATTTACCGTTTTCGTACTTAGTTTATTCCCTGGATATTCTGTCTGCCTGAAGCTGGCGGTTTGCCTGCATAAAGGTAGTTCAATTATTTTGTTGGCAAAACTGGGGTTGGGCCCAAAAGTTAATCGAGTTATTTTCTTTCCAAGTAAGATGTCTTTTATCATTTCTTTTACTTCCGTTTCTATGTTTAGTGGCTAAGTATCCACTGTTCAAGTCAAAGTAATGGTCTAAGGGTAGAATATGTGCATGAGGTAATCGGACTTTAACGCCTTAAGGGTTCACAATCTTAACTTGTTTTTCACTTAGACATAGGTAAAGGGTGGTTGGAGATGAAAGCGCGCATTTCTGATTAACTGGTACTAGTGTTAGTTACGTGGGAGTGTATAGGTGACCCATGCCTCGATACCCGCATAGTAACAAGTCCGGGGGTGACAGCCTTGGTAGTTAAGATTGAGTAGTATATGCAGGCACAAGACCGTGTCAAACCTACTAGAATCGGGTCACTTTTTCCCTCAAAGCTGCTATACTTGCAAAACCTTTGTGTGATTCTCTCCTTAGGTTCCTGTATAGTTAGGTCCCTAGGTGCCGATCGTATCATCTAGACGATATAATGTAAGAAGTGATTGGGGAGTGACCGATCGTATCCATTTCCTATAACCGGTTAACCCTCAAAGTGACAATTACCCATATTTGGCCATAGGGATTCGATTTTTGATCTTTCTGCTAGTGTGGGCACAACGGGTAGTAGCAGTAATTACATGTGTTTTACCCGGGATTGCGCATACCTACCGAATGACTTGATACTTTGACTTGAACACTTTTATTACTTATATTTTCTCTTGTGATTTCCTTTTCAGCATTTAGTTAGTTTGAGTTTATTAGCAAGGTTTTTAGAGTGACACTGAAGACCCAAACCAAAACTAAGAAAAGACAGAAGGTTATGAACATTCCTCGTAGGATCAACATCCGTCTTCACCAGCTATACTAGCCGTTGAGGGTAGATTAAGCATTTGTGGACTATTTGCCCGCAAGTGTATTTTGCACACCAAAATGACGGTGTACCAAAATTGGCGCCGTTGCCGGGGAGTGTAAGCGCACTTTTCTGTCTATTTACTATTTTACCTTAGTGTATGCGTCGTTCTAACCGCGCAGGAGATTTACTCTACGATCCGGAGATAGAGAGGTCAGCGAGGGCAAGAAGGGCACAAGCTAGGGCATTTTTGAAAAAGCTGCAGGAGGATAATCAAACTGAAGGATCCAGTGACGATTTGACCTCAGGCGGAGAAAGTCAGGCAAGCAACGAACAAGCTGAGACAAGCAACGTCAATCCACTCTATTCCGAAGAAGAGATGGAGGACGATCAGATATCAAACCATGAAGAAGAACAACAAAGACCACCACCGCACACCCTTACTTTGAGGCAGCTGAGTTTCCCTCAAACCATAAACATGCGTCCCACGGGCATCGTTTTGCCCACAACTACTGGTAACTGGGAGCTGAGGGCAAACTTCATCTCGATTTTGCCCAAATTCTATGACCATCCAGGGAGGATCCACAACGACATCTACAAGATTTTGAGATGGAATGTGAGACGCAACGCACACGAGCTAATGGGATAGGCGAATACATTCGTCTGGTTTCTTTTCCTTTCACCTTGCAGGACAGAGCTCGAGAATGGTTATACACTATTCCTGCCAGAAGTGTAACCAACTGGAGTCAACTCCAGCAAAAGTTTCTGGAGAAGTACTTCCCCACATCAAGAGTGCAGAGCATGAGAAAGAAGATCTCAACCGCAAAGGCTGGTCCCCACGAGAGCTTTTACGATTACTGGGAGCGTTTCAAGCAATTGCTCTCGAAATGCCCACATCACCAGATTCCAGATCATGACCTGGTGAACTATTTTGTCTTGGGGTTGAGAAGTGAGGACCGAGCCCTACTGAATGTAGCATGCAGAGGATCTATCCTGAACAAGAGGGCAGCTGAAGCTCTAATACTTATTGGAGAAATGGCCGAGGAGAACAGAGACGATTCATATGAAAGAACAAGTGTTGCCGCTGCGGGCAAAACTATCTCTGTGCCTGAAACTGATGACCGAATCGAACAACTCTGCAACAAGATGGAGAAGATGATCACCATGTTTTCCGCTAATACCTTGCGAATTTGTGGGGTATGTGAATTGATGGGGCACCACTCTGACCAGTGTCCACAATTGAAGGAGAAGGAAGAAATGGTTAACACTATAGATGAAGGGCACAGAAGGAGGCACAATCATTTTGCCCCCAACTACAGTCAGAGGCAGGCAACACCATACTATCCTGCGCCCGCAGCAGGACCGTCTTTATCAAACATGGTTCACAAGATTGTGAATGAAACGGTGGAGGTACAAAAGAAATCAGAAGCCTTCGAGCAGGAGACAAGGAATGGACTGAGCTATTTGGGAGGACAAATATCCCAAATTAGTGATGCAATCGCAAGGATGGAGAAAGCTAAAGGAATTCTGCCCTCACAGACAGAACCACAAAAAAAGGCTGGGGTAAATGCAATAACACTGAAGAGTGGAAGGCAACTGCCTGCACCATATCCAGAGACTGCAGAGGATGATGCCTACAAGGATGATGAGCCCACAAAGGAGGAAGCAGAGTTGCGGACAAATGACGAACCAGAAGCAGTTGTGCCCAAACCCATCCTGAAGAGTAATATTCCAAAAGAGATCGAGGTGCCTTTACCATTTCCAGGAAGGATGAAGCGGAACAAGAAAGAAGCAGAGGATAGGGATCTAATGCACATCTTCAAGAAAGTGGAAATCAATGTTCCCCTACTGGACGCAATCAGGCAGGTGCCCCGATATGCCCGTTTCCTGAAGGACTTATGTACAAAGAAAGTGAGATTCACAGAGGAGGCACAAGTGGTTGTGAATGAAAATGTGTCAGCATTATTGCAGAAGAAGCTGCCTGAAAAGTGTGGAGACCCAGGGATGTTCTTTATTCCCTGTGAAATTGGAGGACTTCGAGTTGAGAGAGCTATGCTGGACTTAGGGACATCGATCAATATTATGCCCCTAAGCATTTTTGAAGAGCTGACCTTAGGACCACTCAAGGATACAAGGACCATTATTCAATTGGCCGACCGTTCCAATGTTTACCCCGAGGGAGTGCTTGAAGATGTCCTAATCAAAGTGGAGAGTCTGATTTTCCCAGCAGACTTCTATGTACTGGATATGGGCAAAACCAATCCAAAGGCTGTCTGTATACTTTAGGGCAGACCATTCATGAAGACGGCACATACGAAGATTGATGTCGATAAGGGCACATTGACGTGCGAGTTCGATGGAGACAGAGTTACCTTCAACATCATGGAAGCAATGAAGTACCCCAATGACACTGAGGGTGTACATATGATCGACGTTTTTGAGCCTATGATCCAAGAAGAAATGCCAAGGCTTCTGGCAAAGGATCCACTTGAGTGGGTACTTCAAAACAGTAAGATCGATTGGGATGCTGAAGAAGAACGAGATAAGCAAATCAAAGAGGCAATTCTGCAATTGTATCGCATCGAAGTCGGGTTTTCAAGGGATACACATCTGCCTTTGCCCACAACAAGGTAGGGTGAAAAACTGGTGCGGTCTATCATTAAACCACCCAAGCTAGAGTTGAAGGAGTTGCCCGATCACCTCAAATATACCTATTTGGGTGAAGGAGAGAATTTGCCAGTTATAATCAGTTCATCGTTGACCATGAAGTAGGAAGTCAAGTTGATAGCACTATTAAAGATGCATAAGGAAGCAATTGGATGGACCTTGGCCGACATCAAGGGCATAAGTTCCACCATTTGCATGCATCGGATCCAGTTGGAAGAAGGGGCAAAACCAGTGCAAGATCCCCAAAGGAAGCTGAATCCCTTGATGAAAGAAGCTGTGTTAAAGGAGATTCTAAAGCTGCTCGATATGGGCATTATCTTCCCTGTGCCCGACAGTGAGTGGGTGAGTCCTATTCATGTTGTGCCCAAAAAGTCTGGAATCCAGGTTGTGGAGAATGAAAATAAGGAGCTTATTCAGATGAGACTGCAGACCGGATGGAGAGTTTGCATTGACTTCCGCAAGTTGAATGCAGTCACAAAGAGGATCATTTTCCTTTGCCTTTCATCGACCAAATGTTGGAGAGGCTTGCGGGAAAATCGTACTTCTGTTTTCTGGATGGGTATTCTAGTTATATGCAGATCGTGGTGTCCCAAGACGATCAAGGCAAAACGACATTCACTTGCCCCTTTGGCACATTTGCCTACAGAAGGATGCCTTTTGGCCTTTGCAACGCTCCAGGCACATTCCAACGGTGCATGATGAGTATATTTTCTGATATGCTTGAGACTTGTATTGAGATCTTTATGGACGACTTCACGGTTTATGGAGATAGCTTTGATCAATGCCTTGATCATTTGAGCAAGGTACTTAGCCGCTGTGTGGAAAAAGACTTGGTGTTGAATTATGAGAAGTGTCACTTTATGGTGAGAGAAGGAATCGTGCTGGGACATGTAGTATCCGAGCGAGGAATTGAGGTGGACAGGGCAAAAGTGGAGATCATTGCCAAATTGCCCTATCCCATCAATGTTAAGCAGATTCGGGCATTTCTAGGCCATGCGGGTTTCTATCGTCGATTCATTAAGGACTTCACAAAAATTGCTCAACCACTCACAAACCTACTACAATTGGAGGTAAAATTTGACTTTGATGATGACTGCAAGAAAGCTTTTCATACATTGCAGAATATGTTAGTGTCTTCTCCTATTATCCAACTTCCGGATTGGGGAATGCCATTTGAGGTGATGTGTGATGCCAGTGGATTTGCCGTAGGAGTAGTTTTGGGCCAGAAAAGAGGCAAAGAGAGCTATGTTATCTATTATGCCTCCAAGACATTAAATGTCGCGCAACGCAACTATACCACCACGGAGAAGGAACTGTTAGCAGTAGTGTTCGCTTTTGAGAAGTTCCGTTCCTATCTGCTGGGGGCACAAGTGATTGTTTACACGAATCACGCAGCTCTGAAGTACCTACTGTCTAAGAAGGAGTCAAAGCCGAGACTCATAAGGTGGATATTGTTCTTACAAGAGTTCGATGTGCAGATCAAAGACAAGACTGGGGTAGAAAACCTGGTTGCAGACCATCTCAGCCGTCTGATGGTTGAGAGCAAAGAGGAAATCACTGAGAATTTTCCAGATGAGCACTTGTATGAGGTTGCGGGCAAAACAGCAAAGGAGCCATGGTTTGCCGACATAGTAAACTATCTGGTCGTAAGGCAGTTTCCAGTTGGTTTGAGTGATTATCAAAGGAATAAGATGAAGCGTGAGTGCAGGTTCTATCTCTGGGAAGCACCAACTCTTTGGAAAATTGGAACTGATCAAGTCATAAGAAGGTGCGTCAGTGATGATGAGGTTCTAGACATCTTGAAGTTCTGCCATAACAATGCATGTGGAGGCCATTTTGGCCCACGTAGAACAGAAAGGAAGGTATTAGACGGAGGATTTTACTGGCCTACATTATTCAGGGATGCTTATATATTTGTAAAGAAGTGCAAGAATTGCCAGATGACTGGGAATATTTCTATTTGGGAGGCTATGCCACAAACACCTATCATGCCCGTGGAAGTCTTCGACATATGGGGCATAGATTTCATGGGACCATTTCCCAAGTCAGGTAATAATCTCTACATTATCCTGGCTATAGATTATGTGTCCAAGTGGGTGGAGGCAAAAGCCACTCCAACGAACGATTCAAATACACTGGTGAAGTTCCTGAGGGCAAATGTGTTCTATCACTTCGGAATGCCCAAAGTCCTGATCAGTGATCAAGGGACTCATTTCTACAACTCAGTCATAAAGAAGATGATGGTAAAGTATGGGGTCACACACAAGGTTACTACTGCATATCACCCCCAGGCAAATGGACAAGCAGAAGTCTCAAACAGGGAGATCAAAAATATTCTGGAGAAAGTTGTTGGACCAAGGCGCAAAGACTGGAGCAATCACTTGGAAGATGCTCTGTGGGCATATCGCACAGCCTACAAGACACCTATTGGGATGTCTCCTTATAGGCTGGTTTTTGGAAAGTACTGCAATTTGCCCGTGGGAATGGAGCATAAAGCATTTTGGGCAATCAAGAAGTTGAATTTCAATAATGAATGTGCTGGAATTGAGAGGAAGCTGCAGATCTAAGAATTAGAAGAGTTGAGGTCCGAGGCCTATGATAATGCTGTGATGTATAAGGAAAGGACCAAGAGATACCACGATGTACTCGCAAGGGGCAAACAATTGCTCTGTGGGCAAAAGGTACTCGTGTTTAACTCAAAGCTCAAATTACATGCGGGCAAATTGAAGTCAAAATGGATGGGCCCCTATCTGGTGCAACATCAACACCCAAGTGGAGTAATCGATCTGGTGAACCCAAAAGATGGGTGCGAATTTCGAGTCAATGGCCAGAGGGTGAAACCATATTTCGAGCAAGAGAAGGAAACTTGGGCAGAAACCCAAGTTTTGAGCAGTCCTGAGTACTACTGAAGGCACAACACGGTCGAGCCAAAGACCTTAAACAAAGGCACTGGACGGGAGGCAACCCGGTTTGTTTACTTGCTTTAATTTCAATTATGTTTGTTATTTGTATTTTGTTTGTGAATTAATGCTGCAGGGAGGCAAAGACTGGAAATGCATCACTGTGGGCAAAGTAATGTGCAGGGCACAACAAGGTTTAAGTGTGTGGGTGGGTACTGTAGCAGATTTGACTTATTGGATACGAACAGCAGCTGCAGAGATGGTTGGCTTTCCCCATGCAGTGTTGATAATGGTTGAGAATTGAGGCCGAAAAAAAGGGGAGTGAGGGAGAGATGATATATCCATATAATTATTTTGAATTATAAACATATCTCCTTCCTCAATTCAAAATCCCCTAAATCTCTCAAAATTAGGCACAACCGTTCCCTAAATTCTCGGCCACGATCTCTCTGCACAAACCCACCGCCCTCACAACACCCCACGTCCCTAGAAGCATTCAAATACCCCCCCACTCTCGATTTCTCACAAATCGAGCAAAGCAAACCCTACCTCCCAAATTCCCCAACCCCTTGTCAAAGAAAAAATGGTGAAGGCGAAGAAAACCGGAGACACTACCAAGCGAGGCACACGTCGCAGTGCCCGCAACGCCGGTGAATCATCACAAGAAACAACTCAGACCACCCAGTCAACCCAGATAGAGCAGCCGACACAAAGCACCGAACCCGTTCTAAACCCCTTACTGATCCAGACCATTCTGCCACAGCACCCACCGCTCCCGCCGTCGCAAGCAGAGAAAAAGAAACGAGCACCGCCGAAGGCTAAGGGCGGTGTGTCAAAAAAGAAGAAGGGTGAGGCTGATAAGGGCAAACCTCAGAGCCTGTCACAAGCTGGGCAAAACCCTGACCCAACGCCCGCACCTGAGAAGCCACCAACTCCTGAAAAGCCGCCAACACCCCAACCCAATGAAGAAGCAAACGATTCTGAGCCTGAGAAGGAACCAGAAAAGGACGGTGAAGATGATGGTGGACCAGAGAAAGAAGATGAGACGGAGAAAGAAAAACAAAATGGCAGCGGCGATGAAGAAGAAGGCGATGATGAGTCTGAAGGCGAGAGCATGGAAGAAGACGACAAAGAGGAGGAGAAATCAGAGCAAGATCATCAAGAGGAGAAAGAACCAGAACCGGAAAAAGAGAAAGAGGAATCGATGGAGGACGACAAAGTGACCTCAGATGGATCTACCTCTGAGAATGCCCACAGCCAGTCTGAGCAACCAAAACAGGCACAACCCGATCCGCTCGCAGAGAAAAAAAAGTCGAAGAAGACAAAACCACAGGAGGTCTCAAAGGAGGCACAAAGGGAATCAAGTCAAAGAAAGGGTCCCGATGTGCCCGAAAAGTCTAAGAGCAAGTCAAAGGGAACCAAGTCAACCAGCAAAGAGTCAAGGAAGCCAGTCAACAAGGAGTCGAAGAAACAAGAGAAGCTACCCACCAAGAGGAGGCTAGAAGTGGAGCAGTCCAACAATGAAGAGGAAGAGAAGTCGGTGCACAGTGAGGAAGTGGAACCGAAAATCCAAATCATCCCAGCTCCTGTTCAATCCTATGTGCCCGCAAAGGTGAAAAAGGGCACAAAAAAATAGGGTGCCACTCAGAACCCTTCCACGCCGCTTGGCGAAGGAGGAGAAGGAGGATCCAAGCAGCTCGAGACAAGGAATTGTCGAGAGATTGAATAAGAAGAAGCATCTGCCCGTGTACGTTCTTCATGACAGCACGCTAAATACACTTGGAGTCATGGACCAAGTGTATGAATACTTTGCCAACATCGGTTGGGAGCAAGTACTCGGCTGGAGGAACACGGTACGCCCTTCTTTAACCATTGAATTCCTTTCCTCGTATGAGTTTAAACCAGTGCAGGGATTTGGTCTGGAGACACCCGGAGTTGTGAACTTCTATATAGCTGGAGAAAGCTATAGCATGTCAATCTCAGGATTGAATCTGTTGTTGGATTTCATCCAACCAAAAGATGTGCATGCAAAGTGGTACAAAGAAGCAGCAACCAGCGTCGGCGACGACTGGAGTCCAAACATTCAACAACGGTGGGAGGAAATTGGAGGCAAATGCTTCTATCTTTCGGGCTCAAGCAAGGACAAGCACCTCTCTGACCATGCCCTCCAGATTTTCCATAGATGGATGGCATTCAACCTTTATGGGCGCAAGGATGGCACAAGCCAAGTGACACAGCAGGAAGTATGGATGGCATTCAACCTTTATGGAACATGGTGCACAAGCGGAAGGTCAACCTCAGCTATATTCTGGCGGTCCAATTGCAGGCTCAGACCAGCAACACTAGAGCAACTGTTGTAGCTTTGGGCATGTTCGTGGCTAGAGTGTTTGAAGGTTTGAAAGGTGGTGACCTCAACGACATCTTTGAGGGGTATCCAGAGCTTGACGAAGCGACAGAGTATCTCGATGCCCAGAGGCTGGAGCGGATGCAGCTAGTTGGGTTCACTGAAGAGAACACCCCATACTTCCTCCCTTTTGACGAACCAACATACTTTGACAAGAGAAAGGCCCCCAAGGCACAAGAAGGATCACCCAGGGCACAAGAAGGACCAAGCAGGGCACAGAGCAGTGCAGATTCAAAGAAGCTTGAAAGAGTTGAGAAAGCCCTACAGAGCATTTGTGTTCATCTCGGGTTAGACTACCCCTCCTCTCCTTAAATCATGTTTTATCCCCAATAGTTTAGGATTTGTTTTTATTTTGTTTGAGTGTTTAGTGTCTATTTTTTTTGTATATTTGCGTCTGTATATATATAGTCTGTTTTGGGCATATCTAACCCACATTACTGCTTGTGCCCGCAAGGGTACTTTGCACAGCAAGTGTGTGGGAGGAATATGCCTAGGTCGTGGTGTTTGTATGTTTTGTTTTTATTTTGTGTGTGCATGTTGAGTCTATAGCATATGAGTCATAGATTGACATTGGGCATATATGGATATAAATTTATTGTTAGGCAGATGGAATTAATCAATCGCATGTGAAAACAATATAACTACCCAGTGAGCTTTGAGCCCAAATTAACATTTGCGACTTCTTTCCGCGTGTTTAAATTCCACCACCTCATTTGATGCTTACTTGCTTGTGCCCTGTCAAACTTGATTTCATGTTCTCATGCATGCTTAGATGATTAAGGCATTTTCTTTCATCGTTATTTGACCATATTATTCACTGATAAATGCTTCCCATTGCTGCCATTATTTGAGCATGCTTATTTGTTCATGAACTGCGTTCTGAAAATCTCCCTTTAAAGAGTATCTTATGACTGGGAATGAAACCTTTATGCTCGTATTGGTAGTATGTTTAAGCCAAATAGTGACAGGATGCCAGAAGTGGGCACAAAGAAAGAAAATAAATAAAATAAATAAATAAATAAAAAGTGTTTGAATTTTTATTTTCCCAAGTTGTTATGTGGGCACAAAGCTGCCAGTGCTGATTTTGCCCGAATACTATTGAAGGTAGCCAGTTCCTAAATATTTCCAACCTTGATCCGCATGCCCCATTACAACCCTCACAAGACCTTTTGATATGCATGCATGTGAATAACGTAAATTGTTTATACAGGGTGTTTGCAAGTTTGTTGATGATAATTTGGTGGAATTGTTGAGAGTAAACACTTAACCTAAACACTCGAGAAAAAGGCGAGCTAAGTGTACACTACAATAGTAGCCTGAGTTTGATTGATTCGATTTGCCTATATCATTATGACCAACTGTTATGCCCTTTATCAACTTATGATTCATATGCTGTATTGTCATGTTTTGAGTCATTTGAGTCTTTCGTTTATTGTTGTTTCGAGTTAAAGTTGCATTCATACTTGAGGACAAGTATAGTCCAAGTATGTGGGTGTGATGAAGACTCAAATTCGTGCTTTTTCCTTTATCTTTTTACACCCTTTATAAGTGTTTTGTATATAGTCTAGTCTAGTTTTGGGGGTAAAGCTGATTACAGGAGGATGAGGGCACAAAACCACCACAACAGGCACAGACAGGTGCTATTTATGCTGAGAGCACAAAGGACGGATTTGCTTGCCGAGGACCCAGTCAAGGTTGTTGCGAGAATTACGCAACAGAATCGCGGGACAGCTCCTATATGCACGTGGAGGTGATGTGGCGGTCAGTTTCGAGTCTTGGGGAGGTCCAAACACGTTGGGAAGGAAGTGGGGACATCAGGAAGCTACTGGAGGCGCTAGGGTTTGTTGCTACCACTCCTAAAATCAAGGAAGAACATGGAGCATGAACATGAGGAAGTGGAGGAGTGCAAGAACCCCTGCGTGGGTGAAATCTGGGCTGCTTGAAGCCTTAATTCAGTTGCTATAAATACTATTACTTGTTTTTCATATGACACTCGTTCTGCACCGCGAAGATACAATTTACCGTTTTCATACTTAGTTTATTTCCTGGATATTCTGTCTGCCTGAAGCTGGCGGTTTGCCTGCATAAAGGTAGTTCAGTTATTTTGTTGGCAAAACTGGGGTTGGGCCCAGAAGTTAATCGAGTTATTTTCTTTCCAAGTAAGATGTCTTTTATCATTTCTTTTACTTCTGTTTCTATGTTTAGTGGCTAAGTATCCACTGTTCAAGTCAAAGTAATGGTCTAAGGGTAGAATATGTGCATGAGGTAATCGGACTTTAACGTCTTAAGGGTTCACAATCTTAACTTGTTTTTCACTTAGACATAGGTAAAGGGTGGTTGGAGATGAAAGCGTGCATTTCTGATTAACTGGTACTAGTGTTAGTTACGTGGGAGTGTATAGGTGACCCATGCCTCGATACCCGCATAGTAACAAGTCCGGGAGTGACAGCCTTGGTAGTTAAGATTGAGTAGTATATGCAGGCACAAGACCGTGTCAAACCTACTAGAATCGGGTCACTTTTGCCCTCAAAGCTGCTATACTTGCAAAACCTTTGTGTGATTCTCTCCTTAGGTTCCTGTATAGTTAGGTCCCTAGGTGCCGATCGTATCATCTAGACGATATAATGTAAGAAGTGATTGGGGAGTGGCCGATCGTATCCATTTCCTATAACCGGTTAACCCTCAAAGTGACAATTACCCATATTTGGCCATAGGGATTCGATTTTTGATCTTTCTGCTAGTGTGGGCACAACGGGTAGTAGCAGTAATTACATGTGTTTTACCCGGGATTGCGCATACCTACCGAATGACTTGATACTTTGACTTGAACACTTTTATTACTTATATTTTCTCTTGTGATTTCCTTTTCACCATTTAGTTAGTTTGAGTTTATTAGCAAGGTTTTTAGAGTGACACTGAAGACCCAAACCAAAACTAAGAAAAGACAGAAGGTTATGAACACTCCTCGTGGGATCGACATCCGTCTTCACCAGCTATACTAGCCGTTGAGGATAGATTAAGCATTTGTGGACTATTTGCCCGCAAGTGTATTTTGCACACCAAAACGATGGTGTGCCAATGGTTCAGCATCATTAAGGTGTATTTTACTGTTTGATAAGCTTGTAGAAATAAGAGAATGATTGGAAGCAATAATCGTTTATTTTTGTGTATTGAAGATTGTACAGATTCTTTTCTTTATAAGGTTACAAGATGATTTGTACAAGGAAATATATGTTAAGAATCATAAATATGTGCTAAGAATCTTGATTGATTCTAACTCCCGCAATCTCTGTAAATTGATTCTTATTTCCTTTCCAACAGTGTGTGTGTAGGAAGTGGATAAAAATTACACATTTTCCTGGTGTAGGAACTATGAACCCATCTTATATATCATCCAATTAGATGATCTAATGACTTAGATTTAATGTCAACTTCAAGGCAAAAAAGAAGGAGATGGAGATATAGTTATAAAAAAGATGATGTCATCACTTTTTAAAAAAATCTTAAAATTTTTAAACGATCATATCTCACTCGTTTCTAATCGAATCAACACAAATTATATCAAATTAAAGCTCTTTTCATGCTCTTTAATCCAAGATTGGTCATGGATATGTTTGTGCAAATAATATAGACGAAAAATACAAAATATACATTTTTTATTCGTGTTCAGCACGAAAATGCTTTCGTTAACTTTTAATAATGTTCGTCAACATTATGTAACGTATGCTAACGAAGCATTTGTTATATGCTAACATACTGTGTTCATTGTGCTAATGAAGAATTATCATAATGTTAACGTAGTACACATATTTATATTATTCCTATGATTTATTACATTTCAATTAGGGCTTATAATTATTCATTTTTTATTTAATTTTTATATTTTAGTTACTAATTGATTATTATATATTGTCTTTTTTTAATTAAATTAGAATATATTATTTATGGTCTTCTTAATCCATTTATGGTTTATACCTTATGCTAACGATGAATTGTCATATGCTAACATAGTTTATCTGCAGTGCTGATAAAACAATATCATAATGCTAACGTTGTATATTTATATGTGGTGGAATATTTTCTCAACTTTCAACATATTTTTCACGTTAAAGAGTTGTCAAATCTAAACTATAAAGTTAGAATTCGATATTCATATCTGATAAACAAAGATGAATCAATAGGATCATATGATCGGGACAATAGACTCAACATCAAATTTTCTAAATTAACTCACACAAATACTAAATATTTGAGGTACTCTCTTATGAGAGACGGATCGTTCAGCCATTTTTATTTTTTCTTATTTTATGATTTTTTTGTTTTTCCCCAAAAATATATATTTTAAAATAGAATTATTGATCTCTAAAATAGAATCGACAGCGGTTGGTGTGGTGGACTCACCCACCGTTAACGTATGAGCTCATGCATAGTAGTGATAATTAATTTTTTGAAATAAATATATATCCTAAAATATAATTAGCTAGTAAACCTTAAAATTAAAGTATTTTTTTTTATCAGATGACTTATGCACTGGGTTCAAAAAAAAAAATTTTACAAATTAAATATAACCCTAATTAAGATGGTATAAAATGTATTTTCAAATAATTTTCATGGAAACAACGCGTATCTAACCCCATTTAACTCAAAGTTAGAGTTCCATCTCGGATTTCGTTTAAGATTATCAGTCTCAAAATTATTAGAAGAAGATCGAAATGTCAAATTCCATCAATTATATTAAATTCAAAATTGAAATTTCATTAGGACTCTTTAATATATAAGGTTTAAATTTGAAATTAATACGGTGAAAACCTTTGGAGTTGACGTTATAAAACATAAAAAAAAATCAAGAATACTAAAAGGACAAATTTTCTTTGCAAATGTCGAATACGATTTAAAGATCAAAACTAGTATTTCTCCTGTGCGATGCACAAATAATTATAATATTTTAGATTTATAATATTATGATTATTTTTAATTATATATGTTGTGTTCAATTTTAAAAAATTAATAAAATGCTATGCACATATATTAATTAATTAGATAAGAAGATCAATTTTGTTTAGTTATGTTAAATAAAAAGAAATTAAATTTTAGGAATTAAATGAAAATCAAACGACATGATTTTTTAAATAACAATATTTGTCCACGATTAAAGAATATTTTATTTCTATGAATATATGACATGCATAAAAAATATAATTATTTAATTATTTTAAATGATGAAATTGAAATAGAAAAATAATATATTATTACAAATTATGTTATACTTATGTGATTGTTATCATCATCATCATCATCATCATTATTATACAAATGAAAACTATTTTAGGTGACAAACGTAGAATACTACAAATATGTGCATAAAAAATAAAATAAAAAATATTACAAATCTCAAATTTCCAAGTAAAAAAAATAATAACTAAAATTGCAAAAATTTGTTAAAAAAGTAACAGTTGTGATCTAAACTTTAGTGAAAAAAAAAAGAAAAAAAAAAGAAGTAGAAAGTTTACAATAGTAAATATCACTACTATTGTCTATTAACTCAAAACTGTTGTCTATTGTGTAAAATTTGTTGTCAAAAATAAAATTGTTAAATCGTGTGATAGACAACGGTTAATATCAGAACCGTTGTCTATCACACAATTTTGCATTAATATATGTATAGATGTTAAAAGAAAAATCACATGATAGAATTATACATCACACCACAACTCTAATTTCGACCCAAATTATGTACATTTTTGTATTAGTTTATTTAAGGAGAATTGTAATCCAGGACCTGAAAGATTAAGTAATCTATCAATTCAGGATCCGAAAAATAAAAATTATCAATCTGGGATCTAAGAGATAATAATTATCAATTTAGGACCTCAAAAATCTTGTATGTCGATTTCATTTTATTTTTTAATAATTTCTTTACTAAATTTAATATATAATTATTAAAGGAATATTTTCATTGAAAATCAATATAAAGATAATTAAAAAAATCAAAATTCGTGATTTTTGAGGTTCTAAATTGATAATTTTTATTTTTCAGGACTTGAATTGATAATTTTCATCTTTCAGATCTTGACAAATTATCTTTTTTTTTTTTTGGAACAACTTTAACTCCCTTGATCCAATTCCAAATCGGTTTTTCTGTAGAGGCCGAAGTTGGGGTATTCTTCTGATTGTCCCGGTGACTGCAACCAACCACGTATCCCAATTTCACTTCTTTTCATTTAATTTGAAGTAAAAATTGCATAAAGGCTAAACATATCTTTTCAATCTGATTCAATTGTATTATTTAATCCTCAAAGCCACATTTTAAGTTCCGATTAAAAAAAAATAATAAAACTTCATCCATAGCCTTTTAGCCACATCTTGAATTATGATTAAAAATAACTGAATTTTCTAGAGAAATCGAGAAGAAAATGAACAACAATTTTTTCTACATTCGTAAGCCCCCATTTCTATAAAAATGAAAAAAAATAAAAAAGAGAATAAATTTCATTCATAGCTTCTTAGCCCCCGTCTCGAACAATAATTATGTTGTTTATATTGCATCCTCATGTTGTGATGTTTTCTTCTTTCATGTGCATAATAGTATTGCCTAAAGCTAATATATGAATTTGAGAGATTTAACACATACTTGCAACTTGTTCGACATAATATCTGAACCAAATTGTAGCCAAAGACAATGTTGATCTTCTCTTTAAATTGCATTAAGCTAGTATATCTATTCTGTCAATACTTATTTGTATAATCTTTTTTTTTATGGGTAAAAAGATACTATAAAGCGATAAAAATAAATATTTACAAGGTAAAAACAACTCACGATCCCCGATGGGGACTTGGTCCTAGTGTTGTGATTCTTTTCAACTTAGTTGGCATCAAAGATTAGGGATGAAACCCCTAAGTCCTTCTGCTCACTATGTGATGTATTTTTATTATCATTATTCACTCTATATGAGGATGGACACTCATCTATGAGCCCCAGGGGTTATATAATCCTATCCTTCTACCGATCACCAACGTGATTCATTACACTTTCAATTGGGAATAGATCATAAAGCAATCTAAATGTATGGATTTTGACTTGCCTAATTATCTCTCCCGGATCAAAGACATTGTTTTCAAATACTAATGCATATCTTACTTTCCAGATGAAATATACAATAGTTCCCAGAGCAATCTTCTTGGCCTTTTGGTGTAGTGCTGAGTCAAACCTTTCTGCCTCTTGCACCATTTTCTCGTGCTAAAGATCAATGTATTTCCTTTTCTAATTTTAATCCAGTTTTTTATTGATTGCCACAGAGGACCTGTAGCTGTACATTCAAAGAATAGGTGCTTAGAAGATTCCACAGTAAATTCACAAAGAGAAACAAAAGAGGGCAAGGCCGGCAGGAAGGAATGTGGTCAGGAAAGGTTGTCGACGATGAAAGAGAAGTCTTTGAGGTTTTTTGAAATGAATGAAAGGATCAGTGAAGCTGGAGCCTCTCACCAGTATTGTCAAATCAGGCACATGATAGGCATGAAAGTGGATGATGGGCGGGTTAAGCTGGGAACAATGGCTGAAATATTTGAGGGGCCTCATTACATTGTATGTATATTAAAAAAAAATCACCATCGTCGGTGAGGGGGCCGGAACCTACCGACAACAAAAAAAAAACAAAAAAAAGGGGGTTGGGGGCTAAGGTCCCTCCAACCCCCCCCCCCCCCCCCCCCCCCCGAACTACCCCTGGCTAGGAACCTGACCAGAGTCGCTATTGGGTTATTTCCAGTGTTAGCTTATTTCTTCTAATTTCTTAAATGGCCCAATATAATTTAGTTAGATGCATTGATGTGTAGGGTTGTTTTTATTCTAGAATATTGTAAGGTATAAATACTTGTTATTTCATTAAATGAATAAGAAAAAATTAGTCTAAAGTTTCCCTCTATCTTTCTTCTCTCCCGCTGAAATTCTGTAGCTACAAATTATTAGTCCCTTTTGTATGCAAACCCGTTGAACAAATTATTAGTCCCTTTTGTATGCAAGAAGTCGGTTCAGCCCAAATGAAGATAGAGATTCCACAACAATAAATTTAGCTCTTTCATAAGCCGTTACTGAAATGCTCTCCCTCTGTAATAGTCTGCAAACCACATAGGGGAGGTTAACCACATTTGGCAAGTCAGGTGTGACAAGCTCACACCTAGTGGTGTTAGTGGTGGGAATCGAACTTGAGACATTTGATCTCAAGATAACACCACTCCACGACTAGGTCATCCTCAAGGGGACACATGATCGCCATATTTAAGAAGTTAAAAGATGTACATGGATCTGATTGTGAAGACCCGATGAATCCCCGCAACTATATTTGCAATGTCTCGATCTCAAATTTGTTCGGATGCTTATTCATGTTGAGTAAGAGAGTCAAATCAACCCTGTGCGCTACTCGGAATCAACTCGAGTAAAATTTAAAATTGATCAAGTCGAACTTGAGCTTAAAAATGCTTCGCAAGCCTAATTGACCACGATCGAACTTCAGTGTACTTATGATTTTACTCTTAATAGATTAATTATTTACACAAATATTATTAATAATTTAATTTTTATAATATTGAAAATAATTAAGTAATATAATTATATATTTTTGTGATATTAATTAGTAATCGAGTTGAGTCGAGTTGATCTCGAGGCTGTTGAGTTTGAATGTGCTCCTACTCGACTCAACTTCATCGTTTAGGTTCAGGAGGTACAAATGTACGAAAACATTCTCGTATTGCACTGAAAATATAAATGAACACGTTTCTTTGGTCTCAAGCAGTTGTTTCAGCATTGCATTCTATTTTAATTTGACCATGTGAGAATATGATGAGAAGATGAACTTAACATGATAATAATTTCAAAATTTGAAGTATACTTGAGGATTATGAAGTTGAACACAATTAAAAAATAATGGGATATCGAGCTTCAGAATTACGATTGAGAAAACTTAGAATTGAGAGTGAAATCAAATTGTGTTTTTACCTCTGCTATGTTAATAATATTTGTGTGTTTTTAAGATAATGTCTTAAAAAACTGAGACCATTATAATTAACATTTTCTTAATACGACATATATGCCCTCAATTTAAAAAAAAAATTCAAATGTGTATTTTAATTAAATTAAAAAAATATACGAGCTTGCCAGTGCGATTTGCATCGAACTTTCCTTGGAATTGTGACCAATAGGTCATGAACCATTCATGTGCAAGTCTATTTCGATTAGGGCCTAATGATTCCGGACCGAATTATCACATTAGATCTATAGTGACATATTGGGTATTAGCCATTGGGTAATATAGAATTTTCCACTAATTTAGTTGAATATGAGTTCATTAGCTAAGTTGAGTGTTTATTTTATCTTTCTTACATGTATCTTTTTTTCTATTAACTTAGTGATGAACTTTTAGTATTTTTTGTGTTTGAAAAACATTAGTGCATATTAACGACTAGAATTGAGTCTCGATTCCCTACAAGAAAAAATGTATATTTCAACGAGCTTGTTTTATTTTTCTTTTTTTTTACTCACATACCCGATCTGGTGGTATTGAGGATATTCGAATCCGTTATCTTTAATCTCTAAGCAACCTCACTCCACCACTAGGTCATCCCCACCGGGACCTCTAGATTATTTACATTCCAGTGGGATGTGACCTCTGGAATTTTTTTATATATTTTATAAAAGCTTCAGCTTATTTCAGTGTGAAAATCCAATTAGAATTATTTTTAAATGTTATTTTTATATTTCTTTTAAAATGTTTATTTTTTTTAAATAAAGAAAACTATATTTATTAAAAGTTTGTCTTTAAATTTGTAAGATTTATTGATTAATCTATTGAGATCTTCCATTTTGAAAATAAAAATGCAACAAAACAATTACACGAATTACAATTAAAAGAAATAAATATATTTGCTCAAAAAAAATTACTCCCTCCGTCCCATAATTATAGTCCATTATTCCTTTTTGGGATGTCTCAACATTATAGTCCTATTCTAAATTGGGATTGTATTTAAATATTCTTTTACAAATATAACCCTATTTAATATAGTATGAATGCAATTAATATTGTAAATTGTATATTTCCAATACATATTAAATGTGATTTCTTAATCTGTGTGAAAATGGGAAGTGGACTATAATTATGGGACGGAGGGAGTAATACATGTCACAAATTACTTTTACTTTGCACGAATCCGAAAGCTGAACGAATTTTGTGCAATTGTGCAACGGATGACTTGATTAAATAGATTTTGATCTTAAATGTAATATATTCAACTTCAATTAAAGAAAAATCCAATTTTTCATTTTTCTTATCTTATTAGTTAAAGAAATCTTATGTACAATTATAATAAATTTAATTTTGATTTTTTTTAACTCGCACACTCGACATATCATATTGAGAAAATTCGAACCCGCAACCTTTGAACATACAACATAAAATATAAATAATGCATAGGCCGGTTGTGGATCAGGCCCCTCGAATCATTTTCCATTGGAAAAACTCAATTCCAGTAGCCCATTTTTCAATACGCCGGAATCGTTAAAATTGCCCGATTCCTGTTGGAATCGCCAATTTTTGTTACCATATATCCAAAAAGATGATTTGGTATATTTAAATCAATATTATGATTTTATTAATAATTATGACAGCTTCTAATCTTATTCTTAAAGATAGACATATTAATTTTAAAAACTATTAGTAATTCGACTCTCCCTGAACTAGATTTCTAGCTCTGTCGGTAGTCACATAATTTATGATTAATTAATATCTTATCTTGAAACCATGATTAATAAAATAAAATTGTAGCAAAATTATTTAGATAATAATGATGTTGATCATATGATGATTCCATTATCCAATTAACTTTATTATTACATGTATGAATGTAAATTTAAGCAGCATTAGCAGCAATCTTCATCCCATTTCCACAATGCCCAGGAAAGCCACAGATTAAATAATTCGGCCCTTTAGCAAGAGTTATTTGATCGTTGCCCGAAGTAAATGTTTTCGCATTTGATGGAACACTGCATGAATCGTAGCTCGACTTGTCCACAACCACCACATTGTGGGAACCCGGGTTATACTTGAAAACTTCAACAAACGAAACACATTTACGTGAGACGGTCTGATGGACATTGTTAGAATTCGAACAATCACGATGAGAAATCTACAGTAGAATTATAATTATGTAGGATAATTATCGTAAATAGTCCCTGTCCCAATCTTAATTTGGCGAAGTTTTAGAAATATAATGACCTTCAAACTATTAAAAAAGGTCCGACCTTCCAAGTTCTTAATAAATTTGTCCTTGGTTGAAAAATTTAGTACTAGAATGATGAGATGAAATTCCGGATTCACTCGTGGAAGTACACACCGACATTAAAAATGCATAAAACGTCTTTTTGCACATGAAACCATCCTTTTGTGCTGATTTCCAATTTTCGCATATAAAAACAACGCCTTGTAATGATGTGAAAGATATATATATATATTAATTTCCATTTCATTTTTTAAAATACAGTGTGCAACATCATCATTCGGGCATGGTTTGTTTGACGGATGATGAGAGATTTATTAAAAACTTGAAAGATAATGTTTTTAAAAATGTCGTCGTCAAATGTTGGAATAATATCTATTATTTACCCTTTTAATTTATTTATCATTACGATATGTGCATGCGTACCTAGTGTGTCGCCAGCCTTAAAATTTTTGCCATTTTCCCAACCTGCAACGTTGAACTTCCAACCCGACGCGTCTCCGATGGTGTAGGTTGCGGCAAGGGCAGAATTGCTGTAAAGCAATATGCTCAGAAACACTATTCCGACGAAGATTGAGTTCCTTTCAAACATCATTTTGAGCAATTGTTGAATTACTTAGTGATTAATTCTTTGATATGTACTGTCATTTTGGGCTTATGTTAGCCACATATATATCGCTAGAATTGAGCCATTATAGGCATTATTTTATTTGATTCTATGAATCATATTTCCTAATTCAACAAACTATATATTTTGGCAATCTAGTAATTTACTATGGTGAATATTGTGAAAATCTAGTAATTAATAACAAATAGTTCTGCAATATGTATTTTTGTACATAGGGATTGTTTGATTCTCTGTATTGTCATGAATTGAGCCGTTTTAGATAACATTTTTTCTTTGATTTTATTTTTTTATTTATATAACCGATCTGGTGGTATTGAGGATATTTAAATTTCTGATTTTTGGTCTCCAAGCAACCTCATTCCACCACTAGGTCATCCCCACCTGGACTTTTTTTTTTCCTTTGCTTTTGTGAATCCTAATTCAACAAAATTATATTGGCAATCTAAATGACTAGTCTAACAATTTTTATTTCTTACCCTTTTGGATTAAAAATGGTGAAAACCTAGCTAGTAATACAAAATACTCTTGTAACGTTTATGTGAATATATGATCAGCCACATATATAGCATTTGGGTAATGCTATTTGCCACGTGTGGCCAAATATATTTTAAATATATGGTGTGTAATTAATTAAAGATTTGATCATTGATTATTATGGTTTTACAATTACACTCTTTTAATCCATTTTAGAAAGTGGTTGACTAGTATCTTTTTAAAATTCATATATTACATAAAAATCTCTACAAAATTATATATAGATTATTAATAGTAAAATATATATAAAATATATTCAATTATATCATTTAAAATAAATAATATATATATAATATAATTCAATTATATTATTTACAATAATATATTGATTTTCTATTTCAATTATATTATTAAAAATAAACAACATATAAAATATAGAATATACGATTTAACGTAAATCAATTTTAACAATTTATTCTTAAGGGAGACGTAATTTCTTCCTCATGTAAGGGTTTTTTATTTTTATTTAATTTTAAAATTTTGAATCACGCGGTAATTAAATTAATTAATAAAATTAAATATATTGTTGATTTTTTTTTTTGTTGGCAACCATGGAAGTTTGCATCTATTATTGGCTTTTGTCGTTTTTTTTCATATAGGTTATCGTTAATTGGGTAATATTTAGAGTCATTTAATTAGGTTGATATTATGTTTACTTGGTTAATTATTTAATTTTTGATTGAATACTTGTTTATTTTGATAAATATTTGAAAAGAAAACAAATGAATTTTCAAAATAAAAAAATTATAATTATTAATATTTCGATAATGCTTTGGCACAATTTGATCCAGCTCAATAGTGACAAATTTCTAATATAAACAAACAAAATTATATTAACAAGATCTCTACATGAAATTTATGTTGATCTTTCTCTTCATTAGTGTGTCCATTAATTATCTGTGAATAATTTCACATAATTTTATCTCCTAATTCTAAGTTATCTCCAAACTGAACTCCAAATTGGAATTAAGGCATGCAATTGCAAATTCGATCATTATATTTAATTAGTTAAAAATTAACATTAATTAATTAATATAAAACAAGGATACATTATTATATATATAATATAAATTTTCATTTTAAAAATATATAGATATCTTGTTTGCATTACCATTAGTATGTTAAAATTAAGTAATACATACACAACTACAAGTTCTATCATAGTTAGCATTTTATATATTATATACTCTTTCTAGGTAATCAATTGTAATTATATATTAGTATATATAAGTAAAATATGGAAATTAAGTAAATTATTTGATAATATATTGTAGATATGATTTATTTAATACAAATATATATATATAATTGTATGTATGTATATTATTCTAGATTGAACGGCCTTTTTAATCAGAGTCATTGGTCAAGTTTTAAAATATTTGTTTGAATTTTATAGGAATTTTATTAACTTAGATTCTGAAATATATGTTACTATCGATCTGAAACATGAGAAATGAAAACTATCAATTTAAAACTTGAATTATTGAAACCATCAATTTTCAATTTTGATATAGTTAATATATATATATATATATAATTAAATAGCTTGTACAAGTTATATCATAGTTTATTATAGTTAGAGACTGGAAATTAGATTACTATCAATCCAATTTTGATACATTTTATTTTAATATTTTTAATCAAATTTAATAGGTAATTAATTAGTGATGGATGTTTTCATTGAATATTAATATAAAAATAAAAATAATAAAAAATAAAAAAATTCCTAAAAAGTAAGTACTGCACTATTGTGTATATGTTTTTAGTTTCAAATTTGAAAAAAAAAATGAAAAATTATATGACAAATTGCCTCAAATTTTCTTTTAGGCATTTATTTTGTACGATGTTACAAATATTTTTATAGTAATTCAATTTTTTTTGTAGATATTTTTATGTAACATGTGAATTTTTAAAAGATACACGTAAATTACTTTCTAAAATTGACTGCATGCATAATTGAAAATTCATAATAATCAACAATCAAAATTTTAATTGGTTATTTACCATATATATTTAAAGCATATCATAATTATGAATTATGGTAGGCAACATTATGACTTGATAGCATCATCCTATAGCATTAGTCCATTAATTTTTGCCTTTACGTTGTGAGTTTCCTAATTCGATCAACCAAATACTTTGGCAAGCAAAATGAATACTAGTGCAACCAAAAAAAAAAGAAAATTGAACCAAATAATTGTTGAAAATATAGTAGTACCAAATACTTCTACAATATTTTTGTAATATTAAACAAATGTCTAAATACATAAAGCCATAAAAGTAGAAAATTGAAAAGATTAATATTGCATGTATTAGTGTAAGATTTAATGTAATTTTAAACGATTTATTTAATAATTTGGTGGATGATTAATACAAGGTTGTTGGGGCATTGCCAAATTCATCATTTATGAAATGGTCAAATACACCCGGTAATAAATACTCACTCTATCCCATTTATACAGGTTGATTCGATTTTCACTACAATTATTAATTATTGGAAAAAATAATTAAATAAGTCAACTTCCTCATATACTCGTACTTATTTATTTGATAATGAATTAATACTTAATGTAAACATATTAAATATATATATATATATATATATATATATATATATACATATTGATTGATACATTCAAAAAAGAAAATAATTAAGTCTATATGAATGGGCCAATAGGGTGGAGGGAGTAGTAATATAGTTGATTAGTTAGTGGAACATTTTCTCAACTTTCACGATATTTTTCACATATTTAAAGCAAATTAAATTAATAGTCTCGTTAGTCATGCCGCGTGGAAAATAAAAAATTAAATATAGTGAGTAATTGAAAATACATGAAGCCAGGAAGCCGTAAAAGTGGGTAATTGAAAATATAGAAATACCAAATACTTCTACAATATTTTTGTAATATTTAACAAATGTCTAAATACATGAAGCCGTGAAACTAGGTAATTGAAAATATTAATATAATAATATTGCATGTATTAGTGTAACATTTAATGTAATTTTACACGATTTATTTAATAATTTGGTGGATGATTAGTATGAGGTTGTCGGGGCATTGCCAAATTCATTATGCAGTATATGAAATGGTCAAATGAATCCCGTAATAAATACTCTCTCCATCTCATATGACTCGATTTTCACTGGAATTATTAATTATTGGAAAAAATAATTAAACAAGCAAACTTCTTAATATTTTCATATTTATTTATTTGACAGTGAATTAATATTTAATGTAAACATATTAAATAGATGTATGTTTGTGTGTGTGTGTGTGAAGTGGATAAAAAATACACATTTTCCTGGTGTAGGAACTATGAACCCATCTTATATTATCCAATTAGATGATCTAATGACTTAGATTTAATGTCAAATTCAAGGCAAAAAAGAAGGAGGTGGAGGTATAGTTATAAAAAAGATGATGTCATCACTTTTTAAAAAAATCTTAAAATTTTTAAACAATCACATCTCATTCGTTTCTAATCGAATCAACGCAAATAATATATCAAATTAAAGCTCTTTTCATGATTTTTAATCCAAGATCGGTCATGGATATGTTTGTGCAAATAATATAGATAAAAAACACAAAATATATATTTTTTACTCGTATTCAACACGAAAATGCTTTCGTTAACTTTTAATAATGTTCGTCAACATTATGTTGTTGTGAACCCACTGATTCGTGAAGTTGTGAGGAAGGGGACGTTAGTCGGGAAAGCTGGAGATGGAGGCTACAAGACTCCATTTTTAGGGTTTGCGAACGAAGAGTCGATTTTGGGGATTTTAAAAGGGGGGTAATTCGAGTCAGGCCGCGGGTAATGACACCGGGCCGGGTTGATTCGCAGGTTGGGCCAGATTTATTCTCCTGCCGGGCCACATCTTGTTAGTGGGCTTGCTAGTTTTAATTTCAATTAAGGACATAGTCTAGTTATGTTAGGGTTTTCATATTTCACTTAAGTGGTCCCCATGTGTGGTTTATATATATATGCTGTAATTTACCTCATGGAGATTATGAAAGGATTATCTAAGTTTCTCCTTCTTTCTCGTCTCTCCATTTCTCTCTCTCCCAATTCTTCTATCCCTCTCATTTCTACCACAATTCCTCAATCTTTGCAGCTATTATAATACACAATATATTACAAATTAAATCTTGATCCACAATTGGTAAGAAAAAGAGTAAGGACGGTCGCGATATCTCCGAGACCATAACAGCTGGTATCCAGAGCCACAGGTCCTCGGCCATGGTGGAAGGCACCCGTTTGAAGGAACTGCAAGATGGACAAAACAAACTCAGTCAGATCTGGCAAACATAGACAATGAAAATGGATGCTGCTGAGCAAAAAATCCAGGAAAAGATGGAAACTATCCAGGAAGACATGGCTACTCGGATGGAAATGATACAGGTAGGCATGAATGAAAAACTTGACCTACTGGCTAAATCTCTTACTTCACTCCAAACCCAACTGTCTCATAGCTCTCCTAAGAAGGGGATAGGAGATAATGAGTCAATTTTAGGGGCTCCACCTCAACCCTATATGGGTGAAGCTTCACAATCTAAGCCCCCGTTTCCTAACAGAAGCAGAGCTCTGACAGAACCATACTCTACTTCAAATCAAGTCTATTCACCTATGCCTAGAGTGGATTTCCCAAGGTTTGATGGCTCAAACCCTAGGGGATGGGTCTTGCATTGTATTGGTTATTTTAAAATGGTTTCTAATCTCACTGATGAGCAGAAGGTGACTCTAGCAGCCATGAACTTTGAAGGGAGGGATGTCCTGTGGTTTCAGAACTTCATCTCCAAATATGGGGAAGTTTCTTGGGAACAGTTTGTGGAAGTGGTAGCTACTCCTTTTGGAGACATCAAGGGCTCTCAAGTTGTAGTTGAGTTTAATAAACTCAAGCACACTGGTGATTACTTAGATTATGTGGATAAGTTTGAGGAATTAAAGGAATGTATGGTACTGTGTAATCAAGGGGCCTATTCTGAAGTTTATTTCATTGCTAGCTTTCTTAGTGGGTTAAGTGAGGAGATGAGAGCTGCTATAACTATGTTTAACCCTACCACCTTGCAACAGGCCATAGATCTGGGGCAAAACCAACTCATTACCTTGTAAGCACTCACTAAGAAACTGAAGGGGGTAGCAAACCTAACAACAGCTGGATTAACTCGGGAGCAAGACCTCAGAAGCCTATCAGCCTCCCTAACTCTACTAAGGACCTATCAAGCTCAAAGAAACTAGTGAAATTGCTTACAACTGCACAGATGGCTGACAGGAGGGCCCAAGGACTCTGTTACAGCTATGATGAGAAGTACACATCAGGGCATAGGTGCACTCACCGGGTACATTACATGATCATGACAGAGGAGGAGGAGATTGCTTACCTACAACCATTCATTAACTTAAAAGAGGAACCAGGCTAAGACAATCAAGTGGAGGAAGCTCAAATGTCACTGCATACTCTCAAGGGTAATGATTTCATTACCACTTTGAGATTCACAGGGCATTGCAAAGGTCAGAGCCTATAAATATTGGTAGATACAGACAGTACCCTGAACTTCATTAAGGAATCTACTGTACAGACACTAGGATGCGATGTTACCACTGCTAGTCCCTTACTAATCAAGGTGGCCAATGGCCAGATACTGATAAGCACAGCAGTGGCAGATGGGTTTGAGTGGCAAATGCAAGATGTCAAGCTAAGCTACCCTCTCAGATTACTTCAACATGAGGGTTGTGATGTGATACTAGGGGTGACTGGCTGAAGGCTTGCTCCCCTGTAGAACTGGACTATGAATTAATGACAGTCACTGTTAAATGGTTAGGAAGGAAGTTGAAGCTGCAGGCAAACAGGTCCTATGCTGACTGCCAATTTATGACACATCACTCATTGTTTAAACTACTGCATTCAGATGCTAGGAGGAGTGTTGAAGAAATCTACTTATTATCTATGCAGCATGTTGCCCCTAAGGAGACTAAGGGTCTGGAAGATCTCCTTAGTGAATTTGAGGACATATTCAAGGAACCTGAAGGTCTCCCACCTGCAAGGGGGGTGGAACATTAGATCACCTTGAAACCAGGCACCATACCAAGGCACCAATACCCCTACAGATCTTCTCATCAATATAAAGATGAGATAGAAAGAATAGTGAAGGAATTGCTGGCCACAGGGGTGATACAGCATAGCAGAAGCCCATTTGCCTCTCTTGTACTGCTAGTTAAGAAGAAAGATGGGACATAGAGACTCTGTGTGGATTACAGATACTTAAATAACTTCACTATGAAGTATGACTTCCTAATTCCACTAATTGATGAACTATTGGATGAGCTCCATGGGTCTAAGTTCTTTTCAAAGATAGACTTGAGGTCTGGCTATTTTCAGATCCTCATGGAGCCTGAACACAGACATCTCACAGCTTTCAGGACACATGAAGGGCATTATGAGTTTTTGGTGATGCCCTTTGGGCTATGTAATGCCCCAGCAACCTTTCAATCCTTGATGAATCAAGTATTCAAGGGATACTTGAGGAAACATACTCTAGTATTCTTTGATGATATCCTGGTCTATAGCAAAAATTGGCGGGAGCATGTGGAACACCTAAGGGAGGTTTTCTCCCTACTGAGGCAGAACACTCTATTTGCTAAAAGGTCCAAGTGTTCTTTTGGGCAGACAAGCATCGAATATTTGGGATACATAATCAGTGGAGATAGGGTCTCTACTGATCCACAAAAGATTGAGTGCATGGTTAATTGGCCCCAACCCAAAAACATCAAACAGTTGAGGGGTTTTCTAGGATTAACTGGCTATTACAGTGTAATACCCCGAAAATTTTATTATCTAAATTTAATTAGGAATATATATATCTAATAGTTAGAATAAGTGTAATATCCAATCTCCTGACAATATACTTAAATGAATACTTCTATAAGCTATCTCTTCTATTTGAAGAATCACACTTAAGTTCTATGAGTGAGATTAAAATAAATCAAACACCTCTGAGTGAGAACTTTATTTGATCAACAACAGCTGGAAGAGAGGTAACACTAGGTTATTTATACAAAAAATATTACCCTTTTAGAGGATTTATAACTCGAAGGATTCTCACATTTTACAAAGATATATGAGAATAACAAAAGAAAATCAACGCTTAAGAGTTGAGAACCATGCCATTGCCTAACAAGTATATGAGAATATACAAAAGAAAATATTTTCATAAAGGCGTCAGCATAGCCTAACAAGTAAATGCCATTGCTGATTCTTGATGATCAAAGAAGTATCATCCAAAAGATTTCAAATTATCCAAGAGGATAAAATCAACGAATCCCAAGTGGTATAAATGGATAATTTCAAATGATATGAAGCTGTTGAAGAAAAAAAAATTGATTCAATTAATAAGAGAATAAATCGATTTCAAAAGAGAATGGATAAATCGATTCTATCAACACGAGAATGAATAAATAGACTTATCAAAACTTCCTATTATAATGAAACTCTCAATCTATCGAACACTAGGTCTATCTTCTTAACGATATTCTTCGGGTTCTCCTTCCTTCTTTCTTGAGCTTCACCCATCTTGTTTTTTTTTACGAGATTGCTACGATAAAGCACGAGTCGGCTAAACTTTGCACTGGCTGGAAAAGCGACGTCTCGGGAATCATTTTCTACCCATCAGAAGGATACGAGAGAACAACTTGATCTATGATACCTCCTAGACTCAAAATAGTTTGACTTAACTTCTCCTGGAAGCTGAGTAGAACACCGACAAACATATCTTTAAATTAATTTGGTAGCAATCATGACGACCATCTTTACCCTCATTCTAAAAATTGATCTAAAACAAGCTACAAATCTTGGGAATGAAACACGCCAGGGCCTCGATTAGCCATCCACTGAGGTGAAGAGCTTTCTCTTGGAGGAATGAATCTTTATTCCCTGTAATCGCAACAGGATCGTTAAACATGACTCCTAAGTTGAAAGCTTGCGTAGGGATTTCTTAAACGTGTAATAGATCTACAATCTGATAACTGACTTATAAATCGATTACTCGTTTCTTTGCTTCTAGTTCAAAGTTAAAGCTTTATAACCTCATCTCCATATGGAGGTATAAAAGACGGTGATCAGTCTACCTCAATATTTCGCTCAGGTGGCAATTCTGATGTTGAACATTGTCTGTAGTAGCCATCATCGTCTAACATATCTACCCACAAAAATTCACAGTCTCCACATAGATCGTTGACTTATGTTTTTGTTTTCAAAATATTTTATTCCTTAATGTGCCCATCTTCCTAGTAACAACGCAAATTCTTGATCAACTTTAACACAGCTCAATCTGAAAGACTTCTTCTAACCGGATGTTGACCTCCATAGAGTAGGTTATTTCCCCAACGAACTCAAATACCGAATCGATCTCTTTCTTGGTATACATACAAAATCTCATAATCCGCTCATCGTGATATACATGTGGCAGTTATTCTGAGCCGTAAGTTTATGTTCAGTCATCAAAATGAAACGTTTCCTCAGTCAAACTATGTTCTCAACAATCTCATTAATGTTTACAAATTCAGCATAAGTTCAACAACTATAGGCTAAGTTAATCTTACATTCTCCCACTTTCAAGTTCTTGTACTCATCCAAGAGTATGAACAATAAACACATTCCGGCTATCAAGGTTTACAGTATGCATTCCGCACGTTCCCAACATCACAAGTATGCACAAGGCATATATAAACAAGTTCATACATATATGTAATCAACATAGTTTTTCAACAGAAACCAGTATGCTCACAGACATATTTCAAAACCAGTATGCTATCACCATATCAACAGAGTACGCAATCAGCGCAGTTAATCAGAGTATGCTATCCGCATAATAATCAATATTTCGAGGAATTCCCGTCAACACGGCGAATCCTAATCTTTCATTTTTAGACAGACTTAACATTTCAACAAATAATGTAAACTTTTAAAAACTAAAATTTGCATAAAAACATGCGTACCTTTTAAGCTGTTGCGTGAGTGACGAGCTGAGGGCTTATATAATATCACACGGAACTTCAATGAAAGACGAAATAAGACCCAGCAGGTCTGCAGAGTTGCAAACCTGCTCTGATACCACTTTGTAGCGCCCCGGTCCCGAAAGACCGTGGAAATGGACGCCACGGGGGTGGGAATTAAGAAGCGGGAAAGAAATGGGGTAATTAAATTAATGACGGGGTGTTAATCCAAAAGGATTAATGTTTGGAATAAAATTTAACGATCGAGTATGCCAAAGATAGGTTATGGCTTCCGAAAAATTAGACAGCATAACCTCTGTAACTAGAGCGAATCCCCGTTTATAACGGCTTATAAGAGAAGAATGGAAGCTGTAACAATTCAATAAGCCCTTTCATAGGCCAAACGAAAACAAATAAACAGATACCAACAATCAATAGACCCATTCATAGGCCGACAAGAGAAACAGACACCAATATGCTGAACAAATGAAGCCCTTCCATAGACCAACATGAATGATCATATAGGCATAGCAAAAGACGGGGCTTCCTTCCCTTAGAATAATTATATGGTTAAACATATGAGACATGTTAATTAGGAAGTCAATAGATGTTCAGAATCAGAGAAACAGAATCATATCAACAAAATACCAAGATCAGAGTTCTTAGCATTTAGCAAAAGAATATCACAAGTGCGGAAACTCAATTCTTAATAGAATACTAAATAAAAGAGACAACGGAAAAAAAATATGTAAATCATAATAGCCCATATCTCAGCCTCGTCACCTCCACGCTCCAGCCTACTGACCTGAAAATGTTTGAAAAGATTTGGGCTGAGTACTAATGCACTCAGTGGGCAAGTTTTATAATTCAAGTTATGCAAATCATTTTATTAAAGTAATCTATCTGTGTTCATGCAGGTAGTGAAACTTAGGAGGTTTAAAAGTTGGAAGCAACCTAAGTTCACCAAAACATTTTATCGTGAAGCGCTTAAGAGTATAACCCGTCACTGCCCGCAACCCAAACTACATCACCAGCGCATAACGTTGAGTATGGCCATAGTATACCCAAAGAGTATAACCAATAAGTGTTTCATTTTTGTCTCACCGACAAGGAGTAGGGCAGGACAAACAATGCATGCATACTGTAGCTACTCACATTGACACAGCGCTGGTTTATGAGACTCCGACAACATACAGTAGCATGTAAATATTTAACACAGATAGTCACATATGCAATTTTAACAAAGCAGAGCTTAATAACTCGAAAGATACAATTTGCAAAGATATAGTATAGCCCACCTTATACATACAGAAGTCCTTCCCTGGTTCCCCTAGGCTAAGATGCTCTAACCATCTCGAGATTCAATCCTTCACCTTCCTCGTAAGTCACGCAAATCCTACAAGGATCGATCTTCAGCTCAGAACGACTACTATATTTTCGGAAATTAATCTACTGTAATCCGAGCTATTATTTAATTTTATTCTTTTTAGAAATAGATTGCGCGACTCTAGAGACCTCGAATAATTCCGACAAAGAAGGAAATAAATTCCAAAATATTATTCTTGATTTATTGGGACCAACCGATTTGACAGGGGTCTCTTTTCAAAACTTGCCATTTTAATCGATTTTTATCAGATTTGTGCCACGGCACTTTCTAACCGTTCAAAAATTATGAAAATATTCAAGGACCATCCTATATATGCCAAGACTATAGTTTGAGAGTTTTAGAATTTTTCGATAACACATGCTCTCGGAAATAAAATAACTGCTTAAATTAAATAATTGATATTATTCAAAACTCATCCGAAAATTACGAAATTCGACGGGAGCATAGGAAATATTATTTCGAGCAACTTTTGAGAAGAAACTTTTTCGATTTGACGACCCAAAATGGGTGAAACGGGACAAAAACTCACAGATTTTAGCTGAAATGTATTGGTCTCGATCGAGCTCGATACTCGTTGGATTTTCACTCAAAAGTACAATTTTTGATAGTGCAGAAAATAAGGAATTTAATGGTGTAATCAGATCAAAGATCGGACGGCTAGATCATAAATTCGAAACTGGCAGATTTATAATGTAATATTCGGATCCGGATTTCAAACGACGAGAAATCAAAAATCTATTCCGGTTAACTACAAGATCCAAATGATCAAAGGCTATTTATAAAAAGAAGATTTCTAATACGACTATCCAGGAAGAGTAGATCTGAGATTTACATAAAATGCAAACGGGAAAAAATACCGAAAACTCACAACATCAAAAATCGGGGCGCTACAAAGTGGTATCAAAGCAGGTCTTGCAACTCTGCAAACCTGTTGGGTCAAATTATTTTATTTTTCTTTTTCATTAAATTCCCGTGTGATATTATAAAAGTCATCAGCTCGTCACTCACGCAACAGCTAAAAGGTACGCATGTTTTTATGCGGATTTTAGTTCTTAAAAGTTAACATTGATTGTTGAAGTGTTAAGTTTGTCTGAAAAACAAAAGATTAGGATTCGCCGTGTTGACGGGAATTCTTCAAAATATTGATTTTTATGCTGATTGCATACTCTGATTAACTACGCGGGTTGCGTACTTTTTTGCTATGTTGATAGCATACTGATTTTCAATGATGCCTATGAGCATACTGGTTTCTGTCTAAGAACTATGTTGATTACATGTGTATAAACTTGTTTATCTATGTCTTGTGCATACTTATGATGTTGGGAATATGCAGAATGCATACTATTGAGTTGTGATAGACGAAAAGTATTTGTTATATATACTCTAGAATTAGAACGAGAACTTGGAAGCTTGATAACATAAGATTATTAGCCTAGTTGCTGATCTTAGCAGGACTTGTAAACACTTATGTGATTGCTAAGAACATAGCTAGACTGAGGAAACTTTTCATTTTGATGACTGAACGTACGATGGCCATAGACGATTGTGCGATGTAGTTGGGTCAAATTTGGCAATTTGTTGTTAGATCAACTTGGTATTTTTTTGTAGATGTGGAATATTGTCTTCTCTTGATATGTTTATCCAATGTCACGTGCAAGAAGAGATCAGAATCTACCACTCTGGGGAGCTAAGGAGATAGCATGTTCTATGAATAGAAAAAAGACAAGAAATACTCGAATATTTTTATAGTGGAACAAGAGATTTTTGTCGACTGATATATATCATACCAATGAAGATAGAGATGGAGTCAAACAAGATAGTTTATCTATACGTACGAGTTATGGTGTATCTATGTGGAATACTTATCTCGGTCACGACGGATCGAGAAACCTAATTCACATCAACATTCAGTCAGAAAAACTATGGATATGAAATTGAGCTTCACACATAAGAAAATAGCTAAATCGAATGAGCGATACAAAATAAGAGACACAGGCTTCAAGAAGTCATCTTAGATGAGAACATAAGCTGGAAAATGTTCTACAATTATCTATAGACAATGAGAAAAGCGCAGTGAAAATAAAGGATGCATGATGTGTTAAATGTATCGATCCTAATGAAGTATGTGTTTGTCCCGGACCATATGCTCAAGAATGGCGAGTTGATCTTGTGTGTACATATAACAGACGATAGGAGCATCGCTAGATAGAACCGTCAAGATCAAGCAATATAGGAACTTGGAAACAAGGTGTGATGATGTCTTGATGTTATGGGTTGACATAAGACTTTCATGATATAAGTTATTCTGATAGGTGCTCTAAGTGTATTATTTTTACTTGTTTACCTAGCTTACGTGCATCCCTGCACACTTGATCGAGTATTTTGATTGAGCTTTGTTTCTTTGATAGTTAAGGGGATGAATCCCTGCTTCTTTTGAGCTATTTCTTATTACCTTAAGTCTCGATCTATGAATGGGTCCTATTTGTTTATCTGTTCATTTCGATTTACTTTCAATCGACCTATGAAGAGGTCTAGTTGTTATTTGTTTGTTCTGTCCTATGAAGAGGACTTAGATGGTTTTCTTTTGGCCTATGAAAAGGTCCATTTTCTTGTTGATATCAATTTACTTCTTTCTTTGTCTATGAATGAGAATCTTGATTCATTCTAGATTTTATTTCCTTCTTATAAGCCATTATTAGATGGAGATTTGCTCTAGCTATAAAATTTATGTTGCTTGATTTTCCAAAAGGCATAACCTACTCTTGGATCTATAGGCTTTCTATCATACTATTCTTGATGCCTTTCCATTGATTTACGTCCCTGAATTCATTTTTCTTTTTAATTAACACCATATCCCTCATTTATTGTCCCTTTTTCGGGATTAGGACATTATACCAAACAAAGTCGAAGCAATTAATAATTGGTCTAAACCAACAAATCCTTTAGAAGTATATAGTTTTCTCGACCTTACAAAATACTATCGTAGATTTGTTGAATAATTCTCGAAGATAGCCTCTCCTATGATACACTATTTAGGAAGACGTAGTCTTTAAGTGTACATAAGCTAGTAAACAGAGTTTTCAAGAGTGTAAGAAGAAGTTGACAATGACTCCCGATATAGACTCAATTCTACTCTTAAAATCATGTCGTCTTCTAAATCTTTCTCGATCACATATCTTGTTCCTCGTGACGAGACATTTCCATGAATCTTTTCCATTCGTCATTTGGACATTTATTGAATCTTGTGTGTCCTAATTATTGAAAGACCATCTTTTCATCCTTAAAAATTACCCCATTTTATTTTAAATTCTGAAGTTGATTTCATCTTTGACTAGGAGTCGCAAATCTTTTCATTATCATGTGGTCACTGATTTCATTAAAAATGAAGTTCGCTTGACCTTCCAATAGAATTTTGTTCATTCTCTATTTCAACTCAATACCATATATTAAAATATATCACAAGTTGATTGCCACCACTCAATCTTATCTTGCTCTATGTGTCACCACTAGAGCCGGCAATTTTGACCCGGCCCGGCCCGCATTTCGGGCCGGGTCGGGCTAAAAAAAATTAGGCCCGGAAGAATTTCGGGCCGGGCCAGGTTTAAAAATTTTTGGCCCGAAATAATTTCGGGCGGGCCCGACCCGACCCGAAAATGGAAAAGGCCCGAACGGGCTGGGCTTTTTGGCCCAAAATGCCCAAAAATACACTAGGCCCACGGATGGCCCGACCCGGCCCGCCTTCTCGGACCGGGCTGGGCCTAAAAAAAATCAGCCCGAATCGATTCTGGGCCAGGCCGGGCCTCGAAAAAATTGGCCCGAAATTTTTCGGGCTCGGCCCGAATTTTGTCATAGGCCCGAATTTTTGGGCCGACCGGCCCGATTTGCCAGCCCTAGTCACCACACATGTTAAGGGTGGGGCAGCTAAACATCCTCAACCATAAAAATAATGAGCAAACATAATGAAGCATCACTCATTTATCTTCTCTCTTTATGATCTCGGCCCTCTCTTCCCCAAATATCCATCTTTTTTTTCAATCTTTTAGGAATGAAATCCGTTGAGAAAATTCTGAAACTTTATACACACATTTCTTTGTCATAATAGAACAAAATTCATTTTGATGTTGTTTCCATCTGGTGCCCTAAAAGTTGGGAAATGGGCCTAGAACCTCAGTGGTGTTGCCAGTCATCGAGTTGTGTTGCAGCCCCATTGCAACATCTTTTCCTATTGATCCAACCATTTTTCTTTCCCCAAGGTTTACGTCATTGTAAACCTAGCATTTCAAGCTTTTCATAACAAGTCTCGGATCATCAATATGATATCATTTGGTCTATCAAGGCACGTCACAAATCAACGCGTCAAATCTGCCACATAAATCATTATGTTGTGAGTGCAACTTCAGAGGTTGATTTTTTTCATTTCCTCCATGGTATGGACTTGATTTTTGGCCTATAGAAACTCAACCTTGCATAATTCCAATCCCTTATGTTCGATCTAAGATCATATATCATTTGATCCTCTAAATTTGAACTGTAATTTTTCTCGAAAACCATACTTTTTTTTTCTGACAGATTCCATCTATGTTGAAGATGTTATATTCCTTGTTCATTTTCAGTTATTGTAGCCATTTTATTATTGATCCATTTGTTTCATTAAATCCCTTATCTTCCATACTATGAAAATTGTACTTTTGATCGAAAATCCGTTGAGTATCGAGCTTGATCAAGACCCAAACTTTTTGTTGATTAATCTGTTTGGGTGAACAGTTATAGTTGCCTTTTCGGCCGATTTATAGGCCAGGGTGACCGGAATTTGTCTCCGACTCCTTTTGAATGATTGTAGCTCTTCTTAGGGAGAACACATGGCCACTGACCATGTCTCAATCAGATTTAAATTGAATTTTCTATGATTTTCTACAGTTACTACCCTGTTTTAAAGTTGTTCCATTTTTTTCGGAATTATTTCAAGTTAATTGAAAAGTATTGTAAGAACCTATTATTAAGTCATGATGGTTTAAAACCCGAGTATTACGTTTTCCTAGTCGAAGTAAAATGAATTAAGCTCCCGTTAAATTAAAGTAAATATTAGATTAATTCTGGAAGTTATTTTATTGGTCCTTGTAGGACTTGAAAACATATTTTTGGTAGAATAATATGAAAAGAGAGATAGTAGCATTTGTATAGAGATGTGTAGCATGTCATCAAGTGAAAGTCGTACATCAACGACCTTCAGATTTATTGCAGCCGTTGGAAATTCCAGAGTGGTAATGGGAGCATATAATAATGGATTTTGTGGTAGGCATAATAAGATCAGTGAAAGGGAACTCAATAGTGTGGGTCGTCGTGAATCGATTAAAGAAAGCAGCACATTTTGTGCCGATCAAAACAACATCGGAGTTAAGCAAATTAGCACAGATTTATGTAAAAGAAATTGTTCGTTTGCATGGAATTCTAATTTGTATCACGTCGGATCACGATACTCGTTTTACATTAAAGTTCTAGAGAAGTTTCCTGGAAGCAAATAGAACGAATATAAGCTTTAGTACCACTTTCCATTTCCAAACGGATGGCCAGTCAGAGAGAACCATACAAATTTTGGAATATATGCTCTGTGGAGTTGTGTTGGACGGAAATACCAGTTGGGAAGACATTTTATCCTTGGTAGAGTTTGCATATAACAATAGTTATCAATCAACTATAAAGATGGTACCATATGAAGCTTGTATGCTCGCAAATGCAGATCACTCCTATACTGGAATAAAGTTGGAGAAAGGAAAATATTAGGTCAAGAGATTGTACAGACCACTATCGAGATAATCGACTGAATTCGAATGAGAATGAAAGAAGCACAAAGAAGATAGAAGGCTTATGCAGATAAACGTAGAACAGACCTACAATTTTAAGTCAGTGAAAAAGTCTTCTTAAAAGTATTTCCAACACGAGGTGTTGAGAGATTCGGAAAATAAGGCAAGTTAAGATCAAGATTTATTAGGTCATTTCAGATACTAGAAAGAATTGGTGAGGTTGCTTACCGATTAGCTCTACCACTGGACCTATCACAAGTTCATGATGTATATCAGGTTTCAATGTTCAGGAAATACATGTTTGACCAAGAGCATGTTGTGAAAAAAAGAAAGTGAGTTAGTTCTACGTTCTGACATAACATACGAAGAAAAATCCCATGAGATTTTTGATAGAAAAGTACAAGTCCTAAGAAACAAGCAAATTCCATTGGTGCTTGTGCAATGGAATCATTATGATCGAACTGAAGCAACGTGGGAACTAGAGAGCAAGATGAGACAGCAATATCCTGAGTTATTTGTTGGTACGTGAATTTCGGGATGAAATTCTTTTAAGGGGGGAGGAGTGTAATACCCCGAAAATTTTATTATCTAAATTTAATTAGGAATATATATATATCTAATAGTTAGAATAAGTGTAATATCCAATCTTTTTGGTATTTAAAATATATATATATATATATATATATATATATAAATAGCATATGCTAACCATAGGGATAATCTAGGGAAGAAAATGGACCCTTATAGGTTACATTTTTAGGTAATGTGTGCCCATTGAGTGTATTAGAAATACTCTTAGAATATTTTCGTATTTAATTTAGAACCCTAGATATGCACTTAATTTGATTAAATAGAATTTATTTTTTAAGTATAAATAGATTTAGTGTGATTTTTTATTATTTACATACAAATATATACATATAAGTGCTAAATACAAAATGTACTATATAGCTAATTATATAATTAATATATATAGTAAACGTGTGTATATATATATAAGCATATCCATTCATTTGCCATGCATAAAGATAGAAATAATATTTAATATGTAGTATATAGGTATACAGATATATATATTGGGGAAATGGCAATGCTAGATGGTGTTTATAATTAAAATAATAATAATAATAATAAAATAACAAAGTAAAAGTACACCTAATCAATTATATGATCAAAATTTTGAAGGATTTCAAATTGAAGTACACGTGTACCTAGAAAAGAAAGGTGGATGGGTATTTGGGTGTACACATGCTACTTTAGTTTCCATACATTATTATATATATATATATATATTAAATGGTAACAAATGAGTTGAGGTCTTGAGAAAAAAAATTAGACTCTGCCCAAATTTATTAAGATCATCCGACGAGAGTTTCAAATTTCAGGTTAGTGTTTTGACTTACTTTAATACATATATTCGGATTAATTTACTGTTCAAGTGAGTAATTGAATTTTTATTTCAATAAAATAATCTATAATTAAATTTATCTTGGAATGAGTTGCTATGAAAGAAAAAAAATTGATACAGAGGTATAATTAAGTAATTAGTTCATTAGTTTATATATTTAATTGTGCACTTAATGTTCTTATTGTTAAAAATTTAGAAGATACTAAATTCATTTTTATGAAAATTTATTATCTTCTTTAACATCAAAATTTATATATTCTGCAACTGAAATGAAATAAATAAAATATTAAAAACTTTAATTGAAATGGATTTTTGAAATTGAGTTTTAATAGAGACCCTTTAGTTAAACTAAATCAAGGTTGGTTGTTGTAGGCCCAGAAGAAGTAGCAGAAACCGAGCAGAACCAATCCAAAATTTGAAACTTTATCTATTATCCAGGTGGGCTATATTATATCTTTGCAAATTGTATCTTTCGAGTTATTAAGCTCTGCTTTGTTAAAATTGCATATGTGACTATCTGTGTTAAATATTTACGTGTTACTGTATGTTGTCGGAGTCTCATATACCAGCGCTGTGTCAATGTGAGTAGCTACAGTATGCATGCATTATTTGTCCTGCCCTACTCCTTGTCGGTAAGACTAAAATGAAACACTTATTGGTTATACTCTTTGGGTATACTATGGCCATACTCAACGTTATGCGCTGGTGATGTAGTTTGGGTTGCGGGCAGTGACGGATTATACTCTTAAGCGCTTCACGATAAAATGTTTTGGTGAACTTAGGTTGCTTCCAATTTTTAAAACCTCCTAAGCTTCACTACCTGCACGAACACAGATAGATTACCTTAACAAAATGATTTGCTTAACTTGAACTGTAAAAACTTGCCCACTGAGTGCATTAGTACTCAGCCCAAATATTTTCAAATATTTTTCAGGTGAGTAGGCTGGCGTGTGGATGTGACGATGCTGGGAGATGAACTTTTATTATTTACCTATTTCCCATTATCTCCTTTTGTTAATATTCTTTTGGGAAATAAGCTTCCACACTTATGCTATTCTTTTGTTAAAATATTAAGAATCCCGATCTTGGTGTTTTGGATCAGTATATGTATTAAAGAGCATATCTGGATATTTTGAGTCTTCTGTTGAGGTTTTGTTACTTAGATTACCCCTTTCTTTCCCGCTTCTTAATTCCAACCCCCATAGTGTCTATTTCCACGGTCTTTCAGGACCGGGGCGCTACATACAGGAAGTTCATTAAGGGGAATGGAACCATTAGTAAGCCTCTGACAACACTACTCAGGAAGAATGGGTTCAAATGGAATGAGGTTGCAGAGCAAGCCTTCCAGAACTTAAAATAAGCTACGGTGCAAGCACCTGTTCTAGCTCTACCAGATTTTACCAAACCCTTTGTTCTAGAGATAGATGCTAGTGAAGTGAGCATTGGGGCTGTATTGATGCAAATGGGAAGACCCATAACATTCCTCAGCAAGACTCTATGGCTTAAGAATCAGGCTCTCTCCATCTATGAGAGGAAATTCCTAGCTGTACTAATGGCCATACAAAGATGGAAGCATTATTTGCAAGGCCATAAGTTTATCATCAGGACTGATCAGCAGGCCCTCAATTACCTCCTAGATCAGAAGACCATGAATCCTATACAGCAGAAATAGATCACTAAACTTCTAGGATTGGACTATGAGATACACTACAAAAAGGGCACAGAGAACAGGGTAGCTGATGCCATGTCCAGAGTACTAGACCTTAAGGGTGAGTTTCAAGCTTTAAGCACTGTTACTCCTCAATGAGTGCAGGAAGTCTTACAGAGTTATGAAGGGGACCCCTATATCACAAATCTCCTAGGAATTCTTCAGTCTGAGCCTATTGGAAGTTTTCACTTTACACTAACTCAAGGCATACTCAGATATAAAGGCAGATTGGTAGTAGGGACCAAACCAGACCTGAAGGTAAAGATCCTGGCAGCTATGCACAGCTCTTCATATGGGGTTCATTCAGGAGTTCAGGGAACCTACATGAGGCTCAAAGCTATATTCTTCTAGCCTGGAATGAAATCAGATGTGATAAAGCTAGTCAAGGCTTGTGATGTGTGTGCACTCAACAAACCCAACTCTGGAGCTACACCTGGCGTATTACAACCTCTGCCCATCCCTGATCAACCCTGGAGCCACCTTACAATGGATTTCATTGAAGGCCTTCCTAAATCTAATGAGAATGATGTCATTCTTGTGGTCATTGACAGACTAACTAAGTATAGCCACTTCATGGCTCTATCACACCCTTTCACAGCTCACAGTGTGGCTAAGGTATTCCTAGACCACATCTATAAGTTGCATGGGTTACCTGTCAGTATAATCACTGACAGGGATAAAGTGTTTACAAGTTGTTTCTGGAGGGAGCTGTTCAAGACCTTGGGTGTCTCACTGAACTTCTCATCAGCTTACCACCCACAGACTGATGGCCAATCTGAGAGGCTGAATCAATGCCTAGAGAACTACCTCAGGTGTATAACTTCCTACCAACCTAGATACTAGTTTAAATGGCTTCTACTACCAGAGCACTGGTACAACACCAATTATCACACTGCTCTGAAGGTAACCCCTTCCAGGCTCTGTATGGGTATGCCTCTCCCTACCTCTCTATAGGACCATACATGGACTCGACTAATTCTAAGGTCAATGAAGTAATACAAGACCGACAGCTTATGTTACAGCAGCTTAAGGAAAACCTAAGGGTGGCACAAGAAAGGATGAGGACCTACGCAAACAAATCTAGAGAGAAAAAACAGTATGAGGTAGGAGATCAAGTCTATCTTAAACTATAACCATACCGCCTAAACTCTGTTCAGCTGAGGAAGAGCTTAAAACTCTCCTCCAAATTTTTCGGCCCTTATACGATATTTGAACGTATAGGGCCAGTTGCCTACCGTCTAGATCTACCAAAAGGGTCACACGTACATCCCGTGTTCCACGTGTCCCTCCTCAAAAAGAAAGTTGCAAGTTCGACAGTTCCTTTACCTGAGTTACCTACTGCTTCCGATGAGGGAACTTTCTGCCTCTACCCAAGTAAGATGCTTGCTTCCAGAATTCTACCACGGAAAGGCGCTTCCGTCGATCAACTCTTGATCAGCTGGAGTAATTAACAAATAGGCCTTTTCTCTTGGGAGGATACATCCTTCATCAAGCGGAAGTTTCCAAATTTCAATCCTTGGGGACAAGGATCGAATTCAGAAGGGGGTAATGTTGTGAACCCATTGATTCGTGAAGTTGTGAGGAAGGGGACGTTAGTCAGAAAAACTGGAGATGGAGGCTGCAAGACTCCATTTTTAGGGTTTGCGAACGAAGAGTCGATTTTGGGGATTTCAAAAGGAGGTAATTCGGGTCGGGCCACGGGTAATTACACCAGACTAGGTTGATTCGCAGGTTGGGCCAGATTTATTCTCCTGTTGGGCAACATCTTGCTAGTGGGCTTGCTAGTTTTAATTTCAATTAAGGACATAGTCCAGTTATGTTAGGGTTTTCATATTTCAATTAAGTGGTCCCCATGTGTGGTTTATATATATATATATATATATATATATATATATATATATATATATGCTGTAATTTACCTCATGGAGATTATGAAAAGATTATCTAAGTTTCTCCTTCTTTCTCGTCTCTCCTTTTCTCTCTCTCCCAATTCTTCTATCCCTCTCCTTTCTACCACAATTCCTCAATCTTTGCAGCTATTATAATACACAATATATTACAAATTAAATCTTGATCCACAGTTGGTAAGAAAAAGAGTAAGGACGGCCACGATATCTCCGAGACCATAACATATGTAATGTATGCTAACGAAACATTTGTTATATGCTAACATGTTGTGTTCATTGTGCTAATGAATAATTATCATAATGTTAACGTAGTACACGTATTTATATTATTACTATGATTTATTACATTTCAATTAGGGCTTATAATTATTAATTTTTATTTAATTTTTATATTTTATTTACTAATTGATTATTATATATTGTCTATTTAATCAAATTTGAATATATTATTTATGGTCTTCTTAATCCATTTATGGTTTATACCTTATGCTAACGATGAATCGTTATATGCTAACATAGTTTATCCGCAGTGCTAATAAAACAATACCATAATGCTAACGTTGTATATTTATATGTGGTGGAATATTTTCTCAACTTTCAACACATTTTTCACGTTAAAGAGTTGTCAAATCTAAACTATAAAGTTAGAATTCGATATTTATATCTGATAAATAAAGATGAATCAATAGGATCTTGTGATCGATACAATAGAATCAACACCAAATTTTCTGAATTAACTCACACAGATACTATAAATATTTGAGGTACTCTCCTGTGAGAGACGGATCGTTCAGCCATTTTTATTTTTTCTTATTTTATGATTTTTTAGTTTTCCCCAAAAATATATATTTTAAAATAAAATTATTGATCTCTAAAATAGAATTGACAGCGGCTGGTGTGGTGGACTCACCCACCGTTAACGTATGAGCTCATGCACAGTAGTGATAATTAATTTTTCAAAATAAATATATATCCTAAAATATAATTAGCTAAAAACCCTAAACTTAAAGTATTTTTTTTATCAGATTACTTATGCACTGCGTTCGAAAATTGTTTTTTTACAAATTAAATATAACTCTAATTAAGATGGTATAATATGTATTTTCAAGTAATTTTCATGGAAACAACGCGTATTTAACACCATTTAACTCAAAGTTAGAGTTCCATTTTGGATTTCGTTTTATCAGTCTCAAAATTATTAGAAGAAGATCGAAGTGTCAAATTCCGTCAATAATCTATTAAATCCAAAATTGAAATTTCATCAGGACTCTTTAATATATAAGGTTTAAATTTTAAATTAATACGGTGAAAACCTTTGGAGTTGACGTTATAAAACATAAAAAAAAATCAAGAATACTAAAGGGACAACTTTTCTCTGCAAATGTCGAATATGATTTGAAGATCAAAACTAGTATTTCTCCAGTGTGATGCACAAATAATTATAATATTTTAGATTTGTAATATTATGATTATTTTTAATACTATATGTTCTGTTCAATTTTTAAAAATTAATAAAATGCTATGCACATACATTAATTAATTAGATAAAAAGATCAATTTTGCATAGTTATGTTAAATAAAAAGAAATTAAATTTTAGGAATTAAATGAAAATCAAACGACATGATTTTTTAAATAGCAATATTTGTCCACAATTAAAGAACATTTTATTTCTATGAATATATGACATGCATAAAAAATATAATTATTTAATTATTTTAAATGATGAAATTGAAATAGAAAAATAATATATTATTACAAATTATGTTATACTTATGTGATTGTTATCATCATTATCGTCGTCGTCGTCATCATCATCATCATCATCATACAAATGAAAACTATTTTTAGGTGACAAACATAGAGTACTACAAATATGTGTATAAAAAATAAAATAAAAAATATTACAAATCTCAAATTTCTAAGTAAAAATAACAATAACTAAAACTGCAAAAAATTGTTAAAAAAATAACAGTTGTAATCTAAACTGTAGTGAAAAAAAAGCAAAAAAAATGTCACAACCCCACATTAATATCTGATTAATACGAAGTGTGACTGGCACGACTCAATCCCAATGAAGGATGGATCAAGGCGCGAACCGAAAATAATTAGATAAGGAAATGAACTACTCTATTCCAGGAACGATATTTTGTCTGCGAACTCTAATTCTGAACTGATTTCCAATACTCAAAAGTGACTGAGTAAATATATTCTTCAGAATAACAAAAAGCATTTGCGAGTTCAAGACATACTGAAGACTTGACTCGGTTATACTTAATTAGCAGAAGCAATATAACATAACAAAATACAGGAATGTTCTGAGTCCTGTACAAAACAACTCTCTTTCTTAGCACATCACCCTACACCATCAGCACTCAACCTGCACTTTTAAAAACAAACATGCAGGGCTGAGTACAAATATACTCAGTGAACACATTGCCAAAAATATCATAATATATCTGATATTATGAACATTTACAAAAAAAAAACTGGTTTTGTCATGCATCTGAGTAAACACACAGGGGTTTTATCTAAAAAGGCCCTATGTTTTACTAAATCACTTTCCATCTTTGAGCGCTCTTTTCTGTTGTATGATCCTCCGTATCTGAACTGAAAGCCGAGGAATAGGTCCGCTAAAGCCTTTTCCACAAACACCGAGGAATAGCTCCGCTAAAGCCTTTTCCACAAACGCTTAACATCGTCGATATTTTAGTCAGGAATAGCTCCGCTAAAGTCTTTCCCTCTTTTTAATATCACCGACTTAAGTGTACACTAACCTCGGTTAACACACTAAGTTAGCACGAGGTCCGATCGATTTAAGTGTTAGAAAGCTCATTGCGAGCTAACTAAATACAGATAAGGATATCATATATAACAAAACATTTTATGCATGACAATAATTTATTTGCATCAAAATAAATAATTGCGAGTGTGTAAAAACTCAAATAATTATTTGGACTAAGAGTCCGCTGTAAAAGAAAGCCCACCTTTCACCTTTTTTTTTAATACTGCAGCTGCTAGTTCCTCACTGGTCTTATCCCTTGCGGATCTGCTAGCCTTCAATAGATAAGATATACTTAGCATGTTGATCCTAAAACTGACAGTACTCAACATGAAACGAAAGCCTATTAGGGTCTAGTATCCGTTCCAACTAGACTTAGTTCGACTATGATGATTTTTTTCTTATAATCGTCAGGAGAGAAATTAGAGATCAAATCCTAAAGTATTGAAAAGCTACTGTCATCTAAATTTACGTGAAATTTACAACGACACTATACGATACGACGTCTAAAAATAGACGTTTAACTAAGAAGTGATAGAAATGTCGAGGTGTTCGACATAACCCGACACGACAAGGCATTACACGACACCAACGCCCATCTTTGCAAATTTTTCTACTTGGACTCACTAAGGTGTAGGAGAAATGCCATATACCGTTGGAAAGCCACGGAAGTCTAAAATTTTAAAAAAATTACAGTAACTCAAGATGATAACTAACGAAAAATTTATAACCAATTTACTGGAGGGTGGCAAAACTGCCACGAATTTCTGAAAAAAAACATGTGACCTGACTTTGCAGATTTTTTACAATCGACTCAAGAATAATTATGGTCTGAGCCATATACTATTGGAAAGCCACTTAAGTCTAGTTTCCGGCAAAATTTATGGTGACTCAATACGACGTCTAATGAGGGAGTTATGCTCATTTTACCGAAGGATGGCGAAACTGTCGAACACGATGCTACGCGGTCGCGTTGCTTGCGCGCCGCGCGCTCGCGCTCACACCCAGGCGTGCTGAAAATGAGATCGAGAGACACACCACGAGAATGACGATAGATACACAGCCATAAACTCGATACAAAGTTCATAACACCTCTCAAAACTCATAATCATCTACATACTTTGAACACCAAATACACAACAACATGCTATATAAACATCTCAACAAGCTTTGCAACACAAACCAAATATATATATATATATATATATATATTGATGCCGAAAACTGGAATATATCTAACCATAGTTTCGCTTCGATATATCTTTCAAGAACAACTAAGCACGAAAAGCTTGAAGAAAGTAGGTGGAACAAGGCTGGAATCGGTTGGGTTTTGTTGAATCGAAGCTCGCAACGATGTCGAAGAACACCGAACAAGCTAGGGTTCTTTCTCCGCAAATGGTTGCAACTACAACTCACTCACTCTCTCGGTTTCTCACGCAGAAATGAAGATGAAAAGATGGAATGAAATGCTACATAGCTGCACTCTCTCTCTCTCTCTCGATTGACTTCTTGCGTAAAAATGAAGGTGAAATGGAGAAGGTGAAATGAACACAGCTTGGAACAAGCTTGCCTTCGGCTCTCTCTCTCCTTCGATGGTTTTGTGCAAAAAGTGAAGATGGAATAGAGAAGAAAAAAAAACTGTTGTTGTTCTCTCTCTCTCTCTCTCTCTCTCTCTCTCTCTCGAAAATCTTGTATCAAATGAAGAAGATGAAATGGAGAAGGTGGAATGAAGCACTCTCTCTCTCTCTCTCTCTATATATATATATATATATATATATGTATGTATACCATACAAATATATCTACTTACTTGATATGGGGAAAAGGAGGACGTGAGAGGGGCATGGGAGAGGTGAGGGGAGGTATGGTCTCCCATGCCTTGGGGTTGACTAGCAAAACATCCGATTTAAATACCGATTTTTCGGTTATCGTGATATCTTCCATCTCTGAAAAAATCCTAAACTAACCCGATATTGCTAAAATAATTCACTTATTTTAAAATAATAATTTATCTAAAATTATTGGATTTTTAAAAAAAATTGCCGATTTTATAACCTCGATATTTAAAATATCAGAATTAGAGAATATCTAATTCTCCCTATTTAAAATACTCTGATTAAATTATCTGGATTTAAATACTAAATGACTGGAGAATATCTGATTCTCCCATTCCTGAACTAAATTATCGAAATATCTAATTCACGATAAACACATACTGCAACTAAAATGGAAATCGAATTTATCTGAAATTACGATTCCGACTTTCCATACTGATAAGAGAATATAATCCAACTGAAAGGAAAATAATTAATCCACCTACGGGAATTAATTGACCTTGAATTCAATGAAACTCAACGGATACTTTCGACCCTAATCTGACTGTAAATTATTGTACTTGTATAGTAATTACACACTTAATTGTAATTAAATAGTAATTAAGATGCGGGGCATTACAAAAAAAAAAAGATGAAGTAGAAAGTTTACAATAGTAAATATCACTACTGTTGTCTATTAACTCAAAATTGTTGCCTATTGTGAAAAATCTGTTGTCTAAAATAAAATTGTTAAATCGTGATAGACAACAGTTTATATCAGAACTGTTGTCTATCACACAATTTTGCACTAATATATATATATATATATATATATATATATATATATATATAGATGTTAAAAGAAAAATCACATGATGGAATTATACATTACACCACAGCTCTAATTTTGATCCAAATTATGTACATTTTTGTGTTAGTTTATTTAAGGAGAATTGTAAATTCAGGACCTAAAAGATTAAATAATCTATCAATTCAGGATCCAAAAAATAAAAATTATCAATATGGGATCTAAGAGATGATAATTATCAATTTAGGACCTCAAAAATCTTGTATTTCGATTTCATTTTATTTTTTAATAATTTCTTTACTAGATTTAATATATAATTATTAAAGGAATATTTTCATTGAAAATCAATATAAAGACAATTAAAAAAATTTAAAAAAAAATCAAAATTTGTGATTTTTGAGGTTCTAGATTGATAATTTTTATTTTTCAGATCTTAAATTGATAATTTTCATCATTCAGATTTTAAATTGATTTTTTTTTTAACAACTTTAACTCCCTTAATCCAATTCCAAATCGAATTTTCTGTCGAGGCCGAAGTTGATCTTCACTTTAAATTGCAATAAGCTAGTATATCTATTTTGTCAATACTTATTTGTATAATCTTTTTTTTTATGGGTAAAAAAATATTATAAAGTGATAAAAGTAAATATTTACAATATAACCTATACTATGACTGTCCTTGGACAGGCCCAAGGGATGGTACAACTTCAAAGCCAAATGCCTTGAAGTGGGGTGAGAATAAAACATATTTAGACAAACTTATTCTTATTTGATACAAATAGTATTACATCCCGTGCGATGCACGGTAAGAGATATATAAATAATTTACAATAAATAATTTGTACAGATAAAATAATTAAATTATAGTTAAATAATTTATAAAAACAATCACAAAATTTATAAAGACTCTATGTTATATTCAAGTTTGTACGGTATTTTATTGACAAACAACCAATATCCATGAATAAATTTACACTTTCCATTGGTTGTGTCCCAATATAATAAATAGCATAATTGGTTCGCCCGAAATCCATTACAAATATAGTTGAAATTTTTTATAATTTTAGACACAATGAGAAAAATTAAAAAGAAAATGACTCACCATCATAAAACTCATTTAAGAAAAGTATTACATATACAACTTCATCATCCCTCCAGATTGTGTTAAGTAGATAGGATATCATCAAGGGAGAGTTGTCACGACTTGAGTAAAGCTTCTATAATTTGATTAATGTTTTATCATCATCATCTCTTTTATTTATAGAGAACACTTTTAACGATATCTTTGACATCATATCATTTCAAATCTCCTTACACATGAATATGAATATAGTAAATTGTATTATTATAAAATGATGGTCTACATATAAATTGGCAACTTGATTAATTGGTAAAATAGTGGCTAAAATTCATCGTCTAAAGTCCTTGACCTAATTAAGTAATTTGACTAACAGATTTATAAATATTTATAATAAATTAATTAATATATGTAAATCAATTATACTTAAATAATATACTATCCATTTATGGGATGAAATTTAGGCGGAAAAAGTTGAGTGTTTCTATATGTTTATATTGACTATCTTAACATGCCTATTTTTTTTTTAATTTTTTAGCGAACTTTTAACATGCCTAATAATTCAAAAGGATAATTGACAACTTGTGCCCTGAATTATAAATATTTTGCATAATGCAACATAAAATTATTTTTTTGGCATTTCACACCATCTAATTAATATTTCCATTGCAAGTGACTTTCTAAAATATTAAATTAAATCTATTTTTTTATAGTTTTTTCGAATGAAAGGTATAAATTAAAATAAAAGCATTTTTTAGTAAACATAAGTTTTATTCCTCTGCCCCCAATAATTATAGGCGTATTTATTTCTTCAGTTCTTAATAAAAAAATAGATTGTTGAATTTTTGTGACAGTCACCTAAAATAATGATAGGAAGTTTGAGAAATAAAATGATAATTAAGGAATTTTTTTAATCAGAATGTCAAGTACTCTCAATCTATATTAATATAGTTTATACTTTTTTATTATTTATATAGAAATATCACTATATCCGTGCTATTAATTCATTGATGTAGCTGACAAATTCTATGTTGGTGTAATCAACTATGTTAACTTTTATGAACAAACTACATCCAACGATTTGGCAAATATGCCATAAAAGGTTTTATTACTGTACAAATTGTCCTAATCAAGTTGTTAAAATTGCAGTGTTTATTTATTTTAATATGTAATTTACATTTATAAACATATAACTTATTCAGAGTTAATATATATAATTATTCTACGTGTCCATATCTTAGAAATGAGAGCACATAAATTATTGTTTGCAAATTGAACATAACAATATATTTGTAGATAATTGATTATAAATAAGAAAATGAAAAAGAAATTGTCATAGAAAGACTCGGGGCAGAGAGAGAGAGACTTTGTTAGTTAAAATTTTTTTAATTGATTACATCAACATTTATATTTGGATAAATTAAAAATTTATTTGAGAATGCAACTTGTAATGTCATTTTTTATGGTGCATTGTGTAAGAGATGTGTTATTCAAGGGTGCAAATTGTTAATTAATCATCAATTCAAAACATATATGAATATAAATATTTATTTCAAACTTAATTACATATACACATATTTATTTTTCTATGTATACACAGGTTGAGTGTAGTATACACATGCTTGCGCGCAATATATAATCAATGTGTGTAATTTTTAGATAGACCTCAAATTTAATTTAATTTTTCAAAATTATAATCAATAACTAAAAGAATTGTTTAAACTAAATGATAACTTGACAATACAAACTACATAAGATTTTTTTAATTAAACCTATATATATTATAATTGAGAACATATACCCAAGATTGCATACGCAATCTTGTTATACATATATTATAACCATATAATACCACAAATGATCATCGTAATTGTAAGTTCTGTAAATGCGCCCCAATAATCGTGTAATTTTTAAATTTTCAAAATTGAATAAGATATATAATTGTATAATACTACAAATTAGGTTAATTTATATGTTACCACAATTAAATAAATTTCTATTGTAATTGATTTGTTTTATTACATAATTAAATATCATTCAAATACAACTTAAAAGAATACACAAATCATAATATTTACACAAATTATTCATATACTATATCATATGTTATTATATATCTCTATGGAGAGAGAGAGAGAGAGAGAATGCGTATTAGACTTATAAATAATGAAAATTAGAATATTTCAAGACAAATTGTAGAAATCGATAAGATAGGAGCAGCATACTTTTTTACACCATAATAATTATTATATGAATGTTGTATCGATAAAATAGGAGCAACAAATTAATAAAATATAGTTTATATTATTGAACATGAGATTGTTGAAATCTTTACTTTTTTTTTTTCATTTCAATTGCAATTGATTCGTTCACATTGACTGTCACCAAACATAATGTCTAAATCGTCATGGTGTGTCATTTTAATAATGTAGACAACTCGAAGTTTTAATGCTAAAGATTTGCTTGAATGACCAGTGTGATATACATTTGAAATAGAGACATTCTAAATCGAAGAAAATTGATGAATTGGTGAATTTGTTTTGCAAAGTGCTCCAATATTTATACTGAAATGGTAGTGCGTCTTTAATCCACAATCCAAGATTACAATTATTGGGGCACAATTTCGTGGATCAATTTCAATGCATTTCTCCTAATTGATTTCTCTGCTAAACTCTGGCGAAACTTGCTCACTTTACATAAATGCATGCGTAAGTTAAGTTGAAAAATCAAATAACAAATAAGATGGTTTATGTGATTTTTGTATGGTGGAAAAATTTATAGTTATATATATGATTAATATATTGCACTATATTACTTTACTTATATATTAAGATATATATATATATATATATATGGGGGTGTGTAATAATATCTTATTGTATGATTATATATTACCGATGACTAATTAATTAATCTAATTTAATTAATATGCAATTTAATTAAATTAAAAATTGTTATATAAAAAACTTACTAAATGTAGTAAGTGGTTTTGGCGGGAAAAATTAAGTTTCTATTAAAGGCATAACTACTCACTTTTATATATATAATTAATATAAAGATGCTATTATATATTTATGTATCAAATGAACAATATAGAAAAAGAGAAAACACCCACTATCTAAGATAGGTGATGCAGATAACTCTCACTATCTATGATAGGTGGAGTGAATTGAATACAATGGGCATACCCCTAACTACAACAAAGGCTAAACTTGGTGGGGTTTTGTTGGCCAACATCCCGATTTTGTATTACAATAAGGTAGCCATGCCAACATCCTCACAACATGGTACGAGAAAATGATCTATGCCACATCCCTAGCTTTTGCACCACTGCGAATTGTGGGTCGGGCCTCATTAAAACCTTATCCAAGAAAAAACCCAGTGAGAAAAATCTCAGATAAGGAAAGAGTACCATATTTGAAGGTAAAAACAACTCACGATCCCCGATGGGGACTTGGTCCTAGTCCTGTGATTCTTTTCAGTCTAGTTGGCATCAAGGATTAGGAATGAAACCCCTAAGTCCTTCTGCTCACTATGTGATGTATTTTTATTATCATTATTCACTCTATACGAGGATGGATGCTCATCTATGAGCCCCAGGGGTTATATAATCCTATCATTCTACCGATCACCAACATGATTCATTACACTTTCAATTGGGAATAGAGCATAAAACAATCTAAATGTAAGGATTTTGACTTGCCTAATTATCTCTCCCGGATCAAAGACTTTGTTTTCAAATACCAATGCACATCTTACTTTCCAGATGAAATATACAGTAGTTGCTAGAGCAATCTTCTTGGCCTTTTGTTGTAGTGCTAAGTCAAACCTTTCTGCCCTTGCACCATTTTATCATGCTAAAGATCATTGTATTCCATTTTCTAATTTTTACCCAGTTTTTTATTGATTGCCATAGAGGACCTGTAGCTGCACATTCAAAGAATAGGTGCTTAGAAGATTCCACAGTAAATTCACAAAGAGGGATAAAAGACGGCAAGGCCGGTAGGAAGGAATGTGGTCAGGAAAGGTTGTCAGCGATAAAAGAGAAGTCTTTGGGGTTTTTTGAAATGAATGAAAGGGATCAGTGAAGCTGGATCCTCTCACCAGTATTGTCAAATCAGGCACAAGATAGGCATGAAAGTGAATGATGGACGGGTTAAGTTGGGAACAGTGGCTGATCCAGACAGAAATATTTGAGGAGTCTCATTACACTGTATGTATATTAAAAAATATTCACTAGTGTCAGTGAGGGGCCCGGAACCTACCGACAACAAAAAAAATAGAAAAAAATAGAGGGGGTTGGGGGCTAAGGTCCCTCCAACCCCTCACCCTCCCCTGGAACTACCCCTGGCTAGGAACCTGACCCGAGTCGCTATTGGGTTATTTCCAGTGTTAGTTTATTTCTTCTAATTTCTTAAATGGCCAAATATAATTTAGTGAGGTCCCATTGATGTGTAGGGTTGTTTTTATTCTAGAATATTGTAAGATATAAATACTTGTTATTTAAATAAATGAATAAGCAAAAATTAGTCTAGAGTTTCCCTCTATCTTTCTTCTCTCCCGCTGAAATTATGTAGCTACAAATTATTAGTCCCTTTTGTATGCAACCCGCTGAAATTATGTAGCTACAAATTATTAGTCCCTTTTGTATGCAAGAAGTCGATTTAGCCCAAATGAAGATAGAAATTCCACAATAATAAATTTAGCTCTTTCATAAGTCGTTACTGAAGTACGCGCGGGGTAAACCCTGCCCCTGTGTAATAATCTGCAAACCACACAGGGAAGGTTAACTACATTTGGCAAGCCAGGTGTGACAGGCTCACACCTAGTGGTATTGGTGGTGGAAATCAAACTTGAGATCTTTGGCCTCAAGATAGCACCACTCCACCACTAGGTCATCCCCAAGGGGACACACGATCGCCATATTTAAGAAGTTAAAAGATGTACATGGATCTGATTGTGAAGAGCCGATGAATCCCCACAACTATATTTGCAATGTCTCGATCTCAAATTTGTTCAGATGCTTATTCATGTTGAGTAAGAGAGTCAAATCAACCCCGTGCGCTACTCGGAATCAACTCGAGCAAAATTTAAAATTGATCAAGTCGAGCTTGAGCTTAAAAATACTTCGCAAGCCTAATTAACCACGATCGAGCTTCAATGTATTTATGATTTTACTCTTAATATATTAATTATTTACACAAATATTATTAATAATTTAATTTTTATAATATTGAAAATAATTAAGTAATATAATTATATATTTTTATAATATTAATTAGTAATCGAGTTGAGTCGAGTTGATCTCGAGGCTGTCGAGTTTGAATGTGCTCCTACTCGACTCAACTTCATCGTTTAGGTTAGGGAGGTACAAATGTACGACAACATTCTCGTATTGCACTGAAAATATATATGAACACATTTCTTTGAACTCAAGCAGTTGTTTCAACGTCGCATTCTATTTTAATTTGACCATGTAAGAATACGATGAGAAGATGAACTTGACAAGATAATAATTTCAAAATTTGAAGTATAATTGAGGGTTATGAAGTTGAACACAATTACAAAATAATGGGATATCGAGCTTCAGAATTACGATTGAGAAAACTTAGAATTGAGAGTGAAATCAAATTGTGTATTTACCTCTGCTATGTTAAACAATATATGTGTGTTTTTAAGATAATGTCTTAAAAAACTGAGACCATTATAATTAACATTTTCTTAATACGGCATATAGCCCTCAATTTAAAAAAAATAATCAAATGTGTATTTTAATTAAATTAAAAAAATATATACGAGCTTGCCAGTGCGATTTGCATCGAACCTTCCTTGGAATTGTGACCAATAGGTCATGAACCATTCATCGGCAAGTCTGTTTTGATTAGGGCCTAATGATTCCAGACCGAATTGTCACATTAGATCTATAGTGACATATTGGATACTAGCCATTGGATAATATAGAATTTTCCACTAATTTAGTTGAATATGAGTTCATTAGCTAAGTTGAGTGTTTATTTTATCTTTCTTACATGTATCTTTTTTTCTATTAACTTAGTGATGCACTTTTAGTATTTTTTGTATTTGAAAAACATTAGTGCATATTAACGACTAGAATTGAGTCTCGATTCCCTACAAGAAAAAATGCATATTTCAACGAGCTTGTTTTTTTTTCTTTTTTTTACTCACACCCGATTTGGTGGTATTGAGGAGATTCGAACCCGTAATCTTTGATCTCCAAGCAACCTCACTCCACCACTAGGTCATCTCCTCCGGGACCTCTGGATTATTTATATTCCAATGGGATGTGACCTCTGGAATTTTTCTATATTATTTTTCATTTTTGTTATATTTTTTATAAAAGCTTCAGCTTATTTCAGTGTGAAAATCCAATTAGAATTATTTTTAAATGTTATTTTTATATTTCTTTTAAAATGTTTATTTTTTTTAAATAAAGAAAACTATATTTATTAAAAGTTTGTCTTTAAATTTGTAAGATTTATTGATTAATCTATTGAGATCTTCCATTTTGAAAATAAAAATGCAACAAAACAATTACACGAATTACAATTAAAAGAAATTAATATATTTGCTCAAAAAAAAATTAATACATGTCACAAATTACTTTTACTTTGCACGAATCCTAAAGCTGAATGAATTTTGTGCAATTGTGCAACGGATGACTTGATTAAATAGATTTTGATCTTAAATGTAATATATTCAACTTCAATTAAAGAAAACTCCAAATTTTCATTTTTTTTATCTTATTAGTTAAAGAAATCTTATGTACAATTATAATAAATTTAATTTTGATTTTTTTTAACTCGCACACCCGACATATGGTATTGAGAAAATTTGAACCCGTAACCTTTGAATATACAACACAAAATATAAATAATGCACATGCCGGTTGTGGGTCAGGCCACTCGAATCATTTTCGGTTGGAAAAACTCAATTCCAGTAGCCCATTTTTCAATACGCCGAAATCGTTAAAATTGCCCGGAATCGCCAATTTTTGTTACCATACATCCAAAACGATGATTTGGTATATTTAAATCAATATTATGATTTTATTAAGAATTATGACAGCTTCTAATCTTATTCTTAAAGATAGACGTATTAATTTTAAAAACTATTAGTAATTCGACTCCCCCTGAACTAGATTCCTAGCTCCGTCGGTAGTCACATAATTTATGATTAATTAATATCTTATCTTGAAACCATGATTAATAAAATAAAATTGTTGCAAAATTATTTAGATAGTAATGATGTTGATCATATGATGATTCCATCATCCAATTAACTTTATTATTATATGTATGAATGTAAATTTAAGTAGCATTAGCAGCAATCTTCATCCCATTTCCACAATGCCCAGGAAAGCCACAGATTAAATAATTCGGCCCTTTAGCAAGAGTTATTTGATCATTGCCCGAAGTAAATGTTTTCGCATTTGATGGGACACTACATGAATCGTAGCTCGACTTGTCCACAACCACCACATTGTGGGAACCCGAGTTGTACTTGAAAACTTCAACAAACAAAACACATTTATGTGAGACGGTCTTATGGACATTGTTAGAATTCGAATAATCACGATGAGAAATCTATAGTAAAATTATAATTATGTAGGATAATTATCGTAAATTGTCCCTGTCCCAACCTTCATTTGGTGAAGTTTTAGAAATATAATGACCTCAAACTATTAAAAAAGGTCTGACCTTCCAAGTTCTTAATAAATTTGTCCTAAGTCGAAAAATTTAGTATTGGAATGATGAGATGGAATGATGGATTCACCTGTGGAAGTATACACGGACATTAAAAATGCACAAAATGACTTTTTGCACATGAAACCATCCTTTTGTACTGATTTCCAATTTTCGCATATAAAAACGTCTTGTACTGATGTGAAAAATATATTTTAATTTCCATTGCATTTTTTAAAATACAGTGCGCAATATCATCATTCGGGCATTGGTTTGTTTGACGGATGATGAGAGATTTATTAAAAATTTGAAAGTAGAAAGGTTGGGCATTTTTTTAATATATATTTTGAATGTGATAATATTTTTAAAAATGTCGTCGTCAAATGTTGGAATAATATCCAGTATTTACCCTTTTATTTATCATTACGATATGTGCATGCGTACCTAGCGTGTCGCCGGCCTTAAAATTCTTGCCATTTTCCCAACCTGCAATGTTGAACTTCCAACCCAACGCGTCTCCGACGGTGTAGGTTGCGGCAAGGGCAGAATTACTGCAAAGCAATACGCTCAGAAGCACTATTCCGACGAAGATTGAGTTCCTTTCAAACATCATTTTGAGCAATTGTTGAATTACTTAGTGATTAATTGTTTGATCTATACTGTCATTTTAGGCTTATGTTAGCCACATATATATAGCTTGAATTGAGCCATTATAGGCAATATTTTATTTGATCCTATGAATCATATTTCCTAATTCAACAAACTATATATTTTGGCAATCCAGTAATTTACTGGGGTGAATATTGTGAAAATCTAGTAATTAATACCAAATAGTTCTGCAATATGTATTTTTGTACGTAGGGATTGTTTGATGATCTGTATTGTCATAAATTAAGTCGTTTTAGATAACATTTTTTCTTTGATTTTTTTTTATTTATATAATGATCTGGTGGTATTGGTCTCCAAATAACCTCACTCCACCATTAGATCATCCCCGCCCGGACTTTTTTTCCATTGCTTTTGTGAATCCTAATTCAACAAAATTATTTTTGGCAATCTAAATGACTAGTCTAACGACTTTTATATCTTATCCTTTTGGATTAAAAATGGTGAAAGTCTAGCTAGTAATACAAAATACTCCTGTAACGTTTATGTGAATATATGATCAGCCACGTATATAGCATTGGGTAATGCTATTTGGCCACGTGTGTGGCCAAATATATTTTAAATATATGGTGTGTAATTAATTAAAGATTTGATCATTGATTATTATGGTTTTACAATTACACTCTTGTAGTCCATTTTAGAAAGTGGTTGACTTGTATCTTTTTAAAATTCAAATATTACATAAAAATCTCTACAAAATTATATATGGATTATTAATAGTAAATTATATATAAAATATATTCAATTATATCATTTAAAATAAATAATATATATAATATAATTCAATTATATTATTTAAAATAATATATTGATTTTCTATTTCAATTATATTATTAAAAATAAACAATATCTAAAATATAGATTATACAATTTAATGTAAATCAATTTTAGCAATCTATTCTTAAGGGAGACGTAATTTCTTCCTCATTTAAAGTTTTTTTTATTTTTATTTTATTTTATTTTAAAACTTTGAATCACACAGTAATTAAATTAATTAATAAAATTAAATATATTGTTGATTTTTTTTTGGTTGGTAAAGTTTGCATCTATTATTGGCTTTTGTCGGGTTTTTTTTTCATATAGGTTATCGTTAATTGGGTAATATTCAGAGTCGTTTAATTAGGTTGATATTATGTTTACTTGGTTAATTATTAAATTTTTGATTGAATGCGTGTTTATTTTGATAAATATTTGAAAAGAAAACAAATGAATTTTTGAAATAAAAAAATATATAATTATTAATATTTCGATAATGCTATTTGGTACAATTTGATCCAGCTCAATAGTGACAAATTTCTAATATAAACAAACAAAATTATATTAACTGACTAAAGATTTAACAAGATCTCTACATGAAATTTATGTTGATCTTTTTCTTCATTAGTGTGTCCATTATTTATCTATGAATAATTTCACATAATTTTATCTTCAAATTCTAAGTTATCTCCAAACTGAAGTCCAAATTGGAATTAAGGCATGCACTTGCAAATTCAATCATTATATTTAATTAGTTAAAAATTAACAATAACTAATTAATATAAAACACGGATACATTATTATATATATAATATAAATTTTCATTTTAAAAATATATAGATATCTTGTTAGCATTACCATTAGTATGTTAAAATTAAGTAATGCATACTCAACTACAAGTTCTATCATAGTTGGCATTTTATATGCTATATACTCTTTCTAGATAATCAATTGTAATTATATATTAGTATATATAAGTAAAATATGAAAATTAAGTACATTATTTGATAATATATTGTAGATATGATTTATTTAATATAATTATATATATAAATATATAATTGTATGTATGTATGTATGTATATTATTCTAGATTGAACGATCTTTTTAATCAGAGTCATTGGTCAAGTTTTAAAATATTTATTTGAGTTTTATAGGAATTTTATTAACTTAGATTCTGAAATATATGTTACTATCGATCCGAAACATGAGAAATGAAAATTATCAATTTAAATCTTGAATTATTAAAACTATCAATTTACAATTTTGATATAGTTAATATATATATATATATATATAATTAAATAGCCTGTACAAGTTATATCATAGTTTATTATAGTTAGAGACTGAAAACTAGATTACTATCAGTCCAATTTTGATACAATTTATTTTAATATTTTTAATCAAATTTAATAGGTACTTAATTAGTGATGGATGTTTTCATTGAATATTAATAGAAAAATAAAAATAATAAAAAATAAAAAAAATCCTAAAATGTACGTATTGCACTATTGTGTATGTGTTTTTAGTTTCAAATTTAAAAAAAAAAAATGAAAAATTATATGACAGATTGCCTCAAATTTTCTTTTAGGCATTTACCTTGCACGATGTTGCAAACATTTTTATAGTAATTCAATTTTTTTGTAGATATTTTTATGTAACATGTGAATTTTTTAAAGATACAGGTAAATTACTTTCTAAAATTGACTGCATGCATAATTAAAAATTCATAATAATCAACAATCAAAATTTTAATTGGTTATTTACCATATATATTTAAAGCATACCATAATTATGAATTATGGTAGGCAACATTATGACTTGATAGCATCATCCTATAGCATTAGTCCATTAATTTTTGCCTTTACGTTGTGAGTTTCCTAATTCGATCAACCAAATACTTTGGCAAGCAGAATGAGTACTCAGTACTAGTGCAACAAAAAAAAAAATTGAACCAAATAATTGTTGAAAATATAGTAATTGTTGTAAACTAGAGAGAGACGAGAGAGAATATGAATTGTGTGTCTATAATATGAGGACCAAATGCCTCTATATATAATAGTACAAGGGTTAGGGTTTTAGGGTTAGTTACTTGGTCGTCACTCATACCATAGTTACTTGGTCGTCACTCATACCATATATATCTATTAGATATATTTACAACACTCCCCCTTGAGTAACCAATCCCTAAAACACATGTTGCCTCATTAAAACCTTGCTAGAAAAACCCAGTGGGACAAAACCTAGTCGAAGGAAAAAGAGTATAACTGCTCCCCCTGATCTTGAGATCACTGTAGATCTTTGAGTTGGCGCATGCCGATCTTGTGTACCAACTTTCTGAATGTTGATGTTGGTAATGCCTTTGTGAATAAGTCCTCCAAATTGTCACTTGAGCGAATTTGTTGAACGTTGATATCGTCATTCTTTTGGAGATCGTGTGTGTAGAATAACTTGGGAGAAATGTGCTTCGTCCTATCACCTTTGATGTATCCTTCCTTGAGTTGCACGATGCAAGAAGCATTGTCTTCATACAAAATAGTTGGATTGATCTTTGATGAAGCTAGTCCGCATGACTCGTGGATGTGACTTGTCATATTTCTCAACCATACACACTCTCGACTTATTTCATGGATTGCAATAATTTCAGAATGATTTGAGGATGTTGCAGTCAAGGTTTGCTTCACAGACTTCCATGATATAGCAGTTCCACCACATGTGAAAACATAGCCAGTTTGTGACTTGGCTTAATGTGGATCGGATAAAAATCCTGCATCCGAATACCCTACCAGAGAAGAATCGGAATTTTCCTAATAATATAATCCAAGGTCTATGGTACCCTTCAGATAACGTAGAATGTGTTTAACACCATTCCAATGTCTTAAAGTGGATGCAGCGCTATATCTTGCGAGAAGACTTACAGAAAAAGCTATATCTGGTCTAGTATAATTGGCCAGATAAGTTAATGCTCCAATTGCACTTAGATATGGTACTTCAGGACCAAGTATCGTTTCACCCTCTTCAATAGGTCGAAATGGATCCTTTTTCATATCAAGAGATCTAACGACCATTGGTAATGCTAATGGATGTGCATTATCCATGTAAAAGCGTTTTAACACTTTTTCTGTATATGTTGATTGGTGGATAAACGTTCCTCCTCGGACACGTTCAATTTGCAAACCAAGACAAAATTTTGTCTTTCCCAAATCTTTCATCTCAAATTCTTTCTTCAAATATTCAACAGTATTATTGAGCTCTTCAGGAGTCCCAATTAAATTCAAATCATCAACATAAACTGCTATAATTGCAAATCCACTTTCGGTTTTCTTTATGAAAACACAAGGGCAGATATCATCATTCTTGTATCCTTCTTTCAATAGATACTCGCTCAATCTATTATACCACATACGGCCAGATAGTTTCAGCCCATACAACGATTTTTGCAGTTTAATCGAAAACATGCTTTTGGATTTTAACTTTAATGCTTCAGGCATTTTAAATCCTTCAGGTATTTTCATATATATATGTAATTATCTAATGACCCATATAGATAGGCAGTTACTACATCCATAAGGCGCATATCAAGCCTTTGTGACACAACCAGACTAATCAGAAATCTGAAAGTAATCGCATCCATTACTGGAGAGTATGTTTCCTCATAATCAATTTCTGGTCTTTGAGAGAAACCTTGCGCTATGAGTCTTGCTCTATATCTCGTAATTTCATTTTTCTCATTTCTCTTTCTAACAAATATCCATCTATATCCAACAGGGGTTTCAGATTCCGGAGTTAGGATTATAGGTCCAAATACTTTCCGGTTATCACAGGAATGTAATTCCATTCCCATAGCTCTTTTCCACATTGGCAAATCATTATTCTGTTTACATTCTGTAACAAATTTTGGTTCAGGATCCTCATTTAAAATTTGATGAGCTATATGAAAGGCGAATATATCATCTACAATGATATGTTCTCTCTTCAGTATCTGATTGGAAGATAAATAATTTATTGAGATCTCATGATTTTCAAATACTTGTAATTCTTCAGGAATTACATCACTTTCATTTGATTGATTAATCATTTTCGTCATTGTTTGATTTTCATCTTGCCCCTTTCTTTTCCTAGGCACAGAATCTTTGGAACCAACTGGTCAACCACGTTTTTGATGAATTTTAGACTCATTTGCTGCCAACGCTATTTATCCTTCAGGGATATCAATTTTGGCTGGAGTATTTGCAGCATGTATGTGAGATTGTGTCACTTTTCTTGTATCTACAAAAGCATCAGGAAATTGGTTTGCAATCTTTTGCAAATGAATAATCTTTTCAACTTCTTGTTCACATTGATTAGTTTGAGAATCAAAATGTGACAAGCTTTTCTCATTCCAAGATATTTCCTTATGTTTTTTTGGATGTAGATTCATTCCACCTAATGTTTGAAATGTCATTTCATCAAAATGACAATCTGCAAAACGTGCAGTAAATAAATCACCCGTTAAAGGTTCAATTACCTTATAATCGAGGGTGAATCAAATCCAACATATATCCCAAGCCTTCGTTGGGGACCCATTTTTGTTCATTGTGGTGGTGCAATTAGGACTTAAACCGCACAACCAAAAGTTCGTAAGTGAGAAATATCTGGTTCTCGACCAAGAATAATTTGCATTGGGGAGTATTCATGGTTAGCCGATGGTCTAATACGAACTAATGTTGCTGCATGTAATATGGCATGACCCCAAGCAGTAGTTGGGAGTTTTGACTTCATAAGTAACGGTCTAGCAATAAGTTGAAGACGTTTAATAAACGATTCTGCTAAACCATTTTGAGTATGGACATGAGCGACTAAATGTTCAATCTCAATTCCAATATCCATACAATAGTTTTCAAATGCTTGAGACATAAACTCACTAGCATTATCAAGACGAATTCTTTTAATTGAATTGTCTGGGAATTGAGCTCGTAATTTTATAATTTGAGCGAGTAGTCTAGCAAATGCTACATTTCTAGTAGAAAATAAGCATACATGTGACCATCTAGAAGAAGCATCAATCAATAACATAAAGTATTGAAAAGGACCACATGGTAGATGTATAGGTCCACAAATATCTCCTTGAATTCTCTCTAAGAAAGATGGAGATTCAATATGAACCTTCGTATGTGAAGGTCTAATTACTAACTTGCCTTGCGCACAAGCATCACATGGGAATTCATTTGTCATAAGAATCTTTTGATTCTTCATGTTGTGCCCATATGAATTATTGATTATTCGGCGCATCATAGTTGCTCCAGGATGTCCAAGCCTATCATGCCAAAGCATAAAGCTTTTTTTGTCATTGAACTTCAGGTTCATGACATGGTTTGTCTCAATTGCCTTTATGAATGTGTAATACATCCTAGAAGGTAGTGTTAATAATTTTTCTTTTGTTCGCTTATAGCCGGATACAAAAGAATTTATATAGAGATATTCTTTTCCACCTTCTGATATAGTCTCAATGTGGTATCCATTATAGCGGATATCTTTGAAACTTAGTAAGTTTCTTTTGGACTTACTAGAATACATGGCATTTTCAATATCTAATTTAGTATCATTTGGTAAAATGATACAAGTTCTTTAGAGCATGTAATACTATTCAGGAATATTACTTGTGCTACTTTAATAGCATCAATTTATGATCTTGAATATAATATTCTTCATGAATATTACTTGTGCCACTCGAATAGCATCAATATTTAATTTTTTCAAGATTAAATCGGAAAAGACCGATTATTATAACAATAAGAAAAGCAGACATAATATATTAAAGTCAATAAACATGATGTAAAAGAAATTTGCAGTTCGAGCCCATCATAATCCAAAAAATTATCAATTGATTAAATCATTACCAATCAATTAACTTTCTCTACTCTGATGCATTTAAAATTAATTATTAAACCCACACAATTTAATATACGCGAAAACATTCTCGGCATCATTAAGCTTTTCGAAATTCCTGAATCGAAAAACACAGTTTCATAAATTTCATTCATTGCAAATCATAATTATTGCGAATGGAAAGAAAATTAAAGAATGTACCTTCTAGGATCGATGGACTTCTAGATTTGAAGGAGAGGGTAGAACAAGAGTGCTGATAACGTGTTGTAAACTAGAGAAAGACAAGAGAGAATATGAATTGTGTGTCCATAATATGAGGACCAAATGCCTCTATATATAATAGTACAAGGGCTAGGGTTTTAGAATTAGTTACTTGGTCGTCACTCATACCATAGTTACTTGGTCGTCACTCATACCATATATATCTATTAGATGTATTTACAACAGTAATACCAAATACTTCTACAATATTTTTGTAATATTAAATAAATATCTAAATACATGAAGCCATAAAAGTAGGTAATTGAAAAGATTAATATTGCATGTATTAATGTAATTTTACACAATTTATTTAATAATTTGGTGGATGATTAGTACAAGGTTGTTGGAGCATTGCCAAATTCATCATTTATGATGGTCAAATATACTCGGTAATAAATACTCACTCTATCTCATTTATACAGATTGATTCAATTTTCACTACAATTATTAATTATTGAAAAAAATAATTAAATAAGTAAATTTCCTAATATGTTCGTACTTATTTATTTGATAATGAATTCATACTTAATGGAATAGAGGTATATATATTGATTGAGACATTCGAAAAAGAAAATAATTAAGTCTATATGAATGGGCCAATGGCGTGGAGGGAGTAGTAATATAGTTGATTAGTTGGTGGAACATTTTCTCAACTTCAAGATATTTTTCACATATTTTTTAAGGCAAATTAAATTAATAGTCTACTGAGTCATGCCACGTGGAAAATAAAAAAAATTAAATATAGTGAGTAATTGAAAATACATGAAGCCATGAAGCCATAAAAGTGGGTAATTGAAAATATAGAAATACCAAATACTTCTGCGATATTTTTGTAATATTTAACAAATGTCTAAATACATGAAGTCGTGAAAGTAGGTAATTGAAAATATTAATATAATAATATTGCATGTATTAGTGTAAGATTTAATGTAATTTTACACAATTTATTTAATAATTTGGTGGATGATTAGTACGAGGCTGTCGGGGCATTGCCAAATTCATCATGTAGTAATGAAAGGTCTAAATGAAATTGTATAAAAAAAAAAAAAAAAAAAAAGTGACAATCCTAAAAGTCCTGGAAATCACAAGATGATAATTCAGGGGACCAGAACCTCATTAAAATCCATATGAAAAATCCAGAATAGGAAAAATCATATGGGAAAAAGAGTATTCATCTATACAAAATGAAAATAATTAGGAGAATGAAAGTCCTGTTAACAGAAGTCCAGAAGCCAGTAGAAACTACAGGAGAAGCTAAAATATCAGCAACACTATTTCCTTCTCTACAGATGTGAGAAACAAAAAAATGAATATGACTCAGATAATCAATAATTGCTCGCCAATGAGCCTTAAAGTAAATGAAATGGTCTAATATATCCTGTAATAAATACTCTCTCCATCCCATATGACTCGATTTTCACTGGAATTATTAATTATTGAAAAAAATAATTAAATAAGTAAACTTCCTAATATTTTCATATTTATTTATTTGACAATGAATTAATATTTAATGTAAACATATTAAATAGATGTATGTATGTATGTATGTATGTGTGTGTGTGTGTAGGAAGTAGATAAAAAATACATATTTTCGTGGTGTAGGAATTATAAACCCATCTTATATCATCCAATTAGATGATCTAATGACTTAGATTTAATGTCAAATTCAAGGCAAAAAAAAGGAGGTGGATGTATAGTTGTCCAATCATTATAAAAAAAACTGATGTCATCACTTTTTAAAAAAATCTTAAAATTTTTAAACGATCATATCTCACTCGTTTCTAATCGAATCAACGCAAATAATATATCAAATTAAAGCTCTTTCATGCTCTTTAATTCAAGATCGGTCATGGATATGTTTGTGCAAATCATATAGACGAAAAATACAAAATTTACATTTTTTACTCATGTTCAACACGAAAATGTTTTCGTTAGCTTTTAATAATGGTTCATCAACATTATGTAACGTATGCTAACGAAGTATTTGTTATATGCTAACATGCTGCGTTCATTGTGCTAACGAAGAATTATCATTATGTTAATATAGTACACGTATTTATATTATTACTATGATTTATTACATTTCAATTAGGGCTTATAATTATTAATTTTTATTTAATTTTTATGTTTTAATTACTAATTGATTATTTTATATTGTCTATTTAATCAAATTAGAATATATTATGTATGGTCTTCTTAATTCATTTATGGTTTATACCTTATGCTAACGATGAATTGTTATATGCTAACATAGTTTATCCACAATGCTGATAAAACAATATCATAATGCTAACGTTGTATATTTATATATGGTGGAATATTTTCTCAACTTTCAACACATTTTTCACGTTAAAGAGTTGTCAAATCTAAACTATATCGTTAGAATTCGATATTCATATCTGATAAATAAAGATGAATCAATAGGATCTTGTGATTGGGACAATAGACTCAGCACCAAATTTTCTAAATTAACTCACACAAATACTATAAATATTTGAGGTACTCTCTTGTGAGAGACGGATTGTTCAGCCATTTTTTATTTTTCTTGTTTTATGATTTTTTATTTTTTCCCAAAAATATATATTTTAAAATAAAATTATTGATCCCTAAAATAGAATCGACAGTGGTTGGTGTGGTGGATTCACCCACCGTTAACGTATGAGCTCGCTCATGCACAATAGTGATAATTAATTTTTCGAAATAAATATATATCCTAAAATATATTTAGCTAGTAAACCCTAAAATTAAAGTTTTTTTTTATCAGATGACTTATGCACTGCGTTTGAAATTTTTTTTTTTTTACAAATTAAATATAACCCTAATTAAGATGGTATAAAATGTATTTTCAAGTCATTTTTCGTGGAAACAACGCGTATTTAACCCCATTTAACTCAAAGTTAGAGTTCCATTTTGGATTTCATTTAACATTATCAGTCTCAAAATTCTTAGAAGAAGATCGAAGTGTCAAATTGCATCAATAATCTATTAAATCCAAAATTGAAATTTCATTAGGACTCTTTAATATATAAGGTTTAAATTTGAAATTAATACGGTGAAAATCTTTGGAGTTGGCGTTATAAAACAAAAAAAAAAATATGAAACTTAAGAATACTAAAAGGACAAATTTTCTGTGCAAATGTCGAATACGATTTGAAGATCAAAACTAATATTTCTCCTATGCGATGCACAAATAATTATAATATTTTAGATTTGTAATATTATAATTATTTTTAATTCTATATATTGTGTTCAATTTTTAAAAATTAATAAAATGCTATGCACATACATTAATTAATTAGATAAGAAGATCAATTTTGTGTAGTTATGTTAAATAAAAAGAAATTAAATTCCAGGAATTAAATGAAAATCAAACGACATGATTTTTTAAATAGCAATATTTGTCCACGATTAAAGAACATTTGATTTCTATGAATATATGACATGCATACAAAATATAATTATTTAATTATTTTAAATGATGAAATTGAAATAGAAAAATAATATATTATTACAAATTATGTTATACTTATGTGATTGTCATCATCATCATTATTATTATACAAATGAAAAATATTTTTAGGTGACAAACGTAGAGTACTACAAATATGTACAAAAAAATAAAATAAAAAATATTACAAATCTCAAATTTCCAAGTAAAAAAAATAATAACTAAAATTGTAAAAATTTATTAAAAAAATAACAGTTGTAATCTAACACTTCCCACAGCTCTTTTTCACTAGTTATATTTTCATATACAGAGTACAAGCTATCTAGTAAACCATTAAGAATGTAATTTTTATAAAGAAAATCGCCATTGATCCATTGATCATACGTCGTTCGTTTGTTGACGTCCGGCTCGTTTTCCTCGACCACTGGAGCATTTTTTTGATGTAGCCAGCAACTCCCAACATGGTTAGGTAGAAGAGCATCTTCTGCTGCCATCTCTTGAAGTCCAATCCGGAGAACTTCTCCGGCTTCTCAGCTTGTCCATGGGGAATGGTTCTTACAGCAACGGGAGCGGATGATGACGTCATTCCAGCAAAGGTAGTTGTTTCTTTAGTTATAATTTGTCTTGCGATTGTTATAGAAACGTGTTACACCTCTGGAATTGTTTACAACTGAAGTACAACAGAAGCAAAAGGATTACAATAAACTAAATTGAAACAAAGTAAATATACTGAAACCTGAATGCAGATTCCGGCGAGCCGAGTCAAGGGGATCTCTCTCCGCAAGATAAATTATGCCTCGGCTAGTGCTCACGGTTCGGCAAATCATCTCTCAAAGATAAAACGGCTTTTCATCCGTCCGGCAGTAGCACCACAAGTCCGGCAAGGCTTTGGCGAACTAGACAACGTCGAGAACTGGGAAGCTGAGACTCAAAGGAAAGTAGTATGCAACAATATGTAGCTTGTGTAGAATGTAGAAATTTAGACCATGCAGGATGTTCTATTTATAGGCACATATCCACTGCAGTGGACATCTAGGATTTGAGGGCATTCAAACCAGGTGTTGTAACTGCCAGGAATTATAGCTCTGTAATTAAGCCCTCCAGAAGTTACCTTCTACAGATCCCGATAGGTGTCCCATGTCGGCTCGGATCCCAACACGTGTCCAAGATAGCTGCAGACTTTGACTCCCGACAGGAGTTACATTCCAGCTCCACCAGCTCCAGATGAGAGTTACACAATTGAAGCCACTTAACTCAGCTAGGAGTTACACACTTCAATGCTGGACATGCACCACTAAGTGCACCCATGACCCGGCGAATCCAGACAGCCGATCCGCCGACCCGCTCCACGACCCGACCGTTTCTGTACCGTAAAACTGGTACGGCTAAGCCCCCAGAAACCCAAAGTCCAAGTCCAAGAACGAGACGGGCATGAGCACGGGAGGGCGCGCGGGTGTGCGCGCATGTGGGCTCATGGCCCACATCCTTGTACACTTAATTACTTCACTTAAGTGTTAATACACTTAAATACACTTCTTAACTTGATTAAGAAATCAATGTGGGATCATTTAATGTGTCTTAAACACATTATCCCACACACCATAAATGCCCAATCGTATGACCAACTTCAACAACTTATTTCTCACTCACCGAAAATCAGATTTGAGCTAATAAAAATACTACAATTATCTACTAAAATCATAGAACAATCGTACGATATTTAATTCCTCCAAAATTAAATAACTCGGTCACAAAAAATCGAATAAAATGAGTAAAACTCAATTTACCAAATCCAATTTTCCAACATTATTTTTATTGACTATAGCACGAAAGAATTTTGTATTTCGATCACTTTCCAAGAGGTGTCGACATTTCGCTCTTTGGCTAAAGAATTGTCACTCAGCTTCAGCATGGAATAAAACTTTCTTTCTTAGTATCGGCAGTTGTTCTCTCATTTCCATGTTCAGTGGTTCGACATCGAGTTGCATTTGTACTTCTTCCAATTCTTTTTTTGAATCTTCAGCTTTGTAAGAAATATCATCAAACTCATCTTTGTTCAATTGCTTTAGATGTTTCTGGAGCTCCTTAAGTTTCTTTGCAAATCTAAAATGATCGTTTCCATATATTCTATCAATCCACTCCTCTTCTACCAGCTGCAGGAACTTAGGGTGCCTAATCCACATGTTGTGGAATTTGAATGGTTTAGAAGCGGACCTTCGACCCCTAAATAATGTGACTTCCACTGTAGAATGGTCTGAGTTCTTTTCACTTGGAAGAAAATTAGCTCTAGATAACCACCCCATCTCTAGCCAAGTGTTGTTTATCATAGCACGATCAAGCTTAGATCGTACAAAACCACTCTTGTTCGCCCCATGTATATGTTGCTCCTATTGACTCCATATCTGTAAAGTTAAATGCAGAACATAAATCGTAAAATTCACAAATATCATACTTGCTAGGTAGCACATCCCCAACCCCATCCTCTGATAAAATGCAGAACAGAAATCGTAAAATTTATAATATATTACAATCCTTTTGCATACTTTATTTTATGAACAACCTATAACTCTTAGGCAATGTTTGGTAGCCTGGATAAAGACATATTAGTATAGGTATCCAGCAAGAACCGTGTGTTTGGTAGCCATTATTCGTTTACGCGAGGCCCGGTCTTAATGCGAGGCCCGGGGTGTAATTTACTGATTCGGCTGGATAATGTATCCGATGCCCCCCTCGGATACAGTTTCTGGCGTAGCAATCTTAGTATATATGCCTTTATCTAGGCTACCAAACATTGCCTTAGGGTATGGTTGGTATGATGGAATGGAATGGGAATGGAATCACATTCCCACGTCCATTTCCATTCCTATGGCTAGTATGATTTTTTCAATCGGGAATGATCATTCCCGAAGGAATCACATTACCATGAACATATGATTAGCCATTACTCCTCGTTCCCATGGTATTATGTATTCCTGATTATCAAAATAAATTTTATTTTTTATTTTGCAAAACTATACTTCGTTTTTTGTATTGATAAATGAAATCCAATATTCTTATAAAATATTTTATTAAAAAAACAAATTTATGAATTTTTCTTAAAAAATCACTAATAATTTATTAACGATTCATAAAATTTTGTAAAATTTCACAAAAGTACTAATGATATCATAGAATTACATAAAATATACAAACACGCTAATCATTAGCAAAATACTTATTTAAAGTATACTCAATTTTTTTCACAAATGTTAATAAAGTAAAAAAAATCACATAATATTCAACAATCTATATAATATCTAAAAGTAAGATAGTTAAGGACTAATTTTTCCCGCCCAAAATAACTTCCCTAATCTCAAAAATTATATAATATATTTTGCTTAACTAAATTAATTCATATAAATTAATGTAAATATTAATGGACCAAATACATTAAATATCCAACATATATATGGACCAAATATATTCATATACATTAAATATCCGATATATATATGGACCAAATATTGGTCCATAACGAAATCTTTGCACATCTACAAAGATTAATTATAACATGTTATATAAAATCATGTTATTTGTGATAGATATTAGGATAGATAAATTTCATTATATATATACATATACACCATATCTATTTATTTTAGGAACTAATATATGAATATTAATATTAGATTATATATTTTAATTATATATAAGATTTTAATTAAATGTATGTGCAATCTAATGAACCTAAATCTAATTAAATATTAACGTAAAAATCTACTCATAATATTCATATATAAATATTCCCCGCAATACTAAACTACCTACAATATACCATCACTTAGGAATTTCGAATTGATATCATTATTAGATATTATTAGATAATATATAGATATAGAGATCCTCATTAATTTTCACACATCAACAATATATTCTCACATATATTTTAGAGATTTAATTTGTGTGCATATATAAATCATATATAATGGAACAAATCTAATTCATCCAAAAATTCAATTCATACCATAAATATTTTTCTTCGTATGGTTTTATTATTAGATCCGTATGTTACGCAATCAAACGCGCTATTGCATTTTACAAGAAATTAATTCATTCCAAACCATAACTTCATGACTCCATTTTTCAGTTTAGTTGAGAGGGTTAGGGAAACCGGCCATTCCCTATATGAATTGATATTGAAAGTTAGGGTTGTTCGTATGTACGAACAACCACCGTAGGAAGATCGCATGCTAAATCAACTCTCGAGATGATTCTCCATGACCGTGTTGGTGACCGTATACACGGTACCATGAGGTCAGACCTCGAGCGGCTTAATATCAAATTTGTGGAAAGCGGTTTATACACTTTTCAATTTTTTGATATACAAGATAATATGATGAAATATAGAACAACCCAACATTTGTTCAAATTCATCTCTTCTTCCTATACGAAAGTTATCCCCATCGTGGATGATGGTTTTCCACACTACATGTTCCAATTTTGAGATTTCACATATTTGCAAGATGTTGGTCCGTTTGATGAGAGTTTGCTTTTTGGTATTAACTACACTTAATATTAGCATGTCAGTTTATATTATATAGATTTTTTGGTTTTACTAATATATATAAATTTTTATCATAACAAATATTATTAGAAAAGTTGAAAAGCACTCGGAGCCCCGAGAAATACAACGTAACGGACGTCCTACCAAGCTTGTGGATGCCCAACTGCAAGACACCGAGTACTATATTTATTATTTACAATTTTTTTCTTCTATTAGCAATGTAATTTTTTCTAACCAATTGTTTTTTTTTTAAATTTTAAGTGGGCATCGTATCAATTGTACTTTTTGAGGTGATGAAGCAGTTAGTGAATTGACTGAAGATAAGGATCCTCGCCGATGAAGAAGAAAACTAACAAGAAGAATGAAATACCCTCACAAAATACTCTGTTTTTGGTGCTCTTGTTGGATGCAGTATCCTAATCATGACTTCTCTAATCAACTTTAATTTTCTTAATTTTAAGTTTTCTTTTAATTTCATTTATAATTTTTAGTACTTAGTTTCTATTGCTTATATAATTAATAAAAAATTGTGAATCAGACATGTAATAATTTTCAACACAAACAATTTGTTTCATCTTTGTATAATATTTTAATTTTCAACACAAACAATTTGTTTCATCTTTGTATAATATTTTTAGTTGATAGTTGACACATTCTATGTATTAACATTGTCCTACATTATTTTTTTAACTTAAACTGATGCATGATGTTTTATCAAAACAAGTGTAATAATCACACATATTCATCTGAGAATATAACTTGATTTTATTACTATTTTGGTTGCTTTAATTTGATTGTGGGTTATATATACTTTTTATAATTGATTTTATTTAAAGTATTTAAAGTAATATGTACACACACACACACACACACACATATATAAACACATATAATAGGGAATTTCTATGCTACCCCTACGGATAGTACCCAAGTGACACAAATTCTATGCTACCCTGCGGATAGTACCCAAGTGGCACATATAATTCACATTAGACGTATTGTGCTACTTGGGTACTACCCGTAGGGATAGCATAGACAAGCCACACACACATGTGTGTGTGTTTGTGTGTGTATATTGGTATTTGATTCAGATTGAATTGATTAGAAAACCACGCATGCCTACATTTTATTTGTTCTAAAATTATTAATATTTGAATTTTTCTTTTAATATATTATTTACTTAATTTGAAATTTTCTTTGTTATATATTATTCATTTAACTTAATAAAAGATTGAACATAGAAGAAATTGTATCGTTGTAGCATTAATTAGTCCATATTTACATAAATATGTAATTTTTAAATTTCAAGTCAAACCTCACAAAATCAGTAGAAACAATTAAATATTTAAAAATATTTATTCTAATTAGGTTGACTTGTGATGAAGAAATAATATATAGTATGTGTGTACCATTCACATATCTTAAAGATACATTATACTAATTATGGATACTTAAATGGTGGAGACCGATATGTGTACAAAAATGTATTGAGTTTGAGGTTGAGTGCTTTTATGTGTTGTTTGTCATTAAATTTTTTCTAGTTTTTAATCAAACAATTATTAGAAGTACAAGTATAGCACTCAAAAGAAATGGTTCCCGTTTTCAATTTGATCAAATATGCAAGAAAAAACAACCATTAATTAAAGCCTACAAATTAAAATTGTTTGGTTTTTTTGTTCTTTTGTAGTAAACCGCATGTTGGGTATCCGTGCCCTGTCGGGGTTCACCTACTTGATTCCCGACTCGATGGAGTCAGCCACACGGTCGCCTGGGCTTCGACAGGTTCGGTTGCAGCAGCTTCGAGATGCTTCACCTACACTATTTTACCCCAGCAGCAAGAATAGCAACAATAATTGTCACTGTCCACCTTAGCAGCAAAGTTGAACAACTTTGACAGGCTACAGCTCGTTGAGCTTCTCTTCCCGATCACATCATGACTCCTCTACCTGACTGCAACACAACAGCGCCTCTCCACTGACTGCAGCACTGCGATGTTCGATTTCCGGCAGGCTGCAGCTCGACTGCAAATGAAGGCAGTCACGGCAGATGCTCCAGCGTCTTTTCTGGCGTCAGATGATGCCGCAGCAATGTCAAGATGTCCTTCTTCACAGGTGACGTGAATTGAGGGCGCCGGAGACTTACTGTGGTGCTACAATTTAAAATAAGAAAAGAAGTTAATCAATTGAAAAATAACAGGCACAAAATCCCAATATGAATCGGTATATGAATATGTATATATATATATATGTATCGATCCCAAGTAATATATATATCTATATATGACTGTAAATTAAATATCGAGGTAAACAGATATATATATATATATATATAATGGAAGAAAGTTGAGTATTTGAAGAAGGATTTTGGCTCAGGATCCAATGGACGGCGGCGTTGACTTCTTCCGGCAACACGAATGATCAAGAGGGCTATAATAGCAGGTCACGAATGGGCTGTAACCAAGAGATGGAGGGCTGAAATCAATGGTGTTATTTCTCTCTCACGAAGCTTGCAATCTCAACGCTAATCAGGAGACCTATGGACTGGAATCCGGCGATGAATTGTGAACGGGAATAGCAGAGCCCTCACAATCAATATTTCTCTCAATCTTCGTGAGAGAGAAATAACACCATTGATTTCAGCCCTCCATCTCTTGGTTACAGCCCATTCGTGACCTGCTATTGTAGCCCGCTTGATCATTCGTGTTGCCGGAAGAAGTCAACGCCGCCGTCCATTGGATCCTGAGCCAAAATCCTTCTTCAAATACTCAACTTTCTTCCATTATATATATATATATATATCTGTTTACCTCGATATTTAATTTACAGTCATATATAGATATATATATATATATATATATTACTTGGGATCGATACATATATATATATATACATATTCATATACCGATTCATATTGGGATTTTGTGTCTGTTATTTTTCAATTGATTAACTTCTTTTCTTATTTTAAATTGTAGCAGCACAGTAAGTCTCCGGCACCCTCAATTCACATCGCCTGTGAAGAAGGACATCTTAACATTGTTGCGGCATCATCTGACGCCAGAAAAGACGCTGGAGCATCTGCCGTGACTGCCTTCATTTGTAGTCGAGCTGCAGCCTGCCGGAAATCGAACATCGCAGTGCTGCAGTCAGTGGAGAGGCGTTGTTGTGTTGCAGTCAGGTAGAGGAGTCGTGCTGTGATCGGGAAGAGAAGCTCAACGAGCTGTAGCCTGTCAAAGTTGTTCAACTTTGCTGCTAAGGTGGACAGTGACAATTATTGTTGCTATTCTTGCTGCTGGGGCAAAATAGTGTAGGTGAAGCATCTCGAAGCTGCTGCAACCGAACTTGTCGAAGCCCAGGCGACCGTGTGGCTGACTCCGTCGAGTCGGGAATCAAGTAGGTGAACCCCGGCAGGGCACGGATACCCAACAGTGGTATCAGAGCCACGGGGACCCTTGCCGGGGCACCCTCCGACTCGCACCAGCGCACCCCGCCGCCATTGGCTGCGCCGTTTCGCTCCCGACGAGCAAGGAACACAGTAGGTCAGATTTCTCCCCTTCCTGGGAGGATCTGCTCTGGTAAAGTGGCGAAACTCTAAGCTCCTAGATCTTAAGCTTGGGTTATTTGCTGTTTGCGCTAAATATTGGTGAATTGTGGAGATTTGGTGAATTTTGGAGTATTGTGGTGATTGTTTGGGAGAACATTTGAGATTTGTGGCAATCTGTGATAATATTGTTAATTTGTGTTGATTTGGGAGAATCCGTTATTCTAGTTGAATTTGTTGGAAAATTTTGAGATATTTTGTTTTGAAAATTTATCATTGATATATCTCTTCTATTTGTTCGGTATCTAGCGATCCTATTAATTGCTTCCGCATTCTTGATTTTGTTGTGATATCTCTGTGAGTTTTCTGGTTGTGTTTTGGTGGTGAAAACCTGGTGAAACTCCAAGTTTTGTGAGTTTCTGAGAAACTGACTCCGGTATTTGAGTCAGTTGCTGGTGAAACAAGTTTTGGGGTTGTCCTGAGTGAATCCTTGCTCCACAGATAAATCTGTGCTGAGAACTGGGCTAGCCTCAGCACTTTATCCCCCGTGTGTACTTGTTTCTGTGTGTTGGAGGAGTTCCCTCCCTGATTTGTGATCGTTCTGTTGTGCTCTCTGATTTTCTAGTGATTATTTTGCCTTCCTGTGACTCCTGTGTCTGCATATAATCATGAATAACCTTCATATGGCGCCGCTCCTATTGAATTAAGCTTGAGAAAACACTGGGTAATCGGGCTCTGCTATACCCGATCAAACTCTTCGCCGGATTCCCTGTTCATCGGTGTCCTGTTGGCGTTGAGTGTGTGTGAGCTTCGTGAGGGTGATTCGAGTAACTTTGGCCTATATCTCCATTTCCCTGCTCCCGTTCGTGGACTGCTATAGCTCATGTTCTTGATTGAGGCTCGTTCGATCATTTGTTGTTGCCGGAAGAGAACGCCGCCGCCACCTTTGGATTCTGAGCCGCATCATCTTCTTCAATTCCCCTATTTTTCTTGCATTCGATTAATATATATATATATATACACCTGTTCTCTTCTTTTGATATTTAGTCTCTGATATATATATATAGATCGATATATATATAAGTGTAGTGAATCTGCTGCTAAGTTTTAATTCCGTTAACTACCTACAACTGTTGTTGATTGCATGCAGGTTCGTTCATCGCCGGAGAAGACCTGCTAACTTCGACTGCCGGAAGTCTGGGACGCCGGCTGTGATCAGTTCATCGCCGGAGAGGTTGTTGACGCCGCTGTTGTTCTGTAGTAGAGGAGATTCTCTGCTGCGCGCTGCTGCTGCTCTGCTCGCCGAAGAAGACGACCGAGCGACGCTGCTAATCGCTGGAGCCTCGAGTCGACTGTAACCAAGCCGACGTTGTTGCTGCTATCCTCTGCCGGAGTCCTACAAGCTTTGTGATTGAGATTAAGTGTAGCTGCAGAGATATAAGAGCTGCAGAGAATCAAAGTCACGAATTCTACCCTCCAATCATCTTCTTCATCTCATTCTTCCTGAGCTGGATAATTCAAGTAGACACATCTAAAGTTGCTGCCACCAATTGTTGAAGCCAAGGTGTTTGTGCGGCTGACCCCGACGAGTCGGGAATCAAGACGGTGAACCCCGGCAGGGCACGGATACCCAACACCGCAAAATATATAATATAGTAAAGGAAAAATGTCAAATTTTGTACTCTATGTTTGACCTCTTATTAATTTTATCTATGTATTGTTTCAGCCAAAATGATATTCTAACAATGCATATTTAACCATTTTGGTTTCAGTTAACTAGAATAGCAGGTTTATAGTTTATTTGGTGTTTTGGATCATTTGTATCATCTATATGCTTTGGGATTCATGATTCTAATTCATGAATCTCCCTCCAGTTCGAGAAATCAAGATAAGGTTTATTTTTTGAATTTTCTTAAAGTTGAGAGACAAAAATTAAAAATTTAAAAAATATATAATTTTTATTTTTAAAATAAAAATATATTTATGAAATTAGAAATTTATACTATATATTAACAAAAATAACATTGTATATTTAAAAAAAAATAAAATTACATAATTTTATAAAAAATAAACTATATATTTAAAAAATATATATATATTTTTTACAAAAAAGTAAAATTATGTATTTAAAAAAATGAAATTACTTAATTTTATAGAAAAAAATATATAATTTTTAGAAAAATTAAAATTATAAATTTTTAAAATAATTTAAATAATATATTTTTTTTGAAGAAAAAAATTAAATTATATAATATTTTTAATTTTAATTTTGGTCCTTCAACTTTAAAAAAATTATAATAATGACCAAAATGACCTATAAACATTCTATTCCAGATAATTGAGACCAAAATAATTAAAACAAGCATTGTTAGAGTATTATTTTTACTTGAACAATACGTCGGGTACCAAGAGTGGCAAGAGTTCCAACATAAGGTACCAAAATTATCATTTTCCCTATAGTAAATTATTTTACTTAATTTGATTTTAAAAATTATTGCTTTTATTGTAGAGTAAAGTAAAAAGAAACTCAAGTCTTTATTTTATTTCTTTAAGTGTACTTAATTGGGCATACATGAAACTTTTTAATAAATATAATAAGAATTCATGTACCATTGAGGTGATTTGTATAAAAGAATGAAATTAGGTATGAATGAAATGAATTTAGAAATGGAATACTGGTTTGAATGTAATAACAATTCTTACGATTGGTATGTATTCGTAATGAAGAATGTAATGACAAATTATTTTATTTTTTTATCTCATAAAATTAATAATTTTTATACTTTCAAATTTCTTTATAACTGAATAAAGTGTAGAAGCTAATATTATCAACACATGCCGTGATTTTTTCTTACATTTCTAAATTATATTTTTCTTTTTCAGTAAGTGATTTTTTTTCTAATTTTGTTGTAGCAAATTATAATTTATTAATTTTATTAAAATATGTTATTCATAATTATTTAATTAATACATATATAATACTTTCTATATCTGAATTACAATATTTTCACTTCATAGAAATAGTTTATTATTTCATTTTTTCATTTGAATATATCAATATCAAATACATAATTATTTTGTTTTTATTAGAATATATTTATAAGTTATATTTGTTTTGGTACTATATATATTTATTTTTTTAAATAATAATATAAAAATAATTATGAAATAATAACAACAATAATAAATTATTTAATATGTTTTTCAAATTATTTTTCTGAATATGGTAACATAATATATAAGACATGATTATATGTAAGACATAATTTTTAAAATTATTTTTCTAATTATATCTAAAGTATGGTAAAATTAATTTTTTTGGTTCAATGGAAATAACCTAACCCATGGGGGTAGTGGGTGAAATGACTATTCATTTACTTTTAAAATAACGATTCTTGATTTTAAATCATATCAACCAAAGAAATAAGAATGAATATAGAAATCATTATTCCATTGCATTCCACTCCACCATACCGATCATCTCCTAAGTATATAAGAAAGTGTTTCAAGTTTTTTTTATTGGTGTGTATATATATATATATATATTGAGATTGTTGTATATGTTCATTTGATTATAAAGATTTTAATTTAAAATCATTTATTTTATGATTTTGGATCAATATAATTATTTTTATATTTACAATCAATATCTTATAATATTATATATACCATGACAAATGAAAAATAATATTTAATGTCCGTGCATCGCACGGGTACAATACTAGTATGTTATTAAAATATAATAGTATCTTTGAAAGAAGAGTAATTTATTATTTAGAACTAAATAAGCCAATTCGTGTATTTTATTTATTAATTAGATATTGTTATAATAAACAATTCAACAATGTAAGTTTCATTCATATCTTATTACTTGTGATACCAGCCAAAGGAATGGTAATAGTCATTCCATTCCATTCCCATCACCATTCCACTACTAAGTTCATTCCATTCCCACTTGATTCCATTCCAACATACCAGTCATCCCCTTATATTATTCTAACTTGAAAGATCTCAAAAGTAGAGCATCTTTTCTGAAAGCAATTGCTAGTAATAACATCAAGAGACGAACATATACTAACCATGGTTGCAAAAGGTGCTAGGTGGGCGACCGGGGAAGGCTTAGCGCTTAGACGCCTAGGCGGGGTCTAGGCGAAGCCTGGGCAGAACCTAGGCAGTTTTTAATTTTTAATTATATTATTTATTTTTAACCCATAAATTTTACAATTTTGAGTTATAAGTTCATTAAACATGACATTTCAAACAAAGTATTCAAATTAAAATAATCCAAAAGTCGATATAAAGAACATTCAAAGTTAAATCATTCAAAGGTAGAAAAAAAACATTCAAAGTTCAAATAATCCAAAATTCAAAAAAACAATGACATAAAGTTCAAACATTGAAATCATCCAAGCCACGATCTCCATCAGGCTCATATTCATTCTCATTAATTTTCTCATCTTCGGACTCAAAATCATCATCATATAGTTCTTTTATTGTTCGATATTTTGGAATTCAAGACCTATATCCTCCCACATCACCCACATCATCATCATCATCAATCACATTAGCAATCCGCTTTTATGCACAAGCTAAATCGTTAAAAAAAGGAAAAAAATAATTAGAACTGAAAAAAATTAAAAAATTCAATCCGCCAGGTACCGCCTAATCCAGCCTACCGCCTAGTGAAAATCGCCAAGGTGAACCACCGCCAAGCACCTAGACCCGTTATTTACTTAAAAGTAAGAATTCCAATTAATTAAATGAAATCGAGGTAATAATATTTTTAACTAGTAATTAGTGTCGTAAAATTAAGGAACGGGCTATATAAATGTGCAACAGTGTAAGAAAAATACCGCAGAACATTTGATTAGTTAAGGTTAAAACCGTTTTTCATATACTAAATCTGTAAACAGTTAAGAAAAAAAGTGGAGAAAATTTGATTAGTTAAGTTAAAACCGTTTTTGTATTGAACCCTAATTGAAACCCTCAAAAACCCCCAAACCTTCAGTCACACGCACACCCCATTTCGTCATCTTTTTTGCAGACGGCGGACTATACACTTTCTCTCTCTATCCACTCACCCTCACCGAAACCCTCGAAATCAATTCGTATTGAACGAACATTCGGAGACTCTGAGATGGGCGATCACAGCGCCGCCGCCGTCGTCAAACTCCCGATTCCGGGGAAGCGAAACATCCTCATCACCAGCGCTTTACCTTATGTCAACAACGTTCCCCATCTTGGCAACATCATCGGATGTAACTTCTCCTTTAGCTATTAATTTCATTTGCAAGTTTTTGATTGCGGGAAATTGGTTGTGGATTGTGTCTGATGGGGTTGTTTTTCCGTTTGCATGTTTAAGATGATGCGCGATTTGTTGCTCTAAGTGTTTGTTTGGCGTTTGTGAGAAATGAGGTTTTGGATTTTGTTATTATAGGTGTGCTGAGCGCTGATGTATATGCGAGGTACTGCCGGATGAGAGGATACAATACACTGTATATTTGTGGTACGGATGAATATGGGACTGCAACTGAGACCAAAGCGTTGGAGGAAGGCTGTTCGCCGAAGGAAATCTGTGACAAGTAATATACTTCATTTCTGTAGATGTATATGCACTGCTTTACAAGTCTTGATTTTACTAAGAATTCCTGTTCTGACTTGCTATTTTATATGAATGCGAAATCTGGTGTTGATGAAGACTCGTGTTGCTGAAATACCTGCATTTGACGGCCATTCTTGTATAGAAAACTAAACTAAGTATTTGCTATGGATGATAATGGATCATATGTCATGAACATGCTATGTCTTTTCGAACAACTGATTCTTGGTGTTGACATATCATGAGATGATCTTCACTATGCACTCTTATGCTCTGCTGTGTACTTTCCCTAAGAGATCCATGCTTGACACTTTCGAAGGAAAATATAAAAAAACAACGTAATATGGGATAGGCAATGAGTTTTAGAGCTTAAACTGAAAGCTAAAAGTTCTGTTGTTCTCTAGAGGCCTTTTCATCTATACATAGTGGATTAAGCTTTATGTTATATATTTTCTGAAGCTGTCTGAGGCTGGAAGAAGGCCGTTGAGGATTAACAATTGGTGGTTTTTCTATGGATGCGGATAGATCGTGCCAAACTAAAATAGTTTTGAGATTCTGTGTTCTGAGCCCAACTTAACCTCTCTTGATCAGATATTCATGCATACATGTAGTTAGTTATCTATTATGTTGGTGCTTGTGTGTGAGATAGATAGATTTGAAAAAGTATGTCTATTTATTTGTACTCAGATATAAAATGCTTGTATAACGTAATAAGAATGTTAAATGAGTAATTAGTTTGCATTTTCACTTTTTTATTTCTATAAGAAACAGATTATTATTAAGGTGAAAAGAAAATAAAGGGGTACAAAGGGATGAAGAATCCCCAAGAGGGTACCATTCTACCTATAAATACAAGATCAATTTCTAATTATATCATTTACAGAGAGCTGGTACAATGATCCCCCAAAACACTTTGCTTTTTTTTGTCAACCAAACTCCTCAGATTAGATACAAAAAGGTCATTGATTGACCGTGGTAGAATTCAAAGAATGCGGAGCCCGTTTAGCACTCTAAACCAGAGTTTGAGGGAAAAAGGGGCAATGAAGAAAGACATGGTCAATATTTTCATTCTGACTTCTGCATAAATGATAAAACACACCAATTCAGGGATAGAAAATTGTGGATAACGTCTTTGTAAATTGTAAGGCATCACAGTCCAGAAGCTTCCCCAAATCAAGAATCCAAGAAAAAAACCTGGAAAAAATGAATCAAATAAGCTCGATATTTATAATCTAAAAAAAGGTGCTTCAAAATGAAAAAAAAATGATACTTTATTTTCTCATATTAGATTGCTGTGGTGTTTTTTAAGAGAAAAGTATAATATTTTCAAAATTACTAACAGGTACATGCCCAACTTGTTGGCTCTTGGGTCCACATAAATTTGGCGGGTTAGATCCTCGCTATTGGTGAACTTGTTTTGGTCCAACAATGTTGCCATCCTCAGTTATTCCATTGGCACTAGTTGACTAACTTATATTTGCCTATCTCATAACTGCCATTTCCAAAAGTAATTTCCTGGTGATAGTCTTGTGAGGCAAAGTATATTTCTTAGCGGGTTGAATTCATATACAATTTTCCTGGGCTCTTACACCATAGATGTTAAAAAGTGATATAATATGGGTGTAGGAGATGTTTAAAGTGATGATTTGCTGCAAATCTAATTTTGCGTTCCTTTGTGCTGTGGCTTTGCTATATGATATGAAGTTGATGCCATCATATGTTGACTGTCAACATCTCAAACACTAGTACTTTTGACTCAAGGATTGATGTACCTTGGCTATTCTTTGTTTTTGCAGATATCATGCTATTCACAAAGAGGTATACAAGTGGTTCAACATAAGCTTTGATGAGTTTGGACGTACGTCAAGTCCACAGCAGACTGAAGTTTGTCAAGCAATTTTCAAGAAACTGTTGGAGAATAATTGGCTTTCAGAGAACACAATGCAGCAGGTGCCATTTGGTTCCTCATTTTTTTACCCTTTAGTCTTAAGAGTGTTCTCCTTTCTCCACTCTTCTTTAATTAGATGTAATGTGTGTGATTGTGAGGTTCATTGATTGATTCTTTTGTGCAGCTCTATTGCGATACATGTACAAGATTCCTGGCTGATCGGCTTGTGGAGGGTAATTGTCCAACACCTGGTTGTAATTATGACTCTGCTCGTGGTGATCAATGTGAAAAGTGTGGGAAGCTTTTGAACCCCACAGAACTATTGGATCCAAAATGCAAGGCATGCAAACTTATTTAAGTACATGTTTTTAAATATTAATTAAATGGCTGCCCATTCAGTAATATCTCATTTTACCCATCTGAAGAAAAAACTAAGCCAGAATACATTAAATAACATATAGATGGATATTACAATTTGAGTGTGTGACACTGCTTAACTACAGGTTTGTCGCAATACTCCGCGCATTCGTGATACAGACCACATGTTTCTCGAACTTCCTCTGCTGAAGGATAAATTAGAAGAATATATCACCAACATGTCAGTGGCTGGAGGGTGGAGTCAGAATGCTGTCCAAGCAACGAATGCTTGGCTTAGAGAAGGGCTGAAACAGCGATGTATCACTAGAGATTTGAAATGGGGAGTTCCAGTTCCACACGAGAAATTTAAGGACAAGGTGAATAGATAAGAGATATAAGCCACATAATTCTTTTTTTTTTCACTTGTAATGAACAATTTTTATGGATCAATGACATAGTTACTACTGATTAGTTATGGTTTTTAATGACATAATATGTTCTGCTCACTAATTGTCTGTTAGGTATTCTACGTGTGGTTTGATGCACCTATTGGATATGTCTCAATAACTTCGTGCCACACACCAGAATGGGAAAAGTGGTGGAAGAATCCTGAAAATGTGGAGCTGTACCAGTTCATGGGCAAAGATAATGTTCCTTTTCATACTGTAAGTCCATAAAATAAAATCGAACTGTTTGCATTTTATTAATATTATTGCAGCCTTGTAGGGAAACTATTTATTCCTGATATTGTTGTCTATCTATTCTCCATTTTCTTTCATGACTGGGGGTGTGGTAGTTGGAAATTTGAACTTTTTTTTTTTTTTTTTTAATTTCTTGACAGATTCTTTTTAATAAAACTGCATTTTTACTCCTGGTTTTTTTATATATACAATTTTTTCAATTGGTTTGTACTTATTTCAGGTAATATTCCCCTCCACTCTTCTGGGAACTGGTGAAAACTGGACTCTGATGAAAACTATTAGTGTTACAGAATACTTGAACTATGAAGCAGGTTAGGAGATGTGAACAAACCTATTAATTGCTTGCAGCTGTGAGGAACATTTCCCTTTTATGCCATTTATGTGTTAAAGTTTCATTTTGTAAATGTTCCATTGGTACTTAGGGAAGTTCTCAAAGAGTAAGGGTGTAGGAGTCTTTGGAAATGATGCGAAAGACACCAATATTCCTGTGGAGGTGTGGAGATACTATCTGCTGACTAATAGACCAGAGGCAAGCTCTTTATGATCTGCTTCCTTTTTCTGTTTTCATACCTTAAGGATCACGCCACCCCTCCCCAATTCATCTCCCATGTCTCTATGCAGTGACTACCAAATGCAAACTTTAAAATTGATTATAACGAATAGTATGAAATCGTAATTTCAGGTATCAGACACTTTATTCACATGGTCTGACTTGCAAGCAAAGTTGAATAGTGAGCTGCTGAGCAATCTAGGAAATTTTGTGAACCGAGTCTTGAGTTTTATCGCAAAAGACCCAGGTCAGTTAATTTGTCATGTTATGGATCTTTGAGATAATATTTCACCATTGTTTACCATACCCATATATGTTATCGTAGAAGTATTATGATGATTTTCTGAATTATGTTCAGGGCAAATTAGGTTTAGAATGGTGGCCAATGGCCAGAATATTTGCTATGCCAATTTGAGTTCCTACTGTGAATTCTTTCATTCTCTTACCCATTTAGTAAAAGACTGGAAACAGGTCCCTCTTCAATGCCTCTTATGTTCAAACCTCGGAAGTTGTTGAATTGAATTCAATGTCTTACACTACATTCAATTTCAACTTCTTAGTTCCATGTGAGAGGGAATGAAAAGACAGCAAGCATATGTGTGTGTGTGTGTGTATTAACTCTGTTGACCTCTCAATGATTCTTTGTCCTTTTAAGTATTCTTAATAGATTGCTACTAAACACTAAATTATAAGAGGGCTGAAAGATAAATTAAGATAACAAAGATTAATATTTTTATCGCCCTTCATTGCTCAACTTTGTTTTGGTCATAATTGTGTGATTCTCCCACCTGCAATTCAGATTCAATTAATAAAACCTTTTATTGGGCTAGTTTGATAATTGTAAATTAACTCGTGATTTTGTGTTTGTAGCAAATTCTTTTCCCATGCGGTCTATAATTGGTAATTTGTCTAAGTAGTTGACAACTTTCATGAAGTGTTCATTCAAAAGTTTTGTTCGAGGCCTATGGAATTGCATGCCATCACAAAACACAAACTCAAAATCATTTGGAGGTGGTCTATCCTTTTGAATTCTTCGTGACGACTGACGACTTGTCTGAATTTCTCTGTCAGTCACTCAATAATATATATCTACAAATTTCTCTGAAGTTACGGAAAAACTTTGATGAACCTTGCTGCCATGGAAAAGATTGTGAGCCAAGTAGCTCATGTTCTTACAGGATTTTGGAGGAAGAAAATAGAAGTTCCCTAACAAAAACATTAGTGTCTTAGTATGTTGTAGTTTATCGACAGAAGGAACACAACCCTAGTTATTATCAGTCTCTTGTTCAATTTTTTGGATATGCACATACCATATAGACAAGATTAAGGGTGCTGGTAATCATTCTTAAGTTCAGTTTCAACGAGATGCTTAATATTTGTTTATTCATCATTTTCAGCTTCAGGATATGGTTCTGTCATTCCTGATGCTCCGGGTGCAGATTCTCATTCATTGACAAAAGCATTGGGAGACAAAGTTGGTAATTATGTAGAACAGTACGTAGAAGCAATGGAGAAGGTAATCAGTGAATGCCATTGCAGTACAATTTATACCTTGAATTATACCTTGGAATACCATGAATAACTTTCCATATGACATTAACTGTAGGTGAAACTAAAGCAAGGTTTGAAGATTGCCATGAGTATATCTGGTGAAGGCAATGCTTATTTGCAAGTATGACTACCTTTAATTTTTTGTATGGGGGGGGGGGGGTTCTGGTGGTGTTTACTTTGTTAGGTACTTTCTAGGCTGTATCATCTTAGAAAATGTTGTCAAAAAGAGAAGAATAAGACTTATTGTCCATGTTTCACTGTTTAGGAAAGCCAATTTTGGAAGCTTTACAAGGAGGATCGACCTTCTTGTTCTGTGGTCATGAAAACATCAACTGGACTAGTGTATCTTCTTGCATGCCTCTTAGAACCTTTTATGCCATCTTTCACCATTGAGGTAATTTTAGAATATTGAGTGTTGCAACTTTTATTTCAAGGTTTTGATGTTACTAAGTAGCATTGTTAGTTCATTTTATTTGGCGATTAATTTATGTCCAGTGCTATATAGATACTTAAGCAGCTCAACTTGCCACTTGAAGCACAAATTTCGCTTTCCGATGAAAAAGGTGATGTTGAAAGGGCGAAAAGACCTTGGGAGATCATACCCGCTGGTCATAGAATTGGAACCCCGACACCATTGTTCAAAGAATTGGTATTTCTTCATCTTGTTGCTGTTCATCTGTTTTCTATCAATTTCCAGGGCTGTTTAAAGTGATAATTTGTGTTCTTGGGTGACTACTTATTGCGGTGTACCTAATGATATGCAGAAAGATGAGGAAGTAGAGTTCTACAGAGAAAAATTTGCTGGAAGTCAAGCTGATAGGATTGTGAAGGCTGAAGCCGAAGCAAAGAAAATTAGTGATAAACTTAAGGAAGTGAAAATATCAGGTTATTCTTCTCACTCTCTTGTCTCTGTGTCCACACGGGTGCATTTATTTTGTGTCATAATTGAAAGATTTGTCAACAACTCTACCATGTTGTGAACTAACGTTAATACTGTTTTATGTCTTATAGTGCATCTTGTGAGAGGACATCTTAATAAGACAATTGTTTCTAGGGGAAGTGAAAGTGCTGTTTGATTGTTTTCACAAGGCATCAAATTTGTATGAAACGTATGCTACAAGTTTCATAAGTTTAGATTCATGGAACAAGAATATCTGGATAAATCCATATTCTAGTTTCTATCATTGTGTGGGTACGAACGATCCTCTCTAGACTTTTGCTTCAACTCTTCCTAGTTCTCTATTACTCCCATTAGATCTGATGAACCCACACGCCACAGAGAGCATTTTGAATTATACTACGATTATTTGGATCATGATAAACCAATCTTGCTGGTTTCATTACATAACTTTGCCACTACTGTGCTGAAGCTTCAGACATAATGCTCTGCAGTGCGTACTGAGCTCAAAATACTATCAATATGTTTTTGTTTGGCTAACTTGTCAAATGCAAGTGAGGGAGTTGGTGGATTTCGACTTTAAGAGGTTCCTAGAACAATATTCTTTTTCTGGAATTGGGAGAGGACAGTTCGGAAAGGCTCAGTGTCTATTTAGATTATTAGCTAGAAGATGTGAGTGATGAGGAATGTCTGTGTGTGTGTGAGATGGATTTATTGAAGAAGAAAGGAGCGTCTCTGTGTATTAAATGACAGGAACCTTACATTATTCTTCTTTGGGGTAGGATGGGTGGGAGTTAGTTGGGTTCTCTATAAAGAAGCCTTGGGTATCCAACTTTTGATTTAGCAGCATCATCCAAAAGTAAAACCTAACCCAGAAGTTAAAAAGTATTCTGATTTGCGTCTGCGAAACAGGTTTAAGAGTTTTAACTATGGATGCTCCTTTACCTATCTTATTGAAAAAAACTATGAAATCCCTTTTCAGCCAATATTGCATTTTGTAGATTTCTTATTAAACAACCTGCAAAATCTGATTGATACAAATGGAAGAATTTTGTGTATAAGATTTGTATCATGTCCAAATTTAGAAGAAACTATGTGCACTAAAATGAGGAGTGGTATATTCTCTGGAATAGGACTGAATATCAACTGCATCAGACACGAGCATAATGATAAATTTTAGAGAGAGCATTCCCGGAAGCATGCAAGCATTACTTGGTTTTTGAGTTAGAAGGGTATCAATTTTTCTCACTGACCATGTCTCTATTTTCTGTAGATGGAAAGACTGCAAAGAAGGATAAAACCAAAAAATCTGCAGAAGCCAAGCCCAAGGTTTCAGCTCCTGCTGATGCTGAAATTTCCATTAGTAGACTTGATATTCGAGTAGGTCTCATTACTAAGGCTCAGAAACATCCCGATGCTGATTCTTTATACGTTGAAGAGATTGATGTTGGTGAACCACAGCCTCGCACAGTTGTTAGTGGCCTTGTCAAATACATACCCCTCGAAGAAATGCAGGTACCCCTGACTTTTGCAGCTTTATCGTAAGATTTTATATGCTATTAATCCCACTTCCAGTGGAACACCTGCTCAACTATCTTTTCTGCATTAGAATCGGAAGGTTTGTGTTCTCTGTAACCTGAAGCCAGCATCCATGAGGGGGATAAAGTCTCAAGCAATGGTCCTTGCAGCTTCTAATAATGATCATACTAAGGTGAGCAACCATTTGTGCTGTTACCTGTAAACTGCATATCCGTTTATTGGTAAAAGTGGACAAAGTTCTCCCATCAAAGCTAGAGTAAGTTGTTTACTGGATAATCTGGTTGGAAATACCTAGGTTTTCTTCCCAAGGAACCATGTAATTTTTCGAAGCTGATTATCAGACTGATTATGTGCATGTGACAAAACTTTTAGGAATTATTTACTGGGAATAATTATGAAAGGATGCAAAAGTATTACCAGATTAAAAATTATGGATTTTGCATTGTCAGGTCGAGTTGGTTGAACCTCCTGAAGGAGCAACTGTTGGTGAAAGAGTGACATTCCCAGGGTTTGAAGGCTCGCCTGATGATGTCCTAAACCCCAAGAAGAAGGTCTGGGAAACACTTCAAGTGGATTTCCATACTGATAAGGAGTTGGTGGCTTGCTATAAAGATTTGCCATTTACAACCTCAGCAGGTGCCTGCAAGGTTTCATCTATCAGTGAAGGTTCAATCCGATAGGCCAACGTTCTTTTCATTGAAATTCCTGAGATTTTGACCCATCGATACCCAAATGTTCAATTGCTGAAGAATTTGAAGAACAATATATTTTTTTTTTTTGTTGTTGTCTGATTAAAAGTGAGTAGGATCTTGCTAATTTCTGTGTACCCTGTTATAATATTTTGGCACCTATTTCACCTTTGGATTTTCGTAGATGAAAAATCCGTTGGGATTTGTCAGGATTCTGTTCTGAAAGTTATACATGGAGAGATACTTTTCTTATATGCTTAGGTTGTAATTTACTGAATTTCCTTTCCACAATATTCTTGGCCTACGATTTGTTCAGAATTATTAAAATCTGAGATCACGTCACATTAAAAAAAAAATCAAGAATTTTGGGGAGTTCGGGTGAGACGTATCTCCGAGGATTTTCTCTACTGTAGGTCCCTCTAATCCTATTGTGAAGAAAAATGTGGCGTGGTAGCAAATTTATGTCTAACTATTAATTCTAATATTGATTTTTTAAATCAAATTATTGTATGGTATATTTATGTTCAAATGTATTTATGTTTAATATTTAATTATAACTTAAATTATTTTGCATATAAATAATTTTAGAGAGTTATAATTTAATGTAGCTTAATTTGTATCGTCATCAGTTATTTGAAGAAGGATTAAATCTCCACTAGTCATTGTGATTTTATTTATACGTGCATCATTCAATCATAATCCTATTTGAAAATCAAAAGAATTGAATCACCACCGTTTATGTATTATTATTGTGATTTATTTTTATGTAATGTATTTTATGTTATTTTAATGTATTATTACGGTAATTTTATTTTAATGTAATGTATTTTATGTTATTTGTTGTATTTTAAGTTTTTGAATTTTTTATGATTGCATTATGATTTTTTTTAATTCTATTTAAGTGAAATTAACCATAATATTAAATCTAAAAATAACATAATTTTATATTTAACATCTTAATAAAAAGAAAAATAGAAAATTAGTGCAATAAAACAAAAAAATAAAAAAAGAAACAAATTTAAAATAGGAAAAAAAAGGAAAAAGAAAAAAAAGGGGCAAGAGGTTGTTCATCCTGTTGGAACAACAGAGGGGAGCGTGGCGTTAGGTTGGAGATGAATTTTGGCCAAAACAGTGGCAGTCGCAATTGTGGCGTAGGGTTGGAGATGTCCTCAATTTTAGCTTGCGTTACTCAGGCTAAAACATGCCAATTTTAGATGAGTGAGAAAAGTTACCGGGCTAAACAAGAAACCTTTTTTAGAGCAATTAAATAAGAATAATTTTTTTCTTACACTTAAAAAAATCTGTGGAAAATTTGGGTCGTGACTCGTAGGAATGAAAATAGAACAGACGGGGTATATTTTGGCTTGGTTAGCAAAGATAGTTCTGTGTCTTTCCTCAAGAAAAAAAAAAAAAAATAGTTCTGTATCTGACGTGTTATCTATTTGATATTTTTATTTAGGCCTAAACATGATTTATTTAACTATGCCAATTGTGCCTAAAGCCATTTAAAAGCTAACTAAAATAAATTATAGAATTTTTTATGAAAAAAGAGATATAGATGTCATGCTGACTCGGTAACTCAAAAAATTCATAAAAACTTCAAACAATCATAATTTGTTAGTTTTCTATCAAATTAATGCAACTAATATATCAAATTAAAGGTATTTTAATCCTCTTTCATTTAAGATCAGTGAAGCATATGTTTATCTAAAAAATAGACAAAAATAAAAAAGTTTTGTTTTCACACCGTCACGCGTATTCAAACTTAGAATACTTCATTAGCATACGATAAATGTTTCATTAGCATATGACAAATGTTTCGTTAGCATCAATTATATTGTTGTAAAGGTTTATACAATCACAATTAGGTATGCTTCGTTAGATATGGCAAATATTTTGTTAGCATCAAATATATTATTATAATAATTTATTTCATTTCAATTAATATATTTTTTGTTAGCATCAATTATATTGTTATAAGAGTTTATTTAATCCCAATTAGAATGTGTTTTGTTAGCATATGATAAATGATTCATCAGTGTCAGTTATATTGACATCGAATATACATTAACCATTAAGATTTTTTTTTTTGTATTAGAATGTAACGTTAACATTGAAATATGCTAATGAAAACATCATAATAGTACTAATGTAGTGTAGTTATATTTCCTAATTAACAGAATCATATGCGTTTAATATTACATATGTATAATCATTGAATAACTTCTATCCCAATTAGAGATGCTTCGTTAGCATGTGATAGATACTTCATTAGTATCAGCTATATTGTTATAAGGGTAAACATATCAATTTTAGGGTTCAATAATTTAATCTTATTGAATTTCATCATTTGCTCCTATTAACACTATCGTATGCTAACATAAGCATTATGTAATACTAAAGGAATGCATTATATAATGCTAACGAAGAAATAATATAGTGGATTGAAGCCAAATAATGCAACTAACTGACAGCTGTGTATTTTACACAACTTTTGGATATGAATTGATGATGTTTATTATATGAAGTTGTGTATTTTATATAGCTTTTGTACTTATATTATTATCATTTGGAGTTTTTGACGTGTTTGTTAGTTTTGCAGTAATAGTTGTGATTTCGTTGCATATTTGAAGCAAAACAGTTAAATACGGACAAGAGGAGTTGAAGAGGGATTTAATTAGGCTCTTGAGCTAATTAAATATACTGAAATAAAGCATAATGGATTGGATTAAATTATTAAAACTCGAAGAAATTCGAAGCCCATTGTGAAATACACTTGGGTCGACCTGGCTCAGTGAAATTTGTAAAGGCCCGAGTCGACTCGACCCAACTTCACCTGGGTTGACCTTGTGCAAAAATAGTTCTCTGGGTCGACCCAACTCACTCGATCGACCCATGCGTGCGACCAAATTGAATCTCACGTAGCAGCCGGAGACTGCTACATGTACATCTACGTGGACACCAAATTGCCTTAAAATACACGAACTTTGGACTAGTTTTATTTTTTCACATGACTTAAAAAAGACCAAAGTTAGTGTTTTTTTTGGACTTTTCCTTGTATTACAACGAACGTGATATAAATACTTCAATTTATATTTTTCAAAAATAATTGCAGAACAAGATATAAGTTTTAATTAACACTATTTGACAGTTGTGATATTGTTGATCTCAGTAATTCATTTAATATGCATTGAAAATCATACTATAACTTTAGGGTGATGCATGTGGTGTGAAAATTTATCACTACGATGTTTAGAAGGATTTGAGTCGTTATATACTTATATTATTAACAGGTTTAAAAAATAATAATAATAAAATAGACAAATTAAAAATTTGTTCAACAATATTAATGGAAATCTTCAATTATAAAATTATTTGAGATTATCTAACGTATAAAGTTATCTTTAAAATTCTATTAAACATATATGAAAAATTAATATATATTCTATGTGATCACTTAATTTTAAATTTAATTAATTGGGTGTGTAATATTAATCATCAACATATAAGATACGTCATGATCCTCACGGACCATTATTGCCTTGATAATTATTGGATCCAAAATTCATATATATATATATATATATATACAATTTAATAGAATATTATTATTTTGAATACCCAACATTATACTAGCTTAAGTCCGATATTTTTCTTTAAATAGAGAACTAAAAATTTGTGATTATTATTTTATTTTATTTTTTTGAGCCTAAATTTTATATATTGTTGAACTAAGAAAATTCAAACAAATTTCATTATATGTATTTGCTTATTTTGTAGATTAGTTTATCGTTAATTATTAATTTTAGATGAAATTTATAATAATAATTCATTGTACACACATTCAAAATGAATATAATTTCTATAAGCAACACATCAAATAATAAAATACAATATCTGCTACAATAACTTTGTAGTAATAATTGATGAATTTGTTGCATTACACGAAAAGTCAAAAAACAAACAAATTAAAATTAATCATTTTTAATTCGTATGAAAAAACAAAATCAGTTCAAAGTTCGTATATTTTAAAACAATTTAGTGTTTATGTAGATGTACACATGGCAGTCTCCGGCGGCCATGTTAGATTCAATTGACCGGAATTTGAAAATCATGTAAAAACCAAATAAGGCCTGAGTTTATGTTATTAAAACTATATTTTTTTTAAAACATGTAAAAACAAAAAACACCCCAAAATTTATGTATTTTAAGGCAATTACAGTTAATCCATTATATATCTTAAGCTTTTAAATAATTTTAGTTGAAGACGTATATTATAAAATGTTTTTAATATAAACAATGAGGGATTTATTCTCTTCTCTTTCAAAATGTTGTGTGCTAATGAAATTGAAATCTAACGTGCAATTAGTGGGCAGCACATATGTAATTACGTGCGGGAAAGTTTTAAATGGCATAAGTTATTCTTTTAAATTATTTAATTTTATGTAGTGCAAGAAATATGTAAGTAGTCGCCCACTATAATGCCGTTCAATAATTGGGAAGTCAATTAAAACAATGCTGTTTGCTTCGAAGATTGATCCCTATATATACATAAAGCTTGATATTTCTTCAACCATCAAAACACAAAAAAGAGCCCCTAGAGATGGAACAACGAGGGCAACTGTCCTTATTAGTTTGTTTGGCATTTTACATCACCATCTCTCAAGCATCTTCATATAAACCTTATGTTTACTCATCACCTCCGCCACCTGAAGAGTATGTAGAGCACCCCGAATACATCTATAAATCTCCACCTCCACCAGCGAAAAAGTACTCTTATAGCTCTCCCCCACCGCCACCATACCACTACAATTCACCACCACCTCCAAATAAGGTAGAGCATCCTGAATATACATACAAATCCCCACCTCCACCAGCGAAGAAGTACACCTATAGCTCTCCCCCACCGCCACCATACCACTACAATTCACCACCACCTCCAAAGCAGGTAGAACACCCCGAATATACCTACAAATCCCCACCTCCACCGGCGAAGAAGTACTCCTATAGCTCTCCTCCTCCGCCACCATACCAGTACAATTCACCACCACCTCCAAAACAGGTAGAACACACCGAATATACCTACAAATCCCCACCTCCACCGGCGAAGAAGTACTCCTATAGCTCTCCCCCTCCGCCACCATACCATTACAATTCACCACCACCTCCAAAACAGGTAGAACACACCGAATATACCTACAAATCCCCACCTCCACCCGCCAAGAAGTACTCCTATAGCTCTCCCCCTCCGCCACCATACCACTACAATTCACCACCACCTCCAAAGAAGGTAGAGCACCCCGAATATACCTACAAATCCCCACCTCCACCTGCCAAGAAGTACACCTATAGCTCTCCCTCACCGCCACCATACCACTACAATTCACCACCACCTCCAAAGAAGGTAGAGCATCCCGAATATACCTACAAATCTCCACCTCCACCAGTGAAGAAGTACACCTATAGCTCTCCCCCACCGCAACCATATCACTACAATTCACCACCACCTCCAAAACATGTAGAGCACCCCGAATATACCTATAAATCTCCACCTCCACCGGTCAAGAAGTACACCTATAGCTCTCCGCCACCGCCACCATACCACTACAATTCACCACCACCTCCAAAACAGGTAGAGCACCCCGAATATACCTACAAATCCCCACCTCCACCGGCCAAGAAGTACACCTATAGTTCTCCCCCACCGCCACCGTACCATTACAATTCACCACCACCTCCAAAGCAGGTAAAGCATCCCGAATATACATACAAATCTCCACCTCCACCGGTCAAGAAGTACACCTATAGCTCTCCCCCACCGCCACCGTACCACTACAATTCACCACCACCTCCAAAGCAGGTAGAGCATCCCGAATATACATACAAATCCCCATCTCCACTGGCCAAGAAGTACACCTATAGCTCTCCCCCACCGCCACCGTACCACTACAATTCACCACCACCTCCAAAACAGGTAGAACATCCCGAATATACCTACAAATCACCACCTCCACCGGTGAAGAAGTACTCTTATAGCTCTCCCCCTCCACCACCATACCACTACAATTCACCACCACCTCCAAAGCAGGTAGAGCACCCTGAATATACCTACAAATCTCCACCTCCACCACCATACCAGTACAAGTCACCACCACCTCCAAAGCAGGTAGAGAACCCCAAATATACCTATAAATCTCCACCCCCACCACCAAAGAAGTACTACTATAACTCACCCCCACCACCAAAACATGTAGAGCATCCAAAATACACATACAAGTCACCACCCCCACCAGCGAAGAAGTATTACTATAACTCACCACCACCGCCGACATACTATTATAAATCACCACCGCCTCCAAAACATATTGAACATCCAGAATACATATATAAATCACCACCGCCACCTACTAAGAGTTATTATTACAATTCGCCACCACCGCCAAAGCACATCAACCATCCACAATATTCTTACAAGTCTCCACCTCCGCCACAATACTCTTAAAAATCACCACCTCCACCGTCTCCCTCTCCTCCCCCACCATATTACTACACATCTCCTCCACCTCCATCACCATCTCCACCGCCACCTTACTATTACAACTCACCTCCTTCTCCCAAGGAACACTAAAACAAGCTGGACTGCTTTTTTCACATTTGCGTCACATCTTGCAATCGTTTCCTTATTCATCGAGTTAATTCATGCTTCAATAATGAAGTGGTTGAGCGAGATTGTTGATCCGTGTCTCGTTGTATCATTTTTTTTCTCTCTCTAGTATTGGTTACGAATGAAAATTGATATTGTGATTTTTGAATTATATTATATATATCCCATGCAAATGAAAGGCTTTCGATTCTATATGCAATATTTCTCATATAGAATAGTTCTTCACGATGCATGTGACACTCGAGACTTTTTTTCCCTAAATAAATCGCATGTATTTTATCTAAAAATCGCATATAGTTCTTCACGATGTGATCGTGACGCAAATAAAAATTTAAATCAGACTAATATGATTCTGAGTTCATCAGGTCCCATTAATTGTGATAACAATAATAAAGTGATTATATTTACTGGATGCTGACGTGTGGCTCACACATTGCTAATTTTTTAAGGGCAAAAACATTTTTCACTATTGAAGTTGATTTACTTGATCCAATCAAATTATTAAATTAAGATTGTTTGGATTTTCGGCGGACACTATGTGTGCTGAGGAACTGATAAATCATTTCAATTTTGTAGTGAAGTAATTAATTATTTCAGTAGCCAAACATATATTTATGCAAGCTTTATCTGCCATTTTCCTTTTCTTTTCTTGTATTTTTTATACAACTATCCGGCATTACACACATTTAATGAGCTTTCGTATAGGAATCACTGCTTCTCAAAAAGTCCAATTGAAATTTTCACCAAATAAACATGAAAAAAGAATATATATATATATATATATATAGGGATGGGATCTGGTGAGAACCGGGAACCGATCTCATCCGTCCATCCTGCAAAATCGACGCCCCAGATCCATCTAGATTTTCGGTGGCATTTTTGTAATTATCACGAAAATATTCAATTCGCGCGTCTCATTAAGGGTAAAATCGGAACTGAACTCAAAAATTGCCCAGCTTCAATTTTAGCATCCAACTCCGCACATTTTAGCCTCATGCATTTCTCATTTTAGCATGTGTTGATAAACAAAAATAGAACGATGATTTTATTGGAATGAAATGCAATACAACCTATTTGGGGACAGTGAACCCTAATGAGAATCTCATAATTACTAGTTGGGATCAGGAACTTAATAAACCCTAATTGGGAACGGTGAACCCTAGTGGAAAATGTCACATCAATTTTAGCCTCCTACTTCGATAATTTTAGCATTATGCGATTCTCATTTTAGCCTCATGCGATTCTCATTTTAGCATCAGAACAAAGGGAAGAATTATTAAATTACTATATTACCCCTCCGTCCAGAAAGTTGCCGAAAATTACAGGAATGCCACCGCCCATCCACTTAAATCTGATTTAATCTGGACCGTCCAAATTGAGTCAAACAAGGGCTAGGATTGGTTCCTAGTTCCCACCTGGGGGGAAGGGTTCTCATTTGATCATTTCCCTATATATATATATATATATATATATATATATATATAATTTTAATTTACTTACATAGGCCACAATTATTTTTATATGCATATAAGTATTTTAATTTAATAAGTAAAAAAAGGCAAAGTCTCCTATCAGACTTTGAAAACTAAAATTCACGAAATTAGACCTATCAGACGGGATTATTTTATGTTTTTAGGGTTTTTTTGGGAGTTTTTAGGGGTTTATTTTGTGTCTTTTAGGATTTTTTTGGGGTGTTTTTAGGGGTTTATTTCAATTTTTAGGGTTCACTAATTGTATTTTAGGGTATACAATTTGGGGGAAAAACACAAAAAAACTGAAAAATCGAAAAAAAAATCAGAAAAAAAATTGAAAAAAATAATAAAAAAATAAAAAAAATATTACAGGCGCGTGTACCCCACGCGCCGCGCGTAGCCCGCGCGTGTGTGGTACACGCGCCTGCAGAAATGGTTTTTTTAAAAAAATTGAGCCGGATCGGATCGTCTAATGGGTCGGTCCATCAGACCTCATGTATAGGAGAGTAGCGCAGTAAAAAAAAGAACCAAATATGACATGATCTTATTATCAATTAATATAGGGAAATTATTTGATTGAAATAGGCGATTGTAATTTAAAAATTGGACGGCGTAATTGAGGCCTCTTGTGCCATGAATTTGTGATTAGTTTCTAAATGATCTCCAATTTGAGAGCGAATTCCGAGGGCTCAATAATCTTGTACGCTCATATACATTAATTACTTTAATCTTTAGAGAATTCTTAACAAGTACTCCATATATATATCAACTTCACTTCAAGAAGCGAAACTGACCAGGATTTGAGAAACGCCGTCCATTAATTAATCTTGAGGTTAGATGTCTACTTATTTTTCAAATAGTTAGGGCACTCCAAATGCACCTTTAATTTCCCATTAATTTAAGGAGATGTTTGTTTCAACAAAAATAAAATATAAACTCTAATGGTTGTCTTTTAGACAGTTTTACGTTGATTATAAATTAGTCCTTTATCCCCCTCCTAAAACAAAATCAATTATAAAATAGTTGAAAATTAAACTTACAAATTTCAAATTAACTATTTCTCCCGTTTTTAAATAAGTGTCATTCTAACATTTTAGTTTTGTTCCAAAAAAAAGTGTAATTCTACAAATTCGAGACAAAAAAATCACATTTTCTCAAATTTGCCCTCATTTAATGTATTCAAACATCTATATTTAACTCATTTAATATATTCACATAATGGTGTATTAAGTTAATTAATTTGTATGCATGCATCCAAAATAACATTTAAATTGAAACGGATGGAATACAAAGGAAATCATCTAAGCGCGCGCGCGCGCACACACACACATGTTAATATAGATTTACAACTCATTCATTTAAACGCAATAATTATACAGTAAAACTTCTATATAAGAATACTCTATATAAGCATAACCTCCTTATAGTAATAAAAAGTTATGGTCCAACTCGAGACCTATTATAAATAAAAATAAATTCTACATTATAATATTTAAATATTTTTTAGGACCATCCTTAAGAATTTTACCTCCATATAATAATAAAATGACATTAAATTATATATATATATATATATAATATCTAGAATTATTTAATTATGATACATTAAACGTAAGATGATATGAAATATGTATCTAAAGTTGAATGTGATACATATATAGATTTTTTAAACATATATAGTACATGAATGAATCTTTTAAATCTAATATGTATACACAATGTACATGAATGATATACGTACATTTGATTTTTCAAAATTCATGAATTCTTTTTTTAGGGAAATTTTTTTCATGAATCGTATTTATCTTTTTTAGAATCGCGTGTTTTAAAATATGAAGATACACATTTTAAAGTGGCATATAATGTATTTTTTTAAATTATAAATTTTTATATGTAAATCTCTATTTAAAAATAAATTCTCTATTGTAATATTTTTCTATAGCCCATATTACCGTATAATGATATATCATTGAATCAATTGACGGCGACCCCAAATCCATCGTGATAGAAATTTCGTTTTCAATTGTGTATACCTAGCAGTTTGTGTGGTAGCCTTCACATTATTTTCCATAGGTGGGGGCATCCATACATAAAAATATCTTCTATTTTAAATAGTACCCCAATCTATATATGAATTTTGAATTTTTTAGCATTAAGTAGAACAAATGTTTTGATCGTATATATATGAAAGGAAAAATAGAAATATAGACCATAAAATATTTGGAGAGTCATATGCCGCACAAATGGTCTCTTCATAGTTGATATATATAAATAATAAATGTAGTTGCTCGATCATAAATAGAGTGGAAAACCCACAACCTTCCCAAAAATGGTTTGGAAAAGAATAGTATTTATGGCTGTTTTCTTAGTTATGACTCTTCTTCTCTTTTCCTCACAAGTTGCAGAAACTAGAGATCTGACTCAGGCGCCCACTAGAGTTCTATGTAAGTAGTTTCTTGATTTCTTCCAAAATGCATGCTAGCTAGCTATGTTTTAGTTTTTTCTTATATATATAAGTGATTTTTTAATAATTGCTTTTTGTTTATATCAATATTTGAGTAATTAAAAACCGATGCACTTGTGCTCAATTTGGGCGAATAAAGGGTCACAGGATGTAGCGCCCCTCACATTTCCGAACTTGTTGCACTACTTTGTGTTTCATAATCAATTTTGTTTTTTCTTTCGTTTTCTTCTTCAATTTCATTTTCTTAATTTAGTTTAATTTTACATTTGTTAATATGATTGATTATACCAATTAGGGTATATAATTATTTTTAGTATTTAATTATCAATTTTTAATCATTAATTAATTATTATTATTATGGTTGAGGTTGATTAATTAAAATTCTGCAATTATATATAAATTTAAACCTATAATTTTCTTATTTTACTTTTTGTTGATAAATGTTGATTATGGTTAATTATGTAATAACTAATTTTTAATTTTATAATAAGTATTTAAAACAAAAAATTAATAGTATAAGAGCGGCATGCGGCTCCATTTGCAGTGTTGTATATTAAGAGGCTGTCAAATTGACTACACCTTTTTTGTAGGGAAATTGATTACATCTTTTATATATGAAATAGGTATGATTCACTTTATGTTAAAGATACTTAAAATGAAAATTATATCCCATATAATGTATATCCTTTCAGATTATACTCACAGATGATCGTGTTACATCATTAATTTTTTTTAAAAATTGTTAACGTGATACGATCTCTTCAGTATGTCCCCGATATATACTTGAATTTCATTGTGGCTAGCTATATATATATTTTCAGCTAAGGAAAGTGAGAAGATAGGAAGTGATGCTCGTTTTGAGTGCCCCAATGGGTGTTGTGGTGTAGCCAGCCCATATTGCCGCTGCTGCTGAAGAGCCTAACACTCACACTCCAACCAAGCCACATGAATATATAACTAAAGTAACTCAAGTCTCTTCGTGGACGATGTCAATTGTGGATGCATGTGCTTATTAATTAGCCCAATCTTTGAGATGATTACCAAAAATGTTTTTTACATTAAAAATATAAATTTTAAGTCATTTTTCAATTACAACATTACCTTGAAATTATTGCAAATAAAACACAACATTTAATTAGTTACTTTTGCAGTTATATATAATACGCCCAATTTTATTTCTTCTATTGATTTAGCCCAATGCGACGACTAGCTAAACTTACACATGTACAACTATGTTAAAAAACAATGCGAACAAACCCCATATGGGATATGAGTTTGGGTATTGAATTGGTGGATTTTTTTTTTTTTTTATGTCTTGTAATTGTAAAAAACTACTAAATGTAGTGTTCTATTTGCAACAATTATAAAGTCATGTTATAGTTGCAAAATGACATAAATGCTGTAATTTTTTATACAAATAACACCTACAAAATGATAAAAATGTTCCGACCTTTTAACATTTTTACAACTGCGATAATATTTTATGGTGTGGTCCTACATGAAAATTTAGTCCAAAATAAGAAATTACCATGAAAAATTACATGGTTCACCACATTAACATATTGTGTTAAAAATTCATGTAAGATCCTAACTAGCCACGTCATATTTTAGATACTAAAAATTTACTCTGTGTTAGATTTCCGAAAAAATACTAACATATCATGATATTAATTTTGCAACTTTTTAAATGTCGAGACAATTTTGTTAGTTATAAAAAAGACAATATCTTTTTTGTAATTTTTTAAATGTCAAGATAGTTTTGTTGATTACAAATGTCAGGATATCTATCTATCTATATCTATATATATTAAAGTAAAATTGTAGGGGTAAAATTGTCAAAAAAGGGAGAAAAATTTACTTAGAAAATTGATTCTTTGCCATAATTATACCAAAATATGTGTTAGCTGTATTGTTCTTTGGGCTCGCCTAAACCTCTTGCAGGCCCTTTAGGCCAGTGTTCGATTCTTTCCCAGTTCATTTTTCATTTTTTTCCTTTATCATATTTTTTTCATTTTTCTTTTTATTATATTTTTAATTATTTTCAATTATAATTATTCTCTTTATATAGTAATGATTTTCAATTATTTATTTAAGTACATTGTAATTATTGGTATATATACATGTTTTTGTTTATCAACCTTTTCAATTCTTATTATTATTATTATTATTATTATTATTGAGCAGAAAGATCACATATATTAAAGTAAATCTTGTTCAACAGACAATATGTCTGACAAAATAAGACCCGGGACAACACCGGTATATAAATAAAAAGCTTGATTACTACTAGCTAACTTGGTGAGAGAATGTGCCGTAATATTCGCGGATCGACGTGCCCAAGCATAGATAACCTCGTCAAACTGATTTGCTTCCACTCTAATGGAGTTACATATCTCTCCTCTATACGAGAGGTCTTCACGAGCGGTTAGACTGCATCAAAAGTTGTAGCCCCTAACAATCAGTTTCAATAACGATTTTCCAACCTCCGTAGCTGTATTGACTCAACACTACCAAAAAACACGCTCATACATAACAGATAAAATCCGTTATCTATGTTATTATATGAGTGTTACGTATACTGGTGTTATGTATGATTGCGCTCATATATAACGGAATAATATCCGTTATCTATGTTATTATACATAACAGTTATAGCAACAAACATGACATCGGATATTACGTTATCTATAACTCTCATACATAACGTTTTCTTCCGTTATAAAAAATTAACTTCCTCAGTTATCTATGAACTTTTACATAACCGTTTTTTTCATACATAACATTTTTCATTGCGTGATCTATTACTGTTATATATAACGGTTCGTACCGTTATGAAAATTCATTTTTCTCCGTTATCTATTACTGTTATATATAACGGTTTGTACCGTTATGAAAATTCATTTTTCTCTGTTATGAAATATACCACATGGATTAATACATAACGTTGTTTGTAGTTTAGATAACGTTTTTTTACGTTATGTATGCCTGCTATAAATCTTTTTATAGATTTTCAGCAATTAAAATAATTCTAAAACAATAAAAATAATTGAAATTCCCATAAATCATCGTATATCTAATTCAAAAAATATTCATACATTTATCCGAATATAGTCAACATTCTACACATGTTTATATCGTACTAATGACAAAACAAAGATAACATATATATTGTAACTAGCTAGCTTGCCATTTCGATCGGAACAACTTTTTCAGTGATTGAGAGGCGCCATTCAACTCAACTGCTCAACTATAAACCTTCCACGGTTGGAGAAATAAGTGGTAACAAATAATCAACACAATACTCTTCGAACTTTTCAAGATAGCAAGATAGGAACTAAAGACTGTTTCCTAGCAAATTAAATTGGCAAGTTTCAAATTTATATATGGAAGCTTACAACCAACAGAGACATGAGATTCCAGCCCTATTTTCTAACTCTTAGCGCCAAACACACTGGTCTTAACTTCACAACATGTTAATTTAGGATATTTAAAATATCCGTTATGTATGAAGTGTTATGTATGAGGGTCTTTTTTGGTAATGCAAGTGTGAACACCAAGCCTTGAAGTCTTTTGTCTTCAACCTTGTTGTTTTGCACAATGAATTTGAACACCAACTAGTACTCCATATCAAACATACACTTAGCCAAAAAAATAAAAATGTGTCATATAAATAATGATAATATCTAATGCATGCACTCATGCACTAACAAACGTTTTCAAAACTTAATCATAGATAATATACATTTTCACAACATAATCGCTATAATTCATTTCTAATTATGTCGGAAGTTAAATTCTATTTTTTGTTAATTATTTTGGAATATTAAAATATTATATTTTATGACAATAACATCAAATAATATATAAATATAAAATTTAATCCATAAGTTAATACATATTAGAACACACAATGACGTGTTGTCATTTAATTTTGGTGATGCATTTTATCTTTCAATGAATATTATATAAAATTGATATATGTGTATCGCACACGAGAAACACTAATTTTTATAATCTTTTTAAAAAGTGGGGACATTTTTGTCATTTATCCTTATTATCTATATAGACACGCACATTCCAATTAAAAAATGTTGCAAATCGGAATTCAAACCTTTGTGGATTTTAGTAACTACGGTAGCAATCTGCTCTTTTTTCTAATATTTAAATTGCTATACTATTTTTTCTAAAAATATTTTTTTTATGTGTGATATTAATTGTTTAAGTCTAATAAGCTGTACCTAAGTAGGTTTAATAAATAGTTAATGTAACACCCCGGAAAAATATAGTATTTAAATTTATTATATAGTAAGAAATTTCATGAAATTACAACCCAAATTATTTTGGACTAGTTTAATTATGGACTTAGACATGGTGTAAGGTCAAGTAATGTCTCGACCTTAGTTGAACATCTAAGTTAAAATTAGAATTCATATTTTAAAAGTAGACGTTAATGGGATCGTTTCAGTATCAAAATCATTTAAATTGGACTTCATTTGACCCTCTTCTATTTCATTAAATATTTTGAATTGAATTTATTCCTTCAAGCCCAATAGTGCAAACTTGAGCCCAATTAATAAAAAAAATACTTTTTGATCCAACAATTTGGCCCATTTACGTAACATGTATTTGAGACTAATCTAATAAAGAAACTCAATTCAAAAGAAAAGGCATTAGGCTAAAGCATTTCATTTGCCAAATCAACTTTGCCACTTGGAAATCGTTAGATAGGATGTGTGTACATATGGTTACACGTGTAATGTTGATTATGTATATATATATAATTGGGGGTTTTCGGCCTGTGATGATCCAAATTAAAAAAAAAAAGAGTAAGAAAAAAATAAAAATAAACAAAGAAGAAAAGAACGGAGGAAAGAAAATTGGAGGAAAAAGAAAGAAAAATAAAGGTGAGTTTTTACCCTCCGATGTTTCTTTAATTTTTAATTCAATGTTATTTGATCTATTTAATTTCGAATTTGGTCATAAAATATTAAATGAATCTAATTTTTAAATTCATATTCCTTCAATTCTAGTTCGGTACTTAGGAATTAAATTAAGATTTTTAGAAAACATAATTTAATCCTAAGTAAGATATTGCATGTTTTTCAAATAAATTCTAAAAATTAAAATTTCTTTCTATATGTTAAATCAAGCTTCATAATTATTGAGTTAAGTTTGATACATATTTATCCATTCAATTCTGTTCGCGAAGTCCGATAAATTCTCAAATAGAATCACTAACTTGATTCAATCCATCAAATGTGTATTATTCGTCCATTTGACTCCATTTATATTCCAAATTAAGTTATTTATGATCTAAGTTATTACCTTATTGACCTATTTGAGGATTCTAAGTTAGAATTTTAATTTTATAGGTTGAGACGAGCTGAAAGCATAGTAGCATCTCACGCATAAATTGCACTGTTTATTGAGATCATCCAGGTGGATTTTTCTATAACTCACAACTTTGTTTTTAAATTCGTCCATGAAAAACATGTTAAATGTTTTAATAGCATTGTTTACGCAATGATTGGATATTTTGAGACTTCATGCACAGAGGAATTCTGACTTACAAGCATAGACGGTTTACTTTGTGACTAAATGTTTACATAAGTAACCGTAAAGTATTCATGTGATCACATTGGGTCTCTCATCCAATGAAGAAGAGTAAACTATGTTATAAAGTATGTTTATGATTGACTTTAAAGCATAAAAGTATGTATTGGACGAATATTAATGCCAACTGAGTGTTTTCTGTCACTCAACCCAAATATTTTCAAATGTTTTCAAGTCCTGGAGATTGAGCTGGTTGATGACGTGCTGCTGGATTGGGTTTTGAGGGTTGACCCTTATGTGGCTTTTGCTTAAAACCATCTTTAGAGTTATGTTTGTATGTTAAATATTAAATGTTTCCATTGGTACTCTGCAAACCTTTTAAGTTTGAAAGTTATTGACCCTAATGGTCAATTTTTGATTGTATATACAAATATTTTGAATGTGTATGAGGGTTGGTTGTGGTGTTTTTAAATGTGTGGCCTGATTGGCTATGCATATTGTTTGTTGACAGGTCATAATTGGGTTATGTGTGAGTTAGTGATTTCGAAAAGCCTTGTTGAAAGTTGACTTTGAGAACGCCTAAATGCGTGGTTTGAACATTTATTTTTTTGTTGAGGTGCTGCTCATTTACAATTATTCATAAAGTTAAATCTTATTTTTAAAAATTATTTATCACGTAAGCATGTACGTATATTTTTGGTGACGTTTTGGTCCTAGTGGGATTGGGGCGTTACAGTTAAGCGGATTAATTATTGTGTAAAATTATTTTTATGTCATGGGCATGCATGTAGGATTTTATTTTGAGAATTATACGAATTTACTTTTTTTAGCCAAGTTATTATAGCACAATTGAAATAATATTTTATTATTTATTTAAAGCTCTAAGTCTTCAAGTCCAAATGTTATGAAATCCAAATTCAAGAACCTTCTTTTCTTCTTATTCTCCACGAACATAGAACTTGATATCTCTCATATGTGATTTGGATAGCTTTGTAATCTAATCCATTCTCTACATCATCTAACCCTAAAAACTAGTATAAATAGATGACCTCACTATCTCTTTTTTATTTTTTTTTCAAAGTTTCTAGTTTCGTTTCAAGGTACGTAGATCTCTTCTAGTTCGTTTATTTTTCCTTTCTCATGCATTGCATCGCATAATTTGGGGGGTTGGTTGGTGGTATAGAAGATGAGAAAGATGGCATTGTTGGTAGCAGCAACAATGACAACAAGTGGGGACGATTTTCAGCAGTTGTGTTATTCAGCAGTTGTTGTTATTCATTTCAATCGAGTTCAATGTCAGCATGTTCCAGGAAGGTCTTCCATGAAGTTGTTCTGCTGCTGCTGTGTTGTGAATTGAAGAAAGAGAAGGAGAGTGTTAACCCAGCAAGCCACACCCTTCCTCTTTCCCATTTAATGTGGAGCGTGTTTGCTCCCACAAGGATTCGAACACGGGCACTTGCGGAAGGTCTCAACCAAGCATTAAACCACTCCATCAAAGACATTATTTATGAAATGTACAACATACTATATATTTATGATAATATGTCTTTTTTTATAATTTCTTCTTTTCTAATAATAATAATAATAATTAAACAAATATTATTTTCTATCTACATCTAAAAAAATTAAACCAACATAACTTCACTTAGTTATAAAAAATTATTAAAACAAAAAATCATAAAAATGTCAAAAATTAGTTATTTAAAAATTAAAAAACCTATAAAATATTAAAAGTAACATAAAATATTAAAAAAATAAAAATTATAAAAAAAATAAATTTGAAAAGGTAAAATAAATAAAAATATTAAAAAAATTAATTTTAAATTCTTACTTAATTAGTAATTAAAAAATAAAAATCATAAAAAATATTAAAAAATAAAATAAATTTGAATATGTGAAATAAATAAAAAAAATTAATAATATTAAATCACACAAAGCCACCGGGCTACATGGTTCGGTCTACAGACTGAACACATTTACTATTTGCATATTATTCTGTTTTTTTTTTTTTTGACTCACACACCCGACCTGTGGTCTTGAGGAGATTCGAACATGTGACCTTTGGTCTCCAAGCAATCTCACTCCACCACTAGGCCATCCCCACCAGGACTTATTCTGTTTGATATATAACTTGGATAATTAGACACTTCTCACGGAGTTAGTAGTACTCACCCCAAAAACTACTTGTCTTTTCAGGTGTTGTCTGGGGTGATGCTTAGAGGACAATATGTGACGATGGTGGTCAAGTGATCAAGCATTATTAAAGATTATTTATTTTATTTTAACTTCTTTTTATGTAGTAAATGTTAATTCATGAAATGAAATTTCCGCTGTATTTACTAATAAATTATTTTATTAAATGAAAGCATGGATAACATGCGTTTTTTTTATTAAAAGTGAAATTGAGGCGTTACAGTAACCAATCCAAGTCATATATTATTTGATATAATGATCATACATTTTTTTAAGAGAGGTGACAAACTTTTATTATACGAGAATATTAATGAAAACATACTCATTTCCTTGATTTATAAATTTTGATATATTTTCCGAATTTGGACTCAATTTTCTGATTAAATAAACAACACTTTAAAACAATTATTTTTTCAACCATGTATATTGATAAACTAACATGATAAGTATATGTTTTGCTAACATTAGGGAATTATGTTGCTAATATGAGAGAGGCTCATATTGTTAACATGATGACATTATATTGCTAGATTGATACATGTTAAACATCATTCATATAACATTGAACTACATATAATATCAACATTCATCATATTACCAATATGTGAACAACGATTTGCTAATATGCTAGTAACATATTGGTAATATGTGCATAACGATTTCCTAATGTGACTTATAAAAGTTATTGGTTTGGTTTGAACTCAATTTTTTTAATTTTTTTGCAATGAATTAACAATCTTCAATCAAACAATCATAACTTTCTTAATAGTTAATAATTTTTTTGAAATTCTTCTGTTTTTTTTAAATAGACCCGATTAATTAATTTTCCAACCATGGATGACTTATTCTTTAATTATTTTCCCATGAAAAACAATGTTTTGCGTTCAAAGTCAGGCATAAAGTAAGAATTGTCACGTTTCATATTAAGAACATCAATAAACTATAATATGTGTGTGTGTGTGTGTGTTAGCAATGTTGTGGTATAATATTAGTAGTGTCTAACAATTACAACTTGCTTATGAATGAAAAAAATATTTTTTGCATTTTCATCAATTTTTGTTCGGATAAATATGATCTTAAATAAAAGAGAATAAAAAGATTTAATTTGATATATTATATTGGTGTAAATTATTTAAAGTTATTATATATATATATATATATATATATTTTAAATGTGATGACATCACTTTTTTTTATCAGAAATGATCTTTTTTTTTTGGAATTTATCATATTTACACATATATCACCACCTTTTTGTTTGTGCCATCAACATGTGTGCAAGAGTGTGCACTAGATTATTCATAGGTTTCCTTGTGTCATCAAGATATGTGCACTAAATTGTTCTTAGATTCCACAAGGGCCATTAAAAATTAGTGGCCCAGATTAAATCCAATTTAAGGTGGCATTTTTGTAATATTTAACTTATTTTATGGGTGGAGGGTTATTTATGTAATTTAGTAATTTTTATAGGGTTTGTCATTGATTTCTTCTTCATCTCCATTTCTCCCGTGAGTGGATTCTCTCTCTCCCTCCTTTCTCTCTTCGCCACCATCGCCGCGCGCTCTCTCTCTCCATCGCCACCGCCACCACCACTGTCACCGCTACCATCGTCACCCCTTCCAACTCTCACTCTCTCTCCACCGGCACTGTCGTTGCCCCTTCCACTCATATGAAGAAATCTAACAACAGTGCGTAGCAGCGATTGATCTGTATCTTCTCTCTATCTCACTAACCCTTCAATATATCATGAAGATCTTCATCGTGTTTTTTGTATTTTAGATCTGTTACATAATCGAGCAATTTGGTGTTTTTTTTTCGATTCATTTTTTTAATATACCGCCACTTAATTATGTGTTACTATTTCGTGGATTTGATGGACTTGCCAATGGTTTTGTAATTTCTGTTAAAAAAATCAAAATTGAGCTATTTATCGTGTTTTTTGTTTCGATTTTTGCTTATATTGAATATATGTTCTTTTTGCTTATTTTTTCAAATTTGACGTTGATTAATCTTTAGTTGACGTTGATTAATCGTTGGTTAAATAATCAGTATATATATATATATATATATTTGGTATATTTGTTCGCGTTGTACATTGTTAGCATGATGCAGTTTATCTATTAGTATCATTATGATTTGTCGTTAGCATTGTGTTTTTGTTGTATATGTTACGAATTCATTTGGGAAAATATTTGCGCTAACGAATATTTATCTATATGCTAAGTAAGATGATTTTAAATGCTGACCATATAATATTATGATGACAGGTACCAACTCAAGTTTTGATGGTTTGAAGACTAGAATAGTTGTGTGATGTATGTTTTCTATGAAGCCACTAAATGGCATCTGGGTGTTTTTTTCAAATGAAGAAATCTGAACTTAAAATAGGCTAATTTGTCTTGTATTATTAGTTTTTTCATTAAATATGCTAAGTAGTATCAGCTGGTGTCTACCGTCAGTCACCATCATCGTCGTCGCCACTATCGCCATCTCTTCCATAAAAAACATAGTATAGTAATTATTTATGTATAATCTCTCTCTCTCTCTCCACTGTCGACATTGCTACGCCTTCCACCTACATGAGGAAATCCAACAATAGTAGCGACGATGAAGATCTAAAAAAGAGAAAAAAACACAGGTGATTGAAACTCGTCTGAAACTGTGCTTTTTATGTTTAGATCCTCTCACACAATCATGATCAATTTTTTTTCTAATTCATATTTGTGTATACCATCGTTGTTTTAGTGTTTCATTTTTTGTAGATTTGATGGATTTAACATTTTTTTTATGAGATTTGGAAGTCATCTGAATTTTTTTTTGAGCTTTTTCTTGTTGTGTCTGTGTTCTTTATTCACAGAAGATGTTTTTGTTGATGGTTTGTGTTTTCAGATTTAAAACTAATTAATTGTTGGTTGAAGAATTAGTACATATATTTTTAGTATTTTTGTTCGCGTAGTATGATGCTAACATGATACAGTTTATCTGTTAGCATCATTATATTTTTCTATTAGCATTGTGTTTTTGTTGTATATGTTAATATTCGTGCTAACGAATATAATCACGTATGCTAAGTATGATGTTTTTAAATATTGATGTTGTAATATTTTGATGACAGGTGCCAACTTAAGGTCTCATGGTTTGGAGACTAAAATAGGTATACCAAAATGTGAAATCTTCTATGAAGTCATTGAAAGATTTATAAGACATCTATTTTTTTCTTCAGATGAAAGAATTTACGCTTTAAATCGGCTAAATTGGCTTGTATTTTTAATTTTTGTTATAGTCTTTTTCTGTTTATTTTTTATGTTTTTGGTACTTTTGTACCTTTAATGTAGCATGAGCTAATATTAATTTTCATTAGCATATTGTTTGAATTACGCTAGAAATCTATTATATGTTGAATTTGTCTGACACAGTTATTCAATGCTAATAATGTTATATTATAATGCTAATTAAGTAATAGCATGTCGCTAACAAAGAATAATATATTGAGAGAGAACAATATATATTAATGCATTAAACCATTTTAGCATTGGCTATCAATGTTAATATCTTATTACTATAATGCTAACGAAATAATAACATATTGCTAACAAAAGATAATATTTTGACAACAAACAATACATTAGTGCATCAAGATATTTTTTATATGAGAATGCAAGTGCATTGCTAAGATTAGCATTGTTATATGTTAATGAAAATATTACAATAATGCTAATAGAATCATGTGTCTTTCATATTACATGTGATGATAATACAAACGAATATTAATAATAACAAATACTAACAAATATGTTAGTATAAATGAATGCTAATTCTATTGTTAACATTGTCATATGTTACTGTTAGCATATGATAATGCTAACAGTAGAATTACGTAATGCATATGACAATAGTATTATAACGTTAGCATTGTCAAATGATATTGTTAGCATTCTTGTCAAATGATAGTATTATAACGTTAGCATTATGATATGGTTTATTTGTTAATATCATTATGATTTGTCGTAAATATTATGTTTTTGTTTCATATGTTTAGAATTTGCTAGTGAAACAAAATCAATTTTTAAATGCTGAGCTTATAATATTATGATACAGGTTCCAACTCAATTTTATGAGGCATATGTGCCTCTTTTTTTTAGATGAAGAAATCTGAATTTGAAATAAGCTGAATTGGCTTATATTGTTAGTTTTTTGTTGTAATATATTTTTTTTCCATGTAGTTTGTACATTTAATGTAGAGTGAACGAATATTATTATTCGTTAACACATGTTCGAGTTTCGTTAAAAATATATTTTGTGTTGTATTCGTTTGACACAGTTATTCAATGCTAATATTGATTTATTATAATGCTAATGAAGTAATAATATATTGCTAACGAAGAGCAATATATTGATAGAAAACAATATACATTAATGTATTAAGATGTTTTAACATTGGATATCCAATACTAATATCTTATTAATATAATGCTAACGAAATAAGAACATATTGCTAATGAAAAATAATATATTGACAACGATCAATACATTAATATATTAAGATATTTTTTGTATGCGAATGAAAATGCATTCCTAAGGTTAACATTGGCATATGCTAATGAAAACATTATAATAATGCTAACAGAATCATGTATTTTTCATACTATGTGTGATGAAAATATAAATGAATATTAATAATAGTGAATACTAAAATATTTGCTTTCATATGCTAATATTTTATTAATACAATGCTAACGAAATAATAACATATTGCTAACAAAATAATAACATATTGCTAAAGAAAAATAATATATTGACAACGATCAATACATTAATATATTAAGATATTTTTTGTATAAGAGTGAAAATGCATTGTTAATGTTAGCATTGTTATATGCTAATGAAAATATTATAATAATGCTAACAAAATCATGTATTTTTCATACTATATGTGATGATAATATAAACGAATACTAATAATAGTGAATGCTAAAATATTTGCTTTCATAAATAAATTTTAATGTTATTGTTAGCATTGTCATATGCCACTGTTAGCATATGATAATGATGGCAGTAGAATAATGTAAAATATTTGACAACATCATAATAATGTTAGCATTGATGTAAGCTAACAGAAGCATTATATATTGCTATAAATGTTTATCATATCAATTTCAGGATTTTATAATTTAATTTTTGTGTATTTCATCATTTACTTCTATTAGCATTGTCATATGCTAATAGAAGCATTATATATATAATGCTGAAGGAATATATTTCATAATGCTAATAAAACAATAATGTAGTAGATTGGAGTCAAATTATTCAACTAATAACATTAAATAAAACAAGCATAACTTTGTCCACGATTAATATTTTTTTTAAATTATTTTTTTGTTGAGAAATAGGTTTGACTAGGTTTCCAACCATACTAAACTCTTCATTTAATTATTTCATAACGAAATCAGTTTTGCATTTAAAGTTACGTATTGTGCATGCAATAATACTGCTTCGTTAGCATATGATTATGTGTTCGTTAGCATTTGAGTGTGCCTTCGTTAGCATACGTCCGGAAGTCCGTGTTTTCTTTTTAATTTTGACCTTGAGGCGAAAATTACCAAATTGCCACCGCGTTTTTTTAAGTTCCTTTTATTTACAAAAATGCCACCGCCTCTTTGACCAAATCTTGACCATTGGATTTTGATGGATGTGTGGTTAAAGATTGGTTTACAGTTTACACACCGGGGATGGTTTACACCAGAACCATCCCCTATATATATATATATATATATATATATATACACACTACATCTTATAAATTGAATTGAAAATATTGAAAATCAATAAAATTATAACTTGAAATAAAATCACAAATATCCCCTCCGTTTTCAATTGTTTAGACCAAATAAAGTCTAAAAGTTGTGTGGTAGCCCTTCACAATATTTTCCACATGGGGTATCCACATACAAAAATATCTTCATACTACTCTAATCTATTTAAGAATTCTCTTGTCAAACACGTATTTTGAATCGTAACATATTTATTACGAGGAAAAAATGTATCGATCATAAAATATTGGAGAATTCCACAAATATTGCAGAGCACGGACTTTGAAATTTGAACCAAATTAACATGTCTCTTCACACTTCAGTGCATATATATATATATATATAAATCATAAATCATAATAGATCTCTCATTAGAATTGCTTGATGTTCTACAAATTAATAAATAGATCGAGTGGAAAACACATGCACAACCTTTGAAAAATGGTTTGGAGAAGAAAAGTATTTATGGCTGTTTTTTTAGTTATGGTTCTTCTTCTCATTTCCTCACAAGTTGCAGACGCTAGAGATCTGACTCAGACGCCCACTAGAGTTCTATGTAAGCCGTTTCTTGATTTCCTCCAAAATCTTAATTAAATTAATACAACTAAATATTTTTCAAAGAGCACTTTGCTCTCTAAATAATTTTTGTCTCAAATCAATTGCATAACTTTTTCAAATGTGTCATTGCTCGCTGTGTTACTCATTATGTTAACGTTATTAATTAGTAATATTCATTAAAAACAAACGATACCACACATTTTTTTTCTCACACTCAATATTTTCACACGCCTTTTACACACACACACATATATATATATGGATTAAACGCACACTTTCTTAAAAAATTGAAACAACTAAAATAAAACGGATTGGAACATCTTCCCCAAATCAATCGAATCATAGAGCATGTACAATTCAATGTTTGGGCTCACTTAGTACCTTTAATTTCCTACCTTGAAAAAAAAAAGATCTTAGGGTGTAAAAATATTGACTGAATTTAATTGTAACCTTGGAGCACTAAAAATTCTTGAATTTTAGAATTGATTGATTTTGTTTGTTTTGCTGCGTCTAGTTACGCTCTTTGGAGCGAGGAATATCTGAATCTATAGGTCTTGATGATCAAAATTTTCCGATGATGGTTCTAATACTTTTTATTCTTATCTTCATGAATTAGAATATGTAAATTTTGGATTTAGATACATCTACAATAAACACAAAAGAATTCGGTTGCTAATTAGTGACAAAATAAAAAATAAAAGTACAAATAAATTTTGAGGCATAAAATTCCATTCTAGATAGAGATGAAATTAAAATCAATCGTTCGAAAGCCAGTACTCTTTCCTTCGAAAGAAAAAAAGATATATTTTGTCGACGAGATTATGCCTAAATTCAATCATTATATAAATTGTTTTAGCAATTGATGAGAAGAATGAGAAACTCAAAACAACATACAAGCAATTCGGTGATAGAATCAATAATAAGATTTGACATAATTAATATGGTGTTTCACATCATGTGGATGAATGAAATTAAATATATAATATAAACATTTTTGTTAATTAATGCAATTTTTTTAGTAAATGGCTTGTGTTTATATTTATACATTTTTTTTTATTTTCTAATTTTTTTAGGAATGTCACTAGGCTACGAGCCTACGATATTATTAATTTATCTTAATAAATTTAAACTTGATATTTTAATATTTTTTACTTGATTAATTTAAATTAAATCTTCAAATGAAAATATTGACAATTTACGTATTGTCTTCCAAACATAAGATATATAGAATTTATTAGATTGACATTTGTAGAAATCATATTCCCAGATAGTAACCAAAACATCCCTAAATAGATTCTGATTAATTGAGACCGGGAGAACATCACTTATATATTTTATTCCTTTCCTAGAAACCATTCTTGAAGGCATGGAATAAGACTATTATTAAATATATAGTTGATGTTTATTGGACTTGGTCATGCATGACTGCATGAGGCCTTGTGCACACAAGACAAGACAAGACAAGACCTCCTCTAAATATAGCTAGATAGGATTTAGACATGGAGTTAATTATAATAAGATAATAAAATTATATATATGGTGGCTTTGATTTCAGCTGAGGAAAGTGAGAAGAATATTGGCGATGATTTGGTAGGAACTGAAGATAGTTATGACTGCGAGAACGGGTGCTGTGGTATTGGTCTAGACAGCTATTGCCACTGCTGCAGATGAAAAAGACCCTCCAACTCCAACCAAATTGCATTCTTTCAAAACTCTACAAAACAACACCATTTACTTTATTACGAATAAAATATTAATGAGATCTCTTCACCCGTGTTCCGCTTTTCTTTTATGTTTTTCGTCAATTTCAATTTTTTCTGCTTTAGTTTAGTTTTACAATCGCTAATTAGAGAGAAAGACCACCTATTTGTTCGTTTACCAGGTTCGGCACAAAACCATAAATAAGCTCTACTATCGGTATCGAGCTTTCGGCTTTCTGAGCCGGCAGGTCCCTTACATGAAGGCTTGGATTGAATGCTCCGGTAACTTCTTTAACGGGATGGTTTCTCCAATTTCCCCAACTCAAGACCCCGTTTTTCATCCCCCTATGAGGCTATGACAACTAACCTAATCTCTGATTGTTTAATTGCTTCATGCTGTTAGACTTTTCGTATTTCACAATCATATATTTTTAGTTTAATAATGATTATTATAAAAAAAAATTAAAACCAATTATAACATCAGGAACCATATCCAACAATTATAAAAAAAATTCAAATTAAAAAAATTATGAAATCTTAATCATAATCTTTATGTATATAAAAGCATGTACAAATGTCTCATTGGGGATGACCTAATGGTGGAGTGGTGTTATCTTGAAGCCAAGGGTCTCAAGTTCGACCCACAAGCCTGTCACACCTGGCTTGCCAAGTGTGGTTTACCTCCCCTGTGTAACCTGGCTTGCCAAGTGTGGTTTACCTCTCATATGTAACCTGGCTTGCCAAGTGTTGTTTACCTCCTCTGTGTAGGTTTGCAGACTATTACACAGGGGCGGGATTTACCCAATGCGCACTACGATAGCGGTTGCGGGTTACCCTCGACATAAAAAAAAAAGCACGTACAAATGTCCCACTTTTAACAACTTTCATTTTTTCCCGCCAAAATGCACATTCTCGATATAGTAGGTTCAATAAATATATATCATTTTAATTACATATCGCATATATAATATAATATTTTACACACCTAACTAAAAAAATTGATTTGTACATTTTTTGTCCCAACCTAACCTTTTTTCCACCATTTTTAGTCCAAAATGATATATTTCGACGTTTTTAATCATAAAAATTTAACAGCCGCTAGATGTCCGGTTAATTTTGGGACCAAAAAGTCAAAATATATTACTTGGGACCAAAAATGTGGCGGGGCGGGTCGCAGTAATACCCGCATGTCTTACACAGGTGCAACCATTGCAAGTATTTGATATATATATATATATGGATAAGAGTCACGCGGGCTCCTGTACTTTTTGGCGGGGACCTTCTAATCTCCTGTACTTTTTTTTTGGCTTAATTGGGCCCTTAAACTTTTTTTTTCGGGTCTATTAGGCCCCTCCGTCAAGCTTCTCTTGACGGGGCCGTTAACTCCAGATGAAACGATGTCGTTTCATCAATTTTCCAAATAAGGGATAAGGGTCATGTAGGCCCCTGAATTTTATGGCGAGGACCTCGCAGGCCCTGTACTTTTTTTTTGGCTCAAGTGAGCCCCTGAACTTTTTTTTTTTGTCTATTGGGCCCTCCGTCAAGCCCCTCTTGATGGGGCCGTTAGTTCATATTAAAACGACGTCGTTTTATGTGTTATTCGAATAAAAAAAAATTCTAAATTCAATTTAAAAATTGATTTCCCTCTTCGGCAAGAACCAAATGGATTTGCACAAGATGATGCATAAAGTTTCCAAGGTTTTCTATTTTCTTCAATCGTTGTATGATTTATGGTGCGTTGATCAGATTTGACGGCTCATATTTGTTTCAGTATGCTCTGTATTTCGTGTATCTTGGATTGGTGGTCTGCTTTTCTTTCCACACAGGTTGGGTTTTTGATCTGAGATTGTTGTTCCGTTTCTTGATTTTAGAAATAGAAATTCCAAGTAAAAATATATTAATCTAAATGGGGTGGGTTTAATTAATATCGGGTCGGGAGAAGTTAAAATGGGTGGGTGAATTTTTAAATTCAATTTAGATTTTTTTTATTCGAATAACACATAAAACGACGTCATTTTAATACGAACTTGACAGAGAGGCCCAATAGATCCAAAAAAAAAGTTCAGGGGCTCAATTGAGCAAGAAAAAAAGTTCAGGGGCCTATGTGACCCTTATCCCTTTTTTTTTTGGAAAATTAATGAAACGACGTCGTTTCATCTGGAGTTAATGACCCCGTCAAGAGGGGCCTGACGGAGGGGCCTAATAGAGACCCGAAAAAAAAAGGTTTAAGGGCCCAATTGAGCCAAAAAAAGTACGGGGGCCTAGTAGGTCCCCACCAAAAAGTACAGGGCCTGTGTGACCCTTATCCCTATATATATATATATTTTCAAATAAGTTTTGATTTGAAACAAACTAGTATTACATCCCGTGTGATGCACGATGAAAGATATATAAATAATTTATAATGAATAATATGTATAAATAAAATAATTAAATTACAATAAAATGTATAAATAATATAATGTTATATTCAAATTTGTTCGCTATTTATCGGTAGACAACCCATATACATGAATAAATTTACACTTTTCATTCATTGTGCCCATATAAAACAAATAACATAATTAGTTCGTCTGAGATCCATTACAAACATAATTGAATTATTTATAATTTTAGGTACAACGACAAAAATTAAAAAGAAAAAGACACAACACTATAAAACACATTTTAGAAAATTATGACATCATCAAGAGAGAATTGTCAAAGTTTGAGCAATGCTTCCACAGTTTGATTAGTTTTTCGCCATTATCACTTTTATTTGTAGAGAACGCCTCAAAATGCATCTTCAACATAATTTTACGTCTTCTTACACAGGGATATGAATGTATTAAATTATATTATTGTAAAATATTAGTCTATAGTTAATGTAAAATTAAACATTGTTTATTTTTTATGTTTGATACGGAAATAAAAAATGAATTTGAAATGTGTTGTATAAATATTTGCTTAGATCAAATAAGGTGGAATAAGAATATTTAAATATGTGCTCTTGCATATTTGAAGCTCATTTTAATATAAATTTGCTAACTAAAAAATTTGTTCATTTTCAATGTGATTTAGAATAATTAACCAGCAAAGTTCTAAAAATATGTGTGGAGTTTTGCATATAATTGAAACTCAATTAGGATTGAGAGTCATAAACTACTTCACAAGACAATATAAATAAGTGAAAAATATTTATTTAAAATGAATAATTGTTATATGATGAAATAAAAGATAATAAAAAACACAAAATAATAATTATTTTATGCTAAATAAAATAATTATGAATTTTCAAAATAAATATAAAATTAACTATGGTTAAATTTTAAAATGAAATGCATGAAAAACTTTTATTAGCAAAATGGACCAAACATTTAAAAATAGCAAAATGCATGGAAAACATTAAAATAAATATGAATGTGCCTATTTTTTTTAAAAATATCAAAAAATTAATACAATAAGAAATTATATCCAATTCAACCAAAAAATATATTCTATTTTTTAGGGTTTGTCGGTATTCGATTTTCCTCTCCCATTTTCGGTGCCCTCTAATTCATTATTCTTTAAGAATGTTTTTCATCTTAATTTTTTTCTAATCATATGCAAGTAACATTGCTATGTTAATTTTATTTTCACCTTTTGGTCTATCTTGAATATTGTGAAGAACATAATTTAAATATAAATTTTGTATTCTAATTTATAAACATATAACTTATTCAAAGTTAAAATACAATTGGTTTACATAACCATATCTTAGAAATGAGAGTAAGTAGATTGATACATAACAATATATTTGTAGATAATTGATTAAAAATGATAAAATAAGAGAATGAAAAAGAAGTTGCGTGAGGGGGGATAAAACTATGGAAGTTAGACTATTTAAATTGATTCAATCAATCTTTGTATTTGTAAGGACAATAAAAAATTATTTAAGGGTACAACTTGTAATGTAAATACTAATATAGTGTGAAATGTCAAAAAAAAAATGTTCTAGGGCACATTGTGTAAAAAATGTGTAATTCAAGAATATAAGTTGTCAAATGTCTAATTCAAAATATATATGAATATAATTAAATATATATGTCAAACATACAAATGTACATTTATATTTATATTTATATTGTATACATATGTTGAGTGTAATTATTCACATAATATATCATTGTATGTATGTAATTTTTAAATAAACCTCAATTTCAATTTAATTTTGTAGGATTATAATAAATAACGAAAAAATTTGTTTAAACTAAATGATAACTTCACAAAATGGGATCACTTGTTACAATTCGTGTTGCATTTCCTTTTCCAACTCTTTAATTTAAAAAAATATATATTTTTTCAATTTTCAATTTATTATGATTTATTTTAATTTAATTGATTTTATATTTGGGGTTCATCCTTCCCCAATTAGGGTATATTTAAAAAAAACTTAATTATGAATCACGAAATGTAATACGGATGGGAATATGGGATATGATCCGTAACTTGACAACACTAACTACCTAATAATTTTTTAAAGAAATCTAGTTAAACTAATAAATTGAAATCACTATTATATTGAGTAAAATATTCAAGAAATTAATAATAAGAAAAACAAAAGCATAATGGGCATGACAAATAATCATTAGTAATAATTAATTTATGGGAGTACTGAGAGATAGGTAATATTTTAGATTGTCGAAAATTGATTTCTTTTAAATGTGCAATTGAATTGCTTTTTGAATTTGTATAAGGTGTACGGTAGCTAGGTTAATTTATTTTGTCATAATATAAGAAGATAGATAGAACAAATTTAATAAAAATATCAAAATATAACATATATAGTGATAAATGGTCCAAAAATATATTTGCGTACGTCCAAATATTTTTTTTTACATGAACATATTATATATATTATTAACCACTTTGGTAAATATTATATATTTTATTTATAAATGTACCTGGAATAGATTTTATTTAACATCATTTATATAACTGCATTTTTTCCTTCAATTTTATCGACATAGGAGATGACAACTTGAATTTTACCTTTTTTTAATCTAATCATTGTATCCTACTAACACATACATCTATAAAATGAAATTTATTATCTAATAGGTATGGTATTGTGTTTAATAAAAACTTAAGTAGATTATGCAAATGTGAATTTTTACAATATAACTAATTTAAGCAAACAAAAATATATTTTAGTATTATATAAGTATTAAGAAGATAATAACTATGTATGTATGTATGTATGTATGTATGTATGTATATAAATACGCGTATGTATATTTGAAAATTTACAGAGACTGTACATCATAAAATAAAATATTCACATTGGATAAATAATTTATATATTAAAATGTAACTATCTAATCTTATGAAAGATGCATTAAAATTAAAAAATATTTAACATAAAATGTATTGAAATGAATTAATTCATTAAATTGACTTTAATATATTTAATTTAATATTTTGGATGTCAATATTGAGTTTTTTTTAATATATAGGATTCTTTATGATAATTAAATATATTTTAAAAATTCAACATCGACATCCCAAATTAAATATGTTTAAAGAATAAAAAATAGATATGTTAATTATTATTTTTAATCATTATATAATGAATAAATATTGAACAATTCCCATGTTGAATTATTCAAATATTATATTTTTAATTTCTATAACATTAAATTGTCTAATGGATAGGAAAACTGATAGTTACCTTTATATTGCTCTGAACGTAAATATATTTAAAATTACAAAAAATTGAGTAAATTAAATAAAAAAATTAATAGAATACGCACAATTTGAAAATATAGGTTGGTAAAAAAGCGAGAAAATTATTTATAATCGAGAGATATCCACCTAAATGTCAAAAAATATTTACAGTACAAATTAACAAATATGAAACATTTACTAAAAATAGGTACAACGATGATTATGATACAATGAGTCTAGCCACAAAATACTTAGATGAATACAATGCTATTTTATTTTTACAACAACTCAAGATTAAATTGTCTCTCTTTGTATCGTTGTGCGCATAGATAATAGATCTTCATGAAATGAACTTCAAAACTCTCAAGCAATAATGAATAGTGACATCTCCTCAAAAATTTGAAGTAATTGTGCTATTCTATACAACATAGTATTAATTAAAAAAATAGTAATGAAAAATCAAATTACAAAATAAGAATATTGGTACAAATAAATAAAGTAGATCATCAAACATGAACACACAAATTGGAGTTAAAAAAATTGTGATATAACAATCGGTATTTATAGACCTCAAAAATCCATCTTAAAGCTCACATTTTGAATTGGATGTGCACAAAAATGTGGCAATTTATTAAATTAAATGTGCACAAATTTGTTAATCAAAATTTATTGTAATCAATAACAATAAAAGCAATTCAATAGCATTCAAAGAAAATGGATCTATTGAGACCTTCAATATAAATTGTGCTTATTTATAGTATTTAGTTTTATATATTTACTTGCATATATCTAAATTAACGGATTCAAATATGTATTATTAAGAAATTAAAATATAAAAAAGGAGAAAATAAAGCCAAATCTATTTCGCGGTTCCTTCATGTATGATTCTCCACCTTCTCATCAGGAAAATGAATTATGAAAAAAACTAATATTCAGAAACGAAATTAAACTCGCCACCCCAGCATCTTCAACTCAAGATGTTTATACGCAAATAATTATGAAATATGTTTCTACATAATTCTGTTACACCATTTTCATTCGATATTTATAGATCATTGTTTTGTAGTTGCTATTGTTTGCTTCCAAATTAAACACAATGACAGCCTTCTTCTTAATGATATATTTTAAGCACAAAATGGGCGTGCTTAATGCCTTAATTAGGAGTGCCACAATTACGGTAGTAAATTATGTCATCAGAAAATCAAAATTAGGCGTCAATTTGGAGTTGATTGTAGTAGGCATTTTAATTTAGAGTTAATTGTGTTTAGTTTCAACTTTCAACCATTAAATAATTTCCCTATAAACAAATTTAATTTTTTGTATCAAAATTTTATATTCCCTGAATTATGCTTCTGTAAATAAGTTGGGAAATGATGTTGCAAGAAATAGTGACGGAGAGATAGAGCTGTATTTATGCATATATATATATATATATATATATATATATATATATATATATATAGGGAAGGGATCAAATGAGAACCCTTCCTCCAGGTGGGAACTAGGAACCAATTCTAGCCCTTGTTTGACTCAATCTGGACGGTCCAGATTAAATCAAATTTAAGTGGATGGGCGGTGGCATTCCTGTAATTTTCAACAACTTTGTGGATGGAGGGGTAATATAGTAATTTAATAATTCTTCCCTTTTGTTCTGAGGCTAAAATGAGAATCGCATGAGGCTAAAATGAGAATCGCATGATGCTAAAATGATCGAAGTAGGAGGCTAAAATTGATGTGACATTTTCCACTAGGGTTCACCGTTCCCAATTAGGGTTTATTACGTTCCGATTAGGACTCTGATCCCAACTAGTAATTATGAGATTCCCATTAGGGTTCACTGTCCCCAAATAGGGTATATTGCATTTCATTCCAATGAAATCATCGTTCCATTTTTGTTTATCAACACATGCTAAAATGAGAAATGCATGAGGCTAAAATGAGCGAAGTTGGAGGCTAAAATTGAATCTGAGCAATTTCTGAGTTCAGTTCTGATTTTGCCCTTAATGAGACGCGCGAATTGAAGACTTTCGTTTTAATTACACAATTGCCACCGAAAAATCTGGATTGATCTGGATCGTCCAGATTATGAAATGGAGGGATGAGATTGGTTCCTAGTTTCCACATGGTGACTGGTTCTCACCAGATCCCATCCCTATATATATATATATATATATATATATATATATAGGATATATTGATATATAAAAACAAATTATTATTTATATATAGGTTAATTATTATGTATGCATACAAATAAACATATATTATATAAATCACTTTATTATATTAATTGTATTATATTATTAAAATATATATTATAGTATATATACATATATTAATATTAATTATTATGCATATTATATATGTTTACTTTCTTATAAAAAACAATTTATATTATAAAACATCATCATATTACTTTGCATTATATTTGTCTGTGTATTATATGTAGAAATAATTTCCGTCACAAATGTCGATATAGTTATTATATTATATATCATATATATATATTGATGTCTATCCGTACTATTATATTATATGCTTAATTTATTGTATTATATTGCCTTTATATAATATATAATTAAACAGTTATTTTATTATATGTATTTGATATAGTATAAATTATTATGTATTATAATATATTATATTATATGATTAACATACAATCAAATCTTAATACATACATACATATATATATATATATATATATATAGAGGATGGATCAAATGAGAACCTAAACCCCATGTGGGAACTAGGAACTCATCTCATCCATCCATTATTTTGATTTAGATGGCTAAGATTTGGTCAACTTTTGGTCAAAGGCGGGGTGGCAAACTTGTAATATTTGAGCATAGTTTTTGGAAATCATATAGACAACACTTTAAAACCGTTGTCTATTCTTATAAATTTCGCTATGCTAAAATGAGAGTACTATCATGCTATTATGAACATATATATATGCTAATATGATATATATATATATATATATATATATATATATATATATATATGCATGCTAGTATGAACAGATAATGTCCTACTATTAACGAACACTACTACTGCTATTATGAGTAAAATTTATGTGTTTTATTAATATGTTTTCATGTTGTTTTGAATATTTTTTCATGCTATTATCTGTATACTTTCATGTTGTCGTGACTATTTTGTCATGCTATTCTGAATTTAACATCACGCTATTATGGATGAAAATTATATTTTTAAATAAACAAATGAACAATGGATCTTAAATGAAAGAGCACGAAAAAAGTTTTAATTTGATATATAATTTGCGTTAATCTAATGAAAAATGAGCAAGTTATGGATGTTTAAAGTTTAAATAAATTTTGTGTAAGGATGCTGATGTCAACTTTGACCAGGGGTAAGTTTGACTTCCTCATATTTACCATTATGTCACCGCCTTTTTATTTAACTCTGGAACATTGAGATTAAAGCATTGTGTGGTTGAGATTAGTTCCTAGTTCCCACATGGAGATTGGTTCTCATGTGAACCCTACCCTATATATATATATATATATATATATATAAATCAACTTATTAAATGTAATAGATGTTTTTGACGGGAAAACATTAAGTAACTATAAAAGGCATACTTTCTTACTTTTATATATATAAAGATAAAGATGATTCCAACAGTGATGCGTTAATTATCTATGTCTATCCGTTAGATATTTAGTTTTCTTACTGAGCTGTTAATCTTTAATTTTTATAATTCTATATATTTAATATCATGAAGTTCTTATATTGCTAATAGATCATGAAAGTTTGAGTAACCAAGGTTACATGAAGTCAATCTTCATATATATATATACACACACACATATCGTGAATAGATCATGAAAATGATATTTTAAATTATGAATGTTCATTTGAAATAAGTTATCAAACGGGCATCAACTAAATTGATTGTATGGTTGAAAAAGAATAGCGAGTAAACATTGCTTTCGAAAATTTCAACAAATTCGGCTGAAAATGTCACCTCACACACGAAAAAAAAAGAAGCAATGTATAATTAATTTCAACCACCACTGAAACTTTTAAGAATATAATAGCAATTGAAAAAACAAAGAAATACTTGATTTTTTTGACAACGATCCAACCAATCATAATATTATACGGAGCTAAAACAAGGACTATCGAATATGCCATAAACCGGAGAGGTTGGATCAAACAAAAACTCGTATAATCACAAGAAACTTTAGAAAAATGACGTGCTACCTACAACATTGATCTATTCCAAAAGGAGACCACAATTTATATTATGTAACTAGCAATCTATACATATATTAAAGTAAAATCATTTGATAGACAACGATTTTGGTATAAATCGTTGTCTATCTCACAATGTAAAAATTATATTTTACACAACAGTTTTTGTATATTAGACAACAGTTATGAGTTAATAGACATCAGTAGGGACATTTATTGTGGCAAATTTTCTATTTCTTTGCATTTTTCATGACGGTTTAGATTACAGCCGTTGTATTTTAACAAATTTTTACAATCTTATTTATTATTTTTTTTTACTTTGAAATTTGAGATTTATAATATTTTTTATTTTATTTTTTTTATACAAAGATGGAGGATTTATAGTACTTTACATTTGTCGCCTAAAATATAGTTTTAATTTGTGTTGCAAAATAATAATAATAATAATAATAATAATAATAATAATAATAATAATAATAATATAATTTGAAATAATTTATTATTTTTCTATTTTAATTTCATCATTTAAAAATAATCAAATAATTATATATTTATACATGTCATATATTCAAAGAAATCAAATGGTCTTTAATCGTGGACATTATACAGTGATATTTATAAAATCGTGTCGTTTGAAATATTCAAATTTGATCTTTCTAACATGGATTTTCATTTAGTTCCAAAAATTTAATTTTCTTTTTGTTTGCCATAATTATACAAAATTGATCTTCTTATCTAATTAATTAATGCATTTGCATATCGTTTTATTAATTTTTAAAAATTGAACACAACATATAGAATTAAAAAACTATCATAATATTACAAATCTAAAAAATAATAATTATTTGTGCATCGAACATGAGAAATACTACTCAAGATGCCAAATTCAGAAAGATTACCAACTGACAAACGAATGGCGTCATAAACAAATTCTTCACGATGATAAAAAAGAGATGCACTATAACTAATTTCATGAAAGAATATATATAACTTAATAACATAATTTCAGGAAAGAATAATTATTATTTTTAAAATCATAAAAAAATAATGCTACATACATCCATACATATATGTATATTCAATTTTATAAATTTACATTTGCGACCCCTTGTGTCTTCACATTAGCTAAGTGAACAAGTCAACCCCCATAGACGACTTTGCATGGGCAATGATATTTATTATGTAACCAAATCACCTGCTCCAACAATCATGGCAAAAAATTTCGTCGTATTTCTTCCTTTATTAATCTTCTGCTTTGTTTTCCCTCCACCAGCATCATCTTATTCCAGCAACCAAACAGACCGAATTTCATTGCTAGCCATAAAATCAAGCCTCGAAGATCCACAAGGAGCTCTCATGTCATGGAACCAAACACTCCATTTCTGCAGCTGGAATGGCATCCAATGCGGCGGCAGAAACCGCGACCGTGTCGTCACCATAAACCTGACGTCTCAAGGCTTGGTCGGAAACCTCTCCCCTCACGTAGGTAATCTCTCTTTTCTCACTACCATTATTCTAAAAAACAACACTTTCAATGGCCCCATTCCAACGGAGATAAGTCATCTGCGACGACTCGAGTTCGTCGATTTCAACAATAATTCGTTCGTTGGTGAAATACCAATGAACTTGTCCCGTTGTCCCAACCTCGTCCGACTTAATTTGGTTAGAAACTTCCTCTCCGGAGCCATACCAACTGACCTCGGTTTTCTGTCCAAACTCGAAACTCTGGCCTTGTCCGCTAACAAACTCTCGGGGCCTATCCCTCCATCCATTGGAAATATAACGACACTCACAAAGCTTTCTTTAGGATCCTGCAACTTTAACGGAGAAATTCCCGAATCATTTGGCCGTCTCCGTCGTCTAACATCTCTCCAATTGTATGGAAATAGTTTAACAGGCATCATTCCTCCTAGTCTCTTTAACTTATCTGATATGCAGTTTTTTGATGTTTCTGTCAATCAACTTCATGGGCTTATTTCCTCTACCGTAGGCCTCACACTTCCTAATTTGGCTTGCCTTTATGTTGAGCAAAACCAATTCAGTGGAAGAATTCCAAATTCCATCTCAAATGCTTCACTTATTGAGTGGTTGGACATGTCCTCGAATCAATTTACTGGACCAATCCCAAGTGTTGGAGGGCTTACTCAAATTCAAGAATTTATTTTACATTCAAATCTTATAGTAGATGATTTGAGTTTCATTTCATCATTGACCAATTCCACCGAGTTAGAACGTCTTGACGTTAGTGACAACATGCTAAGTGGTTCTTTGCCGGAGTCAACAACCAATCTATCCATTCATCTTAGTTGGCTATATATACACAAGAACAAGATACATGGAAACATTGCTTTAGGCATTGGTGACCTTATTAATCTCGTCGAGGTCAATCTTTCTGACAATTTTCTTGATGGCCCCATTCCTTTTGTCATAGCAAAGCTCTCCAATTTGCGTACACTTCTTTTGGGAAATAACAGATTTAGAGGTGAATTGCCATCATTATTTGGAAACATGACTGTTTTGAGTCGATTGCATGTAGATGGAAATAGCCTTTCAGGAAATGTGCCAACGAGTCTTGGCAACTGCACCAACTTGTTAGAGTTAGACCTCTCTGATAACAACTTCAATGGATTGATACCTCCAGAAGTTATCAGACTTCCATCTATTGCTATTGTGTTCAATCTTTCTCACAATGCCTTTCTGGGTTCGATTCCATATGAAGTTGGTTCTTTGAAAAACCTCGCGGCATTAGACTTGTCTAGCAATAGATTGTCCGGACAAATTCCCAACTCTTTAAGTCGTTGCGTGAGCTTGCAACAGATATATCTCGATGACAATTTACTTGATGGAGAGATACCTTCAGCACTGAGTGCTTTGATGGGGTTACAGGACTTGGATCTATCGCGAAATAATTTGTCTGGTTTGATTCCAGCCTTTTTGGGGAATCTGAAGCTCGAGAAACTGAACTTGTCCTTCAATAGGCTACATGGAGAAGTCCCAACTACAGGAGTATTTAGGAATATTACTTCAATTTCTCTTGATGGAAACCAAGGATTGTGTGGTGGAATTTCGGAGTTAAAGCTTCATCATTGCTCAGGAGTAGACTCTCCAATGAGAAAATTGTCAACTTTGTTGAAGATCTTGATCCCCATATTGGTTGTTGGAGGCATCTTTGTTATGCTTTTAGTATTCTGTAAATACAAGGGAAGAATGGGAAATCAGACCTCTTTTGTGACATCACATGATAGCATTGGTGGCCAGTTCATGAGGCTTTCTTATGCTGATCTCCTGAAAGCAACATGTGGTTTCTCTGAGAGTAATTTGGTAGGTTTTGGGAGATTTGGGTCTGTTTACAAAGCTATTCTCAATGATGAAGATACATTATTTGTAGCAGTCAAAGTTCTCAATCTTGCAGTTAAAGGGGCCTCAAAAACCTTCATGGCAGAATGTAAAGCATTAGGAGGCATAAAACATAGAAATTTAGTGAAACTAGTGAGTGTTTGTGATAGTATAGACTTTCAAGGAAACAATTTCAAAGCACTTGTGTATGAATTCAAATTTAATGGGAGTCTAGAGAAATGGTTATACAACAATAAGGAAAAAACAGACAAAAGTGGTGAAGAAATTAGGAATCTTAGCATAATCCAGAGGCTCAATATTGCTACTGATATTGCTCAGGGGATTGAGTATCTTCACTACGGAACTGGATCATCTATTGTTCATGGTGATTTAAAACCGAGCAACATTCTTTTGGATCACGACATGGTTGCTTGCGTTGGTGATTTCGGATTAGCCAAGATACTTTCATCATCACACGAAATTAGCAACAGTTCAATTGGGATCAAAGGTACCTTAGGCTATGTCCCTCCAGGTACAATTTCAATATATTAATTAAATTCTACATGTTAGAAACTAATTAATTAATTACATATGATAATCTTTAAAAATTAAATTAATTAATTGAATTATCTTGTGTAGAATATGGAACATGTGAGTCAGTTTCTATACAAGGGGATGTGTACAGTTATGGGATCATTCTGCTAGAGATGTTCGCAAACAAAAAGCCAACAGATGATTTATTTGATGATCATCTAAATCTGCACAGTTTTGTGAGCATGGCTTTGCCGGATGGAGTAATGGAAATTGTGGATCCATATTTAGAAATAGGAGAGTTGAACAGTGGGAAGAAAAGGGAGTGTATGTCACGTATTTTAAGCGTTGGAGTGTCATGTTCAAATGAGAATCCTAAAGATAGGATGCCAATTGTTGATGCTGTTAATGAATTGTCAACCATTCGAAACTGGTTTTGTAGCTGATAACAACAATTAAAGCTGAAAATCACCTACTTTTTGGTTCGGATATGTATGAACTGAATAATTGTTTTTCCTTGGAAATCTTAGATTTCAATAAAACAATTTTCGCAATTAAGAATTTGGTCCAGAATATTGATTTCTCTTTGATTTAACTGTGCGCCCAAATATATATGCTCAATTATGTCGGATGATGGATTAATTGAACAAAAAATTTAAAAAGCGAGTGCCTACATGCATGCATGACTTACAGAAATTTTAATGCTAAATATTGAAATTGAACGAGAGTTTGAAACTCTAGATGTAGAGTATATATATAGACTGAGGTGTTTATAGATTATTCTTGAAATTTGTTGTTGTGTATATATAGATTGTTGGGTATATATAGCTGGATTAAACTTTGAAGTAATTTGGGCAGAGTAACGGGTAGGATAATTAAAGTCGAGTCAAGAGTTATACTCTTTCTCCGCAAGACGAAATTGCACCGTATATTAAATGCAAACGGACTATAGCAATCGTCTCCAAGATAAAACAACTTTCAACAAAGTTTTGTTGCACTTTTACAAAACTATGTTACAACGAACAAAACAATAATCGAGATTCTCAATCGATTACTAGGGTAGAAGAGAAGATTTCGGATTGTGAATTCGTGAATGAAAATGAAGGACTTGTGGTCTTATTTATAGTAGGTGAAGAGTTGTGGTGAAGTGGTGCACCAATTGGCTCCAAACAGTGCAACGGTTCGCATCCAAGGCTGAATGGTTGTGTCGATTCGAGCCAAGAGTTGCAACTGGTGAATCATTGCGTCCGATCGGCCTAGAGCTTTCGCACCAATTCGATTCGAGCGGTTACGTTGAACGATTGCAACCATTCGCCCAATCCTCACTCACCCTTTCACTCTTCCATTTAATTAACTAATATAATTAATATCTCTTTTAATTAGATATTTAATTAATTAATTAATTAACTATACTAACATTCGTGATTATGAGGAGAGATTATATATGTAAATGATCAAATTTGACATAGACACACACACATACATATTTAAAATTTGATAAACCACATGATCTCTGATGATATTTTTATGATGACATGATTGTTAATTAAAATGACATGACAAGAAAAACGCGATTTAGCAACGGATTTAATCCGTAATGACGGATAAAATTCCATCATTAAAATACTGACAAATAAACGACGGATTAAGATTTTTTTATTTAACGATGAATTTTTCCATCTCTAACTTAATGACAGATTTACGTTGAATTTTTATTTTTAAATTTTATTTTTTTATTTTAACGACAGACTAACAACGGATTTAACTTAGAGACTGAAAAAATTTGTCGTTAATATTTTTTTCATTTTTTTTAATCTTAGCGACGGATTAGTCACCGATTTATTCCGTAGCTACGGATTAGTTTGTTTGTTTTTTTTAATGACAGAAAAATTATGTCGTTAATTTGTCGCTAAATTTATTTATTTTTATTTTTTTAACGACATAATTTGGCGATAAGTTAGCGACGGAATTATGTCGTTGACGTTAATCCGTCATTAAAATGATTACCGACAAGATTATTAACGACGGATTGGTCCATCGTTAAGATGACTTAACGAAGGATTTGGATGTTTAGCGATGGATAATGCAGATTTTTTGTAGTGTGATGTTTAATTTATTTGGAATAATATTGTCGTCACAAATAATACTTTTAAGTGACAAAACTGTCACTAGAAATGACATGTGGGAATTAGAGACGACACGTCGATAATTAAATCTATTATCATCGACGACCTTTTTCGTCACTAATACGTTTGTTTCCGAAGACCCTATTTAGTGTAGTGTGTTAATTCTTCCTCATATTTGTAATTATATACTTTAGTTCCTATTTGGACTTCATTCCAGACATAACTTGGTAGGTATTTTTTAAATTAATTTTAGAGATAAGGCTACGCAATGGTTGATATATAATTAATGAATTTATTGATGGATAGAGAGATAGACGTCAACATGAATTTAACGGAGAGAGAGAAGTTATTAATTTAATTTAATTGGGTTCTTTTCAAATAAAAAATTTAATAAGGATAATTTAGTTATTTAACATAATTTATTCTTATTTATATTACAATTTTTGGTAGTATTGAAGTGGATCAAAGTGAGCGGAATAACATTGTTCATTAAAGTAATTTACAATGAAAGCAATAGACATGACATGAATAAAAGTTTAGGCATTAATAAATTAGGTATTTGAGTTGAAGTTTAAGTATGGAGGTTGATGGGCTGAGTGCAACAGTGGCAACTTTCGCCGCTATCGCTGATTCCACAGCACCCGAAGCAACATGTGATACCACAATTATCCTCACTTTCCTTAGCTGAGATCAAAGCCACAACGGGGTTTAACACTAAATTAATTTTCTTATCTATAAATTTAATCCAAGCGATTCCATAATAATGATCTCATTTCATTCAAATAACAGCACTCACAATATATAGCGAAGAACGAAAGTGATGGTACCGTCTAAACTTAAAATTTAAGATCTCAAATTTGAATTCCTTCTAAATGTGAGATCGTTGAACCTTACTGTTTAAAATCTAGTTATGAGAAAATTACTCTCGTCTCATGAAAATAAAAATAAAAAACATGTTTCGCATATGTCCATAAGGCCGTTAAATTTGATTCACCCCCTCAAACTTTTTTTAGTGGTTCAAAAAAAAAAAAAAAAGCCTAGCTCTAACCCAATTTTGTTGATTATGAAAGCAAAATTATACCGCCAAATAAATGTGTTCTCACCAAGTTTTGGGTGCACTAGCGTGACGGGACCCTAGTAGAACATTTGAAATCGTTTATTGCACATTTTGTGTTGCATTTCGTATTGCACACTCAATTTTCTTAGTTTTTTTTCAATTTTTTTCTCAAATTTCAATTTCTTATGTTTTAGTTTAATTTTACACTTATTATTTACATCCTACACAATTAGGTTTTATATATATTTTTAGTCTTTAATTTTTCAAATAATCAATTAATAATTCAAAATTTTAAATTAAATAATAAAAAATTACAATGCATCCTAATTGGGTTTGATGAATTCTAAATAATAAGTGTAAAATTAAACTAAAACATAAGAAATTGAAATCAAGGAAAAAATTGAAAAAAAATTAAGAAAACCAAGTGTGCAATACGGAATGCAATACAAAATGTGCAATAGAAGATTTCAACTGCTAGTAGTAGAAGGGAAAAAAAAGCCAAAAAATATAATATTTTTTTAATAAATGAAAAATATTAAATATCCCATCCATATCTCTATCTTCCCCATTAAGTTGAGGTTGTATTGGGATGTCAACTTTATAAATAAAGTAGTTTGATTTTTTTTTCTTTTTTGTCAAAAGGGTAAATTGCACTTTAATACTTATATTTTGTGTTCTCTTTCAAAATTAACGAAACAGTACTCACTTTTTTTTAAAAAAAAATACAAAACTAATTTCTAATCAATTTTACGACCAAAAAATTGTATGTGATTTATTGTGTTTTAATGTTTTTGATTGGATAATTTTTTTTTTTACGCAGTTAAGGAAATATAAATGTCAAAATACAATCAATTACATTAAATATAGGGCCAATAAAATGTTAGGGTTGTAATTTTTTTTACAAGATCGGTTCTATTTTATTAATTTTGAAAATGTTGGCTAGTTTGAAAAAATGTCCAAAATATTGGCATCAAAATATAATTTAACTTTGTCAAAATATAATTGTAATATGCTAATATTTTAAAATTTATTACTAAAATTAAAATTAAGTATTTTTTTTAATATTATAAATCCAAATTTTAAAATCAGCAAAGGACCCTAAATATTTGAGACCGCCATGGTAGACACACAAACATACTCATGTTTTACTAATTATTTAATGTTAGTTTGTTGAGTCTATAAATGGAGAGAGACCAACATAAATTTAATGGAGAGTGGAGATAGAACGTTCTATCTTAAAGGTTCTTTTCAAATAAAATTTTAATAAGATGATACTGATGTGAGATTGGGTCAGCCTGACACATCGGGGCCATCATAAAAATAAAATAAAATTATTTATCAATTTTCTCCCCATCATTCATTGTTGATACGAGTGAACGATACTGATAAATGCATATTGCACTTTTTGTGTTTCATTATCAAATTTAAGATTTTAATAATATTTATTAAAAAAATTAAAATTACTTATAACATAAATAATCATAGTCAATATTTATCGATAATGAAATAAATTTAAAAAATTATAAAATTTAATTTTAAAATAATAAACCATCATAATAATTTATTAATTGAAAATTAAATACTAAAAATTAATTATAAATCCTAATTTAATAGGGTGAAGTGGTGAACCCTATAAAATAACTATAAAATTAAACTACATCACAAAATGATAAAATTGAATGAAAAAAAACTTATAATTTAAAAGTGCAATATGAAGTGAAGCACAAAGAGTGCAACGCAAAATCTCATGTGGGAAGAGAGACATACATTTATTTATCCCACGAAGCCACAAATTATTATTATAAAATTTAATTATTATTATATTTTTATATTATTATAATTATCAACTTACCGGCCACTAATATAATATTATATTATATCAATTAACTACTAATATGCTATTATTACGCTGGGTTATTTTATAAAATAATTGAAGCACAAAAAATATTTTCATATTAATTTTACGCAAGATCTTTGTATTAGTCTGTAATTTTAATTTATATTTTGAGGTTGTCATGCTATATTAAAATACAATGAGTCATAGAAAATGGCTATTTATTTCATACTCAAATAAAACATGTCTTGTCACAACAAATTAACAATGATAAATATATGAAATTTAGAGATCCTATTTCACCCTTATTCTATGTATTGACTTTAAAATCTTATATATGCCTGAGTTATTTTGTAATTAATTTTATTTATTATATATATTTATAACATGTCATATATATATATATATATATATTATCATCAACAAAACTAGGCATGCTTTAATTTTCATCATTTCGGATCCTCCACCATTCTTTTTCTTATTTCTTTTTCATAGTTCCATTTTTTTAAATTTATATATTGTTAGGTGAATGTATAATTTATAAACCATTTTTTAATTTAAACCTACAAAGTAATCAGAAATACAATAAAATAAAATAATTATAACTCAAAAAATAAAATAATCAATCCTATTAATTTAAAAACCAACTACTAAAAATAATTATTAAGCATTAAATTCTATATATAATAAGAAATGAAACACAGTAATCTAATTGTTAATTAAGAAGGTTAATTAAAAAGAACGAGACATTTTGAAATAAAGTAATTAATTAACTACTTACATGCATCTGTATTGGAGTTGGAGGAGGTCTGAGTCAGTTCTCGAGCAGCTGCAACTTCGGAGGAAATCAGAAGAACCATAACTAAGAAAAAAACAACAAATCGAATTATTTTGGAAACCATATTTAATTTCTCTCACATTTCCGATCTAATTTTGTGAATATGTATATAAGGAGGTTTCGACCCTCTATTATTTTTTTTTTTTTTTTTTTTTGAGAGACGTGTCGAGTTGAACATGCTGCTGATTTGCTATACGTGTGGATATCTCTTGCATAATCGTATATTTTTATTTGCATCACATCATCATCGTCATCATAAGTAATTACTTTTTTCCATTGTTAATTAATTGCTGAAACTTGAGAACTATTGTTTTTTGTTTTTTTGTGTGTGACAATGGTCCTATTATTTCACAAGATAATCCACAGACTAGGAGCACACTAGCTAGTAAAATTTATTTCTATTTTATAGATGTGGTTAATTATGCATCATATTATATTAAATTATTTATGATGCAAATACAAAAATATACTTCTCCTTCCCGGTGGCCGGGGATGTCTTAGTGGTGCAGTGAGATTGCTTGAAGATCAAAGGTCAAGTTCAAATTTCCTTAATACCACTAGGTCGAATGTGTGAGTAAATATATATATATATATATATATATATTATATATACTTAATTATGTCCTAAATTTTCATGTGTTTTGTAAAAATATTCGAAACTTCAAATTGAATATGCAAAGAAAGCCCTAACTCTTTTTTTTTTTTTTGGATATATAAATTCAGAATATTTTTATAAAACGGAAGAAAAATTCAGGACATGATATGTATTTATTTGGCTAAAAAAAATCCCACTAAATATTTTACACTTGAGCTTCAGTGGTAGGACACGGTGGTCGATGAAGGATGAATTACTGATATCTTTGATTAATTCTGATTTCAACTTCCCTGTTTCTATGGTTTATATATATATATAGAGGGTGGATCAAATGAGAACATTTACCCCATGTGGGAACTAGGAACTCATCTCATTTATCCATTGTTTTGATTTAGATGGCTAAGATTTGGTCAACTTTTGGTCAAAGGCGGAGTGTCAAACTTGTAATATTTGAGCATAATTTTCGGAAATCACATAGACAACACTTTAAAACCGTTGTCTATTCTTATAAATTTCATATGCTAAAATGAGAGTACTATCATGCTATTATGAACATATATACATGCTAACATGAATATATATGCATGCTAGTATGAACATATATACATGCTAATATGAATATATATGCATGCTAGTATGAACATATAATGTCTTACTATTAACGAACACTACTACTGCTATTATGAGTAAAATTTATGTGTTTTGTGAATATTTTTTTATGCTATTATGTGTATACTTCTATGTTATCGTGAATATTTTGCCATGCTATTATGAGTTTAACATCACGCTATTATGAGTTTAACATCACGCTATTATGGACGAAAAAATATATTCTCGAATAAGCATATGAACAATGGATCTGAAATGAAAGAGCACGAAAAGAGCTTTAATTTGATATATAATTTGCGTTAATCTAATGAAAAATGAGCAAGTTATGGATGTTTAAAGTTTAAATAAGATTAAAACATTGTGTGGTTGAGATTAGTTCTTAGTTCTTACATGGGGATTGGTTCTCATGTGAACCATACCCTATATATATATATATATATATATATATATATATATATATATAGGGGTGGGTTAAAATGAGAACCATACCCTATGTAGGAACTAAGAACCATTTACATCCATAGATCTTGATAATTTGAATGGACTAGATTGATTTAAAATTGTAGGGATTAAATTGCAATATGATAATTTTGTACATAAATTTAAAACACAATAAGGGTATTATTGACAAACCAAATAACTGTGTATCTAGGAAGTGGGAACGATTTCATCAAAAACAGTTTTCATTCATTAATAGAAAATCTAAAACCCTAGAAAAGAGATCCAAAAAATTCCACCCCACCGCGTCTTCAACCTTGCCGCCGCCAACTTCACTATCTTTCCGCCGTCTCCCGCCACTCGTCGCCTGCACAGACGCTGCCCGGACGCCGTACGCCCTTGTCGACTGCACAGACGCCGGCCGCAGCGTCACCTTCGCCTGTCGATTTGAAGACCCCAGCCCAGATGCTGCCCCATACCGCCAGATGCCGCCCGGACGCCGTACGCCGCCACACCCCCACCCCAGACGCTGCCGGTCGACTGCACATACACTTCGCCGCCGGAAAAACGATGAAGACCGCGAAGGCCATACAAACAGGTAATTATCCCGTCATTTTTCAAATTTTGTTGATGTAATTAGATTTGATGTATTTAACAAATTATTTGTATATTATTAGCAATATTTAATATTTTTGGATGTTGTTAGATCTGATTTGGTTTGACAATAAGCAAATTGAATTGATATAATTAGCAAATTACATGGATATACTTAGCAAATTTCATCGCAATTTAGAATTATCTCTTCCATTTGTTAATGGGGAATACCGTATTTATGATTGTGTTATGTGGTCAGAATAATTGATTTACGTGTTCACTGTTGGGTTTTACTGAATAAATCTGGTGCTGTTCATTTGTATATTATTTAGCAATTTGTTTGTATATTGTTTAGCAAATAATTAAAGTTTGATTAGCAAGTTAGTAACGTATGTTAAGCAGATTAACTTGGTAGGTTGTGGTTTTTTTGAATATTAGTTAGTTATCTCAAATTGGGGTTGTTTATATCATATTTATATTTAATTTATAGCAAATATTGAGTATATGATTAGCAAATTGAGAGAGTGAATGATTAGAAATGACATCTTTAGCAAATTAGAGAGGTTATATTAGCAAACTATTAATATATATTTAGCAGATTAGATTTTCAAATATTGTTATTTATATAGACAAGTTATCTGGTTTGGTTGCATTCGTCGTTTGTAGAAAATTAGTAAGGTTTGATTAGCAAATTATTAATATATGAATAGACTGTTGTGAAGTATATGACAAATTGTGAAGGTATAATTAGCAAATTATCTTGAAATGAATAGCAAATTAGGAATATATTGTTATGGTGTAGGGGTGTATTTTAGTTCGTATCAGATATACATGATTATAATAGCATGTTGGTGTTGGTTTTTTTATTAATAGTTCAAATATGGTATTTGTTATGTTTTTAAAATTCTTAGCTTCTAACATGATAATTTTCTTTTTTGTTTTAGCAGGTGATGACGACTGCGATCGCGAGGCTAGGTCAAAGCGACGACATAATGTGAATGTAGCTGAATGCGCTATAGCAAGTCCACCTTTGCAAGCTTCTATTACAGGGCGACATGTGAGGATGGACCACACAATATTGATGTCATAGTAATGAATATTGTCTAGGTTTAATTACACATGCTAACATTTTTTAAGTATTACTTACATTGAACTGTTGTGATAAAATTATTCAGTCGGTTTTAGCAAATTATTATTCCAATAATAGCATGACGTGAATGTTTAAATAGCACAATTTTCATTTTTTAATATATAGTTGTTATGTTCTTTATAATAGAATAATAATACATGACATTCATTTTAAGTACAGACTAATATTTTTTTGATAACAAACTAAAATTTTCTTACGTACGAACATTCTAGTTCTTGAAAATCATATTGGAACCAGTTAAAAAAATGACCATATTATCAACAGTGAAATGAATTATGTTTTCTAATAAAAGTATTATCGATGTGCTTTTAACATATATATAATTTGCTAATTATATCGAACAAATTTGCTAAAATTAGTATATACGAGCCTTTATTAATGTAGTCGGAAAATAAAATTACTAGCTACCTCACGCGTGAAAACTTATTTACAAATAACAATATTTAAAATTCTCCAATTTGTCGTATCAGATTATTATTCATTTCCTATCAAATCATTCAATCGACTCATTATCCACTTAAACTATAATACATGTGACATGTGATATAACAAGAAAATTGTAAGAATCTGATCCCATAAAATATGCGAATCCATGTACAAATATGTGTTAATTCATGATAAATGAGTTGCTAACAATAACAAAACGTAACAATGTTCATGCATTGATGTTGGAAAAAATTTATTAAAAATAAAAGATAACATCAAAAAGAGACCATCCTATCATCAAAAAAATAAAAAATAAAATATTTTCACATAAAATATTACTAATATGCTATTAACATATCAATAATTTGTTAATTATGCAAAATAAATTTGCTACACGTCATACATACAAGTCCCTGCCGGATTCCACCCATATCACTACGCATACAAAGAAACATTAACAGATGACACAATACATATATCTTGCATAATCTGACGACAACCGGCGTAGTGCTAATATAAGATGGAGTAAGAAATTGTGAAAAAAAATCTTATTTTACACACAACAATTCGTGGCATTTTAACTTTTTTTTTTCTAACTTAAAAACTTTCATAACCAAATACGAAAAAGCATGTATCATCTATACTAAATATGAAATGCGCATTCTATGCAAACATCTCACAATCATGCAAAGCACATTGAAATCAATTAAAAAAAAAATCAAATTTTCACATATTACTGATTTGCTATTAACAACACTATAGTTTGCTAATTCCTAATAAAAAATGTGCTAAACGTCAGACATACGCGTCCCTACCAGATTCTGCCCATATCCCTACGCATACAAAGATACATTAACATATAACACAATACATGTATCTTGCATAATCAGACGATAACCGGCGTGATGAAAATATAAGATGGGATAAGAACTTATGAAAAAAAAAAACTTTCTTAGTTTACACGCAACCATTCATGCATTTTTACTTTTTTTTTAGTTACTTGAAAACTTCCACAACCAAATATGAAAAAATATCTATCATTTATAATAAATATGAAATGTCCATTCTTTGAAAACATCTCACTATCATGCAAAGCACATTGAAACCAAATTAAAAAAAATTCAAGTTTCACATAAAAATATGCCGAGTTGCTATTAACAACTCTCAAATTTGCTAATTCCACATAAAAAATTTGCTAAACGTCATACATACGCGTCCCTACCAGATTCCACCAATATCTCTACATCATTAATGGAGAACATAATACTTGTATCTTCCATAATCAGATGAAACCTGCAGTGAGACCGACGAACTCCAACGACTCCTTAAATCGTAATAGACCCAATCAATAAGAATTTTGAACAGATTTATGATTAATTAAAATATGAAACACCGATAGATACAACTCTGTAGAAAAAAGAGTTGAATCTATCGTCCAAAAAATTAAAAAAAAAATGTCCAATCTATAAAAAAAACCGCTCAATATAATCCCACTATATATGGAACAAATATATTTACTGCAGATAATTGATATCCAATACAATGACATATATACCCTTAACTTAATATAACTCTTAAGATATTGCATTTTTGACCCCATTTTTTTGAGATTGATCTGAGCCTTAGAAAATCATTAATCCAACGCACCATATCGGTTCCTAGTTCCTACATAGGGTATTGGTTCTCATTTTATCTCTATACTATATATATATATATATATATATATAGAGAGAGAGAGAGAGAGATTGGATCAAATGAGAACCAGAGTCCCATGTGAGAACAGAGAACCAATCAGAGCCATAGATCTCGCATATTTGAATGGGCAAGATACGTTCTAAAATTTAAAAATCGCGGTGGCATTATCGTAATATTAGTGACATTTTAGTGAACTGAGGGTATTTTCGTAATTGAATTCTATTATTTTTGGATTGAAATCTATTTCCTTCCTTCGTAATCTACTTCATAGGGAAAATCTCTTTCCTTTTTGGATTAAAAGTAATTGATATAAAAGGGAAAATCTATTTCCTTTCAATCGATTCCCTTTGAAATTTATTCCTTTTAATCGTTGTTCACGCGATTTTCCCTGGAGTTTTTGTTGTTCGATGTTCTTGGATGAAGACGCTGGGTAAAAATAGTTTTGTTGTACTTTTTCTATGATTTTTTTATCCGTTTTATTTTAGATCTGTTCGATAATGTGGATGAAGCTGATTTAGTTGAACTTTTGAATTTTCACGATCAACATGTGTTTTCAGTTATGCAGATTATGGTTTCTTATTAATATGTACTTGTATATCTGCAGATTTGTTAGCATCACAACATGACTTTTTTTTTATAGTATTAGCACTACTATTACAGGTTTTAGCACTGCTGTAGATTAGTTTTAGCACTACTATTACCATTTTTAGCATTATCGAAGAATAAATATTTTTTTAGCATTAACGTGATTAGTTGTATATTTTTTAATGTGCAAATTGTGTTGGCTCTACTTTGGAGTTTTCTCTTGGGTTTTCTGAATTTTACACATCTAACTGTGAACCATCTTTGAAGCCTACATTGGGCAAAACTTTTCTTACTTTGGATGCCGGTATAACCTTTTACAAGGTTTATACTTCATCATGTGGATTTAATATTCGTTTGTCTACTACAAAGAGATCTAAAGATGGTACTATAATTTGGAAGTATGTTATGTGCAACCGCGAGGGATCTAAAAACACATCGATTGATTTTGGTGAAACTTCAAAGAAAAAAGATGTCGTGTGTCTAAGAGGACTTGTTGTATGGCTAGGTTAGGGTTGAAGTATATTGGTTCTGATGGGTACGGTGTTGGACTATTTGAAGAAAGACATTTACATTCTCTTATTTTTGATACACACAAAGAGTTTATGAATCTGAATAGGAATATAGACCTTCACATCAAAGTTTTATTCTGAACTATGCTAGGGCAAACATTAGATATTCCAATATAGGGTGTAAAGTAATTGATTTAAAAAACTTCAATCGAGATCCTAAGGCGTATGTTGTGGGCGTAGATGCCCAAATGATGTTGGATAAAATGGGTAAAAAATGCGTGAACTCTGCTCTGCTTTTACATTTGATTATGAAGTTAACAAGAATGATCAGTTGAGATGTCTGTTTTGGGCTGATCCAATATGAAGAAGGAACTTTCGTTATTTGGGGATGTGTCATTTGATGCAACATATAGGACTAACAAGTTAGTCTGCTTATTATTTAGGTTTGTCATTCTGTGATTTTAGCAATTCCATACTGAAGTTTTAGCACTGGTAGTTGAAGTTTTAGCACTTCTATTTCCTTTTTTAGTATTGATGTTTGAATATTTGGTAGGTGACAATGTTAGCATCTGTAGTCTCGTTTATGATGAAAAAGATATTATAATAACCTAGATTTGTGATTTTTTATATGTTGACAGATATTCAATGATTTTTGCACCCTTTACTGGAAAGGACAATCATGGGAGACTTCTCACCTTTGGTGTTGTTTTAATGTCGAGTAAGGATTCTGAATCTTAATCCTAGGTTCTTCGGAAATTCAAGGACTGTATGGATTATTTTCTAAATTTTATGGGTTGTCTGCACCTAGTGAAGTTGAGGTGCTTCCACCTGACTTTTTGAAGACTAAAGGTAGTAGAAGTCAAATAAAATCAAAAGAAGATGCGAATGCTAAATGCAAAAAGAAACCTTTAAGGACCTGGAAGAAGTGTAACAAAAAATGCAGTCATGATTCTAGGAATTACGAGAAGAAGTAGATACAACTTTTTTTATACTTCTCATACTAATTTTTTATTAATGTTATTAATATTCTTTTCTGTAATGCTACACACATAGTTGATATTCTTTTTTGCATTGCTAATAAAGAATCTGATAATGCTAATAAATGTGTATGTACTGCTAATATAGTTCTTTATACTGTTAATAAGTCATTTACTTTAATGATAATGCATTAAATTTCATTATTAACATGATTATAAGGTTATATGTTTAGCGCCAAATTGAGAAAATAATATGCCATTCACGGAGACAAATGATAACGTGTTTCAATTAGTACAAAATGTTGATTTCAAATAATGCTAATATATACGCATCTTATATTCCTTTTTTGTAATGCTAATAAAGGGTTTGATAATGCTAGTATGCAACTCGTCTTTCAACATGATCTTGCATGTGTGACCTCTAACACTCTTTGATATCTTTCGTGGTCCTCTGGGAAAAGCAAAGATCAGAGATATATCAAAAGCTTCAATCCGTAGTCTTCTTCCGTGATCTAACTGTATTTCTCTTGAGACTGGGTCAAAGTTTTCAAGCAACCAGTAGTTCATCTTCTCTGGCAAATGGTTTATATACGGGTGAAGAATGCTACCAAATTTCAGTTTTATTACTGCTTTATGTTGTGCTTTATTAAGTTGCCTAACTGCTTCTGTGAGAGTTGATGGCCATGTTGTTACGTCTAATGATGAATATTTGTAAAATACGTCGCTGCATCTATCATCTTCATGAGTGGAGACAGTTTTAGCTTTTATTCTTCTTGTTGTTTCATCTTTTGTAGTTCTTTTAACACCTATAATTTTTTTATATAATATTGTTAAGTAAAGAAAATAACAATGCTAAAAGACATAATTTAATGATATAGATAAAAGTAATAAATAATAGTGTCAAAGATAATTCTAAGATAATTTATGCTACTGGTAAATAAAGTGTTATCGTAATGCTAAAATGAGATATGACAGTGCTAAAACTTTAAAATGATAGTGCTAAAAAGCAAGAAAATGTGCAGATAAATCACAAATTGACAACAGTTGTAGGTTTACCAAAAAATAAAAAATGAAGCTACTAAATCATCATGACATAATGCTAAGGTGGGATTTACAACATAGTTAATTTAATAAAACTGTAATAACATTTGTTCATGATTGTGTTTTATAATTTAATGATAATGTTAAAATGAGATATGATGATGCAAATATAGTTAACAATAATGTTAGTACCACAAATCACATTTGTTGGTTTGTAATGACCATGACACGTTTTTTATCACAATGCTAATAAAGGGTTATGTTAATGATAAAAATGAGATATTGCAATACTAATAGTGGTTGCACTATATTGATAATTCAAGAACATGGAACAGTGTTTGTTCATGCTTTTTTTTACAATGCCGATGACATTTTTTATGATAATGCTAAAAAAGAGTTATGCTAAAATAAGTCATGACAATGCTAAAAAAAGCCATGATCGACAATGCTAAAATAGGAAATAACAATGCTAAAACCCTAAATTGAAAAATATACACGTAAATCACATATACATTGCCAACACTATTAGGGTTCACATGTTCATACAAGTTTTCTGCCATTAACAGAACAAAATGAAACAGATAAATTATCATGCGATAAAATGAACATAGTTTGTTCAAGATTAGATTGTGTATGTCTTTGAGGAAGTACAGTTATGCTAACAAAACATGAAAGAAACTGCCAAATCATCATAATATTACCAAAAAAAAAACAATGAACAGAATTTGAAAAAATAAAACTGAACGATATGTTACCTTGAGTTTTCATGTTTTCCGCTTCGAAAATTTAATCTTTTCTCTAGTGTTATGTTTTTTCGGATGATTTGAACAATCTATCGAAGTGGTTTTGCGTTTCTATTCGATTTTTTCCGCCTTGGTCTGCGTGAGTAATCTTTGTGTGATAACAGTTATGGTGAATGAGCTTTCTGCAAATTCTGAGTATTCATGTATTTTCAAAATTTTCGATTTTACCCTTAGTAAGATTCAGGGGCAGTGAATTTTGACATTATTACGATAATGCCACCGTGTCAAATTTTAAATCTGGGCCATAGATGTAGGGAGATTGGATGATAGGGATTGGTTCATAGTTCTCACACAAAGGCGTCTCCAGGGGGAGGCCACCTAGGCATGGGCCTAGGGCCTCCCCACAATTAGGGCCTTATTTTTAAAAAAAAAAACTATTAATTATATATTTATATAAATATACCTAAATTAAAAATAAAATAAACCAAACCTTTATACACAAGAAAGAAAAAAACGGCAGAGATATCAGAAGAAAAAAAAAGGCGGATTAGAAGTTGTAGCAGAGAAGACTAAGATTAGCAGAAGAGGAAAAATTGTGTATTCCACATAACTATTCTATCGGCACTCTTAAGGTATCGTTTTTTTTCTATTCTTCTATTCTAGTAAATTTTGTGGGTATTGACGTATTTTATATTGATGTATTTACATTATTTTTTTTAGATTTACGTGGTGAATTATGACGGGCAAAAGAAAATTTGAATCGGGAAGTTCACAAAGAAAGTAAAAAAGGAAGACAAGAGGCCATTACGAAATCCCTAGCCGGATCCATGGATAGGTACGTAAAATATACTATGATTCCTATTATCGAAGTACATATTGCACCTGTAGTTGAAGAACCTATCGAATCTATAATTGAAGTTGAAAGAGATGATTTGAAGGATAATATTCATTTAACTGATAGTCAAGAAGTGAACGAAATGGATGAGGAAATTGTGAATGATGCCGAAAAAATTAATGAAAATTTAGATATTTGTGCGCATGACTTATTTTCAGAACTACAGTTGTTGAGAAAAACATTTCCTAGCAGATTAACTCGGCTAATTGAAGTTTTGGAGTACATAAAAAATCTGCGTCATGGATTTCCTAATGCTTGGGTATCTAATAGAATATTATTGACTATACCAGTGACTGTAGCATCAGTTGAAAGAAGTTTCTCCAAGCTAAAGTTGATAAAGAATTATCTTCGATCAACTATGTCACAAGATAGATTGAATGGTTTGGCCATGTTATCTATTGAGAAAAAAATGGTAGCTGAGCTTGAATACAATACTTTAATTGATACTTTTGCACAACAAAAAGCGCGAAGAGTGTGAACTTAGTTAGTGTTTATTTTCTAAAAATATTATTTGTTGATGAATTGATTTACGTGGTTTTGATTATATTTTATTTTTTCATTGTTCACTAGTGTTTAAGATTTTTCATTTAACACCAACTATAAGCATATAGTAAAATATTTATTTTAAATAGATATATATTTGCTAGGGTCTCATAAATCCCTGAGACGACCATGTTCTCACATAGGATGTGGTTCTCTCTAGAACCACTCCATATATATATATATATATATATATATATATATATATATATATATATATATATATATAGAGAGAGAGAGAGAGAGAGAGAGAGTGAGAGAGACACACTAAACATTTTCTTGAATGTGACCACATAACTAATCACACCTGCAATCCACTTTGTATATATTCATTTGTATTCTTCGATGTATTTCATTGTCATGATGGAAAATATATTCAAGGTTCTATTTTATTTATAACTAGTATTTCTCATGTATAATGTACACATAATAATTATTTTTTTAGATCTGTAATAATATGATTATTTTTAAATTCTAGATGTTATGTTCAATTTTTAAAAATTTATAAAAAATGATATGCACATGCGTTAATTAGTTAGATAAGAATGTCAATTTTGTGTAGTTATGACAAACAAAAAGAAAATTAAATATTAGGAACTAAGTGAAAATCCATGTTAGAATGATCGAATTGGAATATTTTAAACGACACGATTTTATAAATAGCAATGTATAATTGTCCACGATTAAAGAATATTTGATTTGATCTGTGAACATATGACATGTATAAAAATATAATTATTTAATTATTTTAAATGATGAAATTGAAATAGAAAAATAATTAATCATTGCAAATTATGTTATCTATCTATTATACTAAAGTAATAAAGTCTGGCACTATTCATTTACACATTTTCCCTCCCAAGCCCGCCCAAATTTTCACATGCACATGCAAAACCCAATTAAAAATTAAAGATATATTAGTTGTTAAGAATTGAACACAGTTACACAGCACACATAATTTTAGGCGGTATCTTTACATGCTGAAAGTACTTTTAGACGGCCACCTATTGTACTTGAAAATATTAAATAATTATTTTGAAATTCAAATTTTTTACTTAGGAGCCAAGAATCAATTTACGCGGCCACCTATTGTACTTGAACAGATTAAATGATTGTCTTGAAATTCAAATTTATTACTTAGGAGCCAATAACCATTGTCTATAAAATTAATTGATTATTAACACCATAATTTTCCATCTGCCTCCCCACTTCAGCTTCGGTAATTTTTCTCTACTTAATTTTTTACATTTTCATTCTAAAATGCTGCTATTAAATTCAAATAGCCATTGTTGCTCATTTGCTTAATGTTTATGATAAAAAAAATGTAATTGCATGTATTTCTTTTTTTTTCTTAGTCTACTCATTCATCTTAACTTTTGTTACTTTTTGTTTTGCAAATACACAGATTTGTAGATTAAATTACGGTGGCAATGTCTTCGGTCAGTTCCATGTGGTGTAAAATTCAGGATCTTCACCCTTCTATTACCACATCTATAATCAAACTCCGTTTGGTTCGGATGTATGAACGTCCATCTCCTGCAAATAAGAAAGATGTTAGTTTGGAATGTCTATTCCATGATTTCGAGGTATGTTACATGTTTAAGTGAAATGAAAGATTAAAACATTTTATCCAAAAATGTTGTTATGAGAGTACCTGTGCCAAGAAATGTTACAAGAGCAATGTTTAGTGCAATAACAGATTAAAACAGTCATGGTTTAGTAATACTTATTTTTTGTTTTTTTCATCTATTTTTTTCTAATCGAAAAAAAATCATATTGAGTATTTGTACCAACAAATGTTGCAAGAACAATTCACAGATAATAGCATACATATTTAGATAGACCATGTTTACTGTAACGACAGATAATAGCATACATATTTAGATAGACCATGTTTACTACAATGACAGATAATAGCATACATATTTAGATAGACCATGTTTACTGCAATGACAGATAATAGCATACATATTTAGATAGACCATGTTTACTGCAATGACAGATAAAAGAAATGACAAAAAGTATCTTATGGACTGTAAAAAAAATATGTAATAGTGTATTGTTCATAACACTCTAATCAGGTTGTGTATTGCATGTCGATAATTGACAAAAAATATTAGAGAAGTAATAGCATAGTATCTCATTTGATAAATAAAATTTGATTGTACATTGTGCACAGGGTGCAAGAATCGAGGCCACTATTCCACGAAATTTAATTCATATGTTCAAGCCTACATTAAGAGAAGGCATGCTATTTGGGTTGAAGAAATTTCTGGTCATATTCAATACAAACAAGTTCAAGATAATTCAACATAAGTTCAAGATTAAATTCCTTGGCCAAAGCGTCCTCACTAAAATGTTTGAGGAAAGTTTCCCAATGCAAATGTATGCTTTTAAATCATTTGGAGATGTTCAATCAATGGAGAATATACATGAGGGTGTGTTGTTTGGTAAGTGCAAGATTGTAGTGGACTCTTTATGTTCCATTATTTTAATATACATTGACTTTATGTTCCATATTGTGGCATACAGACGTTATCGGACTTTTATTGACAAGGGGTGAAGTTCAGATCACCAAATGCTCAAATGGAAGGGAGAAAAAACTGCTGGAGTTCATGCTTCAAGATACTGAGTAAGAAAAATTTAAGAGACATTAGTTCATTATATTATATGTTTAAATTATCCAATTCTAATTGATTCAGAATTATCTAAAGGGGGAAGAGACTTTCATGCACACTGTGGGAAGACTATGCAAATGAGTTTGTGCGTTTACTTGAACGACATGGCCAGCCTTCTAATATCATAATCTTACAATTCGGCCACGCTAATATGTATAAAGGTATGTAATTGTTACTAATCAGATTATTTAGTTCTTACACATCTGGATAAATTCTCTAATTTACATAATTTAATATTGGACAGGGCAAGTTAGAGTATGTAGTTCCTACTATGTCACTAAGATATTGGTGAATGCCAATATTCCTGAAGTTGCAGATTTTAGACAGAGGTATTATATATATTTGTGTTATACAAAAATTAAAAGTTAAATGTGCTAAAATATGTAATTTTGTGTTTTAAGGATTGTCATTGCTTCAGACATGTGTACCACTATCATTAGTAGCACATCTCAAGGAACAACTTCGAGTTTGGGTGACGATTGTATGCTAAGAACAATTGAACAGTTGTTCTTTGATGATCAGGTAAACTTTCCTTACCTATTTCTGAGCAGTTTTAAAATAATTTTAGACATTCTGCAAGTTTGCAGTTAATTTTATGTGTTATGTTCGTTATTATAGATTGGCAGATTTTGGATTGTTGGAAAGGTTGTTGATGTTGATCTAGAAGATGGTTGGTTTTATATTGCTTGCAAAAAGTGTTACACTCGATTGGACAAACAAGAACATCAATTCTACTGTAAAAAGTGCAACAAATATGATGCATCTGGGAATATCAGGTATATATATGTAGCTTTTTAATATTACATATTATATCAATCATAATCATTCATCAACTAAGATTGGTATATAACTATATATTAGGTACAAGCTGACTGTACATGTAGTGGATGAGACTTTCAGTGCAACACTCATACTTTGGGAAAGAGAGTGTCATCAGTTAATTGGAAAAAGAGTTACATATCTGATTCAAGATGACAAAAAAGATTCTAATGATCTCCCTGTTGAGATTCACAATGCTTTAATGGAAAAGAAGTTTTTGTTCAAGGTTGACATAAAGGCTGCACATAATTCTGAATACAAGGGTGCATATTCTGTATGCAAAGTAACAACTGACCTAACATATATTAACACTTTTAACACCAGTCACTTTGACAGTCAGGTATGAAGTTATACAATTCATTAACTTAAATTTTACTCTTATTTTTGTCAAATTTGATGCAAATGATAAATATGTAGGAATCTAATTGTTATTCAAAGTTGGAAAGCTCTAATCATGCACTGGATAAAATTGAAGATGATTTTCCTATAGAGACACCATCATCGAAGTTGGATGAGGAACTTGAGTTAGTTGATGAAGGAAATGTTAAAAGATCTCTAGAAGATGCATTTTCATCCACTATACCAACAAAGAAATCAAAGGCGATCATTAAGCAGGAGAAGGAATAGATCTGTTATGGATCATTGGTCATTGGCAACTGGTGAAAAATTTTTGTGTTGAAATGATTTGAGTAGTTGTGAATCTTTTGTATCTACTATGTATGGAAATGGAACAGATCAGTTGCTGATCATCTGTGGTGAAAACTTTTTGTGTTGAAATATATTGAATAGTTGTGAACCGTTTGTATCTATTATGCATTAGTTACTATCTTTAGTAGACTATAATATTGTAATTAATTCCAGCCAATCATGTATTAATGGAACAAATGCTAATATAAAGTTCCAGAACACAAGTTGACACATAAATTCAAGTTACCTAAAATGTCTAGATTCATATTGAAGACAAGTTGATGAAATTTTATATTAATTCATAAAACAGAATTCCAATATATAAATAAAAGAAAAGTCACCAGTTGTTATCAATTTTTAATAATTAAATAAGTATATTTATAATACTTTATTTATAAGGGATAAATTGGTATTAAACTGTTGTAATAAATTTTTATGGTTAATTAAAGTAAACTGTTGTAAGAAATGTTAATTAAAGTAAACTGCGTTTGAGTTCATAAATTATAAAATTCACATAGTAAACTACACTTAATAACTTAATAAGTGCAGTCATTTAATTTAATAATATTTTTTTGATACATTTAATTTAATAAGAACTAATCGATAATAAAATTTGAATCAACTAGAAGTGCCCAGATATAATGAGTGCTCTGCAACAACATCAGATTCTGCCACCTTTATGTCCTTCAAATATTATATTTTAATATTTAGTGGGTATAAGTGACTCTTCAACTTCTCTTTAAAGACACCTACACAATTATTAAATGGTTCACAAAAACAAATAAGGTTAAAACTCTCAGCAACTTCACATTTAAGCATTCGATCATTAAACATTGCACACACTCAAAGATCAAAAGCAAAGTATTCATATTCATCTGCATTTGCAGTGCAACATTCAACATAGAAGACACCCAAATATCAACAACAAAGATTTCACAATCATCCACAAAACCAGTGCCACATTCAACTCAATTGATGCAACAAAAACATGAGGAAGATCACAGAGACAACTACTTTTGGCAAGAAGAAAGATTCACAAAGTCAATATTCCCAAGGTAATATCAATTTTTACCATATTACTACTAATATTTATGTTATTTCAATTTTTAGTCTTTTCCATAATGAAATCTTTATATTCTAAAATACTAATTTTCACCGTACTTTTTTATAGTGCCATTATAGTGTCTTCAAATACATGTGTGTGATACAACTATAAAAACTTTGTATGTAGGTGAAAACTTACTTTTTGCTTGCTAAATACCAACCGCCTTATACTTTTTGTGTTTCTGTCATTTAGTTCCCAACCTGTCATAAAAAAATGAATACTAACATATTTAATATCAAATTATATTATACAAACTTAAATTTTATAGAGGTAATGCATACAATCTATACATAAAATGGAAATATTAAATTTTCTTTTACTTCAGAAAATTTGAAAATAACAAAAGTGCATCAGTAATAACAAGAATACTCCATAAATAATAAAAAAAATAACATGACCAAAGATAACAAAAGTGCATCAGTAATAACAAAAGTGCATCAGTAATAACAAGAAAATTCAGATAATCGTTAAAAAAAATATCTTATTTAAAAAAAATAACATGACCATTTTCATTTTTATAGAGATAATACATTTAATCTACACAGAAAATGAAAATATTAAATTTAGTTTCCCTTCTAAATATCCGAAAAGAATGAAAATAACAAAAATACTCCATAAATAATAAAAAAATTAAAAATAACAAAAATAATCCAAAAAAATATATTTTTTATTTTAAAACATCTGAACTCTTTTTAAAAAGTTGCATATAACCATTTTCATTTTTGTAGAGATAATGTATTTAATCTACATAGAAAATGAAAATACTATATTTAATTTTCCTTCTAGATATCTGAAAATAATAAAGTTGACAAAAATACCCAATAAATATAAAAAATAACAAAAATAGTCCAGAAAAATATTATCTCTTTTAAAACAATATCTGAACTCTTTTAATAAAAGTATATAATCATTTTCATTTTTACAAAGATGATGCATTCAAATTTCAATCTACACGAAAAATAGAAATATTAAAGTTTGTTTTCCTTGAGAAAATTTGAAATAACGAAAATAATAAACTTACTCCAGAAATAAGTCCAATAATTAAAGTAACAAGATTACTCCAAAAAAAAATGCTCTAAAAATTTTAATTTTTCATTAAAAACATACGAGCTATTTTTAAAATGCAAAATATGGACATTTTTGTTTTTTTAGGAAAAAGTAGATTTTTAAAATATTTATAAGCCAATGAAAATATGTATTCAGACTATTTCCAAAAAAAAAAAAAAATCAAACTAATCACAAGAGAATTTTATTTATCTTCAAATAATATGATCCGAATATATAATTATCTGAGTTTGGGGAACAAACATGAAAACTAACCTGTCTATTAGTATCAGGACCCTTTGTTCTCCAAGTTGCTCAAGCATCAAACTATTGTGTCCACCAACTTGCACACACAAAAAATTCAAATTTTACGAGATATAATGGAAATCATTGAAAAAAAGAATACGAAATGCATACCTTAATGTACTCAGCGGCTATCGAATCTGCAACTAATTCAGCAGAAAATAATAGGCTTGAATGGGAGAAAAAAATACTCTCAAACTCTATGCATTTACTTTGACTCGAAAAAAAAAAAGGGCTCGAATGGGAAAAAAAAATACTCTCAAGCAAATCTATGTAAAATTTGAGACAATTTAAGAGTGGGAGTGACAATTACATCAACTAAACCAAAGAAAATTGAGGGATGAAGATATAGGTTAAGAAGCAGATGGAGGCGCCGCTAAAGTCGAGAGAAAACGTTTCTCTCTCTTCCACCAAAACTAAACCTAATTCATAAAGTTTGTATTTGATGGGCTAGGCTAATGGGTTGGGCCTAAAATTCTATTATTTAATTTGAATATGTTATTTTTGGTTTATTATGATGAAATGTCCACATTTTTATTTGAATTTGGAACCCCTTTTTTCCATTCAAATTACGATATTATTTCAATAATTATTTATATGATTAAATGTGCAATAACTATTAGTCTTTTAATTTTATCATATTAATTATTAGTTATTAATATCATAAATTCATTCAGTATATTATATTTGGTGTGAATATGATATATTAAATTTGTATATGTGAGTATTTAAATAGATAATCTATGTAGCAAATGAGGATTATTGATGCACGATGAATGGTGAGTTCTCCGGTTCTTTCCATGGCGGTAAGGAAATTTGAAGAAGTATTTATGATATTTAATTTAACCCTAATTATTATATTAGGCCTTTTGAGATAAATATTGCATCTTATATTTTTTTATCTATGCATAAATTTTAAATATATTTTATTCATTTCAAATTAATGTTTTATATTTGTATCTTTATTGAACAGATAATTTAAATCTTCTACCGTGCAAAATACGACGTTTTAGTTTGCGACAGTGTAGTTCTCGACCATCCAATCATTCATCTTTTCAAGGTCCATTGATTCAACATTGTAAATCACCTTTTAGTGATCTTACAAACGGTATTCTCTATTTTTTAATAGAAACTATTATTTACCACCTCATACTTATTTAATTAATTAAAATTGAAATATGCAAATTCATTTTGTAGTCATTGGAACCTGTGCCTCTATTCATCAGAGTAATTTGGAAATGAGTATTTCGAGTAGAAGAAATCAAGTTTCAAGGATGGATAAGTCAGGAATCAATGTTATTGGACAAAACTCCTCAATTCAACAAGATTTTATCGAGCAATCTTCGTATTCAAGAGCAAGTGAGGTTGGACCAAATATTATTAATTTAGATGATGGTAAGTTGTTATTATTACAATATATTAGTCGTAAAGATTTAATTTCTCCATTTAATTTTATTCGACTCCAAATATAAAATGTTACTTTGTAATGTTTTGATTGTTTAAATAACCAATCATTATTTGTATTATTGATGAGGAAAATTTAGATCTAGATTTACTACACCTGATTTTTCAAAATTAACAACAATAATACCTCTTCTTTAAAAATAATTACAAATTTGACAAACTGATCAATTTTCTCACTCGAAATCATATGTAATTGAATGTATTTAAATATTTTTATTTCCTCCATTCCATAAAAAACATCTAATCAATAAATCTTAAAATACAATTAATTACTCAAAGTTTTGAAACATAATAATTGATCAAGTGTTATATTAGAAATTTTTTTTGAAAAAATAGTTAATGTATTGTTAATTTTAAAAAAGTAAGATATTTAAAAAAAAAAAACCTAAAATGGAGGTATTAAAATATAAGATAGATAGATTACAAACTGTGAAAATATATGTGTTTTTATACATTGATTTATATATTTTTTTTTTCAGATTACGAAGATCTGGGATTTGTGACTACCAATTCTACAAGTGTTCAACAAGATTTTATTGAGCAATCTTCGAATTCAAGAGAAAATGAGGTTGAACCAAATATTATTAATTTAGATGATGGTAAGTTGATATTATTACAATATTAGTCGTAAAGATTTAATTTCTGCATTTTATTTTATTCGATTCCAAATATAATATGTTACTGTGTAATGTATTGATTGTCTAAATAACCAATCATTATTTATATTATTTATTTATGAAGAAAATTTAGATTTGGATTTACTCCACCTGCTTTTCAAAATTAACAAAATTATATCTATTTTTTAAAAAAATAATTACAAATCTGATATTTGATTAATTTTCTCACCAGAAATCATATGTGATTGAATGTATTTAAATATTTGTATTTCCTCCATAGCGTAAAAAAATCATCTAATCAATAAATCTTAAAATGCAATTAACCTAAGGTTTTAAAGCATAATAATTGATCAAGCGTTATATTAGCAATTTTTTTTTTGAAAAAATAGGTAATGTATTGTTAATTTTTAAAAAGTAAGATATTTTTTATAAAAAAACCTAAAATGTAGATATTAAAATACAATTTATCCTTTATTTTATTATATAAGATATATAGATTACAAACTGTGAAAATATGTATTTTTATACATTAATTTACATAGATTTTTTTTGTTATTTTTCAGATTGTGAAGATCTGGGATCTGTGACTACCAATTCTACAAGTGGTATGTTTAACTGTCTTTATAGAAAATTTTATTTGTTTGATATAATGAAGTTAATGTGCATTAATATAAGTATATTTTTGTAGAATATTGGGACATTGGAGATCCAATACATGCATGTAATTTTTGTGGAGCATTCTTTTGGTACGAGGAACGGATACAAAAACAATTTAATCCCAAATTTCCTAAGTATTCACTATGTTGCACGAATGGAAAAATCAAACTTCCACAAATGAAAAATCCCCCAAAAGTCTTGGATGACTTGATTTCGAGACGAGATGCAAAGAGCAGACATTTTTTGGATAACATTCGTTCTTATAATAACATGTTCTCTTTTACATCAATGGGAGGGAAGATTGATAAGAGTCTAAACAATGGGAGGTCACCACCAATCTTCCGATTGCATGGTCAAAATTATCATTTGATTGGCAGCTTGCTACCACCACAAGGATGTCCACCAAAATTTGCACAACTCTACATCTATGACACAAAAAATGAAATTTCCAATAGAATACACTCAATTCGGTTAGTATTTCAAATGTTATTTTTTCACATTTTTATTTTATATTATTATTTATTAACTATATTATTAATTTCAATTTTTGTTTTGCAGACAGCAGAATAATATAAATAAACTCCATGTTGAAATTGTTGCAGAGCTTAAAGAAATGTTAGATGAGAATAATATTTTGGTGCAATCATTTAGAATGGTTAAAGATAAACTTTTCGAGACTGGTGGACCTGAGATCAAGCTAAGACTTATCGGTCGAAGAGGAAAAGATGGAAGAAGATATAATCTTCCTTCAGTGTCAGAGGTTGCTGCATTGATTGTTGGAGATTTTGATGAGTCCATGGGAGATAGAGATATAATTGTTCAAACACAATCAGGACAATTGGATCACATAAATGAGTTACATGCCTCTTATCTTGGTTTGCAATATCCATTATTGTTCCCTTATGGTGAGGATGGGTATAGAGAAGATATTCCATATTCAAAATCATTTGCATCCTCTTTTGGTGGACGAAAAAGAGTAAGTTGCAGAGAATTTTTCGCTTATCGGTTACATGAGAGACAAAATGAGCCATCAAATATTATGTCATCTAAGAGGTTGTTTCAACAATTTGTTGTTGATGCATATACAATGATAGAATCAAACAGACTGACATATGTACGCACACATCTGAAAGAGTTACGTGCAGACATGTATAATGGTTTATTTGATGCACTTACAAAGGGTGAAAGAGATCCAACAAGGCACGGTAAACGTGTTATATTGCCATCATCATTCACTGGTAGTGCACGATACATGATTCAAAATTACCAAGATGCGATGGCAATTTGCAGTTGGGTAGGATATCCTGATTTATTTATCACATTCACGTGTAACCCAAAATGGCCAGAGATAGTTAGATATGTTCAAAGCAGAGGTTTGAACCCGGAAGATCGTCCTAACATCATTGCAAGAGTTTTCAAGATCAAATTGAATCATTTAATTAAGGACTTGCGACAAAATAAAATATTCGGTACTGTCAAAGCAGGTATTCATTACATATTATATATATATATATATATTTATATTCATCAATTAGTCTTTAACATAAATATTTATGTGAGAAACTTAATATATTTTTTAATTATTTTGTAGTGGTTTACACAGTTGAGTTTCAAAAACGTGGATTACCGCATGCTCATATACTGCTCTTTTTGAGGAAAGAAGACAAGTATCCAGCTCCTGAAGATATTGATCGAATTATATCAGCAGAAATACCCAACAAAGATATTGATCCAGAGTACTATCAGGCAGTACAAGATTTTATGATGCATGGACCATGTGGTACTGCGAATAAAAGTTCACCATGTATGTCTGAAGGTCGTTGTACAAAGTATTTTCCAAAGAAATTTGTCAATTGCACAACTGTTGATGAAGATGGTTATCCAATATACAGACGACGAGATAATGGTCGCTTTGTTGAAAAAAATGGCATCAGTTTGGATAATAGATATGTTGTGCCACATAATCGACAACTTCTTATGAAATACGGGGGGCATATAAATGTTGAATGGTGCAATCAATCACGATCAATCAAGTATTTATTCAAATATATAAACAAAGGTCATGATCGTGTTACTGTAACTTTTTGTCAAAGTACAAGTGAAGAAGACCCAGAAAAAGGATGTGATGAAGTGAAGATGTATTATGATTGTAGATATATCTCACCTTGTGAAGCAGCTTGGAGAATTTTTGGTTTTGATATCCAATACAAAGAACCAACAGTTGAGCGTTTACCAATTCATCTTCCAGGTGAACAAAGTGTAATATTCTCAGATTCTGATCCCATTGATGTTGTTCTTGATCGACCTACAGTAAATCAAAGAATGTTTTTGGCGTGGATGGAAGCTAATAAGAAATATCCATAAGCAAAGAACCTCACTTATGGAGAATTCCCAACAAAATTTGTCTGGAAGCAAGCTACTCGAGAATGGGTGCCAAGAAAGAAAGGATATGCAATTGGAAAAATATTCTATGTGCCTCCTGGATCAGGAGAACTTTATTACTTAAGATGTCTATTGAATGTTGTTCGTGGAGCAACATGTTATGAAGAAATAAGATGCATCAATGGTGTTCAATATGCTACTTTTCGAGATGCTTGCTATGCTTTAGGGTTGTTAGATGATGACAAGGAATACATCAATGGAATTATAGAAGCGAGTCATTGGGCGTCAGCAAATACTTTGAGAAATCTTTTTGCCACTTTATTATTTGCAGATACACTTATGAGGCCAGATGATGTTTGGGAAAAATGTTGGACCTACTTATCAGATGATATTATATACAAACAAAGAGCATTGTTACAACATCCAGGTATGCATGATTGATTAAAACATACCATTTTATTTTACACATTTTTATAAATACGAAATATTATATTTATTTTTTTAATTATTTATATTACTCGATAATAATGCCAGATTTGACACTCAGTGAGGATGATATAAAAAATTTTGCATTGGTGGAGATAGAAAAATTGTTGCGGAGCTTTGGTAGGAGTTTGAATGACTTTCAATCAATGCCATTTCCAAGTGCAGAATTTTTCCAAAGCAGTACAAATAGAATGATCAATGATGAGTTACAATATGATCGCAAAGTTCAACACCAGGAGTACCAAAATTTCTTATCTAGGAGTACAGATGCACAACGTTGTGTTCACGATAAAATTTTAAATGGAGTCAATTCCAATAAAGGTGGTATGTTTTTTGTATACGGATATGGAGGAACTGGAAAAACTTTTGTTTGGAAAGGTTTATCAGCTGCCTTACGGTCCAAAGGAGAAATTGTACTAAATGTCGCTTCAAGTGGAATTGCATCACTTTTGTTGCCAGGAGGACGAACAGCACATTCACGCTTTAAAATTCCAATCAGTCCCAATGAAGAGTCTACATGCAACATAAAACAAGGAAGTCCACTTGCTGAGTTACTTATAAGGGCTAAGCTTATAATTTGGGACGAGGCTCCTATGATGCACAAATTTTGCTTTGAAGCTTTAGACAGGAGCTGTCGTGATATTATGCGCTTTAGCAACCCAAACAGTTTTAATTTACCATTTGGAGGAAAGACAATTGTTCTAGGAGGAGACTTCCGTCAAATTTTACCAGTTATTCCAAAAGGTAGTAGACAAGATGTCGTGCATGCAACAATTAATTCTTCACACCTGTGGAATAGTTGCACTGTATTGAGACTGACAAAAAACATGAGAATTCAGAACTCACATTCGAATGTCGAATCAATTGATCTAGAGCAATTTACCAGGTGGATAGCAAACATAGGAGACAGGACGATTGGAGGTCCGAATGATGGAGAAGCTATTATTGATCTTCCAGATGACATTTTGCTGAAATATTCTGAAGATCCAGTTGCAGCAATTGTGGATTATGTTTATGAATCAAACAACAATATCATTGACAGCACAAGCTATTTACAAGAGCGTGCTATTTTGGCACCAACTTTAGATGTGGTGGACTCTATAAACCAATACATGGTTTCATTAAATCAAGAAGAAGGGCGTGCATATTTGAGCTCAGATAGTACATGTAAATCAAATTCAAATGGCTCTTTCTTACAAGAGATACACACGCCTGAGTTCTTAAACAGTCTTAAATGCTCCGGGGTGCCAAATCATGAGCTATATCTCAAGGTAGGAACTCCAGTTATGTTATTGAGGAATATTGATCATGCAAATGGTTTGTGTAATGGCACAAGATTGGTTATTACGAGACTTGGGAATCACATCTTGGAAGCAAGGCTTTTGACAGGTCAAAATGCAGGTCAAAAAGTATTAATTCCAAGATTGTCACTAACACCATCAGATCCAAGATTACCGTTCAAGTTTCAACGAAGACAATTTCCCCTTATAATCTCCTATGCTATGACAATCAATAAAAGTCAAGGTCAATCATTGTCACGAGTGGGTCTCTTTTTGGCAAAACCTGTTTTCAGTCATGGTCAATTATATGTTGCAGTTTCACGTGCCACAAGTCGAAGTGGTCTTAAAATTCTAATATGTAAATCAGACAATGTGGATGAGACATCTACTACAAATGTGGTGTTCAAAGAAGTGTTTCAAAATTTATAATACAAATTTATTTCTTTCTTAGTGTAGTTTTTTTATGTATTTTTAACAATTAATTATTTATATATAAATATAAAATTAAACTTATATAAAATTCACCGTGCAACGCACGGGTAAAAAACTAGTAATAATAATAATAATAATAATAATAATAATAATAATAATAATAATAATAATAATAATAATAATAATAATAATAATAATAATAATAATAGTGCAACATAAATGGAAACTATTTTTTTAGGCGATAAATAGTACTACAAATCATCAACCTGTGCATAAAAAATTTAAATAAAAAATATTACAAGTCTCAAATTTTCAAGTTAAAATAATAAATAAGATTGCAAAAAATTATTAAAATACAACAGTTGTAATCTAAATCGTAGTTGAAAATGCAAAATAAAATAAAATTACAACAATAAATGTCACTATTGTTGTCTATTAACTCAAACTTGTTGTCTATTATACAAAAACTATTGTCTAAAATATAATTGTTAAATTATGTGATGATAACGATTTATACCAAAACCGTTGTTTATTACATGATTTTACCTTAATATATGTATAGATTTATTATATATAGATACACACGTATATATAATGGATGAAATGAAAACTTTTGCACAACAAAAAGCGCGAAGAGTGTGAACTTAGTTAGTGTTTATTTTCCAAAAATATTATTTGTTGATGAATTGATTTACGTGGTTTTGATTATATTTTATTTTTTCATTGTTCACTAGTGTTTAAGATTTTTCATTTAACACTAACTATAAGCATATAGTAAAATATTTATTTTAAATAGATATATATTTACTAGGGCCTCATAAATCCCTGAGATGACCATGTTCTCACATAGGATGTGGTTCTCTCTAGAACCACTCCATATATATATATATATAGAGAGAGAGAGAGACACTAAACATTTTCTTGAATGTGACCACATAACTAATCACACCTGCAATCCACTTTGTATATATTCATTTGTATTCTTCGATGTATTTCATTGTCATGATGGAAAATATATTCAAGGTTCTATTTTATTTATAACTAGTATTTCTCATGTATTGTAGCAACCCACTTCTACGTGATTTAAATTATTAAATTATTTAATTGCTTTAAGTTTGAGTTTTAATTTATATGATAATGCTCGATAGAATTAGAAGGACTTGAGGGAGTCCGATATTGCGCCCTAGTATAGAAAAGAAAATTTAGAACTTAAACTTGGCCTTATAATTATTATTTGAGTTTGTTTAAATATTTTCGAATTTATTTCGAAATAGAAAGAATTTATTTTACATTTGGATTTTGGGCTAGTATATTTATTTTATTTGGCTTTTCCTTAAGAGTCTAGAAATTAGAGTTTTGATATCAAAATATCATACCTTTGAAATTATATGGGGGAAAGCATTTAAAAAATAATAATAATAATTAATAAATATCATATCTATCTTTATCTAAATGGTAGAAGCTTCCCAATCCCTATCTCAAAGCAAATAAAATAAAAGGGGACATTCATTATTTCCTTCACTCACCCTCTCTCATGATCGATCCATCTCTCTCAATCACTCCTCTCTCTATTCTCCTCAAGCCCTCTCCCACACACACACTTTCGTCCATCTCTCTCTTTCTCTTCCCAAAGTCTTGAAGTGAAAATTACACACACACAAGCTCCCTCACGTTGAGCTCTCTTCTCCAACAAGGTAATTTTCGTTGCTCTTTTCTTTTCTTGTTCCTTTGGTGTGGATTGATGTTGTTGGAGGTTTGAGAAGGTTGGGATGTTGTAGTGAGGGCTCCATAGAAGTAAAATTGGAGGTGTTGGTTCTCTTGACTAATTGTGAATTGTCTTGTTCTACCTTCTTCATTTCTTTAGAAATATGAGCATGGATTGATTATTGACATCATATCATTTTTTTTTAGGTTGAGTTTGATATATTATAGAACCCTAAATTATAGTTTAAGATCAAGTAGATTTAATGGTAGAAACCAAAGAGGAAATTCTCATTCCAAAAATCTGTTTTCGTGAACAGCACATGTGCCCCTGTTTCAATCGAAAATCTGATTTTGTGCAGTGATTTCTGGACACCCACACCTTTACATACTTGTAGGTGCTTGTCTTAGCTTTCATTTGAAACTTGAATCGGGTTAATACGAATTTTGTAGACGAAGTTACAACCCTTTTACCAAAACCTGTCAGTTTTCCGAACAGGTTGATTTTGTTAATTTAATTCGACTTTTTATACCTTTTAATGTCAGAATTTGGGAATGTGTATTTGAAGAACATATTTAGATATATGTCTTAGGATTCTGTGGAACTTCGAATTTCTTGATTTGGATTTTTAGTTGATGAGATATGGGCGTTTTACTAAAACTGCTACATGAGACGAAAAAAACAGGGGAGTTGAGTTCAAGTTAGGAATTAAGGATTGAAATTGGGGGGTTTTTATTTCTGGCCTGTTCTCATTGTGGTTGGCAAGAAGAGGAAATAAAAGTAGAAGAAGAAGAGGGAGAAAAGAAGATTGTCGCTAGGCATTTCAATTCGTTAAAATGGGGATTTGTTTTATTTCCAAGTCTAGACGTGTATATATAAAGAAGAATGAGTGGGTTTAGTTGCAATTTGAGTCATCTTATTTGAATTGTTTCCATAAATTATTTTTCAACCTAGTTCTAATTTTGGGAAATAATTTGATTAGTTCACAATTTATGTAAATTCGAAAATTATTCTAGAAGCCTTTAAGAATTTAAAATTTTTATCCCAAAATTTTTATGAACCGATAAGTTAACCTAATATTTTGTAAATTAATTATATAGGCATGTTCTTGATGATTTTCAGATTTATTAAGATTATTATTTTTTTTTATTAGGTGCGGCGCAATTAGGACCCTCGTCCAGTTTGTAATTCTCTGTTCAATCTTACGTGTTCTTTACTCAGGTGGGTAAATCTCTGATTTAAAGTTGTGTTTTGAAATGGATCACATTATTATTTACGAAAGTATATGATATATGTGCTTTTGAGAAAGAAAAATGTTTTAATCCTGCTTGAATTTGTCGTGGATGGAATATGGATAAGAATAGCGTTTCGTACGCATCAGAAAGTGTAATGCACGCACTTAGAGCGTGGCTTACACAACTGAAGAGGTATGTCCTGTGCACAGTGTGATATATCCGAACAGAAGAAGTACCCTAAATCCATTGTTCCTGCGATTTAAATTCAGTTGGATAAATAGAAAGAAATGTCCATGATCCCCCACCACTGAGTACGTTTTTAGAGTACTCACCCCCATGTTTTTAATGTTTTCAGGTCAGTGAGCTTGGAGCATCGTGAAAGAAATGGGGTGGCTACGCTTTTGATGTTTTGGATATGTAACTCAAATATTTGGGATTTGCTGTTTAAGTAATCTATTTTGAGCCTAAAACTTTGTGGTTAATGATGTTTGAACTAACTTAAATCAGTAGCTAAATATTATGATTTTGTTTATTATGAATTTTATGATCTAGAACTTATATGTTTTATTTTTCCAATCAGAAATTAAATTATGTTTATAATGAAAAATTAAATTATGAATTTCAACATAAGCAGATATTTTCTTTTAAATGATGCAACTCATTTTTCTTTCATATAGCATTTCTAACATGAAAATAGAAAAAAAAAATGTATACTAAAATTATTATTATTGTTAATCGTTTTCCGCTTTAAAGAATAGAAATAGTAACATTTTAAATTATAGAATTTAGGGTGTTACGTGTATAATGTACACATAATAATTATTTTTTTAGATCTGTAATAATATGATTATTTTTAAATTCTAGATGTTATGTTCAATTTTTAAAAATTTATAAAAAATGATATGCACATGCGTTAATTAGTTAGATAAGAAGGTCAATTTTGTGTAGTTATGACAAACAAAAAGAAAATTAAATATTAGGAACTAAGTGAAAATCCATGTTAGAATGATCGAATTGGAATATTTTAAACGACACGATTTTATAAATAACAATGTATAATTGTCCACGATTAAAGAACATTTGATTTGATCTGTGAACATATGACATGTATAAAAATATAATTATTTAATTATTTTAAATGATGAAATTGAAATAGAAAAATAATTAATCATTGCAAATTATGTTATAATAATAATAATAATAATAATAATAATAATAATAATAATAATAATAATAATAATAATAATAATAATAATAATAATAGTGCAACATAAATGGAAACTATTTTTTTAGGCGATAAATAGTACTACAAATCATCAACCTGTGCATAAAAAATTTAAATAAAAAATATTACAAGTCTCAAATTTTCAAGTTAAAATAATAAATAAGATTGCAAAAATTTATTAAAATACAACAGTTGTAATCTAAATCGTAGTTGAAAATGTAAAATAAAATAAAATTACAACAATAAATGTCACTATTGTTGTCTATTAACTCAAACTTGTTGTCTATTATACAAAAACTATTGTCTAAAATATAATTGTTAAATTATGTGATGATAACGATTTATACCAAAACCGTTATTTATTACATAATTTTACCTTAATATATGTATAGATTTATTATATATAGATACACACGTATATATAATGGATGAAATGAAAACTTTTTCTTAGCGTGATAAAAAAAAATTCATCTTAAACAATTCAACAATTAAGATAATCTAATGAGTAAAATTTAATGCAAAATGCGGCCACAATCTCCTAAATACTAAGACAAAAAAGTACGGTATCTTTGTCTATGTTTTTTATAAATGACATCAGCAAATGAGGAAAATCTTTAAATAGCCATTATTATTTAGTAAATCATATAAATAGTTACTTTTTAAAAAATTAATGTCTATAACTATTATCAGAAAAAGGTACTATAATAACCTTAGTTCTATATTTATTATTAAGAATTATATATATATATATATATATATATCAATAATATTAGGAAAATTATATAAATTTCTTTCTCCCCATCTGCGAGTGCCGTTCTATCGTCCTCCTCATTCTTCAATTCGTGTTTATCAATTTAAACAAAAATATCATCGAGAAAGAGCACGAAGTAATGATTTTTGAAGATTATCACGATTCTTCCTCTATTTAATCCCCGTTTCAACCATAAATTATCTAATACAATATCGAAAATTAGGATTCATTGCTCATTGAGAAGTTTTTGAAATTTTGTTGACATCGAGCGTGTTATTTTTTGCGGCAATAAGGTATGATATTTACATATTTGCACTCTTTTTATCGATCAATATATTCAATTCTTTTGAATCTTTCATTGGAATTGGTTGGAAAAAATTGAATGTTGTTTGGTGCACGAATCGATTTCGTTCGGTACACGAGTATACGAGTTTATTCGTGCATCAATTTATTTATGTATTAGTGTAATATATTTCAATTTTAATTGTTGCACGAGAGCACGAATTATCAGAATCATGCACTCGTGTAGCTATGCATTTTTAAATAGTGCACTATTACACGAATATACATACGCATGCAGTCGTGTATCAATGTATTGATCAACTGCTGCACGTGTACATGAATGACCTTAATCGTGTTTTTGTGTATAGTTTTTTTGAACTGCCACAATGAAGTAATCGTGTACTCATGTATTAATTATTTATTAATCGTGGACTATTTGTGCTCGTGTACTCTTGTTGCATTATAATTATAACTACTACACTATCACATAATTATCCTACTTGTGTAAGGCGAGGCAGTTGAAGGCGGCAACAGAGATGGCGGTTGAAGGCAGACACAAAGATGGTGGTCGAAGGCGGCGAATAACTCTGACATAGAAGAAGGCGGAAAACTTGCGAAAGACTTCACGTAGAAGGCAGAGAAATATAGATTCACATAATTGCAATTCTTTTTGGAAGGCGGGGAAATATAGATTCACGTAATTTCAATTCTTTTTGTCTGTCGATATATTAGGATTAGGATGTTGTTTTAAGGAAATTATTAATGTTTAAAATTATTTATGATATAAAAATATTGTATATTATTAGTAAGGGTATTACTGTATATTCCTATCCTAAAAGGTTAAAAACATCATTCTCTTAAAAAATGGCTATTTACATTAATCATTAAGTCATAATGGCTATTTTATCATATTAACACTTGTGAGTTCACAACAATTTTGTAAAAACTTTAAATTCTCATAATTTATTCATTTTTAATTTGATTTACGCAAATTTAATCATATACCACAGATATATTCATACTCTTTTATTTAAGATTAATACATCATATATTTATTATTTTTAAAAAATATTTCAGCACTATAAGTGTACGATCCAACTACATGTGTACAATGACTAACAAGAGTTTTGTAGATACAAGGACTAAAGATTTAAAAAGGCGTGAGTATACTGCAATCTCAACTCTCTAATGTCAGCGGCGGATCCAGAATTTTAAAATTGGGGGTACGATATATAAAAATGTATAAATAAATATTCTTCAAAGTTTAAAATCTCTAATTCAAATTATTATTCTTAATTTTAAATTTTTAAGTCCCAATCTCAATTCAAAATCAAATCTCTTTCATACTTGTAAAATTCAAACCACATGTACATAAACTAAAATTTTTAATTCAAAAACAAACCCCTAGTTTAATTGAAATTTTAATTAGGCAAAAAAATAAATATGTAAGCAACACTAAACATAATTAAGAAATCTAATTAATAATATACATAGAAAAATCAAGAATGAAAGAAAAAATAACATCAACCAATTGAGAGTGTTGTTTGTGCACTTCTCAATTTAAAGTTTTGATGTATTTTTGAAATTGTTACAAGTTGTATTTTGAAGACTGAATAATTGTACATGTCTTGTTCCTATATTTTTATACATGTATGAGATTTAAAGAGGAGTAAGATGGAGAGTCATGAATAAATGGTTGATTGGCTATTGCTAATATTATTAAGGGTATGATTCATCATCTTTTTTTGTGTGATAACATTATTCACCATATGTCAACTAAAGTACTCAACCACTACTTTATTTTTTTCATCTTTATGACTTTAGTTAGTATTCTCCAATAACAAAATAAATAATTATATATATATACATATTATGTATATATACTAAATTTTTTTAAAAAAATTTGGGGGTACAAGTGTACCCCCATGTTTAAACGTGGCTGCGCAGACTAATGCTATCCAAACGCTTCGAATTTCAATTCAAATAATATCAAATCTTAATCCAATACACCAAATTTTCGAAACATATCATTAAATAAATCTGAAAATTTGATTTTGATCAAAATCTATTCCAAATTAATTTAATAATTTTTGAAAATTACACTATATTTCACATTTGAAAATTTTGACATTAATCAAAAAACTATTCCAAATAATATAGCTAGGTTTCGAAAATTTCAAGACTTAAAAATCTGGAAATTTTGATCCACTTCAAAAATTACCAAATTTAAAATCTAATTTCAAACCTATCTAGATTAGAATTAGGCAATCTTTGATATACATCAAAAATCACCAAATCCAATTCTAATCACTTGAAATTTTCGACCCCATCCAAATTAAAGCTGGAAATTTGATCTTGATAAAAACATCATCCAAACTTTAATTGTAGTGGCCGAAAATACATAGCTCAAATTAGGGAATTTTTAACACATCAAATTCGAAAATTTGACATCTAAATTTTCGACCCTTATGAGAATTAAATCTGGAAATTTGAAGAACATCAAATATTATCCAAATTTAAACCCATAGTAAACCGAAAATTCAAGTACCCTCAAAACTAGAATTCTCGATTTTTACATCTCAAATTCTTCCAAGTTTTGAATACCATAAAATCGAAATACATAGCCAATTAAATCTGAAAATTTAAACATCATAAATTTATCATCAAATTTAATTATGCAATTCGAAATTATGCCTGGATTAATCCTAGAACAGTGCCAAAACCCGCTCTGATACCAGTTGTTGGGGTTTTTTCGAAGTAAACCACCACAGGATCATTTGGTTGTTCATTAATCCGTGTTCATGGAAATCATAATCTTATGTCACATGCATGTTTATCACAGTCTAATAGAAAAAACATGTATAACAGATTCGAATCTAATAAAGTGGAAACATAGAAATGAATCTACTTACAAATCGATAGACGGTCTGAGGACAAGACTAAAGATCTAATCTTGCTGTTGAATGAACACTGTAATTGGCGCCACCTAACCTCAAAATTCGAACACCACAAATTCTACTCCAAGATCTTCTGTTGTATTCTCGGACTGTATCTAGATTCAGAGTGGGCTGAAATCTACTAGATAGGTTTGTGAAATCTGTGGATAACTTTGAGAGACAAAAGAGGGGCTGATTATTATGCATGAAATTTTCGAACCCACCTCCTCTATATATAGGGGAGGTGGTCGAAAATCAACTCCCAACCCTACTGGGTTTGGACCTCTATCTCAAGTTCAGTATCCAGTCCACTAACAGTCAATTGGGCTACAACAGGGATCTAGAAGAATATGAAATTAGCCCATCAATTTATTTAATATCCAATATCCAATAAACTTAGGATATAATTAAATAAATTAAGTTTTACTTTTATTCCACTAAAGAAGTAAAACTGACCTACCAATTTAATACATATTTACTAATATGCTTTCTCCTTTAGTCCAGCCATTCCCCGTGTTTAAGATATACTGTTCATTAATTAATTATGTCAGCCTCTGACAGCTATAATTAATTAACATCTAAAACCTTGAGTAGTACCACACAAGCTTTACTCATGTACGGAATAAATTCCACCTGCAGGGTTTCAACATGAACTTGTGTTTCCTCAAGAGAACATCATCAACCTGGCGCACCAGGACACGGTGCTCATGCATACTACTCGAGACATCATGTATACATTATTATTACCCAAGATATCGAGTTTGATCTACGAAAAGATCTCACTCATTGATAAATCAAAGTAATAAACAACGCACACATATGTTCACCAATATCACATGAGTTTAGAAACCGAACTCTGTGGATCTTTATTCTCTCAGTAACTGGGTCAGAGACAGAGAATAGTATCCTATCGTGATCCTCCTCAATACACTAATGAGTGTACTAGAATAATCAGTTAGTCAAGATAAACTAACTTATCAGATTATTCTACGGTGTACCGATGGTGTGTTCAGGACCATCTAAGTCGTGAGCTCTTTAATACATTACAAGGTTCTAATGATATGATCTTACCGTGTGACTCCCCATACCATATCATCTACAATGCAAGTATATGGAACATTGCATAAAATAATTATAGAACGTAATCTAAATGCAAACAGTGACTACAATAACTTTCATTTCATATCATCATATCATCAGAAAAGTATACAAAGACAAGTCTTCCAGTATATAAAACTAATAATATTCGTGCAACATTTCAAAAATGCATTGCTACACGAATACACGAATAAAGTAGATTTTCTAATTTACTTTTTTTCTTCAAATTCAAAATCTAAGAAGTCTTATATATTGGTTTAACATTTAAAAAAAACTACAATTATAAAAGATCTAGAACTTAAAAATTCTTAAAAAAACCATTAAGTAACTAATGTTGTATCTAAAAATATAGTTTTTTCTTATCATAAAAAGCTTAATATGTTTTTTTTAGTTGTTTTAACTATTTAATTTTGTTAGTGCCATCTGCACTCAAGTGTTCGAGATTGTCATGATCTGTATGACAATATCAAAAGAATACAAAAGATTTTGGTTATTCATGTTTGAATACCATGTTTAGGACATTATTAAGAACATTCCGCTACCAATCTGATTCAAGATCAAAAAATGTACTTGATCATGTTCTTGAACATGATCATGTACATAGTTGTCCGAAGAGTTTACAAAGAGATGTGCCATGCTAGATTCAAGGAGATGAAGCTTTAGATTCAAGATGGACGTTTCAGAATAGAAGTTGTCTTGTTCGTGATGAAGATCAAACAAGGAAAGCTGAAGTTCTATTCAAGGAAATCATCTAAACTAGAAAAGTCCGAATTAAATAAGGAAAAGTTTTCTTATTGAATTCTAGTCAAATTAGGACTTCTGATTACCTTGTTAAAGCTATGTCTTTCATCTATAAATAGCTTAGGAATCAGACTAGTTTAGAGTGCACATACACGAATACACAAAACTGATTTAGAGATTCCAAAAGACTTCACATCTGAAGCATTAGGTATTCGGTATTATTAGACTAGAGTTGATCTTTTTTTTATCATTGTTTTTCTAGTTTGTGTTTGAATCTGTTTCATACACACTTAAAGGAGTCTTGGGAGAGATTTTCTGTGGGAACTAGAAGAATCTAGGTTGTGAGGAATGCTCACAATTCAGTTCATCGAAAGAAATTGTAGTGGGTAAGAAAGGGGTCGAGTGACGGGAGGTCTTCATGTGATAGCCTTTGTAACCATACAACGGAGTAGTCAATTATTTCTCACGGACTTATGAAGTCCTCCTGACGTAGATCAATTGATCGAACAGGGTTATCACCCTCGTGCCATTTACTTGCTTTCAGTTTATACAATCTGATCTTGCATGTTCACAATAATGTACATGTACATGATGTTGAACATGATCGCACAGTTTATATAACTTCAAATTTTATTCACAGTAAAAGTTACAATTTTTGAAAAATTGAATTTTTAATATAAAAATAATATGCAAAAAAAATATTTAGTTTAAAATTTATCGTTCTAAAAAAATAGCTTTGACATGAAATTATGAGTATATATCATAATTAAGTGTTAACCATCCACTAGCTAAAAACATAAAAAAAGAATACAATGAAAAAGTTAAAGAATTGGAAAACCTGCTCCAAATGCCCTTCACTCTCTGGAATTCGGGTAGAAGACAACTGACGTCGAATTCGCATTCCGTTGATTATCAATCCCATCTCGAATTCCCCCATTCATGAATCACATGATTCAAAATTAGCATATAATTTTTAAATTTTAGATTACAACCCTAGTCCCCAAATCCCACAATCCAACAGTCACCGTAGTGGCAGCGCAATTCGTCCACCGCCCGCTGGAGAAACGGCAGCTCATCGGCGCATCTCATCATCACCGGTAATACCACTCTTTTCGAAATGTACTTCGACAGAAATTTAACATTTTCTTTTGTTCTGCTATTATATTTTTTATTGTGTGCTGATTTGAATCTAAATTGGAACCTGGACGTGTGTCATTTGAAATTAAATTTGAAATGAAGATTGACGCTTTTCCCTTGCTTTCGTACTCATATTTGTTGCAAAATTTATTTATATTACTTTTGAAGCTTACTCAATGAATTCAATGTCTGAAGCATAGCTTTTAATTTGCATTCTCTCTCTTTCAGGGCTTTCATTAGCTTGTTGCATCATGCACTCCAAGATTGCTCAAATTGGCTTTGTGTGTAACATCCTAAATTATAAAATTTAAAATGCTACTCTTTCTATTCTTTAAGGCGGAAAACGATTAACAATAATAACAGTTCGAGTAGTTTTTTTTTTCTTTTCTAAAATAATCATGCCAGAAATCTTAGGTAGAAAATAGACCACAATATATAATATATATATATATATATTCAGAAATATATAAGTTTAGTTCAAACTACCTATATTTCATAAACTCCGATATACTCCCAGTTCATTTTGAAAAGTAATTCATAAGTTCTAAAATATAAAATTCATACTCGAAACATTGGTAAAACCAAAATATTCAACTACTAATTTAAATTAGTCCAAAAACTACTAATGAACACAAAATATCAAGTTCAAAACATCAAGTGAAATAACCAAGATTTCTAGAGAAGATCCATCCCCATTTCCTTCACGCTGCTCCAAACTCATTGGCCTGAAAACATTTAAAAATGTGGGGTGAACACTCTTAAAACGTACTCAGTGGTGGGTATCATGAGCATTTCTTTCTATTTATCCAACTGAAATAAATCGCAGGAATAATGGATTTAGGGTACTTTTCTTCTGATTCTAGAATGCATCTTGAACTGTGCACAGGACATATTCTGGTGCGTACAAAAGGCTTCTATGCGTATGAAACGCTATTCTGATCTGATGCGTATAAAACGCTATCCATATTCCATCCACGATAATTCAAGTTGGATTAAAAATATTTCTGTCTCAAAAAGCATATATCATATACTTTTATTTCAAAGATAATAATTTCACCCACCTGAAAATAATGAGCACGTAAAAATTGAGTAAAGAATCTCAAAGTGGACAAGGGTCCTATTTGCGCCGCACCTAGTATCAGGATAATTTCAAATAAATCATTTTTGCCAACTATAATTTTGATAAATCTGAAAATTCAAGATTTATAGCCTAAATAATTAATTTATAAGTTCTGGGTTAAATAGAAAATTCAGATAAAACTTTATAGGCAAAATTTTGTATTTGAGAAAGATTTATGGACTGAAATCTGCAGATAATAAACTTTTTGTGTTCATTTTTTTTAAATAATGATAATGAATCATAATGTAAATAACTTAATTACGATTTATACGTCTAATTGATTAATGGAGTAGAACACTACTAAATTATTTATTGCTTGACTTTTGTTAATTTTAACATCATTTGGTTTGGTTTTATCATTTGTTTAATTACTAGTTGAAGTACTCCAATGAACATTAGTTAATCAAACTGATTTAATTTGATCTTATTATACTATGAACATATATTTCAACCCCCACCTCTTCCTCTCTTAAATCATGAAAGACCCCATTACAAATCGAAATCCTTTAAATCAAGTTTCTCTCTCTATTCTCTCTCTCTCTCTCTCTCTCTCTCTCTCTCTCTCGGCTTTAGGAACAAAATAGAAATCTCCCAATTTTGAGATTCTAAATCCCTAACTTCTCCTCCATCCTCCCATTTCTACCTCTGCTTCTTCTCTCACTCCGGTGATTAAGCATCACCATCCCAACGACACCACTCATGAGTGGACGACAAAGAAGACCCGACACAAACCCAGTTCCGGCGACATCCCAAACCTGCCGCAACGATCACAACCCCTAAATCTCCGATTCCAACAGCTAGTTAATGCAACCCGACCACCTTCCAACACGACGGTGAAGATTCAACAGAGTTTATAGCTGATCCTAACTCAGCTAGACTCAATCTGAACTTTTATCCCTCTTTTCTTCTATTATTTTTTCTTTGCAGCTTATCTATAAATTATGGAATTCTATTTTTAGACTCAATAATTGACTATTAATTACTATGTTTGAGTTTTAGAAGTAGAAAATAGTTGTTATGCGTGATTAAGTGAAAGTTACTTTGGTGGTAATTAAAATTAAATTCTTGAACATGCTTTATAGATGTTGATGGTAGTTTTCTTGTATTTTTTGTATGAGTACATGAGAATAGAAAGAAAACAATGGATAGATGGTAGTGTTAATTGTTGAGCAGTTGGGGGAGAATCATTAATTGATTTTTACTTGACTTTCAAATGAATTAAACAAAGTGACACATGTTATTGTGAAGTTTAGTACTAAGCTCATACTTGAAATTGGTATTGAGTAGTAACAAGCATGATTGAAGAATTTACCGTAAGAAGAGCAAGAACTTTGTATAGAATTTTTGCTGTTGAAATCTTAATCCAACAAACTCTTTGATATATGTCGATTGTGGAAACTTTTCGATAGAAGTTTTGAATGGGAAGTGAAATTTAAAAGGTAGGTAAAGGATAAGAAGAACATGAGTATTTGATTAACAACGAGGAGGACACTTGTATTTCTTACTTGAAATTGAGTGTTGCCACGTGTTTAGTTAGAGGAAAAGAAGAAAGCTCATCATTATCCTAGTTATTTGTTTATTTTTTTTTAAAATATTCAATGTCTTCAAAATTAAAATGAATAGATAAAAAGAAATAAATCTTGTCTAAATAAACAAGACCTAAAATATATTATAAGGCTAATAAGTAAAATTTTAAAATACAAATATTGATTTTCAAATATTTCTAATACTAGGGGCGCAGCTTTAAATTCCATCAAGTCCAAATAATGCTATCGAATAATTATCAAGTAATTTAAAATTCAATTTTAAAGAAATCAAATATTTTAAATCACATAGAAGTGGGATGTTACAATCCTACCCACTTAAAAAAAATTTGTCCTCGAAATTTATCTTACAAGGTTGTTCTAAGGATATGTATTTAGCTAGGATCTACATTTCTAAGTCGCTTCTTCCTTCCCTTGTCTATTCTACTGTATTATAATAGCGAAACTTGTCGATTTCTTAGCTGGCCTGTTTCTCTATAGAGAATGGCGATCAGTTCTACTTCTTAAGTCAAAGCTGTGTTGCAATGTAAATTCTCATAATTGATGGTTTGACATAGATCATGCAAATACTTCCTCAATATGGAAATATGAAATACATCGTGCACCAACGAAAATTCGAGCGGTAGAGTTAGATGATAGGCCACATCACCGATTCATTCTAAAGTTTTGAAAGGCTTAACAAAACAAAATCTCAACTTCCCCTTTTCTCTAAACTTTAATATTCCTTACATAGGAGTGACCTTCCAAAACACTGTCACCTACCTTAAAATAAACGATCTTTGTCGATCTTGAGCAATTTTAATATTGTCTCGAATCTTTTCCATCTCTTCCACTGTTCTTTTGATAATTACGGGACCTAAAATTTTTCTCTCTCCAACCTCATCCCAATATGCTGGTGATCTACACTTTCGTCCACATAGCTTTTAAATCCATCACGCAAGTTAGTAACATATCCTTCAACGTTTGTATAGTTCTTTTTGATTGACCATCTCTTTGAGGGTGATATGTCATTGAAAGAGTTATCTCTATGCCTAAGCCTGGGTGTAAACTCTTCCAGAATCTTGATGTAAAATGGGGATCTCTGTCTGATATTATGGACACTAGGACTCCATGTGGTCAGACTACTTCTCGAATGTATAATTGAGTGAACTGACCCACGGTGAATGTCATTCTCACAAGTAAAAAGTGAGCTCATTTTGTCAATGGGTCAACTATAATCCATATTGCATCATTGTTCTTCAGTCTTGGAAAGTTGTGCCATAAAGTTCATAGTGATATGCTCTCACTTCCATTCAGATATTTCCAAAGGATTTAATAATCCAGGCGGTCTCTAATATTCTATCTTTACTTGTTGACAAGCTAGACGCTGTGCAACATATTTTGCAATTGACCTTTTCATGTCATACCTCCAGAAATTTCTTTTTAGATCTTATTACATTTTAGTACTTCTAGGTTGGGTTGTGTAAATCGTTCGATGTGCCTCATCCGATATTTTTTTCATTATTTTATTGTTTGGCATACAAATTCTTCCCTTTAAAAAGTAGAGTCCCATCTGATAATATTGTGAATTCCTTAGAATTATCCGACACTTCTCTTGCTCGTATCTTTTCTAGAAAATCGTCTTCCCTTTGTGCGACTCTAATTCTACCTTGTAGCGTCGGTTGAACTACTAATGCTGTAATTATAGCATTAGCTTATTCTAGTGTGGACACAACCTCGAGACTCAACTTCTCATAATCCTTAATCAACTCCTCTTGTTGCATGATTCTCTTTGTGAGATTCACTTTCTTTTTGCTGAGTGCGTCAACGACAACGTTGACCTTTTGGGGATGATACATGATCGTGCAGTCGTAATCTTTGACTAATTCAAACCACCTTCTTTGCCTCATGTTTAACTCCTTCTGAGTGAAGAAATATTTTTAAACTTTTATAGTTTGTCTAAATTTCACACTTACCTCCATAAAGATAATGTCTCCTTATCTTTAGTGCGTGCACAACAACATGCAATTCCAAATCATGAGTGGGATAATTTAATTTATGAGGCTTCAATTAACTAGAGGCGTAAGCAACAACGTTTTCCTGTTGCATCAAGATGCATCATAGTCAATGTTTTGATGCATCGTTGTACATCACGAATCCCATAGATCCCTCATGAATGATCAACACTGGGTTGTTACCAATATTCGTTTCAGTTTCTAAAAATTCTACTCGTATTTTCTGTCCCCTCAAAAGGTAACCCCTTTTTGTGTCGGCAAATGGGCAAGTTATCCTGGAGAAACCTTCGATGAACCTCTGGCATCATCCTACCAATCCTAGAAAAAAAAAACAAAATCCTTACATCTCCCACATTAGGTAGAGGACTCCAATTGCTGGCTTCTACCTTTTTCGAATCTATATCGTTTCTTTCAACAATCACCATATGTTCAACAAATGTTATCCAATCCAGCCAGAACTCACACTGCTTTAACGTAGCGTACGATTTCTCTTTCCTTAGAGTTTTCAGCACAACTCTCAAGTGTGCCTCGTGTTTCTCTTTATCCTTTCAGTACACCAAAGTGCCATTAATGAACACAAAGACTAATCGATCTAAGTAATGATGAAATACTAAGTTCATTAAAATTATGAACTCTATCTGGTGCATTAAACAACCCAAAAAGCATCACCACAAATTCGTAGTGGCCATATCTCGTCCTAAAGATTGTCTTAGGAATATCATCTTCCTTCACCTTCAATTGATGATATCCTGATCTCAGATCTGTCTTTTAAAAATATGATTGCCCCTCTAAGTTGATTAAATAAATCATTGATTCTCAGCAAGGATACTTATTCTTTATTGAGAGGTGATTTTGATCTCAATAGTCGATGCACATCCTTATACTATCATCTTTCTAAGGGCTTCTCATGGGGAAATGCTCGATCGAATACACCCCTAACTCTACTTAGATATTCGGTGAAAATCGAGGTGTGTCTTTCAAAAACACAACAATGAAACATGTCTATTCTGTTGGCATCGTGTCATTAATATTTACCAAGAATTCTTATCATCTTCAATATTTTCACCACTTTCATTGTCGATATGATTTCTGTTTTCCATCCGGCTTAGCTACATAGAAGATAAACCCTTCTTCGTCCGATTTTTTAAATACTACTACTTAACCTTGACAACATATTGTTGCAAAACTTCTGCTGAACCAGTCTATTCTCAAGATTAAATCGAATTCTCGCATTTCGAGAGCATACAGGTCACCTACAAGCTCATTCCCTCCAAAGTCAAATCTAATATCTTTAATAATCCTATCAATTCTTAATGTCATTCCTGCAGGAATACTAATATCTCTAAAAGCATTTTGTCTAATTAGGGAAAATATCTGTGGAAGAAGCTTCTAAGTTCATTCTAAATTTCGATGACTAAAATAATTTCTTTCCCATTCATCATGCAATTCAACATAATAAAACTTCAATGCATAAATCACTTTTCAACATTTGTCATTCTTCACATAATATCCACAATCTTCTTAATGCTCACCACATTAAACAACTTTGCAAAATAAATAAATTAAGCGAAGTACCTTGGAGCAGGAGCATGTGGCAGAAATGGGTGACGTATCCTAAAATCAAACAATATAAATCCTTTCAAACACATTGAGTCTACAGAAAGGTAGACCAGCTCTGATACCACTAAATGTAACATCCTAAATTATATAATTTAAAATGTTACTCTTTCTATTCTTTAAGGCGGAAAACGATTAACAATAATAACAGTTCGAGTAGTTTTTTTTTCTTTTCTAAAATAATCATGCCAGAATTCCTAGGTAGGAAAATAGACCACAATATATATATATATATATATTCAGAAATATATAAGTTTAGTTAAAAATACCTATATTTCATAAACTCCGATATACTCCCAGTTCATTTCGAAAAGTAATTCATAAGTTCTAAAATATAAAATTCATACTCGAAACATTAGTAAAACCAAAATATTCAACTACTAATTTAAATTAGTCCAAAAACTACTAATGAACACAAAATATCAAGTTCAAAACATCAAGTGAAATAACCAAGATTTCTAGAGAAGATCCATCCCCATTTCCTTCACGCTGCTCCAAACTCATTGGCCTGAAAACATTTAAAAATGTGGGGTGAACACTCTTGAAACGTACTCAGTGGTGGGGATCATGAGCATTTCTTTCTATTTATCCAACTGAAATAAATCGCAGGAATAATGGATTTAGGGTACTTTTCTTCTGATTCTAGAATGCATCTTGAACTGTGCACAGGACATATTCTGGTGCGTATAAAACGCTTCTGTGCGTATGAAACACTATTATGATCTGATGCGTATAAAACGTTATCCATATTCCATCCACGATAATTCAAGTTGGATTAAAAATATTTCTGTCTCAAAAAGCATATATCATATACTTTTATTTCAAAGATAATAATTTCACCCACCTGAAAATAATGAGCACGTAAAAATTGAGTAAAGAATCTCAAAGTGGACGAGGGTCCTAATTGCACCGCACCTAGTATCAGAATAATTTAAAATAAATTATTTTTGCCAACTATAATTTTGATAAATCTGAAAATTCAAGATTTATAGCCTAAATAATTAATTTATAAGTTCTGGGTTAAATAGAAAATTCAGATAAAACTTTATAGGCAAAATTTTGTATTTGAGAAAGATTTATGGACTGAAATCAGCAGATAATAAACATTTTGTGTTCATTTTTTTTTAAATAATGATAATGAATCATAATGTAAATAACTTAATTACGATTTATACGTCTAATTGATTAATGGAGCAGAACACTACTAAATTATTTATTGCTTGACTTTTGTTAATTTTAACATCATTTGGTTTGGTTTTATCATTTGTTTAATTACTAGTTGAAGTACTCCAATGAACATTAGTTAGTCAAACTGATTTAATTTGATCTTATTATACTATGAACATATATTTCAACCCCCACCTCTTCCTCTCTTAAATCATGAAAGACCCCATTACAAATCGAAATCCTTTAAATCAAGTTTCTCCCTCTACTCTCTCTCTCTCTCTCTCTCTCTCTCTCGGCTTTAGGAACAAAATAGAAATCTCCCAATTTTGAGATTCTAAATCCCTAACTTCTCCTCCATCCTCCCATTTCTACCTCTGCTTCTTCTCTCACTCCAGTGATTAAGCATCACCATCCCAACGACACCACTCAGGAGTGGACGACGAAGAAGACCCGACACAAACCCAGTTCCGGCGACATCCCAAACCTGCCGCAACGACCACAACCCCCAAATCTCCGATTCCAACAGCTGGTTAATGCAACCCGACCACCTCCCAACACGACGGTGAAGATTCAACAGAGTTTATAGCTGATCCTAACTCAGCTAGACTCAATCTGAACTTTTATCCCTCTTTTCTTCTATAATTTTTCCTTTGCAGCTTATCTATAAATTATGGAATTCTATTTCTAGACTCAATAATTGACTATTAATTACTATGTTTGAGTTTTAGAAGTAGAAAATAGTTGTTATGCGTGATCAAGTGAAAGTTAGTTTGGTGGTAATTAAAATTAAATTCTTGAACATGCTTTATAGATGTTGATGGTAGTTTTCTTGTAATTTTTGTATGAGTACAAGAGAATAGAAACAAAACAATGGATAGATGGTAGTGTTGATTGTTGAGGAGTTGGGGGAGAATCATTAATTGATTTTTACTTGACTTTCAAATGAATTAAACAAAGTGACACATGTTATTGTGAAGTTTAGTACTAAGCTCATACTTGAAATTGGTATTGAGTAGTAACAAGCATGATTGAAGAATTTACCGTAAGAAGAGCAAGAACTTTGTATAGAATTTTTGCTTCTGAAATCTTAATCGAACAAACTCTTTGATATATGTCGATTGTGGAAACTTTTCGATAGAAGTTTTGAATGGGAAGTGAAATTTAAAAGGTAGGTAAAGGATAAGAAGAACATGAGTATTTGATTAACAACGAGGAGGACACTTGTATTTCTTACTTGAAATTGAGTGTTGCCACGTGTTTAGTTAGAGGAAAAGAAGAAAGCTCATCATTATCCTAGTTATTTTTTTTTTTTTTAAATATTCAATGTCTTCAAAATTAAAATGAATAGATAAAAAGAAATAAATCTTGTCTAAATAAACAAGACCTAAAATATATTATAAGGCTCGTAAGTAAAATTTTAAAATACAAATATTGATTTTCAAATATTTCTAATACTAGGGACGCAACTTTAAATTCCATCAAGTCCAAATAATGCTATCGAACAATTATCAAGTAATTTAAAATTCAATTTTAAAGCCTTCAAATAATTTAAATCATATAGAAGTGGGATGTCACATTGTGAGTTCACACTGTGAAGTTTATAATCCATGTGATGATTCATTTGCATTGGTTGATGCATTGTTGGCTGATAGAACTAAGTTATTAGATCACCACCCCTCGATTTGTATGGAAATTGGTTGTGGTAGTGCGTTTGTCATTGCCTCCCTTGCTCTGTTGCTGGGAAAAGAGAGCTCTGGTTCGTCTTACATTGCAACAGACATAAATCCCCATGTTGTGAGAGTAACGCTTGAAACACTAGAAGCTCATGGGTGTCATGCTGAGGTGGTGAATACAAATATTGCATCGGGATTGGAGAATCGCCAGAACAGGTGTGTGGATGTGATGGTCGGAGAGTTATTGTTAGGATATTGCCAGTTGCGGACAAACATTTGTCCGTTAAGGGTTGGTTATACTTGCTTACACTTACTGCGAATAACCTTGTATAATTATGTCTTCAGATGAGGAGAAAAGGTTATGCTTCTCGGATCATTTTGCAGAGATCAACTGAAGAAGAGAGCCTCCATATCATCAAGTTCGGGCGGGATCTGGATACTTTGTTAGAGACTAATGAGTGTTCGACAGTTGAGAAAACTGAAAATGGACTCCCTACAGAATCGCCAAATTTTACTCCATTTTCGTTTTGGAAATATGGGAACCGCAATAATTAACTAGTACAATTCGAAGGAGGAATCGTCATCTTTAGGGTAATGGTTTCGTCTCTTCTTGTACTTTTCTGTTACTTTCTCAAGAAATAGACATCATAGATAGTTGAAGAAGCACATTTATAGCTCTTTTTTCGTTTGTTTATAGCCCTGCCACCTTTCTCTTACACATTTGTATAATATGACAGAATTAAGGTTAAAATATATGCAGTTATATATATATATATATATATATATATATATCTGGTTATCATGACTGACATTAAAACTTGAGAAGTGAATTGTTAATATTTTTCCGCTGATCTCAGCCTAACATGCAATTCTCTACTTGTGTTTGTTATTTTTTATAGGGTGCAGTTCTTGGTGGATCAAATTGATGGGAAGCGTCGAGCAATCCATAAAGAGTTAACTAAACCACAAGGACACTGCATAAATCTGCTCAAAATATCAAAGTAAATTTTTGTATTTGGATAATAAATCCACAATCTTCCATGAAAGGTGAAAAAGATGGAGTTGATCTGAAGAAAACATTGAAGTTCATTTTTGGAACATATAGCGGTAATTTTAGAATGTTTTGCTTCTAATAGACTAGGAAATTCCTGCGGAAAATTGCAGCTGTCAACAGAGCTGCTATATGCATTTTGCTTATCAATCTTAGTCTGTGGTATCTATCTTAAGATGCATAATGTTTGAAATTATCAACATAGATCATAGCATAAAATGTTCTCCGATGCAGCCGGTATGTTGCGTGACTATTTTGAGTATCACAAAAACTTATAAGAAAGTATGCCTTGGTTGATCCATGACCATTAATTTTTTAATAATCTTATTAAATGTTGATTTGAATTTTAAAATTTTATTTTTTTAATGATAAAATAGTGTTGTATTTCCTAATTAGGGGTAGAGTAATTGTTGCATAACAATAGGTTACCACTCAAGCCTTTGAATCTTAATTTTTCATCTCATATAAAGTTTAAATATGATTGGTGTATGTAATACAGTCACTGAGACAAAATAATTAGCCCTCTGTAGACTATACAATTAGATGTGTCAACATTTGTGTGTATGTTGAGGTAGGAATATTGTATTATATTTAGTTATTATTATTATATATGTAATGCCATGGTTACTTATATATAAAATAATATAAATTATTATCAATCAGTCAAAGCAAGTAATGCTTGTCACGACCGGTCCACCGAGCCAACTGTGAAAAAGCAGGCCGAGTCTGGCCGAATCGAAAGGAGTTCGGGACTCTAGTTTGATAATCCAGCTTGGTCAAAAAAGTGAGCGTTTCGGGCTGGGACGGGCTGATTTTGGGCCACTAAAATTTGGGCTCACCTTGGCTCAAAATTGGGCCAGACCGGGTTAATTTTGCCAACTCTATAAGTGAGGGATGAAACGAGCAATTCTCGAACAACAAAATATTAATTCAAATTTTGAATTACTTGAAGTTACAAGGAGAGGCTAAAAAAGTTCATTAACAGTTTTAGGGTTTTTTGTTTTCGTTGAGAGAAAATGAGCGCGGTCAGTATTAAACTAAAACACTTTTCTTTTACACAAAAATCTTCATGTTTCAATTTCTATAATGGGACAATAGTTTTAAATCTTCTATTAAAAAGGTTTTCCCGTCTTCTGTTTGTTTTTAATGTAATAAAACTTTCAATTTTCACTCAAAAAAACTAATTCACATATCTAATCACAGGATGGGATTTTAAATTATTTGTAATATTTCTTTAGCAAGAAATGGTTATACATAATATAATTTATAACTAAAAAACTATTAGTATAAATAAAAACACTTTAGGAAAAAGAAAAGCAAACAGTGAAACAAAAGAAAAGTGAAAAGGAAACCCACCCGTGTGATGAACTTTTGTCAGGAATTTTATCAATATTATTATTACACTCCGATTTCTCCACCCAAATTGCCACCCTAAATTTGTCCACTTTACTATTACAGAACCTACATACATTTAATTAATCCTACTTAATTTAATAGATATGGTGTTAATAATAAGTCAAAACCCAAATCTTAAGCAAGTTGTACGTCTCTCTCTCTCTCTCTCTCACCCAACTTTACTCTTTCTTGTCGGAAACTTACAACGGCACAAGTGGTGTGTTCTTTCATTTCTGGCTTAGCAGCTCCGTAATAGTAAGAATTTTTATCATTATAATAGTTTTGATCCCAAGTTTGCATCTTTTTAGTAGATTTTCAAGTGGGAAAGGTTCTTGCTTAGTTCAATATCAAGATTTTGATTTGTTGTAATTGTTTTGGGATTTTATTTGTGTTGTATCGTTTTAACCTCACTGGAATTACAAAGGAAGTACAGAAAGGTAGAAGTATAGAGGAACAAACAATTACAATATTTAACTGAATTGAAATAAAGCAAAGAACCGATGTGTAGATTCCGGTTCCGGCAAGCCGAGTCGAGGGGACCTCTCTCCGCAAGACAAATACGCCCCGGCTAGTGCTCACGGTTTGGCGGTTGTCTTTCAAAGATGAAACGGCTTCGTCCTTCCGGTAGTAGCACCACAAATCCGGCAAGGTTCCGGCGAACTAAATGTGGCCTTTGGATCCATGCAGGATGTCCTATTTATAGGCACATCTCCACTGCAGGGGACAGCTAGGGTTTGAGGGCATTCAAACCAGGTGTTGTAACCCCCTGGAGTTACAGCTCTACCATTAAGCCCTCCAGGAGTTACCTTCTGCAGATCCCGACAGGTGTCCCATGTCGGCTCGGATCCCAACACGTGTCCAGGGCAGCTGCAGACTTTGACTCCCGACAGGAGTTACTTTCGGTTACTGTCCAGCCCACTAACTCCACCAGCTCCAGATGGCAGTTACCTGAAGGCTCCACCAGCTCCAGTGGCAGTTACTCACTTGAAGGCTCTTAACTCATGAGAGTTACACCCTTCAAGCTGGACATGCACCATGTGCACCCACGATCCGGTCCACAGCCGTTATAGACCCGGAACCCGGATAGTCGATCCGTCGACCCGCTCCACGACCCGATCGCTTCTGTACCGTAAAACTGATATGGCTAAGTCCCGGAAGCCCACGTACGCCCAAAGTCCACCCAAAGTCCAATTGCCAAGATCCAAGTCCGAGGACGAGGACGAGTCGAGACGAGACGAGACGAGCCGAGCATGGGCAAGGGCAAGGGCACGGGCACCGGGCACCGGGCTCGGGCACGGGCGGGCGCGCGTGTGTGTGCGCGTGTGAGCTCATGGCCCACATCCTTGTGCACTTGATTACTCCACTTAAGTGTTAATACACTTAAATACACTTCTTAATTTGATTAAGAAATCAATGTGGGATTATTTAATGTGTCTTAAACACATTATCCCACACACCATAAATGCCCAATCGTGTGACCAACTTTAACTATTTATTTCTCACTCACCGAAAATCGGATTTGAGCAAATAAAAATACTACGATTATCTACTCACGATATAGAGCAATCGTACGGTATTTAATTTCTCCAAAATTAAATATCCCGGTCACGAAAAATCGGATAAAATGAGTCACACTCACTTTATTAAATCCTATTTTCCAACAATCCCCCACATGAGTGGAAATAGTGCATGCATGTATGCAGACAAGCAGCCCAGTTCTCTTAGAAACACAACTGCACCAGGATAAGTAGCTTGTGACTCTGAACCTTCCATCTTCCAACACTATCGAGTATACCGGCTGTTTAGTGGACATGATGCCTTGAACTATACATCCTTAGTGTATACCGAGACAATAGTATTGAAAACAGTTGTATATCAAACATTATCTGTTCTCACGTTTGTGTCATTTTCAGGCCATGGACAACCTCTTTGAGTTCATAAGTATCTCTTTAGAAGCGGCCCCACTTCTCACTTATATAGGTGATCTCCTCTTCCGAGTATCCTGCCATACTCAACCTCATTAGGTTTAGGAATCATTAAAAGTCATATGACTTATCCTCACCACATTGACAGGTGTGCACTTGGTTTGCTCACAGGGAAATGTACACTTTCCAAGTGCTACCAAACCGAATGTTTGTAGCTTAGTTTTCCCATTGAACCAAGTTCTTGGGATCTCCAGTCATCATGGTTGGGTTACCACTACAAGCACTCTTAGAGTGTGGATTTCAAACCCATTCCCTCTAGCAACTTAGCCATTTGATCTCGATTTAACCCTTTGGTTAGCGGATCCGCTAGATTATCTATTGACTTCACATAGTCAACTGAGATAATCCCACTTGAGATCATATGCCTCACAGTATTATGCCTCCGACATATGTGTCGAGACTTACCATTGTACATAGCATTGTGTGCCCTTCCGATAGTCGCTTGACTATCACAGTGAATCATCACTGACGACACTGGTTTTTTCCAGTATGGAATGTCTTCTAGAAAGTTGCGAAGCCATTCTGCTTCTTCACACGCTTTATCCAAAGCGATAAACTCAGATTCCATGGTAGAACGGGCTATACAAGTCTGTTTTGTGGATTTCCACGACACTGCTCCACCTCCGATAGTGAAAACAAATCCACTAGTCGAAAATGAGTCTTTTGTGTCTGATATCCAATTCGCATCACTGTACCCTTCAAGTACATGAGGAAACCTAATATACTGCAGCCCGAAGTTCAAAGTATACTTCAAGTATCTTAGAACTCGTACTAGAGCTTTCCAATGTTCTTTGCTTGGATTGCTCGTGTACCGACTCAACTTGTTCACAGAACATGCAAGATCAGGTCTAGTGCAGTTAGTGATGTACATCAAACTCCCAATGACTCTTGCATACTCTTCTTGAGCTACCGGTTCTCCTCGGTTTTTGCTTAAGTGTACATTGAGTTCTAACGGGGTCTTAGACGGCGGACTATCAAAAGCGTTGAATTTCTTAAGCACTTTCTCTATGTAATGAGATTGTGTTAAGACAATTCCACCACTTGTCCATACTATCTTGATCCCTAGAATCACATCGGCTAAGCCCATGTCTTTCATGTCGAAATTTCGTTTCAACATTTGTTTCGTTTCAATAATCACTTGGTGTCCACTGCCTATGATTAACATGTCGTCTACATAAAGACAGACTATGACATAGCCATTAGAACTGCTCTTTATATACACACATTTATCACACTCATTGATTTTGAAACCATTTGATAACATCACGTTATCAAACTTCAGGTGCCACTGAATAGGTGCTTGTTTCAGACCGTACAATGATCTAACGAGTTTACACACCTTTCGTTCTTGCCCTGGTGCAACAAATCCTTCAGGTTGTTCCATGTATATTTTATCCTCCAACTCACCATTCAGAAACGCAGTCTTTACATCCATCTGATGAATTTCAAGATTGTGCAAAGCAGCAATTGCTAAAAGCACCCGAATAGATGTAATCCTTGTTACTGGTGAGTAGGTATCGAAGAAATCATACCCCTCTTTTTGTTTAAAGCCTTTGGCAACCAAACGAGCTTTATACTTGTCAACAGAACCATCTGCCTTATATTTTCGTTTTAGGATCCATTTGCATCCTAACGGCTTACACCCACTTGGGAGATCTGTCAACTCCCAAGTGTGATTTTGCATGATGGAATCAATTTCACTGTTGATAGCTTCTTTCCAGAACGCATCATCTGGACTAGATAGAGCTTCTTTCAAAGACTTTGGCTCATCATCTAGCATATAGGTGATGAAATCCGAACCAAAGGTCTTAGCCGTCCTAGCTCGCTTGCTACGTCTCGGTTCTTCATCCATAGGATCAGAACTAGTAGTAGCTTCAGAGGTTCGTTTCTCAGAACTACCTTCTGTCCTATCCTTATTCTTACAAGGATAGACATTCTCGAAGAATATATCATTCCTCGACTCCATCATCGTTCCTTCAGTTAACTCGGGAATCTCCGATTTATGAATAAGAAAACGATATGCACTACTGTTAAGTGCATACCCAACAAAGATACAATCAACCGTTTTAGAGCCGATTCTAACTTGTTTAGGAAGTGTCACTTCAACCTTAGCCAAACACCCCCACACTTTGAGGTATTTATAAGACGGCGTGTGTCCTTTCCACAACTCGTAAGGCGTCACATTCTTACCCTTAAGTGGAATTTTGTTTAGGATATAGTTGGCTGTCAACACAGCTTCCCCCCCACAAGTTTTGTGGTAATCCCGAACTTATCAACAAAGCATTCATCATCTCCTTAAGAGTTCGATTTTTGCGTTCAGCAACACCATTAGACTGTGGTGAATACGGTGCCGTAGTTTGATGAATTATACCCGTCTCTGCGCATAACTCTTCAAACAGGGCAACATACTCTCCACCTCTATCACTTCGAATTGCTTTAATTCGACTGCTTAGTTGATTTTCGGCTTCATTTTTGAAGTTCTTAAAAGCTTCAATCGCCTCATCTTTACTTCTTAAAAGATAAAGATAACAATATTTTGTGCAATCGTCAATAAAAGTAATAAAGTACTTTTTACCGCCTCTAGTTTGCACAAACTTTAAATCACACACGTTTGTGTGAATTAACTCTAGAGGTTTAGTGCTCCGTTCAACCGATTGAAATGGTAACTTAGCCAATTTAGCTTCAACACAAACTTCACATTTGTTTTGTGTATTAAATTGGTTCACTTTTAGCAAATCTAAATTTACTAAACGTTTTATAGCATTTAGATTAACGTGTCCTAATCTACAATGCCACAAATCCGAGCACTCAACAAGCAAGTAAATAGAAGAAGCAATTTTATTAGCATTTTCTTTTGCCACACGGCGCATCGCCATTACATTCATTTTGAAAAGTCCATTGGCGAGATAACCCCGACCAAGGAACCTTCCGTACTTGCTCAAAATAAACTTTTCAGACTCAAACACTAGTCTAAAACCATGATTGACTAACAGCGAGCCTGAAACCAGATTCTTGCGGATGTCCGGAACATGCAGCACATCCTTCAAAGTCAGCTCTTGGCCTGAAGTCAGCTTCAAAACCACGTTGCCCACACCAACCACTTCAGACGAGGCTTGGTTCCCCATGTGCAACTTTCTACCTTCAACAGCTTTGTAGGTAGCAAATGAGCTCTTGTCCGAGCAAACGTGACAAGTAGCCCCGGTGTCGACGAACCACTCTCTCGGGTTGTCCACGTGATTGGCCTCGAACACAACGGCAGCCAAATCATCGTCATCCCAATCATCTTGTCGGGCCTTGCCTTTGCCTTTGTTGTTATGTTCCGCCAAATGCGCACCATAGTTAGTACGTTTTTTCTTTGGAGCCGTGCAATGTTTGGACATGTGCCCCGGCTTGTCACAATTGAAGCAATTGTCGTTGAACTTTATCATTGGCTTCTTCCCTTTGTCAACTTGACCCGGGCACTTCCTTTTGTTGCTATTTGATGGTCCACCACGTTCCATCAAATTAGCCTTGGCCTCGATCGGGACTCGTGGTCTCGGATTCGCCTTTCGGTTATCGGCTTCAATTCGAAGCTTAACCACAAGATCTTCAAGAGTCATATCCTTTCGTTTATGTTTGAGATAACTCTTGAAATCCTTCCAACACGGTGGCAACTTCTCAATCACCGCAGCAACGGTGAAAGAGTCGGGAAGGACCATCCCGACAGCATGAACGTCGTGCACAATGAGCTGAAGCTCTTGCACTTGGTCCATTACTGACCGGGTGTCCACCATTTTATAGTCGAGGAACTTTGCCACCACGAACTTCTTAGTTCCGGCATCCTCAGTTTTGTACTTCTTTTCTAGAGCTTCCCACAGTTCCTTAGCACTAGTTACATTTCCGTATACAGAATATAAACTATCTACTAAGCCATTAAGAACATAATTTTTACAAAGAAAATCGCCATTGATCCATTGATCGTACGCCGTTCGTTTGTTGACGTCCGGCTCATTTTCTTCGACCACAGGAGCCTCCTCCTTGAGGTATCCAGCAACTCCGAGCGTGGTTAGGTAGAAGAGCATCTTCTGCTGCCACCTCTTGAAGTCCAGGCTAGTGCTCACGGTAGACTTGAGTTACTTTCGGTTACTGTCCAGCCCACTAACTCCACCAGCTCCAGATGGCAGTTACCTGATCGCTTCTGTACCGTAAAACTGATACGGCTAAGCCCCGGAAGCCCAAAGTCCACCCAAAGTCCAATTGCCAAACCAAGATCCACCACTAACTCCACCAGCTCCAGATGGCAGTTACCTGATCGCTTCTGTACCGTAAAACTGATACGGCTAAGCCCCGGAAGCCCAAAGTCCACCCAAAGTCCAATTGCCAAACCAAGATCCAAGTCCGAGCACGGGCACGGGCACGGGCGGGCGCGCGCGTGTGTGCGCGTGTGGGCTCATGGCCCACATCCTTGTGCACTTGATTACTCCACTTAAGTGTTAATACACTTAAATACACTTCTTAATTTGATTAAGAAATCAATGTGGGATTATTTAATGTGTCTTAAACACATTATCCCACACACCATAAATGCCCAATCGTGTGACCAACTTTAACCATTTATTTCTCACTCATCGAAAATCGGATTTGAGCAAATAAAAATACTACGATTATCTACTCACGACATAGAGCAATCGTACGGTATTTAATTTCTCCAAAATTAAATATCCCGGTCACGAAAAATCGGATAAAATGAGTCACACTCACTTTATTAAATCCTATTTTCCAACAATTTGTTGAAAAGATTGAATCTCGGGGAAAACCCATTTTGCATTTGCGTTGTGGTGTTTTAGTATGGTTATTTATATGTGATTGGATCTAAGAGAAGTTGTTGCTGGGAGGTAGAAGGTTTACTTTTGAGAGAGAATTCTATTTTGGTACTTGCATTTGAGTAAAGTCAATTTTGACTCAATATTTGTTTCTTTAATTGTCATTTTAGTGTTGTTGATTTATGGTTATTCAAGAACCCTTATTTTCGAAAAAAAAGCTGTTTCCTTTGTCGGTGGAGATTGGGGAATCTTCAAGCTGTTGATCTATTAATATTTTGTATAGCATTTTTCATTGAAGAACAGAGCTTTGAGATACATAGGGTGTAACTATTTAAGAAAAAATAGAGTTTTGAGAGCATGAGGAAAAATGTTAATCCTCATTCAGGAAGGATATTTAGTGATAGAAGATGGAAAATTCCCTTCTTTGTGAATTTGCTCGTGTCGATCACTCTGTTTACTGGCAGCGTTTTTGGATTATATCTGTCACAATATGGCCGAGAGTAATTCAAAATTGATACTATGTTGTTCAATCATGCTGAGGTAGTCTTTTGAATTGAGGGGAGTCGCTCAAGTAGAGCCACCGAGATTTGCTTACCTGATTTCGGTATTTTTAAATCTTTTTTTTATGTACACGAGTAGTGCGATGAATATTTTCTCAAAACATTCAAGTAATTTGATTTATTCTACTATATTATATTTTGTTATATTTCATATGATAAGGTCTTTAATTTATACAACCAATTAGGGGTAAAGTAATTGTTGCATAACAAATTAACAATAGGTTATTGAAAAATTCAAAATTCACTGGAATACTTTGGCGGAGAATGAAAAATTCAAAATAGTAGAAAATTTTTGTTCAGCCATCGCTCACGGTTCTCACTTTGAAAGTTTTACCAACTCATCTATCATTATTTTTATTTTTATTTTAGGTTTGGTATATTAAATAACTCTTCCACCTCTCTTCTACACAGTTTCACTATCCTCACATCTCTTCTCGCCGATCACTGCACACCGGCTCAGACCATCTTAGCCCTTGCCGTAACAACTGCTGCGTGCAGACCGCCGCAGCCCACCCTGCCGCTGCAAATTGCCCCACCGCAGCCCGCCCTACCGCAACATATCGCCACAGTTCTGCCGCCCGCTGCAGACTGTCGGAGTTTGTGCCATGGCAGCTGCGTTTGTCTCCGTCAGAGAACCTGTTGTTCGTCCATGGTAATTTTTTCTTATCTCGTTTTATTTATTTTATTACATCTTCGTTTAATTATGTGTTTGGATGTGTGAAATGGGATGAATTAAAGGGTTAGGCTAGAAACATGAGAATTAAACAGAATCATAGAAAATGAGAGGATGAGTTTTGGTCAATTTTTGGTTGCCTACAACTGCAAAATCAAACAATTATGCAACTGGGTTTAATTTTCATTTACCAAAAGTAATGAGGTGTATTGAAAATAATGAATATAGGAATTGCAAGTATTTTGGGGATGAATTTCATTTCATTGTATCTTGAGAAACACAACTCGTCCACATGCCCGGCCCTGGGGTAAGCCAAGCGGGCTATAAATTGTATAAATTTTTAGGGCCCATTTTTTTAAAATTATTGTATACCCCTAAAAAAAATAAAAATCTCCGGCTCTACGTTTGCCCTCTGCCGTCTGATTCTCATCTCTCTGACTCAGTAAGTCTCAACTCTCAACGACATTACGACAACGGTTCTAAACTCTCTCAATCTCTGAGTGTCGACCATCTGGCCTCGGCCCCTCTTTCTATAATTCTCTGTCGTCTCTCTGCGGACTGCGGCTCTGCTCCTTTTTCTCTGTCATCTTCCTGTCTCTCTCGCTCTCTTACTATCTATCTACCGGGCTGCCGGCAATCGGCGATATCACACAAGGTGAAATCGTGAATCATGATTTTGTCATCTTGCAATTTAAATTTAAGTTCTTAATTCTTTGGTGTCAAGATTGTTTTTATATATATATCTATTTTTTGTGTATTTTGGACTTTGGTGGATTAGTGGATATTGAATGTGTTTTGCATTTTTGTGATCTTATTTTGTCTTTGAATTAATGAAGGTCTTTCATCTTCTTTGGTTCTCTTTTTGTTGATTTATGTGTGGAATATATAAAAAATGAGATATATGTGTGCATGAGTTGCTGCAGTATTAGAATAGAACGGCTTGCTATAACTAAGACTCTAGTTTTTGCTCAGTCTGTGGAGCTATGAATTTCTTGAATGTAGATAGACCAAAAGGGGGAATGAAGAGATAGGAATAGGAATTATAGTGCCATTGGAAAAGGGGGAACATCTCTATTGACTACTCATTTCAAGTATTTAAAAAAAAAATAGAGTTTTGCTTCTTTAGAGAAGATGAGAATGCTTTATCAATTCAGATTTGATTGTAACTGAGTTGCTATCTTGTGTTCTTCGTTTAATTTAAGATTTCGGACTTTCGTTTGGATTGTTCCTATTACATAGGTTCCTTATGTAACAACATTTTTGTCATTTTGATAATTATTTGATACTTGTATTTTTCTTGTATGTTTATGTATTGATTGCGTTTTTAAGGTTTTGTATGATTAGGACAGTGGTAGAATAATTGCTCATGAAAAAAATATATTAGGATTTAGGGCCCATTTTCTTATTTCGCCATAGGCCTCTGAAATGTCAGGGCCAGCCCTGCGCCTTGCTCGTCCATTCCACAGTAGAGATGAAGAAATTTTATTTAGTTGCATTTTGATAAGTGTGGTAGTTATATGTTTCCCTAACTGTTTTGATGAAAGACTTAGAAGTAAGATTTGCTTTGATAATATATGTGCTATGTAAGAAGAGAACTGTTGTTGAATCTCATATAAGAAAAACTAGAAGGATTATTGAAGTTGATTTTGGATTATTAAAGTTGGTTTTGGATTGATGAGAGTTTCGATTTGGTTTTGGAATTGTGAATATAAATGCTAGGTATTTGATGTGATTATATATAAATCAAACCATTGAAACAGGTTTATTTTTGAAAAAAAAAATCTTAGCACAAAAATACTGTTGCAATAGATAGATAAATTAAAATATATTACCAAAATTCCAGCTTGAAAATTCGTTGGAATGTTATGACAGTAATCAATTCCAACGCAAAAATCTGCGGGATTATTGTAAGTAATTTGAAAATTTTGAACCATTCGAGCGTGCAAAAAGTTCTGGAATTAAGATAATCCTACTAATTTTTGGGCTATTCCAGCGGTAATTAAATGCTGGAATCATAATGCAAGGCCTGAAAAAATACCATTTAATTTAAAGCTCGACCTTAACATATATTCCAGTGGTTTTAAAACGCTGGAAACACCGCTGGAATGTCGCATCGTTTTCCAGCTTAGCGTTTTCGCTGGAGTAAGCGCTGGAATCCTCTATTACAGCGGATTTTATATGGATTCCATCGATTTTTGGTTCGCTGGAATTTGTGTCTTTTCTTGTAGTGAAGCTTAGTCAATGAATTCAGTCTCTGAAGCATAGCTTTTAATTTGCATTCTCTCTGTTTCAGGGCTTTCATTAGCTTGCTGCATCATGCACTCCAAGATTGCTCAAGTTGGCCTTGTGAGTTCACACCCTGAAGTTTATGATCCATGTGATGATTCATTTGCATTGGTTGATGCATTGCTAGCTGATAGAACTAAGTTATTAGATCATCACCCCTCGATTTGCATGGAAATTGGCTGTGGTAGTGGGTATGTAATTGCTTCCCTTGCTCTGTTGCTGGGAAAAGAGAGCTCTGGTTCGTCTTACATTGCAACAGACATAAATCCCCATGCTGTGAGAGTAACACTTGAAACACTAGAAGCTCATGGGTGTCATGCTGAGGTGGTGAATACCGATATTGCATCGGGATTGGAGAAGCGCCTGAACAGGTGTGTGGATGTGATGGTGGTAAACCCGCCTTATGTGCCGACTCCGGAGGAGGAGGTTGGCTGTCATGGCATTGCATCTGCTTGGGCCGGAGGAGAGAATGGTCGGAGAGTTATTGATAGGATATTGCCAGTTGCAGACAAACTTTTGTCTGATAAGGGCTGGTTATACTTGCTTACACTTGCTGCGAATAACCCTGTAGAATTATGTCTTCAGATGAGGAAGAAAGGCTATGCTTCTCGGATCATTTTGCAGAGATCAACTGAAGAAGAGAGCCTCCATATCATCAAGTTCTGGCGGGATCTGGATACTTTGTTAGAGGCTAATGAGTGTTCGACAGTTGAGAAAACTGAAAATGGACTCCCTACAGAATCGCCAAATTTTACTCCATTTTCGTTTTGGAAATATGGGAACCGCAATAATTAACTAGTACAATTCGAAGGAGGAATCGTCATCTTTAGGGTAATGGTTTCGTCTCTTCTTGTACTTTTCTGTTACTTTCTCAAGAAATAGACATCATAGATAGTTGAAGAAGCACATTTATAGCTCTTTTTTCGTTTGTTTATAGCCCTACCACCTTTCTCTTACACATTTGTATAATATGACAGAATTAAGGTTAAAATATATGCAGTTATATATATATATATATATATATCTGGTTATCATGACTGACATTAAAACTTGAGAAGTGAATTGTTAATATTTTCCCTGATCTTAGCCTAACATGCCATTCTCTACTCGTGTTTGTTATTTTTTTATAGGGTGCAATTCTTGGTGGATCAAATTGATGTGAAACGTCGAGCAATACAAAAAGAAATAACTAAACCACAAGGAAACTGCATAAATCTGCCCAAAATATCAAAGTAAGTTATTGTATTTAGATGACAAATCCATAATCTTCCATGGAAGGTGAAAAAGATGGAGTTGATCCGATGAAAACATTGAAATTGATTTTTGGAGTATGTAGCAGTGGTTTTAGAATGTTTTGCTTCTAATAGATTAGGAAATTCCTGTCGAAAATTGCAGCCGTCAACAGAGCTGCCATATGCATTTTGCTTGTCAATCTTAGTATGTGGTATCTATCTTATCTATCTTAAGATGCATAATGTTCGAATTTATCAACATAGATCATAAAAAAAAATGTTCTTTGATGCAGTCGGTAACTATTTTGTATATCACAAAAACATAAGAAAGTATGCCTTGGTTGATCCATGACCATTTATTTTTGCTCAGGAATTCACAAATTTCTTCCCTCAAGGTGTTAATTTAGGAAAATACATTTTAAGTAAAATAATTATTTAATTATCTAAAACTTATCTTAAAATCCTTCATCATCTTCTTCACTTGTTGACCATCATCAGAATTAGTCGTCCTTGTGTCCAAGGATGGATAATGATCCTCGAAACAAAATGAGGAGGTGGATTCAGAGAGTGAATGATCATCGATCGTAATTGTATTTCAAAGCTGTATTGTATATACTAATAAATATTTGTCTCTATCAACTAAAAATTAACAAATGTCTATATGCATGAAATATAAAATTTACATTAATTATACACATAAAAATAAGAATAAATTACACTATGATTATGATACCTACATTTTGATCTCATTTTAAAAAATTATAGCCACTTTTTTCAAATTTAATAACACAATATCCACTTTTGATCAAATTTCCGACCCGAAATCCTATGTAATTGATTTAATTTTAGTATTTATATATCCCCAACCATGTAAAAATAAATTATCCAATCAATAAATCTTAAAATACAATTTTACGTATAATTTTTGGGCCATAAGATTGACTAAATATTAGATTTGCAAAAATTTTGAAATATGCTAAATTTTGAAATACAAAAAAAAAAAAAATAATAAAACAATAGTTTTTTTTAGTTAAAAAAAAACTAATATAGGCCCGTATTAAGCTAATTGTTTTATTTTAGTTTTAAAAAAAGAGCCCTAAAATTATAGGCAATTATATCCATTTTTTTTTCTTCGTGATTCTCATATTAAACTAAAATGAAAAAAATAGAAAATTAAATAATAAAACAATTTCAATTAATCATATACGTACATTTTAAATTTATTTAAGATTCTTTAAGAATATAAAATGTAAGGGAGAATTCTAGTAAAAATTTATGATGAATCGTGTCCCCACTTTGAGCTATACAGCTGTACATATATATAATGTAACAACAAAACAACTCTGAAAACATGTAACCTTTTTATTAAAGTGGGACATAAATTATGTCTAAATTGACAAGCACACAACGAAACCAGCAATAAAAATAAGCAAAACATACATTAAATGGTACATTCTCTAAAGCATTGTCAGGACTCACCAATGTTTTCAGGTTCTAAAGATCGAGCTAGTTGATGACGAGGTACTGGAGTGGATTAGATGGTTGACTCTTTTGTGGTTTTTACTTAAAACCTTCTTTATACTTATGTTTGTATGATAAATATTAAAATGTTTCTGTTGATACTCTGTAAAACTTTTAAGTTTGAAAATTATCGACCCCAGTGGTCAATTTTTGATTGCATATAAAAATATTTTGATTGTATAGAAGGGTTGGCAAAAGAAGTTTTGAATATGTGACTTTGATTGGCTATATAATGCATATTAAGTCGAGGTGTTGCCCGTTTTCAAATTATTTAAAAATTTATTTTAAATTCTTAAAAAAATTATTTATCACATAAGCATGTACGTATGTTTTTTGTGACGTTTTGGTCCTACTGGGACTGGGGCGTTACATCTCCAATTAGAAAATATAAATTTGAAAATATGAAATTAAGTAAGATTTAAAAAAAAAATAAGAAAAAAAAATAAGAATATGCAAGTAATATGATATACGATTAATTTGTGAAAATTTAATAGTAGTAATTATCGACTCCTTTAAGAATATATGATCTAAATTATAATATATATATATATATATAATACAAATTTATTTGAAAATTGTAGAGGTCAAAAAATCTCTACAATTAATCGTTCGTTGAGTTCGGGCTCCATCGATCTACAAGACAAAGAAAACACGTGAAGCCGAAGGATCGTCAGGGGGTTGACGATCGAACGGACTCCGACGCTCAAGTCAGAATCAAATTAATTAAAGATAAAACGAATAAATAACGAAATTAAAAGAGCTTTTTAGCAAAAGAGGGGGTGTCGAGCTTCGCTGCTATGGAGCTTTGTATAAATGTTGCTTGCAGAGCTTTGCGATGAGAGTTTTATAATTTGACTATAGTTGCGAGTATTGCCTACCCGTGTGCCCCCCTCCATTTATGAAGAACATATATATATATATATATATATATACTGATTAGATACCTAACTTAATCCCGATAACTGAGGGATCTTCTCTTATCCCTTTTACGGTTTTTGACGGGGTCAAGGCTTATCTTCAACGGATACTTTGATCCAGTCTTTGTCATGAGTCTACTTGATCGTGGACTCTTGCTTTTAGGCATCTGGTCTTCGAGGCTTAATGCTCTGACCTTGAGGCTTTGACCTCGAAGGGTGGACTTCGAGGTATGGGCCTCGAGGGGTTCGATCGTGAGACGTCGATCTTATTCAGTTCTTTAGACCTTCAAATAGGCGTGGGCCTAGTTTCTGGGCCTATGTAGAAATATGGCTTTTACAGTTAGCTCCTCATTACTTGATTCTTGTATTTCAAGGATCGGGTAATGAATTCCGGCATTACTTCGATTTGTCTCGACGTTTCAGATTCCAAATTTTCATTTGGTTTCAAGCCGATACCTGTAGATGAGTCCTTAGGGGAATCCTAGGTTTTGAAGGATCCCATTCCGTGAGCTCCGGTCCTTAAGGTAAGTCCGAGAAAACTCATGAATTTATTAAAGTAGACCTTACGGAGCTCCAGACCCGAAGGCCGGTCCTGGGGAGCTTAAGAGGTCGTGAGAGCAGATCTCGTAGAGCTCCAGACCTAAAGGCAGATCCTGGGGGAGCTTAAGAGGTCGTGAGAGTAGACCTAGTGGAGCTCCAAACCTGAAGGCAGGTCCTATGGGAGCTTAAGAGGTCGTGAGAGCAGACCTCGTAGAGCTCCAGACTTGATGGCAGGTCTTGGGGAAGCTTAAGAGGTCGTGAGAGCAGACTGTTAGTTTTGTATACTGGAAAGACATGTCTTTGTATACTTTTCTGATGATATGAAATGAAAGTTATTGCAGTCACTGTTTGTATTTAGATTATTTTATATAATTGTTCAATACAATGTTCCATATATTTACATTGTAGATGATATGGTGTGGGGAGTTACACGGTAAGATCATATCATTAGAACCTTGTATTATATTAAAGAGCTCACGGCTTATATGATCCTGAACACACCATCGGTACACCGTAGAATAATCTGACGAGTTAGTTTATCTTGACTAACTGATTATTCTAGTACACTTGTTAGTGTATTGAGGAGGATCACGATAGGATACTATTCTCTGTCTCTGACCCAGATAGTGAGAGAATAAAGATCCACAGAGTTCGGGTTCTGAACTCATGTTTGTTGGCGAACATATATGTACATTACTTATTGCTTTGACTTATCAATGAATGAGATCCTTTCATGGATCAATAAACTCGATATCTTGGGTAATAATAATGTATACATGATGTGTCGTGCAATATGCATGATCACCATGTCCTGGTGCGCCAGGTTGATGATGTTCTCTCGAGGAAACACAAGTTCATGTTGAAACCCTGCAGGTGGAATTTATTCCGTACATGAGTAAAGCTTGTGTGGTACTACTCAAGGTTTTAGATGTTAATTAATTATAGATGTCAGAGGCTGACATAATTAATTAATTAATATTATATCTTAAACACGGGGAATGGTTGGACTAAAGAAGAAAACATATTCGCAAATATGTATTAAGTTGGTAGGTCAGTATTATTTCTTTAGTGGAATAATAGTAATACTTAATTTATTTAATTATATCCTAAGTTTATTGGATATTAGATATTAAATAAATTAGTGGCCCAATTTAATATTCTTCTATATCCCTGTTGTAGCCCAATTGATTGTTAGTGGACTGGATATAGAACTTGAGATAGAGGCCCAATCCCAGTAGGCTTGGGAAAGTGAATTTCGCCCATCTCCCTATATAATGAGGGGAGGGGGGATGAAATTTTGTGCATATTAATCAGCCCCTCTTTTGTCTCTCAAGATATCCACAAATTTCACAACCCTATCAGTAGTATATAACCCACTCTGTATCTGATACTCAGTCCGGGAATACAACAGAAGATCTCGGAGTAGAATACTGTGGTGGCCGATTTTGTGAAGGAAAGAGGACGTCAGTTTCACATTCATTCAACAGCAAGATTAGTCCTTTAATCTTGTCCTCAGACCGTCTTCCAATTTGTAAGTAATTCGAATCTATGTCTTCCGCTTTATTAGATTCATTTTGCATGGTTTTGTGCTAGACGTGTGATAAATATACATGTGACATAAAAATATGATTTGCATGAACATGGATTAATCAACAACCAAATGATCCTACGGTGGTTTAATTCGAAAAAACCCCAACACAGACCTTGTGGAGCTCTAGACTTTGGGTACGGACTTTACTTTTCCCGTTTCCTAGGCCAACGCTCGCCGTTAGATCAAGACACGTGTACCCAGATCGCATCATCTTTACCTTGTAATTCAAATATCGAGGAAAAAACTGTTCACTCTCTAATCATTTTTCAGAATTCCAACAGTCCCCTTCCTCAACCAAATCTCCTCGCGAGAAAAATCCTCACCGGCGTAAAAATCTCCTGAAAGATTTCTGCCCCGTTTTTTCCACCGTCATCTCCGCACTTTTCATGCTGCTTGAGGGTTCTTTCTCTAGTTGTTTTCAGACTCCAATTACCGCATGGTTTACAGGTTATTTTCTCATTCTTTTTCTCCTTTATCCTTTCGTGCAATGGATATGTAGTTTTAGTATTTCTCGTAGGCTTTTGAAAAAAGTTTGAGGACATTAGTAGTATCTCTTTGTATTTCCTGGTATTTTTTGGTGACTTTTGAGATATCTAGAGAATTTGTGGCTATTTTTAGGTTTTTGTAGGGTTTTTCGGTTTCTGGGTACTGTTGGGCGATTTTGTTGGATTCTGGGAAATTTTATTGACTTTTTGGGCTTTGTGGTTTTCTCGGTGGGTGACGACTTTTCCTGGGATTCGAAACTTTTAGGAGGGTGTAGATTTTTCCGATTGCTAGTTCAGTTCTTGAGTTTGTCTGTTGGATATTCTTGGGTCGAAAAATGAGTGCGAGTGATGACTCTAATGCTGAAGAGGCAAGGAGTTATGGTGGAGATGAGGAAGAGACTTCTTTGAGGTCGGGACACTCCAGTAGTTCTGATTCTCCTGTGATCACTAGGGTCACTAAGAAAGCTAAGGGCAAGAGGCCGTCAGTGGCCGTCCCCTGCTCAATTGGTAGAGCGGTGATAAGTAAAAGACAAGCCCCGGTGGACACGGGTAGTTTATCGAAGATTCAGGGAATCTAAATTCGCAAAATCCAATGTGTAGGGGAAGGATTTCGGGTAGCAGATATCGCTCCGAAAATGACTGATGAGATGTTGAAGAAGTTGACCTCTCTGCCAGTCTCGGGAGTCGGGGTCAAAGTCTATTCTCCTGGGCCTCTCGATAGGGCCCATCGACCACCAAATGGGCTCACTGCCTTTTATACCTTGGTTCCCGAGAAGGGGGTCGGGCTGCCTCTTCATTCTTTCTTTGCTAAGATTACGGGTTTCTACGGTATTGCCCTTGCTCAGATTATGCTAGTAGGTTGGTTCCATATGCTCGGGATGTATTATCTATGGTCGGAGCTCGGCTTTCCAGAGCCTACCATTGGTGAGTGGCACGAGGTGTATAGGTTGATAGCCAATGCTGGACAGCTAGGCTTTTATTATTTAACCAAATGGGTTGGGGATCGACTCCCTCTGATATTGACTTTGCCATCCTCTTCGGGTGAATGGAAGCCCAAATTCATCTTCATCCCGGCACAGACTTCAGAAGGCGCGATCTTCCCTGCTGAATTTCATGAAGCCCATGGGTCTTTGAGCCGAGTTCTTTATTTATTTCTTCAATTGTGAACTTTTTAATCTTATTTGTTCTGTGCAGGTTTTCTCCCGCAAGGTGAGCTTACTGAAGACAAGGTCGCCCATACCGTAGAGGCATTCCTTGTGTCTTCTGAGCTGCATAAATTCGAAACAGTTCGAGCAGGCTGAGCCCTCTACGACATGGGAAAATTGAAAAGTAAGCCATCGAATGCTAAGGCCAAGGCTCTAGCTGCCACCAAGATCGGGGCCTCTTCTTTCTCGGGATCGAAGAGGTCTAGGGATGTAAGTCCTCTTCCTACACCTCCGCCAAAGAAGTTGAAGGATGACGCTCCAGTTCTTGCCCTTACTGCAATGCATCTTCCTTCAGCGTTGGTTGACTTGGAAGCTCCTCGATCATCTAAGAAAGCTCTCGCCTCCTCGAGCTCTCGATCGGTCTCCTTGAAGACCTTTATTACTGATATACAGAAGTCCATTGCTAGCCTCGGCACCCCCGAGATGTACGAGAAAGATAGCCTCGAACAGCAGGCCTTCCTCTCCTTCGATCAAATGGCTAAGGTAATATTCTTTCCTTATTACTTTCTTTACATGCTTATGATTCCAAACTTGAGATTCTGATTCTTTCCTGTTTATTTAATGTAGGTGCTATTTAGCCAGTTCTGGCTTCGCCAGCGTCTCGCAAGCCACGAGGAGGGGCTTCAGATGAGGGTCTCCGAGTTGGCTAGAGAGCTGGAGAACATGGCTGAGGAGAGGAGAGCAATGGCCGATAGAGAGTCAGCTATCCTGGTAGAGAGGGATACGGCTAGGGCCGAAGCTGTAGGCACCAAAGCCCTACTAGACAAGAGCCTCGAAGCTCACGTTAGGGTGGAGACCAAGAAGAGCGGACTTCAGGCCTCACTAGCCCTTGCAGAGGCCAGGATCAGGGATCTGGAGGCCTCCCTGGACTTGAATGTCATACTGGAATCTGCAGATTTCATTCCATTCAAGGAGGCTTTCTACTAAGAAGGTGGGGCGGCGGTCGTAGAGGCCATCAAAGAAAAGATGCCAGACCTCAATCTATCTTTCCTCGAAGATGAGAAGAAGGTTGAGGCACACAAGGATGGTCATGCTGCCGAGGTCACGGTCTAGGTCGATGCCGAGATCGTGAAGGAGACGAAGGTTAATAGAGATGGCGCCGAGCCCGTTAATGATGATGCTAAGGCCGGGAATGAGGCCTAAATTTGATTTGTTTAAGAACAAACTCCCTTTTTATCATGCTTTTTGAACAAACAATTATCTGTATATATGTATATATATATTTTTTATTTACCTTTCCTGAAGGCAAATTGTGTCGGATACTTGGCTTTTTGCCAACTTTAATTTTGATGTTCTGATATTAAGTATTTTGCTTAACCTTGATGCCTTTGACATGAAGTGACCTGCAAGCGTTGGCACGTATGTATAAAGTAGAAGTTAGATAAATATCAACATAATTTTAGCATACCTTTCGGGGTCGTAGCTGAGCTTCGGGACTCGTTCTTATATTTTGAATTCATGAATTTGAGTGTCGGAATCTTTTTAATTTGACTTCGTGAATCAATTTTAACTTTGAGGTCGAGTCGAAGTTTTTCATGGTTAGGGCCCTGTCGAACCCGAGGGGATTGTGACTCCTGTGATTTGGGTTTTATTAGTTACTCCGACGCTCAAGTCAGTAAACTGATTTTTAAGTAAATAATACGAATTTGAAAAGTAAATAACAAATAAATACATTACTCTTCGTTTGTGAGGCCGACTTTGGGGCCGGAACTTTGTCATCTCCTTGAGGGTCGAAACCCCCTGTGCTTGGGGTTCTGTTAGTTACTCCGACGCTCAAATCAGTAAATAAATCTTAAGAATGAATAATCAGAAAATGAGAAATGACATTAAGAGTTCTAGAAATGATACAGTTTTAAATGCAACGCATTCTAACTGTTGGCTATAGGTCGACCTTCCTTAATTTGGAGTTTGTAATCTCCGTTTTCGATGACCTTTTCGATCTGATATGGGCCCTCCCAGTTTGGTGCCAATTTTCCATCCCCACTTTTCTTTGTATTCTAGAATACTTTTCAGAGTACCCAGTCTCCAATTTGGAATGCTCGAAGCCTCATGTTTTTGTTGAAGTGTCGGCTTATCATTTGTTGGTATGCCACTATTTTTATTGCTGCTCGATCTCGGAGTTCATCGAGATCATTCTGTGAGGGCAAATGGGGTTTCTTCTATGCTTGTTCTTGAGGTCATTCTGTAAGACCATAGGACTCTCAGGAGTTGTTGGACCCATTGATTTTTGTGCTCGGATAATCTCTTATTTAAGATGTTCAGAATTGTCTTGTTCGTGGCCTCTGCTTGACCGTTCGCTGCGGGGTACCTTGGAGTGGAGAAGGAAAGATTGATGTTCCATTCTCATAGAAGTCTTGGAATTTTGAACTTATAAACTAGGATCCGTTGTCTGTTACGACTTCTTGGGAATACCGAACCTACATAAAATAAATTTTCATAAAAAATTTTGTACCTCTACATCTCTGATTCGTGCGAAGGCTTCTACTTCGACCCATTTGGTGAAGTAGTCTGTTAGCACCAAGATGTAGCATTTTTTATTTTCACCTTTGGGTAGTGGTCCTACGATGTCCATTCCTTATTTCATGAATGGCCATGGGATGGTTGCTGTGTGTAGGGGTTCTGGAGACATGTGGTTTGTCTGTGCGAACCTTTGAGATCGATCATATGCTTTGGCGTAGTTTTTTGCATCTGCTCTCATGGTCAGCCAGTAGAACCCGGACGTTAGAGCTCGGTTGGCTAGGCTTCTGTATCCTAAATGATTTCCGCATTTACCTTCGTGAAGCTCGTTTAGGATATACTTGGCTTGCATGGAGCTGACACATTTCAAATAAGGTCCTGAAAAGGACTTTCTGTAGAGGGATCCAGAGATCATGGTGAATTTCAGAGCCTTGGCCCTGATCCGTTTTGCCTCGAGAGGGTCTTCAGAAAGCTTGTTCTCGATTATGTATCTAGTGAGAGGCGTCATCCAGTTCATGCTGTTCTCGATGGGTAGGATTTCTGAGCTTTCCTCCTTTCAAATGGCTGGCCATTTTGCGAATAATACTGGAATGTTTTTTACTTCAGTGGTCTCGATCACCGATCCCAAATTGGCCAATACATCGGCATGTCTATTGTCTTCTCTTGTAATGTGTTGGGATTCGATCTTTTCAAACTTCAAAGCTATCTCTTTTGTTGCGGCAAGGTAAGAGATCATTCTGGAATCTTTTGCTTGGAACTCTCCCTCGAATTGATTCACTATTAATTGGGAGTCTCTTTGAATTCAGATGTTTCTGACTCTAAGGTCGATAGCCAGGTTTAATCCTGCCATGAGGGCTTCATATTCGGCTTCATTGTTGGTTGCTTTGAATCCACATCAAACAGATCGCTCGGTAGTTTCTTCCATTGGACTTATTAATACCATGCCTAGGCCACTCCCCTTTGAAGTGCTGGAGCCATCGACTTGAAGGGTCCAGAACTTTGAATTTTCTGTATTCATTAATTCGCTCTCTGTCTCGATCAGGGCCTCGTAGAAAAAATCGGCGATGAAGTCTGAGAGTACTTGGGATTTTATCGAGGTCTGGGGTACATAGTTTATATCGTACTCCCTGAGCTCAACGGCCCATTTAGAGAGTCTTCCTGCGAGATCTGGTTTTCTCAATATTGTTCTGAGCAGAAATTCGGTGATCACTTTGATCGAATGGCTCTGGAAATGGGGCTTCATTTTTCTTGATGTCATTGTTAGTGCCATCTGCACTTAAGTGTTCGAGATTATCATTATCTGTTTAAGATGTTATGGCAATTTCAAAAGAACACAAAAGGTTTTGGTTATTCATGTTCGAATACCATGTTCTAGACATTACTGTGAACATTCCGCTGCCAATCTGATTGAAGATCAAGACATATACTTAATCATGTGCAGAGACATGATCATATACATGGTTATCCAGAGAGTTTACAAGAGACGTGCCATGCTAGAATCAAGAAGTTAAAGCTGCAGATTCAAGATGGACGTTTCAGAATAGAAGCTGCCTTGTTCGTGATGAAGATCAAGAAGGAAAGAATGAGTTCTACTCAAGGAAGACATTTAAACTAGGAAAGTCCAATTTATTTAAGGAAATTATTTCCTTGTTAAATCCTAGTCTAATTAGGAGTTCTGATTACCTTGATAAGGTTGTATCTATTAGTTATAAATAGCCTGGGAATCAGACTAGTTTAGGTGACACGAGTTTTACGAATACACAAAGGGTAGAGAGTCCAAAAGACGTCATATTCGAAGCATATAGTATTCGGGTAGACTATGATTGATCCGTGTGATCATTGTGTTTCTAGTCTGTGTTTGAAACTCACTTTCATACACACTTCGAGGAGTCTCGGGAGAGATTTCTTGTGGGAACTAGAGGGATTCTAGGTTGTGAGTGGATCTCACAATTCAATTTAGTGAAAGAGGTTGAATCGGGTAGGAAAGGGGTCGAGTGACGGGAGTCTTCGTGTAAGATCCTTTGTAACCATTCAACGGAGTAGTAAACTGTTTCTCACGGACTTGATAAGTCCCCCTGACATAGATCAGTTGATCGAACAGGGTTACCAACCTCGTGTTCTTTATTTGCTTAAGTCTTTACATTCTGACCTTACATGTTCACAATAATGTTCAAGTACATGATGCTGAACATGACCACACAGTTTATGTAACTACAGTCATGATTAGGGCCAATACCAATTTTTCCAATTGTGGATATCTGGTTTTGGCATCTAGTAGGGATCGACTTGCGTAGTAGACTGGATGATGTCTTCCATTATCCTCTCTGACTAGAACTGCACTAACAGAGTTAGTCGAAACAGATAAATATATTAAAAGTACCTCTCTGTCTAGGGGTTTTGATAATAGAGGGGGGCTCACCAGATATTCTTTTAAATCTTCGAGGGCCTTTGAGCATTTAGTGGTCCATTCGAAGATTTTATTTTTGTGTAGCGTCTTGAAAAATACGTGGCTTTTTTCTAAGTACTTCGAGATAAAACGGCTAAGGGCTGCGAGTCATCTAGTGAGCTTATGTACCTCTTTTATACTTTGAGGTTGTTGTATGTTTCTGACAGCTCTGATTTGGCTATGATCAGCCTCGATGCTTCTTTTCGTGACGAGGTAACCAAGGAATTTTCCCGAGGCCACCCCAAATGCGCATTTTGCGGGATTCAGCTTCATATTATAGCGGCGAAGGACTTCAAATGTTCGGCGGAGATGATCGACATGATCTCGAGCTCTAGGGGACTTTACGAGCATGTCATCGATGTAGACTTCCATAGTATCCCCGATTAATTCTTTGAACATTCGGTTCACCAGTCTTTAGTAGGTTGCACCTGCAGTTTTTAGTCCAAAGGGCATAACTTTATAACAAAACATACCTCGATGGGTGATAAAGATGGTTTTTTCTTGGTCTTCTGGATGCATAAGAATTTGGTTGTATCCTGAGAAGACATCTATGAAGCTCATCAATTTATGTCCAGCTGTTGCATCTACTAATGCATCGATATGAGGCAAGAGGAATGAGTCCTTCGGGTACGCCTGGTTGAGGTCGGTGAAATCTATGCAAAGCCTGTTTCTACCATTCTTTTTCTTTACTATCACGACATTAGCTAGCCACTCAGGATATTGTACTTCTCTAATGTGTCCGTGTTTGAGTATTTTATTAACCTCTCCATCCACAATTTTATTTCATTCGGCTGTGAACTTTCGTCTTTTTTGTTTCACCATGGTCTTGTCTGGATCGACCTGCAATTTATGTGTTATAACCGAGGGGTCGATACCTGTCATATCTTCGAAAGACCATGCGAAACAGTCGTGGTGTTCGATGAGGAATCTTATTAGTTGTTCTCGTATCTTTGCAATGAGCCTCGATCTGATTTGCACTTTGTGGTCAGGAAAATCGGGATGTATTTGAATTTCATCGAGATCTTCCACCTCAAGTTCTTCGTAGTTGCGATTTTCAGTACTAGTTGAAGATGATCCGACCTCGATTTCGTTGATCTCCATAGCCCCTTTGTGTTTAAAGATGGAGATGTAGCATTCTCAAGCTGCTATTTGTTCGCCTCAGACTTCGTGAACTTCCTCAAGGTGTAGGGAATTTCATGAGCTGGTGATAGGTTGATGGCACTACTTGGAGTTTGTGGATCCAAGGTCTCCCCATTATAACATTGTAGGCTGAATGAGCATCGATTACTTGGAATTTGGTGAAGATGTTCATTCCCTCGATATAGGTGGGAAGTGTGATTTCACCCATTGTGGCTTTTTGTTCTCCGCTAAAACCAATTAGGGTGGTTGACCTTTTGATGATTTCTGTTTCTTTCACCTACATGCCTTTCAATGTACTAAAAAAGATCACGTTAAAGGAACTCCCATTATCTATAAGAACATGCCTAATCAAATAATTAGAAACTAATAAGGAAATGATTAGTGCATCGTGGTAAGGGTGTGAGAGATCGGAAGCTTCTCTGTTGGTGAAATTGAAGGTGACGAGGTCGTCTGGTTTAGCATGTCTGGGGATATTTCCATTATACTTTATCGAACGGCAATGTCTTTTTGCCGAGGACTGTGAAATTTCGCTCACTTCTGAACCTCCCGTTATACAGTTCAAAGTGCTATCAACCCTTGGGGGCTCGAGCAGCTGCGTTTCCTTTTGATTTTCCCTTCATGACTAAGTTTCATTTTCTTTTGGGGTCAGGAGGTCAGTGAGACATCCCCATTTTAGGAGCTCTAAGACTTCGAGCCTCAAGGTGATACATTCATCTATCTTATGCCCATGATCATTGTGGAACTCGCAAAATTTACTCCTATCACGTTTGTTGTTTGGGGCTTTCATCTTTGTGGGCCATTTCACATTCTGGCCGAGTCCTTTAAGGGCTAGGACTGCTTCGGATGGTAATATGCAGAGGCTATACTCTGGGAGTCTTCTGTGGATTTGAGGTTCTTGATCTCGCTTGCTTATCAGGTCAAATCGCGGATTTCGTGGATATGGATCCGCTCTGAATCTATCTGTCCTGTTACTTCTTTGCTCTTTTCTTGGATGCTCATTCCTGGTACGAGATCTGGATGAGTTCGCTTTATCTTCCTCCCATTTGATTTGAGCCCAAACTTTAGCAACCACGTCTTCTATTGTTTTGCAGGGATATTTGGTTAACTCCTTGTAGAGGTCGGATTCTCTCTTGAGGCCTTTTCTGAAGGCTGAAACTGCGGTATCAATGTTGCAGTTGGGGATCGATACCTTTCCTCTATTAAATCTTCCGACGATGCTTCGTAGGGGTTCTTCCATCTTTTGTACGACTGTGTAGAGGTCGTCAGCGCATTTTTCAATCTTGCGGCTACTGGTGAACTGTTCGACGAAGAGGTCGTTAAGCTGGGTGAATGATGAGATTGTTCCGTTGGGTAGGTTGATGAACCATTGGAGTGCTGGGCCGATGAGGCTGGATCCGAAGCCTTTACACATGCTAGCTTCTCGAGCATGACGGGGTATCATGGTGGTGAACATTCTTTTTTTATATTAGGCGACATGGTCGTCGGGGTCGGATGCGCCATCAAACAGCTTCATGCTTAGAAAGGTGAATTTTGGGGGCATCTCTACCAGGCTGATCTCATCGGTGAATAGGGAATCTGTGAAACTTGTTGGTGCAGACTTCCTAATAGGAGCAGGGACTCCCGGAATTCGGGTTAAGATGTCTTCCAATCTCTGGATCTTCTTCTCGACCTCAAATTCTGATCCTGGTTCATAATCTTCGAATCCAGGTGGGGGTCCTAGGGGGAAGTCTTTTTTTCTCTTACCCTTTAACACGGGTTCTTTTCTTGTACCTATATTGAGATGGTTAGTTAACTCGTGTGTCAAGTTTAGAAGTACCCACTCTCGAAGTTCATTTGACATGCGAGTTCATGAGAGCAAGGACAATTGAGTTCGTGTGGATCCATTCGGAAAAAAGTTTGGTTGCGCTATGGCTTCGACTCTAGCCTTTAAGGCTGAGTTCTCAGTTCGGATTGCTGCGAGTTCGATCGTGGTGGTATCTAATTGATGCTGGATCGAACGCAAAAGCCGTGAGACATCGTCATCGCCTTCAGGTGAAGGGGTTGTTGTTGCTCCATCATTTCGGGCTTCCTGAGGAACGATCATTGCATCATTTCGACTGTTGTTCGTCATCTTGAAGTGATCGATCGGAGCCCCACGGTGGGCGCCAAATTGTAGAGGTCAAAAAATCTCTACAATTAATCGTTTATCGAGTTTGGGCTTCGGCAATCCACAAGATAAAGAAAACACGTGAAGCCGAAGGATCGTCAGGGGGTTGATGATCGAACGGACTCCGACACTCAAGTCAGAATCAAATTAATTAAAGATAAAATGAATAAATAACAAAATTAAAAAAGCTATTTAGCAAAAGATGGGGTGTCGAGCTTCGCTGCTATGGAGCTTTGTATAAATGTTGCTTGCAGAGCTTTGCGGTGAGAGTTTTATAATTTGACTGTAGTTGCGAGTGTTGCCTACCCGTGTGTCCCTCCCTCCGTTTATGAAGAACATATATATATATATATATACTAATTAGATACCTAACTGAATCCCGATAACTGAGGGATCCTCTCTTATCCCTTTTAGGGTTTTTGACAAGGTCAAGACTTATCTTCAACGGATACTTTGACACAGTCTTTGCCTTGAGCCTGCTCGATCGTGGACTCTTACTTTTAGGCATCTGGTCTTCGAGGCTTAATACTCCGACCTTGAGGCTTGGACCTCGAAGGGTGGACTTCGAGGTACGGGCCTCGAGGGGTTCGATCGTGAGACGTCGATCTTATTCGGTTCTTTAGACCTTCAAATAGACGTGGGCCTAGTTTCTGGGCCTATGCAGAAATATGGCTTCTACAAAAATAAGGTAATAAAACATAATAAAATTGAAAAACATTATAAATTGAGATTTTAAATATTTACATATGAAAGTTATATTATAACCATTGTATTTTAAAGTATTGAAATGAACAGTTACCAATATGTGATTTATTATAATAATAAAAATAACAATTATGTACTTAACAAAACGTACAATTGTAATAAATATTTAATTCCTAATTTATAATATACATAGGTAATTTTAATTGTTTGTGTGCAGTACATTGGATACAGTAAATGTAATAATCATTTCATTGTTAAACTCTTTGACAAACCTACTAAATTGCTATATTATTGTATTGTATTCTTCTTTTTTATTTTAATATATTAGATTAAATGTTCAGTTATAATTATGAATTCAAATTTCAAATTCTAAATAGAAAACCGTCGTTAGTTAATTATTTTAATTATAAATTAAAAAAAATAACAATGATGGATTAGGTCCGTCGTTAATTATTAAAAAAAGAAAAATAAAATCGGAAAGTTAACGACGGACATAAATCCATCGTTAAGTAATTAATTTAATTATAAATTTTAAAAAATAATAACGGTGGATTGGGTCCGTCGTTAACTTTAAGATTTAATTAAAAATTAATTTCGGAAAAAACTTACGATGGACTGTGTCCGTCGTTACTATTAACGGCGGATATTCCATAGCTAATCCATCGTTAGATTTAAGCGCGAACCAACCCGCCAAATATTTCGATTGAAAATAGTAACGACGGACATTACATCGGTGATCCGTCGTTAGTAGCAACAGACTATTGTCCGTCGCTAGTGTCTGTCGCTAAACTCCGTGATTCTTGTAGTGACATTGGATATAGTAAATGTAATATTCATTTCATTGTTAAACTCTTTGATAAACCTATTAAATGCTATATTATTGTATTGTATTCTTCTTTCTTATTTTAATATATTAGAATAAATGTTCAGTTATAATTATGAATCCAAATTTCAAATTCTAAATAGAGAATATGTTTTATTTGATTTGGAATTGAAAATAAAGTACATTATATTAATTAATTTCATTTCAAATTACAAATTTGAACTTATATAATATAATTTCTTATATTAATTTCATTACATTAATTAATTTCATTTCAAATTACATTGTAATTTCAAATCAAATGAACTTATATAATATAATTTTTTATCATTTGAAATGGCCTAAACTTATATAATGTAATTTCTTATAATTTTCAAATGAAATTAACTTACATTATCTAATTTCGTGATTTCAGATTAAATGTAAATTTATAGTTCACAAATTGGAATTGATTTTCAATTAATCACAATTGGACCTACACAATATAATTATAACATGAACTTGATTCTCAAGTTACAATTCACAACTTAAAAATGATTTTCAAGTTATAATTCACAATTGGACCTATACAATATAGTTTTTGAATCTTTTAGCATTATAACTTCTTTTGTTAGGACAAAGATTATTTATTCTTAGAGTTATTGAACATATATACACATTATATTATAGTAAAATTCATTATCACGTAATACTCTCAATTTGGACCTATACAATATATGATAATATGAAAATTATTCTCAAGTTATTCATAAACTAATTGAAATTAATTCTCAAATTATAATTCACAGATTGAAATTGATTCTCAAATTATAATTAACAAATTAAGCATATACATTATAGTATAATTAATTAATAGGGCCGGCCAGGAGGGTTGTTTCGGTGGGCCGCCGCCCAATTTGAGTCCCAAAACAAATCATATACCTAAGCTTAGGAAACAACTCTCCATCGTCATTTGAATCGAATTCATAATTAGTGTACTATTCAATATTTTTTCTTGTGTGTTTGTAGTTGTTGATTGCACTTCTTTTTAAAATTACCTAGGATAACATTGACAATAATGGAAGAAATTTTGAAATTCTTGTTAACATGATAAGAAAATTAGGGCCCCTTGTTTTTCATTTCGCCATGGGCCCCCAAAATATCAGGATCAGCCCTGTGAATTAATTATCATGTAATGAATTTTCAATTGGACCTATACAACATAGTATAACATGAAGTTGATTCTCAAATTATAATTCATAAATTGAACATATACATTATAGTACAATGAAATTCATTGTCATATAAGAATTCTTGATTGGACCTATACAATATAGTATTACACGAAATTAATTGATTCTCAATTATACTATAGTTACGAACTTCATACTACAGTTACGAACTTCATACTACAGTTACAAACTTTATAATATGTAATTTATAAAACTGTATTTACAAAATTTATAATATTTAATTATACTATAAATGCGAACTTTATACCATTTAATTTATAATATAGTTACAAATCGGATTTAATTTCCACAGTAGGAATTGGATTCAATATATATATTACACGTAATTACATTATTGTAATAATCATGATTATAAAATTTGCAACTGGAGTTAACTACATGATTATTAAAATTTGGATTTAATATATCACCCTAACTGGATTTAATTTACATGATTATAAAGTTAGTATAAAGTTATTAATATATACTCCTTTTGTTTCCAATTAAGTGGCATTTTGGATAAATGCATACAGATTAATAAATTAATTGAGTTACATAATACACACTCTTATGTGAATATATTAATTAAGTGAGTTAAATATAGATATTTGAATGCACTACATGAGGGCAAATGTGTGAAAAATGTGAATTTCTTGTCTCGAATTTGTAGAATGATATTTTTTCTGAAACAAAATTAAAATACTAAAATAATATTTATTCAGAAACGGAGGGAGTATGTTATTAAAAAGAAGAATATTAATGGTTAACTCATGGAAGTGGGTGTGTGAAAACTTTAATATTTGTTTAAATAAAAAGTAATAGAGAACTATCATGTTATTAGCAAAATGTAATGTGAAGAGAGAGAAATAAATTGAAATTCAAAGTGCATTTTTTGGGTGATGGACTTAGGGTGCTTTATTCAATATTAATAAAATACCAAATTTTAGATGCCCAGAATCTTGACACAAAGCTTTGCCCATGATATGCTAGTAATTAAATTTAATTCCAAGAGAAAACAATATTAATATTATCACGTATTCTGAATCATAAAACCAAACTAAATACTACGTACTTTTATTGAAAGCTAAATTAAGATATACGAGTATACAAGAAAGAGTGTTTTTTATTAGTTTATAATACATGCCAACTAAAATGTGATCCTCAGCTATGTTATTCAGCTAGGAAACAACCTTTGAATCTGAGACAACTCATTAACAGCATCAGTGATTGACATCCTATCATTAGCCATCTCCTTTGAACATTTCACTCCTATGCTTAAAATACAACTCATACACTCCTCCATCATCCCAATCTTCAACTTTGCTTCTGTTTGAAATTGTGGATCCACAATTTCCATTACTCGATCTGGTAAAGCCATGCTCACAAAATTGTGAAGATTTAGATGATCGTCAAATAAATCATCAGTTGGCTTTTTATTTGTGAACATCTCTAGCAGAATGATCCCATAACTGTACACATCCCCTTGCATAGAAACTATGTCACATGTGCCATATTCTACACACAAAAATGTACAGAATAATCTATACATATGTTAAAGCAAAATCGCAGGGGTAAAATCCTCATTAAAAAAATTAGTAAAAACCTAATTAAAAGATATATTTTCTGTCAAAAATTATAGAGCAATCTCATTAGAGCAGTTTGTTTGCTAGTGGAAGTTACCTCACACGCTTGTGTTCAATTCCTCTTCAACCCATCATTTTCGTACATTTTTTTTATTTTTTAGCTTTTAAATGTTTGTTTTTTAACTTCTAATGGCAAGCAAAAAACTTTAAAACACTTTCGCCCAAATAATCATTAATCATTAATTATATATAATAATAAAATATAATCATCTATTCATCTCCCAGTTACATATAGATATGATTTGTGTGTTTGACTATAAATTTTTTTGTGCTTAATTGCTTAAAAAATAACACACACACACACACATATATATATATTCTTACATGTGTTGTGTAGATAATCAATATTCTTACATATGTTGTGTAGATAATCAATTACACTACATATATCAATCAATTCTTATATGTATTGTGTAGATAATCAATTACACTATATATTCTTATCTTTTGTATTGATCATTCAAAAGATAATTCAAAATAATAAATAAAATCAAGTGCAGTCATTGACGTAGAATTTAAATTTAAATAATCATTAATTTAATTTTTTTAAAACATTTTATTTTTAATAATATAATATTTTTACTATTATTTATTTTAACAAAAAAAAGAAGTTAATAAGATAATAAATTATCAATAATTAAAAAATATAGATATAAATTAAATTTTAAATTAATAATTTTATGGTTTGGTATATATAGGCTCTAAATAGTTTTTTTTTTTGTACAAAGTCATTTTGGAGCACATGAGATTTCCTATTACACTCTGTGTGACACTTTCAAATTCTGTATATATATATATATATATATATATATATATATATATTTCTTCAATTATTTTTTGTGATTTAGTTTAATTTTAAGATTGTTTTTTAGGATTCACCCCACCCAATTAGGGTTTATAATTATTTTTTAATATTTAATTTTCAATTTTCAATTAATAATTCATTATTATGGTTGATTAATTCAAAATTAAGTTTTATAACTTTTTCAATTCATTTTTTTATTGATAAATATTGACTGTGATTATTCATGTTAGAATTGATTTTTATTTTATAATAAATTTTATTAAAATAATAAATTTTATATTGAAACACGGAGTAAAACACGTAGAAGCATAACAGAAAATTTGAACCTATTTTGGAGAGGCAATGATCAAGGATATGAATGTAACACGAATACTAACATTAATGACTTATTTGTATTTGAAAAAAAAATGGCATATTATTTAACTCTTCGAGTAAATATTAGGGGTATTTGAACATTTTTCCTTTATTCTCTTTAAATTTAAAGTAGAGAAAGTAATTTCGGTACATCGTACGGGAGAAATACTAGTTGTTTTAAAAAACAATCATACATATGTAAAATGTAAAATTAATGTTGATGGAGTTTATTGAAATCGTACCTGGAGGGACATAGCCTAGAGTACCTCTGATCCCGATTGAACTGAAGCTAATTTCGTTTGATGGAAGTATGTTTGTGACAATCTTGGCTAATCCGAAATCACCAACACAAGCAATCATATCGTGATCCAAAAGAATGTTGCTCGGTTTTAAATCACCATGAACAATAGATGATCCAGTTCCATAGTGAAGATACTCAATCCCCTGAGCAATGTCAATGGCAATATTGAGCCTCTGGATTATGCTAAGATTGCTAAGTTCTTCACCACTTTTTTCTGTGTGCTCCTGGTTCTTGTATAACCATTTCTCTAGACTTCCATTAGCTTTAAATTCATACACGAGTGCTTTGAAATTGTTTCCTTGAAAGTCCATACTATCACAAACACTGAGTAGTTTCACCAAATTTCTATGCCTTATGCCTCCTAATACTTTACATTCTGCCATGAAGGTTTTTGAGGCACCTCTAATAGCAAGATTGAGCACTTTGACTGCTACAAGTGTATTTTCACTACTGAGAATACCTTTGTAAACAGACCCAAATCTCCCAAAACCTACCAAATTTTTCTCAGAGAAACCACCTGTGGCTTTCAAGAGATCTGCATAAGAAAGCCTCATAAATTGGGTGCCAATGCTATCCTGTGATGACTCAAAAGAAGTCGTATTTTCGGCTACCACTTTTCTCTTGTAATTCAAGATTATTAAAAGAATAATGCATATGCCTCCAATAATCAATGCTGGGATCAAGATCTTCAAAAAAGTTGACAAATTTCTCTTTGAAGATTCTACAACAGTGCAAGCAGGAAGCTTTAACTCCAAAATTCCACCACATAGTCCTTGGTTCCCATCTATAGAAATTGAAGTTATATTCTCAAATACTCCTCTAGTGGGAACTTCTCCATGCAGCTTATTGTAGGAAATATTCAGTTTCTGAAGTCTCATATTTCCCAAAAATGTTGGGATCAAACCAGACAAGTTATTTTGCGATAAGTCCAACTCTTGTAAGCCCATCAAAGCACTTAATCCAGAAGGTAGCTCTCCTTCAAGTAAATTATCATTGAGGTACAGATTTTCCAAGCTCATGCAGTTTCTTACAGAGTTGGGAATTATTCCGGACAATCTATTGCTAGACAAGTCTAATGCAACGAGGTTTGTCAAAGAACCAACTTCATATGGAATCGAACCCATAAAGGCATTGTGAGATAGATTAAGCACAATGGAGAGAGATGAGAGTCTCATGATTTCTGGAGGGATCAAACTAATGAAGTTGTTATCAGAGAGGTCTAACTCCAACAAGTTGGTGCAGTAGCCAAGACTAGTAGGCACATTTCCAGAAAATTTATTTCCATCTAATCCCAATCGACTTAAAAGACTCATGTTTCCAAATAATGATGGCAGTTCTCCTGTCAATCTATTTCTTCCTAAAAAAATTGTATGTAAATTGGAGAGCTTTGATATGGCAGCAGGAAGTGGTCCATCAAGAACATTGTGAGAAAGATCGACTACCATGAGATTAACAAGGTTCCCAATGCCTAAAGGAATGCTTCCATTTATTTTGTTGTTGTTTATATTCAACAAACTAAGATGAATGGATAGATTGGCTATTGAGTCAGGCAAAGAACCACTTAACATGTTGTCACTAACATCAAAACGTTCCAACTTGGTGGAATTTGTCAATGATGAAATGAAACTCACATCATCAACAATCAGATTTGAATGTAAAAAGAAATCTTGAATTAGAGTAAGCCTTTCAAGACTTGGAATCGGACCGGTAAACTGATTGGAGGACAAGACTATCCACTCAATCAATGAAGCATTTGAGATGGAACTCGGAATTTTTCCACTGAATTGGTTTTGCTCAAGAACTAGACATGCTAGATTAGGGAATGTGAGGCCTATGGCAGAGGGAATGACTCCATGAAGTTGATTGAGTGAAACATCAAAATATATCATGGAAGATAAATTAAACAGACCATGAGGAATGACCCCATTTAACTCATTTTCACTTAGTTGGAGAAATTCGAGGTGACGGAGTTGGCCGAGAGACTCTGGAATTTCTCCCGTCAAGCGGCAAGATCCAACGGAAAATCTTGTGAGTGTTGTGATGTTTCCAATGGATGAAGGGATAGGCCCCGAGAGATTATTGTAGGACAAGGCTAGAGCTTCGAGTTTAGGCAGAAAACCGAGTTCCGTTGGTATGGTTCCAGAGAGCTTGTTCCTCATGAAATGAAGTCGAACGAGGTTAAGACATTGCGACAAGTTCGTTGGTATTGCACCAATGAAAGAATTGTTACTAAACTCGACCAACTCAAGTCGTCGCAAATGACTTATTTCCGTTGGAATGGGGCCGTTGAAAGTGTTGTTTTTTATAATAATGGTTGTAAGAAAAGAGAGATTACCTACGTGAGGGGAGAGGTTTCCGACCAAGCCTTGAGACGTCAGGTTTATTGCGACGACACGATCGCGATTTTTGCCGCCGCATTGGATGCCATTCCAGCTGCAGAAATGGAGTGTTTGGTTCCATGAAATGAGAGCTCCTTGTGGATCTTGGAGGCTTGATTTTATGGCTAGCAATGAAATTCGGTCTGTTTGGTTACTGGAGTTACATGTTGTTGGTGGTGGGAAAATAAAGAAGAAGATTAATAGAGGAAGAATTGTACTCAAATTTGCCATTAAATGTCGATGAGATACAGTAGGTAATTTGGTTTAGTTAATAAATACAATGCATGGGGCAGTTCGGGCAGTCAGATGATCACTGGAATTCATTGCCCGTTTAAAGTCGTCCATTGGGGTTAACTCATCGTTGACTTAGGCAGTGTGAAAACTGAAGCTATACAGTTGCAATTCTAAAGCATTTTTTAAAACCGTTTATTTGTTTTAATTTTACATTTTTCTTGGAAATAAAATTGAATATATAATTATTATTATTCCATAAAGTTATGTTATTCCCTATAGAATATGCTATTAATTTACTCTAATATTTATTATTATTATTTTTATTTTTTTGCAATCGATGTATGTTTTTTTTTACTCAAAAGTTGTAGTGAGGGGCAGAACTGGGGAGTCACTCGATGCCTTCTCCCTCAGCTAAAAAAAATTACATTTAAACTTTTAAAAAAATAAAAAGTTAATTTAGTGAAAAAATTATTAATTAGTGAATCCAATAAAAAAATTTCTAGTGACGCCCGTGGTGGTTGAAATTAATTGTTCATTGTTTGTTTCTGTGCGAGCGACTTTTTCTGCCGAATTTGTTGAAAATTGTTCAACTCAATTTGTTGGTCAACCATGCAATCAATATAGTCTCGATTCGTGATTGACTACTTATTTCAAAGGAACATTCATATATGTATCTTTTTCAGAGGAAAATTAATGTTTGAATTTGTGCTTCGGCATAGATCACTATTTGGATTTACTACGACTTTTTATGTCTATATATGTAAACTAGCATGACATCCCGTGTGATGCACAGTGAAAGATATATAAATAATTTATAATAAATAATTTGTACAAATAAAATAATTAAATTACAATTACATAATTAATAGAAATAATCATAGAATGTATAAAAAATATAATGTTATGTTTAAATTTGATCGTTATTTTATTGTCAGATGACCTATATCCCTAAATATATTTATATTTTTTATTCACTGTGCCCAATAAAAAAATAACATAATTGGTTCAGCCGAAATTTATTACAAACATAATTGGAATCATTTTTAATTTTAGGCACAATGAGAAAAATTAAAAAGAAAAAGACACAGCATGCACCATAAAATATATTTAAGAAAATTATTGTATATACATTTTCATCATCTCTCCATACTACATCTCAAACATCATTTTCGACATTATTTACGTCTCTTTTCACATTGGTATAAATGCATTGTTGTAAAATATTGGTCTACACGTAATGTGAAATTAAACATTCATCATTTTTATGCATGATATGTAAAATATACATATGGTATCTGAAACATATAGTAATGCAAAATATTTCTTGATGAATTATATTTGGTTTCTTAAAAAAACAATGAAACACACTATAAATCTCAGTTAAAAAATGTTAAAGTATGTTTCTTATTTTTTTGGTGAATTCAATCTAAGTCGTGTATTGTTGGAATTTTTTAAAATACATATTTGTCATGCGACAATTTTGTAAAATAAGGCAAAGTCTCTTATTACACTTTGAAGCCCAAAATATGGCCCATCATACCTTTAGAGGTGTACGTCGCACGCAGGTCGGTAGGGTCAACCCGCCCTGCCCCGGAAAAATAATTACGTCTGAAAAATCATCATTCATTACACTAAAAAATATTAATCGTAGCCTTAAAAGTATCACTATGCTATTATATTAGTATATTACATTTCAACTATAGTTTAATACATGTAAATTATAATTTAATACATGTAACTTAGGGTTCATAAAATCGTTGTTAATTATTGCATTCACTATATTTATATTTATGGATGTGTAATATGAAGTTGTTGATCATATATTTACTATACATTCAAATTATCAAAATTATAGTAACAAAAATGAAGCAAAAAATTAAAGATTTAATTATTTTATTTTCATTTATGTGTGCATGTGCACATACGATACAGTTATCAGTGAAAGAATACATAGATAGTACAGATGGTTAAGATTAAAAAAATCTATGAAATATTTGACTGTTTTTAACTATTCGGCCATGATTTAAAAGACAGATGTGTGATGTGTTCATATATAATTTCCTTCGATGATTTTATTTTAATTGTGACAGTGAGTCAATGTTTATCTAATAAGTTCTAAATGATTTTAATAAATATAATACAAAAATATATAAAATAATTTAAAAAGTGCACAAAGTCAAAGAAGATAAAATTATTTTAATAGTCTTTAAGAATTTATTTTAATTTAAATTTATTGGGTATAAATTCAACACCATGGTGGAATTTTTTGGATATGTAAGAAAAATGGAAAATGCCAAAAACATAATATAAAAATCATCACTCTTCCACTATGATCATTTATTTATTTTCGAAAACTTTTTTTTTTCCGATCAATTATAAATTTTTTAGAGGAAATACACAATACCCAAACACTAAAAAAAAGGGAAATCATGCAAGATATAATCTAATTACTAAATACACAATATAATTTTTCAGTAAAACCGCATAGCTTCAATTAAATACATAGAAATTCCACCTGGTGAAAAGAATTAAAAATTAATTAAAATCTAACCATTTCGAAAATTGTTTACCACAACATAATATTTGATTTGAATAGAGGGAGAAGGAGAAAGAGCAGCAAGGCAATTATATCAAAATTAACAGAGCAAATGGAGAAATCAGACGATCGAATGAGAAAAGAAAAATTAATCTGTTGAGGTGGACAGACGCTCACAAGAGGGCTCATATTGAGTGGGTATCATATATACGTGTATATATATATATATGTATGTTGATCCGATTTGAAAAGATAGAGCAATCAAATTTATATCAAATTACGAAAAAATTATGATAATTAACATAACATTCCTCATCATTCCAAAAAATACATATAATGCAATGCTAAAGAAATGGTAAATATAATAAACAAACAAAAATAGCTACAATAATGTTTGAATAACTACAATTTACAATACAATCATTCTGGCTAAAAAATGTTTATAGGATTACAATGTTATTTTTATTACACTATATGAAGTTGCATTCATTTGTATCGATCTGTAGATAAACAGAAAGATCTCAACCAAATGAACTTCAAAGTCCTCAATCAAGAATGAATGATTTGAAGTTATGGTTGAGTCATTCTTTACAGCATAATAGTAGTAATAAAAAAAATTAAGAAGAAATCAAGTGAAAAATCATCAATAAACATGAACGACACATACACTACTTGGAGTTAAAAAATGTGATATAACAATCAAGTATTTATAGGAATCAACGATCCATCTCAATGCACACATTTCAAATTTCAAAACCTTTATTTGCATTGAAATATTCACAAAAATATGGCATCGGTTAAAATTTGGCTTAAAATTTACCAATCAATACTATATGGTAATCAATCACAATAAATGCCTTAATTGCATAAAATCAACTGTGTTAATTAATAATTTAATCGATTACATTTCTATTCATTACCCTAAACCATAATACATTAAAAGGGAAGAAGGGAATCTTATAATAAATCAGTAAAAATTACCATAATTCAGATACATTAATTATGAAATATATTAATTCTTGGACCTACATTAACTATGAAACAATATACAATATTATTATTATAATTATTATAATATATATACAATGACATTTGACGACGGTACAAAAATTACACATATTGATTCATTTGATTTCTTATTAATTACAGGATATTAAACTGATTAATTAAGCAAATTAACTATTACAAAATTTCTTAATTTTGGTTGGTAGGATAGTTTTGGCGGGAAAATAAAATTACTATTTTACTCTAGACTATCTTACTTTTAGATATAGTAGGATGAGTGGAGTATAATCAATCTATAATTGTTTAAATTAATTTGAAATTATATTTAAATTGAAAAATTATATTTAATCTTATTAATTTATTTATTTATTGAATCGAGTTGAAATAAATTTTAACCAAGTTGAGTACGAGTCGAGCTCTAGTTTTTTTATATCTTTATATTTATTTGTTCCATTTTTAATTATCTAACACGAAATTATATTTAAGTTTGTTTTATATATAGACTTATCAAACCGAACTCAAGTAAATTTTTACGGGGCACACTCCTGTTAGACCATCTAACGGATCCTCTTGCGTTAGACGGATATTATTTGACCCAACAAAGTGGACCCCTCTTTTTTTTGTTTTCTTTTTTATTTTTTTTAAGGGAGTTTCTGTTTGCATCATAGAATTTACTCTTTGCACCACAAAAAGGAAAAAACAAAAATAAAATAATTACGAATTGACTGAAATATCCTTTAATTACTTAATTAAAGGCATTAAGGGTGAGTGCTCAGTTGCTGGAGAAGGGGAAGTCACTTGTACACGACCTGCATCAGCCTCGTCGCGCCGAGGATGAGGAGGACGGCGGCGGTGCAAATTCCGGCGGCCATGACCTCGGGGATGCCGAAGGCGGCTATGGATTTCATGGGCTGCACCGGCATCGGGACGCCGTAGATTGCGCCAGTGACGAAGTTGTAAGCGCCGGTGAAGATCAAGGTGGTGCCCAGGTCGAGATTCTTGGCCAGAGTTAGAGCGAGAATGATGGGAATGTAGGTGCCTAAGTCGCCCATGGCGCCGTTCAGCTCCGCCCATTTCGACCGGAAAATCAGGTTGCGCCGGAGCTTCTCAGCGACATGAGATGGAGATGGAATGGAGATCCAGGTCGGGTCACTATCCGGGTTGTGGCCTTGTGATGACTCCATTGTTGTTCACTTGTGCATAGTCGCAATATTAAATCATCTGTCTCGGATGAGATTGAGATGCGTTGTTTCAACTGCCATTAAAATGGTTGTTTTGATTTGTAGAGAGAGAATTGGGAGAGCATGCAGTGATGAAGAAGGTAGCGATGAGAATTGACTGAAATATTTTTTTTTACTGAAATCTATACTTTTTAAGTAAAAGGGTATTAATGTCAATTTATGTGGTACAAAGAGTAAAAATAGTGGTGCATCGAGTAAAAGTGGTGCAAAGAGTAAATTCTGTGGTGCAAATAGAAACACCCTTTTTTTAATGGTCCCTCCTTCCCCTTTTTTCTTTGATATTCAATTTTTATTTTTATTTTCTTTAGCACTTGCGTGCTCTCTCTCTCTTTGTTTTTTTTTTAATAGCACAAACATGCTCTTTCCCTTTCTTTTTTCTTTTTTCTTTAGCACAATGTGCTTCTTCTTTTCTTTTTTTTTCTTTTTTTTTTCCTTCTTCTTCTTTAGTACGTTTGTGCTCTTCCTTTTTTTTTCCCTTTCTTTCTTTAGCACAAACGTTATATTTTCATTAAAATGAAAATTTAGAAGAAAAGATATATTTTCATTAAAATGAAATTTACCGATAATTAAGCAGTAATTATTAAATTAACAATAGAGAAGTATCATTAATTATGAAGTAAATATCATTATTAATAAAAAAAAATGAAGCATCACTAATATAATGAGTAGTTACTACTCACTATCATGTTCAATTTTTTAATTGCAACATTTTCTTTTATATAGCTAATGATTCAATTTTTGAATTGTAATATGTTTGAATTGATACTTTTCTTTCTAATTAGTGATACTTTCTTCTGCAATTAGTGATACTTTTCTTCTAATTAGTGATACTTTCTTCTGCAATTAGTGATACTTTTATTCTAATTAGTGATACTTTCTTCTGTAATTAGTGATACTTTTCTTCTAACTAGTGATATTTTCTTCTGCAATTTAGTGTTACTTTTCTTTCTAATTAGTGATACTTTATTCTGCAATTAGTGGTACTTTTCTTCAATTAGTGATACTTTCTTCTGCAATTAGTGATATTTTTTTCCATAGTAATGAGACTTCACTTCACCCCATAAATAATGATACTCATATGTGAGTTAATAATACTTCACCTCAAAAATAATGATACTTTGGTTAATGATATACTCCACTCATAGTTAATGATACTTTATATTATAATTAATGATACTTCTTTTTTTGGCTCAATAATTAGTCAACCGCCAGGAAAAAAAAATATATTTTTTTAAAAATAAATGTATACCCTAAGAAAACTATATTATAATTATTAAAAAAAAAAAAAAAGAAAGAGATGAAAATAAAACGAGAAGAAAGAAGAAAAAAGAAGAAGAAAGAAGAAAAAAAAGGAAACGAACAAAAAAAGGAGAAGAAAGAAAGAAAAGAAGAAGAAGAAGAAAGAAGAAAAAAATGGTTGCCCAGGCCCGGCCGCTGAAAAAAAAAAAGGAGAAAAAAAATTGCACAGGCGCGTGAGCTACATGCGCCGTGCGTGGGGGCGCGTGCAGCTCACGCGCTTGCGTGTGGGGCCGGTTTGGACGGGTATTGACCCGTCTAATGTAAGAGACCCGTTAGACGGTCTCATACAATTTTTCATCAATTTTTAATAAACAATTGATCATGAGTTGAATATCAGGTTATTTGATTTGATTTTTATACATGCATTGCTTTTTTTTTTACTCACACACTTTCAAACTCTACTTTAAGCAGCACGCATGATAATTTCCTTAATTATGAAATAAAATACATTCACTTCATCCTAAGACAGAATACTCATAATGAAATCAAAGTTAATGTTATGCGAATAAAATCCTCTGTTCTATATAGAATTTATTATATATAAAAATATTATTCACTTCATCCTAAGACCCAATCCTCATAATGAAATCAAAGTTAAATGTTACGGGAATGAAATCCTCTGTTTTTATATAAGTTATCTTCTCGAATTTATTAGTTTTTCTTCATAATATTGAATTTATTATGCATTGTCTTTTATTTATAATTATTAATTAGTGCCAATTCTACTCAATTAAAGTTAATAATAACTTTTTAGTTTTTAATAAATGAGTTGATTAATTCCTTCAAAATTAAAATTTATAATTTTTGTGACCTCAATTTTTTGTTTATAAATCTCGATTATAATGGATTATATTATGATTTTAAATTTTAATAGTAAAACATTGTTTTGAGTCCTTATACTTTTAAATTTTTTCAGATTGTGTCCCACTATTTTATTTGGTTTAAATATATGAGGTCCATGTACTATCAATTTGGATAAAATTAAGTCTTCGAAGGACTTAAATTTATCCAAATTTATAGTCGCGATGACTTAATTTTATCCAAATTAATAGTACATTGATCTCATTTTAACCAAATTGATAGTACAATCACCGATGAACTGTTGAGCCGTGGACGGCGTTAGACTACTCCCGTTAGTTGTTGATGTCCCCTTGCATTGAATTCACCCAACCCCCAGTCAGCTTTTGAGCAGGGAGCCATTCCTCCTGCACGTCTCCATCGCATCAGGCGTCCATCGAGCACTTAATACAATTATTATTCCAGTCGAACGATGTGTCACTTTTGGAGAGAAATTGAATCTAGTCATTATATTAGTCCATTCCAGCCTCCATCATCATCATGTTTTACCATATTTATATAGATCAAAGTTTAGTGACATAAAATATCTGAAAATTATATAGATCATAGTTCAGTCATATATTAACCCAAAATTATAATTGTTATTATTTATGGTCCGGAGTAATGACTAATCTGAAATTACACGTTAATGTTATGAAATTCAGCTAATTAATCCATCAAGAAATGAAATACTTTTGGCAAGTGGTATCCATGTAGTTCGTTAATTTGCAAGTGGTAATCACGATAAATGTAACCTTGTTTTTACAATTTTAGATCTCTAATCAATGCAAGTTTCATTCCTTATCATGTTAATAACTTAATATCGAAATGTCGTAGCCCCCAAGCATTGTACATTTCCCGCGGCTACAACCATAAAAGAAGGGGGAAAGGCAGATGCATTTATGGTTACAACCACCCGATATTTTCTTTACTCTATAAGTGATAGTTCATCATCTTCCACATCACTTGTGAAGTTGGTTCTACAGAGAGCGGAGGTTTCCATTTCTTTTGCGTTAGTGACGCACCGCGTTTTGGAGAGGTTGGTGTTTTGTTGTTGTTGTGGTTTTTTTTTTTCTGCACTTCAGCTGGCAGTTTGAACCAGTGTTCTTCAGCTGATATTCTGAACTGGTTTCCCTACAGCTGGAACTTCTGAACTGGTCTTCAGTTCGGGTGTTGGCGCTTCTTCAGTTGGACTTCAGAACTGATGCGTCTTCAGCTGGTATCCTTCGAACTAGTACTTCTTCAGCTAGAACTTCATTCTTCAGCTGGAACTTCTTGAGCCGGTATTTCCTTCGGCTTGGACCTTGGATTGATACACCCTTCAGCTGGCATTCTTCTTCAGCTGGAATTCTCTTGAGTTGGCATGTTCTTCAACTCAAACTGGTGCATTCTTCAGCTAGAATTCTCCTTCAGCTAGAATTTGTCTTGAACTGGTATATCCTTCAGTTCTGACTTGATCTGTTCTTCAGCTGGTATTCTCCTTCAGCTGGAATTTATCTTGAGCTGGTATATTCTTTAGCTCGGACTTGGTCTTCTCTGCACAGCTAGGACTGTCTTCAGCTAGAACTTGGGCACTTCTGGGCTGGTGCCTTGAACTGGTAGCTTCAGCTGGTATTCTTCTTCAGCTGAAAATGGGCACTACTGAATCGGTACCTTCTCCAGTTCATGACTGTAGACTGATGGCATTTGGTACTCCAAACTTGATGGTACCTGCAACTTTCAATTTATCTTGCTAACTGATCTAGCAAGCTACAGTTTATCTTTTTCAAGAGCTCTTGTGGCTGGATTTTTTCTTTTCTTTTTCTCTCTTTTCTTTTCTTTTTCTCTTTTCTTTTCTCTCTTTTCTTTTCTTTTCTCACTTAGATTGATCATTTTCAGGCTTTGATAGCTCGATTTTTTTTATATGATCATCCTTAGTTTTCTGCTTGATTTCTTTACAATTTTTCAAAGCTTTTTGCATATTTTGACATATTTTGACATCTCATCAAAACCTCAGTCAGGAAACCCTTGATATTTTTTCCTAACACATCAGTTTGTTGAGGCACCTGCTACAAAATTGCACCCATCAGCAAACGAGGCTACATTTAGAGCACAACAACTTTTATAAAATCATTAACAAATGAGTAAAGCCCTACCTCGATATCTTTCTCAAGAATACAGTCCCTGAGATTGTTCCAAATACTATGTTCAAAGGGTGGCTCTTCATTTGGCTCTCCGTTTACAGCCTCACACTCTTCTATTAGCAAGCTACCTTATAACAAGGAAAAGTTTGGCATTATGTTTATCTAAAAAGAAAAATAAACCTTTGTACCAACATTATAAGAAACAAACGGGGAACCTCTTCACATCTTCTAAAACTGATTTATGATGACCAGAACCCAATGCAGAATCCAGATGCAAGATCAATGGCCCTGATCCCCCTTCTCTACTTGGCATGCATACTATGATAAGGCTAAAGTGTCTATTGCCACAAATCGATAAGACGACATATGATTTCTTGAATAATTTCACACCACGCACTTGCCACCATTTTTTGAGGTGGTTAAATGATGTCTCTTTAGCATCCTGATCAGAATGCTGCAATAAGAAACATGTTAAAAGTAAGAAATATAGTAAACAATTTTTACTATTATTTTATTTTAAAATTAGTGTTATGGAAGCAAAAATTGTAGCATTCATTATTTTGGAGGAGATAGGTATCTTTTATTCTAATTTTTCAATTTTCATTTTTATTACTTTATTAATCATGCTTTATATTTATATTTTTATTCAGATTTACAACAAACTTTGTGCGCCGGTAAGTTGTTTTCTGTATATGATAAATATTTAATTTAGTCAAGAATAATATTTTCTTTTTCTGGAATCTCATTCACAAACATAATTTTATTGCTCAAACCATTAACGGTCGGAAAAGACACTTTGATATTGAAAATTATATCATCACAAATCAACATGTCCAAGATCATAAGGCCGTCGAGATTTCACAATCGTTGATTATTGTGAGATGCATGTTATCAATGTAGTGACATGCATGTTGAGTGAAAAGTATAATAAATTGAACACGTATATGCAATAACTTACTATTTTTATAAATTGAAATTTTTAACATGCCATTCATCTTCAATACAATCGTCATATATCTAAAAAATAAGATATATAACATGACCAACAAAAGTAAGATAATAAAATTAAGAGCAACATGACATATTGAATCATGTACATAATTGACATACAATAATATATTTTTTAAGACAAACAACCATTTTGAATATCCACACGAATTATCTTTGTTGACATTTTTACATCTACCGCAAATATTCAAGTATTGATAAAGTATGACAGCTCACAAAATGTATATGTACTTGTATAGTACATTCATCTGAAATTACTTCTTATAATAATTGTCTACACAAATTCTCTTTCTTGACTTTTTACATATACCACGCATGTTTAAGATAGAGTATGATAACTGACAAAATACACATGTACTTGTATAGTTCATCTAAAATTACTACTACTAATAGTTGAAAAATGAACGTACATGTGAAAGCATACAAAAATTATAAAAAAAACGTACCTTATCTCTATTAGACAATCATCTAGAAAAATAAAATTAATACCTCAATGTGACAAGACACTAAAGAACCCTTTTCAACATATTCTAGTTCATTTTCAATAAGAATTTTTGTTTTTGAGTCAAATTCTTGGACTAAGTGCATAATCTTGCATTTCACAACCGTGCACTGGATGTGCAAATTAGTCTCGAACTCATCACGAAATGTTGTATAATCTTACATTTCACAATCGTGCACTAGATTTGCAAATAGAAACAATACATTATGAGGCAAATCCAAAGTGAAGATGTGGTTTTGAACTTATAAACTGAAAGGATCGCATTTTCTACAAATAGAGGGATAACACATAAGATCTAACACTTCAAAGCAATAAAAATAGAAAAAAAATCAGCAAGCTGTCAGATAACAAGGACAAGTTTGGCATTATGTTTATCTAAACAGAAAAATATACATCTGTACCAACATAAGAAGAAACAAACAGGGACCTCTTCACATCTTCTAAAACTGATTTATGATGACCAGAACCCAATGCAGAATCCAGATGCAAAGATCATTGGCTCTGATCCCCCTTATCTACTTGGCATGCACACTATGACATGGCTAAAGTGTCTATTGCCACAAATCGGTAAGGCTACATATGATTTCTCGAATAATTTCACACCACGCACTTGCCACCATTTTCTGAGGTGGTTAAATGATGTCGCCTTAGCATCCTGATCAGAATGCTGCAATAAGAAAACATGTCAAAAGTAAGAAATATACTACCTCCGTCCCATCATTATAGTCCATTTTCCATTTTCACACAGATTAAGAAATCACATTTAATATGTATTGAAAATATACAATTTACAATAATTATCCTATATTGCCCCTATTTTTTACTATATTAATTTCATTCATACTATATTAAATAGGGTTATATTTGTAAAAGAATAATTATATACAATCCCAATTTAGAATAGGACTATAATTTTGGGACATTCCGAAAAGGAATAATGGACTACAATTATGGGACAGAGGGAGTAGTAATCAATTTTTACTATCATTTTATTTTAAAATTAGTGTTATGGAAGCAAAAATTGTAGCATTCATTATTTTGGAGGAGATAACTATCTTTTATTCTAATTTTTTATATTGTATTTTTATTACTTTATTAACCGTGCTTTATATTTATATTTTTATTCAGATTTACAACAAACTTTGTGTGCCGGTAAGTTGTTTTTCTATATATGATAAATATTTAATTTAGTCAAGAGTAATATTTTCTTTATCTGGAGTCTCGTTCACAAACATAATTTTATTGCTAAAACCATTAACGGTCGGAAAAGACACTTTGATGTTTAACATTATATCATCACAAATCAATATGTCCAAGATCCTAAGGCCATTGAGATTTCACAATCGTTGATTATTATGAGATGCATGTTATCAATGTAGTGAGATGCATGTTGAGTGAAAAGTATAATAAATTGAACACGTATATGCTATAACTTACTATTTTTATAAATTGAAATTTTTAACATGTCATTCATCTTCAATACAATCGTCATATATCTAAAAAATAAGATATAAATAACCAACAAAAGTAAGATAATATAATTAAGAGCAACATGACCTATTGAATGATGTATATAATTGACATATAATAATATATTTTTAAGGACAAACAACCATTCTGAATATCCACACGAATTATCTTTATTGACATTTTTACATCTACCGCAAATGTTCAAGTATTGATAGAGTATGACAGCTGACAAAATACATATGTATTTGTATAGTACGTTCATCTGAAATTACTTCTTATAATAGTTGTCTACACAAATTCTCTTTTTCTACAAATAGAGGGATAACACATAAGATCTAACACTTTAAAGCAATAAAAATGGAAGAAATTGGAGAAAAAAAAAACTTATGAATGCTACTCAACAAAAATCCTCGTGAGATATGCTGATCCTCAGTGCCAGACAAATGGACCAGTAGGTATGTACATGTCCAATATCATTCTTCACATTTTCACCATCATAGATATCATTTACTTTTACCTTTACCGGAACACTGTATTATATAATGTTAACATTCTTTCACAATACACATACAAAAGACAATTTATGTGATGTGTTAGAATTTAAACATAAATATGTACGTATCTCATAAGGCTTAATTACCAAAGTGCCACCTCTCCGAATGGTGTCTGATTCAAGACAATTGACAATGATATCTCCATTGTCTTCATACTTAATGGAAATCACCATTCTATCCTAAAAAAAAGTTGAAAAATCAAAATATAAGACCATAGTTTTTTCCCCAAGATATGCACTGTACATGTATGATGGTATGTAGTAATGAATAAAATTAAAAAACATAACATAAGAGATAGGGTTGGTCTCCAATTAATAATACGTGTTAAAACGACAAACATCACATAATGATGCAATAACCTAAGAGACTGTCTCTGATTGAAAATTCATAATTACAAGCAATGAAATGAAATAAAACTGACCCATATCCGGCATAATAAGAACTTATAAGCAAATATGCATAGTTAGATCAACAATATCAATAAATATAAAACTAATCTAACATGGACAATAAATTAGCTTCATGTAATTATACTTGGAGATCCATCAACTCTTTGCCAAAAAGTCATAATGGTCAAATCCACATCCTCCTCACTAGTCTGCTGATGCTGCACAAATCAAATTAGTTATAGACTGAAGTATGAATTAAAATCAATAGCAATTGTTATTAACAAAATATATATAAATCATACTTTCTTCACATGTTCTCTCAAGTGTGTAGCTAGATCCCTACAAAACCAAAATAATTTGTGATTTTCACTCTGATTAAAATGATTCAGATCATCTTCATTACCACCATCTACATCAGCTAAAGACCTCTCACCAAACTCCAACTACCATGACCACTCATTGAACTCTTACTACCACGACCACCTACACCCGGAGAACTCTTACTACCACGACTAACCGGAGAATTTCGACTACCAGAACCAACCATTCCACCCGAAGAACTCTGACTACCACGACCAACCGGAGAATTCTGACTATCAAAACCAACCACACCAACCGAAGAACTCTGAATACCACGACCAATGGGAAAACTCTGACTACCAAGGCCACCTACACCACCCGGAGAACCCCGAATACCATGACCACTGGAAGAACTCAAACTACCATAATCGCTTTCACCACCCAAAGATCTCTTACCACCATCACCCTGAGAAGAACTGTTGCCACTAGAAGAAATCTTATACCTATAGCAGTTCGAGACCACACCATATCACGGTTGCGACAGATTTTTAGACCAATCTTTATTACAATGCATACCCTCCACCATTTCATCATATAGTTCTGCTTGGCACCGAGATAGATACGAAGTTTTCTTACAAAAATTCCTAATTGACACCACTCGTTTGGCAGTAGATAGGACCGCCAAATACCTTGATAGTAAAATATCAAAGCTATCACGGTAAGAAAAAAAATAGAAAACAAAAGTAATTACAAGCTAACAAATTCATAGAAATCTTTTAACATTAGCATACCGATAAGTGCCCATGAGATCAAGAAGGTGTTGGATATCCTTTGGCAAGGAAGACTTAATATATTTTGTAAATAGTTTCTCCAAAGCTGACTTGAGAAAATAGAATTGTTCTTCTTATAATCTTTCTTTTCAGGATCTCCCTCCTCAGAATGTCTCTTCTCATCTCCCTTCTCAGGTTTACAATTAATGATAAATTTCAAACTATAAAATTTTAGTTTGCCTTCTAAAACAACAAAATTCTTTGCGATGTCAAGTCCCTCCAATGAAATGTTGTGTTTATGTAGATGACAAATAATGATAAATTTCAAACCATAAGATTTTAGTTTGCCTTCTAAAACAACAAAATTCTTTGCGATGTCAAATCCCCCAATGAAATATTGTGTTTATGTAGATGACAAATAAATTTGATCATTCTTCTAATAAAAACTCGATATTTGGCACTCATCCAATCAAATCGTAAAAGCTAAATAATGGATAGTTGAAAATAATAGTTGTGTGAATGCATAAGAATGCATAAGTCACATATCATGCACTCAAATAAAATATTATTTCCCCAAGAAAGGTAAACAATATCTTTATTTACAGAAAATTAAATTCAAACTTTTACTAATCGCTCTCTCAATTTTAATAAATACACACAATGATTGTGATGATGTAATGGGCCGATCATTGCTATCAGTTGACCTATTAAGATAAGTGCAATTTTTTTAAAGAAAAAAATACCCTAAAATAACCCTTCCACTACGGGTTTACCGTTTCATTTTAATTAAATTCGACGATTGTAATGACTCGATTTGTCGGAAAATAATGTGTTGGGATTCAGTATATATATATATATAGAGAGAGAGAGAGGGAGGGAGAGAGATTATGGTCCAAATGTTAATGCTCTTCTTCGGTAGAAATTAGGATCCAATCTTAGTCATTCATCTATTTAGTTTTTGTGATCCAGATTAATCTATAATTGATGGGGGTGAAAGATGTAATTAATTAAGAGATTTATATATGGATATCAAATCCCTTATTTTATGGCATGTATATCTTCATATTATACATTTAATTATTTACTTTCTTATAATATTAAAAAAAATATATCTTTACATCTATAAAAACATAGATAATTAGTTAATTCAATCAAATTGGGTTAATTAGTTTTGTAAGTAAATTAATTTAAATTTGTGACTTAATTCGTGTTTTCATAATAGCAAAATTTATATGATTTGATAGCATTTGAATGATTTCATATTAGCAGTAATTTATCTTCCTATTAGCTTTGCAAAATTGACTATATCTGTTTGCTTTATATACAGATTTTATGACTAGTTCATACTAGAAAAAATTTAATTCCATACTAGCAACTAAATTTGATCAATTAGCAAATGTTTCTTACATTATTATTATTATTATTATTATTATTATTATTATTATTATTATTATTAAATGAGTTTTAAAAATCATATGAGTTATTTGTTTCACATTTATAATAATGATGTATGCTAATATGATGTACAAATATTGCTAATAACATGAAATTTTGTTGAAAATATGGGTAAAATAAAAATATGTGCTAATATATATTGCAGCTAATATAATAATAATGATATGTTAATATGATATATAAATATTTCTAATAACATGAAATTATGTGTGGAAAAGATTGGTCAAATAAAATTATGCGCTAATATTGCAGCTAATATTATAATAATGAAGTACTAATATGACATATAAGAATTGCTAATATATAACCGATACTAATATATATCAAACTATTTCTTGTTGTTTATTAAAAATTAAAATAATTAAATTATTAGTGGAGAATAAATTAAAAAATGAAATTAATGATTTTTTTTTTTTTTTTTGCAAAGACTGGTGAAATTTTTAATTAAGTAAAAAGATAAAATCATAATATATTGCATCAAAATATGAAATTCCATGAAATATGAGATTCGATATTCTAAAGACTTTTATCCCATTTATTTGAATCAATCTTGAATGTAGAGATTAAATGATTGAGTACTTCAGACCAGTTCATAGTTTGTACATAGGGATGAGTTTTCATTTTAACTCCCTAATAATGCATTTTTCTTCTGATTCGTGAACGTAATAACACATTACTAGTGAACTATATAAATCAATGTATTTTCTTGCTTTCCGATTACAACTAGGAAAAAGCTACAATGTTAAATTTAATTAGTTTTTTAATAGTTCAAGTTTTTAATAATTAAATCCAATAAAATATGCGATAGATTTCAAAATGCCATAATCGGTTATTAATGAGCAGAACTTTTTTAACCACGAACTTAAAAATGTAAATTTTAGTTGATCACGAGCGCTTGACGGGCATGACAAGCACTCATTAATTTATTAGATAAGAAATTTATTTTTAAGTTGGGGTATTATCATATTTTAGTTTGATCTTTCAAATAATTCACAAAAATAACATGACTTTTTATAAATAATAATTTAATATCTGATTTTTTGAATATATAATAAATCTAGCCTAAAATTAATTTTCAAAATTTTAGTTGTCGACGTGTATCTTTTTATATACGGTGTGGAATGAAATATAATTTTGTTTTACTTTTATTTGATCAATTGATGTGGCACAAGTATTTTCCACATCATTAAAAAATTTAGACAAAAAGATACATGTCGACAACTAAAAGCCCGAAAATTAATTTCAGGTTAGATTTGTTGTATATTCAAAATGTCAGATATTAAATTATTATTTATTAAAAGTCGTGCCATTTTTGTGTATTACTTGAAAAGTCGGACTAAAATTTGATAATACCTCTTTTAAGTTCAGTAGGCAAGTTTCAACCTCATAAATATCATGTTTGAACATTTTGCGATTGTGCTTATGAGCAATTGTAACGAGGTTGCATTTTGAGGGGTTCAAATGTCATGTTATACTTCTCTGTGTTTTACTCCGTGTTTCACTATCAAAATTATGATTTTAATAATATTTATTATAAAATAAAAATTAATTCTATCATAAATAATTATAGTCAACATTTATTAACAAAAAAATGAATTTAAAAAGGTATAAAGTATAAAATATAATTTTGAATAAATCAACCATGATAATGAAGTATTAATTGAAAATTATAAATTAAATACTAAAAAATAATTATAAATTCTAGTTGGGTGGGGTGAACCCTAAAAAAAATCTTAAAATTAAACTAAATTACAAAAAAAATATAATTGAAGAAAAAATATATATATAAAATTCATAATTTAAAAATGTAACACGGAGTGTAATAGGAAATCTCAAGTGGCATTTTGAATACTTCGAGTTAATGTTGTAAAATAGATATCTTCATTAGTCCTGACTCTAGTTTTTTTGTTGTAAGATCGGTAAAAAAAAACCATTTACCAAAAAAAAACCAGAATTGGACAAATTATAATAAATTCTGGTTATGAAATAAGTATCATAATAATAAATTATTAATTAAAAATTAATAATTAAATACTAGTACATAATTATAAACAATAATTAAGTGGAATGAATATCAATTAGCAATTACAAAATTAAACTCGAAGACGAGAAATTAGAATTAAAGAAGAAAAATAGAAGAAAAACTTATATTTAATTTTGACAGTGAAACAAAAAATCATAAATGGAGAGGCAAATGTGTCTAGACCGTTAAAATTTAACGGTCCATTTAAGATATCTGCACAAATTTGCAGATAAATTAAATGTGTCTAGACCGTTAAATTTAACGGCCCATGAGTGACAGGCTTGGAGAACCAATAGTTGCAGCCATTAACATAAGCAGAAGGATTTCCGATTTCGTAGAACAAAAGAAGTAGGATGATGATCCAGGTAGTTCCAAGAATCGCTTTTCAGCTATGGATTCTTCTAATTCATACGAACTATTCCAAAAACTAGAAATAAATCTAATGAGCTTGAAGTCTTGAGATTTGGAATCAAACCCAAAACCACGTACACTAGAAAATTAAAAACAATGCCATGATAACGTTTCAGAAGAAGCTTTTCGGCGCCGCCGCTGTTGAGGTGGTGATCATGGCGTTTGGAAACGTACAGAGAGGGATTGTTGATGGTCCTCGAACTGGAGAGTGATTTCAGCAGATTCTTTGACAGGATCCCCATATCAGCAGATCAATCAGAGAGAGAGAGAGAGAGAGAGAGAGAGAGAGAGAGAGAGAGAGCTCCAATCAATTCTGTGTTGCTGGATTAGGTTCCGACTTCCGACTGTAAATTTGGGAAATTTCATCGAAGCCTGTCACTCATGGGCCTATTAAGATATCTGCAAATTATATATTTTAATGAAGAAGGAAAGGTCCAACTAATAATATTATCATGTGTCATTTCTTTCTTTTCTTTTTTTTAAGAAAAATTCACGTACGTTTTCAGCGGGTCCGGTCATACTTCAGTTGCCGAATTTTCGATAGATTGAATTTAAAAAATATATACAATTAAGACAAATTCATTAATATTTCAAATACTCCCCCCGTCCCATAATTATAGTCCACTTCTCATTTTCACACAGATTAAGAAATCACATTTAATATGTATTGGAAATATACAATTTACAATAATTATCCTACATTGCCCTTATTTTTTACTATATTAATTGCATTCATACTATATTAAATAGGGTTATATTTGTAAAAGAATATTTAAATACAATCCCAATTTAGAATAGGACTATAATTTTAGGACATCCCAAAAAAAAAATAATGGACTATAATTATGGGACGGAGGGAGTACAACATACAAATATCTACCTTGAGAAGAAGCAAACTCAAATTAGAACATGGTATTTTGTAGAGCATAGAGCTACTTGAAATCGTATAAAAGTTCTCTAATAAAGTTCTCCGCAAATAAATAAATAATAATAATAATGTTATTTAAAATGTGAGATAATCAGCTTCTTTATGTTTTAATCATTTACATTATTTAGGTTAACTCAAAACTAAAATATAAATTATGTTGAGCAATTAAAATTTATTATTATTTAATATTATGTAGCACTATCATAGTTAATAAATAGTTTGAGAACTATTCTATTTTTATATATATAAAGATTTAACAATGTAATTATGTTTCATGATTTATTATTAATTTATGTCTCCGACACCATTATTTTTTTATTTTTTTTTATGTTAAGGGTAACCTGCAGCCATTATCGTAGTACGCACTGGGTAAATCCCATTCCTATGTAATAGCCTGCAAACCTACACAGGGGAAGTAAACCACATTTGGCAGGTCAAGTGTGACAGGCTCACACCTAGTGGTGGATCGAACTTGAAATTTTTGGCCTCAAGATAATACCACTCCACCACTAGGCCATCTACAAGGGGACTCTGATACCATTATTCATTAAACAAACAAATATCCACTTCTTTTCACCTAATCGATTAAGCTTCTGAAATTTTTTCCCCTTACCATAAAAAGATCGATTCACCTAATAAAAAATTGAATCAACTCTTAATTTGAGCGGCTCTAATTAATTTTTCTATTTTTTATAATTTACGGATTTATTTTTATTTTTTAATTTTTTTTGTTGATTTTACAGAGAGATGATGAGTAATTTGTTCCTGTGAAGTCCCTGACTCTAGCGCTATTAATTAGATTGAGATATATTATGTTTTTCTTCTTATGATGAGAGATCTCACTACTTATTTGTATTGTGTTGTAGTACTGTTTTATTATGAAATCCATTGGGATTTGATTATTTACACTTTCATACATATAAGATTGTTTTCAAAGAAATGAACAAAGTATTTAAATGCATCATTAAATAATTTAATGTAACTACTTTCAATATTACAAAATCTAGCTAAATGGCTAGAATTATCATTTTGTATATTATAAACTATAAAATATAGTTTCAATGCTTCGCAGGAGTGATATACCAGTTAATATTTCAAATACAACATACAAATTTCCACATTGAAAAGAAGCAAACTCAAATTAAACCATTGTATTTTGTAGAGCATGGAGCTACTTGAAGTCGTATACAAGTTCTCTAATAAAAAAAATATGTTGGAAAACTGAGGGTTAAAAAAACATAAAACTTAAATTGAAAATGAATAAGATTATGTCAACTAATTAATCAAGTATTTTTTTTTTTTTTGCTACCAATGTTATAAACCGTATAAGTTATATTCTCATATAAAAATTAAAAGGAAATTGAAGAAATAATTAATTACAGAGATCATTTTCTCATTAAAACTAACAAAGATGATCAGAGCTAGATTATTCAAATTGAAATTCATAACCATCGCACAATTGTTTTTTTCTAGGCGAAACGTATTCTTAGGTCCTAGTACTTAGACCCTATGCCATTTTTTTTAATGTCTTTGTTACAATTTCAATTTTTTCTCTACCATTTGATTATATAAATTTATCATAAATTATAAATGTTGAAGGTACACATTTCGATAAGTATTATGTGATTTTTTTTAAAAAAAAAAATTCCGCCAGTGTAAAAAATGTCGTTTTAACCTCATGTTTTTCTAAGTGATTTCAATTTTATTTCACTTCAAACTTGAGTGTGCCCGTTTCCCTCAAAAAAAAAAACTTTAGTGTGCCCAATTATTTTTTGGGTGCCGTAAATGTTGTAATGCCTTGAGAACTATGAGAGAATTCAAGTGAAGGAGGACATTTGTGGGAAGGGTACGGTAATTCTATACACAGCCCCTAAAATACTCAATATAGCACCCAATATTTAAAAAAATAAAAAAATAAATTGAATGTTCATTTTTACCCTTTAACTGAAAAGCCCTAAATTATTTTAGCTTAAATTTCTGGAAAACAGCACGCTTATAATTTAGTTTATAGCCCCATGCCACCTTCTTCTTCTTCTTCTTCTAAAAAAATAAAAACTGAAAATGATATTCGGAAAAGAGCCACATGCCAACAATTGCTATCATCGGCCGTACCATTTTTTTATTTTGATGTGAGTTCTTCTGAAAATCATAAACAAAGATGAAAATTTGAAGGGATTAACAGTTTACTAATTATTAATAAGAGTAAAAAATATATTCAATTCATTCTATGTATGCGGGTTCAACATTGTCGACGAATCCAGCATCTCCAATTTTGCATGTTGCCGGCGGAGATTTTTCAGATGAAATTATAATTTGTGGCTTCTTTCTTCTTTTTAGTTATTGAGGAGTTTCAAGGATCGAGCAATACTCTATTATTTGTGGGTTTTTTTCATATAGAAGATTCATGACTTAATTTTTTTTTTTTTATCGGGGGTTATACTTAATTTGTTGGTGTTTTTAAGTTGAAGATTGAATAATCTAGAATAGAAAATAAAGCCATAAAGGGGCTACAAGAATATAAAAAATATTTATGTTAAATATTTAATTTAGACCCCCCCTCCCCAAAAGAAAAAAAAAGAGCTTGCGTATAAACACCCTTATTTTTTAATCTCAATTTTAACAAATGGAGCTATAAGGACAAAAAAGTAAATTTAAATAATATTTTATTATAATTAATTATTGGGGGCTGTGTTGAGAAAATAAATGGATGTAGATAGAATCACCCTTGTGGGAATGACTTGTTTTCTATTTTGGGCTTCATTTAGGGAGTATATATATATATATATATATATATATATATATATATATATATATATATATATATATATATATATATATATATATATATATATATATATATATACACTCCTTAATAATATATTTTCTCTTTTGATCCGTGGACATTTTGCGATTATGTTTATGAGTACTTTGAGTTTGTGATATAAAATCCATATCTTCATTAGTTGTGACCCTAGCTTTTTTGTTGTAAGATCGGTAAAAATAAAAATTGTTAGGTTGTGAAAAAAAAATGTTCATTGGGGAAATTGTGATATTTTAACTCATTCTTTGAAATCATCCCCATATTTGCGCATTAAATTAACTCTCCCTTTCCTTGTCTACAATATATATTTTTCAAATCATACATTAACATTTACAAACAAAAAAATGAATTGGACAAATTATGATAAATTCAAATTATGAAATAGTCATCATAATAATAAATTATTAATTGAAAATTAATGATTTACTATAATTAAGTGGGATGAATATCAATTATCAATTATAAAATTAAACTCGAACACAAGAAATTGGAATTAGAGAAGGAAAATGAAAGAAAAACTTATATTTTAATTTTGATAGTGAAACAAAAAACCGTAGATGGGGAGGCAAATGTCGAGGTGAGTTTTTATTAAGTTTGTGTCTAGACCGTTTAAATTTTGTGTGTGTGTATATGGTTATTTTTCTTTATTTTAATTAAATTAAATGTTCTCGGTGTGCAAATGCAGCAGAATGGTTTATCGGTGCATAAAATGTAACACCCACTATTTATTATTTATATATGACACGATACGCGCATTTTTATGTATAATTATCGAACTATAAATCCCTAAATGTAACAAAGAAAAGGACTAATAATACTACAAATTATTCTCTATCTTTTAACAATTAAGTTCCTTAGCTTTTTTTACTAAAGTTTGAAACAAATTATGTCATAAAATCTTGAGACAAGCTGCATTCTAGACAATGGAGAAGCTGTGTTTCATCTGTGTGTAGAGAGAGATTGGCCAGACAAGTAAGAATGGATGAGAGAGAGTGTCTCTTTAGGCTTGTTTAGAGGCACAAGATGCCCTGCCCCTCTCACTGTAATAAAACTCAATCCACCTTCATACTCCACTATTCTTCCTGCTACCTGCAATCCCAACATCAACCATCATTCACACACATAAACACACACACCAACCATCTTTAGGTTTATCTGTTTTGTGGGATTTGAACTCGAGACTTTGGTTAGTCTCTAGACTAACCTGATGGCCGTGGAACCAAGGAGTCCAAGGTGTCTTTACAGGGAGTTGGAGAGCATCCATGCAGTAACGGGAGCCTATAACCGGCACTCTACCATCTGCATCTCCGCTGTCACACCATAACAACCCCGTTTTAAGGAAAATGCTACAGCTTTGTACAATCTCGGTAGCAAGAAAAGTAAGCTTCATTCACTAATTGTGAAGAAATTTGATGAATGTCACCTGTAAATCCAAATCTTTAGGCCTCCCTTAATGAGTTTCTTGTATGTTGGCAAGATTGAGAACACATTGTAGTTGTATGTTCTAAACAAAGAATCACTACAACATTTGCAAAAGAAATCAGATCAAGATTCTTACAAGAATATGTCAAACAACATTGTGTTAGTCAAAAAAGGAAAGCTCACTCACTTGCAGACTTTCCATTTTACACCATCAGCCAGCCCTCTGGAGTTGATGTGCAGCGCGTTTTGGACATCCTTCCTGTTGAAATATGGCTCAGTGTACGTAGAATAGCAGGGCTCGTAGCCTCCCAGACCCGGCCTCATTCTCTTAAAAATTGCAACAAAATTAGGCAACTTTGTTAAGTTTTGTACTAATAGAGACAAGTATCAGAAAACTGCAGCTGGTAAGAAGTTGTGACAGACATCTACCTTAGTGTTCGAGGAATTAGTTTCACTAGAAACAACACTTAGCAAACGAAGAGGTCTTGTTGAGGAGACAAGAAGGGGCATAGATATTGTAGATGTCTATCTCATTATACTGATCAAAAACTACACTCATCACGCTATTGCAGCCACTAGACCAGTTTTCGAGCTTGAAATCACACGCTTGTTTGGCCTTATCGTATTCTTGATCTGATATGACAGAGTGGCTCCATGCATACTCGAGCAATCCTTTGTAATCATAGTAGTCATTCGTCTCAGGATTTCCAACCTTAAATTTGCAGATTTTGCTGTCTTATATTAGACTATATGATCAATCTACAATGATATTTGGACAATGAAGGTAGAGAAAGTGAGCATACATACAATGAAACCTTTGAGATTGATGTAGGGATACTTGTGTCTATTCTTATTCCTGTCGAACACAACCTCAGCAAGTTGAGGCACGTAGTGACCTGCAAACGACACAGATTTCTTGAGCTTCTCGACTGGGGGAAAATGGTTGAATTCAAACTGTTATGACAACCTGCATACCTCTCCCCTGAGATGAAGAACTCATGATCCTTGAATTGTGGGAATTTTTCCAGCCATTTTACTATAAAGTTGTAGGCATCCTCAGCTGAAGAAAAGGGGGAGATTGTTCGAGTCGAATTATCAGTAAAATAGGAATGTTTATACACTTTGGTAAGCAGAGAATTTACCTACAAATTTATCATCTATTTTGGTGAAATCAGATGAAGTGTTGGAGTAGGAGAATCCAACTCCAATTGGGGATTCAAGAAACAGCATATTTGCTTCTGCAGAGACAAAATTCTTGACAATCATTGCCAAAAAATTCTACTTTTTCTTGATCTTCAATATTCTTGAAATTAAATCAGTTGTGACATCAAACTGCAGCAAATTTAAATCTTTTTAAACAGATTCAAGGCACAAAAAAGGGACCTTTATTCCAAGAATTTTGATTGAATTCAAGAATAGATCCCTTTCCACCAACTCTAAGAGGGCCTAATTCCACAGCTGCTCCATATCCAACTGATGAACAACCAGGTCCTTCAACACACATAAAAACATATGAATATACATACACACAAATATATATACATATATATTCCTTCAATGAGCTATACATGGTTTTTAACAATGCAAAGCTCATCAACAGAAACCTTTTTACACATAAAAACATGGGCAGCTTCCAAAACTACATATATCACACACACACACGTGTATGTGTATATATGTATATGTATATCATATTATATATACCTTCATTAAGCCATAGGAGCAGATTCTTTACACAATGCAAAGCATAACAGTTCAAGAAAATAAGCAAAAAATGCGGAAGCTTCGAAACAGACTTGTATATCATTATATGCATACATATTAAGCATAAAAAAACACACATTTATACCTCCATTGAGCCATAGGAGTAGGGGCTTCTTATCTGGCAGAGTTTGAGCCTCAAAAAACCAATAAAAAAGGGCTCTTCCATGAGCTTCATTAACTGTGATGTAACCTGAAAACTGTGATATATGTGGGCTATTTGGTTGGCCAGGTAGTCTAACAACTCTATCACTTTCATATTCATGTTTGAGATTTCCTGCATTAATATCTGCATTAAATGCTGCAAGAAATGCTAATATGAATAAAAAGATTTTATTTTGATGTGGGATTCCAGATTCCATGCTTTCTTTTTCACATTCATCAGTTTTTTTTTTCAGTGTGTGTGTGAGAGAGAAAGAGAGAGGGAGAGAGAGTGAAAGGATAATGTGAGGACTGATGTGATGTATATATAATATATGTAGTCCATGGTGTACAAGCTGTGTAGTTTTGGAATTTTTCATTGAAAAAAATAAGCAAATTTATTCAACTTGAAATAAGCTCTCAGTATTGAGATTTGGAGCTTTTGTTTGTCAAATGTTATCTGCATATAAAAACAATTCAATGTATAAAAAATAGTAATATTGTGTACACATATCAATCTTGACATGTGACCTACTTATATTAATTAGTTGAAAAACTAATGCTTTTTTTTTGTATGTTAGCTAAGCATTTCAAAAGTTAAAAAGAAACTAATGCTTTTTTTTTATGTATAGAGAGAAAAATAATGATTAATGAGATGGTAGATTAACTATTATAAGCTAAAATTTCAATATTCAAGCTTAGACTTTTACCTTATTTAAGCCAATCTGATTAGATTCTTCACTATTGTTGATTTCAACTCGATCTCATGTGGAAAAGATGGCTGAAAGGGATTTAGATTTATAGCCAAAAATTCTTTGTTTTAGAGGAAATAAAATTTATCACGAAGATAAAATATCCATATCATGTAGCCGAAAATCAAACCAAATAGTTCAATACTCGATTCATGTCCGTTCATTTAAAGCTCATTAGAGCTTAACTCGATAAGCATATCAAACGAGTTTAAACATAATTTTGTGTTCGATAAGATTTAAAACTCGGCTCAAACTCAAGCTCGATAAGTAAAAATTGAGCAAACATGTGTAAAAATATCAAACTACTCGAACTCAACTCGTGTTCGGTTCGATTAAAGCTCGTTTGAGCTCGACTCGATAGATAATCAAATAAGTTCAAATATAAATTTTAAAGCTCAATATCATTTCAAACAAGTTTGAATGTAAATATATTTGGGCTCGACTCGATTCATTTACCGCCCTATATATATGATCAAATGCTAATAGTATATCATAATTTACGAAATTTTGCACAAATAACAACTCATTTAAGAATAATGTAACAATTTTGAAGTCTCAACTAAATAAATTGATGCTAAAATTATATAATTTTATTATTTGATAAAGAATATTGAGATAGCACAAAAGTTGACTAAAAAATTTGTTGTCCCAAAAAGGAGTGGTATGTAAGCGTTGAATATAATAATTTGGGGTGGCCCAATAGCCTACCTTGCTGACTGATCACAAGATTGGTTTGTCGAAATAGATATGTTGGAAAAATAAAATTGTATATTTTTGTTTAATAATTAATTAAATTTGCGATGAACAAGAAAAGATGCATGAATTATTTGTCTTTTTATATCTTCTCAATCACCCTTTTTTTTCTCTTTGTTTCTCTTGTTTTTAAGTTTGTGTTCCATACAAAAGCATGCTTTGATCTTCTATTTTATCCTACCATTGTTATATAGTTTAATGTGATTTGATAAAATGACATTATTGATTCAAATTACAATCCATACGTCAACCGTCTACTAATTAGTGCATTTTAAATAGCACTATTTAAAACTCATGAACTTTCGATCATAATATAGATTCATCAGGATAAACACCACGCCCTGATTCACTATATTCGTCCATTTCTACCGGCTTTAACCCAGCACCACAAACAACTTCCTGCCCAAATAATCAAGCTTTAATACTCTATCAAAGAAATCTATCTGGTTGAGCCAAGAATATCAGACCATATTTTGAACCTGTCCATAGTAATGTAGTCCAATTTGTCCGAAATACTGTCCATAAATGGAAACATGGTTAATGAATAAGCAACTGAAACAGCAGCAATGTCAAATAGCGCATAAATGAGACATGATGTGCTACTCCAAAAATTGCACTCGAGCTCACACTGAAGCAAAAGGAAAATGTCAGGAAAGCTATGACGCCCCTACACAGGCTAAAATGTTATGGGTTTAATCATAATCTTATTCTATTCATTACTCGTCCATGAATAAAGATTAATATAGATTCATCAAGATCTAAGGCTCCAGATAAACTTCATGATGTGATTTAACTAAAGCCCTCAATCATACATGGCCTGGTTGAAAACACCAGTAGGCAGAGCACAAGTCTGATACACAGTCGACATTATAATCGATCAAGACTACAGCTGTACATCATAATTCTTAACTTTGATGAAACAACAAATAAACTCCTATTAATTAAATGTCCATAAGAATTTCAACAAAGAACCACATACTACGTTGCATCAGGTACACAGAGATTCGTCCAAGTGTAGGATGCTTAGAAAATAGAAACCTACAATTTTGTGCTTTAAACGAAGGTTCCACGTGTTAATTATATCCTTAGTCCCATCACTGGTGTTTGATCAATGTTTGCTTGCTTAGATTTAGAGATATATTACAGGGTTCAATAACCAAGAGCTAAGATGTGATCAGAAGCACCCTGAATCGCCTTGTGCTAGCCTGAATGTTACTACATAGAAAGAATGATACTTTGCATACATTAATATGGTTGTGCATATTCCACTAATTCTAAAATACGCACGTACAGTTGATCTACTGCCATTCACTGGCTCCTCAGGCATGACCCTTGTCCAATCTATTCCCATTCGAAAAACTTGTATTCCTGTATCTTTAGCCAATTTTAGTTCTGTATCAGGATCAGACCAAAATCTCAACCTCCCCTCCCTGAAAAACAATATTAAAGTGTGTTAATATAAAGAATTATTTACCAAAAAAAAAAAAATCAGGTCCACTGATAAAATGTAGAAGATCCTCATCTGTATCAAGCATCTTTGGAGAAGAAATTTAGTGGATTAAAAAAGCTAGAATTTTATAGCCCATGTGAAATGAAACTGCATTTAAATCTTATATCCTAAAATGCTGTGATGTGCCACAAATGTGTATGTCTCTTACGGATGTGGAACGTTATGCCAGGCTGCAACAGTATGATGACACTCTTCACTCGAGTCAGGTTCTTCAATTTCTTCATATTTCTCATATCCTCGAATTTTTGTTTCCATAGCTATCCTGAGTTGCTTCTTTCTCTTCATGCTCTTATTCGCTTCTTTTGAAAGCTTAGCCTGCTGAGCACCACCATCTCCAGCAGGTGATCCCAGAACCGCATCAGCTGGTTTGCCCCTTTTTTAGACTCAGGGTGGTCGCAGGGTGTTTCTTCTGCAAACTGAAGCCAATCATCATTGAGCCTGTCCTCCACATGTGCTGGGGCGGTAGCTAATCCGAAAAAGAACCCTTGTTCCCCTTCTATAGAAAAGCACAACAACATCGGTCAAATTCATGAATGCTGATAAATTATACTCCAAAGGGTCATGCATGTATGCTCCAGGTACACTAACTGTAATTCGTGTACACATGATCATGAAATGAGCATTCATCACACTTTCCTTCTGATCATAAAAGCATCACTTTCTAATCAGGAGATACACATTACTAACACTATTGATAGATACACTAAATCTCAACTCATTTCCAAACCTAATATAATTGGGGACACCCCTTACCCCACCTAAAAACATAAAATCCCTTGAAGATACAAATTACGGCCCCTTTCATGATTTTTCTCAGCAACGCGCAAGGTGTTCTTCCCAAAGGCCAAATCTTTCAATGCCACCCTATCCAATCTTGATTGCATCCCTACTGATTCATCCTCACATCATCTAAGACAACGAGTTAACAAAGGCCAACCTCCTCAACACTCTCACCAGCAGCATATGCATATCCACTTTCTCATAGAAACTACTCACACTCATCAAAGACATGAACTTTGATAACTCTTAGGTCCAATACATTCAAAATCCATCTTACATTAGCTCAAACAACCCCTTTTTCAAGATTCATTATTATCATCATCAAATGAGAGCTAATTATCATCATCATTGACAATCAAATGCATGATATTCGATCAAATTAGAGTCAATATCTATCATTATCTTCACCAAACCTTCAAGAAAAACCCTATTTCACCAGTTAAACTAATCAGAGCTGACCCAAATAGGCACTGCAACAGCCACACTGAACATAAAGCATTCATCATTGCATCACAAGTAAATCAAACCTGAACTGAGAAGAGGGCCGACGAGGCTACGAGAAGAGCCGTATATGGTCGAAGATGATTCAGAGAAGAAGGCCGGAGTTCCACATTTCAAGCCACCGGCGGCGGCAGCAGGATGGTCCGGCGGAGGCGATGGGTAGGTTTAATTGATCCAGTTTTGCATTTTTGGGTTCTGTTTTCGCGCTTTGCTTAACTTATTTAGGGCTGCAAATTCAACTTTTTTTTTTCAGTTTTTGTCCCCAAAAAGTGTATATCTTCAAATGAAATTGTCAAATTCTAAAATTAAAGTGAATTTATTTAATTTTTTTCATCCGGAGATTCGCACAGTGTTCTCGTCCAATGCTAATGTGTAGGAACTGCGCTCGACAATTAATTTTTTTTGAATTAAATATTAATCCTAATTGGTTAATAAACCCTGATTGTGATTAATAAACTCTAATTGATAAAAATAAATCCCAATTGAGATCAAATAAACTCATATAAACGAAGTAGCATCCTTTTCAGACACTGCGATCGACAATTAATTTTTTCGAATTAAATATTAATCCTAATTGTGATTAATAACCTTAATTGGTAAAAAAAATCCTAATTGAGATGAAATAAATTCATATAAACGAAGCAGCAGGAATGATACTTTTTCAAGTTACGGATGATACGTTTTAAAGATAAAATGATAAATAACAAACAAGGTTTGATTAGTAGTTCCGAATTCCTAGCGGTAGATATCAATATCATCATAAGCAATTAACAAGTACGCTTTCGATGAAAAGAGCACCAATTTAATCCACAACCACAAGTGTTCATCCATAATCTTTTCTAAATTAGGCAATAGAATCCCCAAAATGAAGCAAATAGGCAGTCGAACAAAGTAAAGGGAATGCCGTCATTGCAGAATATTTCAAGGAAATATGGACAAAAGCTGATGCTAAGAAGATGATCATTTACCTGAGATTTTGTAGTAACCCCCATGATTGAAAACATAACTTGGTTAATGGTTACCAGTCGACACAAAATCCACAGAAAATCAACTTTGCAGTTGGGGAGGATCTTGTCATTCTCTGCAGTTTCTGAGATGCCAAATACAAAGAATTTGAAGGTATGGTTCCTTTTACTCGGAACACCATCTTTTCCAGCTTGCTTGCATGTTTCAACACGTTCTCTATAAATGGAAATATCGAGTTTCCACCTTCAGCCCAAGTAACTTCAATTGTCCTCAGCTGCAGTGGAAATGAGATAGGGAGATTCGTTTCAAACTCGAGTGACTCTCTGGCACGTCGGATTTGATACAAATAGTTAGCGATGACCACATTCTGGTGTTGAACGACTAACGTCTTCAGGTTAGGGAAAAACTCCAGAAGCCCCACTATTTGTCGGTGTTCATCAAAACTAGCATTGATCATAAACTTTAAAAACTTGACATTCGACAATGGTGAGAGGCAACATTTCTTTTTCATGGCTACAAGCACCTGGTTTAACATTATTAATGTATTCATAATAAGAAGAATTGGAGCTGAACGAACATATACTATATATACAGCCAACAAGCAAGCTAACCTAAACGATGAAATCTTTATCAAAAAATAAAACAAAAATCTGTAAACTGTTGAAAAGAAACCGAACCTGGATGCACCAATCCGATAATGTGACATCTTCAACATGATGGATGGTTGGAAGAATTTGAGCCAGTGGATCTTCAACAGAACGGTCATTGTTAAAGAAGTCATCATCGTAACGCTCTGGTCCATAAAACCCAAGAGTAGCATTAGTTAAACAAGAGAAATTCATCATTGAATAAGAACCGTATGGAACTCCATAAATCTCCAATGTATGCAGATTTGGAGTCAAGATTTTCAGCTCCGTATCCAACCATGGTTCCCTGTCAATAAACTCTAAATACCTCTCAATCGACAGCCTTTTCAAACTACTAGATTGGATGCTCAAATCCTCACTCCGTTCCTCAAGACTGAAGACAAAAACTTCCAACTGAGGGCTACTCGATAAAACTTGGCTAATCGTGTGTTTATTGAAATAGAAACCATGAATCGTCAAACTCTTGAGTTGATTACAAAGCAACTGGTGACCATGAATTTGAAGCCTACAACCTTTGAGACTCAACACTTTAAGCGATGGACATGATGAGTAGAGATACTTGGGCAAACTGGCTGAATCTAGTTCTTCCCTACTCACCCATGAGGAATCATCATCATCATCGCCTTCTCCTGTAAATTCGATTTCTACTTTATCATCTAGGTATCTAAAATATACATATAACTCTTCCACTCCATTTTGCTTGGCAAAACGCACCCACAAATCAATGTCACTGTATAATGATTCATCAACGTCGGAAGCAACTTCAATCTTGAATTTCAGAATTTTGTCCCCTTTCCAAAAGATTAAAGCCCGATTAAGGAAGTTTCGAAGTCTCGCTGTGGAAATATCTATCACGCAATCTTCGAAATTGAGGTAGGGCGCGGTGGTCCAGACGTTTTTCCACCGATTGGAGAGAACTGTTGTCCTAACAACATCTCTCATCGGCAAGAACCAAAATATTTGAAAGATCAATGAATCGGGAAGCTCACTCAGCCTATCTGAATTTGCCATCTCGTAATTTACAATTTACAGAATCAAAGCAAAATCGATCACCTCAAAACAGTTCATCGTCCACACCCCAATAACCCTAATTTGTGCTGATGAACTCAAAAGGCATCGAGTAAATCAAACCTGAGCTTAGAAGAGGGCCGACGATGATTTGGATTTCAGAGCAGAAGGCCTGCGCGGTTCGTCAGCGGCGGCGATCGGTGGTGAGAGAAATGAGGGAGGGAGGGAGGGGGGCGGGGGGCGGGGCTGTTTTCATGTATTTCTGGGAATAGGCCCAAAATCAAAAGGCCCACCTTGGGTTCAATTGATTCTTTTGTTCTTTGGCAAGTTCGTAGATGTAATTCAGCTCGAGCTCATTGAAAGCATACTTCGAAGTTCGATTTGAGTTGAGCACGATCGAGCTTTGATTTTTCAAATTTGAGCTCGACTTGATAGCTAACTCGTCAAGTTCGAGCTCGACTCGATTTGATTATGCATAAATATTAAATAAAAAATTATATCTATTTAATTTTAAATAAAAATAATTTAATTATTAATTATATATGTAAGTAATTAAATTATTAAGGGTAAAATTATAATTTCCTTAAAACTCGATTAAGCTCGATATGGCTTGCGAGTTACGAGCCTGTCGAATAGCTCACGAGTAAACTTGACTCACTTACGACTAAGCCTAATATTATTGCTCAAAATAACATAGGTTATATATTCCCGGTATTTTCTTACCTCCCTAAACTTAACTGAAGGTCAAGTTCATGATTTTATGGGGTTTCACGAAATCTATTCCAAAAAATTCAATCTTTTGTATAGATCATTTTACAAGTTAAAATTCTTGAGACATGTCAAGATTTTGATCCAAACACAACTAAACATTCATAAAATTACAAATATGATCAAACATCAAGAAAGTTTGTTATGACCGGAATTGAAAATGGAAGGGAGGCACAGGTCATGGGAGTCAGAGAAGGGGCGCAGCGGGAGATGTTGGGTGAAAAGATGGGATTTTTAGGGTTCTCAGCAATTGAAGCTGAATTTGGGGAAGGAATGGAAATGTTGACGGGTCAGACGGGTCGGGTCGAGAGAGACAAAGTTGTGGCAATGGGCTGAACAAATGCTGCTGGACCTTACTACAATTTAGGTCGTCTTTGTTTTTTAATTAAATTAAGAACTTGGTCCATGTTAGCTAGGGTTGTTAATTCATAGTTTTGTGGGTCTTAGATTAAAGTGTAAGATTTAAATACCACCTTTGAATTATGAAAAACATAGCATAAATATATCTGAATTCTCCCTGCTCTTTTCTTCATCCTCTCCCTTCACTTCTTCTATTTGATTTCCCCCATTTCTCTTGCCAAACAACATAAAAATTGCATCTTTATCTCAGATCCAATTTATACGGCATCATCTAATACAAGATCTACCAAAATAGGGAAAAGAAAGATAAAAAAAATACAAGAGACACAGCCGAGTGCATTACAAAGTTATAAATATACAGTTGAATATTAATTTTAATACCGTTCTTGACCCATGAGATAGTCTTACACAAATTTTTGTCCATACGATGATAATATTAACATTAATTTGTCATTATGATATTAATAATACATAGTACATACATCAATTTTCTTATGCGTTATTTGATTTTCTTCGAATGATATGCCTTGTACTTCCATCACTAACATAAATTGAGACAATATAATTAAGGTTTTCGTTTCCTTTTTCCATGTTTTATAATTAAGGTACCCAAATCAATTCTTCTCTAAACAAAAAAAATGTGTCCGGACTTTTACCTTATCGATTTTAGAAAATAATTTGGATTCTTGGCTTGGTCTCTTTCTTTATAATACATGCAATTTCTTTAAATTTTCAAAACATAGATTGATACAAAGAAATTATATCACAAGAGAATAAAATAAACTTTTGAATCCAACAAGAGACAAAAACCTCAGCATAGCAAACAAATATGACCAAAACCTGACCTCATTACACCTAAACAAACCATTGAACAAATAGAATGCCAAAAAATCCAAATTAAAAGAATATAGTTTTATATTTCTGTATGATTTATTTCCAAGAAACAAAGTTGGACATAAGTTTTCTTGTTTTACATACTAATATGTGAAGAAACCAAGATAATTAACAATTAAGTTTCAATGAAGAGAGCGTCAACTTAATCCAAAAGTGTTCATACATAAACTGCTGTACATGCCCTAAATTAAGCAAATAGAATTCCCAAAATGAAGCAAATAGGCAGTTGAACAAAGCAAAGGAGCATCGCGCTCTAAAGCTCAGAGCATAATGCTCTGTCATTGCAAAATATTTAAAGGAAATGTCCTTCTAAGAAGACAATCATTTACCTGAAATAATGTGCACATAACTTGGTAAAATCAATATTCACAACAAATCAACCCTGCATTTGGGGAGGATCTCTTCTTCATCCTAAGCAGTTTCTGTGATGCCAAAAGCAAAGAATTTGATGGCATGTTTCCTTTCACTCGGAAAACCATCCTTTCTAGCTTGCTCGCATATTTCAACAAAACCTCTATAAATGGAAATATGTTGTCACCCACACCCCAAGTAACCTCAACTATCCTCAGCTGCAGCAGAAAGGAGTTTGGAAAATTTGTATCAAACTTGAGTGACTCTAGGCAGTAGGAATCTAGTTCTTCTTGAATGACTAACCTCCTCAGTTTAGGGAAAATCTCAAGAAGACCCAATATTTGTTCATATTCTTCATAACAAAAATTGAGGCATAAGAACTTGACATTCGGAAATGGCGAAAGCAGATCTTTCTTTTTCATGTCTCCAAGCACCTAGTATAACAATAAGTTGGATTGACTTCAAAATAAGAACTGATTGAACCAAAGACCATGAAAAGGAAGAGGCAACCATTGCTTCAAGGGGATATAAGTAAATTAGTAATTCCCTCAAAATAAAAAAGAATATCAATAATTACTTATCATTTATGGGTTCATTAATCCAATTGGGTAATTGTTGACAATACCAACATACAATTCACGAGCATGATAACGTGCCTAGCTGCAGTGCTAGAATTGTTTTGATGCTAACGACAAATAAAGCAATATCTTCAAGCTCATGCTCATACATAAAAGCTTAAAAATGGAACTGAAAGGAGTTAAAAAAGGTTATGAGCTCATAGCTCAATGCATGATAAACTCAACAAAATCAGTAATGTAACCATATATAGATGCAGCCAATAACATATACATAAACCGTCCCACCAGCCAAGGAGACGTGCACCTGGACATTAGAAGGAACGGGATCAACGAGCATACTCATATGTATTATGAAATCTTCATCAAGTGAATTTTCACACAATTAATATTAATGTGATTCCTCTATATTACTCTATCATCATGTAAGCCATAGGAAGATATTGCCAAGAAAACAAACCTTGAGGCAACAATCCTCTAATGTGACATTTTCAACATTTTGGATGGTTGGAAGAATCTGCCTCAATGTTTCTCCAAGAAAATCATCCCCAGAGAACAAGTAAGGGCTATGCATCCCAAGAGTTGCATGAGTCAAAGACAAGGCATCCATCAGCAAACACTTATTATATGGAACTCCTGAAATTTTTAAACTTTCAAGATTTGGGGACCAGATTGTCAGCTGTGTATCCGTTGATGGTTTGTGATCACCACAAGATACACACTTATCAATCGACAGCTTTTTCAAGCTACTAGATTGGATATTCAAGTTCTCACCGCTTTCCATAAAAGTTAAGATAAATGCTTCCAACTGAGGGCTACCAGACAAGATTTTGTTAATCTAGTGTTGACCAAGGCAATAACCATCGATATCTAAAGTCTTGAGGCGATCCCAGTGCACATTCCCATTAATCTGAAGGTTACAACAATGGAGTGATAACACCTTAAGCGATGGACATGAGTACAGATATTGTGGCACCAAGTATGCTTCGTTCTCAATCCCCGTTATGAAATCAACATGCTTTCCTAATTTATTATCTTCAAAAACAAAATCCAAATATAACTCTTCAACTTCATTTTCCTTGGCAAAGCGAACCCACAAATCAATATCACCATATAATAATGGCTCAACATGAAAATCGAAAGAAATCCTGAATTTCAGAATTTTGATCCCTCTCCAGAATATTAGAGCCCGATTAAGGAAATTTCGAACTCTATCTGTATCATTAGACGTTATACAAAGCTCGAAATTAAGGTAAGGGGGAGTGGTCCAGAGGTTTTTCCAGCGATTGGAGAGAATTGTTGTCCTAACAACGTCTCTCATCGGCAACAACCAAAATATGTCGAAAATTAATAAGTCGGGTAACTCACTGAGTTGATCCCGGGGTTCACTGCTCTTTGATTTTTTCATCTCGTAATTTACAGAATTAAAAGCTGGGAAACGGAGACATAATCAATCATCCATGAACTAAACTCAAAATCAAATTCACAGTTTTCATCTCATCCATGAATTAAAATCAAAATCAAATTCTCGATTACCTCCAAACAGCTGACAATGAAAGCTTCGTTCGCTCGAATCTCGACCGATTGCTGCAGCCAAAACCCTAATTTGTGGAAATGAGTAATGAGCAAAAACACAGAAATGAAAAGGCATCTCCGTTTTCTTTTGAAAGGGGAAAAAAAAGCAAAGCATCTCCCGCCAAATCTGTTTGGGCCTGGGGCCCACGGTTTGTCTATAAGTTTACGACTATAAGTCGACAATTTATTTTTTTTAAAGATTTATCACTATTTATAAAAAGGTATTCTAAATACAGCATTCAATTTACTCTTTATAGTCCCCAAAATTAAATAAATTAAAAATATTATGTAAATGTTCATTTTTATCCTCATAACCCTCTTTGTTTTCAATTTTCAATTTTTATCTTTTTCTCAAAACCCCAACTAAATACAACCGCCAATACACAATTCTAACAAATGATAAAAACTACTCAGACCTACATTTATGTACATTCCCGTTCTTCCATTTATTATTATTATTATTATTATTATTATTATTATTATTATTATTATTTGCATAAATCATTGAAGAGCACAACAAAAGAGGAGTAGAAGAAAAGTTATCAAAGTAAGTAATCTTATATAACTGCACAAAGTTTTATTCTTCAAATCTCATTCATAATCTTTCAAATCTTCTTTAATTTGGGCGGACTTCAAGATTAATCCTTGCAAAAATCAATTACAGTAGGAAGTTTTGTAATTTATCCATGGGAATATTGTTCAAAATTTGCTAACAGCCCATTGAACGTTTGAAGAAGACGTAAATCAATATTCCAGGTTCCCAAATAACTTTCTAAGCATTAAATTTGAAAACAATGGTTGTCCAATCCGTATTGAAGGAGTTGAATAACTTTTTAATTATCTTTTTTCCATTGCTCCACTCACAGTGGATGAACAAACATTTTTTAAAAATATGGATTTTCCATTGTCACAGCACAAAAATTTTGTAACAATATTTATGGGAAAATTATCTCTGATTCGATTCAAGTTTCACATTATAAAAATTTGCGTTAAAAAAATTATTGGATCAATCACACCAAAAGTTTCAAAGTTTTATAGATTACGAAAGCTAAATAATGGGGATTAAACTCATCGAATAGTTTGATATATACACGTTCATGAATTTAAAGAATGCAAAATCATTGATTTTAAGATTTTGTTAAGGTTTGAAGGGACGTGTTTTGGAATTATTATTTTTTTTCTGTTAGGTTTTTGTGTTTTTGTTTCTTTAGGAAGATGCTATTTGTATTTATTAGGTTTTGAAGTGATAGGGTTAAAGCGTAAAATAGTCTATTTAATTAATATTTATATTTTATTATTTTAAGAGGTGTAAAGAAAAAATCGAAGGTTGCATTTTAAAAATTCGAATAAATGAAGTGTTATTTGTGAATTGAAGGTTAGTATTAAATAATACTTTTTTTAATATATTGAAATGCACAAATTACAATTTAATTCCCAACCATTTGAAAGTTTTAACAAAAATAATCTAACGTTTTAATAATAACAATTTAATTCCCAATGTTTAGATATTCTAATAGAAATAACCCAGCGTTTAATATTAACAATTTAATTCCCAACATTTGAAAATTTCCACAGAAATGACTCAATATTTTAAGCTAAAAAAACTATTTCGGTCGATTTCAATTACATTTACTTTCAAGTGAGCTAGAGACCCATATAACGGACTAACATTTTTGCCGAAAAAATGACCAAAATAGTTTTTTTGCCTAAATTATCAGGTCATTTCTGTTAAAATGTTCAAACATTGAGAATTAAATTGTTAATAATAAACGTTGAGTTATTTTTGTTAGAATATCCCAAACGTTGGGAAATAAATTATAATTATTAAAACGCTGGATTATTTTTGTTAAAACCTTCAAACGTTGGGAATTAAATTATAATTTACCCTATTAAAATATTATGAATATTATATTCTTTTCTTCCATTATGCGTATTATATATTGTATTTACTTTTCAATGTATGCCTATTAAAAATTCACTCAAATATGTCAAATCATAAAATAATGTAAAAATATTTTCACTTTTCAATTGATTAAAATATATTTAAACAAAACACAAAATATTATTTTTATGCAATTTAATTTAAAAAATTAAATATTTCGCCCGTAATAGTTCTACAAAATCAAATTTCAAAGACAACATATTGCTAAAAAATAAGGTAGTATTTATATGCTCACCTTCCGCGTGGGTGTTAAACTAGTTATAATATAACAAAACACAATATAAACCTTTTTTATACTTTCTCGAATGATATATGGTTCTTATAGCATAAAAACAAATCGAGACCAAAATATATTTTATATATAAAAAAAAAGACACGACAATCCTATTTTCATTTGGGTGAATCCAAATGAAATTACATGCTTGTACACATTTGAGATCCAAAAATAGTTTTGATCGAAAAATTTAACAACAAAGGTTTTATCAGTATTTTCATTCAAACATATAAATATGCAATCAATGAAAAGAGCATAAACTTAATCTAGCAGTCTTCATAAACTACTGTAATCCCCCATAAACAAAACAAAAACACAACAACAAACAACAGCAACATTGCCCTTCCGACATAACTTGGTAAGATGAGTATTCCCAGCAAAATCAACTCTTCATATAGTTGAGGATTTCAGTTTTCTCACCAGCAATTCCTCTGATGTAAAAATACGACGACACTTCGAGTTCGACATCCATCTTCTTGCGGAATACCACCTGCTGTAACTGGCTCGCTTGTCTCAACAGCAATTCCATCAATGCATAGAACGAGGTGTCACCCCTGGTCCAACGAACCTCAACGCTCCTCAGCTGCCGCAGAAACGACTTGAGGAATCTTTTTCTAGACTTCAGGCGGTTGTCGGGAAGGTTTGGGTAGCTGGCTCCCTCTTCGGTTACAAGGACTAACATCTTCAGTTTAGGGAGCATCTCAAGAAGACGCACCATTTGTTTGAGTTCCAAGAAACAACCACAGACCTCTAAACACGTGACATTCGGCAATAGTAAAGGCAAATATCTCCTTTTCATAGTTCCAAGCACCTGGTATAACAATAATAATGTATTCAGAATACGAAGAGGAGGTGACTGAAGCATAACGAGTCACGAGCATGATTCTGTACCTATCTGCAGTTATGCAATTGTTTTGAAGCTCTTAAGTTAATGACAAATATAATAGCAATATCTAATTGAGTCAAAAAAATGGAATTGAAAGGCAAAAAAGTTTTGAGTTCGATCACTGCTAGATAAACACAATATACTCAATAAATTAGAGTCAGTAAAGTTGATGCAACCAAGAAAACATATCTACATTGCAATGCACACGTTGAAATTGGAAAGGAACAAGATGAACAAACAAGATATCTTTCTCAAGAGAACTTTGACATGATCAGAGTTAATGGGATCTATTCATACTCATTATTCCTCTGCATTTATTTATCACATGCATCTTGCCATAAAAGATATCGCAAAGAAACCGAACCTGGAAGCACCAATCTGATAATGTGACTTTTTCAACATGTTGGATGGATGGAAAAATATCCAACAATCTATCCGAAAGAATATCATTCCAAAGGGTCAACGGTTCCACGTAACGGATTGGACCATAAAACCCAAGAGTTACATGAGTTAAAGATGATACATTCTGCAGAAAATACTTATTATACGCTGTAACAACCCAAATTTTCAGAATATGATTAAGTAATTCATAATTTTAATTAGGAAATATTAAAAGGAATTTTGAGCATAATTAAGATGTTTCGGTTCTAAGCCGCGATTTTAGGATTTATTTTTCGTAAAATCGTCTTTTTGAGAATTTTGATCCGAGCTCAATTATAGCCGATTTTGGTCACGATCGAAAGGTTTTGACCCAAGGAGCATGCCGGTGTTTTCGGAATTTGAATCGGAAGTCGTTTGAGTTCCCGGTGATTTAAAACGCGTTTAAAGAAGTTATGAATAGTGTTTTTCCGTAGGAGCGCATTTGTTAGAAATTTGTAAAATCTCGTGTGTTGACCCGAGCTTTGTTCTTTCAAGCCTATCTTATAGGACATTTCTCAAGGAATCCGTTGGCGTTCCCGGATTTTCATTCTGAAGTCAATTGAACGCTCGGGAATTTTATTTGTCCCTTGTGTGGAATAGTAACTTTATTTTTGAAAAGAGGATCTTTTCTCGTTTTCCTTCAAGATGACTCGTTCTTTATCCCGAGTCAAGTTGGTTCAATAGTACTCGAGTCAAGGAACCTCCCGGTATTTTTGGATTTCGTGTCTGAGGTCATTTGAACCTCGACATCGAATAAAGCGTCTTTTAACCGAACCCGATATTTTTAAAACAGTGTTGTTGCACTGAAGAAGCTTCTCGGAGAAGCTTGGATTTCCCCTATAAATAGAGGAGCCTCCCCTCCTTCATCCTTGCTCATTTTCATTTCTCAACCTCCATTTCAAAAGTCGAGCGAGGAGCGCTCTTCGTGAGCGCACCTCCGAGACGAGTAGTTTTTGTTCGGCGAGTCGAGCGTGGAGGAGCGGAGGAGGAGTTTCCGCCGCCGGAAATCGCCCAGGTGGCGCGGTCGCGGGGGCTCCCGCGGTCGCAGGGGTGCCTCCTTGGCTCAGGAGGCACGCGGGCGCGCAGCAGCCCCGGCGCGGGCAGTCCGCGGGCGCGCAAGCGGTGCGCCGGCGCAGGGGTCTGCGCGAGCGCGCAAGTGCCGCGGCTGCTCCGGCACGTTTTCGTGCGGAGGCCATAACTTTCGCCTCGGTTGGAATTACGAGGCCCATGAGTACTCAAATCGAAGCTCTTTCGATGATCTACGAGCTAGCAGTGAGCGATCATCCAGAATCTCGATTGTTCGAATCGGATTTTCCGTCCCCTTTTATGGTAATTTCGGATGCCTTAATCTTTTAAATTCTCGTGTTTTAAGTTATAATTAAGGGTCAAGGATTTAGATATCGTTTCGATGTCTTATTAGGAGCTCTAATGAGGTTTCAAGTTGTTGATCGACTTTCGTAAAGAAGAGGTGAACCCCGAGCAGGCCCGAGGAAGGATTTTCAGCTGTTGTTTCGTCTACGCGCTTGTTATCAAAATGCTCATCATGGAGGTGGGTGGTTCTAAATCAAGTATAAGGTTTGAGCTATTAAGCTCTAGAAGCATGTTAAGGCAAGAGAAATATCCAATTAAAATATTTTATGCTCTGCATGTTTAGTCTCTGTACAAGGAAAGGAATAAAGGAAGTTATATGCATGATTATGTTGAATTGTTATTTGAGTTAGATAAAGTAAAGGAAGTTAGTATAAGTTAAGTGAGCTCTCAAGTATGTTTAGATATGCTAGAATTGTTTATATACAATTTATGCTAGCATGAGGTGTTTAGAATTGCTTTATTTGCAATTGTTGTTTATCCATGTTCATTTCATCGTATTTGAATGTTTATGCTTTGATAAAAGCTCGTATAGTTAAGGATTACGGAGTGCCTTGTTAGTGTAGCGTTAAATCCCTTATAGACCGAGATCATGCTCAATTTAAGAATTAGCCTGAGACGATTGCTCTAGGTTTGGTATTGCTAGCTAAGTCAAGTAAGTAAAGAAGGTTAAGGTTAAGTAAGGAAGAAGGTTAAGGAAGGATATAGCGTCTGTTGTAAGCAGGTTATCGAGCTCAAAGAACAGTTTATTTACATTATCATGCCGTGACCTTCGTGTTACTAATGTTGAACATTTGATAGTAAAGGGAGTCACTACTGGGTAACCCCCTCGCATACTCAGAGGATACTTGAGGTAACCCCTCTCTCATCCTAAGGCATAAGGGTGCAGTAGACAGCAGGTTTGAGCCAGGAAAGGTGCCAGAAAAGGAAGAAAAAGGTTTGCAGGTATGGAGAGTGCTTTTGCGTTTTGCTCTCCATATGCTGCCAATTATTAATTGGATATTCCAAAGTTTATTAAAGAGTTTTCTCATAAAACCCCACTGAGTACCTTAGTGCTCACCCCCTCTTTTTCAAATGTTTTCAGGTTGAGATGCTGAGGCCGGTGATGTGTTGCTGGTGGGGTTGTCTGAGTTGTCTGAGGTTTCAAGTTTGTTGCTCTGTATGGTTACATGTTTTCTTCCGCTAAATTTCTGCTAAGTACTCTGATATTAGTATATAGTCTTGATTAATGTAACTTGATTCTTAAGAATAGCATTTCTTAAATGCTATGAATTCTAGTTATCAATAAAGTCTTTGAAGCATGTTCTTTTGACATACCCGTCTATGCCTTTATTGATTCTGAGTTATTTGAATAGTCATACCTGTTGAGCATTCTGGTATCTATTCATCTTTAGTTGACTTGTGAATAGGTCTTGCATGCTTGTTATTATTGTCCGCCTACAAAGAGGCTTTTCCTTTCAAGCGTGATTCTGTTCGTTCAAGTTAAGTTTTGAGTTAGTTTCTTGTTTGGTCATATGAATGGGACAGTATGATTTATTTGACTCCGACCTTTTTATGGGTCTTAGCCATTGTGGCTTTTGAGGAAATCTTGTTTAGTTATAAAGTCAAATTCCTATATGTTTGTCTTTGGATTCTGTTTAAATTTCGGTTGGCCTATGATTTGGCAATCCTTTAACTCAATTGAATCCTTTGACCCCTTTGATTCATTAAAGATGATAGTCCTACCAAGTCATGAAGTTAAGTTGCCTAAGTTGTGAGGCGCTAACTTAGTTTAATTCTAAAAATACCCCCCTGGATTTCCGATTAATCTACCTATTTTCTTCGGCTTTTACGCCCAACAACCCTGTCCCTATTCTCGGGACCGGGCTGTTACAGATGGTATCAGAGCAGGCTTGCAACTCTGCAGACCTGTCTCTTCTTAAAGTAATTGATTGAACTCTTATGTGAGTATTGAATTGTTCTAAGGTATTAATCAGCAACCCCAGCTCATCATCACACTCGCATCTTCAACAAAGTTAAGGTTTGATTGAGTTAAAGTATTTTGATTATATTTGGTATAACTTTTGAAAGTACAGGATAAAGGAGAAAAGTTCTGAGCAAAGACAAGGTTAGTCGATTTTAAAAATCGAGCATTATTTCTTTCGAAATAAAATTTTTGGTTATACCTAAGTTTAAGGTGGAACTTATTGAACTAAGTTCTAGATTAATGTTTTAAAGAGTTTTGAGTTATTAAGGACTCGAGTAAGCAGCAGATCTTTTCAGAATATTATTTCTGCAGATACTCAAACTATTTCGGTTATTTTGGATCATTAAAATTTTGAGTAAGAGTTATAAAGTTTGAAAGTTGATTTAAAAATCTTCTTTTGATAAAAGGCTCGTCTACTGCCCATAAGAAAAGAATTTGAGGATAAGTCAAGGATGAATGAGGCATAGAGAATATAGTTAGAACATAGACTATAGCGAGCTTGAATTAAGGAGAATTCTAGAATTCCCTTTGGGTTCTCTTATGAACCTAGATTGAGTAAGTTCCTTCTCAAGGAGCTAGAGTTAAGTAGGGCTATTCGAAAGAACATTTATAGAGCGCTCATAAGAAGGATAAATGATTTCGAGATTTTAGTAGAATCGAGAAGAAGGTCATGAAGTTCAGTTTCGAGCGATAAGCAAGAAGATGAGCAGTCAAGTTAAAGGCGAATTATCAGAGTGGTGCAGCGGAAGCGTGGTGGGCCCATAACCCACAGTACATTCAAGGTCATGTCGCATTCGATACCCAGAAGCTGTCACTTGTTTCAATCCGATTAATGAAGATGAAGATTGTCGTCGCGACCATAGCCAAGAGAGTTTGAAGATATATCGGTGTTCTACCAAGCTTCCAAGAGACGTTGAAGTCAAGTTATATTGAGTCCAGAAGGATCCATAGATCAAGTCGCTTTATCGTGTCCCGTTCGATAGATAGAAAGAGATCCCCGGATATCGCTTTTTGGCCAGGCGCAGCCATTTGAGTCCAGCCGACTCATGTTTTTTCATAGCAACCTCGCCAAGAAGAAGGTACGTGATACTCAAGAAAGAAAAGACCCGAAGAAGAAGATGCATATCAATCAAGAAAGAAGTTAAGAATCCAAAGAAGATCGTTAAGAAGATAGACTTAGTGTTCGATAGATTGAGAGTTTCAGTTTGATGGAAGTTTTTGTTGAGTCTATTTATTCATTCTCGTGTCAATAGAATCGATTTGTTCATTCTCTTTTGGAATCGATTTATTCTCTTGTTAATTGAATCAATTGTCATTCAATAGCTTTGTATCAATTGAAATTCTCCATTCATACCATTTGAAATTATTTGATTATATCCGCTGGGATAATTTGCAATCTTTTGGATGATACTTCTTTGATCATCAAGAATCAGTAATGGCATTTCCTTGATAGGCTATGCTGACGCCTTTGAGAAAATATTTTAGCACGGTTTCCAGTTGCTAATCGTTGATTTCTTCCATATATTTGTTATATGCAAGAATCTTTCAAGTTGATAAGACCTCTGAAAAGGCAATGTTTTTGGCATATATAACCTAGTGTTATATCTCTTCCAGTTTTAAGCTTGTTAAAGAATTATTGATTAAGATAAAGTCCTCACTCAGAGGCGTTCGTTTATTTTGCTCCCACTCATAGAACTCGAGTGTGGATCTCGGAATAGAGCAGAGAGTATATAGCAGTATTCCTTTTAGTCAAGGTTAGAGGAATAAGAGTTAGTATTTCCTAGAAAGAAGTGGAATCTGAATAAGTGCCAGATAATATTCTCTAAAGTTTAGGACGTGCGTTTCCAAGAAGATTTCTCAGCTTGTTGCGTTTGGAGGTGATCTAAGGAATGACGGCAGGTAAGTTTCGAGCGTGCAGTTAAAGTCCAGACGTGTGATCATTACGCGTACAAACTAAGGTGACCGCCAGCAGGAGCCATGAAGTCAGACGACTGCAATGAAGAAGTTTAGATTTAAGTTGCATTAAGAATTTAAGAAGCGCATCACGAAGTACGCCCCAAGAAGATAAAGAAGTCGAACCTCAAGAAGTTAAAGATGAAGATAAAGTGAGTTTTAAAACGTGATAGAGTGACAAGCAACAATCAAAGGAGGTGCTCAATTAATTCAAAGTTTATCATCTAGTTCGAGTTCGTTAAAGTTTTTCAAAGCTGCAAGAAGTAAAGCCAGAAACAAAAGCAAAGCCAAGCGAAACAAAACAAGGATGGACTCGTTGAGACCGCACGGCTCGTGCACGAGGAGCAAGCTTGGTGAAGTTTTATTTATTTCGTTGATCGAATAGTTTCTAGAAGTCCGCTCGAATGCAAGATCATAAGGAGTTCGTGTGAAGCGATGTTTCAAGAGAGATTTCATAAGAAAGAAAAGGTAGAAGATGCTCAGGCTTTGAAGAAGAAAAGATGAATGATTATAGAAGTATTAGTCCTGCGTAAGGACTATTTTATAAAGGAAGGCTTCAGGCTATTCTTAGCCCTATAGTAAAGGTTTCAAACCTACGTTGTTTCAGTAAGGCCTTAAGTTCTTGAAAAGGAATCCAGATCTCTGTTGAGATTAAGTAAATTTCGGGACGAAATTTTTTTTAAGGGGTGTAGGATGTAACAACCCGAATTTTCAGAATATGATTAAGTAATTCCTAATTTTAATTAGGAAATATTAAAATGAATTTTGAGCATAATTAAGATGTTTCGGTTCTAAGCCGCGATTTTAGGATTTATTTTTCGTAAAATCGTCTTTTTGAGAATTTTCATCTGAGCTCAATTATAGCCGATTTTGGTCACGTTTGAAAGGTTTTGACCCAAGGAGCATGCCGGTGTTTTCGGATTTTGAATCGGAAGTCGTTTGAGTTCCCGGTGATTTAAAACGCGTTTAAAGAAGTTATGAATAGTGTTTTTCCGTAGTAGCGCATTTGTTAGAAATTTGTAAAATCTCGTGTGTTGACCCGAGCTTTGTTCTTTCAAGCCTATCTTATAGGACATTTCTCAAGGAATCCGTTGGCGTTCCCGGATTTTCATTCTGAAGTCAATTGAACGCTCGGGAATTTTATTTGTCCCTTGTGTGGAATAGTAACTTTATTTTTGAAAAGAGGATCTTTTCTCGTTTTCCTTCAAGATGACTCGTTCTTTATCCCAAGTCAAGTTGGTTCAATAGTACTCGAGCCAAGGAACCTCCCGGTATTTTTGGATTTCGTGTCTGAGGTCATTTGGACCTCGACATCGAATAAAACGCCTTTTAATCGAACCCGATATTTTTAAAGCAGTGTTGTTGCACTGAAGAAGCTTCTCGGAGAAGCTTGGATTTCCCCTATATATAGAGGAGCCTCCCCTCCTTCATCCTTGCTCATTTTCATTTCTCAACCTCCATTTCTAAAGTCGAGCGAGGAGCGCTCTTCGTGAGCGCACCTCCGAGACGAGTAGTTTTTGTTTGGCGAGTCGAGCGTGGAGGAGCGGAGGAGGAGTTTCCGCCGCCGGAAATCACCCAGATGGCGCGGTCGCGGGGGTGCCTCCTCGGTTCAGGAGGCACGCGGGCGCGCAGCAGCCCCGGCGCGGGCAGTCCGCGGGCGCGCAAGCGGTGCGCCGGCGCGGGGGTCTGCGCGAGCGCACAGGTGCCGCGGCTGCTCCGGCACATTTTCGTGCGGAGGCCATAACTTTCGTCTTGGTTGGAGTTACGAGGCCCATGAGTACTCAAATCGAAGCTCTTTCGATGATCTACGAGCTAGCAGTGACCGATCATCCAGAATCTCGATTGTTCGAATCAGATTTTCCGTCCCCTTTTATGGTAATTTCGGATGCCTTAATCTTTTAAATTCTCGTGTTTTAAGTTATAGTTAAGGGTCAAGGATTTAGATATCGTTTCAATGTCTTATTAGGAGCTCTAATAAGGTTTCAAGTTGTTGATCGACTTTCGTAAAGAAGAGGTGAACCCCGAGGAGGCCCGAGGAAGGATTTTCAGCCGTTGTTTCGTCTACGCGCTCGTTATCAAAATGTTCATCATCGAGGTGGGTGGTTCTAAACCAAGTATAAGGTTTGAGCTATTAAGCTCTAGAAGCATGTTAAGGCAAGGGAAATATCCAATTAAAATATTTTATGCTCTGTCTGTTTAGTCTCTGTACAAGGAAAGGAATAAAGGAAGTTATATGCATGATTATGTTGAATTGTTATTTGAGTTAGATAAAGTAAAGGAAGTTAGTATAAGTTAAGTGAGCTCTCAAGTATGTTTAGATATGCTAGAATTGTTTATATACAATTTATGCTAGCATGAGGTGTTTAGAATTGCTTTATTTGCAATCGATGTTTATCCGCGTTCATTTTATCGTATTTGAATGTTTATGCTTTTTTAAAAGCTCGTATAATTAATGATTACAGATTGCCTTGTTAGTGTAGCGTTAAATCCCTTATAGGCCGAGATCATGCTCAATTTAAGAATTAGCCTGAGACGATTGCTCTAGGTTTGGTATTGCTAGCTAAGTCAAGTAAGTAAAGAAGGTTAAGGTTAAGTAAGGAAGAGTGTTAAGGAAGGATATAGCGTCTGTTGTAAGTAGGTTATCAAGCTCAAAGAACAGTTTATTTACATTATCATGCCGTGACCTTCGTGTCACTAATGTTGAACATTTGATAGTAAAGGGAGTCACTGCTGGGTAACCCCTCGCATACTCAGAGGATACTTGAGGTAACCCCTCTCTCATCCTAAGGCATAAGGGTGCAGTAGACAGCAGGTTTGAGCCAGGAAAGGCGCCAGAAAAGGAAGAAAAAGGTTTTGCGGGTATGGAGAGGGCTTTTGCGTTTTGCTCTCAATATGCCGCCATTTATTAATTGGATATTCCAAAGTTTATTAAAGAGTTTTCTCATAAAACCCCACTGAGTACATTAGTGTTCACTCCCTCTTCTTCAAATGTTTTCAGGTTGAGATGCTGAGGCCGGTGATGTGTTGCTGGTGGGGTTGTCTGAGTTGTCTGAGGTTTCAAGTTTGTTGCTTTGTATGGTTACATGTTTTCTTTCGCTAAGTTTCTGCTAAGTACTCTGATATTAGTATATAGTCTTGATTAATGTAACTTGATTATTAAGAATAGCATGTCTTAAATGTTATGAATTCTAGTTATCAATAAAGTCTTTGAAGCATGTTCTTTTGACATACCCGTCTATGCCTTTATTGATTCTGAGTTATTTGAATAGTCATACCTGTTGAGCATTCTGGTATCTATTCATCTTCAATTGACTTGTGAATAGGTCTTGCATGCTTGTTATTATTGTCCGCCTACAAAGAGGCTTTTCCTTTCAAGCATGATTCTGTTCGTTCAAGTTAAGTTTTGAGTTAGTTTCTTGTTTGGTCCTATGAATGGGACAGTATGATTTATTTGACTCCGACCTTTTTATGGGTCTTAGCCATTGTGGCTTTTGAGGAAATCTTGTTTAGTTATAAAGTCAAATTCCTATATGTTTGTCTTTGGATTCTGTTTAAATTTCGGTTGGCCTATGATTTGGCAATCCTTTGACTCGATTGAATCCTTTGACCGCTTTGATTCATTAAAGATGATAGTCCTTCCAAGTCATGAAGTTAAGTTGCCTAAGTTGTGAGGCGCTAACTTAGTTTAATTCTAAAAATACCCCCCTGGATTTCCGATTAATCTACCTATTTTCTTCGGCTTTTACGCCCAACAACCCCGTCCCTATTCTCGGGACCGGGCTGTTACATACGCAGCTCCAGACATATGTAATTTTTCAAGATTCAGGGCCCATATTGTCAGCTCTGAAACCATCGATTGTTCAGTAACTTCACGTATATACTTCTCAATCGTTAGCTCCTTCAAACTACTAGATTGAACATTCAAGCTATCATTGCTTTCATAAACAGAAAAGAAAAGGACTTCCAGTTGAGGGCAACCACACAAAATTTGGTTCACTATATTATGATTTAGCCAATCAAAATCAATCTTTAAACTCTTGAGTTGATTCCATTGTAGACCCCCCTAAATATAAATGAAACAACCTACGAGCGATAAGGCTTTAAGTGATGAACATGAGTAAAGACACTGCGGCACCCAACACATTACTTGATTATCTTAGAATGTCAAATCTAAACATAAATCTTCTACTTCATTTTCCGTAGCAAAACGCACCCACGAATTAATATCACTAACCATTGACATCTCAAGCTTTTCGCACAAATGAACGGAGAATTTCAGAAGCTTGATCCCTCTCCATAATTTTAAAGCCCCATTAATGAATTTTCGAGCTTTATCAGTACCACCCATCATACTATCATTGAAAGTAAGGTAGGGGATGGTGGTCCAAAGGTTTTTCCAGCGAGTGGACAGGACTGTTGTCCTAACAACATCTACCGTCGGCAAGAACCCAAAGATTTCAAAAATTAATGAGTCGGGCAACTCACTGAGTCGATCCTCAGGTTCACTGCTCTCTGATCCTGCCATCTCCTAATTAACAACATCAAAAGCACTGAAACATGATCAATCATTCATGAATTGATCAGGTAACCAAACATTTTCGAAGTGATAAGAAAATTCAATTCTTGAAGATTACCTCAAAACAGTTCAAAAGGAACGCTTCCTTCACTCGGTCGCCGCGGCCATAACCCCGAATTTGTGAATGAACACACCCTCAAAACTAAAAAGGCATCTCACTCTTCCGAAGCATTAAATGACCTTGAAATCCAGCAAAGTATAATTATTGCAATTGAAAATTTATTATGAAATACCCCATCATTCATGCGTTCTTATCTGTCTTTCACACGTTTCTATAGAAATAACCCAACTTATATTTACAGAAAAGAAAAAAAAACTTACTGTATATATTTTGTATTAAACACGTCTTCTGTCCACTTTTCGGGTGCGTGAAAGCTGAGTGACTACACGGAGAGTGACGAAGATATATAAACAAAAACTTACGTGGCATATGATTCATCAACCTTTTAAAAAAATAAAAAAAAACTATCCACGACACCCTCCTGAAATATGGACGGAAACATATTTGTTACAAAATCGATACAATATAATTTATTCATTTGAATATTGAAGGTTGAGTTAATTCTTTAAAAATGTGTAGATGACATAGTATTTCAAGAGAATGTCCCAAAAGTAACTACAATAATAATTTATTCATTTGAATATTGAAGGTTGAGTTAATTCTTTAAAAATGTGTAGACGACATAGTATTTCAAGAGAATGTCCCAAAAGTAACTACAGTAAGACGATGATCCTTGTATTTCATGAAGTGAATCCAAATGAAATAACACACTTATATACATTTGAGATCCTAAATTAATTTTGATTCTTGTTTACCAGGTCTCTCTCTTTATAGTATTCATACCAATTTCTTTAAAAGTTTCAAGGAGGTGATTAATATAGAGAAACATATCACGTGGGAATAAAATGAATTTAGGAAGTGAACAAATGAAGGACCAGCATGGCAAACAAACATTGACCAATACCTCATCTAATTACCTATACAGATTATTGAACAAATACAATGCCAAAACAAAAAACATTAAAAGAATACATTATCATATTTCTGTTGGATTTCATGCAAGGAAACAAAGGGGGCATAAATTAACAATGTTTTGCAATTTGCATATTAATATATGAAAAATTCATATTAGTAGACATATCATCATAAGTAGTTAGCAACTATGTTTCAATGAAAAGAGCATCAACTTAATCCAAAAGCGTTCACACATAAACTGTTGTAGAGGCCATGAATTAAGCGATAGAATCTCCAAAATGAAATGAAGCAAATAGGCAGTCAAACGAAGTAAAGGGGCATCGAGCTCTTAAGCTCACAGTATAATGTCGTTATTGAAACACATTTCAAGAAAATGTACCTGGAACTATGATTGAAAGCATAACTTGGTAAGATCAATTTTCACAGAAAATGAAATCTGCAGTTGGGGAGGATCCAGGCATTCCCTGCCGTCTCTGTGATGCCAACACCAACGAATTCGATGGGATGATTCGTTTCAACAGAATCTCCATCAATGGAGATATCGAGTTGTCGCCCCATTTCATCTTGAGGGGCTAATAGCCTCTTCATTTTATGGAAAATCTCAAGAATACACAATATTTTCATGTCTACAACTCTACAAGCACCTGGTGTAACCATAAGTTAGATTGTATTCAAGATATGAAGATGAATCGATTGAATTGCTTCAAGTAATTCCCTCAAAACAAAAGAATGTCGATAATTCCTTATCATCCATGGTTTCAATTAATAAAACTTGGTAATTATTGACAATACCAACATAAAATTCACGAGCATGATACAAATATACAATACCTAGCTTCAGTGCTGCAATTGTGATGAAGTTACTGACAGATAAAGCAATAGGAATTCATAGCCAAAGCAGCAAATGCACATGGAAATTAATCAAAAACCATAATAAAATTCAATTCTCGAAGATTTTCGAAGCGATGATAAAATTCAATAATTGAAATGTACCTCAAAACAGTTTAAAATGATTCCTTCGCTCAGTGGCTGCCGCCAAAATCCCTAATTTGTTAATGAACTCAAAGGCATCAAATGACCTTTTGCTTTTAAGAAAAAAAAAACACATAATAATTCCCAAAAAGGTTATTAATTTTTAATTGATATATTAACATATTAATTTTAAATTAATATATTAATACTCACTCCGTCCAAATTATATGATCATTTTTTACTCACACATAGATTAAAAATATTTATAAAAACAAGAAATAAAAGCTACACTTCCAACTTTACCCTTATTTAATGAAAATTAATAAAACTTATTTTTAGCTCAACTTTAATGTTTTTCTTTTGAAACAGACAAAATATACAATTAATGATATAAATTAAAACTAATAATATCTAAAAGTCTAAAAAATTTTATAATATTGAAACTAAAAAAAAAAATCTCCAAAAATCACACGGTCACTCACATCTTACAAAATTTCTATGAAATTCAATTTTAATTTTTTATAAACTTTGCGCCAAAATTTCATTCTCTTTTAAAAAAAATAACTATGCGCCAAAAACCATATTTGCATGGAAGACGAAAAAAAGGGTTTTTTTTTCATGAAATGCAAATGCAATGAATATCAATAGAATTGATAAAATTCAATTTACATGCAAATTAAGTTAGTCAATTTTAATTAATGTTTCTCTTTTTTTTTTAAAAAAAATAACATTTAAGATTTAAAACTTTCAAAAACTTAAATGTTTAATTTTTGAAATTTTCAAAATCTAACAAGGGTATAATTGTACATTCTTATTAAAAATAACCCTACTTATAATAATGAGACTATATAATTGGGATACTTCAAAATATAAATAAGAACTATATAATCGGGGGAAAATTAACAAATCTCAAAATATCTCTCTAAAAAAAAAACCTCAAAATAGTTGATGCAACCCCAAAATTCAGCGTTCGCATCGTCAATTTCCCATAAAATTAATGGTCGCCTCTGATTTTCTACACTGTCACATCTTTGTGTCAAACCTATATTTTTTTATAATTTTAATTTATTATTATTTAATTTAATTTAAAATATTTATTTAGAGTTAATTTTTGTCCGATTAAGATATACTTAAAAAAATTACGCCACATGAGATGAAATATGGAAGAGCATAGGATCAGATCCAATTAATGATTGGGCTGTGATGGACTTGAAGAGGTTACAAAGACAATGACTTAAATTTGGGCATGGATCACTGGTAAATTCTATCCTAGAGGGGATGCAATGCATCCTCTGCTTCTGCTGCTGCCAAGTGTCCATGGCCCACCATTTTTGGGCTATTTGCAGCCCTTATTTTTTTTTGTCCAGAAACGAGAGTTTCGACCAAAAGTTTCGGCCGGTCGAAAAAATCTATCGTGACACTTTAATTAACATATTGTAACATTTCAACTACTTATTGTGACACTTAATTATCTATTGTGACAGTCCGAAACTAAAATTATTTTATCGGCCGACCGATAAAAATTGAAAATAGAAAAAATGGGCTGCAAATAGTAGAGGGGATGCATTGCATCCCCTCCACAAAATCGGCCCGCCCCGATGAGCCAGTCCGAGCCAGCTCGATTTTGGATTGGGCTAGGCTGTAATTTTATAGGCCCGATTTTGGTTCGGGCCGGGTCGACCCGACCCGAAAATTTTTCTAGGCCGTGGGCTCAGGTCAGCCCGGCCCATTTGACAGCTATACTAAATTTTTTAAGAAAAGTGAATATCATCAAAATTTAAAATTAATGTTTTAATGGTCAATATAAATGTCGTGTGGAAATTTACAACTTTGTGAAAATGTGATGTTTTTTTAACAATGAGCCTTTAAGAAATTGGTCTATCTGTTTTATTTTTGAATCAGGGAAAGAAAAGTAACGCATCTCTCAAACATGAAATGTCTCACTTTTATGAAAAGTGTTCACCACTTGAATGTTCAAAGGGGGATGAAAAAAATAATGATCCATCTTAAAGAGTAAATTTGTGATTTAGTCTCATCATTTATTTTTATTGTTAACGTCATCAATTTTGCATATTGAATAGAAAATAACAAGCAAATGTGTAACATAGTCTGGATAATTTTTGTAATTACCCTAAGTCACTCAAATCAAACATATTGGTGAGTAAAAAAAAGACTTTTTTTAATTATAAAAAAAGGAACAAAATTTAATAGCTCATAAGTGGTGAATTAAAATGAAATTACACACTTGTACACATTTGAGGAGAACTGTTCCACGTGCCACCATTGATACGGCGATGCCACCTATGCAGGGAAGTCAACTATTCAATCCATCTTATTTCATTTATTATTTAATTTTTATTTTATTGAACTTCCTTAGATAAAACTGAAAGATATGTACTAGTTGGGATAGGCCCATCTACTAGTTTATTTAGTAATAATATGAGAATATTATGTTAGCCCATTTATTAGGTCTATGGGCTCCCAAACCAATTACATTTGCCAATCACAATCTTATGAACGTGTCTTCATTCTGGAAGAATGAGAGACACGTTTCTTCACCTCCACCGCTTCTTCTTCTTTGTGAAGAAGACTTTCATACACAGATTAATATTCCTAGCATTTTGAGAATTTGTAGAAAGCAAAAAGATTAGAGCTTGCTATCTGGATTTGCAGTCACGTGGACTACTTAGTCTTGGATTGTTCCATCTTGCCTCCGATTCAACATACCACAGGAGAAAGGTGAGTTCTTTCTCTATGCTTATAATTTATGAATCTGACGGATAAATCTTGATCCGGATTGTAGATGTTAAGCTTCTGTTGCGTTCCAATCTACAATTACTTACAGTGGTATCAGAGCCTAGGGCTTGATTTATCATTTGATTCATGTTCTTGTTTGTGTAATTTTTGAATTGAGGCAAACACCCAGGATTCACCGACGTTGGACGCCGGTGTAATCACGGCCTGCTGCTGGGCAGCAAATGTGGTTTGGATTCCGTTGAAGCATCGATGGCTGTCCGTTATTCGACAACGGCGCAGAGCATCAAAGGGGAAAACTAATTAGCACCTCAACTTGTATGCTGCTGGGCAGCGAAAATCTGCTGCTCTGTTGCAGAGTAGCATTTTGTTGGGTAAGTTTTTATTATTTAAATTCTTGTTTAAGTTTCTCTTTTAAAGAGTTGATGCAAGTGGAATGAAATTAATTTTGTATACATTTTTTTGTAAAGAACTTCATGTTCTTTTCGTGAAATGTGGTATGAGTGATGAGTGTAGAAATTTTGTTGGACAAAATTTTATAAACTTTTTCTCTTGCTGCTGTACAAAATGATGGGGATAAAAACAATTATTTTGTTTGACAAACTAATATGCTAAATCAATTCTCCATCTATGTTGATGGAGATAAAGCAGTAGTAATCTTTGCAAATGGGCAATCATTAGGTTGATTTTGGTTGGATTAATTTAAAAAAAAAATTGAAATAGTTCATGCCATATAGTTTGCAATGAGTGATCTGTAGTGAGTCAATTGTATTGAATGACCAATTTGAGTTGGGAAATTTCATAATTTGGGTTGACTTGGTTGGCCCAATACTCATGGTCCAAATTTTAATTGAATTAAAAACCCAGTGCTGCTGCAGCCTATGGTTCGACCATATAAACTCGATTTTGAATTGAGTTCTTTCAAAGTTCAAAAATATTATTATTATTATTTTAGAAGTAATGATAATAATATTAATTTGGAATTAATATAAATATTTTGAATTTGAAATATTAACTTAGAGTTAATATCATTATTTTGGAAAAAATGAAAATATTTGGAATATTAAATCTCACATTAATTTGATTAATGTAATTTATTTAGCAAGCATGATTATTTGTTTGTTTGATTATGCATGCTTTACTATAGTAGTTTAGAGTCCGTATTATTGTCTGGGTAGGCGGCGTGATAAACTGAGATTTTACACTAATTCTGGTACACTTTTGTGTTGAGTTTGAATTGTTTTTGGTGTGTTTTATATCAGTTTATGTGTGTTTTCATGCATTTGGAAGTTTGGTATTACTTGTGCGAATTTTGCAGGAATTGTACTTGGAAAGATGGTGATTGAACGAAGTATGGAAATCCTGGAAAATACGTGGAAAAATGGCCAAGAATCACGGTCCACGTGGCAGCTCGCGGGTGAAGACCTCGGCCATTAACTGTCGAATCGCGACAGAGGCTGGGGTGCTATGAGGAAAAGTCACGAGTCGCGAATGAGACCGCGAATCACCGAGGGCCATTCACTGTGTGATCGCGACAGAGGAGGGGGTCATCTTTGCAATATTCGCGACCCGGTCGCGAATATCCGAAGAGCTCGCGAATTTTGTGATAGCTGGATGCCACGTGGAGTCGCGACCTGAGTCGCGACCGACATGCTCGGGAGCGAGCTCGCGAATTTTAATGGCGGTGCAGCTTGTGGTTTCCTACTTTGGATCAAATTCTTACTTAGTATTTAAGGGTTGAAATACAGGAAATTTACACAAAATTCATCCTACCTAAAAGTTACCAACAAAGAGTTGCTGCAGAGAAAAGAAGACGCGAAGAACAAAGACCAAGGGATTCAAGAGTGTTCAAGATCAAAGCCATAATAGAATCTCCGGGTTTTATTTATTTTATTCTTAGAATACAATGTTTATTTTGTGGATTGTTTAAGTTGTTTATTTTGCCATGGATAGCTAAAACCCTAGTATTCTAGAGTTGGATTATGATTTATTTATGAAGTTCTTTTGATTCATATTATTTGGTGTCTATGATTTAATTATGTTTTGATTATTCCTGTTTTCTCTGTATTATTTACTTGATCACTAAATGATACAATTTGATGTGTTAATCCATAATTCGAGAGATGAGTTTTAACACAAGATCTGGAATAATTAACTGGTTAGTCAATATCACTCGAGAGAGTTGCGATTAATTTAGAGAACGATAAATCTTTGGAACCATTAGGAATTGCATGATAGGTATTGAACGGAGACATTAATATTTGTTGTGTGATCTACAATCTAGGCGCTTCGAGAGAAGGTTTAGAATACATAAATGATTGTTCTAGCATGATTTAAATCCCAACATAGACATTAAATGGATTGATTAAGAGAATGGATTAAATAATGATTATCCAATCCTAGAGTGCGTCTTTTTCTTCAGTGTTTGATTTATCTGTGTTGATTTCTCTGTGGTAATTTAGTTTATTTATTATTTTTAGTTTTAATTACTTAAATCCAACCATGTTTGATAGTCTAGATAATTGCGAGGGGTTAAATTGAATAACTAGCAGATTAAATCTTAAATCCCTGTGGATACGATACTCTTGTTCACCGCTATCCTATAAGTCTCGCTGTACACTTGCAGTTAGGGTGAAAATAAATACCGAACACGGCGCCCAGTATTTGTGGTCCACATATTTATGTCTGGGTAGGCGGTGCCCAGTATTTGTGGTCCGCATATTTATGCCTGGGTAGGCGGCGCCCGGTAATTGCTAGAAACAATATTTGGTATTGTTTTGCAGTTAGAATCACATGATAAAATCCTCGATGAAAACTAAGTCTTTATTTGATAGAATTACGTCGTCCATTATAATTGACTGAGAATAACGTTTTTTCGGTTAAGAGTATTTACACCCTAGTGTTTACTCAAAATCGACATTACTTAAACTCTTTCATAGATGCAATTTAATTGCGATCGCATAATGGAGGTGACTTAACTAGATGTATTTTGGCGCCTCAGTGTCCAAAATAATCTAGTGGCATAGACTCGTTAGACGAATCAACCGAGAATTATAATTATTGTAATTATAATTGGTTTGGAGACCTACTGAATTATTTTATTGTGGTTATCAGCCTTAGCGAACGCTGCAATAATTTGAGTTTGGATCTCGGCCACTAAGATTTATATTTGATATAAATTCGTATTTTATGTTGGGGTTATAAAATATGTAAAAATTAGTGAAAACTAATCAAAATATCATGTCTTGTTTGATTAGTTATGTGAATGTGATCTTACTTGTTTTGATTCTAAATCTATCTATTTTTTTTCAGATAAAAATGTCTTTAAATACAATGAAATGTTTGTTGGAAACAAATAAGTTGATTGGATCAAACTTTCCGGATTGGCTACGAAATTTGCGATTAGTGCTAAGGATGGACAAGATTGAGTACGTCTTGGACGAACCAATCTCTGTCATCCCCAATGAAGCTTCTGAGGCCTTCAAATCGTTTGATAAGGGCCGTCATACGAAGCACATCGATGATGCTACTTCTGCTCAGTGTATCATGTTAGGGTCTATGACTTCTGAGTTGCATAGACAACATGAGTACATGTTTCCCTATGAAATGCGTATGCACCTGGAGAGTCTCTATGCTGCTCAAGCAAAAACAGCAGAGTATGAGATACTCAGAGATCTCTTCAGGAGCAAGATGCATGAAGGGGACAAGGTCTCGGACCATGTCTTGAAGATGATTGGTTTGATTGAAAGGTTGGCTACGATTGGAATCACGCTACCTGAGAGTGTCTCAATCAGTCTGATTTTGCAGTCATTGCCTCTGTCGTTTGAGAACTTCATTGTGAATTTCAATATGAACAACACGAAGGCTACACTGCCTGAGCTTCATAATATGCTGAGGACTTTTGAGTCGTCCACTACTAAGGGCAAAACAGTTCTTATGATCAATTTATCTGCTAATTCTAACTCAAAAGGTAAGAAGAAGCAGAAGAATAAAGGATCTAAGAAAGTTGTTTTCAAGCCTAAGGGTGGAGTTCAAAAGAAACAGAAGTTATCAAAGGATGAATGCCTCTTCTGTCATGAGAAGGGGCATTGGAAGAAAGAATGTGCGAAGTTTAAGGCACTAGGTGCTTCCACTTCAAACAAAGGTACGTTTATCTTTGGTAAATTTGTCAATGAGATAAATGTCATTGAGATAAACATATCTATAAACAATTCACAATCTTGGGTATTAGATACCGCTTGTGGCTCACACATTTGTAACAATGTGAAGGGGCTAACTGACAGCAGAAAGGTGAGACCGGGGGAGGTCGATCTACGCGTGAGAAATAAAGCAAGAGTTGCTGCTAAACGTGTGGGGACCTATAGAATAGATCTACCTACGGGTTATAGACTAGATCTGTGTGACTGTTATTTTGTACCCTCTTTATCGAGGAATATAATATCCATTTCTATGTTAGACATAGAAGGGTTTTCCACAACTTTTGCTAATAGGACTTGTACCTTTTCACTTAATGAAGTTGTTTATGGGAAATCGCCTCTTATGAATGGTTTATATGTGCTTGAATGCGAACAAAATATTCTCAATGTGCAAAACAAATGACCTAAAATGAGTAATGCGAATAATATGACCTATCTTTGGCATTGTTGACTAGGTCACATCAATGAGAAACGAATAGCAAGGTTGAGAAAGTTAGACTATCTCACATCATTTGACTTAGAGTCTTATGGTGCTTGTGAATCATGTCTCAAAGGGAAAATGACAAATAAGCCACTTTCTGGGAAAGGGTCACGGGCCAAAGATGTACTTAAGTTAGTTCACACAGATGTGTGTGGACCGTTCCAAACTCAAGCACGAGGTGGATATTCGTTCTTCATAACTTTCACAAACGATTTCTCTATGTTTGGATATGTATATCTTTTGAAACACAAATCAGAAGCCTTTGAGAAATTTAAGGAGTTTAAGTTAGAAGTCGAGAAACAATTAGGTAAGAATATCAAAGCTCTTAGATTAGATCGAGGAGGAGAATATTTGAGCCATGAGTTTATTGATTACTTGAAATCACATGGAGTCTAATCTCAATGGACACCTCCAGGGACGCCCCAATTGAATGGGGTTTCCGAAAGGAGAAACCGAACTTTATTAGATATGGTTCGTTCCATGATGAGTTTCGCAAATCTTCCAATATATCTTTGGGGTCATGCTTTAAATAGCGTTGCTTACATTCTGAATAGGGTTCCAAGCAAATCAGTTGAGAAAACACCATATGAGATATGGCATGGCCAAAAGCCTAAACTTATACATGTGCGAACCTGGGGTTGTCCAGCATATATAAAAAAGATGTTAACTGATAAGCTAGAATCTAAAAGTGAAAAATGTTACTTTGTGGGATATCCTAAGGAAACACGAGGATATTATTTCTATTTTCCTGGAGAACATAGAATCATTGTTTCCAGGAATGCGACGTTTCTTAAAGAAGACTTGGTCTACAAGGAACAAGTTCGTTGTGAAATAGATTTTGATGAAATTCAAAACCCTCAAAAGAACATAGAGGTTGAAAACTTGTCAAATGATTTGAACAATGATTCAATGAGAGCTTCTCATAATCTTGTATGGAATGATGTGTCGCTTAGAGCACCATCTACATTCAATGCGATTGAAATTGAAGAGAATGCAGAAATGCAAGATTCTTCAATTCAAAGGGGAGATGTGACGAGATTGGATGTTAAAGAAGCTGAACCTCCACTAGTTCAAAACATAGAGCCTGCACAAATGCAAATTCAACGACGTATAGGACAAAGAGAGCGTAGACCAGTGCAAAGACTGAATCTATTGGTCAGGGACCAAGAAGATGAAGAATTTATAATTGGTGATGATCTTCTAAACTATAATAAAGCTATGTTAGACATAGATTCTGTGAAGTGGCAAGAAGCCATGAAATCAGAAATGGACTCAATGTACATAAATCAAGTTTGGAATTTGGTTGACTTTCCTAAAGGGGTAAAACCCGTTGGATGCAAATGGATTTTCAAGAGGAAAATCGATGCATATGGAAAGGTACAAACCTACAAGGCTAGGTTGGTGGCAAAAGGGTATAGTCAACGCGAGGGCATTGACTATGATGAGACCTTCTCGCCAGTTGCCAAAATCAAGTCCATTAGTATTTTACTTGCAATAGTTGCTTACTATAACTACGAAATTTGGCAGATGGATGTGAAAACCGCATTTCTCAATGGAGAACTTAAGGAAGATGTCTATATGAATCAACCTGAGGGTTTTACATCGAATTCTACACCAAATGATGTATGTAAGTTGCAAAGATCTATTTATGGACTAAAGCAAGCTTCCAGAAGTTGGAATATATGCTTTGACAAATCTATCAAATCATTTAACTTTGTCAGAAGCAAAGAAGATCCTTGTGTTTATAGTAAACGCAGTAGAGGAAATATTGTTTTCATTATTATATATGTCGATGATATATTAATAATGGGAAATAATGTGCCAATGTTGCAATCCGTGAAAGAATGGTTAGCAAGTTCTTTTATAATGAAGGACTTGGGTGAAGCTTCCTATATTCTTGGAATTAGGATCTATCGTGACAGACCTAAGAGGTTGATAGGGCTATCACAATCAACATACATAGATAAAGTATTGAAACGCTACTCCATGGAAAAATCCGGCAAGGGTTTTCTACCAATGGGACATGGCATAATCTTATCAAAGAAGGGTTGCCCTTCTAATGATGAAGAGAGAAAACGCATGAATGTTGTTAAATATGCTTCGGCTATTGGATCCATCATGTATGCCATGACATGCACTAGGCCAGATGTGGCTTTTGCACTTAGCATTACAAGTAGATATCAGCAAGATCCCGGTGAGATTCATTGGAAGGCAGTCAAGACTATTCTTAAGTACCTTAGAAGGACTAAAGAATACTTCTTAGTCTATGGTGGTGAGCAAGAGTTATTGGTTTCTGGGTATACCGATGCTGGCTTTCAAACAGACCATGATGACTATAAGTCGTAGTCCGGATATGTCTTCATTCTCAATGGTGGGGCAGTGAGTTGGAAAAGCTCCAAACAACAAACTACTGCCGATTCAACTACCGAATCCGAGTATATTGCTGCATCTGAAGCTTCCAAGGAAGCTGTTTCCATTCTAGAGTTCTTGAAAGAACTAGCTGTAGTTCCAAGTGCCTCAAGTCCAGTATCATTGTATTGTGACAACACTGGAGCCGTTTCACAGGCAAAGGAACCAAGAGCCACGAATAGGAACAAACATGTTCTAAGGAAATATCATCTGATCAAGGAGATAGTAGAAATGGGTGATATAAAAATAGAACGAGTACCCACAGAAGATAACATTGCTGATCCATTAACCAAGCAGTTGTGTATTCAGAAACATAACAAACACTTAGAGAGCTTGGGTATTAGATATGTTGGAGATTGACTTTAGTTAGTGGGAGTTAAATATTTATGTCAAGAAACATTTTGTATTAAGACATATATATTTTATCACATTCTCAATATTTTGTTATATTTTATGGCATGATGCATTTATTTGAGTAATGGTTTAAAATGTTTGATTTATTCATATAAATGTTCCCGTGAGTTAATATTGTTGCTAATTCAGTGGGAGTTTAGCAATGGAATATAACTCTAAAATTTACTCCAACTAAGGATCATCAAGACAGGGATATTGATGATATGTTATAAGTTGGCATGTGATCTGTATAACATTCTTAGAGAATGTAGTTGTTCCCACGACTATGAGATATTAGATATTCGTAATAGATGCATGGATACTTTGGAGAGTATTAGTATACCCTACTGATTAATCATTTGTTTTTAGTGTCTATGATTATTGGTGTGTGGATATATGATAATCCTTTGACTTGAGGACAATATTGTTTTGCTTATAAAAGGATGTACTTTGACCAAATACAATGCTTGCACTCCTCTTGGGGTAGATACGGTTTGTGTTGGGTACATCTGGATATAAGAGAAGATGATAGTTGTGCCAAGAATAGGATTCATTCCTCGTCTAAAGTTTCGAGTAAACACTCAATTTCTCTATATTATTTGACTGTCAGACACTGGCCAGTGCAAAGGATATGTTCAAACTTTTGAAGTTGAATATAATCTTTATGAGGTCATATAAGAATGATGAGATACATTGTTTGAGCTAGTAGAAAGACACTTGCAAATTCTAGGCTCAAACAAAGTGGTTCAAGAATGAAAGGATGTCATTATTTCACATAAATGTTAAGTTTACTTGAAAATCCATGTAAACACGCTTCACATATTGGGTTCACCATACAACGCAGTCTAGGAGTTTTGTATGGACCTTAATTTGATTATTGACGATAGTGAAGGCCTAAGGGTCACACTTTGTTGATTGCAATCCGATTAATGATGTATTGAGAGAGTTGTGTCTTATGTTAGAGCAACTAGTCCAAGTGGGAGATTGAAAGATATGTACTAGTTGGGCTAGGCCCATCTACTAGTTTATTTAGTAATAATATGAGAATATTATGTTAGCCCATTTACTAGGTTTATGGGCTCCCAAACCAATTACATTTGCCAATCACAATCTTATGAACGTGTCTTCATTCTGGAAGAATGAGAGACACGTTTCTTCACCTCCACCGCTTCTTCTTCTTCTTTGTGAAGAAGACTTTCATACATAGATTAATATTCCTAGCATTTTGAGAATCTGTAGAAAATAAAAAGCTTGGAGCTTGCTATCTGGATTTGCAGTCACGTGGACTACTTAGTCTTGGATTGTTCCATCTTGCCTCCGATTCAACATACCACAGGAGAAAGGTGAGTTCTTTCTCTATGCTTATAATTTATGAATCTGACGGATAAATCTTGATCCGGATTGTAGATGTTAAGCTTCCGCTGCATTCCAATCTACAATTACTTACAAAAACTTCCTTAAAATACATTATTTATGGTTTTTTTTGCTCATATAATTTACAATTATTTGCTATTTAATCTTTCAAAACCCAAAATTGCCTTACTGTTCATTATTAACAATCGTTAAATAAATTCCTAAAAAAAACACATACACAATTGTTATATAAAAGCCAACTCCGGATAAAATATATCCAGACATAAACTAACTGTCCTAACATGTGGTGAATTTTTATTTTTCTAATTTGGTCAAATTTTTATTTTTATTTTTCTAACCTGGTCGAGTCTGTTAGACGGGTAGCAAACATCAGAGGGTCTGATATGAGAATTTGTCTTTTGCTAATATTTTCTCCCTTATGCTCTGTTTAGATCATTAGATTGGGGGAAATAATTTAAATAATCCGGACTCATCAAATATTTAAGAATTAGTCCACACTATAATGTGAGTTCAAAGTTGGCATTTTAAGAAGTTTGGAGAATCAGTTATGAAATTGAAAGAATTTGCTTGATTGTTAAAATGAAAATTAATGTTTTAAAAAACAAATATTGACCAATCCCTCACCTCATTACCTAAACAAATTAAATAGCGTTCTAAACCCCGACTTTACACGAATAAATCTTTGTATTTCTGTTTGCTATTCTTTTCAAGAAACAAAGTAGGACATAATTTTCTGATCCCATCTATTTGTACATGTATAAATATGTTAAGCTCTGCACTAATTTAACATGTTTGGGAGGTTCATTCATAGTAGTATAGGCACCATCATAAGAAGACAATTCAACTAGGCTATAATTAAATGAAAAGAGCATCAACTCAATCCAAAAGTGTTGGTAAACTCTTACACATGCTCTGAATTAAGCAACAACAAAAAAGAAAAAAAAAAGAAAGAAAAGAAAGGTACTAGCCAAACACATCATTTCCTATGGCAAAAGCTACTGCCCTTTCTGCAGTTGGAGAGGATTTTGACATTCTCAAAAGTTTCTGTGCCAAAACCAACAAATTTGATGGCATGATTTGTTTTACTCGGAATACCATCTTTTCTAGGTTGTTCGCGTACTTCAACACAATCTCTATCAATGGAAATATCGAGTTGTCACCCCCGGACCAGGTAAACTCGACTCTCCTCAGCTGCAGTAGAAAGGACTTGGGAAGATTTGTTCCGAACTTCACTTTACTCTCTGCATCAAAATTGAGCGACTCTCCAGCCTCCATTTCGTCTTGAAGGACTAATCTATTAAGTTCAGTGAAAATCGGAAGAAGATCCATTATTTTGTCGTGCTCTTCGAAACAAACATTGAGGTGTATAAGAACTTGACATTGGGAAATGGTGAAAGCAAATCTTTCTTTTTCATGTCTCCAAGCGCTTGGTCTAACAATAAGTTGGAATAATGCATTCAAAATAAGAAGATAATGAATTTATTGAACAAAGACCACGAAAAAAGAAAATGGCAATTCAATCATTCAAATAAGCATTGCTTCAAGTAATTCCCTCAAATAAGATGAATGTATTCAAGAATTCCTTATCAATTATAAGCTGCAATTATTATGAAGCTAATGACAAGTAAAGCAAGGTCCACATATTGATATATACTCATACATAAAAGCTTAAAAATAGAATTGTAACGAACGAACAAGATCGACAATGAAATCTTTATCAAGTGGATTCATAATCATATGAACTATTTATCTGTATTAATCTATCATCATAATGTAAGACATTCATAGGAAGATGTTACCAAGAAACCGAACCTTGATGCACCAATCTGACAGAGTGACATTCTCAACATATTTGATGGTTTGGTAAGATCTGCCTCAATATTTCTCCAAGAAAATCTTTCCCAGAAAGCCACACACAACCAGTAAACCCGGAAGTTACTTCAGTTAAAGAAGACGAGACATCCATCAGCAAACACTTGCTATATGGAACTCCTGAAATTGATAACGCTTCAAGATTTGGTGACCAGATTCTCAGCTCTATATCCCTCGACGGTTCATCATCATCATAACATATATACTTATCAAAAAAATAATGAAATTTATTTTTATTTAATTTTTTACCTAAAAAATTCAATTTGTATTTATTTTTATTTTTATTTAATTATTTTTTTCATTTTTTATTTGGTTATTTAAAAAAATGTGAATTTTTATTTCTATTTTCGAATAGGGTCCTATACTATCAATTTGGTTAAAATGAGGTCCATGTACTATTAATTTGGGTCCCAGAGATTGAATTTTAATCAAATTGACAGTACATGGATCTCATTTTAACCAAATTGATAGTACACGGACTTCCTTTTAATCAAATAAAGTAGAAGGACCAAATGCGGAAAAATTTAAAAGTACAAGGGCCTAAAACAGTGTTTTGCCAATTTTAATTGAAGAAATTCACACACACACACATATATTCCAAACATAGGATAATTAATATGTACTATTCATTTTCCTGAGAATCATATTCATATTTTCAGATAATTTTACTTTCTTAACAACCAAAAGAGCCATGAGGGCTTTGGTTGTCTCAAAATATGATTTATAAGAATGTACGCATGAAGAAAATGAATACCAACAGATTCCTTATCCTATGTATAAAAAAAAAGTATAATTACAAACTTGATACAAAAAAAATGTTGCTTTAATTAGTAATTCTATTATATTTCATTCATCGCATAATTCGAAGGCAACATGTTAATTCTATTGAACTTTGTTGTTCATTCTATCACCGAGTTGTTAATTATTTTGAGTTTGTTATTCCCCTACCACCAAATGCTAAAATGATTGATATAATGATTGAATTTTAATCGGAATCTCGTCGATAAAACTATCAATTTTTTTTTAATTTTTATTTTTTTAAAGTGAAATATTAAAAAAAATTAATAATGATCAATTAAAAAAATGAAGATAATTAAAAATCTAAAAAAATATATTTTCAATTTTATTTTTCATATTTTTTCTTTGTTGACAAATTATAAATTCAAATTTAATAATAATCTATGAAAATAAAAGATAATGGCAAACTCTACTATACATTACCCCAGGCCCAATAAGATCCATACATCCATCAGATGGGTCGGGATCAACGTGGATCGAACCGCATTGACCCGTAAGAAAACTAATAAAATCAGTATCAATTTTTACACTAAAAAGTATCATTTAAAGTTTAAAAAGTATCACTTGTATCATTGAAAAGTAACTGATCTGCTACTTATCTTATATGAGTTTATGTGGTTCAAATTGTAATTTTTGTCATTCCAATTAATGTTTAGAGTTTGGGGGGGGGGGGGCTAGGTTTTTTAGGGTTCATAGTTTTTTTAGGGTTTTTTAGTATTTTTTTTAGGGGTTTTTGTTGTGATTTTTAGGGTTCATGTTTTTTTAGGAGTATTAATCTCAATTAAGATTATATTTATTTCAAAAAATATTAAATTTGTTCACTTTTATTTTAGGATTAACTAATTCCATTTAGGGTATATATTTATTTAAAAATTATATTATTTTTTCAATCACTATTTATATTTGTTTCGAAAAATTAAATTAATTATCGAGCGCAATGCACAAGCCCACGCATTAGCGTTGGGTGAGTGCATTCCGCGAGTCGTCGGATTAAAAAAAATTCATTCACTTTTATTATAGGATCCATTAAATCAATTTTAAGATATATATTTATATTTATTTAAAAAAAATAAATTAATTCATTTCAATTTTTAGGGTTCACTAATTGTATTTTAAGGTATACAAATTTTGGGGGAAAAAGAAAAAAATAAATAAATAAAACAATAAAAAAATCTGAAAAAATAAAAAAAAAAATAAAAAAATCAAAAAAAAAAAAAATTCTGACACGTGTACCCACGCGTGTGAGGTCGACGCGTCCGAAATGGATCAATTTTTTTTAGTGTTGGACCTTATTGGGCCTGGGCCAATTTGATAGGTCCAGACCCATAAATCTAACGTACAAGAGAGTGCCCCAAAGATAATTGGTGAAAAATCAAAAAATAAAATAGTCTGACATAAGATTTTAAGAGAGAATTAATTAGAATACCTATTCTAGACTGATATTCAAAATTTAAGAAAATTGTATTAATTTACTTGTTTTGAAAATTTTGATTATTTTTCAGAATCGTAAAGAAGTAAACAATTACAATACTGAAATTTAAAATTTGAAATCATACTATTTTCTCAGGCCAAATTGATTGCTATCCAAACCAGCCCTAACCGATTTTGACATCATGAGCTGATCTTGGTGACCAGCGCCGATAAATACGGTACCTCTCCCTGCCTACATCCATATATCAATTCTTTTTTTGCATATACAAAACACATCCAATTAAGTAGAAAATAAACATTCCCATATTTGTTTCGAGATTTCCGATTCTAAGAACATCTACAAAAGCTAATGGGATCGGAACTCCAAATTTGACGCGAAAACAACATAATTTTGCTCCAACGACTATACTCTGAAACTCCAATCATGTACAATGTTGTTGTATACTTTAATTTCTTTTTTTTTTCTCTTTTTTAATAGGTTAATTATATATATATATATATATATATATATTGCTTTTTTCCTTTTCTATTTTCTTTTTTCCCTCTCATTATTTTTCCCATTTTTGATTTTTTTTGGTATTTAAAATAATGTTATTTTTAATTATTTATTATTTTTCATTGCAATGTTATTATGTTTTTTATGTTGCAATATTATTAATTTTTATAAATTATAATGATATTTTTGCAAAATTAAGATTCAATAAATACATAAAATTGAATATTATGAAATATTTTTTTAGTACAAAATTCAAAGTAGATTGTTGGAGATGAAATTCACTATAAAATAGAATTGAAAGTGTTGTAAACTGAAACAAACTGTTGGAGATGGCCTAAAGAATATTACCCGACATTAGTGTCAAATTTCACTACAAAATAAATGTTTTTTAGATATAGTATTATTAGAGACGACAAATATTATCATTTATAATGGACTTAAGTAACGACATGTCGTATCCAATTACTATATGTCGTCTCTCTAATTATATTTTTGTGATGACTGTTGACATCATTTAAAATGATTTTTTTAATTTATTTAGTATGAATTTTTAGAGATCCACTATGTATTTGAAACCATATGATGTCATTGCAAAAAATATTTTTAAGTAACCACAATATCGTCATAAAAATATCATTAAAGATGACATTTGATAATTGTAGACGACATGTTATTACTCGAATACATTATATATGACGATATTTATAGTATCTAATAATATTATTGTCTCTGAAGATCATTTTTGATGTAGTGTTTTCCCCCTTCCTCCTCTTTTTCCCTATCGATACCTACTACCGCATTTTCGAAAAGGGGCCACATCCAGCGCCTTTCTTGACTTCTCTCTCACTTTCTGCCTTCCACTCATACCCTCTCTCTCTCTCTCTCTCTGGCAGAAAGGAATTTTCCGTGCGTTTGCCTCAAAGGAGTGCAAGTTAATCAACATAAGATGGACATTTCTAGCACATATATTTACTTAATTATATCACAAGTTATCGTAATATATAGAGGAAAAACCTACAACCTTCTCATTCAACACATAATTAATCTAGCTCCAAAACATGAGAGGCACTGTTTCCATAATAGCTGTATTTATTTTCTTAGCTATGGTTCTTCACGCTTCATCACAAGTTGCAGCTGCTACAGAGACATCCAACACACTTGCAAGTAAGCACTTTTTATCCATCAAAGTATCGAGTGTCCACATCCTTTATTCACACACACACACACATAGGGGGCGGGGGGGAGCTAGGTTCAAGTGAGAATTAAAGTTTAGGAATTAATTCAAATCCTCGGTTGAATTAGATGGTCACAATTTAATCAATTTTTTTAATTAAAGGGAGGCGAAATATTTGTAATATATGATAATTTTAACGAAGTCATGAATATTTTCATAATTTAGAAATTATGTTATATTTTTCGAATGTTAGACATAATTTTACAGAAAAGTAGAGAATGCTTTAAAATATTAATCAATTTTGTCTGACATGTTTTAACATCATTCATATACTATATTGCTAAAAGTTGACCTTTTTGAAGAATTTTACCATAGCAAGATGAATTTTTTTACACTGTTTAATAAATACTGTAAAATCCATGTTATGGTAAAATTCATTGTATTTGGTCAAGTTACTATTTTTCTGCTATTGTGCTAGTTTCCTAATTTTTTTTATTATTTTTTGAATATTTATTTCTTTAAAAATTAAAGGGGTATATTGAGAAATAAATGTTAAAATTAATATTGTTAAATTATTATGATATTTGGGGAGAGGGTGGGAATTTTAATATAACAGGGGCATTTCTTAGAGTATTTATTAAACACGGGAGGTTATATAAATATATGTAGAATGATGTTCTGAGCTAAGGGCGAGTAAACACATTGTTTAGACCCCATTTAACTAAAAAAATATATATATATGTGACATTGCTTTATCTTGAAATAGAGTGGATTAAACTTAATTATAAATAAAATGATGAAGTAAATTCCGTTGTGGGTTTTTATCTGATCAGCTGACAAGAAAAATGAAGAATTTATGGGAAGTAATCGAGACTATGTGTGCCCCTTCGGGTGCTGTAGACGAAGGAATGGAAATAATGGCGCTTATTGCGACTGTTGTGGTTATCCAGCTGCTCAAAAACCCCAACACTGACCTGACCACCCTCCAAATTAAGATATATTTATTTATATGTTCAGGAGATGTTACCTTGATGCTAAATTATGCATTCACTGCAATTATAATATCACAAAATATATCTCAATACTTTTACTTTATATTTCATTAGATCTCTATATGATTTTTTTTGTTTCTAACAAGTCCTTGTATTTTAATGTTTAATTTCATTAGGTCTATATATTGTTACGTCGTTACTATTTGTTACATATTAGGTCCTTAATTATATAAATTTTTCATTTCAATATGTCCTTATACTTTTATACTTAATTTCATGGCCGGGGACCTTGTCTATAGGATTTAATTGCTGGCCGGCCGGTTAACTTTTTTCCGTTAAAAAAAATACTCTCTCCGTCCTGATTATATAGTCCTCAATCCTATTTTGAGGTGTCCCAATTATATAGTCTCATTATGATAAGTAGTGTTATTTTTAATAGAAATGTACAATTATACCCTTGTTAGGTTTTGAAAATTTAAAAAATTAAACATTTAAGTTTTTGAAAGTTGTAAATCTTAAATGTCATTTTAAAAAAAAAAAAAGAGAAACATTAATTAAAATTGACTAACTTAATTTGCATGTAAATTGAATTTGATCAATTCTATTGATATTCATTGTATTTGCACTTCATGAAAATAGAAATAAAAAAAAAACTTTTTTTTTTCGTCTTACATGTATGAATGGGTTTTGGCGCATAGTTTTTTTTAAGAAAAATAATGAAATTTTGGCACAAAGTTTATAAAAATTTAAAATTGAATTTCATAGAAATTTTGTAAGATGTGAGTGACCGTGTGATTTTCTGAGATTTTTTTTTTTTTGAGTTTCAATAGTATAAATTTTTTTAGACTTTTAGATATTGTTAGTTTTGATTTTTATCATTAATTGTATATTTTGTTTATTTAAAAAAAATACATTAAAGTTGAACTAAAATATAAGTTTTTTTATTAATTTTCATTAAATAAGGGTAAAGTTGGAAGTTTAACTTATGTTTCTTTTTTTTTTTGTCAAGAGTAACCCGTAGCAGCTACCGATGTGCGCACTGGGTAAACCCCGCCCCCGTGTAATAGCCTGCAAACCACACATGAGAGGTTAAATATGATAAAATTTTCATTAAATAAGGGTAAAGTTGGAAGTTTAGCTTATCTTTCTTTCTTTTTTTTTTTTTTATCAAGAGTAACCCACAACAGCTACTGAGGTGCGCACTGGGTAAACCCCGCCCCTGTGTAATAGCCTGCAAACCACACATGAGAGGTTAAATATGATACTCCCTCAGTTTCTATATAAACATCATTTTTGATGAATGCACACAAATTAATAAATTAATTAAATTACCTAATGCACCTTTATGTGAATACATTAAATGAGTTAAACATAAATGTTTAAATGCATTAAATGAGGGTAAATACGTGGAAAATGTGAATTTTTTGTCTCGAATTTGTAGAATGACACTTTTTTCATAAATGGAGGGAGTATGATATTTTTTGGTCTACAATCGGTGTCTCTTTATGTCTCATTTTTCATGTTTATAAATTTTTGCAATAATTATTTCTCTTAAATTAAAATTTGAAGTGGGATAACAAAATTATATATATGTGGGTGTGCACGTGTGTTCGTATATAATGTTTTTTAATACATATATATTTATGCACATATCATGCTAAATTTACAATATTGTTTATATAATTATTATTTATGTAGAATATAAGATAATTGAGTATTTGTGTTCTTAGTAGGGACTAATTTATGATAATTGAAAATATTATAAATATTATATTTTCATTGAGTTTTAAATAATGATGATATAAAATCACTACGATCTATCCGGATCAATTTGATCCACTTGAATTTGTTGACATAAAAATACAAACCGCAATATCATGATGCAAATTAAGTAATCGTTCATAATATATAAAATATAACAAATTTGTATGGGAATTGAACACTCACAATTAACAGTTAATACTAAATATTAGTAATTTATATTAGTAATAACATTTCAAAAGATGTATCGTACTCAAAATACTATAAGCCAATTAATATCATATATTATTATGTCGCGGTGCTTAACTTTTTTTCCCCTTTACAATAATATTTCTATTTGCTTAGAGATATAATGTTATTTTTTCTTGATATTTCAGATCAGCCTTAATCCAATTAAAAATATGAGCATATAAAAATTAAAGACATATTTAGTACATAGCAAAATGCCAAAAATACTCTTACCATAAACTTTGTTGAACTTGTATCGAATATTCATTTCATGAAGTGTTGATCAACTGTAAAATTTTTCTTTCTTTCTTTATTTTTTCTTTCTGTATCTGAAGAACTTTCTCTTCAAACCCAATGGAGCTCCATAGCAGAAATTATGTTGGATGGATGAAGATATTTACCATCCTGCTCATACGAAAAAGAAAAGAGTTGATTCGGCTTATTATTTGCAAAATCTAGAAGTTGGTATTACAATATAAAATAAGTAATGCAAACATGCAATGTAAAGCAAAGCACAAAATAAAAACTTGGCTATACAAATTAAAAGATGAATATTACAATATGTATAGGTAAAATGGATCCAAACTTGAGACATAAAATGCAATGTAATCTTATTTATAGGCGAAAAATGGTTCCATACTTTTAAATTTGAATTTTGAATTGAACTCCAATTTTCTAGCTTTTCATTTTCCAAAATGAAAGGTGACCACCTAAACTCAACAACCACAATATTCTCTAAATTTTAAGGCTTTGCATGCATGATGTTGAATCGACAGTTTTGAGCGGCCAATTTGAGAGGGAAATTTTTGCAAGACAACTCTCATTTAGTATATAATATATATAGATATAGATATAGATTTTTAATCTACGTACAAGTAGAAAAGAGACTATATAATCAGAACGGAGGGAGTAAAACATTATCAATTAATATTTAATTCAACTACAAATCATGTCCTAGAATTAGAATATTATGCATGCATGCACTTAGATACAAAGTTTAATTATATGCATATTTCTTGTTCTGTTAGGCATGGAAGTAATGAATTGAAGTTGAAGATATATACAAAACCATGAATATATATTCTACTAGCTTGATAAATATTATCAGTTGAAAGTTCTCATTAATTAATTAGAATAAATTAAATAAGTGAGACATTTGTTTTGAAGTAGAGAGTTTCATTAAATATTTAATAATATTAATTTAAATATTTGAATGGTATTGTTAGAGTCGGTTGACGTGTGTTGAATTTTGGATTTTCTTTTTGTGACGTTGAAAATTTTGAATTTTGTTCCAGCAATCCAAATTTACGAAAAAAATGTAACCTATTCTATTCTATATGATCCTATCACTTTAGGCTACGAATAATAGCAACCACTCCAATCATCCAATCACCCAATAATTTTAATATTTAATTAATTTATTTATCTTCCACATCATTAATATTCATCCAACCCAACTACATCTATTTTACATTTTTTATCCATGACCACCCAACCACACCATTATATATAATTATTTTGTTTTGTTTTATTTTATTTTCTTTTAAGATTAAAATATTACTTATAATAAAAATAATATAAAAAATTATAATTATAACAAGAAAATGAAAATATTCAAAAAAGTAAAATCGAGCAATAAATATAAATAAATAGTCAATACCAAAAATATTACAAACTAAATTAATAACATAAATTACTACATACTTCACACCAATTAAATTACATAGAAAACTAGAGAAAAAATAATAATTTTAAAGTGTGTTGAAATATAACGAAATTAATGTCTATTTATAGAAAATGAAAAAAATATGAATTTTGGTATATTTTTTATTTATTTTTATTATATTTTATATAAAAAATATATCAATTTTATATATATTTCAAAATAAAATTAATTAGCCAATAGGATATGTGTTGGCCAAAAGAGTGGTTGAGAATAGACCTTCAAAGGTCAAAAATGGGGGAGATCGACCAACCGCTTTTCAATTTTCAGATTTTTTTTTTATTACGTGGAGGCGACCACTGACAACGCAATTGCTGTTAAACATAGTCTAAGAAGTGTACTATATCTAGGGATGGCAATCGGGTACGGCGGGCACGGATAGTGGCCATCTATGCCCGTACCCGCGAGCGAAGGCCGTACCCGCCACCCGACTCGCGACCCGCGACGGGTACCTTCCGCCACCCACACCCGCCACCCGCGGATACCCGCCACCCATCGGGTACCCGCTAACCCGCCACCCGCGAACCATAATTTAAATCTAAATTAATGACAAATTTAACACAAATAAAAAATTCACCACAAATCACATTGTTCAAATCCACATATTTCATCAAATTTCAAATCCATAAATCACAATCACAAAGTTCAAATCCTTTAATTTTTGATGGCTCGATTATTATAACTGCAATTGAACTATACGGGTAGTCGGGTATTTCATGGGTATTTTTCACGGGTAAACGGGTTTCACGGGTACGGATAGTAACTATCCAAACACATACCCGCGAACTAAATGGATAGTGAATTCTAACTACGAAACTACCCGTGGATACCAAATACCCCTCAAACCCGCACCTATTAGGATCGGGTACCCGCGGATATCCGTTACCCGCTGGTAAATTGCCATCCCTAACTATATCAACCCCTTTCACCTTTCTTCTAACAGCGCACCATTCTTTTGTATTTTAGTTCTGCCGGTATTGGGGCGAGATGATAGAAATTCAGAATACAACACCACAAAATCATCAAAATTGGTAAAAAAAAAAACAGAATACATAAACACAAAATCATCCAAGTTAGTAAGAAAATAATATTTTCGTTATAGTTTAATAATGCTGAAAATGTCGGTTGTACGCCACGGTGGACTCCAACCCATCAAACAAATATAATCGAGTCTTCATATATATTAATCTCGTGGATATGAGCTTGTACATTTTGGACATAATTAAATATAACAAAACTATTTTAGGCTTATTTATTCCAAATCGATATATATCCCCATCAGTTTATATAGATATTATATTGCAATCTTAACATAGATATAGATTGCATTTTACCGAAAAAACAAAAACTATTGCAGGACACGTGTAGGACGTTGAGGTTGGGTATGCGTTACATGAGATGCCATGTTGGAATAATTTTCCCATTCCTCCCTCCCTCGGTCTCCCTTACCTTTTTCCCTATCGACCTACTACCATGCACACTGCAGCTTTTCTTGACTTCCCTCTCTCTCTCTCTCTCTCTCCAAAAATGTTAGATACAATTAAGGTGCATTTGCCTCAAAAGGAATGCAAGTTAATCAAGACAAAGATGAACATATCTAGCATATTAATTACCGTCCGTCACAGCTGCCTGAAGCTAAATATATAGAGGGAAAACCTACAACCTTCTCATTCAACACATAATCTGCAAAACATGAGAAGCTTCGTTTCCAAATTACTTGTATTTATATTCTTAGCTATGCTTCTTCACGTTTCAACACAACTTGCAGCTGCTACACTTGCAAGTAAGTACTTTCTTTCTATCATAATGTCTATGTTTATTTAATTCGTATATATATATATGTGTGTGTACGATATAGTATAATATTTGTGACATTGATTAATATTTCTCCTATCATTGATTTTAAGTATAATTTATTTTCTATACATTTCTAAATACTTTGAAATTGAGTTGTTTTTTTTATTTAATTTAGTGACACTTTAAAAAAGATTAATATATATGTATATATGCACAAGCACATTCTTTAATTTGGACCTTTGAAGGTGCCATTAAAATGAAATGTTACCATTAATTTTATATTTTTACCTTGAAATAGACCGGACAAACATTAATTTATTTAAAAATAAAATGGTGGATTTTATCTCAGGAGACAATAAAAATAAAGATTTTATGGGAATTCATCGACATTATAGGTGCCCCTTCGGTTGCTGTGGACGTGGAACTGGAAAAAGAGGCTTTTATTGCTATTGCTGCGTTTATCCTCGCGAAAAGCCCCATAATTAATTAGATATATAGTTATTAATGTATATACAGTATGTCTAAACTTTCATTCATTTCCCAGCTTTCTTACTATCTCTGTTCAAAAATGATTTTTTAATTAAGGAGATGTTATGTTGATATTATGCGTATATTATTCGTTCACTGAAATTGATGTATTGACTACAAGTTTGTTTGCACACTATTTCAATGCAAGAGTAATTAATATTTAATACTGATATATATGAAAGTGATGACTGATGAATACTACTGTCTACAGTCTTCCACTGACCGGAATTGGGGACAAAAACAAGGGTACGTAATTTGCAAATTGGTCCTCAATTAATAACCAAGTTGCAGATCGGTCCAACATGTACATGTTTGACTTAACTTCTGTGAAATTACGATCAGACCCCACTACCTCGAAACAGCATAAAGATTTGTAGAATTTCTTCCCAAATTCACCTAATAAAAGAAAAGTAATTAATTACATCTTATTAAAATCTAACAAAGAGAATTTAGTAGTCGGTCATCTCTAACAGTCTGCATTATAATAGATCTTCTCTATCAATAGTCGGCACTACAATTGTACACCAAAATAGAATATTTCATAATATTCTCTTTTCAATTATTTAAACTTTTTTTATAATTATTAAACATATAATATATGCAATTTCATCTAATAGGATATTTATGAATGTAAAAATAAATTAGCATTTCATAATAATATATTAAAATTTATTTAAAGTAATAAAAAATGAAACTAATTACAACTTTACTTAAATATTATTTTCATTCAAAAATGCTTATTTATTTACAGATTCAAAAATCAATCACAAAATACAATTTTTTTTAAATAAAATAAAATGCCCTCGTCGCCGTCCTTTCTTCACCACCCCACATTCAACTTTCTGTCTCTCCTCTCCCTTGAAAACCTCCATATTCTGCAACTCGTAATTTTTTGGTAACCCACAACTCCAAAAGAAAAAAAAAAGAAGCGAAGAGAAATAGGAAAAAAAAAACACTAAATTGACCAAGAAAAAAGAAAAGAAAACAACAGCAAAAATTATCCCGTTGAGGAGAGAGAAACGCCAAATGTGGTGTCCCTCTCTCTTCTCCCTCATTTTGCCGTCGTAGATGCTGTGGGTGGCCTGCCACTGGAGCACACAAAAACTGCAAACGTTGTTGGAGATGATCTCAGTAGTCTAAAGGTCTCAAGTTTGAATCACAACACCAATACCACTAGGTGTGAGTCATTCAAATATATTTTTCAAATATGATTTACCTTCCTTGTGTGGTTAGCAGGTTATTACACAATGACAAAGTTTTAGCGACTGCAGGTTACCCATCGACATAAAAAAAACAGGAAATACAAATACAATTCGGTAAAATAAATTTATTTGGTCATATATTTCATTCCATCTATTAAAAAAAAGGGGCAAAGGGCCAAATAAGCACCCAAACTATATGTCAAGTCTTATCTAGACAATGAACTAATTTTTGGTTCAAATACAAACATAAACTAATTAAAAAGTACAATCGGCCACCTTAACTATTCAAAATATATCAAATTCACATTTTTATTTTAACACCGTTAGTTTTTTTCATTAAATAAAATGCGCATAAATTCATAGACCTAATTATAATTTATTAAGAGCATGATACCATGTAATGTGGTATAGTTAGAAAGCCCTCGACATTGCCTTTTTAATTATACTCTCAATTTGTCAATTGGGTGTTAAATGATAGAATAATTACATGGAGAAAATATTGATGATGAGCATTTATATTACGCATTAAATTTTAAATCTCAATATCGATTCGATGTAGGATTTTGAAATTAAAAGAGGGGTTTGAAAACTCCATAGTGTGGGATATTTGACCATGATTTAAATATGTTCGATCGACATTCATAGGTGATAAAATTGAATTTGACACATTTTAATTAACGGAAAAAATTAATGGTATTAACATCAAGTGTCAATTTATTATTTTTTGAATAGTTTAAGGGGTCGATTGTACTTTTTAAATAGTTTAGGTGCGTATTTGAGCCAAAAAATAATTTATACATCTAAATGAGATTGGGCATATAATTCTGGTGTTTTTCTGGCCTTTGCCCTTAAAAAAAGTATTCCTAGCGTCGTTCAAACTAACATATGCACCATCAAAATCATTTAATAAAATTTGGGTTGATGGCAGGAATTAAAGTGTTTGTTTTCATAATTGTTTTAGTATTGTAATATTTTTTACTAATCATAAGAGTTTAATAATCATTTAAATTATTTTTATTATTACGAGTACTTAATATATTATAATTTTGAATAGTATTTATTTTTTAACATTATATATATATTTTTTGAAATTATAAAATTAATAGTTAATAATTTTGAATAATTATCATTTAAAAAAATATTAAATCATTAAACACATTCATATTTTAATTATAAGACAAAATTGAATCTTATTTAGAACCTTCTTATTTGGTGCAATTAGGTATAGAAAGTTGGAGTTGCCAAAAATAAAAAAAATAAAAAAATTGGTGCTGAAATTGCACCTCTTTAGTGAAGCCTCTGCATCAAATAGGTGTTTAGTATTGGAATTATCCTTAGCTCTCGAATCTTCTTTTGCTACGTTATATTTTTGGTGTTTCACCTTGCGTTTCAATTGTAATTATGAACTAATCAATCACAATAATGAATTATTATTAAATTAAAATTGAAAATGAAATACTAAAAAAAAAATATTATAAATCATAATTAGGTTGAATAGATTCTAATTAATAATTATAAAGTTAAAATAAAAAAATACGAAATTAAAATTGAAAAAAAAAAATAAAAGAAAAATTCACATTTTAGGGGTGTATTGGTTGTGGATTTTGATGGATTTCATTGGACTTTTAAAATCCGAGTGTATTCAATCCAAACTTTTAAAAGTCCAATGAAATTCTGGTGTATTCAATCCAGACTTTTAAAAGTCCAATGAAATCCTGGTGTATTCAATCCAGACTTTTAAAAGTCCAATGAAATCCTGGTGTATTCAATCCAGACTTTTAAAAGTCTTTTAAAATTCTGAGGTATTCAACAATCCACAGACTTTAAAAATTCACTGACTTAGTTGGATTTCGGCTGGATTTCACGTAAAAATTACGAAGGATGAAATCCGACCTCCAGACACGAGATTTCGATGGATTTGGAAAACCCGGCGAGTGCAGTGTCCCAACGGCCGGTGAGGAGTTGAAATCGGGCACCCTAGCTGTCACCCGACCCCAGCGGCCGCTGGGATCAAGGCCGCTCGGTTCAATTTTCTTGCCGGGTACACCGATCGTTGTGTTCCAACGAGCGCTCGCGAGATGGATTTGAAATCCATTGAAATCATTCAAAATCGGTACGAAATTCATACGAAATCCGCCAGACTGTGCGTGGAGTTGAGAGACTCCATGTGGAGTTTTGGGAGACTTCATGTGGAGTCTATGGATTTATAAAATCCATAAAAATCCATGGACATTTTAAAGTCCAATAAAATCCATCAAAATCCCAATCCAATAATAGTGAAACATGCAATAAAATTAACACAAAGTATAACATAAAATCTAATGTGTCATATGCTTCTGATTGAAATAAATGCAGATTTATGGTCGAACACAATTCAACATCTCATAAACAGGTTGCCGAGATGCCATTGTTATATGAAGTTTCTCAAACAATAATTTTAACGCAAATTCTTGCATGAACCGATTGTACGCAAAGTCTTTTGTCAAATGGAAGGATAACGTCCAGATCGATCGTCGCTACCAGACTCGACCCCCAAATATAAACTAAAAAATCCGCCCATCTCTCTCATTCATTTCTTTTTCGCAAATCCTATTTTCACCTCTCTTCCGCCTCTTTTGCACTATTCCTTTCTCTCTCCTCTTCATTTTAAACCCTATTTCGAACCAAATTTTTGAACTTCTTCTATGAATCCCAACGTACACTATTTTCGATCCAATACTATAAAAAATGCGTTATGAATCTTCTAAATGAATGATATCACGTTTGTTTTATGCAGCGTCCCAAAATTTCATAAATAATAACATATCTCATTTATTTAACAAGAGAATTTAATATAGCGGAAACAATATTAAAAACTAAAACAATATTTATTTAATCTTAACCATTACTCGTCTCCACGCCACGCCCGAATTTCCTTAGCCGGCCTGAAAAATTAATAATAGTTTTGGAGTGAGTGCTATTAACTTAGTGAGGTCCACATTTATCCAAATTATACAAATACATAAAATAACAAATCATCATAACATAGTGCCTGTAGGTCGTCACCTCATAATAATTCGGAGAGTGTCATTAATAAACATAAAGCTCGTAGACTATCATAAATTATCCAGAGGGGGTCATCATAAACATAAAACCCGTAGTCAATCATTAAGTAATTCGGAGGATGTCATCTATAGCATCTGCATATCATATATAGGGCTGGCAATTCGGACTGCCCGGCTCGGCCCAACCCGGACCCAACAGAAAATTTTTGGCCCGGCATAGCCCGAAAATTTTCGGGCCTCTAAAATATAGGCTCGGCCCGGCCAGAAAAAGCGAGTCAGGCTGGGCCGCCCGCGGGCTTAGTGTAATTTTGCAGGTTTTAGGGCGGGCCACTCTTATTTTCGGGCCGGGTCGCGCCGACCCGGAATTTTTTTCGGGCCTAATTTTTTTGGCCCAGTCCGACTTGAAAAGCGGGCCGGCCGGGTTCATATTGCCAGCCCTAATCATATAGAAGCATAATAGAGATAAATGTACTTTAATTTCAACGTTGTATCCCCCACTTTTACTTGACTTGAAAACGAAATTAGTTAAATTCTTGCGCGCTGCCTATCATTAAATATTTAACAAACTTTAATAATAATAATAATAATAATAATAATAATAATAATAATAATAAATGTATAGTGAAACAACTCCCAACTCCTCTCGGCCCAATCATTAAATAACAAGCCCGACCATACACTAATTCTAACCCATTTCGTATTTTCGTCATTAGTTGTTTTATTCTAGCCTACAATCTTTGGTCAAACTAAATAAAATAGCTGAATAACACCATTCTCAACCACTCATCTCGACAACAATTCCCGAGCAGCCTCTCTCTCTCCTACTCCTCCAAACATTCCCTTCCCGTCTCTCTCAACCTAACGCCAAACATCACTGCACTACAACTGATGCAGCATCGCCAAGAAGCTACCATTGGAGTTCACCGCCGCCGCCGCCGCAACTTCGAGATCAGCTGCCTTCGCCGACTCCTCTCTCCCTCATCCTACTTTTTCCCAAGAATGTTATGCAATGCAGAAGGACAATAAATAAAAATAAAAGAGCAGGGGAAGTACCAAGTAAAATGTGAAGCAAAGAAGAGAAGAATGCTTGAAGTGTGATTTTGCTGAGTGAAGAATGAAGTCTATTTATATTGTTGGTGGTCGATGAGAAATGGAAATGGACGAAATAATTTACTGAAATTAGTAAGAAATTGATCGAATTTTTGGCTCTATCAAATGGGCAAATCCACCATTTCTATTCTGCTTTCTTTTAGGCTGTGGAGGAAGAAGTATAATTTAGGCCCTTACCAAGTGGGCTTAGAAATAACCTTTAGATTTAATAATTTGGGCTTTAAAATGGTTGGTCTTTAAAAAAAAAAACAGAAAGCTTAAATAATATTAATATTTTTAATAACATGCAATACAAATTAATTCCATTATTTTGTATTGAGATATACATTTGTCGCCGCGACTTATAGGACTGACACAATAAATATTAATATCATGATTTGAAATAAAATATTATTTAAAAACAAAAAAATTGTGACTCGTAAATAAAAATTTGGGTCACTACATTTTACATTCCGTGCAAGGAATACATATTACATGAATTAAATTACCATGTTTAGGACCATAACTGTAATATACTTATATGTATATATATGAGTATATGTGTGTCTCTGTAATTTTCAATTCGTCCCCTTAACAAATTGAACTACACATTAATTTTATGATTATTTGATACATTTGGTTTGATTGATGGAATAAATAAGATTGATCAGATAAAGTAAGATTGTATTGTTGGGATAAAAATAATTCTATGTTTGGATTACTTTGATTACAATTTTACTGATTTATGATAAATTGTAAATATTCTATTTGGATTGATGGATTATGATTAAAATATAAGATCATACCAAGATTTCCCTTCATAAGATAATAAAATTTTATTTGAATGAGGATAAATGGTAATTTCACATTTCATCTAGAAATGATAAAAATAATCACCCCAATATTTCATCTAAATGGGTGATAGAATTCAGGGCTCATCATCAATATAGAACTCCAATTAAGTGAACTAAATATATAATTGACCCATATAATTTTATCTATCAACTATAAACTACCTAATGATGTTGAATAAGTAGATCATTTATTGAACTTTATCAAACATTTTACTTTCTACATGTAAGTCCACATATATGACTTTTTCTAACACAAAGTCATTGTTTTTTGTGAAGTCATAGTAAGAGAAAATTAAACTTTTCCAATATTGAGGATTAAGTCAAAATTTTCTTAAAGATGCGTAGAAGCATTCGAATTTTCTATTCTAACAATTGTATAATAGACAAGGCCCTCCTATAAAATATGTGAAGAATTGGCACTTTTTCCAAGGCATACGCCTATATTGCAAAATGGTCCAAATAAATTTAATTTTGATCCCAATTAAACAATACAAAGCTTGCAAAAGTGGTCCGGTAGGACTAAATAGTGTATTTTTAGTCCCAAAGTTTAGGGAGCCTGTCTAGGGCTGGTAAAAAGTAACGTCATACTGAAATATCATCTATACTATACCGAAAAATATTGAAGACGTCGTTATTTATGGTATGCCATTTTTTTAGTAAGGTATGATATCTTATCGGAACTTTATGGTAAGATAAATATATGAATTTTCAAAAATTAAGGTATACCGACGTACATCGAAAGTTCGATATACCATCATATATCGGTATATACCATACCATGGTATATACTTAAGTAAAGGTATATGTTAGTTTTGTATACTGGAAGACTTTCTCTTTGTAAACTCTTCTGACGATATGATGATATAGATTGAATCTTATTGCAGTTACTGTTTGCATTTACATTATTATATAATTGTTTATGCATATTCCATATACTTACATTGTAGATGATATGGTGTGGGTGAACACACGGTAAGATCATATCATCAAATCCTTGTATTGTATTAAAAGGCTCACGGTTTAGATGGTCATGAATACACCATCGGTACACCATAGAATAATCTGATAATTAGTTTGTTTTAACTAATTGATTATTCTAATACACATGTTAGTGTATTGAGGAGGATCACGATAGGATACTGTTCTCTACTCTGACCCTTTTTATGAGAGAACAAAAATCCACATAGTTCGGGTTCTTAACTTATATTTATTGGCGGGCATATGTATGCTTTGTTGATTGCTTTGATTTATCAATGGGTGAGATTCTTTGATAGAATCAATAAACTCGATATCTTGAGTAATAGCATTTGCATATATGATGTGTTGTGTAATATATATAAGTACCGTGTCCTGGTGCGCCAGGTTGATGATGTTCCCTTGAGGAAACACAAGTTCATGTTGAAACCCTGCAGGTGGAATTTATTCCGTACATGAATAAATCTTGTCTGGTACTACTCAAGGTTTTAGATGTTGATTAATTATAGCTGTCAGAGGCTTACATAATTAATTAATGAACATTAGATCTTAAACACGGGGAATAGCTGAACTAAAAGAGAAAGCATATTCACAAATATGTATTAAATTGGTAGGTCAGTATTACTTCTTTAGTGGAATAAAAGTAATACTTAATTTATTTAATAATATCCTAAGTTTATTAGATATTGGGAATTAAATAAATTAGCAGGCCAATTTAATATTCTTCTAGATCCCTGTTGTAGCCCAATATGACTATAATGGACTGGAGATGGAAAAAGGAATAGAGGCTCAAGCCCAGTAGGGTTGGAACACTGAATTTCGCCTATCCCCTTATATATAAGGGGGTGGGGGATGAAATTTTAAGGTGAGACATCAGCTCCTCTTGTGTTCTCTTTATCTCCATAGATTTCATACCGATCTAGTAGATTTCAGCCCACCCTGAAGCTAGATTCAGTCTGGGAATACAGCAGAAGATCGAGAATTCGAATAGCACAGTGGGAGGCGCCGTTTACATCATACACAATAGCAAGATTAGACCTTTAATCTTGTCATCAACCCGACATTCATTTATAAGTGTTTTTTGGTGTTCTATGTTTCCGTTTTCAGTAGAATCGAAAAACCGGATTGCATGTTTAATTGAACTCGGTTTATTAAAATATATGAGCTGCATAAATATATGACATACATGACATTAGAATTAAAGAACAATCAAAGAGATCATGCAGTGGTTTAATTTGAAAAAACCCCAACAGTATATCATAAAAGTATATACCAGCACATTGGTACATACCGTATTTTGAATATAATATAATATAATATTTAGTAAGTTTATAATAAAAGTTATGTTTTGATATTGGGTTAAGGGCCACATAGCCCCTTTGACTATTCTACAAGGGTCACATTGCCCCATCTTTGACTATTTGGTCCATTTAGCCCATCGACTCTATAAAATGGTTCACATTACCCCTTCTATGGATGGAAAAGTTAACATCATTAACAAACACATACTAACACACATTTTTATCACACACTAAAATTTTTCACATACTTTTACACATAATTTTATAATTAACCAAAACTGCTACAAATTAATAAATTATGGTTAATGGTTAATAAAATAATGATTATGTATGTATCAAAAAGTGTTCGATTTGTGGTATGAAAATTTGGAAACAAAGCCATGAACAACTGTTGCCACAGCTGTGCGTCGCAGCGACTTTTCGGAGTTTTTTCTGAAAATCTGAGCATTGATTTTTGATGTATTATATATCGTTTCGAACCTCTTGTATCAGGGTATCTATATATGGTTTCAAATCTTTGATAAAACACCATTTAACCCCTCATTTTTATGTCGAAAGTTCAACGGAAAAATCTGTCGGGAAATATCAAAACTGATTTCTTTCTTTGTTTTCTTTCATTTCTTCTATTTCCTTTATCCTTTTTGGCCTGCAAAACATGTTGTGGCATGTTAATACTTACTAGGGGTGCTGGAGATGGTTTGTGTTTGGTCGTGTTTGCGTGTAAGTAAGAGTGTGTGCGTGTGTTGAAGTGTTCACATGTTTACACTAGTAAGTCTAGGTGTCTGTGGAGGGGTTGTCGACGACTCTAAGTAGCGGAAAGGTGCTGCTTTTAAGTCGTGAGATGTCGAAGGTAGGGCAGTGGTTAAAAACAATGACGGCTGCCATGGAGTTTGTTGGTTATAGTATAATGGTGTTTGTCATGGGGGAAGAAAATGGAAATTAGATAAAATAGTATCTTTAATTGAAATATTTAAATTGTGCAATTTACTCCACTTATTTCAATTAAGTCCCAAAATTTTCAAATCTACTTTTTCTTAATCTTAGTTTAGTCCCTAAGAAGAAATTGAGATTTATTTTTATAAAATGTAATTAAGTTCTATTAATTTTAAAAAATTATGTTTTGCCCCAAAGAAATTCTAAAGTTTATAATTCACTCATAAATGTTAAACCAATCTTCTTAGTCATTGAATTCAGTTCAATTCATCTTTATCCATTCAATTTTGTTAACGAAGTCCGATAAATTTTCAATCTAAATTGATTCGTTCCGTCAAATGAGCATTATTTGCCCGTTTGACTCCATTTCAATTCCCAATGATACCAAGTTATAGGAAATACTTACTTAAGTTATTTATGACCTAAGTTATTATTTTATTGGCCTATATTAGGATTCTAAGTTAGAATTCTAATTTTGTAGGTCGAGACGAGCTGAAAGCATAGTAGCATTTCACGCATAAATTGCACTGCACTTTGAAATCATCAAGGTGGATTTTTCTATAACTCAACTTTGTTTTAAATTCGTCCATGAAAAACAGGTTAAATATTTTAATAACATTGTTTACGTAATGATTGGATGTTTTGAGACTTCATGCACAGAGGAATTCCGACTTACAAGCATAGACGGTTTACTTTGTGACTAAATGTCTAGATAAGTAACCGTAAAGTATTCATGTGATCACATTGGGTCTCTCATCCAATGAAGAAGAGTAAACTTTGTTATAAAGTATGTTCATGGTTATTTTCCATGATTTATGCAGCATAACAGTTTTAAAGCATGAAAGATGACTCGGACAAATATTGATGAGTGGTGTTTTCACATAACATTTTGAGGTTTAAATGAAGTTAATTGAATAGTTTTACATGTGTTTTAACCCAAATTGCGCTTTTAACCTCCCGACTTGGAAGCTTTATTTCTTGTTTGAGTTGTACAGAAAATGGAGGATAAATAAAAGATATTTTGAGGGATTCAAGAACATATGAAGATAGAGGATCGAATTGGGAGCACGCTGCAAGTTGAATCACCTCAATCGGACAAGAAACGAGAGAGAACGAAGCAAAACCGTGAGAGGTGTCGGAGCAGGGACGGAGGCGCGACCCGAGCAGTTCACTCGCGCCAAACGGCGCAACCCGAGTGCTCACTCTCGCCGTTTGGCGCGACCCGACCAGCTCAACGCGCGGCGCGACCCGTGCACAGTAGCGGCGCGAGTGGACGTCGATACAGAGGCCCTAAAAGTCAGTTACGGGGCGCGACCCGCGCCAGAAGAAGGTGGCGCGACCTCTGTGGTCGCGCCCCGTGCACTAAATTCCCGATTTTTTTCATCTTTTTTCCCTATTTTTGATTTTCTTTTAATTCTTTTATTTCTCTACTATATAAACCAACCCCAATTCGAAATTAGGGCATTCCATTCCATCCTTAGCCACTTTTAGAGAGAGAAACACTTGAAGAAGAAGAGAGAAGAAGAGGAATTGAAGATTGGGCAAGAAGAACAAAGTTGAAGCAAGATTTGAAGGCCAAAACATCCATCCGGGTTCTTTTGTTCTTTAATTTTGTTAAAATCATGTTCCTTCTTGTAGAGATTTTGGTTACCCATGTAATTATGAGAAGCTAAATCTTTGGTACTCTTGGGTGTTGGTTTTATTTGAATTATGAGATATAAATGATATTTATTTTGGATGCTTAATGGTTCTTGATTATGCTTTGGATTCTTGTTATGTATGGGTGTTATGTATTGTTGATTAGTGAGAACTAATTGATAATTAATTAGCATGATTATGTATGTTGATTCAAAATTCGAGAGATGAGCTTCAACATAGGATCCTAGAATTCAAAGAGCAATTATCAACAAAATCGAGAGGTTTGAGATAGTTGTTGAGGAATAGATCCTTGGTGCTCTTGGTAAGCACACTTAGGTATTAATTGGAGACAATAATCCTATGCATGTGCCCCATATTCTATATGCTTCGAGATGAGATATAGAATAAATTTGAGATCGCCTAGGTAATCTTGAATTGAAAATTAAGCATCCATTATAATTAGATTTTGTGTTAATTAATCCAATAAAACCAACCCCGAGAGTGTTCCTTTCCTTAATTGCCCAATTTACTTGTTAATTGTAATTATTTACTTTGCTTTATTGTTTAGTTAGTTTTAAATCAAGCACTTATCCATTTCGTCGTCTAGATAACAAATAGGAGCCGATGTCATACTACATACTTATTTAATTTCTTTTTTCCCTGTGGATTCGACCTCGTTTCACCCTGTGCTACATTTACTTGTTCACTTGCAAGTTGATTCGAGTTTTAAAACTAAAACTTCACACATCAAATATCAATGCCCACTGAGTGTTTTCTGGCATTCAACCTAAATATTTTCAAATATTTTCAGGTCCTGGAGATCGAGCTGGTTGATGACGAGTTGTTGGAGTGGGTTTGATGGTTGACCCTTGTGTGGTTTTTGCTAGAGCCATCTTTAAGCTCTTGTCTGTATATATAAATATTAAATGCAGCTTCCGCTAATACTTTGCAAGACTTTTTAGTTTGAAAATTATTGACCTGACTCGTCAGTTTTTTATTGCATATACGAATATTTTGAATGTATATAGAAGGTTGACCGTTAAATTTTTGAATGTGTGGCCTGATTGGCTATATAATTTACATGATGACATGTTACAATATACTTACATGTGAGCCAATGATTTTGAAAAGCCACGTTAAAAGTTATCTTTGAGAACGCCTGAGTGCGTGTTTTGAATATTTTTTAAGTTGAGGTGCTGCTCATTTACAAACTATTTTTAGAGTTAATTTAATTTTTTTAAAAATATTTATCACGTAAGCATGTACGTATGTCTTTTGGTGACGTTTTGGTCCTATTGGGACTGGGGCGTTACAGCTATACAATGCTATAATACTTAGTATGTTCAACATAAACGTTTAGGAAAATATTATATTTCATATAATTTACTACAAAACTCGTAACTAAAAAATGGACAATGTGAAATCAAATATAATAAATAATAATCTTATATTCTTCTTTAACTTATAGACTAAAAGTTACGATGAATTATCAAAATAAAATAAAATAAAATGAGATCGGATATACAATGCTATAGTACTTAGTATATATTCATCATAAATATTTAGGAAAATATTGTATTTCATATATTTAATACAAAATTCCTAACTAATTAAAAATGAACAATGTGAAATCTAATGTAATACACAATAATCTTATATTCTTCTTTAATCTTTAGACTAAAAGTTATGATGAATTATTGAGAAAATTAAAATAAAATGAGATATGATATATACTATAATACTTAATATATGTTCATTATCGACATTTAGTATAATGATAATTTCAATATATCGTGAAATGTCAGTATAGTACGGACCAAAATATGGGTACAATAAGGTATATAAAACTAAGGTACAGTAAGGTATACCGAAATAAAGGTTTGATGAAGGTATGCTTGTGTGTCATACCGAACTAAGGTATAATGAAGGTAAAAGTACGACCACAGTATGATTTTTTTCATACCGTAAATTAAAATAAAATATAAAATATGACAAAAAAATAAGATATGCCGTATCTTGACACTCTAAGCCTGTCGTAAATTAACCAAATGTTAATTTACGTGATAAAGTCACGTGGGTTGCACATATTCGTTTAGTGACAATATCATCTCGAGAAACTGCACTTGGACTTATGGGACATAACTTTGTTGAAAAATCACCCCAATACTTTCAGTTTGACTCGAAACAATACCAAATATCCTAAACTCATCTCACCCAAATCCAATTTTTTATTTTTTTATTTATTGCAAAAGTTGAAGTCGTCGGCATTAGAAGGCTTGAAGAATATTTTGTTAGCCCTATTTACTTTTCACCGGTTTGTGCTCGAGGAAATCAGGTTAGGTATTCTTTGCAAAGAGTTGAAAATCTGATTGTATATATAGTTATTTTTGTGTTTATTTTCGATTTAGGTCGATCGATCGATTTAAATATAATTTATTCAGTCCCAACGGTTAATTGTTTTAGTTTGGACATTGATTTTTTTGTTTGATGGTGCGGAGTTATCCAAATGCTTTCTTTGGTGGTTGGGTTTATGGAGTCAATAATTTTTGGATTTCTTGTTTCTTTGTGATCTTAGGGTTTAAAATTTTGATAGAGTCTAATGTGCATGCTGGAATTTTTAAAAAATAAAAAACCTGTAATTTTATGAGTCTAGCCTCTTGTATGTTCTCATTTACTTCATGTGGAATGAATTAAAGTGCAAAACATGTAGCACTGCCAACGCACAAAAAATTAACAAAAAGAAAAGTGATATGAGGACCAATTCTGCTAGACTAGTTATGTATATTTTGACGTCAAAATTAAAAATATTGGGACTACTTTGCAATCGAGGCGAGTCTTGTGGAACCAAAGTTCAATATTCTCTAATATATGATTTTGCTTGACAAAAATGCAGAGGACTTATAACACTAGCTTCTTGGACTTGTCAAAACATGCAATTAAGAAGAGTATTCCTGCTCAAAAAAGTAAAAATTAAAAAAAGCCAATAGCAGACTAGTCGCATGCAATTATTAATACTCGTCTTTAACTGCTAAACAATAGTATGTTATATTTATTAAAGAAGAACTATAAATAGAGATATAATATATTTTTCTTTCACATAATTGCAAAAAAGCAGATTTCAGAACGTAAAAAAAATGGGATCCAAAGTAATTGTTATAGTTGGCCTTTTGTTAACTGTGTTTCTTCTGATTTCCTCATCAGAAGTTGCAGCGGCAAGAGAACTCACACAGACTTCCACTGCAGAAGTTGCAGGCATTTCCAAATCAGTTCACACATGTAAGCTTTTCTAATTTATTTCCAAAATCTTTTTAATTAATAACACAATATTATATTTATATATAGCTACAATATTAGAGATATTTAATTTTTTTTAGTGATTTAATATTTCTTATATTCCGTTAAAAGATATTTTATATATGATAATGTGTAAACTATATATGACCCCTAATTTTGTATTGTAATTTATATAGAATTGTTGTAGTTGGTATTTATTAATTTTAGTTGTTTAGTATAACTATTACAATGATTTATCTAAGTGCACATTTGTCTAAATAGAAAATTAAAACATGGATTTATTATATATGAAGTTTCTCAAACAAAAATTTTTTTGAAAAAAATGTATTATGCAGTTACACATACACACACTCACACATATAATATTTACAAAGTTTATGCATTGTCGACGCTTGCTTATTAAATAAGGAAATCATATATGAATTAAATTATGTTGATACAGTATATATATATATATATATATATATATATATATCGAGAAAACATGATATTTTAAAAATAATAACAAGAACTATTATTAGAAGTAGAGTGGATTGAATATATTGCATGAGCTAATTATATATATATATATATATATATATATATAGACACACACACACATTGAATCTGGTTGTGGCTTTTGACACACATGCAGCTGCGAGGATAAATCAAAACGAATGGAATTCGAATCCGGATTATCCAGCATATACGACGGCTCCATGTGGATTCGCGTGCTAATTAATTAAGTTGCTTTGCTTCAAATTTTATATATGAATAAAATAAAATGCACACACACACACACACACACACAGTGTCATATATATTATTCTGCTTTTTTAAATTTCCAGCAACATTTTATTCTTGGAATAAAGGATCCATTCGTTATTTATATGCATGGAACTGGCTAGTATTTCTGTTGCTCGTGTGATGTGGATTGTGAACTTTAAATTTATATCATTTGGGTGTTAAGGTCTAAGTTTATACAATGTATTAGGGTTTTTTTTTTTTTTTTTTTTGTGTGTTTTGTGTGTTTTGTGTTATGCTAAGTCAGCTAGCCCATCGTTTTGCGAAGATCATGCATGTCCTACTGCCTGAACAAGATTAACTTATAGAAAATTTAAAATCATAGATGTTTTGGTATATATACGTTATGTGACAATTATAAGGTATTTAATTCATATGAGGAACCAATGTTTAACTACTGCACAATGGTGATTATTTACAAATTTATATTATTGTCCATGTATACTTGATAAGGCGTCCCAAAATATTACAAACTAGTAATTTTTTTTTAAATTAACTGTAAAGTTAAATGTGAGCATAATAACTAATTAACTATTTATTCAAGGATAATTAATGTCTACTACTTAAATTAATTAAGTTATTAAAAACGATCATAAATGCAATTTACCCTCTAACAATTAATGAGTGGAACATATCACGATCGTTAGTAAACATTACACTTATATTATCTGACTTTATTGTCACAGACATTTAATTTAATTTAATTTTGAGTACACCGTGATCGTCATACATTAATTTATCGTATTAAATACACAGTGACAACTGACACGTACCATTATATACACTCGGGTTAAGAAAGAAAATACAAATTGCATGTATGTGTAATGTGTGGGCAAGTTGAACACATTTAAGAGTCAAATGAGATAATATATATAGAAAAGTAATTAAATTATAATTTAGTACTCAAATTGAAATTTAAATATTATATATAATATTTTTATTGATTTTTAAATATTTATTTAGTTTTGGAATCTTATGAAATTTAAAATTAGATAAAATATTTAAATAATAAATATATTATTATATGAATCTAGGGTTGCTCTATGCGAAAATTATGCCTAAAAATGATTTTTTGTATTTTTCATCTATTTTTTTCAAATAAACATATGCAATATGGATCTTAAATGAAAGAGTATGAAAAGAGCTTTAATTTGATATAAGATTTGCATAAATCCGATTAACTATAAATAGAGGACTCCACATCAATTGAAAAATTACACCGAAAGTCAGAATTGATGAGCTCAAGAAGTTAGAGAAAAATTCTCTACGAATTAAGTTCTCTCCAACATTGAAGGCGTTCCAGCAAGATTCAAGTTTCTTCGCCGGAGTCATCTCAAATCCAGCGTCCCATCCGGAATCGAGGTTCTCAACCCTCCAAATGGCATTATAAAGTTCTAATATAATACTTCAAATCTAACCTTCAATCCGAAATTAAGGTTGTCGGCCTCTGATTAACGTTATCAAAGTTCAAACAACAAGTCCAACATGACCAAAGAGGCAAATCTACTCAGAAGATTTCAAAGACCGTTTAAAGATCTTTTGAAGAGAAGAATCAATCCAACCTTTAATCCGGAATCAAGATCGTCGGTCCCCAATTAACGTTATCAAAGTTCAAAACAACAAGTCTTAAAAGATCAAAAAGGGAAATCTAGTCTGAAGATTTCAAATACCATTTGAAGATCAAGTTTTGAAGAGAAGAATGAATCCAACCTTCAATCCGGAATCAAGATCGTCGGCCCCTGGTTAACGTTATCAAAGTTCAAACAATAAATCCAAGAAGATCAAAGAAACAAATCTACTCTGAAGATTTCAAAGACCGTTTGAAAATCGAGGTTTGAAGAGAAGAAGCAGAGATTGAATCCATAAATTTATATTTTGATCTGAAATTATTTTATCTGTTTTGTATTTTATTAAATTAAATACAAAAAATTATGTTACATAAACTACAAAGTTTCAAAAGTTATATATTGATAGTGAACGTTGCACAAATTAATACTTATAGTAATAAATCAATTTTTGGACAACCTCACAAATGTTTACTTAATTAGATTGCTGGAAATATTCCAAGTTCAGTCTTTTATTTATTCAATTTGTACAAATATTGGTTCCGATTGCCTCTTCACCATTTACGTTAGTCCATGTCAATATTGCGAGGTTTGAAAAATGCTTTAGTGCTATAATTAAGTGTTAACTTGTGTAACGTTGGATATGACCAATATGTAACTTCTGAAATTTTAAAATAGAAGTGTAAAAATCCAAACGTTGAGTATTAAAATGTAATTAACTCTATATAAGAATCAAATGAAAATGTCGTACAAAAACCCAAACAGCTCCTAGTTATCCCAAGTCCAAAACTCACAGAGCCTGACCTGTTAAAACATATGGATGTAAACCCAATATGAAAACTCTCAAGTAGGACAAAGAGTATCCTCTAGAAATCAAGAGCAAACACGAATAAAAATAGCTTTCATTAAATCAATATCACATTATGTTCTCAGGTCGATCCCAATTAATATCACAAATCTGTGATGTGCGGACTATAAATTCATGACAAACAACGACATATACAAACAAGATTGAACACATTGCATCCCCTTGGGGATGGCCTAGTGGTGGAGTGGTGTTTCTTGAGGCCAAAGGTCTCAAGTTCGACCCACGACCAACACCACTAGGTGTGAGCCTGTCACACATGGCTTGCCAAGTGTGGTTTACCTCCCCTGTGTAGGTTTGCAGGCTATTACACAGGGGGCGGGGTTTACCCAGTGCGCACCACGGTAGCGGCTGCGGGTTACCCTCGACATCCAAAAAAAAAAAAAAAAAGATTGAACACATTGCATGATCGAAAACGACTGAGTTGGGCTCCCTGCAACCAGAAGAAATTACTACACGACGAGCTTCAGTGGACGAACCATGACATTATCTTCGTGGTCCAATATCTGCAAAAGCACTCGCCTTGTTAATTAAATCACCAAATCACTTTTCTCACATTTTTTGTAGCTTAATTGAGACACCATATTAGATGGAATCGAGTGTGATTAATAATAGGCTATTGTCTCCCTATATTAGTCATTACATATCTATTTTACCCACCCCTTGTCCTCTTAGTAAACCTGTACCTTTGACACCCCCCCAGAGTTGAGGGCACACCATTTTTTATTATAACAAATTAACGGTATCTATTTTACCCATATTGTCTCCCTAGTGAAATTATCTCCTTCACATATATACAAACACACACGCACGAACATGAAATATATGAAACTTACGTGACAATGGTAAACGTAACCGGGCTCTCTTGTGGCATCGAAAGGATAAGAAGAAGCTTCGTCGAGCAAATTAAACCTAACAACAATCGTTGTCATGTTGCCTGGAGCCATTTTCACCACATTTTTCCAAGTTTTCTCATATGATGGTATGGCAAACAATTTCCCAGTCGCATGAGACGTAATGTTACACATGACCGCGTCTTTCTTCGCCATCATGCACGCCTTGAACTCGTCGAAATTCACTAGCTCCTGCACCTTCATTGCCTGAAATGTAGCCAAATGTATGTGGAAAGGGTGATTGTCTTCTGTCAAATTAATCACTTCCCAAACCTCATTTGTGCCTACTTTAGGCGTTTCCGTCACCGAATCTTGGAATTTCTTCGCGTTGATCAATAGATGTGTTGGTTTGTCTGTCGCGCTTTCATACTCATAAAGAGCTATGAACCTTTTCATCGCAACATTTTCTGTTGTAGCTAATGGATATGAAGTTAATTTCTTAGGTATTTCGACGTCTTCGTTAGGGTAATTTTGGTGGTTATGCTCGATTATGAACTTCATAATCTTACTATTCAAGTTATCCACATTGTCACCGGACGGGTAAGGGTAGGCTGCATTATTTGTAAGTAAGCACTCGTTGGCCTTAGTAGCTTTGAAGTCAATGACCACGTCAGCAATTTCAGAAGGGGCCAATAAAATAGTTCGAGTGTTTATTGGTGACGGTAAATAAGATGCATCGGATCCTACTTGGAGGAAAGATAGCCCTTTGGTCAAGGTCAATTGATAAAATCTTGCATTAGAGGCGTTGATTATTCGAAATCTATATTTTCGAGGTTTGACTTTCAAATAGGGCCAAGCTTTTCCGTTGACTATAATAGCGTCGCCAAAATATTCGGGTTGCCATTGGGGGTGGATGCTAGGGTTGTTTCCGGTCCGATTCATGTAAATTGAACCGTCTTTGTTGAAACTACGATCGAAAATCATTATGTGTCGATCGAATTCAGGGCCTTTTGGGAGGTTCAATTTGGAGTCAAGGTTAAAATCTCTTAGCACGTAGGCGCCAATTAGACCGGCTAGGAGGTTGACTCGAGTCAGACCGAGTGCGTGATCGTGATACCACATGTTCCCGCCATGTTGTATGTTTGGGTAGGTGTACGTTGGCGTGGACCATTTCTGTCCGGTTTCTCGAAAACCAGAGGTGAACCATGCGAGAGCGCTTCCGTCTGACTCTGGCGACTGAACGCCGCCATGAAGATGCGCCACGGTAGGGACGCCGCCGTGTTTGGGGATGGCGGTGGGGATAGTTGGATCCCATGGCAGAATGTGAGATTGGGGGAGGTGATTTTTCCATGTGACATTCAGTGGTACCCCTCTAATTGCCTCGATGGTGGGACCTGGAACCGTAGCCGATGACGCCGACGTGCCGTAGGCGAACACGGTGGTCGGAGGCAAATCACGATGGAATTTCTATGTCCAATATTATTAATTAGTCAAGAAAACACAGTATATTATTATTAAAATTATCCACTTCAAGAAAACATGCATGTTAAACAATATCTAACACTGAAGTAATTAAACTATGTATAATAGTACTCAGATAAGAAAGAAAGAAGAAAAATCTTAGAATTTATTAATCCAACAAATATTCCACTTGGCCATTGGAATTAATGTGAAATGTCTTGCATTTTCACTACGATCACCATTAGAACTTAAAAAGGTACAATATTTTATTTTCTTTCAATGAAAAATGGATTATTTTCTTGTACTGATGTGTCATTTTCTCTCCCTAACTTTAGATTTTATACTAATAATTAAGTGAAAATTAAGGTAATTTTGAAAAAAAATATCAACTACCTACTTATGATTGAAAAATAGATGCACGGAAATAACTACTCCCTTCGTACTAATAAAATAGATTTTTTTTTTTTAATGTCCCAATATATGGGCAATTTACTAATATATACACTTAATTATTTAATAAGTTTACATTAAGCTTGAATTTATTGTCAAAAAAATAAATATATAGGGGCATATTTTTGGAAGTTTTTTAGTTAATTGTCTTTCCTAATATTTTTCTTAGTCATTGTGAAAATCTCAACTAGCTAGTCTATCATATTGGGATAGAGGGAGTGTAAACTATGAACAAAATTAAACTAATTAACATGTTTCTTAAAAAACATTAAGCTGACATATATATAATACGCATAATTAAAAAGAGGAGGAGTATATATCCAGGAAAAGTAAAAGGTGATACTAACCCACTTCTTCTCGTACATGCCAATCGTAAGGTTGATAGGCTTCGGGATATCGCCGTTGAGATTATAGCCGTAGATTTTAGGCATCTCCGGCAGCTCGTCGACGTACATTTGCAGAGATTTGGCTACTTTCTGCAATGCAGCTTCAGTTACCTTTGACTCTCCGTTTGAAACCGTCGCCAAAATAATCAACCACCACCAAATTGAAGGGAAGGCTGCCTTCATCTTCCAACACCAATACTTTTCTACCAAAAAAATTAATATAAAATAAAATAAAAAACAGGGAAGCTTAGGAATTAATTACCACCTTCCTAAGTATAATTAAAAAAAAACATGAGCTTTTAATTTGCAAGCATAAATGGAGATGGCAACTCTCATTGAGACGACACTGTTTTGATTAAATTCATCATAGTAAAAATGTAAAATGACATCCATCGTTTCAACTAAATTTGTCTAAAAAATCAATGGCTATAATTCAAAAGTTGGACACATAATTACATAAATATTATGTATAATCTATAATATACGTACATTGTATCTATATATTAGCATCCATTACACTCCAACACAACATGAATAGTTATTAATTCATACGTTACCTAATAAAAGCAAAAGAAAAAAAGATTTGGCTCGTGGAGAGCACAATTTATCTTGATATGAAAAATACTCCAATTCATAAACCACCTATACATTGTATATATTTATATGCCCAAAACGTTGAAATTAAATAAAATTTAATATTGCGTATCACGTTATTCGACACGACAAAATTGTCATAGACTTGAGTTTTCGTGTGGCATTCCTCCATTTTCTTCAATTGAAATTTGCTGAAAGTCACTCTCAAAAAATAAAAAAATAATAAAATTATTCAAAGCCAATCAGATATTCAAATGACAGAGTCAAAAAATCACGTCCGGTTTTAAACTCCCTCAGTAATGTGTACCCTCGGATGAGGATTCTATTTAGAGTAATATATATATATATATATATATATATATATATATATATATATATATATATATATATATATATATATATATAGTTTGACATTTCAATCAATTTAATGTCTTTTTTTAGATGGGAAAACAGTGATCGTGATCTCTATAACATAATTCAATTTAAGTACTAATTATATTAAAAGAGAGCATCAGAAGCAGATGAAACCATCTTTTCCCACTATTGTTAATTAAATTTATAATAAATATATTTCCCAAAAGGCTAACAGCTGCATAAGGAGTAGAGACTGCTAGTGTATGTTATTTGGCTTTGAAGTGCTCATTGGTAGCTCTTATATGCAATATCTAAATAACAATTTCACATCAATCTATAAGGATGTTAATTAATCTCTTGCCGCAGCAATATTATACTTGGACAAAAATAATGGTTAGTTTTAAAAGTAATAATTTTCATAGAAGAAATTACTTTAAACCACATGATAAAAAAATAATAAATAAATAGTAGTTCATTGTATGAAGGAAAAACGTATATATTTAGTGGATTCAAATAAAGTAACCAATGTTTGATTCAAGTACAAGAAAATAAATAGATTAATAGTGTTTGATATTCCAACTAGATAGTTAATGTAATCAAAGAAAATTGACAACAAATGGGATTAGATAACTAAGAAGATTTTTTTTTTTTTTTTTTTGTATGATTACATAAGAAGATTAAGTGTGAAGTTTGTATTTTTTATTTGTATATATTTGTAACATGTATATGTCATAAAGTTATATTTTTTATTTGTATATATTTGTAAGATAATAAGGTTAAAAATAATTAAGTGAAAAAATAAAGTTAGAAAAACAAAGTAGTCCCTCATTAATTTTAAAACAGTTGGAAAAAAGGTAAAACAGAGTAAGCCTCATTACTTAGAATTTTGAAGGTTAAATATAATTAGAAAGTATTAGTTAATAACTTACTATGATTAGGACTATTCTTTAAAATAAAAGGATGTTTCTAAATACACCATCCATTCTTTCTTTTTACGCCATTTTTTTACTTTACACACTATAAATAATTTTTATTTTTGCTTTATACACCACACTATTTTACCTTTTTATTTTAAAAATCAAATTTTAATTATTAAAAATATAAGAAAAAAAATACAAGAATTTGGAGCAGATATTATTAATATACATGGATATACACTCTCCTCTTTCAATTCTAAACTCTTATACAGACAATTTCAAAGTAAAGTTCATCTTAATGATTAGTTCCGCTGTTTATATTTTGTTTCTATGTTTAAGTTTAATATGAAAAATTATTGAGATTTTGTGTTGTATTAATCTCATTGTTGCAATTAGACCATTAATCAACCACCGATGCTTTAAACAAAGATCCAATACGAGAAAGAAACGGCCATTACAAACTGTCTTTTATTTTTTAACAAAACTGAGATGTTGTATTTAGGACTATTTAGGACTTTAATTCTCCAATTTTGAGTTCACCAAAATCAAAAATAAAATAACACAACTAAAATTGAGTTGTTGTCATTTTGAATTATTCTTTCTAATATCATCAATATATTTCTTTCACGATTATTCAATTAATGAAAGTGTTTGATACTTACAAAATTCATGAATAGAATTTTTTAAACGTTGCTTGCACTTGAAAATCTGATAGTATGACAGAGTAGTTGTTATGTCTTTCATAGGATAAAAGCAGTTTGTTTATTTAAAAATTAAGCGAAAATTTATGGAAGAGGACTATCGCAGCAAGAAAATTAATAAAACCCTGATTGCTTGATTGATTGTTTGTTCTATAGGACAATAAGAGTTATAACATAATTTCAGCCTTCATCGAAATGAATAGAATCGAACAAAATTTTCACATCAGCCATCGTTGAAATGAAAAGAATCGAACAAAATCTTCAACAACCGCGAAGGCTTCCAAATTGTAAAATCGATGAAATGAAGAACGACGAGATGAAAATTTGGGAAGATGAAAATCTACAGCTGACACAAATGATTTGAGGTTGTGTTAGCCTGTTAGGGCTCGGTGAAAAATGGCGGAGGAGCGGTGAAAAATTAGGCCTCGATGAAAATTTAGGAATAAGCTTTGCAACTAACAAAATATTACAATTGAGCCCTAACCTACAGACAGGAAACTATCTGTGGTTAAAAAAAAAAGGGGCACACTCTTGTGAGACGGTCTAACGATCCCCGACCTTACGTTAGACGGTTATTATTTGACCCATTAAAGTGGTCCCCTCCTCCATTTTTTTTTATTGATCTCCGCTCTTCCCTCGTGTTAGCTCTCTCTCTCTTTTTTTTCCTTCCAGAAACGTGTTCTCCACTTTTGCTTTTTTTTTTTAATTTCCTTTTTCTTCAGAAACGTGTTTTCTTCTTCTTCTTTTTTTTCTTTTCTTCTTTTTCTTTTTTTTTTCCTTCGGCAATTTTTTCCTTCATCTTTGGAAGTTTTCTTTTTTCCTTCTTCTTTAGCAGTTTTCCTTCTTCTTTTTTTCGTGTTTTTTTATAATGGTTTTATTAATGATACTTCATCCAAAATTAATGATACTTCATATCACAGTTAATGATAGTTCACCATATAAAAGTTATATTTTCATTAAAATGAAAATTACCGATGATTAAACATTAATTATTAAATTAACAATAGAGAAGTGTCATTAATTATGAAGTAAGTATCACTCGTAATAAAAAAAATGAAGCATCACTAATATAATGAGTAGCTACTACTCATTATCATGTTCAATTTTTGAATTGCAATATTTTCTTTTATGTAGCTAATGATTCAATTTTTGAATTGCAATATGTTTGTACTGATATTTTTCTTTCTAATTAGTGATACTTTCTTCTGCAATTAGTGATACTTTTCTTCTGCAATTAGTGATACTTTCTTCTGCAATTAGTGATACTTTTCTTTCTAATTAGTGATACTTTCTTCTGCAATTAGTGATACTTTTCTTCTAATTAGTGATACTTTCGTCTGGAATTAGTGATACTTTCGTCTGGAATTAGTGATACTTTCTTTTGCAATTAGTGCTACTTTTCTTTCTAATTAGTGATACTTTCTTTTGCAATTAGTGATACTTTGCTTCAATTGGTGATACTTTTCTTCTGCAATTAGTGATACTTTCTTCTGTAATTAGTGATACTTTTCTCCTACAATTAGTGATACTTTTCTTCTAATTAGTGATACTTTCTTCTGCAATTAGTGATACTTTTCTTTCTAATTAGTTATACTTTCTCTTACAATTAGTGATACTTTTTCCATACTAATGAGACTCCACTCCATAGGTAATGATACTTCACCCCATAAATAATGATACTCATATGTGAGTTAATAATACTCCACCTCATAAATAATGATACTTGGGTTAATGATATATTCCACTCATAGTTAATGATACTTTACCTTATAATTAATGATACTTCTTTTTTTTGGCTCAATAATTAAAATGGAATTAGTGAACCCCAAATTGAATTGAATTAATTTAATTTTTTGAATCAATTTATTTTTTTTATTCGGCGTCTTGCACAGTGCACTCGCCCGATGCTAACGCGTGAGCTCATGCACTGCGCTCGATAATTAATTTTTTTGAAATAAATAATATACCCTAAAATGAAATTAGTGAACCTTAAAATTGAATTGAATTAATTAAATTTTTTGAATCAATTTTTTTTTATTCGGTGTCTTGCACAGTGCACTCGCCCGATGCTAATGCGTGGGCTCCGCTCGATGCAAAATAATTATTAAAAAAAGGAAGAAAGAAAGTGAAAATAAAAAAAAATAAATAAAAAAGAAGAAGAAAGAGGAATAAGAAACTGAGCCGTGAGCTAAATGGAAGAAAGAAGAAAAAAGGGAAAAAAAGCAACAGGCCCAGCGACACAGTCGAAAAAAAAAAACTGGGCAGCAGGAGGCGCGTGAGCTACACGCGCCGCGCGTGGGGCGGGTGCAGCTCACGCGCATGCGCATGGGGCGCGGGTTTGGGGCAGGTTTTGACGGGTTTTGACTCGTCTAACGTAAGGGGATCCGTTAGGCGGTCTCATATAAGTTTTTGTAAAAAAAAAAATACTATAGAGTAAAACCTCTATAAATTAATAGGATTGAGATCATGAGATTTTATGCAAATTTATTATTTTATCGTGATATTAATTAATCCATAAATTAATATTTATTAATTTAAAGAGTGTTTTGATTCAATGAAATTGAATTTTGATTAAAAGTCATTGTATCTTACTAATTTATGTATCATATTTATTAAATTAATATTAAAATAAATTCATTTCGCTTGTTATTAATGAAAATTAATAAGTGATGTTCATTATGTCTTAATAACTTATTATTATTCATTGTAGTTTTACTAAAAACATTCATTTTGTAATAGCGATAGATTACACTATCTAAACAACATAGCAAGTTTCTTAAAATTATATCCAACAATGACTTCTCATCTAAAAGGTGTCTCAAAATCAACAATGAGTACAAATAGATCATTCCATGTGCACTTAAAAAGATTTACAATTGTGACTTGATAAAAATTTATTTAAAAGTTAATACAATAGTACCTTTAGAACCAGTTAACACGGTAGTACTTTTAAGATAAAATAAACAACACTAGAATCATATATATTTCATTAAAATAACTTAGTTATGCTTGTAGTTTTAAAGAATTATTAATTTATGATATTGAAGGGACTATATATTTATATAGGGGTCTTCCAAAATTATATCATCTTATTATTTTATCGACATGTATGATATTTTCAACTGGCCCAAGTTGGGACTGGAGAAAAATATTATCTTAAATAGTTTATTAATTTAACGAGTATTAATTTAATGAGGTTTGACTGTAAATAACACTGGAATCATATTTCACTAAAATAACTTAGTTATGCTTATAGTTTTAAAAAATTATTAATTTATGATATTGAAGGGACCATATATTTATATAGAGGTCTTTCAAAATTAGATTATCTTATTATCTTATCGATATGTATGATATTTTCAACTGGCCCGAATCGGGACTGGAGAAAAATATTATCTTAAATAGTTTATTAATTTAATGAGTATTAGTTTAATAAGGTTTGATTGTACTTACAGACGGATACAAGTTGTCGGCAACAAATTTGCAGTTTACACATGAAATATTTGTTAATCATTTGAAAACCAATCACATCGTTTATCCTTTGTTAATTTTGTTGCGGGTACTGATTATTTAATTTAGTCGCAAATCCGTCTGTAGAGACGATGGAATGTAAGGGCGGGAAATCCGTTGGCAAAATGCTATTTTCTTATTGTGGTTTAATTTGTATTTTTTTATTTGTATATAGCTGTAAATATATATGTCATAAAGTTATGTAGTTTTTAGGATCGATATCTGAAAGTAACCTATTGACTTTTCAAAAACCTTTTTTTGCCCACAAATTAACTTTTTAAACATTATTTTAACCATATTTGTGATGAATTTACATATATACCCTTAATGAAATTGATAAAAAATAATAAACTAAAAAAGAGAAGGAAAATGGGAATATGTGTCTTCATTCTTCTCCAAATTTATAAATTTCCACCGCGGCTGTGTACTTGCATCATCACCCCTCCCCCATCCACCCCTTCTCTCACTGTCTTTCTCTCAACCACGACGCCAACCCTCTTCTTCCTTCTCTCTTTCACCATCTCTCCTCTCTCCAACAACCATTCTTCCATTGCCGGCAACGTCGCTCATACTCCTTACCTGCAACAAATGCAACTGTCTTTTTTCCCTTAACCACCTCCTGCAATAGTCGTGCTTGAGCACTTGTCTTCAAACTATTTTTTGAAGAAAAAAGCATCGGTCAAGAATTTTCTGCCCCTAAAAAACCACACCAAAGCGGTGTTGTTGAGAGAAAAAATTAGACTTGCAAGAAATGACTCGTTTAATGATGAAGGCCAAATCTGTTCCTGACAACCTTTGGGCCGAGGCGGTGAACACGGCTTGCCATGTTATTAATCGGGTGTACTTCAGATCCAAGACAAGAATTAATCCCTATGAGCTGTGGAAAGGGAAGAAGCCAAACGTAAAATACTTTCACATCTTTGGAAGTATTTGTTACATGTTGAGGGATAGAGAGTATCTTGGCAAATTTGATGCCAAATGACATGAATGCATTTTTCTTGGATATTCAAGAAATAGCCATGCCTACCGTGTCTTCAACGAAAGGACCAATACTGTCATGGAATCAATCAACATCGTTGTTGATGATCTGGAAGAACCTGCTGCCCAGATTGATGATGAGAACCTTGATATTACTATCCCTGTTTCTGCATCTGTGCATGATAGTTCTCGAGATAGTGACTTGACTGAAGAAAGGTCTGAGAAATAGGATGTCTACAAACCATCCAAAGGAGTCCAGAAAAATCATTCCGCTTCGGACATCATTGGTGAAATGGGTGAAGGGGTCCGAACAAGAGAAGTTCGCAAGAACTATCGTGGTAGAGCTGATAGAACACTCTTTATCAAAAGAGAAAAACTTGATGTGATCATCATTCAGATTTTTATCGATGATATTATCTTCAGATCTATGTCAGACAAAATGGTGGTTGAGTTTGTCAAGTTCATGACATCTGAATTTGAAATGAGTTTTGTAGGTGAACTAACCTACTTTCTGGGGCTTCAAGTGAAGAAAAACGATGATGGAATCTTTGTTTCTCAAACAAAGTATGCAAGAAACTTGACCAGCAAGTTTGGAATGGAGAGCTGCAGTACGATGAGAACACCCATGGGAACACATCTGAAGTTATCAAAAGATGAAGTGGTTGTATCTACTGAACAAACATTGTACCGGAGTATGATAGGTAGTCTGCTCTACCTGACTGCAAGTCGCCTGGATATTTGCTATTGTGTTGGAGTATCCGCCCGATACCAATCTAACCCCAAAGAAAGCCATCTGAAGTCTGTCAAGAACATAATCAAGTACATAAAAAGTACTGTGGATTTGGGACTATGGTTTTTCTTTGATACAAATCCTAGCTTGGTAGGGTTTTGTGATGCTGATTGGACTGGATGTACTCAAGATCGGAAGAGTACTTTAGGAGGATGTTTCTTCCTTAGAAGCAATATGGTTTCGTGGTTCAACAAGAAATAGAATTCCATTTCGTTGTCTACTATTGAAGCAGAATATATTGCTGCTGGAAGTTGCTGTACCCAACTTTTGTGGATAAAGCAGATGCTGCTTGACTATGGTGTGCCACAGTCTGTGCTTACCATATTCTGTGACAACAGGAGTCCAATATATTTTTCTAAGAGTTCTGTTCAGTACTCTCGGATGAAGCACATAGACATCCACCACCACTTCATTCGTGAATTGGTTGAAGATGGATCGCTTGTGATCGAGTACGTTGGAACAGATGCCCAACTTGCGGATATTTTCACTAAGGCTCTTGAAAGTGGAAGGTTTGAAACACTTAGATACTCCTTGGGTCTTTGTGTTCTCTAAACTTCTCCTTTGTGAGAAGTATCTCTGTACTGTCTTGGTCAGTGATGTATGTACAGAGAACGTAAAATGACCAAGTAGTTTATGGTCTATTCAAGTGTGTGCCTGAAAGTGTGCTTGACAGATGCAAGCACTGTTTGAGCTGTTTCTACAATAGCTAGTGGGCCTTGGATTTTCATACCTAGCTCGCTTCATCTTTCCGAGGACGTGCAGAGTGGATTTGACAATGGAAGTGATCCCTAATTATAGAAATTAATCTAATTATTTTCTTATTCAAATTGTGATTATGAAAGGCTCTTGGAGAACTAAAAAAATCACTTGTGTTCTCCACATCTGTTCCTGCTGTCATCGTTCCCAGCAGTGATGTTGTGTCTGTACTCGTAGAAGTCCCTGCATCTGTGCCTTGCGATGCTCCTGAGTTGTCTGCGACTATCTCAGTTTCTGTGACAGTTCCGGAACCTCCTTCTCAATCTATGGTTTCGGTTGAACCTTCTTCGCCTCCTATGGTGGAGCCTGAATCTCTTGATTCCACAATTATTGCCATCGCTGCCTGTCTTGATCTCTGTTCATTTGAAGAGTTTGCCGCATCAATTGATGCCATGTCTTTTAAATCTGTGCCAGCGTTTATCGCTGATGAGACCGTCTCTATGGATTCTCTAGTGGTTACAATTCAAGTTTCGTTTAGGAGAAGCCTCGCCGAAGGCTGCTGATGTTGTTGCTCCCATGCTCGATTAGTCTGAAGAGACGAGAAGTGAAGATGATGTTGTTGCTGTTGAGGAAAATATTTCTTCACCTGATGTTGTATCTATTCCACTATCTTTGGAACAAGTTGGGAAGTCTACCCAGTCCCATGGAGTGAAGCACAAGCCTCAATTGCTTGATGAACCAAAGGAACCCCCTACTGCCTCTGAGCACCGTGTTGATTCTGCTAAGCAGAACTCTGATGAAGTTGAGATTTCTATATCTCAGTTGCGGACCCGAGCAAAGTCCAAGTCTGCTCGATGAAAAGCAAAGGCCAATAAAGCATCTGCCTTTGCTTCCACTCATTGTGTGGCAAGGAACGTGTCTGAACATCTCCTAATCCTGGCCTCGACTTCTCGCCAGCTGCAGTTGAAGAATGCTAGAGCTCCGATTCCTTCTGATGAAGAGACTGATGATATGCCAGAGGATGTGTCAAACAGTGCAGACACTGAATTTGTTATGAAATATCAGTTTATGATATGCCTTTGTTTGTAAAGGCTGTGGTGCATGGATTTTATGCCAATCTGTCCAAGTCCACCTATGATGTGAATTCTGCACATGCTTTTTCTGTTTATGTACATGGACATTGGTGTGCTTTTTTCCTCTGCAGTGATAAATGAGTATCTGAGGCGTGAGCACTCTACTGCTCTTGAGTCTGTCCCAGAAAAAAATGAAGTGGCAGATGATTTGTCTGACTTGAGCGTAAAGTATTCAATACTTCACAAGATTACAGTGAAGAACTGGTTTCCAACCCGACATTGTTCTTCTATTGGTAAGATGTTGAGCATCTTGTTGTTTAAGGTTGGAACACTTGCAATGTTCAACCTTGTCCAACTGATCTTTGATCATGTGTGTGCTCATGCTGAGTCCAAGAGGAACCAGCTATAAGCTGTTTTCTGCGCATCATACTTGTGATATTCCTACTGCAGATCCTGATGCCAGCTTTGCTGAAGATGTGCTGCCGTCTGTGCCTCACAGACCTGCGTCCAGATCCTCTGTCAATGCTGTATTCTTTGAATGACATATTCAGTCCTTGGAACGAGAAGTTCAATTTCTGGAGAAGACTATCAAGACTACCAGGACTCACAAGTAGAAGCTTGAGTCATTGATGATGGACCTAAAGGCTCGTGCCTTTGGTTTTGCCTCTCCTACACCAGGTGCTTCTGGTGTTGAGTTTGATTTTACAGGTCCAAGTGCTACTGCCACTCCTTGCCCTGCTCCCACTGGTGTTATGCTAGAGTCTGTTCCATCTGCTGTTGCTGCTGAAGTGCCTCCTGCCTGAAGCTTTGGCTTTTATGGCAGCCACTAAGGGGGAGAAGTGATGATAGCATGGGGGAGAAGATCATAGAGGAGATGATGGGAGATGAAGATAATTGTTATGATGGAGTTGTATTTTTATTACCCCATTTATTTTGTTGCTCTGCCTGTGAAAACATTTGATCGTGGATGTTTGTGAAAACTTCTCAGCTCAGATTAAGGGGGAGTTCATGACGTGAAACTGTGCCTGACAGTTTCTTATAAATATCACTTTTTGGTATTTCATTTGATCTGCGAGTTTATTCATGCGTTGTGCAGATCGTTGATTATTGTCTATTATAAACACCAAAGGGAGAGATTTTTAGTGCCATCGTTATGCACTAATTGTTCGTATTATGTTTTTGGCGAGATATGTTCGACAATGTGTGTTTGGGTATGTCCCAAGAAGACTTCGTATTCCGCTGTGCAAGAAAAGAAGAACAGTTGGCGAAGTGTTCCCTTTGATGTCCCAGACATACCCAGGGACACTTTTATATGGCAGTTTCTATATTTACAAGATCTTGCACTAATCCGTTTTCAGAAGTCAAGATATGATCGATTGACTGCCTTGTGGTGTAGATACCGTGCTGAAATTAACCCTACTACACATGGAAAGCATCTACATACATTTGGGAAGATCACAAGCCAATATTCACTTACCTATACCGCCGGAAAGAGACCAACGATATCATTGAAGTGAAGTCTATATGAAGGCCAATTCATTGTGCAATCGGTGGACGAATTGTTTAGATTCTCTTAGCATAATATTTGAGAGTCATTATCGTTTGTGTCCCATGTATTAACTAGTAGTTGTTCCATAAACAGTTCAACGTGATAGACTAGTTTTTGAGTGTTTTGAGTGAAACACGTGAGGGGTTGTTTTAATTCATATAGTACACAATCTCGGGAGAGATTGTAAGTTGAAGTCGTGGGTAGCTAGAGGGAGTCTAGTGTCACGGTTGTGAGAGGATCTCACAGCTTTCGTTTAGCGAAGGAGCTCTTGAAGAAGAACGAGTGGCATAAGGAGAGAGTCCTGTATGTGTAAAATCCTAAATACACTTCATGAATGAGTAGCAAATGAATCTTCAAGGTTGGGCGAAGTCCCCCAGAGTAAGTTGATTAACCGAACTGGGTTACCAATCTCCTGCGTAATTTACTGTTTTTTATTAACTGTTCTTATATCTGTCATTCACATATCTAAGAACACAAGTGTGCAGTAGATTTATTTTACACCTGGCACGGATTAGTGTTTTACAATTCCCAACAAAAAAAAGGCAAACTTATAACCTCTCAATTCAATCTTTATGAACTAAATTACGTAAAAGTAAAAAAATTAACCAACTAGTGATGTTAGAGATCTGTTTAAAAAGTACTACTCATTATTTATTAAAATTGCTTAAATTAATCACATATAATCCGTTCAATATAGAACACTTTAAAATTCATACTTGAAAATTTATACAAATCACCATTTAACAACAAACCAAAATAAGTTTTAAAAAAAGTGGAATAATGAGGAGCGAGTAGTAGCATGAAATTTTCAACCAATTCTGACAGCACACTCATTGATTGATTTTTCTTGCTTTTACATAATTTAGTTAAGAGATTATAAGATTTTCTTTTGTTTCTAAAAAAATATTAAAAAAATAATTTGATTTGTTTCAAAAAATATTTGTCTAAAGCTAGTTAATTTTCCTCATCTCCACGTCTAAAGCTAGGTGATTTAGGTCTCCAAAAAACCATTCGATTTGTTTCCAAAATAATTTCAAAATAATAATAATAATAATGATGATTTTTTGGAACAAGATCTCTACGGGTAAACTAACTAATTTTCATCCTATATATATTTCATATTTTGACAATCACAAATCACAAATTATATTTCATATTTTGAATGTTTAAAATACACAAGTGAAATCTTTCTAAAATTAATAGGAAGGATATAATGGTAAAACACTACTAATCATTAATTAAAAATTTAATTCAAAACTTACCATATAATGAAAATATACCATAATTATAAAATTATGGTTGGACATAGTGTGGCCAAGAAGTATTATTGTTAAATTTTTTACATTAATTTTATGAAGAGTCAGTTATAGTTGAATCAATGTGCCGTGCTATTACACGCAGTATCGTATTTTCTAAAAATATCCAACAAATCAATATAACTATCCGCACTTTCAAAAACAAAATCTTACAAATCGATATAGTCAACTCATGTTTCATATATAATTAATATGGATAATTAAAAAATGTGGATGAAGAAATTGATATATATCTACAGGTACTGCTGATATAGTTTTTTTTCTTAAATCCGTATTATTACTTGATTAATTAATTATATGCAAACTGGGAATCATTAAAACAAACCAAAAGAAATATGAGTTAAATTAGTAATAACAATATTGGAATAAAATTGGCTGGTTATGAAATATTTATAAGTCATGGATTATATCATCTAGAGGGGGGTGAAAACCGCGGAACACGGGCAACTCCAGTAAACATGAAGGTTATCAAAATTAGCTGAAACTAGTTAAAACATATATGGAGGCGGTTCGGGCGTGCTCAAATTGGGCTTCAGGACTGTCCTAAGAAAAGAGTGTGGCGAGTACACTGCGTCTCCGACGAGGAGGAATATAATGTCCCATGTGGACGTCGCATTTCTATTGGGGTAGAATGTAATGTCTTATACTGGATGACAATCTCATATTTCAAGGATTTATAAATGGGAACAATAGACTCTCCATCAACTAGTATTAGCCATTTTTTTTTTTGGATGTCGAGGGTAACCCGCAGCCGCTATCGTGGTGCGCACTGGGTAAACCCCGCCCCTGTGTAATAGCCTGCAAACCTACACAGGGGAGGTAAACCACACTTGGCAAGCCAGGTGTGACAGGCCCACACCTAATGATATTGGTAGTGGGTCAAACTTGTAAAATTAGCCATTTTGATAATATGCAATGATGAGTGCGTAGTAAATATTAAGAAAATTCCTTGTGTCATCGTATCATTACTGAACCCCACCACTGACCTAACATTACAAATCGATAGTAGATGATCGAATTAAATTAAAAGGCCCCAGTAGAAGTGTCAATAGTAGATGATCAAAGCAAATTAAAGGCCTAGTACAAGTGTTAAAAAAGTACCAGACCAGAGACCTATTCTGCTACCAACCAAAAATGGGTTGGGCATAAGGTAGGTAGGCCCTCCCAATATGTGGGGTTCTTCGAGTTGGGCCTATCGGGCCACCGACCAAAAATAGGTCTGGTCAGCCATAGGTGGGCAGCTTTTTTGGGCCAGCTCGTGGGCCTACGCCATAATTTGTCGAGTTGTTTTGGTTCGATCCCATTGGGTCATTGGCTTTTTCGCTAGCACGACCTAACTTTTTTCGGGTCAATAAATTCAAGGCTCAGCCCGTTCCATTTTGCGGAGTGGGTTGGGCTTAATAGTCATTATCACATCTTCTACCAAATTACTTGGTTAATTGAAACAAAAATAGAGCACACAAGTACACTAGACACAATAGTAGCATATGGATGCATGTGTGGAAAATCTAGTAAAAGAAGAAAAAGAAAAGAAAAGAAAACCAATAGCTAGTGCAAACATGAATAGATACTCTTTCCATAAATTGACAAAGTGTCATTCCTATATAGATGGAATCCATAGCGTATCATAAAAATATGCCTATAACTTAATCATAGCTAGTGCTTTCATGCCTCTTTTTTGTTTGGAAGTTTGGTGCATCATGTGCTGTTGACAATAATCACCAAATAATTGCAGCTTCTGCTTACAAGTTGATGGAAGCTATTGCGAAAGCTACTTGTTTGAATCTATTCATAGCAAAAGATGACAAGAAGATAAAGTTTGGTTGATTGTGGTTATTTTCAAGTTGGGTGATGATTTTGCTGCCACATACTATTTTCCTAATTCCTCACATCAGCTCACATTTTTTGATGAAATTTTAAGGCCCTCTTTGAGGTTCCAAGTTGCTTTAGTAGTCTAGTGGCAAGTACCAGTGTTTCCTTGATCAAGCCAACATTAAATAATTTCATGATAAATTTTACTTCGACAAGTTTTTTGTTATCTTTTTTCCATAAGAGTTCAACTTTTGTCAAATCAGTCGTCCTTCCATGCTCTGAGTTTATGCAATTCTGAGAAGACAGTAGATTGAATTTATGATTTATCATAAGATAATTTAAAGGGTAAATACAATTTAATGTTCCAACATTTTGAACGTTTCACAATAATATCTTCACCTATGCATAATGCAACGCGATATATATTATATACTCAGTTAAATATTCCGACGACTGAAAAATATCTTAGCCACATGTTTAATAAATAGTCCGAAAATTCCCTCAATTACCGTAAAATTATCACACTCTCCAAACACCCTAAGAATCTGACACTATTAATTTTAGAGAAAAACTTGTATAAGACCGTCTAACAAATCTCTTGCGTTAAACGGGTCAAATAGGACTCAAATTCACCCAAACCCACAAAAGCGGTCAGTGCCCACGTTCCCGCCCCAAGCGCATTAAAAGTATCATCAACTATGAAGTATTTTCAATGGTAAGAAGAAAATATATGAATTGTTTTCTACATAAATCATATTGTAGGGCTTTAATTTAATTGATTCATTTATCTCTTTTTTTTTTAAATATGTTTGTTGATTCTCCAGACATCACATATCACTATCTATAAAGTAAAGTATCACTAATTATATATTGAAACATCACTTAATATGAATTGAAGTATCATCAACTATGAAGTGTTTTCACATGCTAAGAAGAAAATAAATGAATTATTTTCCGCATAAATCATAATGTGAACTTTTAATTTAGTTGATTCATTTATCTCTCTTTTTTTGGAATATGTTTATTGATGCTTCAGACAACAACTACCACCATGTATGAAGTAAATATCACTAATTATGTGTTGAAGTATCATTTAATATGAATTGATATGTCATCAAGTATGCAATATATATATATATATATTGCTATTTATTTTTTAGATCATGACAGGTATACTTTAGCTGGTATCTCTACCGAGTCTTTCTCTTTAAAAGTTTTTTTTTTCATGGGCTCTTAGTTTTCTTTTAAATAAGAAATCGATCAACAACTAATAATATATAAGTGTTATTACATATGAAGTAAAGTTTCACTAGCAATGTAGTGAAGTAACGTCTGACAACTCCCCATTTTCTTTTCTTTTTTCAAATTTTTTATTATTTTTATTTTTTTTAATCTTCATTTTGTATCATGTCCAATGCATGAGCCCACGCGTTAGCGTCAGGTGAATGCACTGGACGAGATGCCGAACAAAAAAAAAAACTCAATTTAATTTTAGGATTCACTAATTTCAATTTAGAGTATATATTTATTTCAAAAAAAATTAAAATGAAAAAAGAAAAAGGGGAAGGAGAGGGGAAGAGAGACCACCTCATAGGTCAAATAGAAATCCATATAATGTAAGAGATTCGTTAGACGACCTCAAATAGAGATCCATATAATGTAAGAGATTCGTTAAACGGCCTTACACAAATATGTCTCTTAACTTTAACATTATACTTTCTCGCCATACCATTTTTCAAGTTTAAATATTAAATATTTAAAAACTACTAAAAACTTGAGAAATCTTAAGACGGCTGCAACGGAGGTTCCAAACTAACTCCCAAGAACTTGGGACATGGCTACCACCCATTGAAACCCAACATGGTGGTGAAATGCTTGAGACTTGACTGTCAATTTTAAAAGTAAGTTCTTCAATTGTTTTAATGTATTTTTTCTCTCTTCTCACCTTTCCTCTCTCTTTCTCTTCTCTCTTTTCTCTCATGCGTATGTATGTATAATCAATTTTTGTTTGAATAAACGAATACTATGTGGATTTTAAATAAAGAATATGAAAATAGAGCTTTTAATTCAATATATTATTTGAGTACATTGGATAAAATACGAGTAAGTTATGATTGTTTAAATTTTTTAAAAACTTTTACTTTGGTTGGGTACCCGTTTTTTATCTTACCCTTACTCAATTGACATAATATATTTTTCTTCTAAATTATAAATACGACAACGCTATTTTTGACTAAAAAACTACAGTCTTAGCTATTGAAATACAAGATTATGTGGTGGAAATTCATTTATATTTCACACATAGAGATTCATTCTCATTTGTACCCACCCCTATATAGGGATGGATCAAATGAGTCCATTTTTCTGGTATGAACGGCGAACACATCTTATATTATACAATGAAATAATCAAATAACTTAGATTTAATGCAAAAGGCGGTGACAATTTCATAATAATAATAACACAAAAAAAAGTGATACTATTGTAGGCCTTTAAAAAAGATGACGTCAACTAACATCATAAATTTTACAAATTTTCTTAAATATTTTAAACGACCATAACTTACTCATTCATAATTCAATTTAATCACATATCAAATTAAAATTATTTTTATGTTGTTTCATTTAAGATCTCAATTGCATATGTTCATCATATACAAATATGGATGAAAAATATAAGAGATCCATTTTTACATATATCCATGTTGAAAATATTTTCGTTAGGTTATAATATTGTTTTGCCAACATTATGATAATGTATGCAAACGAATCATTTGTAATATTCTAACAGTGTATTCTCTCTGTTAGTGAAAAATTATCATAATGTTAGTGTAATAGACTTATAATGCTATTACGGTTTATTCCATCTCATGAGTTTCTTCCATCAAATTAGAGTTTATATTTATTTTTTGGAATTTAATTTTCAATTTTTTAATTAGTTACTAATTAATTATTAGGGCGTATTCCATCCATTTATGAATTGTTAATTGGGGCTTAAATCCATTAGGATTTATTTCATCTAATTATGGTTTATAACATATCTGCCAACGAAACACTGTCATATGCTAACATGGTGTATCCAAAGTGTTGATGAAGCAATATCATAATGCTCACGTAGTATATTTATATTGATAATATAGGGATTATTTAATCCAATTAGGGTTTATGATTATTTTTAGAATTCAATTTTTATTTTTTTTAGTTAATAATTGAATATTAAGCTTTATTACATCTCAATTATGGTTTATTCCAATTAGGGTTTATAATTATTTTTCAGAACTTTAATTTTTTTGAATATATAAGAAAATTTTTCATTATCTTTACAATAATGCTTCATTAGCATTGATATGATCTTGTTATTGAATATGCAACACTTTTTTTTTATAAGAATGACCAAGTTACATTAATGCCCCTGCCTTAAAAATGTCAAATATCACAAAATTGTCACCGTTTCTTACACAAAAATGGACCATTGATTTTTGTTGGTTGTATGTTGTAAAATGGATTCCTAATTCTCACACCATGAGATGTTTTCCGTTTTCACCTAACCTTCCTCTCTCTCTCACACACACATCTCAAATGGGGCACCCCTTGTGACCACCACCTATGTGACGGTCATCTCACTGGATTTTATAATAAGTTTTTTTTATAAAATATTGAACAATTAATATTTATTGCTAAGAATTAATACTTTTAAAATTTTTAAACCTTCATTATGAAATAATGAGCCCTAAAACCAATTATTCATTAAAACATAAAAATTAAATTCTAAAAATAAGTATAAACTATTTGGATGGAATAAATCCTAATTAATAATTATAAAATTAAACTAAAGCAATAAAAATAGATAAAAACTAATGATGTTGTTGCCTACATTCCTCTCTCTCTCTCTCTCTCTCTCTCTCTATGTGTGTGTGTTTTGGCGGGGTAGGGACCGGGGGTGTTAAATTTTATTGATATCATTATACGTCGTGCCCTCTCTCAATTCAGACATGTTTGTTTATTAATTCTACACACACTTTTTCAATCATATATCATCTATCCCAATCATAAATTATTATTACAATGAGATTCACTACTTAAATATTCATCTATTTATACTAGATACAAAATTATTTGTCATTTATCTCAACCACAAATTCAAACGCACCTATTTGGATGGGGGTGTCATTTTTCGAATTGAACCACCACATGATCTATTTGGATGCTCATTAATCTTAGCTCATGTATATTATATTTTATGCATGCAATGTAAATAATTAACCGAGTTGAATTATCAAGCAAGTATTTTTGAATCTACAAATGCGGAACATAGATAACATCGAAAATAAACTTATAAATATGTGCCGGGTTGACCACAAGATTAAATGTCTAATCTTGTTGTTGAATATAGTGTAATCGGTTCCACAAAGCTTGCTATTCACTTCTCGATCTTCTGCTGTATTCCCGGACCGCGTCTAGATACAGGATGGGCTGTATACTGATTGGGTCCAAATTTACACTTATAATTTCCGGTTTATGCTCAATCAAGACAACTACTAAGGACCGTACCCGCAATTGGACGGGGTCAATCGTAGACGTGATAAGCTAACCCGAGTCAAACTCTCAAGGAAAACTTTATGCGAAAGAATTATCTAAAGACTACACATGCTTTCAACGAAACAACTAAGATAAAATCTAAACATTCTAACAAGAGGGGATTTGATGATTATGCTAGGAATTCAAAATAGACACTAAAGCAAGACAATTAAATGCAAATACACAAATTAAATTAAGATTGGAGGAAATAAGTTTGATTAAGGTATTAGGGTGTAGATTCTCTCAATGGTTTTATCACTATGCTTAAGTCAAGTTGATAATGCTATTCTCACAAATATGATAGTCCCTTCCAATTAGTTTAACTTCAATTCCTGTCACCGTCTATCCGTTAAACCTCTCTTAGCTATACCATACATACAAGATTAACATATTAGGCTTAGGAACCCCATGCACCTAACGTCGAATGAACCAATTTCCGGATTTAGATTCACAATCAAGACTCCTCTAAATCCTATCAATGTTCAAGTAGTGATCAATTACCTAAACATGAAAAAGCACGATTCCAACAACAACAATCAACGAGAACAAGCATAGATCAAACCACATCGATCATCTACCCCCTAATGGAGAGATTAGCCACTAAACATGCTTAAAACAACACAAATATCATAAGAGGATGTCATCTCATAACCAAATGAAAATAACAAGAGCTTCTACAATATTCAATGTCTTTCACAAGTTTGGGACAAACCCCTACAAATCATCCAAGAACTAGAAAGAAAATACCACAAGGAAAACCTTCCAAACGAGCTTAGCTTTCACGGATAGCTCGAAGTCGAGTTATTCTTACTCTTCCTTAGTCTGCTTCCCTCTTGTCTTTCTCTCTTCCTCCTCTCTTGAATGGTAGTGGTGATGGTAAAAATGGTGAGAAATGGTGTGTAGAGATTTTGTGTGTGTATTGTGTGTATAGAGAGAAAATGAGGTGGTGTATTGGAGAAGATGATACAGTGGTGTGTTGGAGAAGATGATCCAGAGTGCTTCCTGAATCCCCTTAAAATCTATTAGATATCAGAGAGAGAAGGTGAGAGACGTGAGAGAGAGAGAGATAGAGAGAGAGAAGGTGATGGAAGTTGATGGTAAGGGATCAATTAATGAAAGGATTTGTCAAAGATTTTTCTTGTCCCAAAAGTCTACTTAGCAATTAAAAAATGGCTTGTAACGAACGTGGCAAAAACTGGACCGAGAGGAGGAGGGGCAGCCCACGCGCCGGCGGGCTGCATGGCGCCGCGGGGGCATGCGCGGCGGGGGAGGCTGGCGTGGCGGGGGCCCTTAGCGCGGCGGGGGCTAGAGGCGGGTGCGGCGGGGGCGGCTGACACGGCAGGGCCGCTAGGCTCTCGGCGTTTTTGGTGCCCGCCCGCGCTCCCTTAGCCCGCCCGTGCGGGTGCTTTTTCCTCAATCCCTTTAGCAATCTTGATTTTCTTATTTCAACAATCCAGCTCAATTAGTCGATTTTCCCTTGCCACCTAATTACCGTAAAACACATGCTTTCATGATTAAAAGCTCCAGCCTTTGCAATACTTGGCATAATCCACCATTAGAGCAATAAGCACAAATAAACACATAAAAGCAACACATAACAATATCACTATAAACAAAATAAATACTAAACACCATAAAATCAATAAATTAAAATGGCACAATTAGACACTAAACATATACTGTTAAACATGTGTGAATATTATGGGGATCAAGAGAGCACAAAAGAGGGGCCGATTTATTGTAACATAACTATTTCCCCTCTCTCTACTTAAATAGAGAGAAAGATGAGAATTTGCTTCTCCAACCCTAATGGGTTTGGGCCTCTCACTCTTATCTCATCCCCAGTTCACTAAGGTCAAAGTGGGCTACAACAGGGATCTAAAAGAATATTAAATTGGCCTGCTAATTTATTTAATTTTCAATATCCACAACTTAGGATATAATTATATAAATTAAGTATTATTTTTATTCCACTAAAGAAATATTACTGACCTACTAATTTAATACATATTTGCGAATATATTTTTTCCTTTAGTCCAGTCATTCCCCATATTTAAGATATAATGTCCATTAATTAATTATGTAAGCTTCTGACAGCTATAATTAATTAATATCTTCTTCCTTGAGTAATATCACACAAGCTTTATGAAGTATGGAATAAATTCCACCTGCGGGATTTCACATGAACTTTGGGCTTCCTCAAGAGGACATCATCAACCTGGGCACCTAGCGCACCAGGATATAGTGGATGAGTCAGTTAGTTCTAATATTATCCTGCAGTTATCTATTAAGTGGTTTAATTTCCAGAGATTCCAGTGATATGACACATCTGATATGGAGGAAGATGTATTGTCAACGCACATGCCCATCAATTCTCAATTAAACCGGATTAATGGAGACCATTTGAGATTTCTACATACTTTGGTATGTATCTCTCCTACTTAGTTATTTATACTTGATGTTTCATTTTATCCTATTCAAACATACAAACATCACATAAAATGATAACCAATCATTGCATGCTAAACAACAATATAAGCATAATAATTAAAATCAATAATCATGACATATTTCTCATGTTACTTCATGAGATAAAGTTGGAAAGTCAGCTATGGCAAAACTGGACATCTTGGCCGCTGATTACCATTATCGTCTCGCCAAAACCCTAGCTCCAATTAGGATTTCGGGATATGTTCGGGATGTCCTTCCTTTACTGGGTTGTACCACTTTCCTTCCTTGAGTCGATTTCCTATCCTTATTCAATATAGAATATATATCCCAAAAGGAAAATCCTAATATATCTAGAATAACAAGGAAATAAAAATACAACTCAAAAACTTAGTGATTTTCGAAAATCACTGCAAGGTCTAACAATTTATTTTTCCTATTACATTAAAATAACATAATAAAATAAAATGCCTAGACCTAATCCATGGATTTTCTCATGGATCAAAAATCACGTAGCCAAAATGGCATACGACCAACATACATTCAACATTAAAATTAAATACATACATCACATAATTAAGGATTCATGATAGTTGCTATCACCTGCAAACAAAACAGTCTGCAAATACAACTACCAAAATTACATAATAAGCATAAAATATCACATGATATCCATACATGAATATTTTTAAAAATTACACTTAATAAAATTAAAATTTTTGAAAATTACTATAAGATAAAATTTGAAAATTAATTATAATTATCTACCAAATTAAATCTTATAAATCTCAAAATTACCTTAAAGATTAAATTTGAAAATTAATTAAAATATCTACCAAAATTCATGAAGTTACATAAACTGTGCGCTCATGTTCATTATCATGTACGTGTACATTGTTGTGAATATGTAAGGTCAGAATATAAAAACTTAAAGCGAGTAAAGAACACGAGGTTGGTAACTCTGTTCGATCAACTGATCTACGTCAGGGGGACTTCACAAGTCCATGAGAAACAGTTTACTACTCCGTTGAATGGTTACAAAGGCTATTACACAAAGACTCCCGTCACTCGACCCCTTTCCTACCCAATTTAACCTCTTTCACTAAACTGAATTGCGAGCTATCCTCATAACCTAGAATCCCTCTAGTTCCCACAGGAAATCTCTCCCGAGACTCCTCTAAGTATGTAAGAAAGTAAGTTCCAAACACACACTAGAAACACAATGATCACACGGATCAAACTTAGTTTACCCGAATACTATATGCTTTGAATATGAAGTCTTTTGGACTCTCTACCCTTTGTGTATTCATAAAACTCGTGTCACCTAAACTAGTCTGAATCCCAGACTATTTATAAACAACAGATATAGCCTAAATAAGGTAATTAGAAGTCCTATTTTGACTAGAATTCAACAAGGAAACTTTTCCTTAATTAAATCGAACTTTTCTAGTTTAGATGTCTTCCTTGAATAGAACTCCACCTTTCCTTCCTTGATCTTCATTATGAACAAGGCAACTTTTATTCTGAAACGTCCATCTTGAATCTACAGCACCAGATCTTTGATTCCAGCATGATACATATCTTGTAAACTCTCTGAACAACCATGTACAAGATCATGTCCCTGATCATGATGAAGTACATGTCTTGATCTTGAATCAGATTGGCAGTCAAATGTTCACAGTAATGTCCAGAACATGTTATTCAAATATGAATAACTAAAACCTTTTGTGTTTTTTTGATATTGCCATATTGCCATATAGATTATGACAATCTCAAACACTTAAGTGCAGATGGCACTAACAATCTCCCCCTTTGTCTTTATCTGGTGGCAAATCAACTCCATGTTTTAAATGAACACAACCCTTGAACTGTAGGATTATGTACCTCAAAACGTACTTGAATGTTCCTGTGAACATCATATGATTCAGTTGTTTTTCACTTTCTTATCAGCTTGTATCTGCTCTGCTATATTAAATTTTTACTTATTTTTCTTTTATCTTTTGATAGCAGTTTCAATTTTTTAGCAGATATAAATCATATAGGGAAGAAAGTCAATATGTTCCATAAAAAAATAGCTATCACAAGCTATTCATAGCAAAAACAAAATGATCTTGCAAAACAGAATGTAAGATAAGTAGAATAGAAAATAAACTTATATTGCATTACTCCCCCTATTTGCCATCGAGAAAGGCAAGGAAGTAATCTCATAAACTACTTGGATTTGTCAGGGTCTTGCTCATCATCTTCTTCTTCAGATTCTCCTTCTTCAGGACCTTCTTCTTCAGAGCCATCTTCAGCATCATCATACTCTGTCTCTTCTCCCTTATCAGTTTGTTCTTCTTCTTCAGCAGCCTCCTCTTAAGTAGCCTTCTGCTCTTCTTCATGAGCCTCCTGATCCACCTCTGCAGTCTCTTCTGGGACAGCTTCAGCTTCCTTTTCTCGTGCTGCAGTCTGTGCTTCATCTTGCTTTTAAGCTGGAGATGAATCCTTCTGAGTAGCAACTTCGGAAGTACTTGCAAGCTTGTGCAAGTTACGAACATGTTCAAGGACATCTACTATTGGGGAGTCAAATCCTTCTCCTAATGAAAGATCAACAATCATTTCTTGAATCTTTATCTTTTCAGAAGTATGCTCAGAAATTAGTCGAGCATCAAACTCCAGGCTTCTCTCTAGAAACTTCAGCACAACACTCTTTGGAGAGGATTCTTCAATAGTAGTATCCACTCCTTTCTTGGATGACATAAACTGCATGAACTAGAGGCGAAGATGAGGATCTCCTATCTCAGGAGCAACCTTGATCACCAGAGACTTCTTTGGTGGAATGACCTTGTCATTTTTAGAAGAAACATTCTTCTTCTGCTGCTTAATGATGTTGTAGATCAATGATGGATAGCATAGTGTTCCCTTAACTACTGTAGACTCTGCACTACTGATGATCTTTCCAAACACAAACTCATCATAATTGAACTGCTTTTCAGTTCCGGGGTGATATAAGAACATGCCCTGAGCTTAAGTCACTGCAGCTTTGTGTTTAGTTGGTAGCCAATTGTGGATCAAGATTCTGAATAGAGCTCCATATTTATGAGTCAGCTTTGAGGTAGGAATAGTCTGCGGATGAGATGGCCACTTGTTGTAGATGTCCTGGGTCAGACTTTCTGGAAGTCTTCAGACTCAGGATCATCAATTTATTTGGTCAAGTTGCAGTAGAACTCAGTAACAACCTTAGGAACAAACTTTTGCACCTTCTATAATGTTCCTAGTAACCCAACTTCCTCTAACAAAGAATACACACCAGTAGTCAACAGTGTATCCTTGTCCACCCTTTTCTTAGAGGTCATGGACCTCTGCTTCACTTTCTTTCATAATTCAGCATGCTTGGAAGAACGAAAGATTGTTTGTTTAGAAGTACCTGGCACATGAACTATCTGTTTGTGAATGTCAGACTCATGTTCACTTGATTGTGAGTGAACATCTTCAGGTACATCTGTAGACTTTGCAGCTTTCTTCACCTTCTTAGAAGGACCAGTCGATTCAACAACTTTCCTCTTCTTCGTTGATGCAGCAGTGGATGGTAGAGTGGCAGATGCTCGACTTTGGGTTATGGGAGTTATGGGAACCAACTGCACCATAGCAGTAGAAGCCTTCTTCCTAGGTGTTTTCTTCTTGACCAGTGATCTGGCAAACAGATCATATTGAGCAGACGCAAGTAACTTCTCATGTTGTGGAACATGAGTATTCTCAGCAGATTCAGATGATGAACTCTGAATGACTTCTTTCTCTATTAGTTCTGCAACTAAAGGTCTTTTAATGACCTTCTTCTTTCCTTTTGCTATAGCAGCAGCAGATCCTTTTTTTTTCTGAAGGGCTTGGGCAACAGGTGTTGTGATGATTTTCTTTGCAGAAGGGGCTGAAGTGTTCTTTGATTTCTTGACTGCAGTTCATTTTGTTCTTGCCTTCTTTTTATTGACGTTGTATGATCGTGCGGCTTCCTTCAATAGATCTTGGATAGAAAGACTTTGGCTCTTTGTTTTCTTTGTAGAAGAAGCAAGTTCTTGTTCTTCTGTCTTCAAGTCCTCTTCATCTTCATCTCTGTGAAACATTTCAATCATCTTGTCTATATCTTTGCTCGAAGATTCATCACAGAGCGTCCTCTGTACAAGCTTCTTGTAAGATGATTCACCCTGAACCTTCTTGTTAAACTCATCATCCTCATAAAATTGATCTTGAGGTTTAGAATATGTAACCTTCCCATACCTCATTCTGGGTTTCACGACTTTCTTGGGACGGATAAGTTTGTGTTTTTAAGCCATTAATAATATATAGGTGATTGACAGGGATGATCAGCAAGAGAAACAATGGAAAACAAGGGTATTATCTCAGAGAACTTAGAAGATTTAGAGAAGAGAGAAGGATTTGGAATTTTGAAACTTAATAATGATCTCTCTTAATGGCTAAACATATATATAAGTGGGTACTCCGTTCAAAGCATAGGCTCAGGTTTCCTTTAGACTAAAAACCTAGAGAGAAATCCCAGAAAATTAGAGATGACGATTGCATGTCAGAACTAGCTGTTGACAAAGATGTACTCAGGGTTTGAAACATGTTCATTTATATCTGTAAGAACATTTATGGGAATGTTCAGTCCCTTTGTGCAGGAATTATTCTTTCCTGCTGAGTGTGAAAAAGACACACTCATACACCTTTTCTTGGTTTTACTGAACCAAACATACCCAAATGGATGCTCTGAGTTTCTCAAATCGAGATGCATCAAATCCCTTATTGAATAAATCAGCTAGTTGATCTTCTATCTTCATGTGTTCAATTCTCAGCACTTATTCTTCAACTAGCTCTCTGATAAAGTGATGTCTGATGTTATATGCTTTGTCCTTGAATGCTGGGCTAGATTCTTGGAGATATTGATAGCATTGATATTGTCACAATACAGAATAAGAGTATCATGATTGACTTCATAGTCCTTCATCATCTGTATCATCCAAATGATATGAGTAGAGCTGCTCCCTGCTGCAATGTATTCAGCTTTTGCTGTGGATAAGGATATGCAATTCTGCTTCTTACTGAACCAGGAAACAACATTGTTTCCTAAAAAGAAACAAGCACCTAAAGTGCTTTTTTGTCATCTGGAGATCCAGCCCAATCAGCATCATAGTATACAGTAATACTTGCATTTTTATCAGAAATATACCACAATCTATATTCAGTAGTTCCTTTGATGTACTTAATTATGTTCTTAACAGCCTTCATATGACTCTCCTTAGGACAAGACTGATATATCTGACACACACTCCCACACTGTATGCTATGTCTGGTCTGCTTGCAGTGAGATAAAGGAGACTTCTAATCATACTTATGTATAGAGTTTGATCAACTTCAGCTCCATCATCATTATTTTCAATCTTAATTATGGTGCTGATGGGAGTTCTTTTGTGCTTAGAATTCTCAAGCTCAAACTTTTTAACCAAGTTTCTGGCATACTTGGATTAAGAGATAAAAATCCCTTCTTCTGTCTGCTTTATCTGAAGCCCTAGGAAGTATTTCAAATCTCCAACTAGACTCATCTCAAATTCAGTCTCCATGTCTCTGATGAAGTCTTTGACCATCTTATCAGACACTGAGCTAAACACTATATCATCCACATATACTTAAACCACAATTACTTGTGATTTTTCTTTTCTGATGAATAGTGCTCTGTCTTCTCCTCCTCTGTTGTATCTTTTGCTGCCAGGTATGTAGCCAGTCTTTCATACCATGCCCAATGAGCCTGCTTCAAACCATACAGTGATTTCTTTAGTTTGAACACATACTCTGGATGATGTGGATCTTCAAATCCTTTAGGCTGTGCAACAAACACATCTTTTTTCAGAAATCCATTCAGAAAAGCACTCTTGACATCCATCTAGTACAACTTGAATTTCATGATGCAGGTCATAGCTAGAAGAAGTCTGACTGATTCAATCCTTGTAACTGGAGCAAAGGTTTCATCAAAATCAATGCCTTCAATCTGAGAATAACCTTGAGCAACCAGTCTGGCTTTATTTCTTATAATGTTTCCAGTTTCATCAGTCTTGTTCTTAAATATCCACTTGGTTCCAACAATGTTAACTCCTTCAGGTTTTTGCACCAGATCCCAGACATCATTCTTTTTAACTGTGATCTTGCATGATAATCTCTTGAATGCTGTGAAGGCTTCATTCTTGTCTCTGAGAAAGTCAACCCAAATGAACCTTGAATAATCATCAATGCAGACAAGAACATACTTATTTCCTCCGTAGCTTTCCATAGCCATAGGCCCCATTAAATCCATATGAATAAGATCTAAAATTCTTTTAGAAGTTCTGTCTTACACTTCTTTATGTTGAGATCTGGACTGTTTTCCAATCTGACATGGACCAAAAACTTTATCTCTGTCAATCTTAATTTGAGGTAGACCTCTGACAATTTCTTTGCTGATGATCTTCTGGAGATTTCTGAAGTTGATGTGTCCAAGTTGCTGATGCCAGATCTCTGACTCTTCTATAGATGTTCTTTGACATGTTAAAAAACATGGTGTAGGAACATGTAGCTGATAATAGTTGTCAGCTGATCTCTTTGTTTCCATGAATAAGTCATTGTTCTTATTCATAACCATACAGCTTTCTTTGGTGAAGACAACAGTTATGTCATCATCACACAGTTGATTGATGCTTATCAGGTTTGATTTGAGTCCATCAACTAGCATAGCCTTCTTTAGTTTGGTCATTCCTTCAACAATCAGCTCCTTTTTTCCCATTTGTCCCTTTTTCCATCTCCAAAGGTAACAAAGTCTGACGAGCAAGCTTTCAGATTTTGCACCACAGAGCAATCTCCAGTCACGTGTCTTGAGCAGCCACTGTCAAAGTACCAGATGCCTTTGTCTTCAATTCTTAGTGAAGTATGGGCAATCAGACTGGTCTGCTTGATAACTCATTGCTTCTTCTGTGCAGCCTTCTTCCTTTTCTGAGTAGTTGATATCTTCTGGGTGTTGCTGGAATGCTGAGCCACAAATCTTCTTCTCATTCTTTTCAAATCAAAGAGATACTTTTCACAGTGAGGACGAATGTGACCCTTTTCTTCACAATAGCAGCAGATAATTCTTTTTCTGTTGCCATTATTAGCAATCATCTTTTTGTCAATGTTTTTCTGAATGTTTTGAATATTATTTTGTATATGCACTGGCTGGCTTGTACTTGCTTTGACAAACACTATCTCGGATTGTCCACCAGTGTATCCAAGACCTGGATGACTCTTCCCAGAATGTCCTGGGATTGTAAGAATCTTATCAAGATTCTTATATCCATTATTCAGCATGTTGACATTTCTTTTGATGGACTTTAGTTCTGAAGAAAGCTCTTCAATCTTCTTCTTTTGTTGTTGAATTATGACCTTCTGTTCTCCATCATATCTGATCAACTCCTTCTCCCTGAGAAGATCCTCGTTGTGAGATTGTAGAGTTTTGTTAATCTCAACAACATCAAGCCATTTTTTAAACATCTCCTTGTATGTTTGAACAAACTTTTCATGGCTGAAGTCTTCATTGTCTGAGTCTTCATCTTCTGCCAGTTTGAAAGGATCCTAGAACTCTGAGACTTTTGCTGTAAAAGCATAGGTCTCTTCTTCTGATTCACTGCTGCTTTCTTCAGAATCATTATCACTGAGAGAGGCATTGTAATTCTTTATATTCTTCTTCAGAGTATTGGCACATTTAGCTTGAATATGTCCAAAACCATCACATTCTCTGCACTAAATTCCTCTCTTTGTATCTGAGTGTAAAAACTCTTTTTTGTCACTGTTAGAGTTTCTGTCTTGCTGAGAATTACCAGATGGTTGTCTTCTATTGTTGGACCTTCTGGAAGACTGCTTGTTTACTCTCTTTAGTATTCGGCTGAAGTTCTTAGTGATAAGGACCATATTGTTCATTGTATCTAAATCAAGTACAGGTTTTTTTTCTGTACATGTTCATGTACATCCTCAGAGACTTTAGCTTTAAGAGCAATACCTCTCTTTCTTGAGCTGCTGTCTTCATTCTCTAGATTCATCTCAAACGTCCTTAATGACCCCATCAGTTCATCAAGCCTTATACTCTTGATGTCCTTGGCTTCTTCAATTGCAGCAACTTTGTAGGCAAACTTCTTTGGAAGAGATCTGAGAACCTTCATCACAAGCTTTTCATTGCTGATTGGCTCTCCGAGAGAAAAACTCTCATTTGATATGCTTCTCAGTCTAGCATTAAACTCACCAATGGAGTCGAATTCTTCCATTTTGAGGCTTTCAAATTTTGAAGTCAGATTTTGAAGTCTTAACAGCCTCACAAAACTGGTCTCTTCAAAGGTGGTTTCCAGTATATCCCATACAGCTTTTGCAGTCTCACATGTTGAGATTAGACTGAATGTCTCAAGATCCACTACAGAGAATATTGCATTGAGTGTTTTAAAGTTGACATTGTACCAGTTCTTCTGCGGCACAGTCCACTCTCCTTCTTCTATCTCCACATGCCTTCCTTCCTTGGCAACAGTTGGTTTTTTCCATTCTTCAATGACACTCTTCCATGCGAGTTCATCAAGAGATCTCAGGAACGCCCTCATCCTTGCTTTCCAGTAGGGATAGTTGTTGCATTCTAACAATAGTGGTCTGACTATAGATCTTCCTTCTTTGATTGCACTCATGGCTGAACTGCAACCAAAACCTTCACGCAGATATGTACTTTTCAGGACTCTTTTCACACTAAAACCAAAGGCGACCCACTCTGGTACCAATTGAAGTTACATAAACTGTGTGCTTATGTTCATTATCATGTACGTGTACATTGTTGTGAACATGTAAGGTCAGAATATAAAAACTTAAAGCGAGTAAAGAACACGAGGTTGGTAACCATGTTCGATCAACTGATCTACGTCAGGAAGACTTCACAAGTCCGTGAAAAATAATTTACTACCCCGTTGAATGGTTACAAAGGCTATTACACGTAGACTCCCGTCACTCGACCCCTTTCCTACCCAATTCAACCTCTTTCACTAAACTGAATTCCGAGCTCCCCTCACAACCTAGAATTCCTCTAGTCCCACAGGAAATCTCTCCCGAGACTCCTCTAAGTGTGTAAGAAAGTAAGTTTAAAACAAAGACTAGAAACACAATGATCACATGGATCAAACCCAGTCTACCCGAATACTATATGCTTCGAATATGAAGTCTTTTAGACTCTATACCCTTTGTGTATTCGTAAAACTCGTGTCACCTAAAGTAGTCTAAATCTCAGGCTATTTATAAACAACATATATAGCCTAAACAATATAATCAGAAGTCCTATTTTGACTAGAATTCAACAAGGAAACTTTTTCTTAATTAAATCAGACTTTCCTAGTTTAGATGTCTTCCTTGAATAGAACTCCACATTTCCTTCCTTGATCTTCATCACGAACAAGGCATCTTCTATTCTAAAACATCCATCTTGAATCTGCAGCACTAGCTTTTTGATTCCAGCATGATACGTCTTCTGAAAAACCATGTACAAGATCATATCCCTGATCATGATGAAGTACATGTCTTGATCTTGAATCAGATTGACAGCGGAATGTTCACAGTAATGTCCAGAACATGTTATTCGAACATGAATAACCAAAACCTTTTGTGTTCTTTTGATATTCCCATATTGCCATATAGATTATGACAATCTCGAACACTTAAGTGCAGATGACACTAACAATCCAAATCTTTAAAATTTTGAAATTCATTAATTATTCAAACTTGGAAATTTTGACATTAATAAAAAAAATCTATTCCAAATAATACATAGGTTTCGAAAATACTAAGAATAAAAAATATTATTCGGTATTTATTTTCACCTAAACTGCAAGTGTACAGTGAGGCTTCTAGTATAGCAGTGAATAAGGTTGTATCCACATATATTTAATAACTAATTTACTAATTATCTTAATCTAACTTCCTACAGTTATCTAGACTACCAATCATGGTTGAATTTAATTACTACATAAATGAAAATACTGAAACAGTAAATATCACCACAAAAATAAACATAATTAAATTAAACGATGAATAAAAGACGTATTCTAGGATTGAGTAATCATCAACTAATTCATTCATTTAATCTTTTCATTCATATGCCTATGTTGGGACTTAAATTATACTAGAGCAACCACAATTATACTTTAAACCTTCTCTCGAAGTGCCTAAAGCGTGGATCACACAACTAGCATTAACATCTCCGTTCAATACCTAGCATGCAACTCTTAATGGCTCCTAGGGCCTATTGCTCTCTCAATTAAAATCAACCATCTCGAGTGCTATTGATTAGCGAGTTAATTATTCCAGACCTTGTGTTAAAACTCCTCTCTCGATTTATGAATTAACACATCAAATTGTTCTATTTAGTGATCAAGTAAATAATACAGAGAAACACGAGAATAAGCAAAACACAACCAAGTCATAGGCATAAAAACAAAATAGATTAAATAAACTTCATGGTCAAATCATAATCAACCCTAGAACACTGGCTTTTAGTTCTCCATAGTAAAATAAATAACTAAAATAGTCCACAAAGAAAACATGATACTTCTAAGAACAGAGTAAATAAAACCTGAAAGATTTAATTTGTCTCTAATCTTGAAAGCTCTTGAATCATTTGGTCTTGTTCTTCGCGTCTGCTTTTCTGTGTTGTTTTCTCTAGTGGCAACTTTAGGGTATGGTGAATTGTGTGAAATTTTCACACAAAAACCCTATTTATACTTAGTAAAATAAAGCCTAAAACCAACATAGAATCGGACTGGCCAGACAACCCGCGACCTCGCCCGTGACCCAGTCACTCGGGGCTCCATGTGGCATGACGTGGCACATTATCCGCGGCCACTTCCATTACCCGTTACCATGCTCGTGAGTTTTCTTCTTTGACCCATTTCTCTGTCGCGAGAGGGTAGTGACCGACCCCTAGTCGAACCGTGACTCCACCCGCGATCGTGCTCATGGCTTGGGCTTGCGGTTCTTCTTTTGCAACGTTTCCATCTCGTTTTCGACACAATTTCTTCAATGCATGAACTGGAACCTACAAATATCACAACATATACCAAACTCCAAGAACGAGTGAAATCCGAATGAACTGGAATAAAAAATGAGTAAACCAATAAAAAATGCACAATTAAATAACATTAAAACTAGTGTAAAATCTCAGTTTATCATTGATCCACTTCACTTAATATTTATGTGCTCCCCTCACTCAATATTCACCATATCTAATTGGTCTATATAGTGTTAATTTTCTCCAAAAAGGATTTAGATCCACTTCAAACACTCTCCAAATATAGTGTTAATTTTCTCCAAAATTCTATTTTCGAACCTAATAGAATTAGAATTAGCTAAATTTTAATATACACCAAGAATTACCTTATCCAATTCCATTCCCAAAAATTTCGAACCCTATTATGATTTAGATTAGTAAATTTTGACATGGATCAAAAATCTATTCAAAATCCAAAACATTAATCTTGAAAAATATGGATCAAAATTAGGGAATTTCTAATCACCAAATTTTCAAAATTTGATGCTCAAATTTTTGAAACTTATATGAATAAAATCCGAAAAATTGATGAACATCAAAATACCATTCCAAATATTATTATACATGGATCGAAAATTACAAAGAGATTAAAATTGAATTTTTTGAGCTACATAAAAAAATTTATCTGATTTTGAATCTCAACTTGTTCGAAAATTACATACTATTAAAACTGAAAATTTAAAACACATAAATTCATCTACAATTTTAATCATAAAAATCGAACAATTCATAGAATTAATTCTAGAGCGGTGCCAAAACCCGCTCTGATAACAGTTGTTGGGATTTTTTCGAATTGAACCACCACAGGATCTATTTGGATGCTCATTAATCCCAGCTCACGTATATCATATTTTATGTATGCAATGTAAATAATTAACCGAGTTAAATTATCACGCAAGTTGTATTTTTGAATCTACAAATGCGAAACATATATAACATCGAAAATAAACTTACAAATATGTGTCGGGTTGATCATAAGATTAAAGGTCTAATCTTATTATTGAATGTAGTGTAATTGGCACCCCCAAAGCTTGCTATTACACTTCTCGGTCTTCTGTTGTATTCCAAAACCGCGTCTAAATACAGGGTGGGCTGTATACTACTAAACATGTGTGAATACTATAGGGATCAAGAGAGCACAAAAGAGGGGCTGATTTCTTGTAACACATTCTCACCTCCCCTCTCTAATTAAATCGAGAGAGGAATGAAAATTTGCTTCTCCAACCCTAATGGGTTTGGGCCTCTCACTCTTGTTTCATCCCCAGTCCACTAAGGTCATATTGGGCTACAACAGAGATCTAGAAGAATATTAAATTGGCCTGCTAATTTCTTTAATTTCCAATATCTACAACTTAGGATATGATTAAATAAATGAAGTATTATTTTTATTCCACTAAAGAAATAATACTGACCTACCAATTTAATACATATTTGCAAATATGTTTTCTCCTTTAGTCCAACCATTCCTCACGTTTAAGATATAATGTTCATTAATTAATTGTGTATGCTTTTGACAACTATAATTAATTAATATCTTGTTCCTTGAGTAGTACCACACAAGCTTTATCATGTATGGAATAAATTTCACCTGCAGGGTTTTACATGAACTTTGTGCTTTCTCAAGGGGACATCATCAACCTGGCGCACCAGGAGACAGTGGCCATATATATTGCACGACTCATCATATATGTAAATGCTACTGCCCAAAATATCGAGATTATTGATCTTATCAAAGAATTTCATTGATAAATCAAAGCAATAATATAACATATATATGTGTCCGCTAATATATATAGGTTAAGAATCCGAACTCTGTGGATTTTTATTCTCTCACTTAAGGACAGAATAGAGAATAGTATCGTATCGTGGTCCACCTCAATACACAAACCAATGTACTAGAATAATCAGCTAGTCAAGATAAACTAACTATCAAATTATTCTACGATGTACTGATGGTAGGTTCAAGACCATCTAAGTCATGAGCCTTTTAATACATTGTAAGGAATCCGATAATATAATCTTTACCGTGTGTATATCCAGACTATATCATCTCCAATGCAAGTATATGGAACTGGCAGATAAATATAATTATAATTAAATGCACACAGTGACTTCTATAAATATTCAATCTATATCGTCAAATAAAACATTGTAAATGTATACAAAGACAAGTCTTCCAGTATACAAGACTAACACCTATAGCGTATTCAAGAAAATAATATTCAAATAAAAATATTTTTATTTTTCAATTTGAAAATATCAAATCATTTCTTACACAACGTCAACACTATTTTGCAATACCCTTTGATGAGTTCATTTATTTTACTCATTATTAGCTTTATTTAGTATTAAAAGTTGTTACTTTATGTGTAAATATGTCATAAATATTGTAAATATTGTTTAAACCATTGTTTAAAACTCGTTTCTTAAAAATGTCGTAAATACAGGAAAAATGAACTTAAATGTAGAATTAAAGCTAAAATGGAGATTTGACCAATGTGGACCGCGAGAGTCGAGAAAAGATGAGAAAAGGGAAAAGAAATGAAACTACACGCTCACATGCGACCCAGGAACACTAGTTCCTCGGGTCACGCCACAAGATGAAGCCAAACTCGACCAAAATGTCACGTTACAGAGCTTTCAGAGAGCTATTTTCCTTCGGCCCAAACTCGACTTGAAAGCAGAAAGCGCGATCATTACCAAGTCGCACCTCACACCACTGCCAAGCATGACCCCATCACGCGATCTTCATGCGTAGTGCCCTAGTGCATGTCCAAACGCGGCCACCAAGAACAAAAGATCGCACTATAACGCTTTAGAGAGCTATTTTTCTCCGTTCAAAACGCTACTCCATCACGCGATCTTCACGGGTCAAGCCCCAGTGCATGGCCAAATGCAACCACCAAGCGCGAGTTCCTATGGTCACGGGAAGGAATCCGATTTTAGTCCATTTTGACTTGAATTCTATTTTGACCTAGTATTTAAGACACCCAATTTTTTTCGAAGAAACACACTCCTTCATATTAGAAAATCAGATTTTTTGGAGAACCAAAGAGGAAAACAAGTGAATGAAAGATCATCTTGAAGATTCAAGCCATTGAAGAGAAGTTTGCTTTGATCGGGTTTACTCTTCTTCTCACTTTCTTGAATTGTTTAGGATGGATATTATTATTGTATTAGCCATGGATGTAAATATGGTTGGCTAGAGCTTTTGGGCTCTAGGATGTGGTGAATCCTTTTAAAACTTATTCTCATCTATGGGTTATGCTATATTATGATTTATTTAAGCTTTTGTAGCCTAAACTCTTAAGTATGATGTTGTTTGAGTGGTCTTCATTTGACATCAATTGTTATGATTTACATTACTTGAGAGAGAATGTGATCATGTGAACATTTATGATTCAAATCCATGTTCTTGTGTCTTTGGAAAAAGATTGAATATGTGGAACGACTATTGATCTTTTATGCTTTTGGAAAATGCAATCTAGGAATGTATTAGAGATAATCATCTGTATTGCATCCTAATTTAGAAGAGATCGAGAGATGAGCCTATGTACTTTTGTGGTCTTTCTAGCTTGAATAATTTATACAAATAGTAGTAACCCTAGATTTGAGCAATTGGAGCAACCTGTCCATGTCCTATAGTCTTTCTCATTACTTGTTTTACTCTAAGTTCCCTCAATTGTGTGAATCCAATTTGTGTTTGAGTATTTAAGTTTTCTTGTTCACGTAGTTCTTTGTGTGGAATCAAAATCTCCTTTTCAAGAGTCTAGATAATTCAAGTGTCAAAGTTGTGATAATTGGTGCTGTTAATTTAACTATCAAATTCCCTGAGGATCGACCTTGTTTCATCATATTCTACAAATTGTTTATACACTTGTTAGCATGATGCGAGTTTAAAATAAAACAAGAAAAAAATCTACACCACCCTTCATAAACTGCACTAAAATACTAAGAATTAGGAGTAGAAATTGAAATAAAACAAAATATTCTTTAATATCTCCCATCTACAAATCCACATCAAATCTGAATTTTTTTCATAACAAATCTAGAATATCCACCTTAGATTTACCACAAAGAAATGAAAAAAAATTGAAGATAAAATCTTTGTACAGTGTTTCAGGTCGGGTTTGGATCCTCTACTGTGGGGAGTAACATAAAACCCCAGTCCCCGGAAATGCATCCCCCGTCCTATTTACAGTTCCAATATTTATCGGCTGACCGACAAAATAATTTTGGTTTTGAACTGTCACAATAAGTAATTAAGTGTCACAATATGTTAGTTGAAGTGTCACGGTAGATTTTTTCGGTCGGCCAAATCTTTCGTTTCTGGACAAAAAAAAGAGGGCTGCAAATATCCAAAAATTGATGAACCCGAGACACATGTCACTTGCTGAGATGAGTGATGCACTACATGTGTTCTACATTAGAATTTGCCGTACCATGCCCCAAATATATCATTTTTGTCAAATTTCATTCCAAAATGTGCAATGTCGGCACAATTTTTGCATTTCATTTTTTTTTCGGCTGAAAATTAACTGCAAAAATATGTAAACTTAGTTATGAAATAATTAATTCTAATTGCAATGATTAATTAAAAAATATATATAAAACATAATTACAAATTAATTAATCATCACTTGAATGATTAACTAAAAAATAAAATTTTATTAAGCCTAACTATGAAAAAAAATCAATTGCAACAAATAATTATCATTAAACTGATTTTTTAGAAATAATAAAAAAAAAAGAAATTGAAGACTCAAATTTATAAAGAAAAAATGAGAAATTGGAAACAGAGAAAAAAGTAAAAAACGTAAAAAATTATTGTTTAGATTTTATATGTTTCAGTAGAGTTAATTATTTCATAATTAAGTTTTATATATCGTTTTAGTTTTCAGCAGGAGAAATAAAAAAGAAAATGAAAAAATTGTGCCAACATTTTGGAATGAAATTCAATTGCATTATCATTTCCAAGTAGTATTTTTTTATTAAACAAGATTGAAAACAGAGAGAAAGGAACTTTTGTAATTGTGGGTGAAACAAATTAATTGATGACAAAAATGAAGGCAGTTCCATTCCACAGGCATCCCATATTCCCATCTCTTCCGCTACCACCAAATCAGTGACTCTAACTTCCCCAACCGTGCCCGCCTCGCATTGGGAAACGGACAACCTCGAACCATGTGTACATTTTATTATTATTATTATTATTATTATTATTATTATTATTATTATTATTATTATTATTATTATTATTATTATTAGCACAAATTGTGGCAGCACAATAACAAAAAAATAATGTTAAATGACTAAATCATCCTAATTAAGCTATTTATTGTAAAAGAATTCAAAATTTAAAATTACTCCCACTTCATTAATTTATGTTGCTATCTCTCCCTCCATTTAATAATTAAACTCCAATGCTTTAGTTAATCACTCATTAGCCCAATTTATGATTATTTAATTAATCAAAAACATTTCTTAAAAGATGACATGTGAGTTCAACTCATTATTATAGATCAGAAACGTTTATTGGAAGACAATTAAACTTTGAACTCCAATTCTTCAATTAAATCAAAAATTTAATTAATTTATGATTATTTGATTAAAAGACATTTAAAAATTATCGATTGTGCAATATTATGAGAAAATTAAATGAAGATAACATATAAGAAAATATCATATATTTAATAATATATAATCAATTCATAACATGTTCACATTCTTCAGCCAAAGTTTGCATTGGCATTTTTATTAGGCAAAAATAATAGCATAATTGCTATATGACACTTGTATGTTAGAAGTAGAATCGTCGTTGGTATCAGTAATATCAGTCACTGAAATATTTTGTTGGCTTCATCATCCTTTACTACATGATTTTTTTGAAACACTAAACCCCTTCAATATTGCGTATTCTCAATATTGATAAAACAAATTATTGATGTTAGGAAAAATCATACAAGGCATTAGACCTTCTTCAACATTGAAATGACTATTTATTTCTCCATCATTATCGTTAGCTTCTTCATCATATTGTATGAAGGATGATATTGTTATTTTACATTAAAATTCTATGAAAATCTATATTTGTGCTGGAACAATTTGTGCCATTTAGCATTGTCCACATATATATATCTATATATATATATATATTCTCTAAAATTTTATTTTCGTTGTTCTTTGTTCCGTAGCTTGTAAATAAATATTTAAGGGATATTCTTCTATACAATTCGTGCATGGGTCTGGGCTTATTAAATTGGTCCAAATTCAATAAAAAAAATGGTAAAAAAAGTCAATAATGTCGGGCGTGTGGGGTACACATGCCAAAATAATATTTTTCAATTTTCTTATTCTTTTTTTCTAATTTTTTATTTTTTTTTGTTTTTACCAAAAATTATATACCCTAAAATAAAATTAGTGAACCCTAAAATTACAGTATTAATTTGTTTAAAATAAATATAAATATATACTCTAAAATGGAATTAATAAACCTTAAAATTAAAGTAAATTAATTTATTTATTTTGAAATCCAACAACTCGCGTAAAGCACTCTCCTGATGATAACTCGTGGGCTCGTATCTTGCGCTCGATAATTAATTTAATTTTTTTGAAACAAATATAAGCAGTAATTGAAAATAAAAACATAATTTTGAAATAAATATATATCCTAAAATCGAATAAGTGAACCCTAAAATAAAAGTGAATTAATTTTTATTTTTTTTCCACTTTTACCCTCAATTAAAAAGAAAAATAAAGATAGATTCAATTTCATGGCTTCCCCATAGCCAAATCGTCAAAATTAAATTAAGGATTTTTCACAATTAAATTATAATGGTGGTGTATGTAATAATATGATGTATATTGAAAAAAATAATGGTGCAAATAGCAACACCCTAATAATATTGTATGTTTTTAATATAACACTTGTTATTAAAGGTAAACGAAAGTGAATATAAAAACATCTTAGATACACACTATACATATGAGCACCTCTTGTGGAAACCGTTTATGTGCCAATAACCTCATCAATTTTTATTATTTTTTCTTGGTCTATTTTAATTTTATTATTATTAATCAGAGTTTATTCCATTGAATTAATGTTTATAATTTTTTTAAATTAATTTTTTATGATTATAGTTAATAATTATCTTTTAGAGTTAATTATTTCCTAATTAGGGTATGTAATTTTAAATTTCATTGATAGAAATAATTGCTAATTATGATTGAATATATTATAATTTTTTTTAGGTGAACTAGCCACCACATAGCTGGTGTCAACAAAGATACCTTATAGGTGTAGGTTAATAAGAGACGGAGATATGCTATATATATATATATATATAAGAGTTGGTTATAATAAAAACTTATGTTGGTCTGAAAAAGTGCGGACTGTGCTTGTTTAGTGTACTTTTAGTGCTTTTCTTACTGTATTTTGGTGCTAAAAACATCTAGCACCAAAACACAATAAGAAAAGCATTACAAAAAAAAAAAAAAATTAGCATCAAAATACATAAAGAAAAGCACTAAAAATACACTAAAAAAGCACAGTCCGCAGTTTTCACACCAAGATAAGTTTTTATTTGAACCAATTCCTATATATATATATATGTATATATATATAGGAGAAGGTCTTATGTACACTATATGTATAAGTTTGGGCCCATCAAACCTACTCAAACCGGATAACAATAAAAAAAGATTGTAGAACTCGAAAATTGTAGAACTCAAGTTCCGCAATTAATGAATCCGAGATCCGGGTTCCAGTGATCTACAAAACAAAAACAACGCGAAGCCGAAAGATCGTCGGAGGGTTGGCGATCATTCGGTCTCCAACGCTCAACTCAAATTTCAACCCTTTAAATGGTAAAAATATTGAATCATTAAAGAAATAAGAGATGTTTTGTTCAGATTGTAAAGGCTTCAGCGAAATGAACTTTGTTTGTATTGTTTCGAATGATTAGGTTTCTAGGATTTTTTTCCTCCTTCTAACGATCTACCTTCCTTGTTATATATAAAGCGTGTCCAATTATCTTCCGTTTTTTGAGGGGGTCTATCTTTTCTAGGATTTAATCTAGCCATTAGCCTATATTCTTTAGGGTTTCGATCGGGTCTCTTCGTATGAGTCCGATCTGATTCCACTGTTTCGAGGCGTCCGACCTTGTGACCTATGATGCCGTTTGAAGTCTCTTCAGTGCATGACCTTGGTCTGTGCAGTAATCTCTATCGGGCCTTTGACCCTTGTATTGGGCTTTTTTATGGAAAAGAGCCTCTACAAAGGTAAAAAACAAATGTTAACTTCAACGCGTATACCCCACGCGTGTGGGCCACGCACGACGCGTGAGGTACATGTAGCAACATTAATTTATTTATTTATTTTTTCATTTTTTTTTACTTGTTAATTTTTTCATTGTTTTTTTTTTTGTGATTTTTTTGTAGTTTTTCCCCCCCAAAATAATATATTCTAAAATAAAATTACTGAACCCTAAAATTAAAGTGAATTAATTTATTTTTTTAAATAAATATAAATATATATCCTAAAATAAAATTTGTGAACCGTAAAATTAAAGTGTATTAATTAATTTATTTGTTTGAAATCTGGCGACTCGCGCAATGCCCTCACCCAACGCTAATACTCGTGCATTGCGCCCGACAATTAATTTTTTTGAAATAAATATAAATACTACTTGAAAATAAAAAAAACCTAATTTTAAAATAAATATATACCCTAAAATGGAATTAATGAACTATAAAATTAAAGTGAATTAATTTAATATTTTTGAAATCCTGTGACTCGCGCAATGCCAATACATTGGCTCGTGCATGCACTCGACAATTAGTTTAATTTTTTTAAAATAAATATAAATAATAATTGAAAATAATAAATCTAATTTTGAAATAAATATATATACCCTAAAATATAGTGAACCCGGCCTAAAATAAAATTGAATTATTTTAATTTTTTCAAAATCTGACGACTCGATCAATGCATTCGCCCGACGCTAACGCTTTGACTCGTGCATTGTGCTTAATAATTAATTTAATTTTTTCAAAAATAAATATAAATGATAATTGAAAATAAAAAATCTAACTTTGAAATAAATATATACCCTAAAATATAGTGAACCCGACCTAAAATGAAAGTGAATTATTTTGATTTTCTTGAAATTCGACGACTCGATCATTGCACTCGTCCGACGCTAACACATGTGTTCATGCATTATGTTCAATAATTATTTTTTTCAACTTAAATATAACTGATAATAATATTTTTTTTTTTTAAAAATAAAACTCTAAAAAGCACAAAATAAATCCTAAAAAAAAAGCTAAAAATCCTAAAAAAAATAACAAAAAACCATGAACCTTAAAAAATTCTAAACTTAATTGGAATGGAAAATATTAAAATTTGAACTAAATAAACTCGTATAAGATAATTAGCAGACTTATTACTTTTTTTCAAGATATAAGTGATACTTTTGGAATTTTGATTGTTATTTTTGGTGCTATTTTTTTATGTTATGATTAATACTGATTTTAACAGGTTCTTTTTTTTGTGGTTGATCAGATCAACGCGTTGACCGTCTGATTTGCACTTAGTATATAAGAAAATTTTTGTGTGTGTAACTGTGTACATATATTTTGTAGAATTAAAAAATAAAAAAGATTTATGTGCAAAATTAAAGGAATAAGGAATCTAAGTATGTGGATCCACACGTGTGAAGCTTGATGATCCATGAAACCTCCGACGATCTAGACGCCACGTGTAACAAATGGAACCCACCTGTAACTGCCATGTGGTTCTCCCTCTTCACCCTCACCTTTCCAAATTAACACACACAAAAACACACGGCACTGTGTGATTGCATATGCCACATCTCCATCGCCATCCCCTTTTCTGGTTCTAACTCTCTCTCTCTCTCTCCCTCTCTCTACAATTTACATGTATGTAGGCAGAAAAATGAAAACGAGAAAGGAAAAGAAACGAAACTGAAAAGCCAACACCCTCTTGCATGTGAACTCCCTCCTTTTTCTTTAAACCGCATTCATTCACATTCATTCGTAACTTCAATCTTCAAATATAATAAAAAAATTAAAAAAGAAAAACTCTCTCTCTCTCTCTCTCTCTCTCTCTCTCTCTCTCTCATTCTCTGTTGAGATTATAAAACCGGTGAAAAAATGGCCGGAAACGAGTGGATAAACGGGTATCTAGAGGCGATATTGGACAGCGGGGCCTCGGCTATTGAAGAGCACAAGCCGGCGCCGGCGGTGAGCGTAGGAGACAACACCGGTTTCAATCCTACCAAATATTTTGTGGAGGAAGTTGTGACCGGCGTCGATGAAAGCGACCTTCACCGGACATGGATCAAGGTCGTCGCCACCAGAAACACAAGAGAGAGAAGCTCCAGGCTCGAGAACATGTGCTGGCGCATTTGGCATCTCGCCCGCAAGAAGAAGCAGGTATTTTCCAGAGAGAGAGAGAGAGAGAGAGAGAGAGCGAGAGAGAGTTTATGTTGCCGTGCAATTGTTGTTTTTCTTAGCTGTTTACATTGGATTAACCGTCCATTTTCACCCATACGTATACAGTTATATTATGTAGGTACGTGATGATTGTGAATATGGCACTAACAAAATCGGAAGGTTATAGTAAGATGTTCCCGTTGATAGTTAGATTTTATTTAAAATTATTAATATTAATGTGAGTCAGTGTGTTTCTTATGATTTTGGGTGATTTTCAAATTGATTATTCACTTTGAATGGGATTCTTCGTAGCATTGGGGGTCAGGGGTGGGGAAGGGAAGAGCTTTTTGTAGAGAATTTTTGTTGTACTTGCATATATATCTGTCACATCTTTTTTGATTGCCTTTTGACCCGTCTTTGTATAATAATAAACAACATTAGAATAATGTTAAGACTTCGATGCAAAAAAGGTATTTTGTCAAATACTGTTTATTCTCTTGCAACTTTTTCTGCTTTCTGAGAATTTTCTTCTACAGAATTTGTGATGGTCATCGTATCACTTCCAAAGACTCTTTTCATTTTACATTTTAAATAATATAGTAATAAATTGAGTTTCATAGGTCAATTAACATGGTTGCCAATAGACAATAGTAAGGTAAATAGTGAAAACTTAAATGTTTTCAAATGAGTAGCTTAAAAGATCCTACGTTCTTTTTATTTGATCCTTATTCTCATATATATAACTTTTATTTTATTTGGGTGTGTATGTGTTATGGATGAACTTTAGGGATGCCGATGCCAATATGAGAATAGCATAGTTTGAGGACTATTGATCCATACAATGCTCGAGTTAATCTATATATTTTCTCCATGCGTTTTTTATTTATATAGTATATGCTATATGGATTAGCCTTGTTACTTAACTTTATGGTTAGTGTCATTTTTTGCACACTAATTAATTTTGTTGTATTACATTAGATGGTAAGATATTGCTGAAGAGTTTTTGTCATCTGAAATCCTCTTTTGGCCTACATTGTGATGTTGCTGCTCTGTTTGTTAACCAATTGCAATTGCTTGTTGTTCTGAGACATGATCATGGCTTTAACATGTGTGTTTGGCAGTTGGAATGGGAGGATTTGCACCGGTTAGCACACAGGAAGTGGGAACGAGAACAGGGTCGCAAGGATGTGACAGATGATATGTCCGAAGATCTGTCTGAAGGCGAGAAAGGAGACTTTTTAGGTGAACCAGTTAAGGTAGACAGCCCCAGGCAAAAGTTCGATCGTAACTTCTCAAACGTGGAAGTATGGTCTGATAGTAACAAAGAGAAGAAGCTGTATATTGTTCTAATAAGGTACAACTTTATGGCTTATGTTTGTCATATTGGGTTTCTATTGGGATCATAAAATGCTCTTATGATTTGCTTGAAGCATCTCATTGTATCACGAAACAGAATTGTTCATTACTGGAGAATTTGTGCTAACTGTATTAATAGTTTTCTGTGCAATGAATGGTAATCTGTATACTGATATTGTCAATTGTCAGATTGTTTCTTTGATTGTGCATTGTAGTTTCTGATTGAACACCTCATCTTGGTCAGTTTACATGGTCTCGTCCGTGGTGAAAATATGGAGCTCGGTCGGGATTCTGATACTGGTGGTCAGGTAGTATATATTACATAACACTCCGATAATCTTTTCTTCAAGTGGTTTATACTAACTTGGTTTTGTACAAGTGACAGATAAAGTATGTTGTAGAGCTTGCTCGAGCACTCGCCAAGATGCCAGGTGTGTATAGAGTGGATCTGTTCACGAGGCAAGTTTTGTCTTCAGAGGTAGATTGGAATTACAGTGAGCCGACAGAGATGCTTACTACCGGTCCTGAGGATGCCGACCTTGGAGAAAGCAGCGGGGCTTACATTGTGAGGATACCATTCGGACCCCGGGACAAGTATCTTAGAAAAGAATTGTTATGGCCTCATATCCCAGAGTTTGTTGATGGAGCACTCGCCCACATACTTAATATGTCGAAGGCTCTGGGCGAACAAATTGGTGGAGGGAAGCCTGTCTGGCCATATGTAATCCATGGTCACTATGCAGATGCAGGGGATAGTGCTGCTCTCCTTTCAGGTGCCTTGAATGTTCCAATGGTTTTGACGGGGCACTCACTGGGTAGGAACAAACTAGAACAGCTCCTCAAACAGGGAAGGCAATCGAAAGAGGATATTAATTCCACATACAGGATTATGAGGAGGATAGAAGCGGAAGAGCTTTCTTTAGATGCTGCAGAGCTGGTTATAACGAGTACTAAGCAGGAGATTGAAGAACAATGGGGACTGTATGATGGTTTTGACGTAAAGCTTGAAAAAGTTTTGAGGGCTCGTGCAAGGCGTGGTGTCAATTGTCATGGTCGTTTTATGCCTAGGATGGCGGTAAGCATAATATGTAACAATAGTGATATGTAAACTTCTCTTAAGGTCTTTCTAATTTTCTGTTGAAAGTGACAAATGAGAAGGAATTTTCTATATTTCTACATTTCTAAATTTAAATTCAACCCTTCACCTTTCAAGCTCATAGTCATAATTACTCGAAGGTTATTCCTCCTGGAATGGACTTCAGCAATGTTGAAGTTCAAGAAGATATTTCTGAAGCTGATGGCGACATTACCACACTAACCAATGAGGCTTCATCCCCGAGAGCAGTTCCTTCTATATGGTCCGAAGTAAGCATCATATATACGTAGATTCTGCTTTCCTGTCGGAATAATTCATTCTAATCTGTTCTTTTATACCCTCCCGTTTTTAGTTCCATATATTGCATAAGAATTTCTTACATGTTTTCCTTAGGTGATGCGGTTCTTGACCAATCCACACAAGCCAATGATTCTTGCATTGTCGCGTCCTGATCCAAAGAAGAATATAACAACTCTCGTGAAAGCATTTGGTGAATGCCGGCCATTACGAGAGCTTGCTAATCTTGTAAGTTGGCTGACACGGTCATGAATCTGTGCACTAAAGCAGGACATGTGACTGATATTCTCAAATTTATGCTATGCATTGCAGACGCTTATAATGGGGAATAGGGATGATATAGATGAAATGTCGGGAGGGAATGCTAATGTGCTTATTACTGTATTGAAGCTAATAGATAAGTATGACCTTTATGGCCAAGTTGCTTTCCCTAAACATCACAAGCAATGTGATGTTCCAGATATATACCGCCTAGCTGGCAAAACAAAGGTTTGTTTGAGGCTTTATTTAGCAGAATTTATCATTCATATCCCCTCTCTGATCCTGTCTCATTATTATCTGTTGAATGTGAATGCTACAGGGAGTATTCATAAATCCAGCTTTTATTGAGCCCTTCGGACTTACACTAATTGAGGTTTTTTTTGTTGTACCATTCATATTTTAGTCTGATAATGATAAATATGGTCTTTGAACTTTTGATTGTTGAATTATAGGCTGCTGCACATGGACTCCCAATGGTGGCAACTCAGAATGGTGGACCAGTGGATATTAATCGGGTAAAAATGCTACCATTTCCTATTTTGTATACTATCTTGTAATTTCAATCTGTTGGTGCAATCAATACATGATATCTTTTGATGTTAATTGGCAAAATCTATTATAATTGTTAAAATGAGATTTGTTACAAGGCAAATGGTTAATACTGCAGTCATTTTTATGCGATATAGGCGCTAAACAATGGCCTGCTTGTGGATCCTCATGATCAGCAAGCAATTGCTGATGCACTTCTTAAGCTAGTCTCGGAAAAGAACTTGTGGCAAGAGTGCAGAAGGAATGGCTTGAGGAACATTCATCTTTTCTCATGGCCGGAACACTGTCGAACATACTTAACGAGGGTGGCAGCATGTCGGATGAGGTACCCGCAGTGGCAGACTGACACTCCAGCAGATGAACATGCTGCAGAATACTCCTTAAACGATTCACTTAAAGATGTTATGGATATGTCGTTAAGGTTGTCTATTGATGGTGACAAAACATCGTTGAACGAATCAATCGATATGGCTGCTGCTGGTGACAACCCTGAGGTGCAAGACCAAGTGAAGAAGCTCCTGAGCAAAATGAAGAAGCCGGAGCCAGGGGGACGGGAGTCTGATGCTGACAGGAAATTGACTGATGTGCCGAGCAAGTATCCAATGCTGAGGAAACGACGTAAACTGATTGTTTTAGCAGTGGACTGCTATGACAGCAAAGGAGCGCCTGAGAAGAAAATGATTCATTTGATCCAAGAGATAGTGAAGGCCCTCAAATTAGATGCACAATTTGCAAGACATTCGGGATTTGTGTTGTCAACGGCCATGCCAATGTCTGAATTGACCGAGTTTTTGAAGTCGGGAAATATTAAACTAAATGATTTTGATGCTTTGATCTGTAGTAGTGGTAGTGAAGTGTATTACCCGGGGACGTACACAGAGGAGGGAGGAAAGATTTGTGCTGATCCAGATTATGCATCACATATTGAATATCGATGGGGTTCAGATGGTTTGAAGAAGACTATTTGGAAGCTAATGAATACAACAGAAGGATCCAAACCAAGTGAGTCTTCTAGTGTTATCGAACATGATGTGAAATCGAGCAACTCCCATTGCCTGTCGTACGTGATGAAGGATGTCAGTAAGGTCTGTAAAGTTATACGAATACAAATTCTTAGTTAACAAAAAACTTATGGCTGAAGAAAAATCATATTTAAGTTTGATTATATTTGCTTTGCAGGCCAGGAAAGTAGATGATATGAGACAGAAGCTTCGGATGAGGGGCCTGCGTTGCCACTTGATGTATTGTAGGAATTCGACAAGAATGCAAGTTATTCCTCTTCTCGCGTCTCGGTCACAGGCTCTCAGGTAGTTCAACCAGTTCAACGGCATTAATATTTTTCATTCAAATTGAATTATGTCAACTCTGTCATGTTATGTTGCCCTTATATATTTTCATTGAATTTGCAGAGTAGATTTACTTGTAATACTTAAATGAGTTCCTTATTTTAGGTAAAACAATTATGTCACTATACCAAATTAACCTTAAGGTGATAATTAACTTGATTTCTGTGATGCAAACTTAAGTGCAGACAATTTTACTTGTTAGAAACTAGATTGGAAGATCGTTTATTTTTCTGTTTCAATTAAATTCTCTTTCGCCCTGCCATAAACTGTTTTAATGCATGAAAAGCAAATTATGGGAAATAATGGTAGCCAACATTGATTTGGAACTACCATTTACTTTAGTTGCTAACAAAGATCATAGATGAAAGAGCACAAATTGTGCATATGCTTCCTTTAGGCAAAGTGTCGATGCCAGTTTATTATTGGGTAGTTGCTTTTTTTTTTTTTTTTGAATAATCTTGGTTCTGGAATAGAACACCTAAAACTGCAGTTTATGAGTACTACTTTGCAGTCATATTTGGCACCAATCTTTTTGTGTAAGCTACTAACTTTAACTAGTATCCCATCTGAGTTATTTTCTTCTGTTCATGTACTATCTCTTTGATTAGGTATCTCTTTGTCCGTTGGCGATTGAATGTGGCCAACATGTGTGTAATTCTTGGAGAAACTGGAGACACTGATTATGAGGAAATGATCTCTGGGACTCACAAGACCTTGATTATGAAGGACGTCGTGGGGAAGGGTTCGGAGGAGCTGCTAAGAACGTCGGGAAGCTACCTAAGAGACGATATAGTTCCCGGGGACAGCCCACTCGTCGCCCAGATCAAAGGAGGGGCTACAGCTGAAGAGATAATAGACACATTGAAACAGCTCTTCAAATCACCAATGTGACAACATACAAGTATTCTCTCTTTCTCAGCTATCCTGCTAGCTGCAGCTTACTTATATTATATGGTAAATTAATTAATTAATTAATTCCGAAATAGGCGAATATTCAGACATTTCAAATATACATAACCACATAAGATTACTCTCATGCCCCTGAAGTGCCTGTATTATTGTTGAATGTTGACTACTATCACTACAACTGCAAAAGTTATGTTCCATAACACCCCTATCCAAAAAGGTTTATATATATATGTATGCATATATGCAAAGGAATCATTCATTTGCGAATATTAATTTAATGTGTGATCAGTAAAAGAATCATATTCATTAGTTTTGTTGAATGGATGGTCAGGATCAATTTTATTTTAATTGTTTTTTTATAATTATTTTATTTATGTTACTTTTATGTTTCAGAATGTTTAAGTTTTTATTTCGTAACATCTACAATGCTTGTAATTTAATTTGGAGAGGATAATGACATAATATATTTTTATGTTGTTTTTATATTTCAAAATGCTTAATTTGTATTTTTTTTTTACATTAAATGTTCTCGTAGAAAATGAAAATAGGAATTTGATATATTTGACCTTAAGTGCATCTATAATAAAAATAATAGTATTTTTAATCCTTCCAAACAAATAATGACCATTGATTTCAACAATTTAATAAATATGATTCATCCATAATTTACACATAAGATCTATGTTCACATGTTAATGTAAATATGGCTTTCTATAATTGACATCTCCCTTTCAAAATCGGAATTTAGCGATGGGATTTAATGTCGGAATGTTGATTAATCGTCGTTGTGTAAGTACACAACAATCCAGTCCAATTGTCCAAACTACAATAAATTGGAGGAAATTTACACTTTGATACCCATATTTTGGACACTTTTTAAAAAATGACCTACTTTATCACTGTTAGCAAAACAGTACTTAGTTTTTCAAAATTTTTGCAAATTTGACCTCGATCAAATTTCCAGCCTAAAATATATACGTGGCACGTCGAAATTCTAGCGTGACGTTTTTGCTATAATAAAAAATATTAGTTGATACACTATTTATTATACAACTATCTGCAACTAACTCAGATCATACAATATAACAAGTGAATCGAGTATCGTATCCATATGGACTGAAATAAAGATCATCACTATGTACTAAGCTAGCAATTTTCTATTATCCAGGCTACCTAATTTTTAGTTGAATTAATCCTAGACAAATAATTAAAATTAAACTCCTATGGAATGCAAATCGAATGAAATTAAAAACGTAAACTTATCAAATAAATAAAATAATTAATCCTATGGAATGCATACACATGAATCGATTATATATTAATCTAATTTCATCAACTTTCAATGTAATCTGATGTGTGAAATTTTAGTTTTAAAACTCGAGTCAACTTGCAAGTGAACAAGTAAATGTAGCACAGGGTGAAACGAGGTCGAATCCACAGGGAAAAAGAAAATTAAATAAGCACGTACTATGACATCGGCTCCTATTTGTTATCTAGACTATGAAATGGATAATTGTTTGATTTAAAATTAACTAAACAATAAAGCAAAGTAAATAATTGCAATTAACAAATAAATTGGGCAATTAAGGAAAGGAACACTCTCGGAGTTGGTTTTATTGAATTAATTAACACAAAATCTAATTATAATGGATGCTTAATTTCCAATTCAAGATTACCAAGACGATCACAAATTTATTCTATATCTCCTCTCGGAGCATATAGAATATGGGGCACATGCATAGGATTATTGTCTCCAACTAATACCTAAGTGTGCTTACCAAGAGCACCAAGGATCTATACCTCAACAACTATCTCAAACCTCTCAATTTTATTGATAATTGCTCTTTGAATTCTAGGATCCTATGTTGAAGCTCATCTCTCGAATTTTGAATCAACATACATAATCATGCTAATTAATTATCAATTAGTTCTCACCAATCAACAATACATAACACCCATACATAACAAGAATTCAAAGCATAATCAAGAACCATTAAACATCCAAAATAAATATCATTTATATTTCATAATCCAAATAAAACCAACACCCAAGAGTATCAAAGATTTAGCTTTTCATAATTACATGGGTAACCAAAATCTCTACAAGAAGGAACATGATTTTAACAAAATTAAAGAACAAAAGAACCCGGATGGATGTTTTTGCCTTCAAATCTTGCTTCAACTTTGTTCTTCTTGCCCAATCTTCAATTCCCTTTCTTCTCTTTTCTTCTCCAAGTATTTCTCTCTCTAAAAGTGGCTAAGGGTGGAATGGAATGACCTAATTTTGTATTGGGGTGAGTTTATATAGTGGAGGAATAAAAGAATTAAAAGAAAATAAAAAATGGGGGAAAAAAGATGAAAAATCCGAAAACGTGACACAGGGGCGCGACACGGAGCCGGTCGCGCCCTGCGGCTTCGTGTCGGGGCTGGGAGGCGCGACCCGGGCGGAGGATGCTGGCTCGGGTCGCGTTGCAGGTGGTGGAAAATCAGCCGCGGACACGGAGCGGCGGTCGCGGTGCTGGGCTGGCTCGAGTCGCGCCTACAGCCCTGCTCCGATACTTTTCACGGTTTTGCTTCGTTCTCTCTTGTTTCTTGTCCGATTGAGGTGATTCAACTTGCACCGTGCTCCCAATTCGATCCTCTATCTTTCCATGGCATTGAATCACTTAAAAATTCATTTATTCATCCACAATTTTCTGCAAAACTCAAACAAGAAATAAAACTCTCAAGTAGGAAGGTTTAAGAGCGCAATTTGGGTTAAAACACATGCAAAACTCTTCAATTCACTTCATTTAAACCTCAAAATATTGTGCCAAAATGCCACTCATCAACTCCCCCAAACTTAAAAGTTTGTTTGTCCCCAAACAATGAAGAAAAGAGAAATAAGGTTTAAATGATTAAATGCGGATAAAAGGATGGAATTTGCTTCAGAGATTCAAAACACACTTTGTACATTCAAGCATGATATTCAAAGATAAAAAAACCTTGACAAATTATATAATGCATGGCCAAAAGAACTTGTAACCTCTCTATGATATAAGATCACTCATCACTCAAGTGTTTAGGCTATAAGTGTATACACTCAAAATCAAGTCATACGAGAAGTCTACCATAGACTTGTAATGTGTCTATTATCTCCACCACCTATGTGTGCTTTTAAACAAGAATCATTAAGGGCTTTTTCAAGGTTGTAATGAAGGCTTTTTGGTAAGGTGGGGATTGTTTGGCTAAGTGACTCAATTAAGAATTAATCCTCAATAATCCAAATCTTCATACTAACCAAGTGGAACTATACAAGCGCTCTTCCACCTTCCAAGCTTTCACAAAATCTCAAAATCTAGAAATTTTGTCATGATAAACAATATTACTTCCCTTTCTTGCTCTTTCATTTCAATGATAATAAAAAAATGTGAGCACATCATTTTTTTTCTTTTTCTTTTTTTTTTCAACTTTTCTCTCTTTTCTTTCGTAAGAGCTAAGAAGGGTTATTTGACATTTTCGTCTCAAATACTCTAAAATGCAATTTTTATTTCAAGCACTCCAAATTTCTCATAATCATTAATTCTCCATTACTAATTATTCCCAACCCAAGGTAAAATAATGAAATATGGTCTCATGGCTCAAAGGGGCTAACAAGGGATTTAGTGTTGGAATAGTAAAATTTGGGTAGAGTAGGCTAGATAAAAGATGGCCTCAAATCCTTTTCGAGTCATCAAGCACACTATTGCAATCTCGAGTTAGATACAATGCAAGTTTTAGAGACAATTCAAGTATGCATGATTACCACACATGCAAGGAAAATATTGTAAAATTAAAGTAATCTTTGGATCAAAATCTCACATGGGCTCAACCAAGATCAAAAGGTAATACATTTAATAATTTATCAAGGCAAATATCAACAAATCATAACATGCTTTCATGTCATTTTTCCAAATAAAACCATCTTATCATAAGCAACATAACAACCCAATCCACACTTCAATCATTTTCAACCACAAGTCTCCACAAGATCAACAACCAAATCAAAAACCACCGGTTATTGAAATCAAGTAAACGTGCAAACAAACTAAAAATTTTAAAATTTTATCAAAAGTTTAATGCAAACTACATGCAAAATGCAAAATAAAAAAAAAAACAAACAAACAAAAAGGAGTCCAAAATAACCACACTTCTCCCTCCCCCAAACTTATTCGGAACAAAGTACCAATAAGTTTGAAAAAGAAGAAGTGGTTTATTTTGGACGGACTTACAACCGTCAAGGCGGGTTTGGTGGCACTTGACACCACCTTAGAACTCTTTTTTTCTTTCTTTGAGGCTTAGAAGTCAAATCCAGATCAAAGATTCTATAATATTCCTTGGGCATCTCCTCTTCTTTCCTCGCTTTCATGTTCTCAATTTGTGGCTTTATCTCTTAGACCACCTTGGATTCTTCAATAATCTTAAGCTCATCATCTTTTATAGCTTCCCTCCTCATGGAAATAGGGAACATGGCTCTTGACTCATGCACTCGAAGGATAAGCTCACATTTCTCCATATCTATCAATGCTTTTCCGGTGCTCAAAAATGGTCTGCCCAAGATAAGAGGCACAGTTGTGTCCTCTTTCATATCAAGCACCAAGAAATCAATTGGGAAGATGAATTTATCCACCTTTACTAGCACATCTTCTAAGAGTCCTTTTGGATAGGTAAAAGTGTGATCCGCCATTTGTAAGCAAATACTCGTTGGCCTGAGCTTCCCAATGTTGAGTTTCTTGAAGAAAGAAAGGGGCATGATATTTATGCTTGCTCCCAAGTCACACAAGGCATTCCCAAAGAATTTCTTCCCAAAACCACAAGGAATGATGAAACTCCCCGGATCCTTGAGCTTTGGTGGCAACTTCCTTTGAATAATTGCACTACATTCCTCCGCGAGGCTCACAATCTCATAATCCTTTAACTTCTTCTTATTTGCTAGCATTTCTTTGAAAAACTTAGCATAATTTGGCATTCTTTCCAAGACTTCCACAAGTGGGGTATTGATGTGAATTTTTCGAAACATCTCCAAAAATTTGGTAAATTGCTCCATCATGGTATCCTTCTTCAATCTTTGAGGGTAAGGTATGGCAATAGGAATGGGAGCTAGGGGTGCCGATGGCGGCTTATTTGAAGCATCCTCAACCAATTCCTTTGCTTCTCCTTTTTCATCATCTTTTTTACTTTGGGAATTTTCACATTCAACTTCCAAAAATTCCTCACGTGGCATTTTTACCCCATCAAAAGTTTTCAAACTCATCACGGATATAGCTTTGCATTGCTCCGGGCTTTGTTGCGGCCGTTTTCCCACTACAACCTCCAATTTATCCATCATCTTCTCAATCACGCCCATTCTTGTTCCAATGGTATCCACCCGTGCTCCAATCATGTCTATCTTACTTTCAAGCTTCTCAAAGTGAACTTGGGACTCTCCCATATATGTCTCCATTTTACCCATGAATGCTATCAAAAGATCATCCATCTTGGGATTATTTTCATCATCAACCATGTCATTTGTTATGGTAAAGTTAGGTGGAGATTGACAAGCACCATTAGAATTACCATAAGGAACATTTGAATAAAATTATCGAACTCCTTGATTGTAGTGATTTTCTCCTAGAAAACTTTGGTTTGGGCGGCCATTGTTGCTCCATTGCTCGACATATTTCATCGCTTCAACTCCTTGGATTTGCTCATTCCTTGAGCTCAATGAAGAATGAGTGATGGCTTCAATATTTTTATTGAGAATCATCATTTGGGCCGCCAAGATTGACAAAGGTTCGACTTCGGATGTAGGAGTCACATTCTTCAAGTGTTGCACTTGTTGTCTCTCCACGGGCCATTGATAGGAATTCATGGCCATGTCCTCAATAACTTTCATGGCATCATCGGGCCCTTTTCCTAACAATGAGCCACCCGATGCGGCATCCAATAGTCTCTTCATGCCTTGATTGGTTCCATTGTAAAATATGCACACTTAGTGGTCAATACCAAACCCATGAGTAAAGCACTTCTTCAACATTTCACAAAATCGTTCCCATGCATCATTAAAACTCTCATCATCCCATTGGTGAAATTGTGTGATATTACCTTTCAACTTCAACATCATACTCGGAGGGAAAAATTTATGTAGAAATATTGAAACCAAATCAGCCCCATGTTTCAATAGATCCAACTCTCAAACCTTGATACCATGTTCGTGCTTTTTCTTTAAGAGAAAATCGGAAAAGTTGGAGGCGTATTGCGTCATCAGGGACTCCATTAAGATTCACGGTCCCACACACTTGTAGAAATTGATCAATGTGCTCATTTGGATCTTCATCGACTCCTCCACCAAATTTGTTTTGTTGTATCATTGAGATTAATTTGGGCTTCAATTCTTGGCCCATTCATCACTCTTTCATTTACAATGGGTTGAAACATGTTTCTAATGGGTGGTTGCTCCACTTGAACCCGGACATCTCGTTGCTCATTCAATCTTTGTTGCATCTCCTCAAATTGTCTTTGTAGACGACGAACAAGACCTTCATTTTCATCTCCCATGACTATTTCTCTTTTTTCAATCTCCCTTTATCCACGAGAAATAATAACCTCACGTTCAAGGAGTGCTCTCATATACCGTGTGATCATGCACCACCTTCAAAGCACCAATAACAAAAAGTGAAAAACAAAAATAAACAAAAAATATCTAAATTAACAATAACAACCTTATCACAATAGCACAAAATTAAAACACTAATTTCCCGGTAACGGCGCCAAAAATTTGATGTGTGAAATTTTAGTTTTAAAACTCGAGTCAACTTGCAAGTGAACAAGTAAATGTAGCACAGGGTGAAACGAGATCGAATCCACATGGAAAAAGAAAATTAAATAAGCACGTACTATGACATCGGCTCCTATTTGTTATCTAGACTATCAAATGGATAATTGTTTGATTTAAAACTAACTAAACAATAAAGCAAAGTAAATAATTGCAATTAACAAATAAATTGGGCAATTAAGGAAAGGAACACTCTCGGAGTTGATTTTATTGGATTAATTGACACAAAATCTAATTATAATGGATGCTTAATTTCCAATTCAAGATTACCAAGACGATCACAAATTTATTCTATATCTCCTCTCGAAGCATATAGAATATGGGGCACATGCATAGGATTATTGTCTCCAACTAATACCTAAGTGTGCTTACCAAGAGCACCAAGGATCTATGCCTCAACAACTATCTCAAACCTCTCGATTTTATTGATAATTGCTCTTTGAATTTTAGGATCCTATGTTGAAGCTCATCTCTCGAATTTTGAATCAACATACATAATCATGCTGATTAATTATCAATTAGTTCTCACCAATCAACAATACATAACACCCATACATAACAAGAATTCAAAGCATAATCAAGAACCATTAAACATCCAAAATAAATATCATTTATATTTCATAATCCACATAAAACCAACACCCAAGAGTATCAAAGATTTAGCTTTTCATAATTACATGGGTAACCAAAATCTCTACAAGAAGGAACATGATTTTAACAAAATTAAAGAACAAAAGAACCTGGATGGATGTTTTGGCCTTCAAATCTTGCTTCAACTTTGTTCTTCTTGCCCAATCTTCAATTCCCTTTCTTGTCTCTTTTTCTCCAAGTATTTCTCTCTCTAAAAGTGGCTATGGGTGGAATGGAATGACCTAATTTTGTATTGGGGTGAGTTTATATAGTGGAGGAATAAAAGAATTAAAAGAAAATAAAAAATGAGGGAAAAAAGATGAAAAATCCGAAAACGTGACACAGGGGCGCGACACGGAGCTGGTCGCACCCTGCGGCTTCGTGTCGGGGCTGGGAGGCGCGACCCGGGCGGAGGATGCTGGCTCGGGTCGCGTTGCAGGTGGTGGAAAATCAGCCGCAGACACGGAGCGGCGGTCGCGGTGCTGGGCTGGCTCGAGTCGCGCCTACAGCCCTGCTCCGATACTTTTCACGGTTTTGCTTCGTTCTCTCTTGTTTCTTGTCCGATTGAGGTGATTCAACTTGCACTGTGCTCCCAATTCGATCCTCTATCTTCCCATGGCATTGAATCACTCAAAAATTCATTTATTATCCATAATTTTCTGCAAAACTCAAACAAGAAATAAAACTCTCAAGTAGGAAGGTTAAGAGCGCAATTTGGGTTAAAACACATGCAAAACTCTTCAATTCACTTCATTTAAACCTCAAAATATTGTGCTAAAATGCCACTCATCATAATCCAATTATCGGTGGAGGATCAAAATTTTAATTACCTATCTCCGCCAGGTCTCAAGGTAAAAGTAGATTAACAATTTATCTATTGCTCTCATCTCTAGACTAATTGTTAACTCCCGATAGATTAACAGATTTAAAACCTACTACAGATCACAAGTACGCGTATCAAATCATTCAATTTAATCCCACTAATTAATTATCTCCGTCAGAACTCAAATTAATTAGATAGCATACAATGACTATAGCCTTAATCATGCATGAGAAATCTAAACTTGAAAGTTTGAACACGATAATCGGAAGGACAATTGATGATGAATTAAATCAATACATAATTTCATACATGCTAAAAATCCTAGAATTAATTATACGAACTACTCACACATAATGAAATCTAAAAGAAAGTAAAAATAAAGAAACATAATTAAATAACAAAGGTTAGAAAAACCGTAGAGAAAATTCAATGCATAAAACTTCAATCTTCATGTCTTGCCGCTATGAAATATAAAATAAAACTGAAAAATAATGAATATATAGAAGCTCTCTAATTTCGTCCCTAACAACCCTATTTATACTAGGTACTAAAAACTCGGTCCAAAAGGTAAGTTCACAGGCTAAAAATACGAAAAATAGCAATCCGCGGAAGAACCGAAGACCCATAACGACGCACCCACCGACCGGCGGTGAAATCTGTCGATCGGCGGCTAGGTCACCAGATTTCTCTGGACACTTTTGGAATATCTGCCGAGCCACTGTGAGAATCTGCCGGTCTGTGGGTAAATCCGCTGAGCCGGCGGATATCTCGGCAGATTCGGCACCCTCCACTGTTTTGCTTCGTTCTTACTCGTTTCTCATCCGATCGATCCGATTCAAGTTGGAGAACAACCCTAACTCAATTATCTATGTTTCTAGCTTCTCTTTCCCCTGAATTGGATCTTGAAAGTATCCCTTTTTTCAGCTCCAACTTCAACAAAAATAGCAAAACATGAAAACGCACAAGAAAAGCCGAAACAACAACCTTTAAATATCATCCCAATAGACACCTAAATGCGTACAAAAGCCATGTTTATTTAGCTGAATATTCCACATCATTTATGAACTAAAAATAAAATAAAATTATTGGGCATAAATTATGTGGGAATCCATTCCTTATTCCCTCCAACTTTCTCACGTGACAACAGCGAGCACAGACACACCTTCTCTTCCTATTCTCACAAAAATCCTAAAAAGAGTAGGGTTAGTGGTCCGAACTCATCTGGTAAAAAGGTAGGGTTTGTGAGGTTTGTGGTCCATTTATTGGAAGAGAAAATCAACATCGATTCAAACAGATTGAAAGCTTAAAAAAGGTATTTTTTAGTGTTTAACAATGTGGTTCTTTACTTTGGTCAGTAATTGAATAAAGTCTTATTTTATTCAAGAATTAAAAAAAAAAGTGGGGCTTGAATGCCTACACTACATCTGTGAAATTTTGATTCTTGGTCACCGATTTTTGTGAATTTTTTATTAGATTTGGGGGTGATTTGTAAAAATTAATTAAACATGAATTCTGATCAAAATATTTTACTTTGTCAGTATGCAACATGATATTTACGGAAGGATTGTATAGGGTTGAAATTTACCATGGTGGAATTGTAAATGCAGATCACTATAATGGTAGAACTGTTTTGGTTCGAACTGAATTTGATACTTATGTTTTGCTTATGATGATGTGGTGTTAGAAATGGAGTTTATAGGTTATAAAGAAGTTGTGAAATGTGCCTTTAGGGAGCATATGGAGACTGAAAAGTATTGTTATGTTAATGATGAAGCTAGTTTTCTTGAGCATCTTTTTAGGTGCAGTGACGAAACAAAAAAATTAGTTATAATTTGTGTTAAATGTATATTGAATCTAGAAAGAAGTTGAGTGTAGTCAAGGGGAAACGAAAGCAGATGGAAATTGATACAACCCCTATCACTCAACCCGAGTATGGAGATGAGGAGAGTTATCATTCAACATATGCAGACACAGATGCATCGATTGTTGAGAATAGCTTGTTTTTTTTCCCATGCACAGATCCATGCACATGCATGCATGGGATCTTTCCTCTTGCCTACGTGGCACTATCCCTAGATATTTTTCTTTCCCTTATTTTGAGCCGTTAGATTAGATCTTTGGTGCAGATCTTCCAGCTGCAAGGATGTATATAAATAAGGCTCATTCTTGTACTGTTCTATTGATTTTTAACACATAATACATATTTTCTTATCAATTCATTTTTCTAGATGCAAGATCTATTTGTTCTTCACAGAATTTAACATGGTATCTAGAGCATTTTGATCGATTTATTCAATTGGTTGATCAATATCTTCGATTGATTGGTAAATTCTTCATCGCTTTGAGTTCGCGATGACAAAGGGGAGAAGATTTTCATGGCGTAATGCCAGAGATGAGGAGCTAGGATTCTCCTTCGAAGATGGCAGCGAAGGCACTTCAAATATTCCTCCGACTGATGAGTCTCCTCCAATTACTTCAGCATCGAATGGGATTGGCAATCGAGGTATGGAAGTTATTACTTTTACTCGGAATGAACTTAAAAACAATAGAATGCTAGCGAACGATGAATGTACATAAACATCCTGGCATGAGCTTAACCTCAGATTTATTTGACGATCGTAACTTTTATAGTTGGCGTCGAGCGATTAAGAGAGGTTTATTTGCTCGTAAATAATTAGGTTTTATTGATGGATGTTTGACAGAGCCTAGTAAGGACTCTATCGATCACATGCAGTGGGTGAAAGCCGATTATTTAGTGTTTAATTGGTTGTGTAATTCGGTTGTTAAGGAATTGTCTAGAGGATTACAACACTTAGATACATCTCAACAACTTTGGGATAAACTTCATAGGAGGTTTGGCAAGCGTAATGGTCTACGGTTATATAAAGTACGCAGAGATATTACTTCTTTCACTCAGCACACACAATCTGTGCTAGTTTATTTTAATAACCTCAGTACGCTTTGGGATGAGCTCAATCTACTTAAAAACACACGCAGTTGCACTTGTGAGGCAGCAGAGGACTCTAAGGCAGACTTGGAGGAGGAACAAATGATGCAGTTCCTCATGGGACTCAATGACACCTATGAGTCCATTCAGCAACAGATTTTAATACTCAATCCATTGCCAAACGTAAGCCAAGATTATGCGATGGTGCTTCAAGTGGAAGAGCAATTACTTGTTTCATCTAAGGGGCCTCAGAAGGAAGATTATAAGAGAAGGCTTACTAAAGAGGAGAAGATGAAATTGAAGTGTGATTACTGTAGTAGGACAGGACATATTAAGAAGGATTGTTTTGAAATGATTGGTGTTCCGGATTGGTATAAACGGTTCAAAGAAAAAAAAGGAAAGGCTAAGGCAAATTTTGTTGTAGATAAATGTGTTGTTGACAAAAAGGGAAATACTCATACTACAAAGGAACATAGTCCTGCACTAGCACCAGATTTTGAAAGGGCTATTCAAACTGAGATTGCCAGACATTTTGCAACTTATCTGCACAACAAAGGAAAACAAGATATTTCACCAGGATTGTCTGGTTCCCAAGCCGCAAATCTGGCAGAAACAAATGATCATAGGAACATGTCTTATACAGGACACTATACATTTGGTTTATCTACAGAGATTCACCAAGATGAGTGGATCATGGACTCTAGGGCCAACAACTATATGTGTTGCAAGGCTAGCCTACTTACTAACATCAGAAAGTTAAGGAGTCTTATAAGGATCTATCTGCCAGATGGCAGCAGCCTCTGGGCATTGCTAGCAGGTGATCCTTAGATTACTCCATCTATAAAGATGTTAAGAGTGTTGTATTCTCCTGAGTTTACCCACAATCTGATATATGTGGGACAGATGACTAAAGGATTAAACAGCAGAGTAATATTCCTTGAAACTCACTATCTAATCCAGAGAAAGAGTGCAAATATCATCCTTGGTATGAGGAAGTTGAGATGAACTTTGTATATTCTCAAACATGAGTATTAGTTTACTGTTACTCTTAATGCTACAGTTAGAACATCCTCGAAAGATCTACATGAAATTCTTGGTCATCCATCAATTACTGCAATGAAACACTTAGACTGCACTCAGAAGAGATATAGAGATGAGGATTATCAAGAATTAGAAAGCTGTGACATATGTCACAAGGCCAAGAAGTAGAGAAACCCATTCCCAATATTGGGCAGAAGAAGTGAATCCATGTTTTACATGATTAATGCAAATGTCTGGGGGCCATATACAGATCCTGGTTTCTCCAATACACCATATTTCTTGACCATTGTTGATGATTTCAGCAGGGCAACTTGGACCTTTCTTTTTAGCCGCAAAGGTATGGTGTGGCATATTCTGGAGCAGTTTGTTCAAATGATTAAGTTTCAATTCCACAAAGATATTCAGATACTTCGTACAGACAATAGGACTGAGTTTCTTGGGAAATAGACACAAGTGTTGACAGAACATGGGATCATTCATCAGAAAACTTATGTGTACTCTCCACAACAAAATGGAGTAGTAGAGAGGAAACATAGGCACTTGTTACAAGTAGCCAGAGCTCTTATGTTCCAGAGTAGTCTTCCTTCTCCTTTTTGGCCTTACTCTATTTTATATGTAACTTTTCTGATAAATCGACTGCCTTCTGCAGTGTTACAATAGAAAACCCCACTTGAATTGCTGCATGGTAAACCAGCTCCTCTATAACCCATCAAGCCTTTTGGGTTCCTGGTTTAATCTGCAAACACACTTTCATCCAAAACCAAATTCTTCCTTAGAGTATCACAATGTATCTACCTAGGACCAACAACTAAGAATAAAAGTCATCTTATTTTTTTATTTATTCACTCATAAAACCAATGTGTCTAGAGATGTTGAGTTTTTTCCTCATATATTTCCATTACAGGGAGATAATAATGTTGTCCCTTCTTTACCTTTTCAGTCATTTGATGATTTTACCCCTAATCCTACAGGAAAAGCTGTCAGTGAGAATGATTCTATTCCTATTGGTGATCCCCTTCACCCTTCTGCTGATTCATCACAGTTTAATCAGCAAATACATGCTGATTCATTAGTTTCCCATGGTTCACATGATACTCATCCCAGTATCAGTCCACCTACAAGTGCTGAACACTCTACACTACTCCAATCTCCTCATACTACTGTTATCCCTCTCAGAAGGAGTTCCAGGTGTCAAAAGCCACATGCTTACCTGAATGACTATGTCTGTACAACCCAATCATCTTTTGCCTCTATTACTCACTCCACTACAATCACCCCTCCTACCTTTCCTTATACAATCTCCATAAATTTATCACCCTCATACACTGCCTTTCTTCTGGATGTTCAATCTATCTAAGAGCCTACCTCCTATCAACAGGCTTGCAAATATCCTGAATAGAATGATGCAATGAATACAGAACTTCAAGCACTAGAGGCTAATAACACTTGGGAAATTATGCCATTGTCTCCTGGAAAGCAGACCATAGGCTGTAAGTGGGTGTATAAGGTTAAATTAAAGTCTGATGGATCCATTCAAAGTATAAGGCTAGGTTGGTAGCCAAGGGTTATAACCAGGAATATGGTATTGATTACTATGTGATGTTTGCACCCGTGGCCAAGTTGGTTACTGTTAGATTGATTCTTGCTATGGCAACCCAGGTCAGCTGGTATTTACACCAAATCGACATTAACAATGCCTTTCTACATGGACATCTTAATGATGAGATATATATGACTTTACCTCATGGCTATAGCAAAGGGCAGCCTGGTGATGCCTGCAAACTAGTGAGAAGTCTTTATGGATTAAAACAGGCTTCTCATGAATAGAATCTAGAGTTTAGTAAGTTGATTTTCTCTCTTAGATTTGCTCAATCTGAATCTGATCATTGTTTGTTTACTATGGGGAAGGGAGATCAGTTTCTTGCTTTGTTGGTATATGTTGATGACATTCTGTTACTCAGTCCTTCTCTTGATGCCATTTCCATTCTCAAGTCTGCCCTCTACCAAGCTTTTACAATTAAAGATCTTGGGGAGGCCAAATATTTTCTTGGCATGGAGATAACCCGTTCTCCTTCTAGCACGTTTCTTTGTCAATGCAAGTATATTATCGACCTCATTGCTACAGTTGGTCTAACAGGTTGTAAGCCGACTACTACACCACTCCCACCTGAGATCAAGCTTTCACGAGTTGGTGAGCCTCTTCCACATGCAGCTTCTTATCAACAGTTGGTTGGTAAACTGCTATATTTGAATCTTACCCGTCCAGACATTTCATACGCGGTTCAGCAATTAAGTCAATTCATTAACTCCCCTACTTTAGATCATTGGAATGCAGCACTTCATGTGCTTCGATATCTCAAGAGTTCTTCTTCTTTGGGTCTCCATTACACTACCAGCTCATCCTTCAACCTGCATGCATTTTGTGACACTGACTGGGGTTCATATGTTGACACTCGTCAATCTTTGACAAGATATTGTGTCTTTTTGGGAAACTGTTTAATTTTCTGGAAGTGTAAGAAACAACCTACTGTCTCTTTCTCAACGGCGGAGGCTGAATATCGGAGCTTGTCTTACACTGTGCATGAGCTGTTGTAGGTCTCCTATGTTCTTGATGAGTTTTCTGTATCTTATTCCACACCAATTGAGGTCTACTGCGACAACAATGTCGCCATACAGATCACGCAAAACCAAGTGTACCATGAGCGGATGAAACACCTCGACTTGGATTGTCATTTTTCTCATCTCCATTACAAGCGTGGCTTTATCCTACATATACATGTCTCCATCTCTTCCTAGCTCACTGATATCTTCACAAAAGCTTTGCCTGGTCCTCACTTTCGTGCGCTTCTTTACAACCTTCGCCTTGGTGATCTTCACCACGTCTCGATTGCGGTTTAGCTTGTTTTTTTGCCCATGCATATGCATGCATGGGATCTTTCCTCTTGCCTACGTGGCACTATCCTTAGATATTTTTCTTTTCCTTATTTTGTGCCGTTAGATTAGATCTTTGGTGCAGATCTTCCAGCTGCAAGGATGTATATAAATAAGGCTTATTCTTGTACTGTTCTATTGATTTTTAACACATAATACATATTTTCTTATCAATTCATTTTTCTAGATGCAAGATCTATTTGTTCTTCACAGAATTTAACATCTATTTACTCAAGTGATGACAACAAAGGGAAGAGCAAAGCTAAAGTTTATTCAAGTAACTGTGAATGAAACTCTTTACCTATTGCCAATTTGCCACAGAGAGCATCTCCAAAACGTCTGACCCAGATTATCCGATGTCAACGACGTAAGAAGGTGACAAGTCTATCTTTACAAAAATCTCTCGACTCAGGCCAGACTTCAAGGATTCTTCAATTTGTATGAAAGTCCACCCGACATAAATGAAGTTATTCCTAGTTTGAATCTCTCCAACTCGTCTCTTGCCCTCGACTGAACTCTTGTGTGCTCTTGTTGTTAGGGCATAAAATTGGAAGAGAAGGTGCGTGCCTGTATGTTTGTTGTAAGGGAAGAAGAGGAATAGAATGAATGGATTCCCGACTATAATTTATGCCCACCAATTTTATTTTATTTTTAGTTAATAAATGATGTGGAATATCTTTAGGGTGTTTTTGGTTTTTCACAGGTTTTTAAAAACATAGTTTTAATAACATGAACTTAGCCCTTGTTTGGTTTTTCACATGATTTTCTAATTCTGACCAATTGAATCTGACGTAGCGGCCGGATATGCCATGTGTACATTTACGTGGATACTAAATTGCCTTAAAATACAGAAACTTTGGACTGATTTTATTTTTCATATGAATTTTTTCGGGGGCCTCACGATTACCTCAATTGCCTCAAGGAACGAACGACCCTGATCAAATGGAGACTTTTCAACATTAGCAGCTATATACTTTTGAGAATTAGAAGTGATATTTTTGTCAATTCAAAAAATCTAATAATAACTACAAAAATGTCACCATCCTTTCTTTTCTTTTCTTTTTTGCAATACTTTCCATTAAACATAAACGTGATATTTTTCAGTACTATAAGCGATTTCAAATTTTGATATGCCTCGACGTATAAGTTTTTGAATTAGATTTCAAGGGTTTATAAAACTTTAATACACTGAATTCTGGAGTTGAAAAGTCCTTGGAAAAAAACCATCACTTTGATCTCCAGTGTACACGATCGTCGTACAATCTACAAAACCAATTTAGAAAAATTTACACTTTGATACCTACATTTTGGATGCTTTTTTAAAAATGACCCACTTTATTACTATTAGCAAAATAATACCAACTTTTATAATTTTTTAACAAATCTGACCTCGATCAAATTTCCAGCCTAAAATATCTACGTGGCACACTGGAATTCTTGCGTGACATTTTTACTTTAATAAAAAATATTAGCATAGCGACGGGGGTTTCCCGTCGCAATTTACCCTAATTTTTATTCCGTTTTTTCTTCCATTTCAATTGATTGTGCTTTAGTTTAATTTTACACTTATTAATTAGGTTTCACTTTTTCCAATTAGGGTATATAATTATTTTTTCAAAAAATAATCAATTATTAATTAAAAATAAAATTAAATATTGAAAAAATAATTATATAGCCTAATTGAGAAAAGTAAACCCTAATTAACAAGTGTTAAATTAATCTAAAGCACAAACAATTGAAATCAAATAAAAAAATAGAATAAAAAATAATATTTTTAAATGTGTAGCATAGAATGTTGCACCTAATGTAGCAGAGGATTTCATCCGGTTTTCATCGATGAAAAGATTGATCAAAATTGGATGAAAGGTTGAGTGACATCGAAACCATAAGGTCAAAAATTAAATGTATTGCAGACAACACAAATTGTTCCATCATCCATGCATGTAATATATTTATTGCAAAAGTATTATTATTTTTGTGAAGGAGTTTGATGTGTTCTTTGTGTTCTCTAGCTACAAAATAAACGGTGGAGAAGTAATCAATCCGTGACAACTATACATCGGTTGTCCTATTTCACTACAAAAAATTCAAGTTTTAGAAATCAATATTAACGATAGACTCGAGTCCGTCGTTAATGGCGACGGCTTACCGACGAATAGTCCGTCATTACATTTTTCAGCTATTAAAGTTGGCAGGAGTGTTTCCCGCTGAAACTTAGCGACTAATTGGAGACGGATAATTCGTCGTTAAATTAATTATATTTTTTATTTAAAAATAAAAAACTAATGACATACTGATCCGTCGTTAGTATTTTCCGATTTAATAATTATTTAAAAATAAAAAAATAACGATAGATTGATCCACCGTTAGTATTTTCCGATTTAATAGCAATTTAAAATATAAAACTAACGACGGACTGATTCGTCATTAGTATTTTCTGATCTAATAATTATTTAAAAATATAAATCTAACGACGGATTGAGCCGTCGTTAATATTTCCGGATTTAATAATAATTTTAAAAAATAAAACTAACGACAGACCCTATCAATCGTTAGTATTTTTCGATTTAATACTAATTTAAAAAAATAAAACTAACGACGAATTTGACCGTCGTTAAATCCGTCGGTAAAATTGAATTACTATTAGAATACGGACTTCTTCTCCCTCATTTTCCTCAATCGAAATACCTAGCTTTCCCCTCCCCCGCCGTTTTCCGCTGAGCTAGCCCCCACCCTGCCGCCTTCTCTCTCGCCTTAGTCTCTCTCTCCCTCTCCCACTGCGTCTTTCTCTCCCTCTCTCTCGCACGGTTTCTCTTTCGCTCTCTCCCTCCGCCGCGGTCTGCCTCGCCGCCACTAGCCCCGCCGTTGTCGCCGCACCCTTCCGCCCCGCCGTCGCCGTCCCAAAAGAGAGGTACACTCTCTCAACCTCTCTCTCTCTCTCACGTTATTTATGCATTCATGAATGTACATTTGACAATTGGAGATAAATTAGAATAGAAATGGTAATTACCTTAAATTAAAATTTGAGATGAACAAGACCAAATTAAATTTTACGGGACTGTTCTTCAGAATACCTGCATATATATATATATAGATATATATAATGATAGATATATAAGAAAGCCAAATTTGAATACTGCAGCTAGCTAACCTCCAAATCAATTATTGAAATGCAGAGCAAGAAAAATAAGGTGATTAGGAGTTGAAATGAGTAAGTTGGTGTTAGATATCCAAATGATTATACAATTGGAGTATACAATTCTAGCTCAGATACTACAGCTAAGCCCATCTTGCTTCATTCAAATACAGAGTTATATGTGTGAAATTTTAGAGTTATTTTAAGGGTGTTGATATAAAAGGAAAGTGGCTGGGAGACAAAACAAATCAAAATTTCATTTAAGCTAACACAAAACAATCATAGGAAAGACCAAACATCAGATACAAGCATATCTTTCAAGCAGATCCTGTTGGGATATGTGTTAGAAATTAGGAAAAAGTGGGATTTCCCACATCGGTCATCTATGGGATTCATTCCCCATTTCTTGTCTATAAATAGAATGGTTCCCATTTTGATTAATTACACCAAAAATAATAGAGCTTTAGCCTCATTTTTTCCATCCTTCTCGATTTAGTTTTAAATTTATTTAGTTCAAGTTCGGGCATATCTCAGTTCGTCGGAAGTTACTCCGGTTGGTCCGTTGTATCCTGGAAATCAGACGCTCATGCGGGGCGAATTTGGTTTAAGGAAACTGTGATCTTCACAGGCCTCGGGTTTTTTCTAAACTTTTTCCTTGTCAATTAATTTATTCGAATTGTCTTAGTTATTTAAATTGTTCTAGTTATTTAAATTGTTCTTATTATTTAGTTTTATTTGTAGTTTTTACTGCATTATTATATAGGTAGTATTAATTTTATTAGTGCAATATTCTATATTGCATTGTGTAACTTTAGCATTGTATTTATGTTCTGCTTATTAGTATAATAAGCTACTGTTGCATTTTTCATTATTGTTCCGAGTGAACAAGTTATCCAACAATCTTAAACCAAATTATTACTCGAAAACTTGTGTTTTCAAAGATGTCTACTGAACAGACTAACAATGTTGCTGCTGCTACCACCGTGAAGATCGGTGCTTTTAATGTTCCTGTAAATCATGCTGATAAGCCGGAGAAATTCAATGGTCTGAATTTCAAACGGTGGCAACAAAAGATGTTGTTCTATTTGACAACGTTGAACCTTGCGAGGTTTCTGGGAGAAGATGCTCCGGTGTTGGGGGTAAATTCTGATGCTCAAGCTGTCAATGCGCTTGATGCTTGGAATCACTCTGATTTTCTGTGCAGGAATTATGTGATGAATTGTTTGGTGGATACACTATATAACGTGTATTCCTCAATCAAGACTGCTAAGGAATTGTGGGGGTCCTTAGAGAAAAAGTACAAAACTGAAGATGCTGGAGCCAAGAAGTTTCTTGTAGGTCGCTTTCTCGACTACAAGATGGTTGATTCAAGAGCTGTAATCAGTCAAGTGCAAGAGCTCCAAATCATTTTGCACGACATTCATTCAGAAGGAATGATCGTGAATGAAACTTTCCAAGTGGCTGCTATCATTGCGAAGCTACCACCGAGCTGGAAAGATTTCAAGAACTACCTGACTCACAAGAAGAAGGAGATAACTGTTGAAGAGCTCGTTGTAAGACTTCGAATCGAGGAAGATAATAAGAGCTACGATAAAAGACAGTTCAACCTTCCACCGGCTAAAGTGAATGTGGTCGAGCATGGCGAGAGCTCAAGGCGGAACTTCAACAAGAAGTCTAAACCTGTAGGAAAGAAGGTGTTAGGACCTAAGAAGGAGAACTTCAAGAAGAAGTTCAATGGGAAATGCTTCAGATGTGATAAAATTGGTCACAGAGCCTTTGATTGCAGTAATCAAAGCCAAGAGGCACATATGGTGGAAAACCTCACCATGGATGTTGATAAGATGCACTTTGCTGCTGTGATCTCTGAGGTGAACCTTGTTGGTTCAAACCCACGTGAGTGGTGGGTTGATACGGGTGCTACCCGTCATGTGTGTTCAACTAAGGAACTATTTAGTGTCCTTAATGAACAAGTGGATGGAGAGAAACTCTTTATGGGGAACTCTGCTACATCCGATGTGAAAGGCCTTGGGAAAGTGGTTCTGAAGATGACTTCAGGGAAGGAGCTGACTCTCAACAATGTGTTGTATGTGCCAGAGATTCGAAAGAATCTTGTGTCTGGATCACTGTTAAGCAAGTTTGGCTTTCGCATTGTCTTTGAGTCAAATAAGGTCATGTTGACCAAAAATGGAGTATTTTTCAGAAAGGGTTATGAGTGCAATGGACTCTTTAAACTCAATGTAATGACTATTAAGTCGATTATTAATGAGAAAGTGAACTCTTCCGTTTATATGCTTGAGTCTTCCATTATGTGGCATGGTCGACTAGGACATGTTAACTTTAAAACCCTGCGCAGGTTAATGAGTTTGAAAAGCATTCCTATGCTCCATATTGATTCAACACTTAAGTGTGAAACTTGTGTTGAAGCCAAGTTAGCTCGGTTATCCTTCCAAACTATTGAGAGAGATAGCGAACCACTTGACTTGATTCACACAGATGTGTGTGATTTAAAGGCTGAGCCCACACGAGGTGGCAATAAGTACTTCATTACTTTCATAGATGATAGCACTAAGTTCTGTTATGTGTATCTTCTTAAAAGTAAAGATAAAGCGATAGGGAAATTTGTTCTCTATAAAACTGAAGTTGAGAATCAACTCAGTAGAAAGATTAAGGTGTTGAGAAGTGATAGAGGAGGTGACTATGAGTCACCTTTTGCTAATTTCTGTGCTGAAAACGGAATAAGGCACGAAACCACTGCACCTTATTCGCCACAACAGAACGGCACTGCAGAACGAAAAAAATAGAACGTTGAAAGAAATGATGAATGCGTTGCTATTAAGTTCTGGACTATCTTCTGAAATGTGGGGGGAAGCTATTCTGACAGCAAACTACCTTTTAAATAAGGTGCCCCGCAAGAAGTTAGACAAAAGTCCATATGAATTGTGGTATGGAAGACAACCATCCTATAAATACTTGCGAGTATGGGGGTGTCTTGCCAAGGTAGCGGCACCTACACCAAAAAAGGTGAAAATTGGACCAAAAACTATTGACTGCATATTCATTGGTTATGCACAAAACAGTAGTGCTTATCGGTTTCTTGTGCACGAGTCTAAAATTGAAGACATACACAAAAACACGATAATTGAATCAAGGAATGTTTCATTCTTTAAACACGTGTTTCCACGAAAGTCAAAAATGGAATCTATTTCCATTAAACGAACTCTGGAAACTGTGGAAGAAGAACAACATGAAGATTCAGTGGTGGAACCACGAAGAAGCAAGAGAGGTAGGATTGAAAAATCCTATGGTTCAGACTTTTTAACCTACATGGTTGAAAGTGAGCCTCAAAGCTTTTCCGAAGCTGTAAAGTCTTCAGATGGTCCTCAATGGAAAGAGGCGATTCAATGTGAAATTGAATCTATTTTGCAAAATCACACTTGGGAGCTAGTGGATCTTCCTGAAGGAAGTAAGCCCCTTGGGTATAAGTGGATTTTCAAAAGAAAAATGAAAGTTGATGGAACAGTTGATAAGTATAAGGCCAGACTTGTAATTAAAGGTTATAGACAGAAAGAAGGTCTTGATTACTTTGATACTTATTCCCAGTGACGAGAATAACATCCATTAGGATGGTTATTGCTTTTGCAGCTTTAAGAAGTCTTGAAATACATCAGATGGATGTAAAGACTGCTTTTCTAAATGGTGATTTAGAAGAAGAGATTTATATGGAGCAACCTGAAGGATTCTCTGCTCCTGGGCAAGAGAATAAGGTTTGCAAATTGGTGAAGTCTTTGTATGGCTTGAAACAAGCACCAAAGCAATGGCATGAGAAATTTGATAATGCCATGATGGGGTATGGATTCAAAATTAATCAGTGTGATAAATGCGTCTACGTTAAAGAAACGGAAAATGGATTTGTAATCCTATGTCTTTACGTAGATGACATGCTTATTGTTGGGAGCAATGATAAGATGATTAATTCCACAAAAGAGATGTTGAATTCAAGATTTGACATGAAAGACATGGGTCTAGCTGATGTGATACTTGGAATTAAAATTTTTCGTACATCACAAGGAATTGTGTTGAGTCAGTCACATTATGTTGACAAAATTCTTGAGAGATTTAGCAAGAATGACTCTACTGTTGCTAGAACCCCAATAGACACAAGTCAACATCTATCGAAAAATAAAGGTGAAAGTGTTTCTCAAGTGGAATACTCGAGAGTCATAGGAAGTCTGATGTACTTAATGAGTTGTACGCGACCAGACATTGCTTATGCAGTGAGTAAGCTAAGTAGATATACTAGTAATCCAGCTGATGCACACTGGAAAGATATAGTGAGACTACTTAGATACTTGAGATATTCACGTAATTATGGACTGCATTACGGAACATATCCAGCAGTTGTTGAAGGCTATTGTGATGCCAACTGGATATCTGATATGAAGGACTCTAAGTCTACAAGTGGATATGTATTCACTTTGAGAGGTGCAGCCATATCATGGAAATCTTCTAAGCAGACGGTTATAGCCAGATCCACCATGGAGTCTGAGTTTATAGCATTAGACAAAGGTGGTGAAGAAGCTGAATGGCTACTTCATTTCTTAGACATTCCGAGTTGGCCGAGGCCAGTGCCTGCAATCTGTTTACATTGTGACAGTCAATCTGCAATTGGCAGGGCACAGAGCAATATGTATAATGGTAAGTCTAGACATATACGTCGAAGACACAATACCATTAGACAACTACTCTCAACCGGTGTTATCTCTATTGACTATGTGAAGTCAAAGGATAACTTAGCGGATCCGTTAACTAAGGGGTTAAATAGAGAGTTGGTTGCGAAATCAACAAGAGGAATGGGACTAAAACCTCTGGAAAAGAGTTGATACAATGGAAACCCAACCTAGTTGACTGGAGATCCCAAGATCTAGGTTCAATGGGACAACCTAATTGTAAAAAGACTTGCACGATCACTGTGGGAGTCGTTATCCCTTTGTTAAAGTGATACCCGAATGGAGAAGGATAAGCATATAGCTTTTAATGATTCTTACGTGTCGATGAGTCGAGCGAAATAGTACGGGCTATTTGAAAAGAATCACCTATGTAAGAGAGAAGTGGGGCCGCTTCGAAGAAGAATTGTGTAAGGATCAATTCTTAGACCTTCTTACAGAACCAGACAGATGTTCAGGGCCATGAATGAACATAACAATGAGAACTGAGATATGTTAGGAGAATCCTGTGTAAAGTATATCATCGTTTACACAAATGGCAGACCAGTTCAAGGACATCGCGTCTACTAAGAGCTAGTAAAGTCGATATATTTTATAAGGGAAGGTTCAAAGGGTTACACCTACCTATCTTATGCCGGGTTCAACTATTGAACTTGATAGCTAATTTCCATCATGTGGGGGTTTGTTGGGATATGTGTTAGAAATTAGGAAAAAGTGGGATTTCCCACATCGGTCATCTATGGGATTCATTCCCCATTTCTTGTCTATAAATAGAATGGTTCCCATTTTGATTAATTACACCAAAAATAATAGAGCTTTAGCCTCATTTTTCCATCCTTCTCGATTTTGCTTAAAATTTTGAGCTCATATTTCGAGTCGGTTTTAGTTTTAAATTTATTTAGTTCAAGTTCGGGCATATCTCAGTTCGTCGGAAGTTGCTCCGGTTGGTCCGTTGTATCCTGGGAATCAGACGCTCATGCGGGGCGAATTTGGTTTAAGGAAACTGTGATCTTCACAGGCCTCGGGTTTTTTCTAAACTTTTTCCTTGTCAATTAATTTATTCGAATTGTCTTAGTTATTTAAATTGTTCTAGTTATTTAAATTGTTCTTATTATTTAATTTTATTTGTAGTTTTTACTGCATTATTATATAGGTAGTATTAATTTTATGAGTGCAATATTCTATATTGCATTGTGTAATTTTAGCATTGTATTTATGTTCTGTTTATTAGTATAATAAGCTACTGTTGCATCTTTCATTATTGTTCCGAGTGAACAAGTTATCCAACAGATCCAACATTGCAGACTTAAGTCAAAAAATGAATAGAAGAAGTATCTTCGATATATTAAGTCCTGATCAGTAGGTCAAAAACAAACTGAACACGATTGGCTTTACGAATGGCTGTAGTTATGCTTTAATTTATCCAATATTAAGCATTACTTTATAGATCCACTTAAATTTTTTATTCATTTTAGAAATAATGTTTATTTGCTTGAGATTATTAGTGATGTGCATGATTGATGCTACTAATTTTAGAAATAATGTTTAGTTTGAAAATATGTTTGATAATTATTATTGAATTTATGTTTAATTATTTTATGGGATGAGGGCCCCTGGATTCCTCTATATTACTTGTTTATTTTTGTTGGTTTTGTTGGTATTGGTTAATCAGATGAACATAAATCAATTAGCGTAGAGTTGAGAACTTGGGACTAGGATTTTCACATAGATGTTGTCGAATTTCTTACTGAATTGCTTACTTATCTAATTTTTGAATTCAATTTCATTGTGTTGTTGTTGGTATTGTTTATTTTTGTTGGTTTGGTTAATTAGATGAACATAGATCAATTAGCGTAGAGTCGAGAACTTGAGACTAAGATTTTCGCATAGGTGCTGCCGAATTTTTTACAGAACTGCTTATTTAATTTCTAAATTCAATTTCATTGTGTTGTTGGGAGTAGATGAGTCTAGATCATCAATGGATGTATCCGCGATATCTTGATAATGGTGCTTTAAATCCAGAATTTCTGTATAGACTTGAATCTTCTATCGAGTTTGCTTGTAGCCGACCTGCTTTTATGGATAGAGATAAAATTAAGTGTCTATATCTTAAATGTAAGAATATTCCATTTCAAGAACCGTATACCGTTTGACTTCACATTGTGAAACATGGATTCATTTGGAATTACGATACTTGGACGTTTCAAGGGGAAATTAATAGACCCGAACATATTTAACGGGATATGGATGTAACACCTAGGAAAAATAAAATAAATAAAATAAAATTTAGTTAGGAACTTTAAGATATGGTAAATTATAAGAATATAAAATATGAATTTATCTATTTATTTTTACTTATCTTCTATCTATGTTTGAGTTAAGTAATTAATATATTTATATATATATATATATATGTAGTGTTAAGGATATTTTTTTTTAGCAGTTTAATGTTCTCGGAAAAAAAAATATTATATGTAGTATTAGAAAATAATAATAATATGATAGTAAATAAAAAGAATAAATTAAAGTGTGTTTATTTGGGAATTCCAAAAGTTTTCGGTCAACATAAAAAAAATTAATTAATTATAGAAAATGGCCCAATCAAGGATTTAAGCTTGAATTAATCTTAGAATTGGCCATGTTTCTTGCCTACCACTTATTAAAATAACTAGCTAGTACACTTGTCACTATTTTAACTATTGTTAGGATATGATAGACCATATTACCTATTAGTGTGAGGGGTTACGTGAATTAATGAGGCTGTGAAATTGGGAGGAAATCACACATCAATTTATAGTTTAGGGGCTGGAGATAGGAGACTTGGTGGAGGAAAGGTAAAATTCTTTTAAGTGTAATGAATAGATGATTGTATAATTATTAGATACGCATGGAGAAATTCCTAAAATATGAAAATTAGAAAACCTGCAATTTTGAGTGTGAGTGGCGAAAAAATAATAATAATAATAAGGAAATATCCTTGATTATTAAAGTGATAGATGTGTAATTAAATTTAGTATAATTTTGATAAAAAGGGGGTAATATGGTGAAGAGACAGAGAGAACTCCCTTGCTTAGTTTATTGTAAATAAACATAAAATTAATTATAATATTATCTAATCAATAATTTTTCTTACTCTAGAAATCATTGTAGAACATGACTTTAATGTTAAGTTAGTGCTCAGGTTGGTAGGATAGTAAGGAGGATTTTATTCATGAGTAAAAATAAATTTTAGTAATTAAGCTAATAGTTGTTTATCGTCGGAAATCTAACACCTAATTAAGAACAAATTTAAGTTTTAGTGTCAATTTTAAAAAAAAAGAAGAGAGAGAGAGAGAGAGAGAATTATTATGAAATTGTGTTATAACTTAAATTCCAATTATAACCTACTGAATTTAGGAGACCTTGACTATTACTATTGCATTATTTATGTAACAATAGACTAGTGTTGATGTGAATAAACTATATTTATATACATTGTAGGCTTGGGAGACGAGGGCAGACCCTAAAGGAATTCCACTTTTGTATAGCATCAAGGAAACTTGTAACGTGGGTAACATATCAACACTTCATTCTGTGTTTATTATTGTCCATGCTAAATTATATTTTGTGATTGATTTATGAACTTAAGTGTTTAGATGTGTAAGTAAATCGTATGTACTTGCCTACAGTTTACGGCTAATATCCAAGGTCGAAAGGACTAAGATATAAACCGTACCGATGGTGTGGTTTATACCACTGTGGTTAATGCCACCCTATTGTTATGTGGCCACATCCTACGCAGACCTACGTGTTCTACGTTTCAAGTACATACAAGATGTTATGCCATCTATATGATATGATTTAACTTGGACAATGTGTGTTTCCACTGAGTGTTCACACACTCACTCCCATGTTAATATTGTTGTTGCAGATAAAGGAAGTTGGGCAAGACGTGGTGACATGGTAGCTGTTGGCCGTAATGTTCTTTTTGTTGTATATATTATCTAATACTATTTTGAACTGAAAGACTGTTTATATTTGTAAAATCTTCCGCTTTAAACAAAACTTTGATATGGATGTAAATATTGGGTTCCGAGTTTTATGTGAATAGAAAACTGAATTTTGAAGAATTGTTTTGTGAATGTTTAATATTATTGTTAAAATTTATCGATAATTTAATTCGTTTTATTCACTTATTTTAAGAAAATATTATTTTATAGCACTCAGTTCTCATAGCGAGATTCGGGGTGTTACAATGGTCGATGATGAATGTGTAGATTCGTATCATTCGATGGTGATGGATGCTGCTGATCCACAATACAACATAAACGCCACATATGTTGATGAAGAGACCCCGAATCCTGATGCACAACGCTTTTATGACATGTTGAAGGCTGCAGATAAAGAATTATGGCCTGATTGTGAGCAACACTCCCAATTATCACTAGTGGCACGTCTGATGGTCATCAAGTCTGAGAACAACATGTCAGAAAAGTGTTTTGATCACATAACACAACTGATGCAGGAGATTGGAGGTTTGGATCTCGAGGGTTCTACTATAGGACATGTTGTTGATCCTACTGGGCGACGGGCGATACGTGTGGAGGATGAGCTTGTCTTCTTTTATTATCATTTCCGTAGTGTGTTCTGCATTTAAAGGGTGATGATGCTGGCTCATGAGGTGTCGAGTGCTATCACTGCGACTTTTAAGAGATATATACATCCGAATAGCTATTCATGGAAGTTGGTGCCAGCGGATGTTAGGATACAATATTTTGAGGAGTTCAAGGTATATCTTATGTATATAAAATTGTATTTGAATAAACTATATATATATATATATATATTGTGTGATATATTTTTATTTAACTTGTTGCAGAAGGAGTTCATTTGGGATCCCACTATCACTCCTATGATATCGGGATTATAGAATGCTAAGGTGGCTGTGAGGTAGAAGGACATGGTCTACACATTCAAGAAGCATAGGAGGGAAGGTCGGCATGTATGCATTCCTCAGGATGCTTGGGACTCATGACTGGCGTACTGGGACAGTCCAGGGGTCACGAAGAAGGCTGAGATTTCATCGAAGAACAGAATGTCTGAGCCGGATGGCCATGGTACTGGCATTATGAAGCATAAAGGCGGATCCCGATGTGCTCATGTGCATGCTGCAGCATTGGTCCATACTCTAATTATTGTAATTTATTTTTAAGTTAATTAATTATTATGTTGGATTTTCATATAAGTACTAATATCTTGGTTTTATTATGTAGGCATCAGAAAAGGGTCTCACGGCAGGTCAGGTCGGGTGGGAGACCTTTATGAGACTGCATAACAGCAGTGAAGCCAACTACTCTGATCAGAAATCACGACGCATCATTGTAAGTGTATTCAAATTATATGTTTAATTGCTTATATATTTTCAGATTGACATGCGTACTTTTATTTAATTATTTAATAAATATAGGGCGAGGTACATGAGGCGATTGAGCATAGAAATCAGGTACCTCCCGACTCTTTTGAGATGCCGCCGGACATGACATCAATCTATATTGATGTTGTGGGCGTGGAGAAGAGATGCGTTTTCAGGCTGGGTCGAGCTGCAGCCCACATCGGACGTAGTCAGAGGGAGTAGCAGTGCTGATTCAGTGGGCTCACAGTACTATGATTCTCAGACCACTATCCAAGATTTGCAAGCGAAGCTGTAGGCATAGGAAGAGCGTTTTCAGCAGCGAGAACATACTTGGGACATAAGCACCAGGAGATGATGGATCAACAGTTTGCTCTCCTCCAGCAGATGCAGGAGATACATCGTCGATTCGGGGACGCCGGTGGGTCATCGTCCTCCTCCAGACATGTAGGAAATTATTATTTATGTTTGATTATGTATGATTTTAATATTTTTATGTTTGATTATCTATAATTTTAAAATTGTTATGTTTGATTATGTATGATTTTGGATAACTATTTTTAAATATTTAATCTCTTATTCAAACTAAATATTTATATAATTATTTGTATCTATTTCATTCGATTTAAAATGTCTTCAAACTAATAAAATTGAAAATGCAAAAAAAAAACTACGGACTAGTCGTCTGTCGTTAACAACAAAATACGACTAAAATAACTGACTTTTGTAATGACGAAATATATCGGTCGTTAGTACTTAATGATAGATTTAACGAGGACAGATTCATCTTTAAAAAGAGCCCGCGACGGAAATGGGGACTAATTTAGGTCCGTCGTTAGATCTGTCGTTAATCTCTAACAACCGAACAAATCCATCGTTAAACCTATTGCCGACCACTTGTTTAACGACAGACCTATTCCGTTGTTAGTCCATCATTACTTGATTCTAATGACGGAATTCTGAAGTTTAACGACATAATAGTCTGTCGTTAGATTGTGATTTTTTTGTAGTGTTTGTGCTTCTCCAAAAGTGATATTGAAGATGTATAATATTTTTCATGAATGTGTTTTAGGATTTTGCTTTTGGATTTATTCTTTATTAAGGGTCGTTAGCCCATACAAATTTTACTGAACAAACTTCAATATGACATTATATTATTTACAAATTTTCTCATTATTTCTTTTAATTATTTAACTGTAATTTAATTATTTTATTTATAGGTACAAACAATTTATCATGAATTATTTATATATCTCTTACCATGCATTGCAGGGAAGTAATACTAGTTCTTTATATGTCATGCAAGCAAACTCGAAAGTACAAAACAACAATTGCTTAACTAAAATATCGCCCCCCATAAAAAAAATTATGAATCCGCCACTGAATAAACTTCATTAATTTAGTAATCGATAATAACACAGATAACCAATTACGACCAAATTAAAGAGTAAATATGCATTGGTGTTGAGAGAGCGCGCGCTAAGTTACAAATATTCTAAAAAACATAATAAAAAAAATAAAATGCTAAACTTAAAATTTGGTAAACAAATTTGCTCAAAATAAAAAAAAATGGTAAACAATTGGATGTTGTAATAATCGCGAATCGACGTCTTAGATTCATCAACATATTTCATATAATTTTCAAAAGTTCCATTAACTTGTTCATATAATACAATAGACAATTAATAATATTTCACCTAGCTAACAAAGATCCTAACTTCCATATTTATTATTCAATCCTTGATAAACATGACTTTTGCATGCATTTGAGTGTTTTTGTGGATCATATTTAAAGATTAATGCATGTTTAAGTTGAGGTTTTGTGGTCGTTTCGGTTTTTCTTGTGCACGTTCATGTTTTGCTATTTTTGTTGAAATTTGAGCTAAAAAAGAGGATACTTGCAAGATCCAATTCAGTTGGGAGATAAGCTAGAAAGATAGAGGATCGAGTTGGGGTCATTCTGCAACTTGAATCGGGTCAATCGGATAAGAAGCGAGCGAGAACGGAGCAAAACGGTAGAGCGTATCGGAGGCATGCACGCTGGCACGGACCGTGCTGTCCAATGGCACGGCCCGTGCCATGAAGCAAGCAAGTTTTGGAGTCTCGGTAGCCACGGCACGGACCGTGCTATCCAACGGCACGGACCGTGCCCCATGATGTGTGTTTTGACGCACGGCATGGCCCGTGCCGCCTATTTCCGAAAAATTGGGCCTCTTTCCTTACTTGGACTCTATATTCCTCACCTATAAAAGGCTCTACTTTGCACGATTTTTGGGAGAACTTTTTCACCCTATATTGAAGCAGAGAAGTGCTGTGAAGACGGAGATTGAAGATTTAAACATCCGGCATAAGTGTTTCATGTTTTAATTTCATCATGACTTTTGTAATTCATATTTTATTAGATTTCTATTTTGCCATGAGCGGCTAAACGCATATTAATTCTAGGGTTTGCGTACATGTGGATGCTATGTTATTAATTTAATTCTGTTATTATTCCCTTCTGATTATTGTGTTCAATTGTTCAAGTGTTGTTATTTCATACTTGATTACTGGCCATAATTAATTGCATGTTAGCTAGTTAATTTGAGACCTGGCGGAGATAATTAACTAGTGGGATCAATTGAGCATTTTGATACACGTTCTAGGGAATCTGTAGGGGACTTAATCTGTTGATCTATCGGGAGTTAATAAATTAACTTAGAGACGAAAGTGATAGGTAATTTATTAATCTACTTCTACCTTAAGACCTGGCGGAGATAGGTAGGTATATTTCTGATTCCTCACCAATAATCGGATTAAAGTGGGAAGAATTAGGATTGGATTAGTACAATGTTGATACATGTGAATTGCATTCCCTAGGATTAATCTTTATTAATTGATTGAATTTGTCTATTTGATTTAATTGATTTGCTTTGGATAATTAGTTTAAATCGTTCTTATTTAATTGTTCCGATTCTGTTTTTAATTGGTTTGATTTGTGTCTAGCTTTAGAAAGCCCATATAAAATTTAGGTAGCCTGGATAATAGAAACGTGTTAGCTTAGTACTCAGTGTGGTCATATTTTCAGTCCCTGTGGATGCGATACTCGATTCACTACTATATTGCATTATCTTGTGTTAGTTGCAGATTGGTGCATAAAAATTAGTGCATCAATCATCTAGTTATTTATTTAACAAAGAAGAGATTATAAATGTTGTATTTCAATAAATTTTTGTAATCTTATTTATTATTTTCTTACTTGAAAAATTGAGATTTATAATATTTTTTATTTTATTTGTTTATGCATAAATGGATGGTTTATAGTACTATACATTTATCGCCTAAAAAATAGATTTCATTTAATTTGTGTTGTTGTAATAATAATAATAATAATAATAATAATAATAATAATAATAATAATAATTTATTTTTCAATTTCAATTTCATCATATAAAATAATTAAATAATTATATTTTTTATACCTATCATATATTCTAAGAAATCAAATGTCCTTTAATCGTGGACAATTATACATTGCTATTTGTAAAATTGATAGCTGTGTATTTTATACAACTTTTGGATATGAATTGATGATGTTTAAGTTGATAAGTTGTGTTGTTTTCATAGCTTTTATGCTCATTATGTTATTATTTGATATTTTTGATGTATTTGTGAGTTTTGCAGTAATTGTGGTGAATTTGATGATTATTTGGTGCAAAATGATCAAGTATGTGTGTAGCGACCCGAAACTTTTTAGTAAAAATATTTTATTTCAAAAAAATAACTTTTATAATACATGTTATATCATTTTGTTATGTCCTATAAGTCGCGCCTATTATTATTATTATTATTATTATTATTATTATTATTATTTGATAAATATTATTTTATTTTGTTCCAAAAGCTTTAACTCTATGTTTAATTGTATAGCCAAATTATATCTATTTTTAACTTAAAGCCCATATTATTATTATTATTATTTGATAAATATTATTTTATTTTGTTCCAAAAGCTTTAACTCTATGTTTAATTGTATAGCCAAATTATATCTATTTTTAACTTAAAGCCCAAATGATTATTCATTTTTTTTTCAAGCCAATTATTTGTTTAATTTGAGCCCAACATGAATATTTATTATTGGCCCATATGAATCATCTATCTATCTATACATATATTAAAGCAAAATCGTAGGGGCAAAAATATCATAAAAATATTCAGTAAAAAGTTTATTTTAAAAATTATTCTATTGAAAATTTTACAAAATCTTTGCTTAGGTACAATGGTTGAATTCTATGCCCAAAACTTGATTGGCTTTGGGATCAAATCATGCATATCTCTTGATCCCCTTTGATTTTTTTCATTTTATTTTATTTTTCGGTTTTTTCTTTTTTTTTTCTTTTTCGATACTTTCGGTCATATATAGTAACATTTTTTTTTTAACTATTCTATTTAATGATTTAATTATATAATGCATTTTTTATTGTATTGGTTGAAAATTTTAAATGCAATATCTGTTCAATTTTATTTATTTATTTTTAATTTTTCATTCTAAATTTAGAATTTCCCTTAAATGTTCATGCAACAAATGTTTCATTTTTAATTATTCTATTTAATAATTTTATTATATATTTTATTTTTTTATATTGCATTTTTATTGTATTGGTTGAAGAAAATTAAATGCAATGTTTGTACAATTTTGTTTGTTTAATTTATGTCATTGATGAAAATTGTCAATATTAAGTTGTGGATAACGACGTCGTGCTGGGCAGACGATGGCGACATTTTGAGTTTGTAAATGATATGCAGATCTATGAAAAAAATTGAAGAAATATTTTTTTTTGTAAAAGATTTTGCGTCGATGACATAGCTATTAATGAAAAAGAGAAGAGATGCAGAAAAACCAAAGAAAAGTATGGTGTTAATAAAGTTTAGGTTCTTTGTTTTGGCTATATATTTTTATATAATTGTTGATCACAATTAATTTATGCAAAAATAAAAATTTATTAAGAAATTTTTTAGTAGATCCGATTGTCCGAGACCCACATTATTATTAAATGACAATTTGATCACAGTCAAAATATTAAATAATAATTGTTGAACGATTTAATTATGTATTTAGGGCCTTTTAAGGAAAATAAATGGCTCATTTTGGTTTTTTTAAATGCATATTGATTCATTTCTATGAAGTTGTATTTTTTTTTATATAAAAATAGCACTGGATAAAAATATATAAACTCAGTTTTAGATAGTTAAACTCTCTCTCTCTCTCTATATATATATATAGTAATTTATTTGCAATTATTATTAATACATAATTATACTATGCCAACTATTTATAAATATGTTGTTTTATTTATCAACTAAATCTTCATATATTATTTTAGCTAATTTTGTAAACTTTGATTAACTAAAATATGTCTTCTTAAAACACAAAAATAAAAAATATATTGAAGTTATATACATATTTTTGAACATAGTTTGAAAAATTACAAATATAATGTTGTGTATATAAAGTATCATTTGAGGAAATTATAATCATTCTATATTAGTAGTAGTAGTAGTAGTAGTGGTGGTGGTGGTGGTGGTGATGGTGGGTGGTGATGGTGGGTGGTAGTAGTGGTGGTGGTAGTCGTGGTGGTAGTAGTTGTAGTGGTAGTAGTTAGTAGTGGTGGTAGTAGTAGTAATAGTAGAAGTAGTCGTAGTGGTAGTAATCGTAGTGGTAGTGGTAGTCGTAATAGTAATAGTAGTAGTAGTGGTGGTGGTGGTGGTAGTAGTAGTCGTGGTGGTAGTAGTCGTAGTAGGTAGTTAGTAGTGGTGGTGGTGGTGGTGGTGGTGGTGGTAATAGTAGTGGTAGTGGTGGTAGTGGTAGTCGTGGTGGTGGTGGTGGTGGTCGTCGTCGTGGTAGTGGTAGTAATAGTATAAACATATTAACTATCTTTAAGTTTTAAACTTAAAAATGCATAAAATAATTTTCGTACATCGTATGGGAGAAACACTAGCTTCTTTATCATAGCATGGGAGAAATACTAGTTTCTTTATCATAGCCCAAAGGAGTTGTCTTCCTCGTGAAGGATACAACAAGCATGAACAATTTCTTTTTTTTCTAACGGCTGCCATGTCGTTTGGATTCGGCTCTCCATTTTCCTCCACTACCTTAGAATTTATTCATAACAGTTATACTCAAACCCTTCAGCTCCAAACTTTGCACTATAAAAGGGTTCCAAACTCTTGATTAAATCACACCAATCATTCCTAAAATATTTTCTTATAAAGGCATTTTAAGAAACAACATATTTCTGAGGTATATATATATATATATATATATATATATAGATGCATGAGTCTCTGCATTCATTGGGTTGAGTGAGGTTGAGAGAGGAAGGAGGTAATGGTGTCAATAGCGGGAGCGGTGGCTGTTCTCGGCATCGGGTAGCGATGGTTCGGGCGATACAAACAGTTGTAGGTGGTGGTGGTTTGATTATATGCTTGGTTGGGAAAGTTTCTGAGAATTGTTTGTAGAGAGAGAGAGAGAATGTGTTCTTTCCTCATATGGTGTGTGAGTTGGCAGAGGGAGAAAGTGATGAGAGAGAGAGAGATATCCATTTTATTTATTTCTCTTTGTGTTGACCGAAAGATGAGAGTTTTGGAGGGTGTGATAGTTAATTTTATTTTCTTTATTGGGGTTGGGATAAGTTAGAATTTGGGCTTAGTATTATTTAATTTAAATGAGCTAGATTGTTGAATTAAATAGGTCGAGAGTGGGAATATATGGTGCACTACATTCATGGATATTAATTAATTTATTTATATTTATCTATTTTATTTATTTAATTAAATTAATGATTATATATTTATTAATTGGCAGCGCGTGGACATAACTAACCCGTACTATTTGTTTCAACGTCAAGTTTCAAAGTCAAGGTGGGGAATACGATGTGACACATTATTATTTATCCTCGTTATGCTTTTATGCATGTTCACGATTATTAACCTATGGGTTACAATTATTATTATTAACCGACAAGCTGCATATGTCCCGATATGTTATTAGTCGCGGGCTACCCATATTATAATTTATTATAATTGTATAACTTGGCTAAATGCGTTTACCATTGAGTCAATAGCACTCACCCCAAAGCTATTATTCATTTTTCAGGTTGATGATTTTTTACTCAGGTGATGTGCGTGGTGACGTGTGATGATGAATTTTAAAGATCTTTTATTATTTAGCTTTCGCTGCATTGATGTTAAATATTTTATATTTTAATAAAAGTAATGTCCCTTCTTTATTATTGTTATTATTTTATTTTATGAAAATTGAGGCATGACAATGTGCTTGGGAGCTAAATGAGGGAACAATTAGTTTGGATCGCATTTGAAGAGCAAAGCCCATGAGAATTCATCAAAATAATTCAACATAATTGTAGCGCCCCGATCCCGAAAGATGGTGGAAATAGACGCCACGGGGGTTGAAATTAAGAAGCGGGAAAGAAAGGAGGTAACTTGATCAATGAGAACTCAACAGAAGACTCAGAACAACTAAACATGCTTTATAATATAACATATACTTATCCATAACACTAAGACTAGAGTTCTTAGCGTTTAACAAAGGAATATTACAAGTGCGGAAGCTCCATTATTAACAGGATACTTAACAAAAAGAGAGAGTAAGAAATAGGTAAATAATAAAAGCCCATGTCTCAGCATCGTCACGTCCACGCGCCAACCTACTAACCTGAAAATGTTTGGAAATATTTGGGTTGAGTACTAATGCACTCAGTGGGCAAGTTTTCACAATTTAAGTTATGCAAATCATTTTGTAAAAGTAATCTATTTGTGTCCATGCAGGTAGTGAAGTTTAGGAGGTTTAAAAGTTGGAAGCAACCTAAGTTCACCAAAACATTTTATCGTGAAGCGCTTAAGAGTATAATCCGTCACTGCCCGCAACCCAAACTACATCACCAGCGCATAACGTTGAGTATGACCATAGTATACCCAAAGAGTATAACCAATAAGTGTTTCATTTTAGTCTCACTGACAAAGAGTAGGGCAGGACAAATAATGCATGCATATTGTAGCTACTCACATTGAGACAGCGCTGGTATATGAGACTCCGACAACATACAGTAGCACGTAAATATCTAACACAGATAGCCACATATGCAATTTTAACAAAGCAGAGCTTAATAACTCGAAAGACACAATTTGCAAAGATATAGTAGTATAACCCACCTGGTTAGCTAATAGTAGCTGAAGCTTTACACGTGTCTTACAAATCCTAATTAAGTATGGGTCTCGGGTTTAGGCCTACAAAGGAGAAAACTACTTATTAGCAACATGCTAGCCATTGAAACTATAACATAAGGTAAGCTTCAACTTAGGATAGATACATGATTTTTTTCTAGGCTAAACTAAATGTAATACGAATATTCTAAACTAATAAAACGGCTTCGTACTACAATGCGTAACATTAGGATTTCATTCTCAACTCAACACTTTAGGGAATTAAATTCAACGAATATTTTTGAGTAAATCCGTCCAAAAATATTTGGAAAAGGTGGAGGTCGATCACTTGCCATTTTACTTGATTCTGATCAAATTTAATCTACAAGCCTTTCCAGCTTTCAGAAAATTACTAAATTTAATTGACAACATACTTCACATATAACAATGCAAGTGTGAAAATTTCATAATTTTCAGACGACACACGAAAAGATACGAATTTAAATACACGATTTGAATAATTGGGTAAATTCAAAAATCCGTCGGGATAAAAATGGAATCTGCAGCTAAGTAGAGAATCCATCATAGGGAATAAATGTTGAAGGAACCTTTTTATTAGGATGGATCTAACAAACATTTTGAAGCAATTCCTACTAAAATGCAATTTTTGAAAATGAGACATTAACTTCGAAAAATCATATTAAATTCATTTCAACACGAAACGGAGCACCGTCTACGGCCACGCGTCAACTTCGACGGGTACCACAATCGGTCAGAAGGGAACAAAGGCTAATTCAGGCCACACCGGTCGGAAATCGGCCGGAAAGCTGGCTGGCGGAAATTCCCGTCACAGATTTTAGCTGAAAATGTATTGAGCTCGATCGGGCTCGATACTCGTTGGATTTTCGCTCAAAAGTATAATTTTTGATAGTGCAGAAAATAAGAAATTTAATGGTGTAATCAGATCAAAGATCGGACGGCTAGAACATAAATTCGAACTGGGCAGATTTATAATATAATATTCAGATCCGGATTTCAAATGACGAGAAATCAAAAATCTATTCCGGTTAACTACAAGATCCAAATGATCAAAGACTATTTATAAAAAGAAGATTTCTAATACGACTATCCAGGAAGAGTAGATATGAGATTTACATCAAATGAAAACGGGGAAAAACACCAAAAACTCATAACATCAAAAATCAGAATCGGTAGAATTAAAGATAATCAAAATATAAGCATATTTAGAACTTGAAATTTCTAAATTCATCGGTCTGAATGACCAGAATCGGAGAAATTACATTCTCCGAGGAATTGGCGGCGGTCACGATGATTTTCCATCGTGATCATCCTTCGTGTCATCATTTCAATCATGTATTCGTGGTCTACGCGTTGACACCTTCAAAATGACTATTTCAGAATTGAAATAGGAAACTAGAGTCGTACATTCTTTGGAAGCTGCTCAGCGTTTCGATTTTGAAAATGAATAAAAAATGGAACCTTAAGCTCCTATTTATAGAGGAAAAATAAATAGGATAATAATGAATAAAAGAAAGAGTATAATGATGGAAAAAGAATAGGATAATTACGAATAAGATAATCTTTTGAAAAAGAAATTGAATAATGACGGATGTGCCTTTTTCTATTAAATTTATTATTTTCCAACTTAAAGTTGTGCCAATAGTTCATTTGAACTTGAAATTAGAAAATTCAAAGTTTGGCACGATGCTCGAAATTTTTTTTTATCAACCCGAGAAAAATATTAGAACATATTTTTAAAGCAATTTTTGACCAAAACAAAATGTAACAGATTTTCCTGCCTGCGATTTTTCTTTATTTGAATCATTTAAGGACCCAACTTATTTTCTAAATTACCAAAGGTTAACATAAGTTGAATTAAACCTTCTAAAATATTTCGGGGTATTACATTCTACCCCCCTTAAATAAATTTCGTCCTGAAATTTCCATATCTTGAGAAGAAGTATTGATAGGACGTATTCTACCTGTTATTATCACGTTCTTTTTTGTACATTTTCTCCTTATTATTCATTCCCTAGTTGTGTATTTTGGATATATGATGTGTTGTTGAGATGTGTAGGGATGAAATGTAAAAGTGGAGAAAATGGGTGAATTTTGGAATGAAAAGCTACAAGTGAAGTAAAGAGAAGATGTTCGAGCAAGGTACGCTGCAAGGGCATGCAGCTGGATGATGGAAGCAGATTTCTGGAAGCCTAGCCCAGAATGCGTATTGGGCTTGCTAACCAGTTCTCAGCCCGCGCGCGAAGTCTGAACGCGGAAACACTTCCTCACCGCCTTTTGAAGTATCATGCATGGGAATTAACTAAGTTAGGACTTTATTTCCTTTTAGAGACTTTAGTTTTATAGATTGTAATTATATATTAGGTATTTAGATTATTTTGTCAAGAAATATCAGATCATAGATGATATTCACGTGAAGAACGCAGTAGCGATTAGTTTCAATTCAGTTTTTATTTTCTCTTCTTCTTTCTCGATATCATTGCACAATTATACAACTTTTGGTTGATCGATTCCAGCATGCAAATTAGCTAATTTACTCGTATTTCGGTGACGACGACGAAGCTCCGCTTATATAACTGTGAGATCTAATTGTTGTTTATAATTAGTTGATGCATGTATCTGTTATTCTTGGATTTCGGGTCGTAATTGTTCTAAGTTTACCAAATAGTTGCAAATATTTGGTAGGTTGTGATTAATTACTAGCCAATTTAAATCGGCCATACGTAATCGTGGTTTAGGTTTGATAAGTGGTAAAACGGTTGCTCAAATAACTAGGGGAATAATAGAGTTAATTTTATAGTCCTGCGTCAGAGTCTGTAAGTTAAGAATCGGGTCTTTCTTGTGCTCATTGTTGTCGGCTCATTAAACTTATAGAGCATCTCTTACAGTTGTCAGTCGATTAGGGAAGTAATTAGTGAAGCGTCTTCTTAATTATCGAAACAGTATGGAGAGATGAGGTCATGTCAGAAGTGTCTTCGGTGACTATAACCGATTTGCATGTCTTGATTAATTAATTCTTGCATCTGTGATCGGTGTTATAAGTGGAGTGAAGTTCGTTGGATCCGGAATACCCTTTTATAATTGGTTTAATTCAGTTCGTTTGCTTAAGTATTTTCTTTAGTTGGTTATTTCATTCTTCAATTTATTTTGTTATAAAATTCACGCAATTCTGGAGGTTTGAGCACGCAGACTGAAAGTCAAGAGTAATCATCGCCGGTCCTTTGGGAGACGATCCTGCTCGCCACTGTTCTCTGCAGTGTGGGCTTGCCGACGAAAGTCGGAACTTTTATTTTTGGTGAAAAACGACGCACCAAATTTTGGCGCCGTTGTCGGGGATCGGTTTAAAGTAGTGCTTACTCAAAATTTTCAGTTTGTTATTTACTTTGTTTTTAATTATTTGTTTAATTTTTTTGGTCTATTACTCGTTCCTCTGCAGATAAAGATTTAGTGTTCGATCCAGAGCCAGAGAGAACATTGCACCGGTTGAGGAAGAATACTAAGGAGTCTAAAAAAACTCTCGAAGCTGATCAACACCTCGACATGGCTAATAATGAAAATCCACCGAACCCGCAAGACCTTGCCACATGAAGAGCTCTCATTCATGCTAATGTAGCTGATCATGGACCTGATCATGAGTCTCTCATCAGGGAAATCGGTCGTCTTCGGAGTAATAGACCCATTTGCATCGTGCTGCCCCCGATTGCCAATAATGCGGAGATCTGACCTGCATTCATTCAAGTGTTGCCGAAGTTTGGAGATTTTCCGGGAGAAAGTGCACACAAACATTTGTCTGAATTCGATCTCGTGTGCTCGACTTTAAGACCTACAGGTTTTACTGCTAACAACTTAAGGTTACTCACTTTTTCTCACACTTTGCAGGGAAAGGCACGAGATTGGTTGTTCGATTTGCCGCCGGAGTCTATCACCACATGGGCGGAATTAGAAGGACAATTCTTGCGAAAGTTCTTTCCTGAGACTCGAGCTGCAAATTTGAGAATGGCTATCAGTAGCATTAAACAAAAGCCGAACGAAAGCCTGGCTGAATATTGGGAGAGATTTCAACAGCTTTACCGCAAATGCCCGGACCATGGTTTCACTGATTATCAGCTCTTGACTAACTAGTTTTACCGTGGCATGTCTTCTTTTGATAGGAAAATCGTCGATGCTGCCAGCGGGGGATCCCTTACCAATAAGACCCTCGGTGAGGCCAAACAGCTCATAATCGACATGGCTTCTGGAGGATAACAATACGAAGAAGAAGATGACAGCAGGCACCAGCCTGTAAGGGCAATCGACCGAGCTGACGGGTCAGAAGTGAATGAGAAGATAGATGCTCTTACCTCTCTAGTTCGAGGCTTAGCTGTGGCACACGCAAGGCCAAACCGCTGCGGATTATGTTCTGAGCATGGGCATTTCACTAACGAGTGCCCTAATTTGCATGAGTCACCTACTGAACAAGCTTGTTACGGATCAGGCGATGCACAGCAAGATGCTCTCAGAGGAATCAATTATGATGCTCAACGAGGAGATAATTTCAGGAGGAAGCGGAATAATGATCCTTCTTCCAATTCCTACAACCCCGGTTGGAGAGATCATCCCAATTTTCATTGGAGACAGCCTGGAGATCCACCCGCAGCAGGAGACTTGCCACCGAGACCCCCAAGGGGTGAGCCGTATGCCCATGCAGATCGATCCACACCATCTATGAATGAGATCATGAAGAGTCTGGAGCAAAGCACCAATCTAGTAAGCAGCCTAGCGCAGAGCCAAAAGGCCTTTCAGCAAGTGACGCAAGCCGCTTTAGGCAGCATGGGCACACAGATCACTCAGCTTGCCACCCAATTGAACAAGCTGCAAGGGCACATCGGAAAATTACCATCTCAAGCAGAGCAGAATCCGAGAGGAAACGTCAGTGCTGTGACTCTTCGGAATGGGAAAGAATTAATAGAGACTGAGAAACAGAAGCAATACAATCACACGCTGCATGGGCAAACCGCAGAAGCTAACAACAGACCCCACGATAAGGGCACACAGCCTGCCGCACAGATTGCTCCTAATGAGGTACAGATTTTGCCTAAACCTCCTAACCCTATTAATTCAGCTCCTTTTCCTTCTAGGTTAGCACGACACAAAAAAGAGGAAGATGAGAAAGAGATCTTTGAGCTGTTCAAGAAGGTCGAAATAAACCTACCCTTGATTGATGCTATCAAACAAGTTCCTCGATACGCGAAGTTCTTGAAGGAGCTGTGTGCCAAAAAGATAAGATATGGAAGGGATGCAAAAATCAAGGTAGGCGAAAACGTTTCGGCCATAATTCAGCGGAAATTGCCTTAAAAGTGTCGAGATCCAGGTATGTTCACTATCCCTTGCATCATTGGGAGCAAAAAGGTAGAAAAAGTCATGTTAGACTTAGGAGCATCCATTAATGTTATGCCTTTTTCTGTCTATAAAGAGTTGCAACTCGGTCCAATGAAAGATACTCGAGTTATCATTCAATTAGCTGATAGGTCTAATGCTTACCCGAGAGGTGTAGTCGAGGACGTCTTAGTTAAAGTGAATGACTTGATCTTTCCTGTTGATTTTTACATTGTTGACATGGATGATACATTATCTGCACATAGATCTTTAATTTTACTAGGCCGTCCATTTATGAAAACTGCACACACAAAAATTGATGTGGATAAAGGCATGATGAGTTTCGAATTTGATGGGGATGTTGTCACATTTAATATATTCGAAGCCATGAAACATGTTGAAGATCCCGAGGCCCTTTTTATGGTAGATATTATCGATTCCATTACTGATGATTTTGTTGAGTGCCATTTCAGGGATGACAGTTTAGAGCAGGTACTTTATGGAGGGATACCTGACCATATTGCAGATTCAGAAGAGGAAAAAGAGATTCGAGAACTCATACAGCAATTATACGCAGCCGATGAGTTTCCTGCCAGAAATACAGCAGGCCGTTTGCCCTTGCTGCCCATTACTGCGCCCATCTTTCCATCTCATGTGAAAGCCCCGACTCTGGAATTGAAAGTTCTCCCTCAACACCTGAAGTATGCATACCTGGGTGAAGCAGATACGCTACCTGTTATCGTGAGTAAAGACCTTACCGCAGAGCAGGAAAATCAATTGGTAGCCGTTTTGAAGAAGCACCACGGTGCCATCGGCTGGACTCTCACCGACATCAAGGGGATCAGCCCCGACATCTGCATGCATCGCATTTTTCTTGAGGAGAATCATAAACCATGCCGAGATCCTCAAAGGAAGTTGAACCCAGTAATGAAAGAAGTGGTGTTGAAAGAGATTCTAAAGTTGCTCCAATTGGGGATCATCTACCCAATCTCCGACAGTGTTTGGGTTAGTCCTGTTCATGTAGTTCTAAAGAAGTCTGGGTTCCAGCTCGTGAAGAATGAGAGCAACGAATTGATACCGATGCGGCTACAAACAGGATGGCGGATGTGCATTGATTTCCGGAAGTTGAATGATGCCACACGAAAGGATCACTTCCCGTTGCCTTTTATTGATGAGATGCTCGAGAGGTTAGCTAGGAAATCCTATTTCTGCTTTCTAGATGGCTACTCCGGCTACTTCCAGATTTTCGTCGCTCAAGAAGACCAAGAAAAGACAACCTTCACTTGTCCATTTGGGACCTTTGCTTGCCGAAAGATGCCTTTTGGTTTGTGCAACGCTCCGGGTACCTTTCAACGATGCATGATGAGTATCTTCTCCGACTTGATAGAGAGCTGCATCGAAATCTTTATGGATGACTTTACAGTTCATGGCGACTCCTTTGAGCAGTGTATGGAGCATCTCGACAAAGTCCTTCAAAGGTGTGTTGAGACAGATTTGGTTTTGAACTTCGAGAAGTGCCATTTTATGGTACAACAAGGAATTGTGCTCGGACATGTCATATCTGCAAAGGGAATCGAAGTGGATCGAGCTAAGATCGACTTGATCACCAAACTGCCGTACCCCTCCACTGAGAAAGAGATTCGAGCTTTCTTAGGCCACGCCGATTTTTACCGCCGCTTCATTCAAGATTTTTCAAAGATAACTCAACCCATGACAAAGTTGCTGCAAAAGGACGCTCCTTTTCTCTTTGATGACAAGTGTAAAGAAGCTTTCGATTTGTTGAAAGAGAAGCTGACTTCTGCCCCGATCATTCAGCCACCGCAGTGGGGCCTCCCGTTCGAGCTCATGTGCGATGCAAGTGACAATGCTATTGGAGCTGTCCTTGGACAAAAGATTGAGAAGCACAGTCATGTTATTTACTATGCTTCGAAAACTCTCAACCCGGCTCAGTGCAACTACACAACTACCGAAAAAGAGCTCCTTGCCGTGGTGTTTGCTTGTGAGAAATTCGATCCTATATTGTTGGATCCAAAGTTGTGGTATACACTGACCACGCTACTCTCAAGTATCTTCTATCCAAGAAAGAGTCTAAACCACGCTTTATTCGTTGGATTCTCCTCTTGCAAGAATTTGATTTGGAGATTAAGGACAAAAAAGGAGCCGAGAATCATGTTGCAGACCATTTGAGTAGACTGTTGACTGCATCCGACGGAATGCCCATACCGGATGATTTTCCTGATGAGATCCTTCTAGCAGCTGCGGAAAGGGCACCCTGGTACGCTGACCTGGTGAATTTTCTCACAACGGGAATTTTCCCCAAGGGTTTTGGATCTGCCTGAAAGAACAAGTTGAAAAGCCAAGCCAAGTATTTCATCTGGGACGAGCCCTATTTGTGGAAGACTTGTGCCGATCAAGTCATTCATCGCTGTATTCCTGAAGAAGAAATTCCATCCATCCTACGCTTCTATCATGCCCACGCATGTGGCGGCCACTTTGGCCCAAGAAGAACAGCCCGCAAGGTCTTAGATTGTGGTTTTTATTGGGAAACCATCTTCAAAGATGCCTACTTCTTTTGCAAGAATTGTGATCGTTGCCAACGCCTTGGTAACATCTCTTCCAGGAACGAGATGCCTCAAGTTCCTATTTTGATTTGCGAGATTTTTGATGTTTGGGGCATGGATTTCATGGGCCCGTTTCCAAGCTCTTTCGGCCACTCCTACATTCTTTTAGCAGTCGACCACGTTTCCAAGTGGGTTGAAGTTAAAGCTACCCCAACCAATGATTCTAAAGTCGTTGCCAAGTTTCTCAAAGCTCAGATTTTTCAACGCTTTGGTATTCCTCGAGCTGTCATCAGTGACCAAGGCACACGCTTTTGAAACCGCACCTTAGACGCGCTGTTCAAGAAGTATGGAGTCACCCATCGAGTTGCTACAGCCTACCACCCGCAGTCTAATGGCCAAGCTGAAGTTTCCAATCGAGAGATCAAAACCATTTTAGAGAAGATCGTATGCCCAAACCGCAAGGATTGGAGCCTGCGCCTCGATGATGCTGCATGGGCATACCGCACGGCTTTCAAAACGCCTATTGGAATGTCCCCTTATCGTCTTATTTTCGGGAAACAGTGCCATCTTTCCGTAGAGTTGGCACATCGAGCTTTTTGGGCTGTGAAACAATGCAATTTGGATCCTCGCCTTGTCAGCCTTGAACGCCGATATCAGTTACAAGAGCTCGAAGAAATCCATTTGGAGGCCTATGATAGTGCACGTTATTACAAAGATCGTGCCAAACTCCCGCACGACAAATATATCCGGAGGAAAACTTTTGAGGTTGGCCAGAAGGTATTACTTTTCAATGCTCGCCTTCGCCTCATGCCCGGTAAGCTCAAATCTCGCTGGTTGGGCCCATTTGAAGTTATATCTGTCAGTCCACATGGAGCTGTCGAAATTCGCACTTTGGATACTCACAAGATATTAAAGGTGAACGGCCAGTTGCTCAAGCCATATTGTGCCGACATCAATTTCGCCAGTTTTGATGGGGTTGAGCTTGCTGCCCCTATGATCCACCACTAGCTGCTCTAAGCCGTCGAGCCCTCGACGTTAACCAACGGCGCTTCTCGAGAGGCAACCTGATTTCTTGTTCCTTTGTTCTTTTATTTTTTGTTCTTTTATTTTTTTTTTCTTTTCAATTTCGCTTTTTTTTCTAATGGCTTTACTTTACTTTTTCATTCTGCACTCTTATTCTTTATGCATAAAAAAAAATGGGGACGCCACTTGGGGAGGCACCATTCTGTCTTACGCCGCATGGGCACACAGCCTCCGGGAGAGCGGTTTTGGAAGTAACCGCTAACTTAAGTGGGGGGAGAATTCGGAAATTCAATTTTTTTGCAGGGACTTTCCTGCAATTAACCCAAAGTCAATTTGGGATATTTTGCCCTAACCCCCAATTCAATTTAACCCCACTTGGTAACTTTCCTCTCATTCAAAATTTTACTCTCTTTTTGCAGAAGTTACTCAACTCTTCCTCTTCCCGCCTCTCCTCAACCGCCAACGCCGATCGCTTTTCCTACCTCCGTCGCCGTCCACCACCATGGGTAAAAAGCGAGCACCCTCCACCAAGCGCAAGGTCGCTGTCCCTGAACCCGACCCCCCATCTCCCGAACTTGCCACACCACAAAAGTCATCGACACCAGTGGACTCGCCTCCACCATCTCCGATGGCCGTTCCCCCTGAAGTCAACCAACCGCCGCCCTTCCTCCGCCGTATTCTCAAACGCCGAGCCGAAGTGGGAACCTCTAGTACTACCGCTCGACGAAAGCTGTCCACCGCCGAATCACCACCACCGGCGGACCATCAACCATCACCGCCGCCTTCTCCGGCTCATTCCACATCACACACGAGCCAGCCGACCACTATCTCACCATCGCGTGCACCCACTCCTCTACCAGAGAGCACTCTCGCTCCTTCTCCAGTTTCAGAACCACTGCCCTCCTCCTCTGCTCCGGCCAAGTCCTCCAAGAAGAAAGCAAAAGGAAAAGCCCCAGCCGCCTCTACGAGTTCTGCCACTCCGGCATTCCTCCCATCGGAAGTGGTACAGCGCCGCACCGCCTTGAACATCAACCGTGTTCTTGTCGGCGCGCGCCTTTTTGACTGGAACAATATTGCTATATTAGGGGTTAATGATCGCATTAGGAGTTTCTTCGTTGGGATTGGTTGAGAACCTCTACTTGATGCTTCTGTGGATGTGCATAGAGATTTAGTTGTCAAATTTTTATCGTCTTTTGATTTTGATGCATCGAGGGGGCTCGATGATAGGCATGCTGTCATATTTTGTCTACGTGGTCGTACATTTCACATGTCTATTACTAACTTGAATATTGTACTTGGTTTTGAGTCTGATGCCTCTGTGCTTGAGGATGAGTACATGTCTTCCCTTTGTGAAATTCCAGCCGTGTTCTCTCAAACGGCAAATGAAACCTGGGCTCGGTTGTCGATAGATGAGTCTTACAGTTCTAGGTCCTCTAAAAGATCTCATTTGAAGGATGATGCCCTTCGTCTTTGCCATAGATTCCTATCTGCTAATGTGTTTGGTAGATTAGATATGCTGAATTTGGTTACTGTTCAAGAGCTTTTTCTACTTGATTGCATGGATTCTGGAACTAAGGTGAACTTTGGGTACTGGCTTGCCCAGCGATGGCACTTCAGTGCTCATCACACCCTTTGTCGCGCCCCCTTGGGTTACTTTGTCACATTACTCGCTGAGAGACTCCACATTCCCATTTCTGACCCTGAGCCGATGCCTCCCATGTTATTTTGCTTGGATGATTTTGCTGCCATGAAGTTGTTATTTGTGAATGACCAGGGCTAGTATTAGCTTACCCGGCCGGGCATTAAAGGCCCGCGTCGATCTGTTTCTGCAGGGCCTGCTACTTCCTCCCTCCTCCCGGCGATTGAGGAGTTGATTACTGCTGCTACCGCCCGACTTGAGGACAGCTTTGGCCGCCGGTTAGATGAGATTGATAGCCGCCTAGACGTGATGGAGCAGGTGATCCGCCATTTGGCGGATCAGAGTTAGTTCTCTCTTCTCCCTCCCATTTTTCACCCTTGACTGCATGTTTGTGTGTTCATTTTTTGAGGTGTTGGTGTGATTTTTATTGTGATCTTTTTGTCTTGTTTTGTACCCCTTCTCACAGTGAGGACACTGTGTCTTTCCAAGTGTGGGGAGAGTCTTAATGTTTTGAGATTTGTGTCAAAAGTAAAAAAAATGGTTCTTATGTGAGTCGTTTTCTTTAGTTTTTGCTTGGGATTTTTGATTAAGTGTTGATGGTTTGAATTGATGAGAATTTGGAAGTATGAGCTGTGATGGTTTGACTGGTTGAGAGTTTGGAGTTGTGATAGAATATGCCATATTTTGGATGAAGTCTGGGATGATGAATTGTGCTTGCAATCAAATCTTTTTAAGCCTACAAATTGTGAGTTCTTGAGCCTATGAGCGTACATGAATTAAGAGCTCAGTGTTTTTCTTGTTGATGAGTGCTATCTGACTAGTTATTCGACGCTTAAATTGCTTTGCTGCCACTTTGTTGTCATCTTTTAATTTCATTTGCAAAAATGAGCAAGGCATTAGGGATACTCGAGCCAATAATCCAAAAGAATTTGCCTTACCCTTTTCATTGTCAATTAGTGAGCCCCTTTGAGCTTAATAGATCCATTTTCTTTGCTTACAGTCACTATAAAATAACTTGTGCTTTTCTTTTGGCCTTCTTTGTCCCTGAATTCAGGAATGTCTAGTATGGATTGTTATTTGAGACTGCAATGTTGAAAGAATTAAGGCATGGAATTGACAAAAGCATCCCTACTCTTTGTACCCTGCTCTAAAAATAAAATAAAAAACCAAAGAGAAAAGAAAAAAGAAAAGAATGAAAGAAGCAAAGCTTCAGAAAAAAAAGAGAGAGAAAAGATTGAAGGAGCAGGGTATAGAGAAGAGCAACAATTAATAAGTCCTAATTGTTTGAAAAAGCCTGGTTCTATGCTAAAAAAGAAAGCAGTTTTTGTTGCAGCTACACTCCACAAAGACATTCATGCTTGCATTTGCCTGAGTTCATATCTCTTGAGCTACTTTAGCCAAAAGCATCCCACCTCATGAACCTAAGCCCCATTACAACCAAAGAGAAAGACCTTGTGATTTGTACAGAACTTGAAGAGTGGCAACTTGATGACAAATGAGCAATTTTGTGCTGAGACTAGCTAGTCATGATATTTGAGTGAATAGGCTTCCTGACCTAAATTTGTTTTCTCTTGAGTGATAAAGAGTGAATCTTGGTGAGGCTGGATTGTGGAGCATAATTCTAACTTGATTGACAAAGTGTTGGCATATTTCTTGACCAGAAAGGATTAATGGTTTGTGGGTTGATATATCACAGTTTATGCTTTGAGTTCTCATTGATTTAGGTTGTTAATGCTTGGTTAGTCATCCTTGACGAGTCTATTCTTTTGTTTTTGATGTTCCTTTATCTTTGTTTGTGTTGCTCGAGGACGAGCAAGGGTTAAGTGTGGGGGGATTTGATAGGACGTATTCTACCTGTTATTATCACGTTCTTTTTGGTACCTTTTCTCCTTATTATTCATTCCCTAGTTGTGTATTTTGGATATATGATGTGTTGTTGAGATGTGTAGGGATGAAATGTAAAAGGGGAGAAAAGGGGTGAATTTTGGAATGAAAAGCTACAAGTGAAGTAAAGAGAAGATGTTCGAGCAAGGTACGCTGCAAGGGCATGTAGCTGGATGATAGAAGCAGATTTCTGGAAGCCTAGCCCAGAATGCGTATTGGGCTTGCTAAAGCCCAGTTCTCAGCCCGCACGCAAAGTCTGAACGCGGAAACACTTCCTCACCGCCTTTTGAAGTATCATGCATGGGAATTAACTAAGTTAGGACTTTATTTCCTTTTAGAGACTTTAGTTTTATGGATTGTAATTATATATTAGGTATTTAGATTATTTTGTTAAGAGATATCAGATCATAGACGATATTCACGTGAAGAACGCAGTAGCGATTAGTTTCAATTCAGTTTTTATTTTCTCTTCTTCTTTCTCGATATCATTGCACAATTATACAACTTTTGGTCGATCGATTCCAGCATGCAAATTAGCTAATTTACTCGTATTCCGGTGACGGCGACGAAGCTCCGCTTATATAACTGTGAGATCTAATTGTTGTTTATAATTAGTTGATGCATGTATCTGTTATTCTTGGATTTCGGGTCGTAATTGTTCTAAGTTTACCGAGTAGTTGCAAATATTTGGTAGGTTGTGATTAATTACTAGCCAATTTAAATCGGCCATACGTAATCGTGGTTTAGGTTTGATAAGTGGTAAAACGGTTGCTCAAATAACTAGGGGAATAACAGAGTTAATTTTACAGTCCTGCGTCAGAGTCTGTAAGTTAAGAATTGGGTCTTTCTTGTGCTCATTGCTGTCGGCTCATTAAACTTATAGAGCGTCTCTTACAGTTGTCAGTCGATTAGAGAAGTAATTAGTGAAGCGTCTTCTTAATTATCGAAACAGTATGGAGAGATGAGGTCATGTCAGAAGCGTCTTCGGTGACTATAACCGATTTGCATGTCTTGATTAATTAATTCTTACATTTGTGATCAGTGTTATAAGTGGAGTGGAGTTCGTTGGATCCGGAATACCCTTTTATAATTGGTTTAATTCAGTTCGTTTGCTTAAGTATTTTCTTTAGTTGGTTATTTCATTCTTCAATTTATTTTGTTATAAAATTCACGCAATTCTGGAGGTTTGAGCACACAGACTGAAAGTCAAGAGTAATCCTCGCCGGTCCTTTGGGAGACGATCCTGCTCGCCACTGTACTCTGCAGTGTGGGCTTGCCGACGAAAGTCGGAACTTTTATTTTTGGTGAAAAACGACGCACCAAGTATCAAAGTACATTCTTAGGGTTCAAAACCTCAATTTTTGTACTTGCTGCCTAGAACTGATAAGGGTCTCCTATTCTTTTAGGTTGATTCTCTACTTTTAGCCCTCTTTCCGCTTTCTTCTTGGTTAAATACTTCTTTGAAGAGTTTATACTCGCTCTTCTTTTCCATGTTGATTTAACTTTCAGAAAGCCTAAGCATTCGCCATCTTTCTCTATCTTTTATGAGAGTTATCACAATGCACCGACTTCATATAATCTCCCCATGATTCGAATGAGAACGCCCTTGGATGGTTGTATTACAAATTCTATCAGGTTCGAACTGTGTTTTATCTCTTTTCTTAAAATCTTGAGATTCGACATTTACGTCTTCTTGAAGCGTGCTTGAATCATATTTCCAATGCAACTTAGTCTTATTTTCGTCATTACACTCTTCTCTTTTCTTTAAAGTGGTAGTCCGACTGTCTGGCTCCCGCTTGTGACCACCTTCGTTTGCATGCATAATAAGAAACACATGTCTAGATTTTAACTGTAAGCTCAAAACTTGCTTGTTGACATCCATTGATCATCTTTAAACATTACGAACTGGGAAATTACTTTAGAAATGTACTTTTGACTTTGGAAAACACTAACTGGTACTGCTTCGGTTCCATTCGTCATTATGGAATATTATCATTCGCTCTCCAGACAATATACTTAAATGAATACTTCTATAAGCTCTCTCTTCTATTTGAAGACTCATACTTAAGTTCTATAAGTGAGATTAAAATAAATCAAACACCTCTGAGTGAGAACTTTATCTGATCAACAAAAGCTGGAAGAGAGGTAACACTAGGTTATTTATACCAAAAATATTACCTTTTTAGAGGATTTATAACACGAAGGGTTCTCACATTTTATAAAGATATATGAGAATAACAAAAGAAAATCAACGCTTAAGAGCTGAAAACCATGCTGAAATATTTTCATAAAGGCGTCAGCATAGCCTAACAAGGAAATGCCATTGCTGATTCTTGATGATCAAAGAAGTATCATCCAAAAGATTTCAAATTATCCAAGAGGATAAAATCAACGAATCCCAAATGGTATAAATGGAGAATTTCAAATGATATGAAGCTGTTGAAGGGAAATTGATTCAATTAACAAGAGAATAAATCGATTTCAAAAGAGAATAAATAAATCGATTCTATTGACATGAGAATGAATAAATAGACTCATCAAAACTTCCTATCATAATGAAACTCTAAATCTATCGAACACTAGGTCTATCTTCTTAACGATCTTCTTCGGGTTCTCCTTCCTTCTTTTTTGAGCTTCATGCACCTTGTTTTTTTTACGAGGTTGCTATGATAAAGCATGAATCGGCTAGACTTTGCACTGGCTGAAAAAGCGACATCTCGGAAATCACTTTCTACCCATCGGAAGGATACGAGAGAATGACTTGATCTATGATACCTCCCATACTCAAAATAGTTTGACTTAACTTCTCTTGGAAGCTAAGTAGAACACTGACAAACATATCTTTAAATTAATTTGGCTGCAATTGTGACGACCATCTTTACCCTCATTCTAAAAATCGATCTAAAACAAGCTACAAATCTTGGGCATGAAACATGTCAGGGCCTCGATTGGCCATCCACTGAGGTGAAGAGCTTTCTATTGGAGGAACGAATCTTTATTCCCTGTAATCGCAACAAGATCGTTAAACATGACTCCTAAGTTGAAAGCTTGCATGGGGATTTCTTGAACGTGTAATAGATCTACAATCTGATAATTGGCCTATAAATCGATTACTCGTTTCTTTGCTTCTAGTTCGAAGTTAAAGCTTTATAACCTCATCTCCACATGGAGGCATAAAAGTCGGTGATCGGTCTACCTCAATATTTCACTCAGGTGACAATTCTGATGTTGAATCTTGTTTGTAGTAGCCATCATCGTCTAACATATCTACCCACAAAAATTCATAGTCTCCACATAGATCGTTGACTTATGTTTTTGTAGGAAACTAGAGTCGTACATTCTCTGGAAGCTGCTCGGCGTTTCGATTTTGAAAATGAATGAAAAATGAAACCTTAAGCTCCTATTTATAGAGGAAAAATAAATAGGATAATAATGAATAAAAGAAAGAGGATAATGATGGAAAAAGAATAGGATAATTACGAATAAGATAATCTTTTGAAAAAGAAATTAGATAATGATGGATGTGCCATTTTCTATTAAATTTATTATTTTCCAACTTAAAGTTGTGCCAAGAGTTCATTTGAACTTGAAATTAGAAAATTCAAAGTTTGGCACGATGTTCGAAATTTTTTTCTATCAACCCGAGAAAAATATTAGAACATATTTTTAAAGTAATTTTTGACCAAAATAAAATGTAACAGATTTTCCTGCCTGTGATTTTCCTTTATTTGAATCATTTAAGGACCCAACTTATTTTCTAAATTACCAAAGGTTAACATAAGTTGAATTAAACCTTTTTAAATATTTCTGGGTATTACAATAATCCAAATATGTGATTGAATAGCTTAGAAAGATGGAGAATCGAGTTAGGAGTGTTTTGCAAGTTGAATCGGCTTAATCGGATGAGAAACTAGTGAGAATGAGCCGTTTTAGTGAAGCCTATGCGTGCAAGGTCGACCCAACCCACCGGTTGACCCAGAGGGCTTGTTTTACACCTAATAGGGTCGACCTCCTGCTCGAACCGCCCGTCGACCCGGACGGACCCAGTTCAGGATTTTCATGGCTTTTCTTCACTTTGGACTTCATTGAACTCTATGGTTCCCTCCAACAATATAAATACCATCTCTGCTCATTAGAAAATGGAGAAGAGGTGACGCACAAGAGACGATACACAAGTATACAATTATGGAGACACAACAGAGGCTTTGGAGGCTACATCAAGATTGAAGACTCCGAGTTCTTTATTGTATTGAACCTTATGTTGTTTACTTTGTTTATGTTTTGTTTCTTTTATTTAATTATGTCTAGGTAGTTAGTTTGTTGGATTCTTTGGTTTGTAAGTACATTGAATTTCATGATTTGATTTATTGATATATATTTTTTCCGGTTATCATTGGGTATTTTGTTTTCTAATTTGAATTTCTCATATGTATGTTGACTGCAGCAGCATATGTATGCAAGTTAATTAATTGAAAAATTCTAGTCGTGACTGATTAATTAATCGGATAAAATAGGTTAATCATTTTATGTGATGCTAGGAAGGACCGACTAAGTGAACTAGTGTGGCATATGGATTTAAGTCCAGGGAACGAGGTTGTGAGTAATAATGTGTGCGAAGAACTGACCGCAGTGAAGTACATGCTTATTATTTCTATATTATGACATGTGTTCTATGAACAGTCTAATAACAATTTAGTGATTTCCCACCTTTGATAAATTAAATAAGATTAAGTAATCAATAAATCTGTCCTAAAAGCCATTGTATGAACTCTTCTCAGAATCCATTGTTTTCGTTTGTTATTTTATTTATTTATTTATGTGTATGTTCTTCAGTGTTTATTTATTTGCTCTCCCTTCTGTTATTTGTGTGTCTAGATATTAATAAGGTGTCTTTGTTATAATACTTACATTATTATTTTTCATACAATCTCTGTGGATACGATACTCTTGCTCACTACGTATTACAACTACATCGTATAATAAAATAGTGGTAAAAAATCACGTCTTTTGAAATATTTCAATTCAATCTTTCTAACATGGATGTTCATTTAGTTCCTAAAATTTTAATTTTCTTTTTGTTTGTCGTAATTACACAAAATTGATCTTTTTATCTAATTAATTAATGCGCGTTCTATCTTTTTATTAATTTTCAAAAATTGAACACAACATATAGAATTAAAAAATAATCATAATATTACAAATTAAAAAAATAATTATTATTGTGCATCGCACATGAGAAGTACTAGTATACATATATACACGAAACGTGGTGTAAATAATTTCAGAACTATAGAAACAACGTTCAACTTTTAGTCTCGTTGTTAATACGGGTTGTGGCGGATCCAATATTTTTTTTGCGGGGGGCAACACTGATATATGACGGAGTGACCGACTTTCGAGTTTATTTATGCGGTTGACAGAGTCATTCGATCTAACATTTTAATTTTGTTTAAAAAAGTGTCATTTTACAATCGAGACAGAAAATTCACATTTTTCTCACATTTGTCCTCATTTAATGCATTCTAATGCGGTATTTTATACCTCAAATAATAATCATTCCAAGTGTAAGTGTATACGAATGTAGCAAGCAATGATCGAGTAGAACCTCAAGGAATAAGAGTTATATTTTATAAATGCAAGTAATGTTAACCCAAGTTAAATTCACTATTTAAACAATGAACACTTCATGGAATGATTTGTTTCTACTTTAAGAACTTAAAACAAGTTCTACACCTGTGTAAAATGCCAAGAACTTCGAAGAAATCATTTAAATGATAAATAAAAAGGGTTCTAGGATGCTAAATCCTAAATGATGATACTCTCAATAATCACATGAATCACATATCTCCCTCCCTCTCTCTCAACAAGATTTGGACAATAGATTATCTAAGTACTTTCTCAAGCAACTTAAACATTTGGGCTACTGTGAAAATCCTATCTCTAGTGAACATTTCACAACAAGTTTACTTAGGTTCCAAATCACCATCAACATTCCAAATACTCATCATTTTCTCAAAACCGCAAGTAAATGGACCTATAAATCAAACACACATACAAAATGGTTTTTCTCAAAACACATCAAGTACAAAGATAAATCCAAATGGAGGCCACCCAAAAGCATTCACAAATCAACATATTGATTTATAAGTAATAAAGAGGAGAATATACATTCATCACACAATCATTTCAAACACAAATCATCAAAGGATCCAACACCCCAAAACTAAGAAGATTTAGCTACTCATGCTCATATAAATGAAAATAAAAACATGTAAAGAAAACATAGGTAGATATTAGATTAAACCAATAGAATGTACAAAATATCCACAAGTTCTTCCTTCCACTCCAAGCCTTCAAGAGCTTCTCCACCAAAACCCTTATCTTGCCTTCTCTATCTTCTTCTACTTCTATACTTCTATATTTTTACAAAATATGAGGCTTAACCTAAAAATAGAAAGGGTTGGGTATTTATATTGTTTAGAAGTGGAAAGGGATCCAAAAATGATTGAATGAAGATCAAGGGCCAAAATCCGCGCATCTGACCTCCATGGCCCGACACGGGCTCAGTCGCGCTGTCGATCACGCCCAATGGCCTGTGGAAACTGCCCCAGGTCAGAGTGGGGTCAGTCGCACTCGAGGTCGCGCTGTTAATCGTGCGTTGAGGCCTGTAGAAACCGTCCCAGGTCCGAGGACTTCGCTCGCGCCTTGCTCACGTTGTTACTTGCGTCACAGGGCGCGAGTGAGTGCTCGCGCTCCATCCCGCGCTGTGGATCGCGCCAGCTCCTCAACACGTTTGATTTCTTCTATTTCACACCGGAAATTTACACTTAGATTATTTATGGGTTTGGACATCAAAAATCTACAATTGATTCATAAAATGGTATTGAAATAGTCCCAACTTGCAGTAAAAAGTAGCACAAAAATCCCAACGATCACATTCAAATATCTATATTTAACTCATTTAATGTGTTCACATAAGGGTATATTAGGTGATTTAGTTAATTTATTAATTTATTTACAGATATCCAAAATGACATTTAAATGAAGATGGAGGGAGTAAGGATGAAAATATCACGATATATCGTGGATATATCACAAATTTTGACATTGCGATATAGATATGGGAGATAATGTATTTTTCCCGGGTATCGGCAAAATATCACACAATATTGCTATATATCGCAGTATATCGAGATTTTTATTTATATTTCTATTATACATTTAGATTTTTTTAATACTAATTTTTTTGTGTTCTTCTTTAGATCTTCATCGTAATTATTTCGGCTTCAATATTCTTTGCTTTACAAACAATATTCAGTTGATGTGTAGATGATCACTTGATGCCCCAAACAATCATAGTAAATTTATTTTTCTTTTCTAATTTTTTATATGATATATTTTTCTATAAAATAACCAAATTGCATCACATTTCACAGTGAAAGTTCATTCAATTTTAAGGTATAGGATGAAAATCTCTATCAATATCTTAATTAAATAAAGTTTAATTATTTACATATTTATTTGTAATTTTCCTTTGCAATTGGCAGTGACGAAAGGATCTTGAGAAGGAACCAATTCATTCAATTTGTCATTTAGAAGAGCTACAAATCAAGTATGCAAATTTGAAATTTTCTTTTATTTATAAATTGGAACTATGTTGTATGATTTAATGTGTAATTATATCTTATAAAATATTTTACTTGTAGTTGTAAACTTGTAATTTAGTTGCAAATTCATTTTATTTTTCTGATGATTTTCAATTAATTTAATTAATGATATTCATGGTTGGACTTGAAATAATAATAATAATAATAATAATAATAATAATAATAATAATAATAATAATAATAATAATAATAATAATAATAATAATAATAATAATAGGAAAATTCTCACCATTTATATTTATTCAAGACCAAATTAAAATCTTAAAATGACGAAAAGGAGAAATATTATAACATATAATAATCCTAACATTTTTACTAATTAATTAGTGATTGATAGCAATCATTCATTCCAATGTAAAATACTGTTGGAGAACTTGTTAATTTCTTCGTTTGAGATTTTTGTCCTTCTCTAGATTAATTACACTACTCAATTTTGTTGAAGAAGTAAAAATACCTTATGTAGGATTTGCTAGCTAGCATGTTATGGGATATTTTATTTTATATGAACTATTATTTGGTATATAATAAATAAGACCATTAAATAAATAATTGAAATTATCATTTTTTTTAATTTCTATTTGCATTAAGAGCAAAAAAAATATATTGTATATAATATGAAGTATAAGGAATTCGAACCACCTAATCTGACAACTATATAATCTTTATCTAAAAATCCTACTAATTTAATTCTACATGACAATATTATGGAAAAAAATTAAAGTAAAATACAAAATCAAGCCTTAGTAAAGGATGGAACCAACATTGGTGGGTTACAAAATACTTTATAGAAGTCCAATTATTACCGAGTCAATGCTATTTATTGTAAAACTTTGATAGTGATTGCTTTTTATATTTAAATTGTACCAACTTTTTTCCTGACGATTTTGGTATTAATTGTACTTTATAATGTTTATTTAGTTATTTCATATTGTATTATGTATTATTTTATCAAATGTATTGTCTTGGATAATATTTACATACCCCATTATTCATATGTTTGCTTACAAAACACAATTCTATCAAATTTTTGAGTAGAATATGTGCATAATAATATATTATAATAATTCCTAAAATTTCTTATTAAATTTTCAAAAGAATATGAAAATATTGATTTAATATATCAAATATTTAATTTTAAATTTAATCTAAATTAAGCAAAACAAACTAAATAAAAAATAAGGTACAAATGTAATAAAATTATGTACATGAGGGTTTGAACACATAACCAATAACATAAAATAAAACAATAAGAATTTAGCCACTAGGGAAGAAGAATACATAAAACATAAATTAAACTATTTTAGTTAAATACTTCTCATAAGTGCTTTAACTTAAATACATAAAGGAAGACTTAAAAACTAAGTCAATAAGTTTTGAACTCTGAACCTCCAATACAAATTAGAACCCTAACCATTGGACTAAGCCCCACTTTCCAAAATTAAGCTTATCATTAGTTATATAATGTTCAAAATGATCTTATGTTAATAATTAAGCTACACAAAATTTTCTAAAATTAGAAAATGTCAATAATTATATAAGGTTCGTAATGGTCCAAAGTTAAAATGATTAAATGAAATTAAAGCTACATTAATGAGTTTCGAACCATTGACCTTTAATTAATAAATTTGAAACATATCTACTAGGCTATATACTATTTTTGAAAACTATTCCAATTAAATGATATTGCATGTCGAAAATTCTGCCAGAAAATATTTTCCGGCGTAGAGGAGAGCGGCAGTGATCGGCGATGATGGTGGCAGTGAGGGCTGAAGAGGAGGCAGCAAAAGAGGTGAGGGAGAGAGGGATGGGGGCTGATCTATTTGTTCTCCAAAAACAAATGACCTAGAAAGTGAGATGAATGGGTATTTATACCCCTCCATAACATAACCTTAAAATCCAATTAAATCAATGATTAAATCACAATTTGGTCAATTGAAATTTAACAAAGATGAAATCAAGTTCTGTGAATTTGTATCGACGAGCACTATCGTCTAAATGTGTTCGATCATATCGATCGGATAATAAATGGATACAACTTAACATTCGAGCTCTAGAAAATGAATTGAGCTTGTATAATTAGATTTAGGGTGTTACAATCTAGAAGGAGCATTTTTTCACGTTTCATATTGATACCATATATTAATTATTGGATTTGCAACGTGTGTTTTAAATTAATTTTAGTGGACATTCATTGGACTTTTGTAATGCATGAAATTATCATAAATCTAAATAGTATTTCTCCTGTGCGATGCACAAATAATTATTATTTTTTAAATTTATAATATTATGATTATTTTTGAATTCTATATGTTATTTTCAAATTTTAAAAATTAATAGAATGATATGCACATTAATTAATTAATTAGATAAGAAGATCAATTTTGTATAGTTATGACAAACAAAAAGAAGAGCAATATAATGACCTGAATTTAGAATCAACCATGGGATTCTTTTGAAGAAAAGAAATCTCACAATTCACACACACACACATATATATATATCAAGAGCAATTAAAACATTCAATATATATAATATCTCATACAAAGCTCATTTGCACCAGTCAACGCACTATTCGACACATCATGAACAAATTGGACCATTTAAAACAAACAATTGCAAAATTGAAGCTGGTGCTCTCCATATTGAAATATTGGATATATAGGTTTTGGGTAAGTCTAATGGTTTGTGACTGGTTACATAGTCTGCAGATATAATATTTTATCTTTCATAGCATTCTAAGAAGAGCAATATAATGACGTAAATTTAGAATGAACTGTAGGATTCTTTCGAAGAACGCTTCAAGAGTAATTAAAACATTCAATATATACAATATCTCACACAAAGCTCATTTCCACCCGTCAACACACCATTCCACACATCATGAGCATGGAATCATTATTCTTAACACACTTTAATATAACTCTAACAAAGCAAATAGCAAAAAAAAAAAAGAAAAATATGGAAATACATTTTATTGATAAGCACACAAACAAGGGCGTTAAGCCTAGATAATTTTGATGGAGCCGAGCTAAGTGATGCAATAATGCATAATCAAATGGGTAGAGGATCCACATAGAGAGAAGCAATATGTGGCCCCAAATAATTTTCTGGATAGGTGTAGCCATCTTCTTCATTGTTGTAAGTCACTTCAGCTACACGACCATAGTTGAGAAGTTGCTCTACCATTTCCTTTGGCACGGAGCTTCCCTTGGCCCATTCCGCGGTTATATCCTTCCATCCATCCTCAACAAGCTTGGAAAATTGATAAAGGGCCTCCTGTTTCGATACACCTTTATCTTTCATGTAGCAGTCCACCACTGTGGGTAGTTTTCCTTCCCTATTCTCACGCTTCAGATGCACAGATCATATATATATGTGAGATTATATAGTACTAAATACTAATACTTTCATTTTTTCTATCTAGAGTAGTACTTAAGAAAGAGCTAGGGATTATATATATATATGAAGTAGTGCTAGCTTACCTCATGGGTGCCTAAGTCCTCGATAGTTCGACCCATCTTTGCAGTGGATATTACAATTTTGGGCTCACTCAACAGCCATTGAACTGCTTCTTCAGTAACAGATTTCATCCCAGGAACAAGAGCTGTGAACATGGCATACATACAACTTGTAATCACAGAATTCGTCATATACTCTTCGAAAGGAGGCATTTGTCTTTCCATAATCCATTTTTGCTCTTGGTTATATGCCCTACCAAGCTGTTTCACCTGATCGATCACCACCAACAAGATACGAGTGCACATTTTTGTGAAGTTAGAAAAATTACTCATGATTAGACAAATCGTATTAAATATATTGAGACAGAGAACTAATTTTGAACAAAAACATTTAGTTTATTATAAATATTTTAACGTTTCCATGCATATACAACTTCTTCACACACACACACACATATATATATATATTACTTGATTAGTTTGTATATATGTTTACCCTTAAAAAAGACTAATTAAATAAAAGTAAGCCTTACTGTTTCTCTGTAGTAAGGAATTGCGAATGATTTTCCTTGTTTTTCTGCTTCCCGTTCATAATCTTCAAAGACACTCATGATGAATCTATATACAAACACATGAACTTTGTGCATCACCGGAAACAAACACAACTATTAGTTCATTAGTCCCTCTTAAACAATGTCATCCTCAACTTTTGAACTTTTATCCAATAAATGATTTCAAAAGATTTGTCACATTCTGGTATATGATCTTCAACAACATCATTTGCTGCAAACAAATTAGTGTGTTCAGTATTAGCAAATCACGTTTCCTGTGTTAGCGAATATTAAGGTGAATGATAGCAAAAGTTTCCATTTTGTTAGCAAGGTTATCTAATGACCTAAAATTCATAAACACATGATTGCACACAATTTCTTTCATGTCTTTTTTACCTTTATATTTTCCTATTTCCATTAATGTATTAATTTATCCTATAACACGTCACATACCAAACAGAAAATCACATTCTACTGCAATATACACTAACACCATGTATAAAATGAAATCACAATCACAACAGCAACAAATACATTAATATTATGAATTAGCAAATCACGTTTCCTGTGTTAGCAAATATTAAGATGGATAATAGCAAAAAAGTATCCATTTTGTTATTTAGTAAAGATTATCTAAATGATATAAAATTCATAAACACGTGATTACACACAATTTCTTCCATGTTTTTTATATTTTCCTATTTCGATTAGTGTGGTCAATTATCCTATACTACGTCAAATAGAAAACATAAAATCACATTCTACAATAATATATTGTTATAGACTAACAACGCGTACAAAATGAAATCACAATCACAATAGCAACATATACATTACTGTTCTTAATTAGCAAAGCATGTTTCCTATGTTAGCGAATATGCTGATGGATGATAGCAAGCATCTCCATTTTGTTAGCAAAACATTTATACAGATAATTTATTTCATATCTTCTTCACCTTCATATTTTCCTATTTTGATGAATGTACTGCATTTTTCCTATAATACGTCACATGGAAAACAGACAATCAGATTCTACCACCAATCGTACAATACAACCAACAACCACACATGTTATGAACATAATTATGACAAAATAACTAATGTTAATACATCCTCCACACTGTGAGACAATAATAAATAATCATAGAATACCTGAATTTTCCATGGAGATTGCAACTTTATATAGACTTTAAAAAAAGATCAATAATAAACTAAAAAACCGTTACCAAAAACGAGAAAAGTGTGATCGAAAGTGGCAGAACTCAATGGATCTCAACTTCCCATGAAGCAATTTTTGCAAAAATTTTGTGATGCATACCGAAAGAAGGAAACGCGACAGCTTGAAGTGAAGGAAAAAAAAAACCGCTGGATTCATTATCTTTGTGAAAAAAAGGAAATAGAATTAAATATTGGATGAAGATTAGAATTCCCATCAAACATGGGATTTGATATATGGATAAGAATTAAAATACTACTATAACCCTATCTAATTTTATTTATCAACTAATTGCATTCTAACCCCCATTTATCATCAATCAATCTTGACCGTTAGAATAACTTGTTTGTATGGTTTTGATTTGTTCCTATTTCCTACATGGGAACAGTGTTCCTATTTGAACTCTGATCTATATATATATACATATATATATATATAGTTCTCTAATTAATGACCAACTACTATAGCTCTTGCATATCCAAAATTGTTTTAAAATCTAATGTACACTCACACATATAGTAATAATAAATTTATTACACTTCATCACTTTTCTTTTTACTGACAATATTACCTAAAGCCAAGTGTCCTATGTGGAGGCATGACAAGTTGTTTGCATTATGATTAATAGCATTTTCAAATATATTAACTTGTACCTTTATCTCAATTACTAGGTGTGTGTACATCAATTACGTATAACTCATCTCAAGAAGTAGGACACATGTATTCATTATCACTATTTATTACTATTGTAATTATCTTTCCTAAGTATTTTTATTTTATACTATTAAATCCCACACCTAATATAGTTGAAATTCTTATCATTTATTCTTCTTCTTATCTTAATGTCTTTGATATTATTATTATTATTATTATTATTATTATTATTATTATTATTATTATTATTATTATTTTGCAATGAATTAATATAATGTGTAGATATATATATATATATATATATATTTATATACACGACTTAACATATATAATTAATCATAAGTGATTTATGTAATCAAAATAAAAGTATAATCCTAACTTATATAACTTTTATCTAAATAAACAAGACTAAAAATATTATAAGGCTCAAATGATTGTTTAGCTAACTGTAAAAGGCAACTTGATTATTAATTAAGTTTAGAAATTACATAATATAACCATAAGTATTCATGTATATATTTTAATCCTCAAATATTTTTGAAGCTTTACTTAGTAGAATAAATAAATCATGATAGAGCACACTAATGAAATTATCTTAACAACTAATGATAACATGAGTCAGAAAGTATATCCTAATTAATTTTATTATAAAAGAAAAGAAGCATAAATAATAACTAAGGTATTAAGATTTATGATTTGCTATAAGTTCTGAAATAATTTAGAATTTGTGATTCAAATACACAAACTATATTATTATTATTTACATTAAAGATCAAATTACCACCATAAAATATATAAGATAAAAATTAAACTAGATTTGGAAACTAACCCTTTTTTGTGTTGTATCTCCGGCTCACCAACGTGTATAACTTTTATTTCATAGCCATCTTACAAAATTTGTAATGAATATATTGATTGATACGTAAAGATGGATTAATAGATGTGTATATATATAGATCCACTGCCACCGCCTCATTTCTTTCTAATCCTATCATCAACTATACTACATTGAATTTTAAAGAATAAAATATTGAATAAGTCGGTTAGTTTTCTTTTACAAGTTGATGCATTTTGGAACTATCTAGTCAATATATGTATATATATACATATATATATATATATAGTTCTCTAATTAATGACCAACTACTATAGCTCTTGCATATCCAAAATTGTTTTAAAATGTAATGTACACTCACACATATAGTAATAATAAATTTATTACACCTCATCACTTTTCTTTTTACTGACAATATTACCTAAAGCCAAGTGTCCTCTGTGGAGGCATGACAAGTTGTTTGCATTATGATTAATAGCATTTTCAAATATATTAACTTGTACCTTTATCTCAATTACCAGGTGTGTGTACATCAATTACGTACAACTCATCTCAAGAAGTAGGACACATGTATTCATTATCACTATTTATTACTATTGTAATTATCTTTCCTAAGTATTTTTATTTTATATTATTAAATCCCACACCTAATATAGTTGAAATTCTTATCATTTATTCTTCTTCTTATCTTAATGTCTTTGATATTATTATTATTATTATTATTATTATTATTATTATTATTATTATTTTGCAATGAATTAATCTAATGTGTAGATATATATATATACACGACTTAACATATATAATTAATCATAAGTGATTTATGTAATCAAAATAAAAGTATAATCTTAACTTATATAACTTTTATCTAAATAAACAAGACTAAAAATATTATAAGGCTCAAACTAAAATTTTAAAACCCAAATAATAATTACAAATATTCTTGATAGTAGGGGCGCAACTTCGGACTCCCTCAAGTCCAACTAATTCTATTGAGCATTATTAAATAAATAAATAAATAAAAACTCAAAATTTTTTTAGAATCAAATAATTTCAATTCCATGGTTCTAAATCACGTAGAAGTGGGATGTTACAACACACTATGCTATTTAATCTAAAATTCAAAAATATGGTGCGGGCATTATGTAATATAGCCATATTATTTTTTAAAATGAAATACTAAAATTTAGCACACATGTTTTAATTTAACATCTATATATTATATGATACAAACTGCTCCATTCCACATGCTTCAAAAATATGGTGCGGGCATTCTGAGTTGTTTGTTCTCTTTTCTCTTCGTTGCCTCCTTCTTAGATATCAAATGACTGTCGCTACCTTTTATTTTAACTGGAATAGGTGGATGAACAACAACTTCAGAAGGGGCACGCAAACCGTAGAATTATTCAAACATCATCGTCTTGCTATGTGAAGTAGAACCCTCCATATCACCGTGTGAGTAATCTTACTATTGTCACTTCAAATAAAAGACGCTGACACATTAAAATCATAAAATTATAAACTGAACAAGGTAAAATAATAATACAATCACATCAAGAAATGCCCATAAAAACACGAAATAAATGGACTTATCAATAAGGCTAAAACTAAAATTTTAAAACCCAAATAATAATTACAAATATTCTTGATAGTAGGGGCGCAACTTCGGACTCCCTCAAGTCCAACTAATTCTATTGAGCATTATTAAATAAATAAATAAATAAAAACTCAATTTTTTTTTAGAATCAAACAATTTCCATGGTTTTAAATCACGTAGAAGTGGGATGTTATAATCCTACCCACTTAAAAAAAATTTCGTCCTCGAAATTTATCTTACAGGTGTCCTAAAGATGGGTACTTAGCTAGAATCTTTACCTCACACTTCCAAGTTGCTTCTTCCTTCCCATGTCTACTCCACTGCACTCTGATTAGTGAAGCTTGTCTATTTCTCAGCTTGTGGGTCTTCCTATCAAGAATAGCGATAGGCTCCTCTTCATAGGTCAGGTCTTTGTTGAGTTGTATTTCCATATGGTTGATGGTGTGATTGGATCGTTCATGCAAATACTTCCTTAGCAGCATGAAAGACATCATGCACTAATGACAACCTGGGTGGTAGAACTAAACGATAAGCCACATCACCAATTTGTTCTAAAATTTTGAAAGGCCTGATAAGACGAGGTCTCAACTTTCCTTTCTTCCCGAATCTTATACCCCTTCATAGAAGCGACTTTCAAAAACACTTTGTCCCCTACCTCAAAATGAAAATCTTTTCTCCTTTTGTTGGCGTATGATTTTTGTCGATCTTGAACAACTTTAATATTACCTCGAATCTTCTCCATTGCTTCCACCGTTCTTTCAACTATTTCGAGACCGAAAATTTTTCTCTCTCCAACTTCATCCCAATACATCAATGATCTACATTGTCGTCCGTATAGGGCTTCATATGGAGCTATGTGAATGCTAGAGAGGAAACTATTGTTATAAGAAAATTCTACTAATGGTAAATGTGCCTCCCAGCTACCTCCTAAATCCATGACGCAAGTCAGCAACATATCTTCCAACGTCTGTATAGTACTTTCCGATCGGCCATCTGTCTGAGGATGATATGCAGTTGAAAACTTTAGCTTCGTACCCAAAGTTGCATGTAAGCTCGTCCAAAATCTCGATGTGAAACGAGGATCTTGATCCAATATTATAGAGACTGGGACTCCATGTAATCGGACTACTTCTCGAATGTATAGTTGAGCGAATTGATCCATGGTAAACGACGTTCTTACAAGTAAAAAGTGAGCCGACTTTGTCAATCGATCAATTATAACCCAAATCACATCATGATTCTTCATAGTTTTGGGAAGTCTGACCACAAAGTCCATTGTAATATGCTCCCACTTTCATTCTGGTATTTCCAAAGGTTCAACAATCTTGGTTGTCTTTGGTGCTCTTCTTTTACTTGCTGACAGGCTAAACATCGTGCAACGTAATCCGCAAATGATCTCTTCATGCCAAACCACCAGAAACTTTTTTTTAAGTCTTGATACATCTTAGTACATCCAGGATGTGCTATGTAAGGCGTTCGATGTGCTTCATCCAAAATTTCTCTCATTATCTCATTTTTCGGCACACAAATTCCACCCTTAAAGAGTAGAGTCCTACCTAATGATGTCGTAAATCCTTTAGAATCGTCTGTATTTCTCTTGCTCGCATCTTTTCTAGAAAACCTTCTTCTCTTTGTGCGACTCTAATTCTATCTCGTAGCGTCGGTTGAACTACTAATGCTGCAATTATAGAATTATTTTCTTTTGGTGTGGACACAACCTTGAGACTCAAATTCTCAAAATCCTTAATCAACTCTTCTTGTTGTGTGATTTCCTTTGTGGGATTCACTTTCTTTCAACTAAGTGCGTCAACCACAATGTTGGCTTTTCTGGAGTGATACATGATCGTGCAGTCGTAGTCTTTAACTAGTTCTAACCACTTTTTTTTACCTCATATTCAATTTCTTCCGAGTGAAGAAATATTTAAGACTTTTATGATCCATGTAAATCTCACACTTAACTCCATAGAGATAATGTCTCTGAATCTTCAATGCATGCACAACAACGGCTAATTCTAAATCATGAGTGGGATAATTTAACTTATAAGGCTTTAATTGTCTAGAAGTGTAACCTGCCACCTTTCCCTGTTGCATTAAGACACATCCTAGTCTTTGTTTTGATGCGTCACTGTAAATCACGAATCTCTTAGATCCATCAGGGATGGTCAATACTGGGGTCGTTACCAGTATTCATTTCAGCTTCTAAAAACTCTACTCGCATGTTTTTATCCACTCAAAAGGTACCGCTTTTGTGTCAGCAAATGGTTCTAGAGAACCTTTTAATAAACGTCTGGTATCATCCTACCAATCTTAGAAAAATCCTTACATCTCCCATACTGGGTAGATGACTCCAGTTGCTGAGTTGCTGACAACTTCTATCTTTGTCGAATTTATTTTATTACCTTTAATGGTGACTATATATTCAAGAAATGCCACTTGATCCGGTCAAAACTCACACTTCTTGAACTGAGTATACAATTTCTCTTTCCTTAGAGTTTCCAGCACAACTCTCAAGTGTGCTTCGTGTTGCTCTTGTTCCTTTTAGTACATCAAAATGCCGTCAATGAACACAAAGACTAATCGATCTAAATAGGGATGACATACTGGGTTCATTAGAATTATGAACACGTCTGGTGCATTAGACAGCCTCAAAGGATTAACCACAAAATCCTAGTGGCCGTATCTCATACTAATGCTGTCTTAAGAATATCATCTTCCTTCACCTTCCAATGATGACATCCTAATCTCAGATCTTTCTTTAAGAACATGATTGCCTCTCTAAGTTGATCAAATAAATCATCGGTTCTTGACAAATGATACTTATTCTTTATTGAGAGACGATTTAGATCTCGATAATCTATGTACATCCTTATACTAGAATCTTTCTTCTTCATAAACAAAATCGGGGATTCCTATACTGAAATGCTCGATCGAATATACTCGAACTTTACTTAGATATTGGTAGAAATCAAGGTATTTCCTTAGCAAACACAACTGCGAAACATGTCTATTCTGTTGGCGTCGTGTCGATAATAATTGCCAAGAATTCATACCATCTTCAATATCTTTACCACTTTCATTGCCGATATGATTTCTATTTCGATTTAACTTAGCTACATGGAAGATAAACTCTTTCTCGTCCGATTTTTGAAATAATACTGCTCAATCATGACAACGTATTGTCGCAAAACTGCTACTAAACTAGTCTATTCCCATGATTAAATTGAATTCTCATATTTTGAGAGCATACTGGTCAACTACAAACTCCTTTCGTCCAAAGTCAAATCTAACGTCTTTAACAATCCTATAAGTTCTTAAGGTCTTTCCTGCATGAATTTCTAATGTCAAGGGTTGAGGTTTCTAAATTCTTTGTGTCTAATTAGGGAAATATCAGTGGGAGAAGCTTCAATGTTCATTCTAAATTTCGAGGACTAAAATAATTTCTTTCTCATTCATCAAATGCATTTAAACATAATAAAATTTTTCTGCATAAATCACTTCTCAACATTTCTCACCATTCACATAATATCTGAAATTTTCTTAATGCTCACCACATTAAATAACTTTGCAAAATAAATAAATTAAGCAAAGTACCTTGTAGCAGAAGCACGTGGCAGAAATGGGTGGCGTACTATAAAATCAAACATCAAACAATATAAATCCTCTCAAACACATTGAGTCTACAGGAAAGTAGACCCACGCTGATACCACAAAATGTAACATCCTAAATTTAAAATGTTACTCTTTCTATTATTTAAAACGGAAAATTATTAACAAAAATAGCAGTTCATTTAATTTTTTTTTATATAATTATGCTAGAAATTCACAGTAGGAAAATAGACCACAATATTTATATTTTCAGAAATTTATATTCTTACATAAAAAATACCCACATTTCATAAACTCCAAAAATAATCCTAGATCATTTTGAAAAGTAACTCATAAGTTCTAAAATATAAAATTCAAACTTGAAACATTCATAAAACCATAAAATTCAACCACTACTTTAAGTTAGTAAACACCACTAACAAACACAAATACTAAATTCAAAATAATTTACTTTAAGATACAAGTGCAATAGTTAAGGACAAGTAACTAAAATGTCTAGAGAAGATCCACCCCCCATTTCCTTCACGCCGCTCTACAATCATTGACTTGAAAATATTTAAAAAATGTTGGATGAGCACTCTTAAAACGTACTCAGTGGTGGGGGATCATGAGCATTTCTTTCTATTTATCCAAATGAATTTGAATCGCAGGAATAATGGATTTAGGGTACTCTTCTTCTGATTCTAGAATACATCTTGAACTATGCATAGGACATATTCTGGTGCGTATAAAACGCTTCTGTGCGTATAAAATGCTATTCTGATCTGATGCGTATAAAACGCTATCCACATTCCATCTACGACAATTCAAGTTGGATTAAAAATATTTCTGACTCAAAGAGCATATAACATATACTTTTATTTTGAAGATAATAATTTCACCCACCTGATAACAGAGACCACGTAAAATCGAGCAGAGAATCACACAGTGGACAAGGATCCTAATTGCGCCGCACCTAGTATTAAAATAATATCAATTAAATCATTTGTGTCAAATTATTATCTATTAAATATGAAATTTATAGATTTTAGGACTAAATAAATTCTAAATTATGTGCTTGATCAAGTGTATCTAATTCCAATACACCATCATTCAATACATAAATTACTAAATCAATCCGAAAGAATAAAAATTGAATAAAACAATTTTCCTTGTTTATAAGTTTGTTTAGCTAACTGTAAAAGGCAACTTGATTATTAATTAATTTTAGAAATTACATAATATAACCATAAGTATTCATGTATATATTTTAATCCTCAAATATTTTTGAAGCTTTACTTAGTAGAATAAATAAATCATGATAGAGCACACTAATGAAATTATCTTAACAATTAATGATAACATGAGTCAGAAAGTATATCCTAATTAATTTTATTATAAAAGAAAAGAAGCATAAATAATAACTAAGGTATTAAGATTTATGATTTGCTATAAGTTCTGAAATAATTTAGAATTTGTGATTCAAATACACAAACTATATTATTATTATTTACATTAAAGATCAAATTACCACCATAAAATATATAAGATAAAAATTAAACTAGATTTGGAAACTAACCCTTTTTTGTGTTGCATCTCCGGCTCACCAACGTGTATAACTTTTATTTCTTAACCATCTTACAAAATTTGTAGTGAATATATTGATTGATACGTAAAGATGGATTAATAGATGTGTATATATATAGATCCACTGCCACCGCCTCATTTCTTTCTAATCCTATCATCAACTATACTACATTGAATTTTAAAGAATAAAATATTGAATAAGTCGGTTAGTTTTCTTTTACAAGTTGATGCATTTTGGAACTATCTAGTCAATATATGTATATATATACATATATATATATATATATAGTTCTCTAATTAATGACCAACTACTATAGCTCTTGTATATCCAAAATTGTTTTAAAATGTAATGTACACTCACACATATAGTAATAATAAATTTATTACACCTCATCACTTTTCTTTTTACTGACAATATTACCTAAAGCCAAGTGTCCTCTGTGGAGGCATGACAAGTTGTTTGCATTATGATTAATAGCATTTTCAAATATATTAACTTGTACCTTTATCTCAATTACCAGGTGTGTGTACATCAATTACGTACAACTCATCTCAAGAAGTAGGACACATGTATTCATTATCACTATTTATTACTATTGTAATTATCTTTCCTAAGTATTTTTATTTTATATTATTAGATCCCACACCTAATATAGTTGAAATTCTTATCATTTATTCTTCTTCTTATCTTAATGTCTTTGATATTATTATTATTATTATTATTATTATTATTATTATTATTATTATTATTATTATTATTATTATTATTATTTTGCAATGAATTAATCTAATGTGTAGATATATATATATATACACGACTTAACATATATAATTAATCATAAGTGATTTATGTAATCAAAAGAAAAGTATAATCTTAACTTATATAACTTTTATCTAAATAAACAAGACTAAAAATATTATAAGGCTCAAACTAAAATTTTAAAACCCAAATAATAATTACAAATATTCTTGATAGTAGGGGCGCAACTTCGGACTCCCTCAAGTCCAACTAATTCTATTGAGCATTATTAAATAAATAAATAAAAACTCAAAATTTTTTTAGAATCAAATAATTTCAATTCCATGGTTCTAAATCACGTAGAAGTGGGATGTTACAACACACTATGCTATTTAATCTAAAATTCAAAAATATGGTGCGGGCATTATGTAATAGCCATATTATTTTTGAAAATGAAATACTAAAATTTAGCACACATGTTTTAATTTAACATCTATATATTATATGATACAAACTGCTCCATTCCACATGCTTCAAAAATATGTTGCGGGCATTCTGAGTTGTTTGTTCTCTTTTCTCTTCGTTGCCTCCTTCTTAGATATCAAACGACTGTCGTACCTTTTATTTTAACTGGAATAGGTGGATGAACAACAACTTCAGAAGGGGCACGCAAACTGTAGAATTATTCAAACATCATCGTCTTGCTATGTGAAGTAGAACCCTCCATATCACCGTGTGAGTAATCTTACTATTGTCACTTCAAATAAAAGACGCTGACACATTAAAATCATAAAATTATAAACTGAACAAGGTAAAATAATAATACAATCACATCAAGAGATGTTCAGACACACAAATTGATTTTTAGCATTAGGTATGTACCATTCTAGCATCATGCAACATACATTTTAGCACCAAAGTATTCTAATATTTACATGGTATCTATAACATTGTGTAGCCGAGTCACAAAACACACACACACACACAAAAGAAACAAAAAGCAAAGCATGGTTTGTATGACATGTTTTACAGAGTGCAGTAGAAATAACATTAAACCAGCATGTTATCATGTTAAAACATATATATGTGACGACAGACTAAAACGACTACATTAACATGCTAAAACATATGTGACGATAGGCTAAAACGAATACATTAACATGCTAAAATAAATAAACAAATCAAATTAATACATATTTTGTATATTCTCATACATACTAAGCCCTAGAATTCCTAACAATTAGAAAATAACTGATATTTTTCTCAAAAAAACACTGATACAAGCTAGATCTGAACGAAAAAGATAAAATCAATCAAAAATATCGAATCTTCGTAACAAAACGATGGAGCCATAAAGTAAAATAAGATGAGAAAAAAAATCACGAGAAGAAATGATAAATAAATCGACATATCAAACTGCTAAAATAAATTGAAAAAAAAACACATACATGGAGTCACCATACAAAGACAGCGCCGTCGATGAACTCTACGAATCATAGGGTTGAATCTTCGCGATAAAAAGATGAAAGCAGATGCTGAAAAATAATGATAAATCAAAAGGGAAGAAGAAGAAGAAGAAGAAGAAGAAGAAGAAGAAGAACGTAAATCAGAGAGAGAGGGAGAGAAAAGGGGAAAAAATTTTGAAGAAGGAAAGTTGAAGAACTTAATTACTATATTGCCCTCCCCTTCATCAAACTTGCCAAACATTACAATTATGCCACCGCCCCATTCACTTAATCTGGGCCGTCCAGATTGAACTAATGAAGGGATATGATTAGTTCCTAGTTCCCACCTAGGGAAAGGGTTCTCATTTGATCCATTCCCTATATATATATATATATATATATATATATATATGCACGTATGTATATATATTATTTTGATTTGGGCACAACAAGAATTCCAATTGATATACTAAATTATATATAAAACAAATACAAAATTTGCTTATGAATTAACATATAATATTTTCAATTACATCTATATATAATGATAGATATAATACAAAAGATAATAAATTATTAATAGAAATGATTACAACATCAAATATATTATCTGATACAAACTGCTCCATTCCACACACACAGCATGTAACACATTTTAATATGATTATCACTCTAACAAAGCAAATAGGTAAATAAAAGGATGGATCATATGGCCATTTTATTCAACAGTTTGTTACATTGCATGCAGCATGCATATATATAATCAAATTCAAATGAGTATAGGATCGACATAAAGAGCAGCAATCAATGGCCCCAAATACTTCTCTGGATCGGTATATCCATCTTCTTTGTTGTTGTAAGTGACCTCAGCAGCACCTCCATAGTTGAGAAGTTGCTGAATCAATTCATTGGGCGCAGACCTCCCCCCGGCCTTCACCCACTCCTCAGTCATATCCTTCCATCCATCCTCCACGAGTTCCACAAATTGGGAAAGGGCCTCCTGCTTCGATACACCTTTATCATTCATGTAGCAATCCACCACTGTCGGAAGTTTTCCTTCCCTGTTCTTGCGCTTCATATATATGAAATTATATTATCCAATTATTTTATTTATGATCATGTGCACATATATATATATATATATATCCTATTTGGGACATAGAATTGAAGCAAATTTGTACATATACTTTTCTATTTGGAATGCAAGAAAAAAAAAGAAATTATATTTGTGTAGTACGTAGTAATAGTACTTACTTCATGGCTACCTAAATCTTCTAGGGTTCGACCCATCTTGGCAGTGGATATTACGATTTTGGGTTCACTCAGCAACCATTGAACTACTTCTTCTGTAACAGACTTCATGACCGGGACGAAAGCCATGAACATGACATATATACAGCTCATAAACACAGAATTCGTCATATACTCTTCAAAAGGAGGCATTTGTCGTTCCATGATCCACTTCTGCTCTTGGTTATAAGCCCTACCAAGTTGTTTCACCTAGAATATAGCTTTGTGATTTAGGTGTACATTTTTGTGATGATGCTAGCTATAATTAGTTGCCTAATATAATAACATAAAGCAAGAACTGTAATATTAACAAAATATTTTACTATACATATTTTTTTGTTTCCAAATATAAAAGAAGGCCTTACCGTTTCTCGGTAGTAAGGGACTGCAAATGATTTTCCTAGTTTTTCTGCATCACGTTCAAAATCTTCATATATACTCATAATGAATCTATAAACAACTTTCATGAAATCAGGGAGTACATCAATCTCATCCAAATTCCACCTGAGAAAAATTCCAAGTATTTTGTTAAGTACTTACACATTAATAACTAGCATGCGTGTCTGTGTCTATAGGAAGATGATTATATATATATATATATATATATATCAAGTTGAAAATGTAAAAAAAAAAAAAACATATATGTATTGTTGTTTAATTAAAGAGACATGAAAAATACTATTTTTAATGAATTGTGATGACGTGTACCTCTCCAAAATGTGAGTAAAAAGATCATCTTCCTCAAGAGTAGCATAATTATCGTATGTGTCATCCATAATAGAAACCATTTGCATGTTTTTAGCGAGTGCTATTCGAACATAAGAGTATTGAGGTTCGTAGCGAAACACAGTGCCCCAAAGATAACACTCAACCAGTCTGTCTCTTGCATATGGCAATTTCGTCTTTAGCTCAAATTTCTCCCACCACCTTTATTAATTTGCAAAACCACCAAAACCATTCATAATTTACAATTAATTAATGAAATTATATATAATATGAAATGAAATAGTACTACTAGCTACTTAATTCCATTTCTTGATTACTACCTCGTGAGTTCGGCCAATTCTTTCCTGTAGATGTTCTGCAAGAAATTGAAATTCAATTTGGCTAATTTGACAAGAAATTCTTCCGTTGAGGCGTCTCTTCCATAGACAGAAATGTAAAAACGAACATTCAAGAGTGGAAGACCCTTATGAATGGAGCGTTTCAGAGCTTGCTCCACTTTCTCTTTAATGGGGGACTCTAAATTTGGTAACAAACGAGTCAAGTGATGAACTGTGAATGCAACAGCATCATCTAAAACATTTTCGTTGCGAATCCGCGCATGAGCTGCCTCGTACAAACTCAAGAGCCCCTCAACATCGCTGCTGAGGCTTTCTTTCCATTTGCTGTCTTTGCCAATAAATTTGTCGAAAACATCTGTTTCATTCACGTCATCATATCATGCAAATGTTTTCAGTTTATTCAAATTTAACACATCTCCTAAGATAGGATATTACTCATAATATGAGACGATTGTGATAGAATTATAATAATTGAGACTTACTGCAAGAATTTATTAAATATAATATAATATATGTGATAGTCAGATAGTGAAAGTATTATCATTCATAATTGAGAGAGAAGACTAGCTATAGAAAAGTGGAGTATACATACTGCAAGAAACGTGATATTGATGTTGTCTGAGCAAACGAAATCGAAGTGCAGTAGTGAACAAGTCGTAGTCTTGTTCGCCCTCAATAGAGTCATACACTTGTTTGAGCTTGTTTTTGATTTCTATCTCAAAACGATATGCAAGACCCAAACGTTCAAATTTATTTATCTCTCTTTGTGCTGTTTAATATGCTTGGTAATGCTGTGATGAAATGGAAAGCAATTATTCACCAATTTATAGATGCACGAGTTTAGTAATAACTTTTTCTTTCTTTATTAGAAAATTTATAACGTTTAAAATGTATGGTTTTTATATATGCATATATGTTTGCCTAAATGCAGTTAATTTAATACAATACTTTATATTTTGGACGTTAACCCTCGGGTGTTACGACGTTTGGGCCCTAACCATGCTAGATGTGGGGTTGTGGGAGAGTGGGTGGGACTTGGGACTGAATTGAGAGTGGTTATATATAGAGCTCTCTATCCAATAAATTTTAGGGCTACCCATTGTAATTTACGAGCGACACCGCTTCAGCAATATGTACACATAATTGTAATGCCACACTCAAATTAAAATTAATATTTAAATAAATTATTTTATTATTATTATTATTATTATTATTATTATTATTATATACAAATATAATTAAAAATTGGCAAATACTTGTATGCACAAGATGCATATAAGCCTTATTTTAAACGGATGGGTCAAATTCGCTGGTCAATCCGCTTTGACCTTGGTCAACGCGGGTCGACCTGCAAAAAAAAAATCTGAAAAATTTATATCAACAGTAACACTAAAAAATATTATTCAAAATTTGAAAAGTATCACCTGTATCATTAAAAAGTAAGACGTCTATTACTTATCTTATACTGGTTTATTTATTTCAAATTGTGATTTTTTCCATTCCAATTAATGCTTCGAGTTTAGGAATTCATGGTTTTTTAGGGGTTTATTTTGTATTTTTTAGGGGTTTATTTTGTGTGTTTTTAGGGTTTTTGAGTGGTTTAGTTTAGGATTTTTTAGGGCGGGTTTAGGGGTTTATTTTGTGTTTTTAAGGTTTTTTAGGGATTTTTAGGTGATTATTTTTTTTATGTTTTTTTAGGAGTTTATTTTGTATTTTCTAGGATTTTTTTTGGGAGGGGGTTTAGGGATTTATTTTGTGTTTTTTTAAGGTCTATTAATTTCATTTCAGGATATAAATTCATATTCATTTCAAATAAATTAAATCAATTTACTTTAATTTTAGGATTCACTAATTTTATTTTAGGATATAAAATTTTTGAGAACAAAACAAAATGAAAAATGAAAAATTCAAAAAAATAAAATCTACTTCAGATAAAAATAAAAAATAAAAAAATCTCACAGGCGCGTAGGGACCACTCGCTGCATGTGGGACACGTGTATACCCGCGCATTGGCGTCATGTGCCTGCCAGATATATATAGGTGCACATAAGGGGATTGTGCACGTGAGTACTTCTTGTTGTGGTATCGCCTAGCCAGGGCTTGCACTTCTTGGTTCTCTTACTCTAGCGGCCTCACACACTTGCTACTCAACTAGCTTAGGCCCAGAAATTGAAGGAAGAAAGCTATACAAGCTATTACAGAGATGTACAGAGAGAAAAGCAGCAGATAAGCTTCGCAGCAAGGGCTTTAACATGTTCCTTATTTTGGACAGAGCCTCAGAGGTGTAGATCAGGAGGATCTACAGATCTTCTTCACTGGCTTGGAGCGATGGGGATTCAACTGTGAATACAGAAAATAGAGCAAGTTAGATCCAGACAAATAGCAAATATTCAAAGCAGAGAATAGAACAGCCAGAGATGGTATGAATCAGAGTATCAATCGGTGGGAAAAATGTGCCCTAGGCACAGTTTGGCTCAGATTTTCCCACGAACGGCGGTGATGGCAACTCCGGTGACAGGAGGTACCCAGACCAGGGGAAAGGGGAAGGGGAAGCGGTGACTAGGTTTTGAAGGGGGCGGCGATGATCGATCTTTTCTCCCTCAACAGAAGCTTCTCCCAACACTCATATGCCAAACAGGAATCACAACTCAAGATTCCGGCAAGAGAAACCGTGGGAGCAAGCTGAGGAGATCCAGAAAGAGAGAGAGAAGATGCTAGATTGAACTGTACTGTGTGTTCTATCGATGGAGGCGGATCCATCTCAGATTATAGAGGCTTCTAGAGCATCGAGAAGCAGCGGCTTCAATTAAGAGTAGTAATGAGGGAGATGGACCGTCGGGTAGGGTTAGGGGTTCAGGGCTTGGGCCGGGTAGATATTTAATTTGGAACTGGGCCGAGAAATACAATTGGGCCAACTTCAACATTTCCACCTTTGGCCCTATTGGTATTTCCTGCCACCATGGAGCTACCTGCCAAAAAAAAAATAAAGGAAATATCATCATTGCCTCATGATTTTTACTCTTAAGTTTATCACAAAGACAGACTAAGAGAGAGAGGAAGAAATACTATACGTATTCAATCCAGTCTCAACACAAGAGACCAACCCATATCATAGATACATGTCTCGGGTCTCACAAGATCATTGACCTTCATTTAACTTGAATCAACCTAGCTTTTGCACCAAAAGGAAATAACCATGTATGTACACTGCCCAAGGGGACTTAGTTGTTACCCAGACTTCAGGTCAGGATAACTCAGAGCATCACCATCATTGGTTCAACCTAAGTCCATATTCAGGGACTTTTTGCAGGCTTCCAGCTTTGCAACTGGTAGGCACTTAGTGCCCATATCTGCAGGGTTGAATTCAGATGGGATCTTATCCGGTAATATTTCTCCTTTCTCAACTATGTCTCTTATGAAATGATATCTCACATCAATATGCTTTGTTCTATCATGAAAGACTGGGTTCTTACAAAGTTGGATAGCAGATTGGCTGTCAGAGTAAAGTAATGGTTTATCATCAATGAACTTATTTTCAGTTAACACACCATTCAACCATATAGCTTCTTTTACTGCTTCTGTAGCTGCAATGTACTCAGACTCTGTGGAGGACAGTGCAACTATACTTTGTAACTGTGATTTCCAACTTATACAAGAGCCACATAAAGTGAACACATATGATGTTGTAGACTTTCTTTGATCCCTATCATTGGCATAGTTAGAGTCTACATAGCCAATGCATTTGACACCTTCAGAATATTTTGAGAAAATTAGACCTTGAGAAGCTGTGGACTTAAGATACCTAAGCAACCACTTAAGAGCTTCCCAATGGGGCAGCCCAGGGTTTGCCATGTACCTACTTAAACAGGATACAGCATAGGTTATATCAGGCCTGGTGCTGATCATGAGGTACATAACAGAACCCAGAGCATTAGCATAGGGAACTCTTGACATATCACTCAGGTCAGTGTCACTTCTGGGACACTGATCTTTATTCAATTGAAAATGGGAAGCAAGTGGGACATTCACAGGTTTACACAAATCCATATCAAATCTTTTAAGCACTTGTTCAATATAAGATGATTGATGAAATAACAGTGTGTGTGTGCTTCTATTTCTGTCAATATTCATACCTAGGATTTTTCTTGCATTCCCCAAATCTTTCATGTTGAAGTTTTCACTCAGGCAGGTTTGGACATGCTTCAATGTTTTCAGGCAGGGACTTATCAGAAGCATATCATCAACATACAGCAATAGAAACATAGGCACAGAAGTCTTCATATAATACAAACAGTGATCAAATTGAGATCTAGAAAAATTCAGGTTTCTCATGCATGTATGAAACTTAATATTCCATTGTCTGGGAGACTGTTTTAATCCATACAAAGACTTTTTAAGCAAACAAACATGATCAAGATGTGATTTATCTTCAAAACCTTCAGGTTGTTTCATGTAGATATTATTTTCCAATTCACCATGTAAGAAGGCAGTTGTCACATCCATTTGTTTCAATTCCCAGTCAAAATGAGCAGTCAAGGCAAGCATTATCCTAACAGTAGTAAATTTAACCACAGGAGCAAAGATTTCTGTATAGTCTATGCCTTCTTTTTGGGTAAAGCCTTTAGCAACAAGTCTTGCCTTGTATCTAACATGGTCAACCTCCTGTTTTATTTTAAATAGCCATTTACATTCAACAAGGGAGCATGCATCAAGTTTTTCCACAAGAATCCAAGTTTTGTTATCAAGTAAAGAGTTCATTTCACTTTTCATAGCTTCTTTCCATTTATCTGATTCAGCACATGTAATAGCTTCCTTATAAGTTTTAGGCTCAGAGGAATCAACATTATTGAACACATTGAAGGCATACATTGACAAATTACATCCATCATACCTAGTGGGAGCCTTAATTGTTCTCCTAGGCCTATCTCTTGACAGTTTATAGTTATCAAGGTTTACAGGCTCAAGTTCATACTCAACAGTTTGTTCATGTTCAGATTCAGATTCAGATTCAGATTCATTCACATGTACATGCTTGTCAGATTCAGATTCATGATTAGATGCAGAATCAGAAGGGCTAATATTATCATGCACATGATCATTAGGGATATTGCACTCAGGAAATTCTGGAGGTGAAGGGTCCACCTTAGGCAAGACAGGGAAAAACACAGGGGATTCAAGTTTCTCCACCTCACATGGAGCAGTAGATAGTGAGGATTCATTCAAGAATGGGAAGTCAGTTTCATTAAATGACACATCCCTACTGATGCAAGTTTTGAATCCAGGCAGAGTTTTATCCCATAGTCTGTAGCCTTTAACACCATCAGGATATCCTAGAAATATGCATTTCCTAGCCCTTGGTTCAATTTTACTGAGTTTTTGATGAACATAAGCACTGCATCCAAACACTCTCAGATTTGACAGGCAAATAGGTTTATTATAGAACACAGATTCTGGGAGTTTTCCCTGTAAAGGGACTGAGGGAGATCTGTTAACCAGATAACAAGAAGTCATAAAGGCTTCTCCCCAAAATTTCTCCCCAAGGCCTGAACCAGCCAGGAGGCTTCTAACTCTCTCCAGGAGAGTTCTGTTCATCCTCTCAACAACCCCATTTTGCTGGGGGTTGTAAGGCACAGACTTGTGCCTCTTGATCCCAAAATCAGTGCACCAATTATCCATAAGTTTATTACAGAATTCTAGACCATTATCAGTTCTTAGACACTTGATGCTTTTATTTGTTTGGTTTTGAATTGCAATGGACCATTTAGAAAATTTTTCAAAAACTTCTGATTTATGTTTCATTAGGAACACCCAAGTTTTTCTTGAAAAGTCATCAATAATTGACAGGAAAAACACATTACCACCATGAGTTGGGACCTTTGAAGGCCCCCACACATCAACATGGATATACTCAAGAATATCAGAACTTAGTTGAGCTTTAGGATAAGGACCAGACACAGGGAAGGGCAACTTGTGTTGCTTTCCCATCAGACATGGCTCACAGAATGTCATGCTAGTTACTTTATCATGTTTGAATGCACCTGACTTTCTAAGGATTTCTAGGCCCTTATTACTCATATGACCTAATCTTGCATGCCATAAAGATGTTTTATCATTTTGCACCACATTAGCAGTTTGAACAGGCATTGAGTAAGCATGAACAACATACAAGTCTCCTTTTCTGGGGGCTTCAAAACATAACATAGAATTCATTCTGAATTGGAAACACTTATGATTCACAGAGCCAAACAGTTGTTGATCAGCAAGTTTGGAAACAGATAATAGATTAAATTTCAATTTTGGAACATATCTGACATCATGAAGGGTAAACATGCTTTCATTTTCAAACTTAAGACATACATCACCCCTTCCAATTATTTCACATTGCTGACCATCTGCCAAAGCAACAGCACCAGAATTTATAAGTTGTAAGTTTTGAAAAATGTGCTTGTGTGGAGTGACATGAAAGGTACAGCCGGAATTTATGAGCCACTCAGATTCATGCACATTATCAGACACAGCATTTGTAAAGTTTATGAATTGATCATCAGAATGCACCATGTATAGTTCACCATTTTCATGAATATCATTATGCTCAGGGTGATCATAATACATTACATTATTGGCTTGATTGTTCCCAAATCCCCTGCCCCTTTTTGGTTGTTTACATCTGTTTGAGTAATGCGCAGGCTTCCCACAGTTCCAACAATTCTTTTTAGTTTTGAAGTCTGAGTTTTGAGGGAAGTTTTGGTTTCTGGGAGGGTTAAACTCAGAGGAGATAGGGAAAGGGCCAGAACTTTGTGCTTGGCTATGATTTCTGGGATGTTGGGAGTAGATCTCACAAAGGTTGTGGGTTCTGGTGTTGCTGGGGAGGTTATGAGCTCGGTTGTATTCCCTCCTGTGCCTCTCAGCAACAATATCACTTGGATTTTCAGGATTAGGTATAAAAGTTTTGTGATTATTTCTGTTGACATAAAGAATCTCATTTTGTAAGGGTTTGGACTGAAGCTTTTTTAACTCATTCTCTTTTGATTTAAGCCCAGAAACAATCATGTCACAAGTAACTTTGGACCCCCCATATTTTAAGGCTGATCTAACTTCTGAAAAAATTTCAGGAATAGCACCAAGAAGGATCTGGGGAGCATATTTTTCAAGTGTATCATCCCCAGCCAGTTTTAGGTCTTTCAGAAGTTTATTGAAATCATGCATGTTTGAATCAATATCTTTAGCTGGATCCATTTGAAAAGTCATTATTTGGTTTTGTAAAGAATATGCAGACTCTTCAGATTTAGCCACAAACAAAGCAGTCAAGGCATCCCACAGATCTTTGGCACATCTATGATGAGAAACTTGCCTAACAACAGCACTGCTCAAGTTTAATAAAATTGTAGCTCTTGCACCAGCATTTAATTTAACAAGGGTTTTATCTGCTTCATTTTCATCAATTCTTTCAAATATGGCATCTTGCAGATTTTCTTTAGTTAATATACACTCAACCCTAGTTTGCCAATCACCAAAATCATCCTTTCCATTGAAAGGGACAGCACTTAGATTGTTCATTTTCACAGAATTTCACAGAGATCACAGAAATTTACCAAAAAATAGCCAAATTCCACCACAAGAATATCAGGGAAAACACCAAATCACTTCAGATCAAGGGAACAACACTCCACAGGCCCAAAGAAGGGTGCACAAGGGGAATCTAGAGCTGAGGCTATCCCAGTTCTCAGCACAGATTGATCTGTGGAGCAGGGGTTCACTCAGGTCAATCCCAAAACCCAACTAGCCAACCAACAAGACTTAGAGAAACTAAGTCTAACCACAGCAACTCTGTAAACAGAGTTCTAGATCAGATTCCTTCCAGGAATCTCAACAACAGCAATACACACTTCCCAACAGGAATGCAGAAAACTTAGAGCAACAAAAAAAAAAAGTTGCAGACAATTAACACCAAATCAACCCAGAAATCCCCTCCTTTTCAACTGAGAGTCCCTTACCAAAGTTAGCTATCGGGGCAACCCGCTTTGAGGAGACCCACAGGGGAATCCAGACGGTCCCGACCGTAAGCTAGATTTTGGAAAAAGCTTGGAATGCCAAGGGATCGACAGAGATAGGAGCGGAAGCAAGAAAACACATGATCAACAAAGACCACACAGAGGAGATTAGGGTTTAGGGTTAATACCAGAGCCGACCCTCCCAGGCAGGGGAGGGATCGGACTTACTATTTTTAGGAGCCCGATGGGGGCGAGAGAGGCGCGGCCCTTACCGGCGGCGGGGTGTGTGAGATAGAGATAAGGAAAGTGCCCCCGGCTAGACAAACAAGGCTCTGATACCACTATTGTGGTATCGCCTAGCCAGGGCTTGCACTTCTTGGTTCCCTTACTCTAGCGGCCTCACACACTTGCTACTCAAATAGCTTAGGCCCAGAAATTGAAGGAAGAAAGCTATACAAGCTATTACAAAGATGTACAGAGAGAAAAGCAGCAGATAAGCTTCGCAGCAGGGGCTTTAACTTGTTCCTCGTTTTGGACAGAGCCTCAGAGGTGTAGATCAGGAGGATCTACAGATCTTCTTTACTGGCTTGGAACGATGGGGATTCAACTGTGAATACAGAAAATAGAGCAAGTTAGATCCAGACAAATAGCAAATATTCAAAGCAGAGAATAGAACAGCCAAAGATGGTATGAATCAGAGTATCAATCGGTGGGAAAAATGTGCCCTAGGCACAGTTTGGCTCAGATTTTCCCACGAACGGCGGCGATGGCAACTCCGGCGACAGGAGGTACCCAGACCAGGGGAAAGGGGAAGGGGAAGCGGTGGCTAGGTTTTGAAGGGGGCGGCGATGATCGATCTTTTCTCCCTCAACAGAAGCTTCTCCCAACACTCATATGTCAAACAGGAATCACAACTCAAGATTCCGGCAAGAGAAACCGTGGGAGCAAGCTGAGGAGATCTAGAAAGAGAGAGAGAGAGAGAAGATGCTAGATCGAACTGTACTGTGTGTTCTATCGATGGAGGCGGATCCATCTCAGATTATAGAGGCTTCTAGAGCATCGAGAAGCAGCGGCTTCAATTAAGAGTAGTAATGAGGGAGATGGACCGTCGGGTAGGATTAGGGGTTCAGGGCTTGGGCCGGGTAGATATTTAATTTGGAACTGGGCCGAGAAATAAAATTAGGCCAACTTCAACACTTCTCTTAAAAATTAATATTACATTGTCTATTTATAACAATATTGGTTAGTACCGTTATTATTACGATATGACAATAGATAACAGTACTATTGACTATTACCGCTACTTCACAACATTGTATATCAAATAACAGAAATATGTACCGTTTTGAGACGAACCATAAACAAACAACATATATTATCAAGGATAATAAATTAAACTCAAATAATAAAGAAAGATATTAAATTACTAAGTAGAGAAAATTTAAAATATAAAATTAAATCATTGAACTAATAGTATATTAGGTAGGTACGGTATACCTTATATTTCTTACCATACCTTATATGATACCGTAATTTACAGTAAGAATAAAAAAGTACGATTGTCGTACCTTAAGTACAGTATATCGAAATTTCGATATGACATATAATGGATACTGATACCATGTATACCTTACCATACCTATCAACATTTTGGTATAACATATCATATCGAAATTATCATATTAGTTATATACTAATAATTCATCATAATTTTTAGTTTTAAAGATTTAAGAAAAATAGAATATTATTATTCATTACATTTAATTTCATATTTTAGTTATAACTTAGGTAATAATTAAAATAGATAAAATATCATAGTTTTGCTATACTTTTATGATAAACTTACTAAATAATATATTATTGCATTGTATTATTCTTACATCTCATCATTTACGTATATCTCATTTCTCTTTTAATGTTCTTTAATGATTTATCTTAACTTTAAGCTTTAGAGGGTGGAGAAGGATAAAACATTATTATTTATTACATTTGATTTTCAAGGTTTTTTTTTTAATTATAATTTAAGTAATTAATTAGATTAAATATCATATTTTTACTACTTTATGATAAACTTCGCAGTTATTATATTACTGAATTATATTATTCTTACATCTCATAATTTACATATATTCATTTTTTAATTAATTTTCTCGATTATTCATCTTAACTTTTTAGTTTTAAATATTGAAGAATGAAAGATTGTGATTTATTACATTTAATTTACAAGTTTTTTTGTTTTTTAATTATCATTCAGTTAATAAATTAGATTAATCATATTTTCGCTAAAATTTTATCATAAACTTACCAGGTATTATATTATTGCATTATTGTATTATTCATACAACTCATAATTGACGTGTGCATATCATTTTATTTTAATTTATCAATTATTCATCTTTAACTTTTAGTTCTAATGATTGAAGACAAATAAAAGATTATTATTGATTACATTTATTTATTTATTTTTGGCTTTTAGTCATCATTAATTAGTTAATAAATTAGATTAAATATATATTTTTACTAAACTTTCAGGAAAAACTTGCTAAGTATTGTATTATTGCGTTTGTATTATTCTTATATATATATATAATAATTTACGTACATATCACTTCCTTTTAATTTTCTCCATTATCAGTATTAACTATATATTAGTTTGAAATATTGAAGAAGGGTATAGGATTATTAATTATTGCATCTAATGTCAAATTGTTCGCTATTAGTTATATATGTTAAATAATAGGAGATCATTCGAAGTTTTGAAACCTTTCAAACGATCAAACGAGTAATCGGTCGGTTTAATGTCCGACCTGAATTTTAAAAACATTGAAATTAACCCTTATACTGCCACTTTTATAGTTCACTTGTAACCACACTTCCACACACACAGACACACATATAGAGGAGCTTAACATGTGAACATAAATCATGTGTGTAAATTATAGATGAATTATAATTATTAATTTATTAAGATCAATGGTCATATTATTAATTCGGAGGGAATTAAGAAAAAAATGTTATTATTTTCTTTGTAGATGCATTTTAAGAGCAAATATATCAAATCACCATTTTTATTTTCTAAGAGCATCTTCAATGTGAAAAAAATTATAAATATATATTGAAAAATAATAAATTAGGCATAAAGAAATGTAAAAATAGACCAAAAATACATTCTGTCAGCCTTCTCTTGAAATTAAATTACAAACATCATAAATGTGAAAAAATGGCATTACAAAATAAGAACTTAAACATTTTGAAACATAAAAGTAGCAGAAACTAATCATAACAATTACTACATAAAATAATTATAAAAATATAATTAATTTTAACCATCTATATAACAAGTCTAATGAATATGATTTATCCACAAATTACAGGCTAACATAATATTCATGAATGATCTCTCTCAATATGGATTTCTAGATAACTACTGCCAGACATCTAAATAGTGTACCTATTGCACGTGGGTTTGTTCGGAATCACCTGCACATTATTGGTACACGACATGATGACGAGAATCCAATGCTAATGGTGCAGTATGGTATTCTCATTTTAGTGTTTTTTCTATGTTTATTATGTATAAATGGTATTTAATCTATGCATATTATTTCATGGTTGGCATCATTTTTCAGTTTCCTTTAGTATCGATCATGTATTTTGTCGAAGTTAATATTTAAATAGGGAGGTTTGTATATGATTGGGGTGGCCGTAATGTATATCACTATGGCTGAAATTTTAATCAACTAACTTTCAAAGAGACAGGGGTACAGTAGTGACAAGGTATTTTCAGTAGACGATAAATTTCTAAAACTATTTTAATGTTCTATATTAGTTTCTGAATGTTTTTCTTCTAATTAAGATAAAACTAATGACTAGATAGATGCTTTGATCAAAAGATACCTACAATAGATAGATGACAAGGAATTGCTTAGAAACTATATTTGGACGGTGGCATGACAGTATATTCGTACCGCATAACAAGATATGTATCATCAATATAATTTTTAAATACACTATATTTAACATAGCATCTTGCACACGAATTTTGGTTTTAGAAAATGAACTAGTTCTTTTTTTTATTATTATTTTTCTAACAAGTGGACCTTTAAAGAATGTATTGTTTAAATAATTGATGAAGAGGCTTTGAAGAATTACAAGGGATGATAACAAGGCAATGAAACCTCATCAAGACTGATGGAAAGGTCTAGCACTCTATGAGATCGTTTAGTCCAAAGTTATGTGTTCTAATCGTATACTAAATATTAAAATTATTTTTTTTTTTTTCATTTTTAATATAATTTTAATTATTTTTCTTTAGTATAACTTTATATTATTATTTAGGATTTATTTCACCCAATTAGGGTTTATATTTATTGTTTAATTAGTAATTAATTTTCATTTATTAGTTAATATAATTGATTTTTAGGGTTGATTATTCCAAACTTAAGCAATATAATTTTTTAAAAATTTCATTTTTTTAGTAATTAATATTTATTAGGATTAGTTATAATACAATAATTTTTATTTTCATGAAAAACATTATTAAAACTATGCAACTTAGGATCTCATCCCGTAATACCTAGCCTCTCACTACTTAATGGTCAGCTTGATATATATTTTAAATAAGTTATATGTGCTTATTTTCATGTTAATAGCATTCATATAAGTATATATAGATGTTAATATGATTATATCTATTTATTTATTTGATATAGATATGTGTTTGTGTATGACCAAGTCTAACTATATTACGTTACCATAAATGGATATATTATATGATATACTTACACAAATGCAAGCATGAGACTAGTTGAAAACAAATTGAATATGAAATTTCCTTAGACCCACGCGTGTAGCTATAAGAAATGGTAGGTGGAAGATTGTTGATGCATGCGTTAGGTAGTGAGTACACGTGTGTATATATGATTTAAAGTGTTGATTTTTGAGATAATATTAGATGGTATATATGTATTAGTATTAAATAAATAAATATATGAAAAGAAGAGAGCAACTTCTTTAATTTGTCGAAAATTCTATATATTAGTTCATTGTGGTGAGTTTAAAGAATCAAGTACTAAAAAGCTCAATTCGCCCGATTGAGAAATATTAGATTCTTTCAAGTGTTATTGGATTTATTTAGTGTTGCAATTATATTTTTGTTTCATGCTAATTTTATGATAATAGGACTTGAGATTGATGTTTAATTTGTAATCTTTAAGTTTTCGACATTATGAGCAATCTACTATCTCAGATGCATGATTATATTTTTATGCTCCAATAGTAAGAGTAAGAATTCCAACTAGTCAATGCAAATTTTATTAGTATAATATGGAGCAAATAAAAGAAACTATTATTTTATCCTAAAATATAGTATTTTTTTTTTTTTGAGAAATATCCTAAAATATATTTACTAGTGAAGCATGTGTGAAAATATTTTGATCAGGTGTTGGATTCAAAGTTAATTATTACTTTTTTTTTTAACTAGATTTATGATTCTTGGATTAATTAAAATATATGTTGTTAGAATTAATTGCCTGAAAAGTTATGAATTTTGGAAGTAAACAGTAAAGTAGTATTTAATGTTGAAGCTAGTGTTTTCGCTATGCCTTCAACGTGCAGCTTAAGAGTAAATAACACTTTGCACAAAATATGTTTTAAATGTTCACACTCCTTATGATGTGGGATTACCTCAGGGCGAAATTCACTAATAGAAGTGAAGTACAAAAACAATACAAGTGTTGTCTCGGTTCACTCCCTTGACAACATTGCATATAGTATACATGAGATCTATCCTAACTTCACTCACTTGAACAGTCTCTCGAACAAACACTATCTAAACAAATAGATAGAAACAACACGTCAATCTAAATCCTAAGACACTCATATTGGACTATTTAACCCATACACACAACTGAATCTAGACTTTAGTTGATTGGGACGCTAGACAGAGGTCGAGGAGAATGTCTAGGATCTTCGAGACGACACTAAATACAAATTTCAGAACTTCTCACAAACCACGGTGATAATCTGTTTGCACAAATGATTTCAAGGTCTAAGGAGACCTTAAATACTTCTTCTGTCTTGCTCCAGCAGTGGATCCACAAACACATGAGATGTGGTATTGAATCAACCACTTTCAACTCCCCATTACTGTAGTGGCCTTGAGATAACTGCTTTCTGCTTTGTGTATCGCACGTTCTTCAACATCATGCAATAGTGGCAGTTACTTCAGTCACCCACGTTTACCTGCAACAGTTAGTGTTCAAGACAGAGTGGGAACACCAAGTCCCCTAGAAAATCGAAGCAGACTTTGACTAATTCAGAGTCATATAAAATCCATGATTTACCACATATTTAATTCAACAATAAATCCCTAAAAACGTGGAAAATAAAATATGACATAAATCACAAAACAATCCTATTAATTTAAAATAAATTAATCCTAAATAATCGGAAAGGATAAGATTAGCTTCCACATAAGCTTTCTCATTCAAAACGCCATTTAAAAATGCACTCTTTACATCCATTTGATGTAAGGTAAAACCTACATGACATGCAATAGCAAGTAGAAGTCGAATATACTCAATTCGAGCAACAGGAGCAAATGATTCATCATAGTCAATCTCTTCTACTTGGATGTAATCTTGTGCAACAAGTCTGGCTTTGTTCCTGACAATATTTCCTGACTCATCAGTTTTGTTTTTAAAGATCCACTTAGTTCCTATAACATTTTTGTTTTTAGTCCTATCACCTAATTCCCAAACATCATATCTAACAAACTGAATGAGTTCATCATTATTATCATCTATCCAAAATTCATCCTTTAAGGTTTCTTTGACATTTCTAGTATCAACATTGGATAGAAAACATGCAACACACATAAGGTTACACACTGATCATGACATGCACATAATTTTTACCATTTCAGCAACCTCAGCAGAACTTTTTGTTCTAGTTTGGACCCCTTGAGACTCATCTCCAATAATTTGGTAGTTAGGAAGATCTTTCTTGATTCTCCTTGGTAGGTCATGTCTTGGTTCATTTTAAGAAAGAGTGTAGAGTTCTTCATCACTTTTTGAAGTAGAACTAGAGCTCGGGGTTTGAGGTGATGTTGTTTCCTTTCTTGAGGATGAAGGGACATCATTTCTGACATCAGGGCTTCCTGAGTTACTTTTGTCAACTTCACATTGATCTTTCTCTCTAACTTCAGGTCTCTCGAGGAGATATGAGACATCATCTTGTTCTGTTCTTGAAGCCAGTCCTGCACAATCATCAAATATAACATTAATAGACTCTTGAACTACTTTGGTTCTTAAGTTTAACACTCGATATGCTCGGCTGTTTTGAGCATATTCTAAGAAGAGTCCTTTGTTAGTTTTGGAATCAAACTTTCCCAGATGATCTCTGTCATTTAGAATGTAGCAGACACATCCAAATACATAGAAGTATTTGAGATTTGGCTTTCTTTGCTTTATAATCTCATATGTAGTCTCTTTTTTTCCTAGTCGAAGGTAGACTCTGTTCTCGATGTGGCAAGCAGTGTTAACAACTTCACAATTTCTTTAAGAGTTCTTTTGACTGCAACATTGCACATGACATTTCTTGCAGAGTTCGGTTCTTATTTCCACAATTCCATTTTGTTCTAGAGTCTTTGGGTCTGAGTATTCATGAAAGATCTCTTTCTTCTCACAAAAATCGTCAAAGGCAACATTCTTGAATTCTCTTCCATGGTCAGTTCTTACACAGACAAGGTTAGTGTCAAACTATAGACACATTGTACAGTAAAATTTTCTAAACATCTTAAATGTTTCAAATTTATCCTACAAAAATTCTACCTAAGTGTCCTGTGAAAAATCATCAACAATGTCAAGGATAAAAATTTTACCACTCATACTTTTTATGTTAACTGACCCATTAGGTCCATGTGTAAGAGTTCAAAACAGCTAGTAGTGCGACATTCATCCAGACTTTTGTGAGACACTCTAGTTTACTTTCCCTTTTGGCAAGCACCACACACAACATCATGATCAAAAGTGCATGCTATTTATTAACAAATAATCATACCACAAGTGCACGGTGTGATTGTAATATTTAGGTGAGCAAGAGTATCATATCCCATAGAGACTGCTACTTCCTAGGTCTTAAACACAAGTACTAAATTAATATCTAGACACTAGATATGCAGGTAAAAATATAATAAATGAAATAACATAAAATAAAACACAAGAAATAAAACGTTGGACTTAAACAGACAAACGAAACCTAGGCTTTAGGGAAATTGGATTATTATATCAATTATCAATACTCATTAATTCTATCAACCCGACTTATGTTTTTAATCTATCAATGGTGGAGTATCACTAGTTTGTTATCAGGCTATTTTTGAGGGCATATACTATAACATAGATATAATGAGCATGCACTTCACTGTGGACAGTTATTCACACATGTCATTACTCCTAATCTAGAGCACGAAGATCTATTCAGCCCTATGTGATACTTGTTCACTTGGTCGGTCCTTCCAAGCACACATAATCTAATTTTTATCTTTCTATCACTAATTCTTCTCTGGTCAGTACTTCAAATTAATGACTAGTATATATAAATGGTGATCGAACATTTATACAAGATAAAAATAAGTGCATAGAAATCAAACCCTGAGAGATAGCAGGAAGAAAAGCAATCAAATCATATTATAAAATCCATAATATCCAATTCCTAAAACCTAGCTATGAAATTAGCTAGACATGAATAAATAAACAACTAAAACTAGAGTATAAGTGTTCGTGAAAGAATTGATAAAAGAACCGAAAAATAATAAGTAATCCAATAGTCTCGTCTCCTATGCAGTAGCACTCCGTCTCTAGCAACCTTGTCGACTCCTCTTGAGTAGACGACAAACCTCTGTCTTCTTCCTTCTCGCATGATGTATTCTAAGTGTAAAAATGTAGTGTGTGGTGTCCTCTCTCGTATATCAAAAAGGGAGCTTTTATATATAGGTTAAAAATTCTGAATTGGAGATAAAAAAATCACATTCCTGTGGACCCACATACATGGATAGACTGAGCTGTCTGGGTTGACCCAGAGCCCTGTTTTTACACAAGGTCGACCCAGGCCTTAACAAAATGTATTGGGCTGGGTCGACCGACACTTTTCGGGTCGACCCAAGCTACTTTTGCATTGGACTTTGAATTTCTTCGGGTTTTGATCATTTAATCCAGTCCATTAAGCTTTAATTTAGTTTTTAATTAAGCTCAAGAGCCTAATTAATTATCTCTTTAACTCCTCTTGTCCGTATTTACTTATTTTGCTTCAAATATGCAACAAAATCACAACTATTATTGGAAAACTAGCAAATACGTTAAAAACTCCAAATGATAGCAATATAGGCGCAAAAGCTATATAAAATACACAACTTCATATAATAAACATCATTAATTCATATCCAAAAGTTATGTAAAATAAAAAGATGTCAAGACTCAAGATAAGTAGATATTCATCTACAACTACAATGCAAGAGCATATTATTCATGACTATTGTGTTTATTATTTATTATTAAGTTATTATAATTCATTATTTGATAACTATGTGTTGTAATATACATGTGGTAGTGTATTATTTTGCACTTAAAAAATTGTATATGAGCACGAACATATACGTGCATGACATGTAGATATTGTCGATGGTTGCATGCATGAAATGGATTTCAAAGAGAGAATATTGTTTTGCTTGGGATTGGTCATCATCTACCCTTCCATTTTTTATTGATTATTTCATGCCGCAAATATGATTACTTTCATATGGAACCAATAGTGATTGGTCGAGGGCGTGTTTGGGATCCAAGGAGAATGGTCCAATTCGACTGTATCCTGATGATGATTAATGTTGCGGGTGAGATGAGTTTCATGTGATATCAAAGGTGACTGGTCAAGGGTGTGTCCTTTGGGGTTCTGGAAGAATGGTCCATTCGACTGTATTTATTGATATATTGACCAAATTGACTGTTGATCATATTATGAGCTCATGACTCGTGTTGGTGTCTAGTGAAGGAAGTCATGTTCCTAAATAATGAAAATTCATTTGAGATGAAAAGATTATGATCATGATCATTTGACATAGTGTGATATCTTTCTGTGTGTTGTATGTGATGTGTCTCATGCATGATTTCTGCAATTACTGGGCTTTAGCTCATGTGGTTTATGCATTGTTGGTACTTTGATGAAGCTTGAGAGTGTCTGTTGCGGGACTTGGAATTCGTATGAGTTACTGTATGAGCCTATGTACCTAGTAAGCTTTCTCTTATGAGTTTTTTTGTACCATCTTTTGACTCTACTTTGTTCAAATTTGAAACTTGATCATCTAAATTCTTTGTTTGTATATAAACTTTTATTTTACTTGTACTATTTTGACTTTGGAGTACGCTTTGTTTCCTTAATATATTTATGTATATTATGTATGGAAATAAATCCTATATTTACTCGAGTATTGCAACACTTTAAAAAACATTACACAAAGCCAACATCACTATTAATCATTTTCTATATATTTGTTAGTGGGGTGCCACAAAAGGTGTATCCTTGAGCTTCAAGTCGGTCAATAGGAAGCTTAACTTGTACTTTTGTCACTTAGTACGATTTTATATTGGATTAGTGAATTGATTCTCACTAAGCTAGGCCCCTCAGAATAGGTTGTTACTGAACCAGGTTATCACTTCATGCGTTCTTTACTCACTTTTATGATTTTATTTGCTATTTATAAATTTGTTCATTATATTATGCTAACACTCAACTGAACACAAGTAGAAAACACCACATATATGACTCATATGCACATGACTTTAGTAATTTCAGACCTTTTTCTGTTATGATAAGATTGTTGCACATGTAATCTCCACAAAATTAGACAAAACTTTTGTGTTAACATATATTTAAGGCCATTCAGAATTTGGTGATAAAGATTAAGAGCAGGTCTCTTGTGAGACAGTCACAAGGTCTGACCAACCCATCTTATTCTTTATTTATTTATTTTTCTTTTTTTTTAGTTTTTCCAAAAAATATATACTATAAAATGGAATTATTGAACTCTAAAATTGAATTACCAATGACTCGTGTGGGCCTGTGCACCACACTCATAATTAATTTTTTCAAAATAATTATATACCATAAATTAGAATTAGTGAACTCTAAATGAAATCGTCAGCATCTAGCATGATGCACTCATCCAGCACTAACTCATGGGCTCGTGCCATGAACTTTAAAATGAAATCATCAGAATCTCCCACAATGCATTCATCCAGCATTAACTCATGGGCTCGTGCACCATGCTTGTTAATTAATTTTTTCAAAATAAATAATATATACCCTGAAATGAAATTAGTGAATCATAAATTAAGTGGATTAATTTAATTTTTTGATCTAGTGGCTCACGCAGTGCACGCATCCAACGCTAACGCATGGACCAGTGTTTTGTGCTCGGCAATTAATTTATTTGAATTAAATATAAAGTCTAATTTGGATTAATTAATCTCGTTTGTGATGAAAAAAATGTGCTTTGAAAAAAAAGCTATCTGAAAATTCAAAACGAGAATAAAAATTGAAGTTAGTGCTCATCAGTCCCTTGATTGAAATATAGGGTCGATTTTGGGTGGATCTAACATTTTATATAAGGTCTGATACAAGGTTTTGTCTTTCATAACATTCTAAATATGTTTTGAAATCTCACAAAATATATATATATATATATATATGTGATAGTCCCGGACAAGTCGTATTCAATTTAGAGGAGGGGTGAATAAACTGATTTCCAAACTGACAAATAAATGCGGAATTCTTTAGGCCCTTTGACTCGTTTAACTTAGATAGCTTATCTATTTTTAGTTTTATCAGAATAGTATCAGATGTGTGTTGTGAGCTTGTGTGTAAACCTTTAAAGATAAAAAAAGCATGTAAACATAAAGTACAACACACAATCGGTTTATAGAGGTTCAAAGCTTTAAAAATTCTACGTCTTCCCTTCCTTTATGAGAAGGGATAAATTCACTATATAACTTGAGTTCACTTTACAATTATACAATGAAAAATGGTTAGCTGAACCTGGTAGCAATGAGTTACTTTACAGATCCCTCAGCTGGGTCAACGACTCAAACTTACAGTCTATGGCAGATAGCTATTGCGGTGGCAGTTTCTTTAGCGGCAGCTCACACTTAGTCGGATAGTTAGGTGCTATTGATGTCTTTATAAGATTTTCGATCTCTTTCGATCTTTAAGAGGGTTGGTCTTGAACTTGGATTATTAACTGGATGAGCTCCTTAAACTGAGCAAGTATTGATGCTGATGTTGATCTTTGAGAAGAACTTTTCACCGGAGCTTGATTGTAAGGTGGATTTGTCTTTGAGATGTGATGTTCTTTTCTTCTCGTGTGGACGTTTCAGATAGCTTGTAGGTTTTCTTTCATTGTCTAGCTATTACAACCTGTAAGCCTCTCTTCACTTTAGAAAGCATAAACTGAATAACTTTGATCAGTTTGAAGGTTATAATAAAATGATCTATCAGGCAAGTGATTGTTAAGTGAAACTTTAGATAGTGCACTTTTAAATGTTTGCATGAGATTCTTTTTGAATGCACGCGAAAAGTCTATTTTCGGAATTTGGATTCATCCATCTTATATAGATGAAATGAAAAATGATCATTGCTTGAGTGAAGGTTTGGTATCTTGTTCGTGCAGAGAGCCGTTTGAGAGATTGGACTCTTTTTAGTATTAAAGTCTGAGTTAACTTTTGCAGTACCTTTCAGTTGCATGATGCTTGATATCCTTCAGTTTGGTAGACTTCAGTTCAGAAGCCTTGCTCATCAGTTGCAGGATTCTTCAACTGATGACAATCTTTAGTTTGAGAACTTTTAGTTCAGAGGCCTTACATCAAGTTTGTTTGATGGCCTTCTCTTTAGTTCAGTTCCGCTTTATGGAGAACTTGTTTGATGGCCTTCTCTTCAGTTTAGTTCCCAAATTGATCTTGATGTATCTGCTTCAGTACAGTTTACAAACTGAACTTGTTTTTAGCAACTGATCAAGACTTTTTCTCTATTAGATTTCTTCGGCTAAGCTCAGGATAAACTTGGCTCAATTTTCTTACTTTACACTTTGTTAGTTTTTCAACATCTTATCAAAACCTTTATATAAATTTGCCTAACAATATGTGAAGAACATCACGAGTAATTAAAACATTCAATATATACATTATCTCATACAAAGCTCATTTCCACCAGTCAACACACTATTCCACATATCATGAACAACTTGGACCTTTTTCCCTAATTTAAAGCAAACATCATGAACAAATTGGAACTTTTCCCCTAATTTAAAACAAACAATCGCAAAATTGAAGCTAGTGTTCGCCATATTGAAATATTGGGCAGGTTTTGGGTGGGTCTAATGGTTGTGACCCGTTACATAGTTTGTAGATACAATATTTTATCTTTCGTAGCATTCTAAGGAGAGCAATATAATGACCTGAATTTAGAATCAACCGTGGGATTCTTTTGAAGAAAAGAAATCTCACAATTCACACACACACACACACACACACATATATATATATATATATATCAAGAGCAATTAAAACATTCAATATATATAATATCTCATACAAAGCTCATTTGCACCGGTCAACGCACCATTCGACACATCATGAACAAATTGGACCATTTAAAACAAACAATTGCAAACTTGAAGCTGGTGCTCTCCATATTGAAATATTGGATAGGTTTTGGGTAAGTCTAATGGTTTGTGACTGGTTACATAGTCTGCAGATATAATATTTTATCTTTCATAGCATTCTAAGAAGAGCAATATAATGACGTAAATTTAGAATGAACCGTAGGATTCTTTCGAAGAACGCTTCAAGAGTAATTAAAACATTCAATATATACAATATCTCACACAAAGCTCATTTCCACCCGTCAACACACCATTCCACACATCATGAGCATGGAATCATTATTCTTAACACACTTTAATATAACTCTAACAAAGCAAATAGCAAAAAAAAAAAGAAAAATATGGACATACATTTTATTGATAAGCACACAAACAAGGGCGTTAAGCCTAGATAATTTTGATGGAGCCGAGCTAAGTGATGCAATAATGCATAATCAAATGGGTAGAGGATCCACATAGAGAGAAGCAATCTGTGGCCCCAAATATTTTTCTGGATAGGTGTAGCCATCTTCTTCATTGTTGTAAGTCACTTCAGCTACACGACCATAGTTGAGAAGTTGCTCTACCATTTCCTTTGGCACGGAGCTTCCCTTTGCCCATTCCGCGGTTATATCCTTCCATCCATCCTCAATAAGCTTGGAAAATTGAGAAAGGGCCTCCTGCTTCGATACACCTTTATCTTTCATGTAGCAGTCCACCACTGTGGGCAGTTTTCCTTCCCTATTCTCGCGCTTCAGATGTACAGATCATATGTATGAGATTATATAGTACTAATACTTTAATTTTTTCTATCTAGAGTAGTACTTAAGAAAGAGCTAGCTAGCTAGGGATTATATATATATATATATATATATATATATATATATATATATATATAGTGCTAGCTTACTTCATGGGTGCCTAAGTCCTCGATGGTTCGACCCATCTTTGCAGTGGATATTACGATTTTAGGCTCACTCAGCAGCCACTGAACTGCTTCTTCAGTAACAGATTTCATCCCAGGAACTAGAGCTGTAAACATGACATACATACAACTCGTAATCACCGAATTCGTCATATACTCTTCGAAAGGAGGCATTTGTCGTTCCATAATCCATTTTTGCTCTTGGTTATATGCCCTACCAAGCTGTTTCACCTGATCGATCACCACCAACAAGATACGAGTGCACATTTTTGTGATGTTAGAAAAATTACTCATGATTAGACAAATCGTATTAAATATATTGAGACAGAGAACTAATTTTGAACAAAAACATTTAGTTTATTATAAATATTTTAACGTTTCCATGCATATACAACTTCTTCACACACACACATATATATATATATTACTTGATTAGTTTGTATATATGTTTACCCTTAAAAAAGACTAATTAAATAAAAGTAAGCCTTACTGTTTCTCTGTAGTAAGGAATTGCGAATGCTTTTCCTTGTTTTTCTGCTTCCCGTTCATAATCTTCAAAGACACTCATGATGAATCTATATACAACTTTCATAAAATCAGGGAGTACATCAATCTCATCCAAATTCCACCTGAAAAAAATTATAAAGTATCATGTTAGATAATTTTACATGATATATGTATGTATAAACACTTTTTTCATCACATATAAATAACTATCTTTGACCCTTTTTTTTGTTTACATGCTCCGATGAATGAATAGACAATAATACATATGTATTGTTAGGATTTTTAAATTTATTGTTCAAAGAAACATGAAAAACACTATTTAATTTTATCAAAATGAGCTGATCAAGATGTATACCTCTCCAAAATCTCGGTAAAAAGATCATCTTCTTCGAGTGTAGCATAATTATCGTATGTGTCATCCATAATTGAAACAAGTTGCATGTTTTTGGCAACTACTACTCTAACGTAAGAGTATTGAGGTTCGTAACGAAATGCAGTGCCCCAAAGATAACACTCCACCACTCTGTCTCTTGCATACGGTAATTTGCTCTTTAGGTCAAATTTGTCCCACCACCTTTTCAAAATCATACAGAAATTAAGTGAAAGGCTAGAGTAAGTAATCAAACAATCCTTTAACAATTAAACTGATAAACTCATGTTATTAGCATATATATATATACTAGAAGCAGTTGAAATTCAATTCAATTTATTGATTTTACCTGGTGAGTTCGTCGAGTTCTTTCCTGTAGATGTTCTGCAAGAAATTGAAATTCAATTTTGCTAATTTGACAAGAAATTCTTCCGTTGAGCCGTCTCTTCCATACGCAGAAATGTAAAAACGAACATTCAAGAGCGGGAGACCCCTATGAATGGAGCGTTTCAGAGCTTGCTGCACTTTCTCTTTAAGGCTGGACTCTAATTTTGGTAACATACGATTCAAGTGATGAACCGTAAATGCCACAGCCTCATCTAAAATGTTTTCGTCGCGAATTCGCACGTGAGCTGCCTCATACAAGCATAAGAGGCCCTCAGCATCGCTGCTAAGGCTTTCTTTCCATTTGTTGTCTTTCTCAACAAATTTGTCGAAAACATCTGTTTCATTAGCATTTCATTTCAGGTAAGAATTTAGTCTATTCAAATATAATTAGCACATGCATCACGTAACATTGGATGCTACATTTATTTAATATGTGATGGTGATACTGAAAGAATTGTAATAATTAATAGATTGAGAAGACTAGGTAGTTAGTGGATCGATCAGAGTGCATACTGCAAGAAACGTGATATTGATGTTGTCTGAGCAAACGAAATCGAAGTGTGGTAGTGAACAAGTCGTAGTCTTGTTCATCCTCAATAGAATCATACACTTGTTTGAGCTTGTTTTCGATTTCTGACTCAAAATGATATGCGAGCCCCAAACGCTCGAGTTTGTCGATCAATATGATCATCAGTTTGGTAGAAGTGGCGGCCATGAGCATGCTTCTCGCTTCTTTCTTCAATACTTCCATTTCCTCACTGTACTTCGCCTGCATCTATATATATAGAGACAACTTTTTGATTACTAATTCTGAAATTTTCAATATTGATCAATTCGGAAAATTAAACCAAATTAAACTTCGCAAGACAAGATCAATGGTTATATATATACATATATATTCATCACTAATTAAAAAAATGTATTTTACGAGTACGTAAAATACATATATACATACACGTACGTACATATACAAACGTATGGATCGATACCTGATTGTCGAAAGAAAACTTAGAGAAAATGTCACCCCACATGCTAGGCTTGAAAGTGACGATGGGTGGGCGGAGATGCCTCACATTGCTTGAGATAGCAGTGACGATGGTAGCAGTAGCCATTGCTTAATTACAATTTACAACACTAATACACTTAAGGAGCTCTGTGTGTGCTGCTTAATTTGCTTGCTAATCATTCACCAATTTATAAACGCACAAGTTTAATTAGTTGTAACAACTTTTTTTTCCCTTTTTCTTTTGAACCATGCACATTGCATAAATGGGGACGCTATTATTTTTAAATTGGGTATGTGATAGCGTTGGCTATCACGACAAACGGGTCCTGGTCATCTATATGAGACCTCTAGTTTGAAGTGTGTATTTCATCCGTGTCCAACATTAAAATTATCAGTTTTTCTCTTTCATTTTTTCTTTAATATTAATTTCCTTTGGTTTTGTTTCATTTTACATAATTGCTTAGGATTTACTCCATCCAATTAGAGTTTATGATTATTTTTAGTAATTGATTTTCATTTTTAGTTAATATAATTGATTATTAAGCTTGATCGATTATTCAAAAGTCAGGATAAATAAAATTTTAAAATTTCAATTCTTACCAATAAATATTAACAATTATTGATTATAATACAATAAATTTTACTTTTATTATAAACATTATAAAAACTACGCATTTTAATGTTAGGACGTTGTTAGAGGTGGCAAACGGTTCCGGAACCGGCAGTTAAAACCATAACCGGAACCAAAACCATCATCTGGCGGTTCGGTTTCGATTCTCATTTTTTGGAACGCTATTCTAACAGGAACCGCCATTTTTTTTTTCCTTAATATTACACTTGTACAAACTAGCTTCAATAAAAATACCCATAAATTAAAATCCAAAAATAATATGAGATTTCCATAAGGAGACATTATTAGAAAAAAAAGTTTGTGAAATGAACCAAATATCAATATTCTTTTATAATAAAAGTCCTAACTCATTGCCTTTAATATGAAACCGATGCGGGACAAAAAAGATATATTCCAAGTCTCAACTCTCAAATGCCTCACACCATTTTTTTTTTTTTATCAAAAGTAATGGTTTGGTTTATCCTATAAAATGATATTAGGTCATTATTTATCATTATATCAATTTATCTTATTAGAAATTCCATTATTTATTGAGATTTCTAATATCTTATTTGTGGGTACATCAACTCTATAAAAATAATTTATTTAAATTAAACAATATAAATTTTTTTATTACTTGTCAATTTATGTATACCTTAATTTTAAAAGGGAAAATAACCTCCTAACTTCTTATGAATCATATAATAAACAAAATCAATTGAATACAAATGTGGAGTTAATTATTTGAAATTAAATCAAACTCTAATTTCAAGTTGCTTTAATATAATTTTTATTTAGTTACTTTATTATTTTTAAAGTTTTATTTAAATAATATTATAATAAAAATTATATCATTTAAAGTTTTATTGTATCATATTATAATGGGAAGAAAAAAATTAAATTTCAATCCATCCCTCAAAATTAGAAGTAGTAGTGTCATTAATAATTTATGTGACCATATTCTCTTAATATTAGAATTTGATTATTAGTGCAACTATAAATAAAGATTTAATATCAATTTATAAGAAAATTTAATTAGTTGTCATTGATACAAACCAATGTGGGACAAAACAAATGTCCGAACTCTCAAACCAAATGTCCCATATCAAATTTTTTTATGAAAGGTAATAATTTGGTTTATCGTATAAAAGGATATTGAACATTTAGTTATTATTACCCTAATTTTTTCTTCGAGAATTCTCATAATTCCATAATTTTAGATATTTTATCATTTGTGTGTATTTCTACTCAAATTTATAATTATTTTATAAATAAAATTTAAATATTATTTAAAAAAATTTGAACCGGTTGGAACCGGCGGTTCCCAGTTCCGGAACCACCTCGTAATCGTGCTTTGACGGTGCGATTCCGGAACCTTAATCGGCAGTTTCGGAACTGTTGCCACCTCTAGACGCTGTTGGGTGGATGAGATCCTCTATTCCAAATTTAGTAGTCCACGATCAAATTAATAATTTTATTTTTCATTTTTTCATCAATTTTAATTTATTATGTTTTAGTTTAATTTTATGTTTGTTTTTAGGGTTCACCCCACCCAATTATGGTTTATAATTATTTTTCAATATTTAATTTTCAAATGAATGATTATTATAATTGATTATTTTAAAAATATGATTTATAATTTTTTAAATTTCAATCTTTTGTTGATAAATGTGACTAGGTTGATTATGTTATAATTAATTTTTATTTTTGTAATATCTATTATTAAACTGGCCGGTAAATTCGATTATGGAAAACGGATTGGAATAGAGGTGTCAAAGTATGGTACACCTTACTTTTTCGTCATACCTTATATCTTACCTTAATTTATGGCATGATAAAAATCATACCGTTGTCGTACCTAACCTTCCGGTATTCCTTAAGTTCGATATAAGACATAATGCATACATTTGACATATCTTCTTACGGTATACCTTAATGTATCGACATTTCACGGTATACCAAAATTTTTGAAATACTAAAAATTATTTAGTAAAAAAACTCATGCATAAATAATAATAGTAGCGACATCGAATATCCCTAACAACAATCAACTACCAATACAACAAATCAACAATGAAACTCCAACGCAATAAATTTAAAAAAAAAAACAATGCAATTATGTTAAAATCCTAACAAATATTAAATACACGATTATTAGAAGCACAATCTCAAGTTCCAACAAATATTTAAAACATAAACATATAATTCTAACATTTTAAAATCCAATACAATTGTTGAAACTCCAAGCCTCCAACATCTCAACAAACTTTTTATGATGAACATATTAAATATTATAGTATTGCATGAAATATAATATTTTCCTAACTATTTATGATGAACATACTAAGTATTACAGTATTGTATAGAATATCTCATTTTATTTTAATTTTCTTGATAATTTATCATAACTTATAGTCCAAAGATGAAAGAAGAATATAAGATTATTATTTATTACATTTGGTTTCAAATTGTTCAAATTTAGTTATGAGTTTTGTATTAAATTATATGAAATATAATATTTTCTTAAACTTTTATGATGAACATATGTATTAAGTTAAAGTATTGTAGTTTGTATATATAATATCTCATTTTATAATAATTTTCATTACCAATTATCATAAATTTTAGTCTAAAGATTAAATAAGAATAGAAGATTATTAATAACATTTGATTTCAAATCGATCAATTTGTAGTTATAATTTAAGTATCTAAACATTATATTATTGTATAGTATATCTCATTCTTTTTAAAATTTTAGATCATTCATCATAACTTTTAGTTTAAAGATTGAAGAAAAATATAATTATTATTTATTATGTTTGATTCCTTTTTTTATTTTTTTTAGTTATAATTTAATTATTATATTATATTAAAGATTATATTTTTTTTGAATTTTTACGATAAACAAATTAAGTATTATATTATTATTGTATAATATATCTAATTTTATTTTAATTGATTTTTTTTAAACATTCTTCGTAACTTTTAGTTTTAAAATTGAAGAAGAATACAGGATTATTATGTATTTAAATAATTTAATATCTTATAATTTATGTGTATATAATTTTATTTTAATTTTTATTGATTATTCCTCTTAACTTTTAATTTTATTGATTAAGAAAAAATAGAAGATTATTATTTATTACATTTAATTTCAAATTATTCATTTTTAGTTATAATTTAGCTATTAAATTAAATTTCAAATTATTGCTAAAGTTTTATGATAAACTTACTAAATATTATATTATTGCATTGTATTATGAATTTTCAATTTTTTTAATAAAAGACATATTAAAATTCGGTATATATCGAATTACGGTGTGCACCGGTATGACGGTATATATCTCCACTTCAATATGTACCGATATGATGGTATATATTTTTATGGCGGTATGTACCGGTATGACGGTAGATGCCTCCACTTCGGTACATACCGTGGTACGGTATTTACCGATATATTACAGTATACAGAACTTTCGGTATACGCCAGTATAATTTAATTTTTAAAAATTCATACCATTATTTTACCGTAAAATTCCGGTAAAGTATCATACCTTACTGAAAAATCGGTATACCGTGAATTTTGGTATATTCAATATTTTTCCAGCACAGTATGGACGGTATTCATCAAATTTGAAATACAGGATCCCATCCCACAGTTGGGACACAGACTTCGAACTAAAGGATATCATCCACTAATCATCAGTCATCAATAATGCAAACATGAATGTAATAAAAAGAAAGATTTTAATTAGTCCCTCAATGGCATGAAAATATATATATATATATATATATATATATATATATATATATATATTTAATTTGATTCAAATGTGCACTACTGCTTCTTGTACAAACATTTGTACTATGTTTATTTATTATAATTTTATTGCTTATTTTATTATATTTTAATGCTAGTTATTTATTTTCGTTTATATTGATTATCTTATTATATTTACAAAAGATCTTTTCATGTTTTTCATTTAAAATATTGATTGTATATGTTTATCTGAATAAATATTGATGAAAAATATAAAAGAGTCATTTTTACACATACTCAGGTCATAAATGATTTCATTATTACCCTTTGTCAGCATTATGATAACACATATTAACGAAACATTATTTGTCATATGCTAATTAATATTGTATTCACTGTGAACATTAATATCATAATGCTAATTAATGTATGTAATATATATACTTATATTGCTAATAGAATTTATTTAATCACAATTATGATTTTATTCCATCCTAAGGTTGCTTGGTAGCCATTTCTTAATGCTGTGAAATGGGAAGCGATTACTCACCAATTCATAGATGCACGCAACAGTAATAACAATTTTTTTTCTTCTTTTTTTTCGATTGGACCATGGGGACAATTATTTTTTGGACATGAACCACGGCGAACGGGCCCTAATCATCATAGTCATCCGAAACCAATCGATTTGATAAAAATAAATAAAAATGCATTGTTGTTTGTTTTAATTAATTCTAGTCCCTCAGTGGTATCACACTCATATATATATATATATATATATATATATATATATATATATATATATATAGGGGTGAGTTAACATATAAATACAGTCATAGTATATACACTACAAAAAAACACGATTTAACGACAGATTTAGTGACGGATAATATTTTATCGTTAAAATAACAACAGATTAACGACGGATTAAGATTTTTTTTATTTAAAGACGGATTATCGATGGATTTTTCCGTCTTTAAGTTAACGACGGAAAAATCCATCGTTACACGTCGTATTTTAATTTTTAAATTTTATTTTTTTATTTTAACGACGGACTAACGACAGATTTTTCCGTCGTTAACTTAGAGACGGAAAAATTCATTGTTAAATATTATTTTGTTATTTTTTTTATTTTTCTATTAATACTTAATTACGAATTTGAAATCATTTTTTTAAAATTTTATTTTTTTTATTTGTTTTATATTTTCTGATTTATTTGATTTTTTAAAATATTTTATATTATATTTTTATATTTTATATTATTTTTTAATATTTTTGATTTCAAATTTTTCAATTTCTAATTAATTACGAATTTGAAATTAATCTTTTTAATATTTTTCTTATTTTACATTTTCAAATTTATTTTATTTATTTTATTTTTTAATATTTTTATTAATTTTAATTTTTCCAATTTATTTTATATTTTTTTATATTTTTATATTTTTTATATTAAATAATGATATACTATAATTATATTTTACAATAAACATATAATATTAAAAATTTTAATAAATATTTAAATCATTGAATAAAATATAATTATTTAATTTAGAAATAAAAATTCAATCAAACTGTGTTTCGTGTGTATATATATATATATGTATATATATATATATTATTCCAATAATTAAACATAAATGTTTAGTAGCTCACATGGTTAGAAGTGCAAGGTGTGAACTCAGAGGTCTGGGGTTCGAATGGGGTTCGAATCTCATTCACGCGCCCAAGGTTTCCATCCGTCGTTAATTCGGTAGTTAAAATAATCAACAATGGTAATTTTATAAATTATTTTAGAAAATACAATACTAATTAAACACATATACACATGCTAAAATCCAACATTTATAATGTTAATAGCAACACACACTGTGCTATTTAATCTAAAATTCAAAAATATGGTGCGGCATTGTGTAATATAGTCATATTATTTTTGAAAATAAAATACTAAAATTTAGCACACATGTTTTAATTTAATATTTATATATTATATAAAAATAGAATAGTGGAGACAATTTAGACATATCATGAGTTAATTTTTGATAATAATTCTTTCTTTTTAACTTTTCAAATTACTCGAGTAGATTCATACATCATCTTAAAATGGAATATTCCAAGCTAATAATCATAAAAAATAATATTTTGTTGGACTAATTGATTAGAAATTGACCAATTAATTACTCAGGTATCCAAAGCATTACAAATCACTAAAATCATAAATTAAGAAAAAGTCTAACCTAATTTTATTACTCAACCGATGCTTGTTGAAAAATCTTTCCTACTAACGGTTGCCTTTCCCTAAAACGCTACGCTACATGTCCCGGTGAGGATGGTTTAGTGGTGGAGTGAGGTTATTTGGAGAACAAAGGTCACGGGTTCGAATCTTCTCAATACCACAGGTCGGGTGTGTGAGTTAAAAAAAAAAAAAAAAAAAAAAAAACGCTACGCTACATTAATATATTTTTCAGGATTTATATATTTTTCATTTTGGGGTCTATTTTCAATTTTTTTAGCGTTAATATTTATTTTGAGGGTTTTATATTTATTTTTAGATTTTATTTTCAATTATTTTAGGGTTAATTTTTCAATATTTAGGGTTTATATTTACTTTTTTTGGATTTATTTTTATTCATTTTAGAATTTATCTTTTAAACTTCTTTTATTTTAGAACAAAAAATCTAAATTTTTACAAAATTATACATTGACGTGAAATTATTACTTTTCCTTCAAAATGAAGAGAAATGAAGTAGCATGTGTGTTGACGGCCATATTCTCCAATTGTGTACGGAAATACATAACGATATGAATCTAAATAATGTAACACTCAAAGTAATATCGTTGTGTAATAGATGATTTTATCCATATTTGTAGTGTTTATACAACATGATTTCTTTCGATTGCCATTTGAAATTTGAACTATTCATGTTTTCGCATTTTTCATATGTTAAATTGTTGCTAAAAATAAATTAGAACATGCATTCATCATATATAGTATTATAGGGATAAATTAGGTAAATTCAATTTTTTAAAATAAGGCTATGATTATATATAGTAGTAGATTTATATGGAAACTTATATATTATATTAGATTTTACATTGTAAATACATATTATATATTATATTATACAATTACTCTTAAATTAAAGTTGTAATGGGGATATAATAGGTATATATATATGTATGTATGTATTATTTTGATTTGGGTATATTCAGTATTTTTCCGATACAGTATAGACGGTATTCACCAAATTTCAAATTCAGGATCCTATCCTGCGGTTGGGACACAAACTTCGAACTGAAGGATCTTATCCACTAATATTCATCAGTCATCAATAATGCAAACATGAATTTAATAAAAAGAAATGTTTTAATTAGTACCTCAATGGCATTACAATATATATATATATATATATATATATATTAAATTTGATTCAAATATGCACTAGTGCTTCTTGTGTAAACATTTACACTATACTTATTTATTATAATTTTATTGCTTATTTTAGGGCAAAGGGCCAAAAAAACATCCAAACTATATGTCGAATCCTATCTAGACATACGAATTATTTTTTAGCCAAAAAACACACCTAAACTATTTAAAAAGAACAATCGGCACTACAAAAAAATCCCGATCTACCCCGTCGCTAGAATTGTATGACCCCGTCGCTAAAGCCTCTAGCGACGGGAACAACCCCGTCGCTAAGTCTGTAGCCGGCTACGGACTTGGGCGACAAGTTTGGAGATGGAATTAACCGTCGCCCACTAGCGACGGGGGGGGGGGGGGGGGGTCGCTGGATCCGTCGCTAAAATTATATAAATTTTAAATATAATTTAAAATTTTGAAATTATTGATGGCCCAGCCCGGGGGCCTGACCCACGAATGAGCCCCTTGACCCGGCCCACACCCAAGCCCGCCGAGAATAATTGTGTACACTACAAGAAAAATCGGATATTCCTACGGACCAGGGCCGCTGGAATCGGCCCAAAATCCATTGGAATTGGGTAATTCCTACCGGCATTCCTGCGGGCCCAGTCCGCAGGAAAAATGGTAGATGGAATTTTCAAAATCCTGCGGAATTCCTGCGGAAAAATTATTCCTGCGGATCTACGCCCGCAGGAATATAAAAAAAATATTTATATTCATTATCTTTAAAGATTAAGGTCTTGTATCACCTAAAATCTACATAAATCTTTTGTGGATTATATTATGTTTAAAACAAAAAAATTAAAAATTTAAAAATAAATACAAATATTCCAATGAAATTTTGGTGCCAAAATAATTGAAATTATAGAGAAATTTAAATTAAGAGAAATAAAAATAATAAAATAATTAAAAAACGATTCCAGCGGGTGTTTCCCTCAGGAATACCCGTTGGAATTTTTTAAGAAATATTTAAAATTTATAAAAAATAAATAATTCATGCGGGAAATGAACCCGCTGGAATATCCGATTTTTTCTTGTAGTGGTATAATATACACCTAAAAGGATTCGAACTTGTGACCTCCTAGAAAGAGGTCCAAGCACTTATCCCTTAAGGAAAGTTCAATTAATGTTATATTAATAGCTTAAACAATATATATACTTATACGATTTTTTCATAATTTATTTTTCTTTATCTCTATAAATTAAAAGTGGTATATTATTATTAATATATTTATATCTATTTGTGCACAAATATATATATATATATATATATATATAATATTGATATTATATTGTATTATATATCTGTATATAAGAACTATAATTTAAGGTGATACTTATTAAGTATCCATGCATACAAAAATTATATCTCTAATATAAATTTAATATGGAGAAAGATTATAAAATTATTTAATTAAATTATTTTAAAATTTATATATATATATATATATATATAAATATCATGGTGAAAATATGGTTAAATAGTCTTACTTTGTGTTTCATACTAAATATCATGATGAATTAAATTAATTTTACTTACATAATAAATAACTATAGTTTATAATTAAAAATTAAAATCCATTATATACTATATTATTTTGAATATTAATTAGAAATTATTTTTTATCATATTGATAACTAATTTGTATGTTTAAGTTATTAAGTTTTAATAAATTATTACGTTATATTCTATATTAAGTGTAAAATAATATAAAATTATAATACAATAATAATTATTATTTAAAAGTACAATTAATTATTAATTAGAAAAAAATTAATTAATTAATTATGAATAATATTTAAAAATAATAAATATGAATTATTAGTTATTAAATATAATGGATACTTAAATATTATATTAGTCACAAAAATTTATTATTACTAATGAGACAATATAAGATAAATTGAACACTTTTAAATAATTAACTAAAAGTCATTAAACTTAAGAAGGTTTGAATTTTTTGACTATTAGGTATTTTTAGTGTATATTTATGTATATATTTTCATAGTATATTTTAGTTTGTTAATGTATAATTGATTTATCTTGTAGTAGTAATTATAATAAATATTATGTTAAGCTTAATACATTTTTTTAAATATGTAATAATATACTAACTAGTTTATTTATGAGAATAGTAATAAAGCTAATTTGTATAGATTTGTATTTAATAAGGAAATAATACAAATTTAAAGATGTGATATTAATAAATGTGTATAGTTGCGATATTATTTTTTCAAAAATTAAAATAAATGAATAAAAATATAAAAATAATTTTAATAGGGAGAATATTTGAACTAGAATAGATTAAAATCATGTTTAATTATTTTAAAAATAATTAAATAAAATTTAAAAAATAAATAAAAAATTAAAAAAAATAAATCTAGCTACGGGGTTCCCGTCGCTAAGTTGTAACTACGGGAATTCCCATCGCTAGATTTATAAAAATAATGATATATTAAAATTTTAAAATCTAGCTACGGGATTTCCCGTTGCTAGAACTAGCTACGGGGAACCCCGTCGCTAGCCCCGTCGCAAGATTTCTCGTCGCTATTCCCGTCGCTAGTGGCGACCCGTGTCAGCCCTGTCACTAGTTCCCATCGCTAGAATGGACTTTTTTTGTAGTGCGGCCCCCTAATCTATTAAAAAAAGAACAAATTGACACTTGAAGTTAACACCATTAGTTTTTTCTATTAATTAAAATGTGTCAAGCTCAATTCTATCACTTATAAATTCTGATTGAACAACTTGAAACCACTGTCAAATAGCCAACACTATGGAGTTTCAAACCCTTTTTTTAATTTCAAAATCCAACATCGAATTGGTATCGAGATTTAAAATTTAATTCGTAACACAAACCCTCATCATCGATATTTCTCCGTGTAATTATTCGTAACACAAACCCTCATCATGGTATGGGCATTTTATTCGTAACAGAAACCCTCATCATGGTATGGGCATTTTATTTAACAGAAAAAGTTAATTGTGTTAAATGAAAAGTGCGAATTTTATATATTTTGAATAGTTGATGAGGCCAATTGTACTTTTTAAATAGATTAAGTGTGTATTTGAGCCAAAAAATAGTTCGTACGTTTAGGTAGGATTGGGCATATAGTTCGGGTGTTTTTTTTGGCTCTTTGCCCCTTATTTTATTGTATTTTAATTCCAGTACTTTATTTTCGTTTATATTGATTATCTTATTATATTTATAAAAGATCTTTTAGGTTTTTTCATTTAAAATACCGATTGCATATGTTTATCAGAATAAATATTGACGAAATATACAAAAGAGTCATTTTTACACATACTTAGATCATAAATGATTTCGTTATACTTTGTCAGCATTATGGTAACACATGTTAACGAAACATTATTTGTCATTTGCTAACTTATGTTGTATTCAATGTGCTAATGAAACCAGGGCCGGCCCATAGGGGTGGCCAGGTGGGCCACCGCCTATGGGCCCCTAAATTATCGGGGCCTCCAATTTTTATTTTTTATTTAATATTATATTTAAAAAATAATAATTTTAAAAATATTTAGTACAAAGCCTAATAAAAAAATATATGTATGATCAATCTATTTGTTTTTTGAGACATTACTATCCGAGTCTAATAATTTGCATTCTTTGAATATTATCAGTAAATTATAGACCAATAACAACAAAATATTTTGTATCATATTTAAAATAATAAAGTCTATTTACATGTTGTCTTTTTATCTCAAAATTTAGGAAGAAAATAACACTGAATTGATTACACTTTTTTAAAATTTAGAATGAAAACAATACTGAATTTTTTTCAAAATGCTCGTAAAAAATATATATACAAGGGTCCCTCATTTTTATTTTTCCATGGACCCCCGAAATTTAAGAGTCGGCCCTGAATGAAACATAATATCATAATGCCAATTAATGTAATATATGTACTTATATTGCTAATAAAATTTATTTAATCTCAATTATGATTTTATTTCATACTCATGTTGCTTGGTAGCCATTTCTTATTTGCAATACTAATAAACTTTAATGATCTCTTAATATGCATGCTAATGCTGTGAAATGGGAAGCGATTATTCATCAATTTATAGATGCACGCAATAGTTTAGTTATAAGTATAACTACGTTTTTTTTTTCTTTTTTCTTCTTTTTTTTCGATTAGACCATGGGGACAATTATTTTTTGGACATGAACCACGGCGAACGGGCCCTAATCATCAACATCATAGTCATCCGAAACCAATCGAATTAATAAAAATAAATAAAAATGCATTGTTGTTTGTTTTAATTAATTATAGTTCGTCAGTGGTATCACAACTCATATACATACAGGGATGGGTTAACATGTAAATATAGTCATAATGTATAAATTATATATGTACAAATCTCAATCATTCATTATTATTGAAGAGAGTGGTAATTTTGTGATTATTTTAGAAAATACAATGCTAATTAAACATATATACACATCCTAAAATTCAACATTTATAATGTTAATAGCAACACACATGTAACATCCTAAATTTAAAATGTTACTCTTTCTATTCTTTAAAACGGAAAATTATTAACAAAAATAGCAGTTCATTTAATTTTTTTTTTATATAATTATGCTAGAAATTCCAAGTAGGAAAATAGACCACAATATTTATATTTTCAGAAATTTATATTCTTAGATAAAAAATACCCACATTTCATAAACTCCAAAAATAATCCTAGATCATTTTGAAAAGTAACTCATAAGTTCTAAAATATAAAATTCAAACTTGAAACATTCATAAAACCATAAAATTCAACCACTACATTAAGTTAGTAAACACCACTAACAAACACAAATACTAAATTCAAAATAATTTACTTTAAGATACAAGTGCAATAGTTAAGGACAAGTAACTAAAATGTCTAGAGAAGATCCACCCCCCATTTCCTTCACGCCGCTCTACAATCATTGACCTGAAAATATTTAAAAAATGTGGGATGAGCACTCTTAAAACGTACTCAGTGGTGGGGGATCATGAGCATTTCTTTCTATTTATCCAAATGAATTTGAATCGCAGGAATAATGGATTTAGGGTACTCTTCTTCTGATTCTAGAATACATCTTGAACTATGCATAGGACATATTCTGGTGCGTATAAAACGCTTCTGTGCGTATAAAACGCTATTCTGATCTGATGCGTATAAAACGCTATCCACATTCCATCTACGACAATTCAAGTTGGATTAAAAACATTTCTTACTCAAAGAGCATATAACATATACTTTTATTTTGAAGATAATAATTTCACCCACCTGATAACAGAGACCACGTAAAATCGAGCAGAGAATCACACAGTGGACAAGGATCCTAATTGCGCCGCACCTAGTATTAAAATAATATCAATTAAATCATTTGTGTCAAATTATTATCTATTAAATATGAAATTTATAGATTTTAGGACTAAATAAATTCTAAATTATGTGCTTGATCAAGTTTATCTAATTCCAATACACCATCATTTAATACATAAATTACTAAATCAATCCGAAAGAATAAAAATTGAATAAAATAATTTTCCTTGTTTATAAGTTTGTTTAGCTAACTGTAAAGTCAACTTGATTATTAATTAAGTTTAGAAATTACATAATATAACCATAAGTATTCATGTATATATTTTAATCCTCAAATATTTTTGAAGCTTTACTTAGTAGATTAAATAAATCATGATGTAGCACACTAATGAAATTATCTTAACAACTAATGATAACATGAGTCAGAAAGTATATCCTAATTAATTTTATTATAAAAGAAAAGAAGCATAAATAATAACTAAGGTATTAAGATTTATGATTTGCTATATAAGTTCTGAAATAATTTAGAATTTGTGATTCAAATACACAAACTATATTATTATTATTTACATTAAAGATCAAATTACCACCATAAAATATATAAGATAAAAATTAAACTAGATTTGGAAACTAACCCTTTTTTGTGTTGTATCTCCGGCTCACCAACGTGTATAACTTTTATTTCTTAGCCATCTTACAAAATTTGTAGTGAATATATTGATTGATACGTAAAGATGGATTAATAGATGTGTATATATATAGATCCACTACCACTGCCTCATTTCTTTCTAATCCTATCATCAACTATACTACATTGAATTTTAAAGAATAAAATATTGAATAAGTTGGTTAGTTTTCTTTTACAAGTTGATGCATTTTCGAACTATCTAGTCAATATATATATATATATATATATAGTTATCTAATTAATGACCAACTACTATAGCTCTTGCATATCCAAAATTGTTTTAAAATCTAATGTACGCTCACACATATAGTAATAATAAATTTATTACACCTCATCACTTTTCTTTTTACTGACAATATTACCTAAAGCCAAGTGTCCTATGTGGAGGCATGACAAGTTGTTTGCATTATGATTAATAGCATTTTCAAATATATTAACTTGTACCTTTATCTCAATTACTAGGTGTGTGTACATCAATTATGTACAACTCATCTCAAGAAGTAGGACACATGTATTCATTATCACTATTTATTACTATTGTAATTATCTTTCCTAAGTATTTTTATTTTATATTATTAGATCCCACACCTAATATAGTTGAAATTCTTATCATTTATTCTTCTTCTTATCTTAATGTCTTTGATATTATTATTATTATTATTATTATTATTATTATTATTTTGCAATGAATTAATCTAATGTGTAGATATATATATATATATACACGACGTAACATATATAATTAATCATAAGTGATTTATGTAATCAAAATAAAAGTATAATCTTAACTTATATAACTTTTATCTAAATAAACAAGACTAAAAATATTATAAGGCTAAAACTAAAATTTTAAAACCCAAATAATAATTACAAATATTCTTGATAGTAGGGGCGCAACTTCGGACTCCCTCAAGTCCAACTAATTCTATTGAGCATTATTAAATAAATAAATAAATAAATAAATAAAAACTCAATTTTTTTTAGAATCAAATAATTTCCATGGTTCTAAATCACGTAGAAGTGGGATGTTACAATCCTACCCACCTAAAAAAAATTTCGTCCTCGAAATTTATCTTACAGGTGTCCTAAAGATGGGTACTTAGCTAGAATCTTTTCCTACGCTTCCAAGTTGCTTCTTCCTTCCCATGTCTACTCCACTGCACTCTGATTAGTGAAGCTTGTCTATTTCTCAGCTTGTGGGTCTTCCTATGAAGAATAGCGATAGACTCCTCATCATAGGTCAGGTCTTTGTTGAGTTGTATTTCCATATGGTTGATGGTGTGATTGGATCGTTCATGCAAATACTTCCTTAGCATCATGAAAGACATCATGCACTAATGACAACCTGGGTGGTAGAACTAAACGATAAGCCACATCACCAATTTGTTCTAAAATTTTAAAAGGCCTGATAAGACGAGGTCTCAACTTTCCTTTCTTCCCGAATCTTATACCTCCTTCATAGGAGAGACTTTCAAAAACACTTTGTCCCCTACCTCAAAATGCAAATCTTTTCTCCTTTTGTTGGCGTACGATCTTTGTCGATCTTGAACAACTTTAATATTACCTCGAATCTTCTCCATTGCTTCCACCGTTCTTTCAACTATTTCGAGACCTAAAATTTTTCCCTCTCCAACTTCATCCCAATACATCAATGATCTATATTGTCCTCCGTATAGGGCTTCATATGGAGCTATGTGAATGCTAGAGATGAAACTATTGTTATAAGAAAATTCTACTAATGGTAAATGTGTCTCCCACCTACCTCCTAAATCCATGACGCAAGTCCGCAACATATCTTCCAACGTCTGTATAGTTCTTTCCGATCGACCATCTGTCTGAGGATGATATGCAGTTGAAAACTTTAGCTTCGTACCCAAAGTTGCATGTAAGCTCGTCCAAAATCTCGATGTGAAACGAGGATCTTGATCCAATATTATAGAGACTGGGACTCCATGTAATCGGACTACTTCTCGAATGTATAGTTGAGCGAATTGATCCATGGTAAACGACATTCTTACAAGTAAAAAGTGAGCCGACTTTGTCAATCGATCAATTATAACCCAAATCGCATCATGATTCTTCACAGTTTTGGGAAGTCTGACCACAAAGTCCATTGTAATATGCTCCCACTTTCATTCTGGTATTTCCAAAGGATTCAACAATCTTGGTTGTCTTTGGTGCTCTTCTTTTACTTGCTGATAGGTTAAACATCGTGCAACGTAATCCGCAAATGATCTCTTCATGCCAAACCACCAGAAACTTTTTTTTTAAGTCTTAATACATCTTAGTACATCCAGGATGTGCTATGTAAGGCGTTCGATGTGCTTCATCCAAAATTTCTCTCATTATCTCATTTTTCTGCACACAAATTCCACCCTTAAAGAGTAGAGTCCTACCTAATGATGTCGTAAATCCTTTAGAATTGTCTGCATTTCTCTTGCTCGCATCTTTTCTAGAAAACCTTCTTCCCTTTGTGCGACTCTAATTCTATCTCGTAGCGTCGGTTGAACTACTAATGCTGCAATTATAGCATTATTTTCTTTTGGTGTGGACACAACCTTGAGACTTAACTTCTCAAAATCCTTAATCAACTCTTCTTGTTGTGTGATTTTCTTTGTGGGATTCACTTTCTTTCGACTAAGTGCGTCAGCCACAATGTTGGCTTTTCCGGAGTGATACATGATCGTGCAGTCGTAGTCTTTAACTAGTTCCAACCACTTTTTTTTGCCTCATATTCAATTTCTTCCGAGTGAAGAAATATTTAAGACTTTTATGATCCATGTAATTCTCACACTTAACTCCATAGAGATAATGTCTCTGAATCTTCAATGCATGCACAACAACGACTAATTCTAAATCATGAGTGGGATAATTTAACTCATAAGGCTTCAATTGTCTAGAAGTGTAACTAGCCACCTTTCCCTGTTGCATTAAGACACATCCTAGTCTTTGTTTTGATGCGTCACTGTAAATCACGAATCTCTTAGATCCATCAGGGATGGTCAATACTGGGGTCGTTACCTGTATTCATTTCAACTTCTAAAAACTCTACTCGCATGTTTTTATCCACTCAAAAGGTACCGCTTTTGTGTCAGCAAATGGTTCTAGAGAACCTTTTAATAAACGTCTGGTATCATCCTACCAATCTTAGAAAAATCCTTCCATTTCCCATACTGGGTAGATGACTCCAGTTGCTGAGTTGCTGACAACTTCTATCTTTGTCGAATTTATTTTATTACCTTTAATGGTGACTATATATTCAAGAAATGCCACTTGATCCGGTCAAAACTCACACTTCTTGAACTGAGTATACGATTTCTCTTTCCTTAGAGTTTCCAGCACAACTCTCAAGTGTGCTTCGTGTTGCTCTTGTTCCTTTTAGTACATCAAAATGCTGTCAATGAACACAAAGACTAATCGATCTAAGTAGGGATGACATCCTGGGTTCATTAGAATTATGAACACGTCTGGTGCATTAGACAGCCTCAAAGGATTAACCACAAATTCCTAGTGGCCGTATCTCGTACTAAGGCTGTCTTAAGAATATCATCTTCCTTCACCTTCTAATGATGACATCCTAATCTCAGATCTTTCTTTAAGAATATGATTGCCTCTCTAAGTTGATCAAATAAATCATCGATTCTCGACAAACGATACTTATTCTTTATTGAGAGACGATTTAGATCTCGATAATCTATGTACATCCTTATACTGGAATCTTTCTTCTTCATAAACAGAATCGGGGATTCCTATACTGAAACGCTCGATCGAATATACCCGAACTTTACTTAGATATTGGTGGAAATCAAGGTATTTTCTTAGCAAACACAACTGCGAAACATGTCTATTCTGTTGGCGTCGTGTCGATAATAATTGCCAAGAATTCATATCATCTTCAATATCTTCACCACTTTCATTGCCGATATGATTTCTATTTCGATTTAACTTAGCTACATGGAAGATAAACTCTTTCTCGTCCGATTTTTGAAATAATACTGCTCAATCATGACAACGTATTGTCGCAAAACTGCTACTAAACTAGTCTATTCCCATGATTAAATCGAATTCTCATATTTCTAGAGCATACTGGTCAACTACAAACTCCTTTCGTCCAAAGTCAAATCTAACGTCTTTAACAATCCTATAAGTTCTTAAGGTCTTTCCTGCAGGAATTTCTAATGTCAAGGGTTGAGGTTTCTAAATTCTTTGTGTCTAATTAGGGAAATATCAGTGGGAGAAGATTCAATGTTCATTCTAAATTTCGAGGACTAAAATAATTTCTTTCTCATTCATCAAATGCATTTAAACATAATAAAACTTTTCTGCATAAATCACTTCTCAACATTTCTCACCATTCACATAATATCTGAAATATTCTTAATGCTCACCACATTAAATAACTTTGCAAAATAAATAAATTAAGCAAAGTACCTTGTAGCAGGAGCACGTGGCAGAAATGGGTGGCGTACTATAAAATCAAACAATATAAATCCTCTCAAACACATTGAGTCTACAGGAAAGTAGACCCGCGCTGATACCACAAAATGTAACATCCTAAATATAAAATGTTACTCTTTCTATTCTTTAAAACGGAAAATTATTAACAAAAATAGCAGTTCATTTAATTTTTTTTTTTATATAATTATGCTAGAAATTCCAAGTAGGAAAATAGACCACAATATTTATATTTTCAGAAATTTATATTCTTAGATAAAAAATACCCACATTTCATAAACTCCAAAAATAATCCTAGATCATTTTGAAAAGTAACTCATAAGTTCTAAAATATAAAATTCAAACTTGAAACATTCATAAAACCATAAAATTCAACCACTACATTAAGTTAGTAAACACCACTAACAAACACAAATACTAAATTCAAAATAATTTACTTTAAGATACAAGTGCAATAGTTAAGGACAAGTAACTAAAATGTCTAGAGAAGATCCACCCCCCATTTCCTTCACGCCGCTCTACAATCATTGACCTGAAAATATTTAAAAAATGTGGGATGAGCACTCTTAAAACGTACTCAGTGGTGGGGGATCATGAGCATTTCTTTCTATTTATCCAAATGAATTTGAATCGTAGGAATAATGGATTTAGGGTACTCTTCTTCTGATTCTAGAATACATCTTGAACTATGCATAGGACATATTCTGGTGCGTATAAAACGCTTCTGTGCGTATAAAACGCTATTCTGATCTGATGCGTATAAAACGCTATCCACATTCCATCTACGACAATTCAAGTTGGATTAAAAACATTTCTGACTCAAAGAGCATATAACATATACTTTTATTTTGAAGATAATAATTTCACCCACCTGATAACAGAGACCACGTAAAATCGAGCAGAGAATCACACAGTGGACAAGGATCCTAATTGCGCCGCACCTAGTATTAAAATAATATCAATTAAATCATTTGTGTCAAATTATTATCTATTAAATATGAAATTTATAGATTTTAGGACTAAATAAATTCTAAATTATGTGCTTGATCAAGTTTATCTAATTCCAATACACCATCATTCAATACATAAATTACTAAATCAATCCGAAAGAATAAAAATTGAATAAAATAATTTTCCTTGTTTATAAGTTTGTTTAGCTAACTGTAAAGTCAACTTGATTATTAATTAAGTTTAGAAATTACATAATATAACCATAAGTATTCATGTATATATTTTAATCCTCAAATATTTTTGAAGCTTTACTTAGTAGATTAAATAAATCATGATGTAGCATACTAATGAAATTATCTTAACAACTAATGATAACATGAGTCAGAAAGTATATCCTAATTAATTTTATTATAAAAGAAAAGAAGCATAAATAATAACTAAGGTATTAAGATTTATGATTTGCTATATAAGTTCTGAAATAATTTAGAATTTGTGATTCAAATACACAAACTATATTATTATTATTTACATTAAAGATCAAATTACCACCATAAAATATATAAGATAAAAATTAAACTAGATTTGGAAACTAACCCTTTTTTGTGTTGTATCTCCGGCTCACCAACGTGTATAACTTTTATTTCTTAGCCATCTTACAAAATTTGTAGTGAATATATTGATTGATACGTAAAGATGGATTAATAGATGTGTATATATATAGATCCACTACCACTGCCTCATTTCTTTCTAATCCTATCATCAATTATACTACATTGAATTTTAAAGAATAAAATATTGAATAAGTCGGTTAGTTTTCTTTTACAAGTTGATGCATTTTCGAACTATCTAGTCAATATATATATATATATATATATATATAGTTATCTAATTAATGACCAACTACTATAGCTCTTGCATATCCAAAATTGTTTTAAAATCTAATGTACACTCACACATATAGTAATAATAAATTTATTACACCTCATCACTTTTCTTTTTACTGACAATATTACCTAAAGCCAAGTGTCCTATGTGGAGGCATGACAAGTTGTTTGCATTATGATTAATAGCATTTTCAAATATATTAACTTGTACCTTTATCTCAATTACTAGGTGTGTGTACATCAATTATGTACAACTCATCTCAAGAAGTAGGACACATGTATTCATTATCACTATTTATTACTATTGTAATTATATATCTTTCCTAAGTATTTTTATTTTATATTATTAAATCCCACACCTAATATAGTTGAAATTCTTATCATTTATTCTTCTTCTTATCTTAATGTCTTTGATATTATTATTATTATTATTATTATTATTATTATTATTATTATTTTGCAATGAATTAATCTAATGTGTAGATATATATATATACACGACTTAACATATATAATTAATCATAAGTGATTTATGTAATCAAAATAAAAGTATAATCTTAACTTATATAACTTTTATCTAAATAAACAAGACTAAAAATATTATAAGGCTAAAACTAAAATTTTAAAACCCAAATAATAATTACAAATATTCTTGATAGTAGGGGCGCAACTTCGGACTCCCTCAAGTCCAACTAATTCTATTGAGCATTATTAAATAAATAAATAAATAAATAAAAACTCAATTTTTTTTTAGAATCAAATAATTTCCATGGTTCTAAATCACGTAGAAGTGGGATGTTACAACACACTATGCTATTTAATCTAAAATTCAAAAATATGGTGCGGGCATTATGTAATATATATAGCAATATTATTTTTGAAAATGAAATACTAAAATTTAGCACACATGTTTTAATTTAACATCTATATATTATATGAAAATAGAATAGTGGAGACAATTTTGACATATCACATGGAGTTAATTTTTGATAAATAATTCTTTCTTTTTAACTTTTCAAATTACCCGAGTAGATTCATACATCATCTCAAAATGGAATATTCCAAGCTAATAATCATAAGAAATAATATTTCGTTGGACTAATATATATATATATATATATATGTATATGCACGTATGTATATATATTATTTTGATTTGGGCACAGCAAGAATTCCAATTGATATACTAAATTATATATAAAACAAATACAAAATTTCCCTATGAATTAACATATAATATTTTCAATTACATCTATATATAATGATAGATATAATACAAAAGATAATAGATTATTAATAGAAATGATTACAACATCAAATATATTATCTGATACAAACTGCTCCATTCCACACACACAGCATGTAACACATTTTAATATGATTATCACTCTAACAAAGCAAATAGGTAAATAAAAGGATGGATCATATGGCCATTTTATTCAACAGTTTGTTACATTGCATGCAGCATGCATATATATAATCAAATTCAAATGAGTATAGGATCGACATAAAGAGCAGCAATCAATGGCCCCAAATACTTCTCTGGATCGGTATATCCATCTTCTTTGTTGTTGTAAGTGACCTCAGCAGCACCTCCATAGTTGAGAAGTTGCTGAATCAATTCATTGGGCGCAGACCTCCCCCCGGCCTTCACCCACTCCTCAGTCATATCCTTCCATCCATCCTCCACGAGTTCCACAAATTGGGAAAGGGCCTCCTGCTTCGATACACCTTTATCATTCATGTAGCAATCCACCACTGTCGGAAGTTTTCCTTCCCTGTTCTCACGCTTCATATATATGAAATTATATTATCCAATTATTTTATTTATGATCATGTGCATATATATATATATATATCCTATTTGGTACATAGAATTGAAGCAAATTTGTACATATACTTTTCTATTTGGCATGCAAGAAAAAAAATGAAATTATATTTGTGTAGTAGTAATAGTACTTACTTCATGGCTACCTAAATCTTCTAGGGTTCGACCCATCTTGGCAGTGGATATTACGATTTTGGGTTCACTCAGCAACCATTGAACTACTTCTTCTGTAACAGACTTCATGCCCGGGACGAAAGCCATGAACATGACATATATACAGCTCGTAAACACAGAATTCGTCATATACTCTTCAAAAGGAGGCATTTGTCGTTCCATGATCCACTTCTGCTCTTGGTTATAAGCCCTACCAAGTTGTTTCACCTAGAATATAGCTTTGTGATTTAGGTGTACATTTTTGTGATGATGCTAGCTATAATTAGTTGCCTAATATAATAACATAAAGCAAGAACTGTAATATTAACAAAATATTTTACTATACATATTTTTTTTGTTTCCAAATATAATTTCTAACCAGTTTATAGATTGTAAGAACTATTCTTCTTGAATTTAAAAAATGAGGGGCAAATTGGTAGGCTATATAAAAGTAGGCTTTACCGTTTCTCGGTAGTAAGGGACTGCAAATGATTTTCCTAGTTTTTCTGCGTCACGTTCAAAATCTTCATATATACTCATAATGAATCTATAAACAACTTTCATGAAATCAGGGAGTACATCAATCTCATCCAAATTCCACCTGAGAAAAATTCCAAGTATTTTGTTAAGTACTTACACATTAATAACTAGCATGCGTGTCTGTGTCTATAGGAAGATGATTATATATATATATATATATATATATCAAGTTGAAAATGTAAAAAAAAAAAAAACATATATGTATTGTTGTTTAATTAAAGAGACATGAAAAATACTATTTTTAATGAATTGTGATGACGTGTACCTCTCCAAAATGTGAGTAAAAAGATCATCTTCCTCAAGAGTAGCATAATTATCGTATGTGTCATCCATAATAGAAACCATTTGCATGTTTTTAGCGAGTGCTATTCGAACATAAGAGTATTGAGGTTCGTAGCGAAACACAGTGCCCCAAAGATAACACTCAACCAGTCTGTCTCTTGCATATGGCAATTTCGTCTTTAGCTCAAATTTCTCCCACCACCTTTATTAATTTGCAAAACCACCAAAACCATTCATAATTTACAATTAATTAATGAAATTATATATAATATGAAATGAAATAGTACTACTAGCTACTTAATTCCATTTCTTGATTACTACCTCGTGAGTTCGGCCAATTCTTTCCTGTAGATGTTCTGCAAGAAATTGAAATTCAATTTGGCTAATTTGACAAGAAATTCTTCCGTTGAGGCGTCTCTTCCATAGACAGAAATGTAAAAACGAACATTCAAGAGTGGAAGACCCTTATGAATGGAGCGTTTCAGAGCTTGCTCCACTTTCTCTTTAATGGGGGACTCTAAATTTGGTAACAAACGAGTCAAGTGATGAACTGTGAATGCAACAGCATCATCTAAAACATTTTCGTTGCGAATCCGCGCATGAGCTGCCTCGTACAAACTCAAGAGCCCCTCAACATCGCTGCTGAGGCTTTCTTTCCATTTGCTGTCTTTGCCAATAAATTTGTCGAAAACATCTGTTTCATTCACGTCATCATATCATGCAAATGTTTTCAGTTTATTCAAATTTAACACATCTCCTAAGATAGGATATTACTCATAATATGAGACGATTGTGATAGAATTATAATAATTGAGACTTACTGCAAGAATTTATTAAATATAATATAATATATGTGATAGTCAGATAGTGAAAGTATTATCATTCATAATTGAGAGAGAAGACTAGCTATAGAAAAGTGGAGTATACATACTGCAAGAAACGTGATATTGATGTTGTCTGAGCAAACGAAATCGAAGTGCAGTAGTGAACAAGTCGTAGTCTTGTTCGCCCTCAATAGAGTCATACACTTGTTTGAGCTTGTTTTCGATTTCTGTCTCAAAATGATATGCCAGACCCAAACGCTCAAATTTGTCGATCAATATCATTAGTTTTGTAGACGCTGCAGCCAATAGCATACGTCTTGCTTCTTTCTTCAATGCTTCCATTTCCTTACTATACTTCTCCTGCACATGCACGTACAGACAATATATATTATATATATTGTTTACTAACTCTGAAAATTAAAATTCAACTTGACAAAATCTAAACGGGACAAGTTAAGGCTACTAATTATTAATATGTCACAAGAGTAATATATAACCAAATTAAATCTGAAGAAACAATTTCTTTATAAAACAAAAAATTACAAATGTAAGTACGTAAAATAAATAGATATACATACATCATATATAAGAATATGGATATACATACCTGATTGTCGAAAGTAAAGGTGGAGAAAATATCACCCCACATGCTTGGCTTGTAAGTGAGGGTCGGCGGGCGGAGATTCCTCACGTTGCTTGGAATAGCAGTGACGATGGTAGCAGTAGCCATCGCTAAACTTAGCTCTCTTTCTGCTGCTTAATTAATTTAATGCTTGCTAATGCTGTGAAATACAAATTCCATTCACGCACCAATTTATAGACGCATAAGTTTAGTCATAACATTTAAAATTATATTATTTTAATATATGTGCATTTACTAAAATCGGCATGCAGACATGAACCACGTCGACGTCCCTAATCGACGTACGTACTCCTCATAGTGCTATTTAATAAATAAAATATTTTGCCGTGTTTGTTTAATTTAATCCCGATGCGGAGTTGTGCTTCAAGCTTAATTAATTTGTTTGCCCACAATTGTACGAAAATGATACAATATCAAATCAAATCCTTTAGCCCACTTTATTTATCTCACTTGGTGTTCTATTATGAATTTTATTATTTTTTCTTCCATACTTTATACAATTCAATTTCTTTTGATTTAATCTAAATTTTATAATTATACATTATTTATGATTTATTCCACTCAAATGTGGTTTATAACTTTTATTAGTATTAAATTAATTTTAATTTTTAGTTAATATATATCGACTATAGAGGATTGAATATTTCTTAATTTAAGATATATAATTTTTTAAATTTTCAAATCTTAATTAGTAATAAATATTAATTATGATTGATAATTAAAATATAATATATACATTATATTTCGATAACAAAGTCTTGGGGATCTCTATCTCATTAGTTTATGCAATATTAGTAAACAAACGATGAATCTCATATATTAATTTATGCACAAATTTGGGCATACCAATCAACTAGATCTTTATCCTATAATATTATATAAAAGGAAATTACGGCTGTAGGGTAGCGCAGGGAAGAAAGTGGTGAATCATGTGATCGTTGATAAATTTATTTATAAATAAATAGGACTGCATCCTGCAAATAAACTATATTTATACGTAATATATAAAACAAAAAAATATGTTATATCACAATTTTGAGTTTACCTTTCTATTTGTTTATGGGGAAAAATGTAATCATCTATTCTATATCTATATCTATACCTATATCTGTATAATATATAATTAGAAAATTTTCATTTTCCAGCCTAAACGAAATTCTGGATTTAGAAATTATAATAATATTAAGTAATATATATATATATATATATATATATATATAGAGAGAGAGAGAGAGAGAGAGAGATTTGATATGCTGGGCAACTCATATGAGCGCCCAGCGTGAGCGGCTGTCCACCTAAAAATATCATCGCTTTTTTTATTTTTATTTCCTTATTTTTCTCTTATTTTGATTGTGCGTCTTTTCTTTTTCAATTACAATTTCTTTCTTTCTTCCTGTACTGAGATTCTTCGTGCTTTTTTTTTCTCAATTGCCCATTTCCTCGAAATTAAATCTACTATCTTTTATTCTTCTCAATCCCAAATCTCATATATTAATTTATGCACAAATTTGGGCATACCAATCAACTAGATCTTTATCCTATAATATTATATAAAAGGAAATTACGGCTGTAGGGTAGCGCAGGGAAGAAAGTGGTGAATCATGTGATCGTTGATAAATTTATTTATAAATAAATAGGACTGCATCCTGCAAATAAATTATATTTATACGTAATATATAAAACAAAAAAATATGTTATATCACAATTTTGAGTTTACCTTTCTATTTGTTTATGGGGAAAAATGTAATCATCTATTCTATATCTATATCTATACCTATATCTGTATAATATATAATTAGAAAATTTTCATTTTCCAGCCTAAACGAAATTCTGGATTTAGAAATTATAATAATATTAAGTAATATATATATATATATATATATATATATATATATAGAGAGAGAGAGATTTGATATGCTGGGCAACTCATATGAGCGCCCAGCGTGAGCGGCTGTCCACCTAAGAATATCATCGCTTTTTTTATTTTTATTTCCTTATTTTTCTCTTATTTTGATTGTGCGTCTTTTCTTTTTCAATTACAATTTCTTTCTTTCTTCCTGTACTGAGATTCTTCGTGCTTTTTTTTTCTCAATTGCCCATTTCCTCGAAATTCAATCTACTATCTTTTATTCTTCTCAATCCCAAATCTCCCTCCAAGTTCAACGTCTTTTCATTTTGTTAATTTCTTTTTATTCCATTGATTTTTTTTTTCTTCTTCATGCGTTTTCCGGTCTTACATCCTTCATCAGCATTCTTGTTTGAGAGAGTGAAGGGGTGAGACATTCGTAAGAATCAATGAAGAAAACATAATTTTTTTGGATATTATTAATCTAAATCTAAAAGTTCTAGTTTTACGCTGTTTATACACAAACAATAGATTTTTCTATTGTAAATATCCTATAATGAGTCGTCGGTGAAGAAGACGTAACAAGTAAACGCAGAAATGATTATCAACTAACACATTCTAGGCACAAGATACATATGTTTCACATCAAAAGAAAAGGACGAAACGAAGGGGTGAGCCCCAAATTATTGAAAATTAAAGGTAAACTATGGAAACATGTGTTTCCTTTCTCTGAAAATTTAATATTGAAGATTAGGGGAATGAATTTCCGTCTTTCTTGATGTATTTATCCTTCAATTTTAATAAAATATGTAAATTAATTGAGACACTGCACCATCACCAAAAAGATTTTTGTTTCTGGTATGCCCATCCAAATCCGATATATGTGATAGAACATTTTCTTCAATAATACATCAATGAAAATACTAAATGTTTCCTCTAAAAATAAATATACTAAATTTGGATTCCAAGGAACTGAATTGAAATAAGTGATCAACGAAGACAACCGAAAGATGAATATATCGGTGATTGACATAAACGCATTTGAAAAAAGAAGAATTGAATGCAGGGAGAAAAAAATGAAATCTTGGATCTATGGTTAATCATTTTCACAATATAAAAAGTTGGAGTGGTTATCTAAATTACGTTAGGAACAGCAAGGAGTATAAGCAACATTGCATGCCAGAAAAAGCACACACACGATCGAGTGACGGCGCAATGAAGAACACTCAGACGAGAATATATTGACACAACGATGCATGAAAAGAAAAAAAAAATCATGCATGAAATCGAGATTAAGCAAAAGAAAAGATGTAGAAGTGAGAGGAAATTGGAATATTTGAGAAACGCAGAACTAGAATTAAGAGAAAATTAACAAAAAATAAGGAAATAAAAATTAAAAAAAAAAGGATGATTTTCATAGGTGGACAGCCGCTCACGCTGGGCGCTCATATGAGTCACCCAACATATCAAATCTCTCTCTCTCTCTCTCTATATATATATATATATATATATATATATATATATATAAACTAGTTAATTTATTGGTTGGGAATCATTATAAGAAACTAGGAACTATCTATATATAATTATATAGATTATATTTCGAAAATACTTCAGCATATATAATAATATACTCCTAATATAAATTATTTATACTTATATATTGCAAGTGAAAATCAATATACACAAATACTGGATTAAATCTTCTGCTACATTTAGTGCAACACTTGGTGCTACACTATTAAATTTATAAATTTTTCTTCAATTTTTCATTCAATTTTAATTTATCGTGCTTTAGTTTAATTTTACACTTATTAATCAGGGTTTATCCCTACCCAATTAGTGTTTGTAATTATTTTTTACGAAGTAATCAAATATTAATTAGAAAATGAAATTTAATATTAAAAAAATAATTATATACCATAATTGGGTAGAATAAACCCTAATTAATAAGTGTAAAATTAAACTAAAACACAATAAATTAAAGTTGAATGAAAAATTGAAAAAAATTAATAAATTTAATTATGCAGTACCAAGTGTTGCACTAAGTGTAGCAGAGGATTTCACCCGCACAAATACAATAAATCCATAAAAATCGTGGATATTACTACTTCTCAAAATAAAAATAGTTAAATTAATATATACGATAGTTATGTAATTATTTTAATTTAATTTAGATTAATATATATGAATCACTTTAATTACACAACTATCAACATATTCATACTCTCTAAAAACGATAATATGGTCTTTTACACATAAAATAAATATGGAGAGATCCATTAGTCAATATAAATGTAAGTATCTTATAAATAAACATTGCATCAAAATATACCAGAGAAAAGAATGTGCAAAGTAAACATGCATTGTCTGTAAAAGGATTCCAAAAGCACTGATAATTAATTTGAAAATGATATTCAAATGGTGTAGAACTTAAAGTCTCGATTAGTATAATTGCAAGCCTACAATTGCATCTTTGTTGTAAGAAAGACAAGAAAACGTTGAATAAAAGTAGAATTACTGATCAGTATTTGGGGTTGCGGCACTCTTTCATCCATACCCATAGGCAGTAGAATTACTGACCAGTATTTGGGCGGGCTATATCCTATATAACATTTGAATTATTTTTTTTAATAATAACATTTCATGTTATCATTTATGAAATATAGTTAACATATATGTTAAAAATAATTATAATTAAAATATATTCGAATTCTTTTAATATAAAATGTATGACTAATAGTATAAAATATAGGATTTGTTAATATTTAACCAGTTCACTTAAATTTATTTTTAATGAATAAAATTGTTGAATTTACTTTCTGTACTTTCCAAAAAAAATAATATATAAAGTAAAAATACTAAAATAATTCATTAACTAATTTCTAAATATAAAGGTTTAAGCTAAATGGAAAATATAAAATGATGCATTAAATAATCTTTAATTACTCATACACAGCCATTTTAATTAACACATATAAATACAACGGGAAGAACCGTTGTATGAGCAAATACATAGATCGATATACAACCGTTTGCTCAACCGTTGTTTTATAATAGTTGTCTAATCTCATTAATACCACGCATAATTACAATAGTTGTGTTGGAACTGTTGTCTTATATATAAAAGGCTGACATAAATACCACGGTTTTTTCACAAAACATTGTGAAACTCAAAATGATATACTACTAGAAAATAAGCTTTTTATGACACCTAAAAATGTAGTATGAAATTAGTTGTACCCACATTTAAGTTATCACTACACTTCATATAATTGTCGGCAATTCAAATGTAAGGATAGATCAAATGCCGCATTAGGTTCCTTATTCCCACAGTTTGTAGTGTGATAAGAGATAATCTGTAACATAATTTGCAAGTGTCATCAAAGTCAATCTATTCCTACATCTAAAATTATTTATATTGACATTTAATATGCCTAGGTAGATCGCTTTTCATTCTTCTTTAGTGTCGTATGAAGCTTCCAGCATGTATAATATTGACATTTTATATTTTAATTTGAATTTTAATTATGCTAATTTGTATATATTTCTTTTTCATAATATCAAATGGCTATTAAAAAGTCGTTCAATTAGAATAAATAGAAATTGTGAACAAAATATGTACTCAAGTGCAAAAATAGATAAAAAAATGTTTTTATTCATATATAAAGTCATAATAAACAACTCAACAATATCTCTTATCCAACATATTCTAGCAATTCTAATGCATAAATTTATTTCCATAAATTATTTTCTTGAAAACTACAAATGAAAGCTTATCCAAGCTCTAAACCAATCTGATGCACGCAATGCTCAGTAACAAGACTCGTCGTTGAGCAAGATTCATTCATGTTATCCATGTCAAGCACTACCAATGGATCTTTCTCGTTATCTGTCATGCAATAATATATATAGACATTGATATCGCAGGACAAAAAATGTCTTGAAGCTAAGATAAGTTAAACAACCATTAACAAACATAAGAATATTTACCTGGAAGATATTATGTCAGACGATAAACCACAAATGCTCAAATTTCCTCAAAACACACACTCAATACCTAAGACATTGGAAACAAAATCAATAAATTTAACCATATATACCTCCATTGGATGAAACAACAAAGAGATGTACTAAAAAAAAAGATGCACTATATATTGAACTACTAAAACCTAATGAATAAAATATTCTAGATTAGCCAAAGGATGTAAATTCAAAAAACTTGTAATGATTTCGGATGTTTCTCTTATAATTTGCTGTTTCTTTTTCCTGGGCATAAAAAAGTGCAAGGATTGTAGTGCTATTTTTTTATATTTTTCTTTTAGAAGAAGGCAAAATTAGAAAGAGGAAGATTAAGAACAGATAAGGACAGAAAGAACTTGGGAAGGAGAAATTTCGATAACTTTTTCATATCCCTTTTTTTTCTTAGTTGCGGAGCTTAAATAGGTACAAGAAACCTTATGTTATAATTGTAGAAAATTTAACCTAAGCTTTTTTGGCCCAATACAAAATTAATACAGATAGATAGTTGGGCCGAGACCCAACTTATTACATAATAACTACTACTTAAGCAGATAGGCCCAAAGGGTGACCCACCAAACCAACACGACCTGATCTGCTGCTTAGCCAGAATTCAGAGTTCCCAAATTGATGACTCCATCTTCAGTCGTGAACCCTAAAGATCGCAACTCTGCTCCACCAATAATCAGCTTTCCCTTACCTGTTACCGAGCTTTCTTCCCCAGAAAACCCCTCAGCCTCCGACTTTTTCTCGACCTCTATCACATTCACAGCAGTACTGTTAGGAAAAACTATCAAGTAAACCCTAATAATGGTTTTGATAAAATGTCAAAACATGTAGAAATCATTTCTAAAAAACTGCAGGAGTTCTAAGCTGAAAAAAAAAAGTAAACTGACCAGATAGATACTCCAAAACTAGCTCAGCTAAAGCTAGAAGTCAAATGCTTTGGAGCATGGTTAACCCAGTTAAAGAGATGCATCCACCAGTCAGAAAATAACCCAACTGAGGTTCAAAGCTCAAAAGTTAAATAAGCCTAAATCAAACTGACAGCTAAGTCAGTCGAGCTAGAAGACAAATCAATTAAGCTGATTGAAGAAACTGAAATCAAGACAGTTTGACTGAAGACTAGAAGCATCTAACTTATAGCCAAAGATCAAATATCAGCTAAACTGAAGCCAAGAGACAAGTCAACTAATAAAGACCAGAACTAGAGTAAGCCAGCTCAGAGCTCAAATATCACAGAAACTACTGACCAAGTTCAATATAAGACGAGTCAAGCTGACAAACTATTCATCAATTTGTGATCAGTCAAACTGGCAAAGAGAGCTCAGAAGATCAGCCAACTGAAGCCATAGCCAAACCAAGTTGTCCAGCCCAAAACTGGAATATAAGTAGCTAGAGAACTGCCAACTGGACCAATCCAGAACTCAAAGATGAACAGCTAGAGAACTGCCAACTAGAGTCCTGAACCGGAAGCAGAGCAACTGATGAGTCTGCCAAGCTGAAGCTTCTCGCAGTTAATGCTCAACCAGAGATCCTGATATTAATGAAGATGATCTTGAAGTAAATACTCTGCAGAGATCAATTGATTGAGCAATGACTAAATTCAAAAAGGCTTCAACGGCTACAAGAATTAACTACCATCAGTAGTTCAACAGAATCAATGATCGGTGGAACCCAACGGTCATATAGATCACCCCTCTATATAAGAAGAGTGAATCTCATTTGATTGAGGACTTTTGTCTCTAAGACCTTCAATTGCAAGATTCTCGTTATACTAATTCTTGCTATATTGCAGATACTGAGATTTCTTTCTCTCTTCCACAACTCAAGGTCAATCACTGACAAGCTGTGAAAGTCACAACTGAGAAAAATATCCTAAAGAGCCAATCAGCTAGCTGTTGAAACATAAACAGACAATATGAATCATAAAATTTCAAAATTGAATGCCCATAGAAACGTAAAGGTACCACAAGTTCTAAACTCCATTAGAAATCTGATATCTAGCTCATGAATTCTAGAATTCAATCACAGAAACATCATTCAACCTATAATTGCAACCAATAATTATGGTATTAACCTTGAAAGTATTCTTCAAGCCATGATTAGTATTCCGAAAAAAAAATGATACATGTCATCTAGAAAGACTGAGATTGTTAAGAACTTTTTCAAGATCAGGGCATATATGAATTCAATAGCACCAAAAACAAAAATCAATTTCACTTTTTCAAATGGAATAACATAATTCCCAAAAAAAAAATACTTGTCACAAAGGTAATGAATATTCTAGGGAAAAATATGCGGAAAAAGAATATAAGAAAATCACCTTCATGAACGAATGGTATGAGGAGAATTTTGGGAAGATATGGTGAGTGCCTCCTATGTAACGGTTTCTAGTACACAACAGTTTCGTGCCCACTTTTCAGTATTCCCGAGTTAAATATTGGGTTTTTTTAATTATGTTCATTGAAAAAAAATTGTTTGCGTACCTTCATAGCCCCGCGCTCACTTTTCAGTCTTCCCGATTAAATTCAGTTTCACTATTTCCTATCTTTTTTATTGTCTTCTTATTTTATTTTTATTGGACATTAAGTGGGCATAAGTGTATTTTAAAATAGATTATTCCTAAAAAAATTATTCTGAATATTAAATAAAGATATGGTTATTATTCTCTAAAAAGAGAAAAAAAAAGATATGGTTATTATTGTACAGTGAAAAATGTTGATAAAGATCATAAATATAAGAGTATATTGTGCTAAAATGAGTTGTTATGATTATTAATTAGAGTTATCATGCACTTAACCTTATTAAATTCTATAAGGCATTGTCCTGGATTTTTTTTCATTTTACTTTTGTGAAATATTCTGAAAATAATGTACTCCTTTAATTAGAAGTGTAGTGTTAGACCATTCTAAAAACACAAGTGTAGTTTTAGGCATATAACTTTCTGATGTCGCCATAGAATTCGTGAGAAGGCATTTGTTTGAAAGTGTCATAAAGTTTGTGTAGTGATAGGCTTTTTTTTTCTAGTAGTGACAACACTTTTCAAGTATAACCGTTGTTCTTTTGGCGTTGTCTATTTATATTTGTAGTGGTGAATACTTATTGCAGTCTATATTTGTAGCCACATTGCAGTTATTCAATTCTGAACATGTGCTTCCCCAGTTCATATGTGTGTATGTATGTAAGAGTTAGCCACATATTTGCTCCTATTTTGAAGTTCGAATTGTTTTATCACACGTCCTGCAATATTATTTGTGATTGAGGTAAAACCAATTGATTGACACTTTTACTTTAGTTTTATATACCAGCTCCTTGTTCTCATATCTTGTTACTCATAGAGTCATATGTATTAGATGGTGAGTGAGAAAGCATCTATTATTGAAAACTAGTTATTCATTTGTATGTAAATACTTGTCTCTTATTTTGTTGAAGCTTAGGATCGCTTTCATCATTTCCTTATTATGAATGTATTTGCAGTGCTAAAATAATATTTTCGAGCTGAGAAAGGTCTCTAGATCAAGGTCAGTCTTTCACTTGCTGCTATTATTTTCTCGCCATATATGATGATAAACGTCCAACATACATTGCAAGCTAGGAACAACAAAGTCCATACACCAACAAAACAAAATAGGATGAAAAATCAGAAGCAACAAACTAATACATTTGACCTCAATCATTCACCTACTTATCATGATTTGCAGCAACTTTAATATTCCTATTGTCCTGCAGTTTTTTTTTTTCTCACAGTCATCCCACATCCTTTCCAGTTGGCTTAACATACTCAAAACTTGCAAGAGAATAGAATTTAGTACTTGTGTTATATTACGATATATAATTAAATTAGTATATATACTGTATTTAGTTTACTTATGAACTTTAATTAACTAACCATTCTTCTTGAATCCTTCTATTACATGTTTTCCTCTTTCCAGAACAGGTTAGTGTCTAATTTGTTTGTTTATTTGTTATGTATAGATGTTTCTGAATTGATTGTGGTTAATGTAATACAACTCTGATTCCCGGATTTAATTTTATATTAGTACTTTATTCAACCTCCATCCATCAATGTTCCAATAGGAACTGCAAAAAGTTTTTTCTTGCTCCAATAATGTTTGCTTTTGCAGTTGATATATAAATATATAGCTTCATATTGATGATCAAGATTATTTTTATTTTTTATTTTTTATTAATGGAGGAAATAGGAGAAGAAGTTCCCTTTTTCCCAATAATTGTTTTATCTCTTACATATACATGAATACTTGCACTACAAATACCTAGGAAAATGATGCTACAAATAGAGAATATTTGATATAATATTGGATATAGTCCTCCAATTATAGCTAACAATTCTTGTTAGTTTCTCGCCCTCATTTTAGGTTGTGTTGAAGGAAAATCTAGTTCTTACAATTTCAGGGTGAAGTAAGTCTCATATCTGTTGCACTACTTTTTTTGTCTTTGTAGTTTTTGCAAATTGCTAGGAAATGAAATATATGTCTGGGAATTCGAACCTACTTTATTTCTCTTTTGATAGTCAAGTCCTACCAAGATAAACATGTTAACAAAGGAGAGATTTTGTAATTGAAGTAAAGATTTTGTAATTGGTTTATTTCCATATGTATTGTAATAGTATAGTCTAGATATTGTGATGTAAATTCTTTTATGAAATAAAACAACAATTCGATCCAATACAATCTTTTTACATGGTATCAAAGCGGTAGTTTTGATCCAATCCAACCAAATTCGACTCTTTTCCTGAACTCAGAAACCAACTTCATCATCGTTCTAATTGCCAATCCAAACCATCTTCAACAGGAAAATGTCAATTACCAATACCACAGACAGCAACAACATCTCAGATGAATTGGCCCTGCAAATTGCAAACAGTCTTAAAAGTGGAATCAATTCAATGCCAAGCCAAACACCACAATCAGAAAAAGTAACACTCAGCATAAAATTAAATGGGGAGAATTATCCACTCTGGGCACGACTCATGCGAGTTGAGATTGGAGTCAGAGGGAGAACATGACACATCACCGGAGCGTCTCAAGTTTTGACAACAGATGACTCCGCTATTCTCCGATGGGAACAGATGGATCTCGGAGTGTTCTCATAGATTCTACACAACATAGAATCCAATCTGGTCAACAACGTGGCCGAGTATCAAACGGCCAAAGCACTCTGGGATGCCCTAGCTATGACTTATGGGAGTGGAGGCGATGCGCTCCAGATTTACGACCTGCACAACCAAGCAAGCTGACAAAGTTAAGAAAACCAAACTTTAGAACAATATTGGAATACTCTCCAAGGACTTTGGCTTGCGATAGATTAGAGATGCCCAAACCCTATGAAGCATGATGAAGATATCACTGCCTATAATTGCATTGTTCAAGAACATCGTTTGTTTGACTTTCTTAGAGGCCTCGACAGAAGATACGACGCAGCACGCCGAGAAGTTCTCCAGTTTGATCCTCTTCCCTCAGTTGAGTCGGCGTATGCCACTATCCGCAAGGAGGCCGCCCGGATCTGAATATTGAGATCGGCAACTTCTGAGATAGTCGACTCATCATCATCGGGGGAAATCGGAACTAACCTACTCTCCAAAACCCACGGCCAAGGACAACGGTGATTGGAACACAAACCGGGCAAACCGACCGTCGATAAATCAAACTTACATTGCTCTCACTGTGGTATGACAAAGCATACCAAAGAAATGTGTTTTAAGATCGTTGGCTATCCGGAGTGGTAGGAGGATGGACACAAGCCCAGAAAATCAAACAACAGTGGGAAGGTTGCCGTCGCTGTGGGCAACTCGATGGCCACCGACAGTGGCGACGGTCACCATTAGGCTGGGCAAATGGAGATCAGCAAGGATTTGCGGCCTTAGTGGGTAGTAGCGAGGGACATACTAGAGAGGAAAGAGGTGGCGCCACAACAGGTAAAGGGGGATTTGAGAAACCCTCAAATCCCTCACCCCTTAAATTACAAATTGGCCCTTCAAGTCTCTTTAATATTATTAAGGCTTCTTATAGATCCACGTCGTCTGTTTCCAAGGATTCTAAATGGATTTTTGACTGTGGGGCCACTGATACTATGACCTATGACCCTGCTGATCTTATTAATATTATTCCCACTGCCAAACAAAAAATTCACACAGCCAATGAAGAGTTTTCTCTAGTAAATGGGGATGGTGAGGCAGAGATATCTCCTACTATAAAATTATCATGTTTATTTGTGCCTTCATTAGCTTGTAAACTTCTCTCCATCAGTCAAGTCACTCGTGAGCTCAATTGTCGTGTACTGATGTATCCTATTTTTTGTATCTTACAGGATATTCTTACACAGATGATCATTGGGCGTGGCATTGAGTGAAATGGATTGTATGTGGTGGATAAGGTGTCTCAATAGGGTGTTGCTAGGCTTGCTCACAGGACTCCAGACCAACAACTCTGGCTTTGACATCATCGGTTAGGACATTCATATGTCGGATATCTCAAACAATTATTTTCATCTTTATTTTTCAATAACTCTCATTTGTTATTTTGTCTTATTTCCAGCCCCTGATTCAACCTCTTCTGACATTCATTATTTTGTCTTATTTATTGATGATTGCACTCGTATGACCTGGGTTTATGTTTTGAAAAATAAATATGATGTCACTGATAGATTTATCACCTTTTATCATATGGTGCATACTCAATACAACAAAAAAATTCAAATCCTTCGGTCTGACAATGGCGGCAAATACCTGAACCATGACCTTCAGAAATTTTTCCAACAACACGAAATTATTCACCAAACCACATGTCCCAACACTCCTCAACAAAATGGAGCTGTCGAACACAAAAACCGGATCCTTCTTGAAATGACCTGAGCCCTCATGCTTGAATCCCATATGCCTCGTTATTTTTGGCCTGAAGCTGTTGTCACTGCAACTTACCTCCTCAATCGCCTTTCCACAAAAATTCTCAACCTACACACCCCTCTACAAAGCCTCACTAACCATACCCACATTCCCGCCTCTCTCACCCTACCTTCCCGCATCTTTAGCTCAACTGTTTTTGTTCATATTCCTAAACCTCATCGTACCAAAATCGATCCTTGTGCCCTTAAATGTGTTTTTGTGGGCTATGCTCCTCACCAGAAGGGGTATAGATGTTATCATCCGCCTTCTCGTCATCTCTATACTACCATCGATTGTCATTTTGTTGAATCTGAATATTACTATACACCCTAACTCCAGAATTAGGGGGAGATTGTGTGAGATTCCTTAAGTTGGTTGTGTCAACCGGCTATGTCTCAGTCAGTATTGTCAGACAATGTCCCACAAGAGTCTGCGCGCAGCACCACTGAGACACCACCATCCATCCCAGCACAACCTAATGATCTAGTGTCACCTACCCGATTGTCTCCTGTGCTGGATATCTTTGAGGTACAAATCTCTCATGATATTTATACTCATAATAATATTCGTAATGATGGTGATATTGAAAGGGGTATCCCTGAGACTAACACTGAGATGAGCAATATACAAGATATTCAGGAGGAACATCAGGAGGGACATATTCAAGGGGAAGAACAGGTTCAAGGGGAACATCGGCGCGTTCTACCTTCAAGGAGTAATAGAGGCATACCACCAAAGAGGTATTCTCCGGAGCACAAACCACGGGTCTCTAGATATCCTATTGCAAACGTAGTCCGAGAAAACTTGACTGAAATGGTAATGGCGTTCAGAGCTGCCATGTATGACGAAGTGGAAATCCTAAGATCAGTTAAGGAAGCTCTCAAATCCAAGTATTGGAGGGATGCAATGGAAACAAAAATGAAAGCATTGGATAGGAATAGTACTTGAGAAAAATGTCAGCATCCCAAAGGTAAACAACCAATGGGGTATAGATGGGTGTTCACCATAAAGTGAAAACCTGATGAGAAGATAGACAGATACAAGGCTCATCTTGTGGCAAAAGGATATACCCAGACCTATGGGGTGGATTATTCCGATACGTTTTCTCTTGTAGCCAAAATGGACATAGTGCGGGTCTTACTCCCAATTGCAGCAAATTACAATTGGCCTCTTCATCAGTTTGATATCACTAATGCCTTCTTGCATGGTGAACTGAATAAAGAAGTTTATATGGAAAGACCACCAGGATTCGAAGATCAATTTGGAAAGAGAGAAGTATGTAAGCTGAAGAAAACACTATATGGCCTAAAGCAGTCTCTAAGGGCCTGGTTAGGACGATTCACTGCCGCTATGAAAAGCTATGGGTATCAACAAAGTAACTCAGATCATACACTATTTCTGAAGAAACGAAAATGCCTCATCACATGCTTAATTATCTATGTTGATGATATGATCATCACAGGAAGTGATACAGAAGAGATGGAAAGATTGAAGACAGCTTTATTCATAGAGTTTGGGATGAAAGACTTATGGGATCTTAAGTATTTTTTGGGGACTGAAGTGCTCAGATCAGCAAGAGGTATTTTTATTTATCAAAAGAAGTATACTCTGGATCTCCTTGCAGAGGCAGAAATGGTGGACTGCAAACCAATTGATACGCCAATTACCGTGAATCACAGATTACAAGTCATAGAAGGAGCCAAACTCACAGATAGATATAGATACCAACGCTTGGTTGGAAAACTGATCTACCTTTCCCACACTAGACTGGATATCGCGTATGCCGTCGGAGTAGTCAGTCAATTCATGCACAAACCTCAAGTCGACCATATGGAAACCACCATCAGAATTGTTCGATATCTGAAGGGTACCTGTGGACATGGACTATTGTTTGCAAAACATGGGCATTCTAAGGTTCATGGATACACCGATGCCGATTGGGCAGGTAATCCTATGAATAGATGGTCCACATGAGGATATTTTACTTTTGTCGGTGGCAATCTTATCACCTGAAGAAGTAGGAAATAAAAGGTTGTGGCTCTCTCAAGTGCAGAAGCAGAGTTCAGAGGTATTAAAAATGGGCTGACAGCGGTTTTGTGGTTGTGAAAGCTGCTTAAACACTACAAGAATTCATTGATTTAGCGACGGAAATTTCCGTCGGTAAACCATGATTTTCCGTCGTTAATTCGAGATAACGACGGATTAACGACGGAAACCACCGTCGTTATTCCGTTAGTCGACAATCCAATTTAACGACGGATAACTGTCGTCGTTAGTTGTAACGACGGCCATAATAACGGATATGGTCCGCCGTTAACTCTGGTGTCGTCTACAGTCGTTACCTTTTACGACGGACATAACGACGGACTCGGTCCGTCATTAATAACTAAAAATAAATAAAAATTAAAAATTGATTAATATAACGACGGAATCGGTCCGTCGTTACTAATTAAAAATAAATTAAAATTAAAAAACCGATTAATATAACGAAGGACTCGGTCCGTCGTTAATAATGAAAAATAAATTAAAATTAAAAAACGGATTAATGTAACGACGGACAGAGTCCGTCGTTAATAAATAAAAAATAAAAATAATTTTTTTTATTAATTTCTATTTTTAATTTATTTTATTTGTTTTTTGGTAATTTAGATTATTGTTTGTAAATAAATTATAGAAAAACTGTAATAAATATATATAAAATCTCCAATAAAATACATAAAATATAATATAATATAATAAAGAGTGTATAAAATACAAATAATAATAGTGTCAAGATGAAGATGGAGGAGAGCCCCTAAACTGCGCCCGCATCAGCTCGAACATCTCGGCCTACTGGCGCAGCATCTCCTGCTGCTGATCGATCTTCTCCTGCTGGGCTTGGAGAAGCGCTGCCTGTGCGTCCATCTTCTCCTGGAGAGCCGCCTGCTGGGCATCCATCTTCTCCTGGAGAGCCCTGATGGCAGCCTGAGTGTCGGGCTGTGGAGGAGCTGCAGATGAGACGCTAGGAGCTGAATAACTCCTAGATCGACTGCCGAGCCCAAACACTCGATTATTCTTCGAGTGTCTCCTGGCAGTGTCCACATATACGGCGCTCATGTCCACGGGTGGTGGCGCCTCATCTGTGCCAGGAGTCGGCTGGCTCAACTCCTCAACCCGAGCCAATACATCAGCCTATTCACAAAATCGAAAAAGAATGATTAAATATTTAATTTCTATGTTATTAATAAATTTATAAATATCGATAAATTAACTTACAGCTATACGGGCAGATTTTCCATCTGTGTGGGATCCATTGGGATTGTTGTGCAGCCTCCTGAATGTCTCCCACGCCACGTCATTGGGCTGCACGCCCTTCTCCTTAGCCTATTGGATAGAGATGTTAGTACAAACATATTAAAAAATAAATAAATAAATATTAATTTAATTGCATACCAAAGCTGCAGCATGCGCAACTGCACTCCGAGAGCCTCCTTGATGCTTCACAATGCCTGTGCCAGGACCATCGGGCTCAGTCAGGCGATTCTTCGATGCGATCGTTGACTTCTTCTTGAAGGCATCACTGTCCCAGTGCGCCTTGAAGCCCTCCCACATCTCAACTGGCATGAATGGAGGGCAGCCCTTGGTCCTATCCTTCTTGAAGGTATGGACCATGTCCCTGTATCTCTGAGGAGCCCTGAGCTCCGATGCTGCCCAAATGGCATCCTCCAAAGTGGGATCCCAAAACCACTCCTTCTGCAAGATATTGAGAACATATGAAAATACTAAATTTATATAACATTTTAAAAAATATATATATAATAATAAGATACCTGGAACTCCTCCCTATATGTCTGTCTCCTCTCAGGGGACACCATCTTCCAGGTGTAGGCACCCGGAAGCAAAAACCTCTTAAAGCTGGATGTGATGGTGGCTGAGACGGGATAACTCGACATCAATTGCCTTCCATTAATAAAAAACAATAAATATATTAGAATATTACAGTTAATAAAATAATAATCTGTAAAAAAATATTCAAAACTATCTAATTCAACATACCCATCCTGAAGCCAACAACGACGACGACCCTGCGCATCAACATCGGGCAGTGACGATCCCGATAGTGAGATATCGCCAACTGGGCCACTCAGGCCCACAGATGATGATGATGAACCTCCAGCCGAGGTAGTACCGCCTCCATGCATCTGGAAAATCATATTAAGTTTAGTTTATGCAGTTAGCAAATTGCAACGATACTAAGTACTTGAATAAGAAAACATCTATATATATCAAATAAGACCAACCACACAAATCATCTATTTCATCATCATCATCACTTATATTGTCATCTGATAAATCGATCTCTGGTTCTATATCTTCTTCATCATTTTTTTCTTCTTCTTGAATGTCTATTACCCCACCATCTGGATGATTTGGTATAGGATCATCATCTATTGTGAGGGTATGCAAACCATCAACTTCATCCTCTTGAAAGGCTGAGGTTATGATTGTATTATCATCCTCTGATGGTACTTCAACATTAGATCGAGCCTTTATTTTGCAGACCGCCCACCAATCACTTCGAGAGCGATTTAAAGTTGGGTATTCACAGTAACACACTTGGATTGCTTGTTTAGCAAGCACAAATGGATCAGATCCATTATACTTACACTTATGATTTATAGAAACCATTTTGTAGTCAGGATGCACATTTGTTCCTTGTGTTGATGTATCAAACCACTCACATTTAAACAACACTGTCTTCTTAATAGGCAGACCAGCGTATTCCAACTCAATCACCTCCATTAATCGCCCGTAATATTCAGTGTGTGTCCCTTTAATGCAGACTCCACTATTTATTGTAGCTCGCTGTGAGGCGTGGGCAATTGTGTGAAATTTATACCCGTTAATAAAGTACACAGAGTAGACATTAACGGAACGAGAAGGCCCACTTGAAAGATCACGCATGATCTTGTTGACATTATTAGTTGGATCTTGTGCCTGTTACAATAGAAAACTTTATACAATGTTACAGTTGCTCAGGTATACTTACATTAAGGTTATCGGATATCATATACTTACATATTTGGCGAACCAGCTCGCAAATTCTTTATCCATTCGTTTTTCAATATCTTCCATTGCGATATTCAAGCACAATACTTTCAATTGGTCAACAAACACACTTCAAAAAATTAAGCATGGATTAGAATTTGGTGAAATAACAATAACATATTTTAAACAGTTCACATGCTTACGTTATGTACTGTTCAACTTCTGGACAATTAAGTAACACGTAAATCTGTGCTGCAGCATACTCGTTCTCTATCAAATATCTTTTTGACATTCTTCCAGATGGTCGACCGTGCTGCTTGAAAATCGACAGATTTGTTGCACTGTCATCTTGTGTGTCTCCAAGACCTTCATAATTATGAGGCATATTTCTATGTCTCGTTTTTACAAAATCTTCAAAATAATACGAACAGAAGGTCGAAGCTTCTTCCACCAAGTAAGCATTGCAGATTAAGCCCTCAACTCTTGCTTTGTTTCGGACGTTGTTTTTCAACTTCCTCAAGTACCATTCGAATGGATACAAGCCCAGCAAGTCTGGCTTCATCAGCCAAGTGGACAGGTAGATGCTCCAATGAATCAAAGAAACTTGGTGGAGAAATGCGTTCAAGTTTACATAATATGATTAGAATACTTTCATGCAACCGACACACATTATCAACAGTGATACTTCTGGCTATCAAATCCTTAAAGAATAAACTCAATTCTGTGATTGTCTTCCAAACATTAGAAGGAAGGAGTTCAGCAAATGCAATCGGGATAAGACGTTGCATGAACACGTGGCAGTCATGGCTTTTCATGCCAAACATTTTCAGTTTTCTCATATCCACGCATCTGCTCATGTTGGACACGTACCTATCTGGAAATTTCAACTCTCGAACCCATTCAAATAAGATGTTCTTCTCTTTCTTGTCCAACGTATAACAAGCCTTTGGATACTTGCCTGTGGACTCGTTCCGTTTTAGCTCTGGTCTTGAACAATACATATTCAATTCTTCTCTAGATTTGGTGGTATCTTTTGTCTTCCCCTGCACATTCAACACAGTATTGAATAGATTATCAAACACATTCTTTTCAATGTGCATGACATCCAGATTATGACGAATCAGCAGTGAGCTCCAATATGGAAGATCCCAAAAGATACTTTTCTTTTTCCACCCGCAACCTTTGGAAATTATCACATTATCATTATTCTTTGTGACTTTTTGAAGACCCAATGCTTCAATGCGAGCCAGAATTTCGTGTCCCGATCTCATCTCTGGAGGTCATCCATTCACCACTTTGTTTTTTAAGAATGCTTTTTTATTTTTTCGGAAAGGGTGGTTTGCAAGCAAGAATTTACGATGGTTATCAAACCATGATTGTTTACCACTGCATGATATGGTGAAGGCGTCAGTAGACTCTATACAGTGTGGACATGCCAATCTCCCAACAGTGCTCCAACCAGATAACATGGAGTAAGCGGGAAAATCACTAATTGTCCATATCAATGCTGCTCGCATCTGAAAATTCTGTTTCAATGAAACATCATATGTAGTCACACCAACCTCCCACAATTGAATTAATTCAGATATCAAAGGTTGTAAAAATACATCCAACTTCTCTTTCGGATTACGTGGCCCTGGCACTAATACAATTAGGAACATGTACTGCTCTTTCATACACATCCATGGGGGTAAATTATACGGTGTAATGATGACAGGCCACGAAGAATATTGTTGTCCTGATTGCCCAAATGGTTGGAACCCATCAGTAGATAGACTCAACCTAACGTTACGTGCTTCAGAAGCAAATTGAGGAAAAATTGTGTTCAGATGTTTCCATGCAGGAGAGTCTGCTGGATGTCGCATTACTCCATCATCAACAGATGATGCATGCCACCGCATATCCTTTGTTGTTGCATTAGATGCATACATCCTCTGTAACCTCGGAGTGAGTGAAAAATAATACATCTTCTTTTGTGCAACTGTGGTCTTCTGTCTTTTTGGTGAACAGCGACTCGTTTCCTTGAAACGGGGATGACCACAGAATTTGCATTCAGTCAATTCACTATCAGCAGCCCAATAGATCATACAGTTGTTGAAACAACAATCGATCTTCTCAATAGGTAGCCCCATACCTCACAGTAATTTCTTTGTGGTGTAGAAATTATCAGTTACCAAATTGTTCTCAGGAACTATCTCTTTCATTAATTGAGTTAGCTGATCAAAACATCTCTTTGACATGTTATTCTCATATTTCAAATTTAGCAGACGAGCAACGAGTGACAATTGAGAATGATTCTGACAACCCGGCCACAATTCTTTATCTGCGGCCCTCAACATGTCATAAAATCATTGCGCTTCTGGATTTGGGGCCTCCTCGGTATGTTCATCGACATTGATGTTGATATGCGGACCAGCAGCATCCATTACCATGTTCTGGTATGTATTCATTCCATCTTGACCACCCAAATTCTGATCGGTGTCCGGATGCACCTGTTGTTCGCCTTGATAAATCCATACACGATAATTGTGCACAAATCCTTTCTTTGCCACGTGTAGTCTAACGGTAGACGGCGTTTGGAATGGAATATTCTTACACTTACGACATGGACACTTAATCTTGTCTACACTCATGAAGGACGGTTGATTGCAGGAAAACTCGATGAAAGCATTTAGTCCATTAAGGAAGTCCAGATTCAAAGCACCATTCTGAAGGTATCGCCGGTACATCCATTCACGATCTAGACTCATTGTAGAAGGCCAATTTCTAAAAAATATAAAAATAATTCATTCAAAAATAGCACTAATTTTTTAAAAAAATTCGGCAGCCCCTATATGAATTTCCTAGTCCCAAGTTCTCGACTCTACAGTAATTGATATATGTTCTTCTAATCGATTCAAAACAATAAAAGCCAACATTTCATTTGAGAGGGATCCAGGGGCCCTCATCCCAAACAAAAACCAACAATTCAATAAAGAGGGATCCAGGGGCCCTCATCCCAGTTAACATAATTAATTGAGATATAAATGCATAAATAACATACTTAGCATGATAATTGCCTAGATTACAAGCTTAATTAGCCTAAACTTGCCAAATAAATTTAACATAATTAATTGACATATAAATGCATAAATAACATACTTAACATGATAATTGCCTAAATAACAAGCTTAATTAGCCTAAATTGCCCCAAAAAAAATTAACATAATTAATTGACATTTAAATACATAAAAAACATACTTAACATGATAGTTACATAAATAACAACCTTAATTAGCCTAAATTGCCAAAAAAAAAAACAAAATTAATTGATATATAAATGCATAAATATCATACTTAGCATGATAATTGCATACATAACAAGCTTAATTAGCCTAAATTGCCCAAAAAAATTAACATAATTAATTGACATATAAATGCATAAATATCATATTTAGCATGATAATTGCATACATAACATACTTAGCCTAAATAAGCCTAAATAACATACTTAGCATAAATTGACAAAATAGCTATGCCAAAATTGCATACTTAGCTTATTTAATTGTAAAGCTACTAACTAACCTCGTATATATCAATGTAAAGCGAAGAATTCTTGTAGTGAACCTACACAAAAATATTAACAAATTATTAATTTGAATGATCGATCATCAATTATAACATGATGTAATATAGCGTCGTTAATAATATATGCAACGGTTTCACCTTGTAAATTATTTACCTTATTACTATTATGATTTATTTTTCTAATATGATATAGTATATGATAATTAATAATGTATGTCATCTATTAAAATTGAAACTTTATCATACTAATTGCTCTCCCAATACAATTGTTTCTATACAATGTCAAACATAAAAAGATAGTTAAATAAGTCATTTGGGAGTAAGTGAAGCACCAATTTTTTTATTTTATTTTTAATTAAACTGACAGACATGCTTGATCATGAATAATTGAGCTGTATTAATTTATTATATTCTCTAGTTGTTTAATTCAAGCACAGCAAATCAGGAATCCATATGCTGCAATTCCATAATTTTACAGTTCTAATTTATAATGAAAATAAATAAATAAATAAATATTTGGAATTGCTCAAACAAGAATCAATGTTCATATTTTTTCCCTTGCAACAAAATCAATGAATCAAGAGACAATAAGCTGCACTTAGCAAGAAACCAAACACAAATCTCAATTGCAGAACACAGAAGCAAATCTCAATTTACAGTTCTCCTTATTTTGCTATTTTTTTTACTTCCATTTTATATATTTGTAGAGAGGGAGAGAGATGCAGATGAAGAGAGAGACGAGAGGGAGAGAGATATGCAGAGGGAGAGAGAGATGCAGATGGAGAGAGATATGCAGATGGAGAGAGAGATGCAGAGGGAGAGAGAGACGAGAGGGAGAGCTTACCTTGTCACCGCCGCTTGCCGCCTGCCACCTTCGTCTTCGCCGTCCGCCGAGTAGAGGGGGGTTGGGAGAATTTGGGAATTAGGGTAGATCGTGAATGAAATTTCAGCGATTCAGACTATCTGTTTAATCGTTTTTTATCGACGGATAACGACGGACAGTGTCCGTCGTTAATATTTAAATTTTTTTAAAGAAAATGCTAAAAATATTAACGACGGACACAGTCCGTCGTTAATATTTAATTTTTTTAATAAAATGCGAAAAAAGTTAACGGCGGAACATTTCCGTCGTTAATTATAAATATTTTTAATAAAATTAATGCAGAAATCCGTAACGACGGACCGCATCCGTCGTTAAGTATTAATTTTTTTATAAAAAATGCGGAGAAACATAACGACGGACACCGTCCGTCGTTAAATATTAATTTTTTTAATAAAATGAATACGGAAAATTATTAACGACGGATATGTCCGTCATTATAAAAAAATATCTTTTAAAAATAATATTTCCAGAAACTATAACGACGGATCGTGTCCGTCGTAAGGGTTAACGACGACGGTTCTGTCGTAAGTCCGTCGTTAGTGGTTACCGACGGACCGGCCATCGGCATTCCATCGGTAAAGACGACCCGAAAAATTGCCGTCGGGAATTCCGTCGTTAATAAGCGAAATTTTTGTAGTGAAAGAAATTAATCTTCTCCCATCCCAAGTTTGTCAGATCTTTTGTGATAACAAAGCAGCAATTAGCATTTCGGAGAATCCTATCCAACATGACCGGACGAAACATGTTGAGGTAGACAGACACTTCATCAAAGAGAAAATTGAGGCTGGAATTGTTGAACTACCTTTCATCCGATCAGAAGACCAACTGGCTGATATTCTTACTAAAGCAGTAAGTGCATGGAATTTTGAGACGGTACTCAGCAAGCTAAATATTGGTGATCCCACTATTCATCTTGAGGGGGAGTATTAACAAAGGAAAGATTTTGTAATTGAAAGAAAGATTTTGTAATTGGTTTATTTCCATATGTATTGTAATAGTATAATCTATATATTGTGATGTAAATCCTTTTATGAAATAAAACAACAATTCGATCCAATACAATCTTTTTACAAAACATCCTACTTTATATACAACACAATGCCCTTGACCACTATTTTCTTAGTAGTAAAAAATAATTGCACGATTAATTTAAAAAATAAAATAAAAAACCTACAATTAATACTAAGAAGACCTACGATTAATAGAAGAAAACCTATGATTAATACAAAAAAACATACGATTAATAAAAAATAAATCTACAACTAATATAAAATAAACCTACGCTTAACATAATGGCTACGATTAATTATTTTAGAAAACATAAATGCTACGATTATTTAACCTTTGCATAGATAAGTTAAATTCAAACAAAGCTACGATTTATTATTAATTTAAACAAACATACGATTAATTATACAAAATTATCGTGTGCCTAGAATTAATTCCCTAATATAATCATATGTCTACAATAAGGTACGATTATTTTTTCCAAAAAAAACCTATGCTTAAGATCAATACAAGCGCTTAAGTACAAATATGATTACATTAAAAAATATATACCATTAAATAAAGCATCCTACGATTATGTAAATTGAGCATCCTACAATCAATTTTGCTTAAAGCATCATATGATTAAATGAACTCTAAATAATGTACGATTAAATAGAGACATGGATTAAAATTCAACTGACTACAAAACGTACCTTTGAAAATTGCTCTAATTTCTTGTCGAATCTCCTTTCAAACGATGAAACACTCTCACCTATTTTCGAAATACAATTCAACAATAAATAAGAATTATAATCGAGAAAGCCTATAGTAAATAATTTCGTAAAAGAGAGTACAAAATGTACCTTTCCAAATTGAAAATCCTTTGCTCAACTATCGTGAGGAATAATCTCGAACTCTCATTCCGAATTTTTTTCTCGGGTTTTTCCTTCTAATTTTTGTAGTGTGAGTTTCATCGGTGTTGATGTATATTTATTTACAAAATTCACTTACCTCTCTTACACAACGGTAATTTCATTTAATTTTGGTCAACCAAATATTCCTTCATTACATGAAACTCATTAACTACCTCTCTTACACAAGAAATAAATGCATTAATTCCTACAATTAATCATATCCTTACGATTAATGTTAAAAATTAATCGTGAGTTTTTGTTTTATTACAAAGATATATATACGATTGAATTTAGACATTTTTCAAAGCCTGCGATTAATTGAATACATAATCGTAGGAACTAATCGTATGCCTAAGATTAATATGATTCACTTTAGAAACTAATCCTATGCCCGCGATTAATATTTATGGTTAATCATATGGTTGTAAACTAATTTACTCATTAATCGTATGCTATTATTATTGTCTTAAAATAATTGTATGCCTTTACAATAATATAATCATATGTCTTACACTTATTTACTCATTAATCGTATGATATTATTAATGTCTAAAATTAACCGTATGGTTAGTGTCTAAAATTATAGAATTGTAAGTTAAATATAATTGTACATAGGTAGTTGTATGCATGATTCAATTTATTTTAATCAAATCGTAAGCTTTATACTTTATAGAGATATATAGATATGTGTGTATACTTGTTGTGTAATTAGCAATTAATGTCAAAGTATACTTACCCAATGATTGGGTGTGGGGACCAAGTGTGTCACAACCCTAATTGCCCACAAAACTCCATATTTTTAAACATTGCTTTTTTTTCCCAATCACTATTTACTTTTGTCTACTTTTATCTATTTCCACAATTTTAAGAATTATATTAATTTTAATAATAAAGTTAGGGCTAAGTTTTGAGGATAAATTTGAAAAATAAAAATAAGAATAAAGATCATATTAATTTTAATCTCATATTTATCTTCAAATAAAACTAAATTCTTTTTATTTCAAAAGCACATGAGAGATAAGTTCAAAAATATTTTAATAAGCTCATAAATAGTAATTCTAAATCCCAAATTTATGTTCTAAAATCGCTTCTAAACTAGGGGCGCAATGTCATTCTCTCAAGCTCATTTAATTTTATCGAACATTATTAAATAAATTAAAAGTTAAATTTAAAGCAATTAAATAATTTAAATCACGTATAAGTGGACTACTACATGTATTTTTTTATTAATTCTTTGAAAAAACAATAAAAAAAATGGAATTAATATAAACAAATAATCATAGTTTTTATTTTTTTTCTATCATCATGGAGGGGGCTATACATGTTTTATTTGTTCCAACCTCACTTTTTCCTGAATTTGCTTATTTGAAAATAAATAAAAATATTGGAATCGCAATAAAAAAAAACATAAAAGAGTACTGTATTCTTTCTTTTTATCTTGATTGAGGGTGGGTTTATGGGGCTATACATTGGGGATGTAAGGGTTATTTTGATTAGGGTTTTTAAGTTGTGGATTTCAAACGTAAAAATGTCTAATAAAATTGTATCTATAATTTAATTAAGTTTAGGGGTTAGAAAGAAAAAATCGGGGACTATATTTATAATTTTCTTAAAATCATGCATTTTATTATGAGGAATTCTATTCATAGCACCCATTGTTCTCTTTCCAGTCCCCCATATTTAATTAAATATAAATATTAATTGAATAGATCACATCTTTATCCCTATAGCTCTCAATAATTCTAATAAAATAAAATTGCTTAAATGTATTGCGTCCAGCTTTCCTTTATTAAAATAAATAGTAAAAAGAAAAATCGACCTTATATATAGTCCCATATGATTTCCCTTCCCCATCGTTCAACAATTGATAATGGCAATTATAATAAAAAATATTTTTCCAAATCTTGTAGATGGGTCAATACACGTTCCAATAAAAATACTAGGGCAAAGGGCCAAATAAACACTCGAACTATATGACAAGTCCTACCTAGACGTATGAATTATTTTTTGGCCCAAATGCACTCCTAAACTATTTAAAAAGTATAATCGGTCTTCTCAACTATTCAAAATATATCAAATTCACATTTTTCGTTTAACACCGTTAAACTTTTTTGTTAAATAAAATGTGCACAAATTCTTAGATCTAATTCTCATTGATTCAGACGATGATACCATTTAATGTGGTATGGTTAGAAAGCCCTCGCAGGGGCTTTCTAATTATAATCTCAATTTATCAATCGGGTGTTAAACGATAGAATAATTATATGGAGAAATATCGATGACGTGGGTTTGTATTACACATTAAATTTTAAATCTTGATGCCGATTCGTTGTTGAATTTTGAAATTAAAAGAGGGGTTTGAAACTCCATAGTGTGGGCTATTTAACTGTGGTTTCAATTTGTCCGGTCAACATTCATAGGTGATAGAATTGAGTTTTACACATTTTAATTAACGGAAAAAACTATCGGTGTTAACATCAAGTGCCAATTTGTTCTTTTTTGAATAGTTTGAGGGGGCGATTTAAATAGTTTAGGTGTTTATTTGGGCCAAAAATAGTTCTTACGGCGAGGTGAGATTGGACATATAGTTCGGGTGGTTTTTTGACCCTTTGCCCAAAATACTATTATCAAAACACATACTAGGAAAATGAAAATTCCTTCAATGCAAGTTGTTTATTTTGTAGTTTGTGTGTGCAAGATGAAGTAATTACTGTGGGATACTTTTTTGTTCAATTTGAGAGGCGGATTCTTCCGTCAAGGTTCAATCCTCCTTGAAAACAGATGATTTTTATTTTAAAATTTATTTTATACAATTCATTAAGGATTCTTCCGTCAAGAAATTTCGTTAAATCAACGAATTTCGTTAAAATAAGAGGTAAAGTAATATGTTTTCCTTAATCTCATAAAATTGAGAGATATGATTTATGTTTATGAAATTTGCTAAAAACCATAAGCATAATTCATCAAACTTAGGAAATGGTTTCCTAATGTATTACACGTTTTGATGGTTTATTTGGATTAATTTATTAATAAATTGATGATAAATAACCACCAGTTGTCAGATTACCCTTATATTAATTGTTGATTCGTTATTGTTCTTAGAAATTCGTAGCATAGTTCTGGAGAAAAAAAACTTTTATCTATACTATGATGGCATGATCATCTGTTGAATGACGGGGAAAAAGAGAATTGTAAGGGTTATAAAAGATCAATTCCATTTTTAGTTTATTTTAATAAATAAGTAGTGGAGGCTATAAAACTAGCTAGGAATTGCATTTTATTTTGTTAGCGATGGGGCTATAGGGATACATATGTATATTCAAATAATATTTATGTTTTACTTAATTATGGAGGCTACGTAGAGAAAAATTATGGCTGTGAATGGAGTTTTCCTTTTATTATTAAGGCTCGAATTATATTATTTTCATATATTTATTATTTAAATATATTTAACGCATTATTACATTTTAAATATTTGTAGGAGACGTGTAAGGATTAACTAAGTTCAATTTTCAAAGGCAGGATTCCAACATGAATCATTATGCAAAATATTCATTTATCCATATTATACAGTTTACTCAATTATTAGGAAAATTGCTGGGAAAATCCCAAATGACGGTTTTAATGAAATGTCAAAACATGACTAATGATTTAATGAAAAACTGCAGGTTATGACAAGCTAGAAATCAAGGATAATGACCAAATAAGACATCAAGCTGAGATGAGAGACATCTATTCAGAAGCATGGTCAACCAACTTAGCTTGAAAGCTGAAACTGATCTGATCAGAGATCAGTCAAAGCCGATCCTAAACTGATAAAGATCAGTTTACTGGTATAATTGCTATGGATGCTTTGAGCCTTCACTCAACTAACCATAGATCAATTCAGAGAAAGAAAAGATAAAAGCTTAATCAGTAGCCAACTAATGAGTCTAGAATTGGAAGATGATAAGTCAGCTGAACTAGACTATATCATGATAGAAGCTCAAGGCAGCTGAAGATCTGCCAATTGAACAATCTCAGAGCCGAAAGCTGAGATAGCTGAGAGCCCATCAGCTAAATCACCCGCTCCTACTGACAAGCAGTTAATGAAGATCTTATCAGAAAATCTTTATAAGATCCTGATGATCTGAGAGCAGGGAATATTAAAGTCAAAATGGCTAGTTCATTAAAAAGACCTTTAAAATGGCTACAAGCATTAAATTGCTGTCGGTGATTTCTAAACATCACCATTCATAACGGTCAAAATTCACTCATCTTTTTTAAAGAGGGTGAAATCAATTTTGGCCAAGACATTCGCCAATCTAACTTTGCTATTTTGCAGAACGAGCTATTTCTTTTCTCTCTCTATAGCTCAAAGCTCATAACACTCAAAGTGCGAAAAGTCTCATACTGAGAAGGCGTGCTTCAAGTCAAACAAGCTGCTAAGCTGACGTAGAATTCCAGCAAGTGCAAAGCTTCTTAGTATAGTCCTCAAAGATCAACCACCCACCCAGCTCAAGAGAAAGGAGCACTCCAGGATGATAACAGATTTAAGACTGTTCTCTTGAAGATCGAGCGAGATCTAAAATCGTGTAAAGACGGACAATAGCACCTAAAGTCTCAGTGAGCAGTTAGGACTGGTAAGTGTGAGCAGTCGACCCAGAAATCAGCTGAGGAGGAGCGTGTACCGACGGGTCCGTTCTTCCGGGACAACAACAGTTGGAAAGGAGGCCGCGCTTGGGTTGAATGGTGCCGTTTTTAGGTCTAACAGGAATTCTTTACTGTGTAATTGTAATAGAGAAACTTTACTCTTACATAGTGGATTGCCCTTCTGCAGAAGGAAGAGAGGACGCAGAAGCAGGAAGCTTTGAACCTCTATAAATCTCTGTGTGTGATACTCTTATTGTTCTTCAGTTTTGCAAGTTCTTTAACTGCACACATTCACACACACAGACTGAACTGACAAGCTTCAGCCACGTCTTTCAGCTATCAGTTGGAAACTGATAAACTCACCAGCTAAGCCTCTATCAGCTTCACTCAATTGATCAGTCAGCACAGATAAATCTCAAAAGCGAGTCAGGGCCCTATCTTTTCCGCTTCTGTTCAAAGTTTTTGAAGTCAGTTTATTCACCCTCCTCTAAACTGATAAAGGCTCGCACCGGGACCAACAAGTGATATCAGAGCGGTTGATTCTAAGGATCCACCATTTCTGTAGATCATTTGAATCAGATCTGTTTATCTGTGCTAATCTCTTAAGCTATGGAAAACCATAAGCTACCTCTCTTTTCAGTTGAGAACTATGACAATTGGAGCAGGAGAATGAAAGCTCATCTATGCTCCATCCATGAGAATATGTGGGAGGTGATCGAAGACGGTCAAATTATCATAATGATGGACAATGAGGCCCACGTCATGGATGTCAACCAACCGGATAGGATCCCAAAACCGACTCATCTTCTCACGGGTGAAGAGAAAAAGTTGAAAAATCTAGAGTTTGTTGCTCAAGCAGCACTCTTCCAGACTCTAGAAGAGGATCGCATGAAGGACATAAAAAACTGCAGAACAACAAAAGAGATTTGGGATCTTCTTGCTGATTTGTGCAAAGAGTCCGAAGCCATCAAAGGAAACATGCTCTAGCTGGCAGTTGATAAATACGAGTCCTTCAAAATGCAGCCGGAAAAAAGCATCTCGAGCCTAGAAATAAGATTTCTTGGCATCATAAGCGAGATGAACAATCTGGGAAGAAACTATACCAACAGTGAGATGAACTCGAAAAATTATTGATAATCTCACTGATGAATGGGATATGAAAGTAATTGCTACTAAATAGTCGAGAGACTTGAATAGCATTACTCTTAGAGAGTTATTTGGATCTCTCAAAGCTCATGAGTACAACCTAAATTAAAAGAGAGAAGTATCCACTTCCTCTTCTCATGATACTTCCTTCTATGTAGAAAGAAATCAATTCAGAGAAGCCCGCGGAAGAAACAACTTCTGACCAAGAGGCTCACTTGTCAAAGAGAATCCTGGGGGATCGGTGATAGATCGAAGAAAAGAGTCATCCGATAAAAAGGAGATCCTGACTGAGGATTTAAATGAGCAAATCCAGTCAATGATAAGATTGCTGGAGAAACTAAGAAAAGTCAGAGATCAACAATCAGCTCAACCCCAAGCTGATGAAGCTGCAAAAGGTGAGAGGAACCAACAGCCAACTGATCGCCTAGCTGAACAATTTAGGTTGGCAAACAGGAACATAGAAGAATGTTTCCACTGCCACAAGCAAGAACACTACAGATACGAGTGTTCAGAGCTTTATGAAGATAAAAAGGCCAAATTGAGGAGAATTTTCTTCAAAAAGAAAGCAATGATCGCAAATTCTGAGAATGCTATACTTGACGATTCAGGCTACCCATCTGGAATCGACTCAAACGGCTACAACTCCGATGATGAAGCTCTACTATGCCTCATGGCTGACAATGATGAAGAGGTTAGTCAAGCTGACTCAATAACCTCATTTTATCACATACACGAAGCATCGATCTCTAGGAATGAACTGGATAAACAGTTAAGAATCCTAGAAGATCAATTAGCTTATAAATCAAGTATGCATGTTAAACTGAAGAGTAAGAATGATGAGCTAAGAAGCAAAGTTGATGAGCTAAGCGCTGAAAATTAAAGACTAAAAAGTCTTGATGCTCAGACAATAGAAATGGATCAGCTAAAGTTGAGAAATGCAGAACTGGATGTTGAGAATGAGAAGCTCAAGCAAGAAATTCTTGAAAGAGAAGAATTATCTCTCAAATTCAAGAAGAGATCCCAGACTCTTGATGAAATCTTGAGTCATCAGAGAACTGAATCTGGGAGTCCAGGGCTAGGATATAGTAAGTACACTGCCGCAGAGAAGAGCAAGGCAGTTGTACAGAGCTGTGAATCTGGAATCCTGAAAGGATTCACAAGACCAGCTCAGTTCCCTCCAGTTGAGGAGTCAAAAGATAAGGAAATCTTAGAAACTCCTCAACCTCAGCCCAGAGATCAGACTGATCTATCGAGAAGGGCAACTCGAAGACAGTCGGTTTTTCAAAGGATTGGTTCTCAGTCAAAGCCACCAGTTCAACACAGATCAGTTCAGCAGTCCAGATCTACTGCTCGATGAAAAGCTTGTCTAAAGCCAAACTCTCAATAAAAGCCTTCATCTCACTCAAGATATTTAAATCAATTGAAATTTGAAAATCAACTAAGATCATTCTTTTAGAGAAGATCATCAGTTCAAAACATGCAATCAATGGCTCAACTAAGAGCTGCAACCTCTTCCAGGCAAGTCTATCCTCAAAGGCCATCTGTGTATCAACCTGAGAATGCCTCAAATCCCAAGAGAAATATACACACGAGATTGTACTATGCAAAACAACATAAATCAATCTCTTTGGAAGAATTTACTCCAAGTGATTTTGCAACCCAGTATGATAAGTATTTGAACTCAAGGGATCAACCAATAGCTGATCCCACTCATAACTGGCTTGGAAAAAGGCCATCCCACAAAGGCCAAATAGCTCAGAGTCAAAGGTCTATTAAAAACTGGCCAAGATAAAGAGCAACAAAGTCACAAGATGAGAGGCTATTAGTTGAGGTCTTTTATCCTAACACTCATCAATGATATAGATCAATGGACTCAACTCTCAATCGAAGAGTTATAAGAAGTCCAGAGTTGATCAGGAGATCAAATTCTGAAGGATCTCTCAATCAACAAAATCCAAAAGTGTGGCGAATGTGGATTCCCAAATATCTGTTTAACCTCCCAAGACCTGATATTACGGGGGTACCTAAAACCTGATCTCTGTCTTGCAGGAAAAGAGCATCCTATCCAAGAAAAAGGTCAAAGATACTTGGTATCTGGATAGTGGGTGCTCAAAACACATGACCAGAGACAAGAATGATCTTAACGGTTATAAAGAACTTAAGGGACCACTAGTCACTTTTGGAGACAACTCAAAGAGCCGAACCATTGGAGAAGGGTTCGTGGTCAAAGAAAAAGTTGTCGTGAATGGCGTGTCCATGTCGAAGGACTGAGGCACAAACTGTTGTGCATCAGTCAGCTTTGTGACAATGGGTACTCAGTCAACTTCAGCAATAGCTCATGTGACATTAGGGTCAAGTCAACTAGAGCCATACTCCTGACTGGAGTAAGAAAAGGTAACATGTATATAGTTGACTGGTCAACCGGCTATTCAAAAGCTTGCTTTCTCTTCAAAGGTTTAACTGAAGCAAGCTGGTTGTGGCAACGACAACTGAATCATCTCAACTTCAAAACTATCAACTATCTGGCCAAGAAGGAGCCAGTTGATGGGATTACTAAGGAGATCTACAAGAAAACTGGTGTCTGCGGACCATACCAGAAAGGAAAATAGGTGAAGTCGTCATTTAAGAACAAAAGTCATCCTCAAGGAAGAACTGTCATTCTTTAGTTACTTCACATGGACTTATTTAGGCCTATGAGACCACCAACCCCTAGAGGCAAAAGGTTTACACTTGTAATAGTAGATGACTACTCAAAGTATAACTGGGTGGAGTTCCTGAGAAGTAAGGATGAGACTTTTGAGAAGCTATCAACATTGATCAGGAGATTGCAGACTGATAAGGGAAAATCAGTTCAAGGATAAGATCCGAAAATGGAATTGAATTTGTCAATCAGCAAATGATCAAGTTCCTGAGTGAACTGGGAATCACTCATGAACATTCTGCTGCAAGAACTCCTCAACAAAACGGCGTAGCAAAAAGGAAGAATCGCACATTAAAGGAGGCAGCAAGAGCAATGATAGCAGATGCCAACATAGCCGAATGTTATTAGGCATAAGCAGTTAACACAACCTGCCACACCCAGAACAGAAGTGCCATTGTCATCAACCATGACAAAACACCCTACGAGCTATTCAAGGGTCGTAAGCCTTCTATCTCTTACTTTAATATATATGGCTGCAAATGTTTTATCCACAACAATGGAAAATCCCTGCTGAAAGATTTCAGTGCCAAAGCTGATGAGAGAAGATTTCTCGGCTATAATGCCCCTCATTCTCAAGCTTACAGAGTGTTCAACAAAAGGACACTAGTTGTGGAAATAACATGCCATGTGGTGTTTGATGAGCTTGCCAATGAGTACAGAAACAAAAAGGAGAACTGTACATCGTAGCAAGCATTGCCTAGTGAAAGTCTGCTAGACTATGTTGATCATATTGTCTCAGATCAGTTTAAAGTTTCACTAGAAGATGGCATAGAAACTGATTCTAGACCAGTTGAAGATAACTTGGTCATTGATGATATAAATCGTCATGAAACCCCAAACCCCTTAACTGGGATTGGGGGAAGAATCAGTGAAAATGAAGAACAAGCCGAAGCCAATACAGAAGCTGAAGGAGCTGCCAAAGAATTAGCTGATAAAAAAGCCCATTGATCAGTTGCTGAAACAACTGATGAAGTAGCTGAAGGTGTAGAAGAGGCAATCATTCCAAAATGGCTCCGAATCCATCCAGTCGACAAAATTGTTGGGGATCCAAGAAGCAAAGTATAGACCAGAGGGACAACAGAGCATGCACTCTTCACATGCTTCATCTCACAGATGGAACCAGCCAACATCAAAGAAGCACTTGAAGATTCAGACTGGATTATAGCTATACAAGAAGAGCTGAACCAGTTCACAAGAAATGACGTATGGTTTCTTGTTGATAGGCCGAAAACTCAAAAAGTCATTAGGACTAAATGGGTCTTTCGTAACAAACTCGATGAACAAGGCGTGATCGCAAGGAACAAAGCCAGACTAGTAGCCAAGGGTTACTCACAAAGTGAAGGGACCGACTTTGATGAGACATTCGCACCAGTTGCAAGATTGGAGACCATCAGACTGTTCCTCGCCTGTGTAGCTCACAACTATTTCATGGTCTATCAAATGGACGTGAAAAGTGCATTCTTGCAAGGAATGCTCAAGGAGGATGTGTATGTAGAGCAACCTCCAGGCTTCGAAATCAGTGACCAAGTCTACAAGTTGAAGAAAGCTCTATATGGTCTGAAGCAGGCCCCAAGAGCTTGGTATGAAACCCTCACAATGTTCTTGCTAAAGAATGGGTTTCAGAAAGGAGTCATTGATCGTACTCTATTCAGAATAGAACGATCAGCTGAGATCTTGATGGTTCAAATTTATGTGGATGACATAATATTTGGATCCAAGAGTAAAGATCTCTGCAATCGATTCGCACAACTAATACAAAGTGAATTCGAGATGACCATGATGGGAGAAATGACATTCTTCCTAGGACTTCAAGTAAAGCAGTTCAAGGATGGATCTTCATCATCCAAGCCAAATATACCAAGGAGCTTGTCAAGAAATTTGGAACCGATAAGGGAAAAGATCTCAAAATCCTAATGAATACGTCAGTGCAGCTGACTCTCGATGAAGAAGGAGAATCAGTCAGTCAAACGCACTACAGAGGAATCATTGGATCCCTTCTCTACCTGACCGCCAGCTGACCAGATATCTCCTACTCAGCCGGATTATGTACAACGTTCTAAGCCAATCCGAAGAAAAGTGATCTTGAAGCAGCAAAGAGGATTATGAAGTATCTCAAGGGAACTATAAATATTGGATTATGGTATCCCAGAGATGACAGCTTGAGTCTAATCTGCTATTCAGACTCAGACTTCGAAGGATGCAAAATTGATCGAAAGAGCAACAGCGGAACATGTCAGTTTCTTGGAAACAAAATGATATCCTAGTTTTGCAAGAAGCAGCACTCAGTTGCCACATCAACAACTGAAGCAGAATATGTAGCTGCTGGAAGCTGTTGTACTTCAATCTTATGGATGAAGCAACAACTCAAGGATTACAATGTGGAGACTGAATAAGTGCCAAAGCACATTGATATCAGACACCACTTCATCAGAGATCATATTGAGAAGAAGGACATATGCATCAAATATGTCAACACGGAGAAACAAATAGCTGACATCTTCACCAAGCCATTGCCAAAAGCTAGATTTCTTGAGCTATGCATCCAATTGGGATTGCTTAAACTAGCTTCAAAGTAGGATGATGATCATCCAACAGAAGGAGTGAAGAGGAGCACTCACACTGATGATGAGAACTGACTCAAGAGGGCATCAGTATTCAGAGCTTTGGAGCTTAAACTAATACAGCCCACAACAGTTCTAAAAAGAATGACAAAAGGCTGCAAGAAAGCTGTTGAAAATAAGTAAAACTGATTGCAGAAGGCATCAGTTCTCAACCAGTGTTATTTAACTAATTAGAGCGATTGAATTCAAAACTGACTGATGAAAAAAAAGCTACAACTGAAGGAAGCAGCTGATAAGCTTAGGCTGAACAAAGCTGAAGAGGATAACTTAAGCTGACAAAGGAGTCGAAGTTTAAAAGACTGCAGCTGGAACTGATCACTCTAAGCCAAGAGGATCATCAGTCAAGAAGGCAATTGATGATGTCAGCAGCTCAAATGCCACATGGAGACTAGAGGAGAGCAACAATCAGATAAGTTCAAATTGAATTTATTACTGAACGGTAAAATGACGTGTCTCTCAAATATTACCGTTGGACCCACTCTCTCTCACCTCATTAATCTCAACGGATAAATCTGGAATAAAAATTGACGGATTAATCGGAACTGTTTGATTTTAATCTCTTTATACCGTTGGATTTGTCAATTGCTTGAATCTATAAATAGGTCAGCAGCCTCTTCAACTCTTTACATAGTTGATCACAAAAATTTAAGCACCCAGTCTCTCAAAATTCATCCAGAGTCCCTCCTTCATCTCAAACTCTACAAACAACTTTGAGTTACTATTTTGAAATGGCCCATTATTCTTCCAACCCTGTTAGAAGACCTCTCAACTTCAGAATCCCTGGACATGAGTCAAGAGTATTTTGTGAAGACATAGGTCATGATAAAATACTAAGCCCAACCCACACCAGACGATTCACTAACTTCTCTCAGTTAGGGTGTAACGCCTCAGTTCCACTAGGACCAAAACGTCACCAAACGACATGCATACATGCTTACGTGATAAATATTTTTCAAGAAATTAAATTAACTTTATAACTAATTTATAAACGGACAGCACCTCAACTTAAAAATGTTCAAACCACGCACTCAGTTGCTTTCAAAGTCAACTTTCAATAAGGCTTTTCAAAATCACAAACTCACATATAACCAAATTATGACCTGTCAACAAGAAAATACACATAGCCAATCAAGTCACTCATTCAAAAACTCCACGGTCAACCCTTATATACATTCAAAATATTTGTATATACAGTCAAAATTGACCACGGAGGTCAACAACTTCCAAATTTAAAGCTTTTGCAGAGTATCAACGAAAGCATTTAATATTTAATATACAAACATAAGTTTAAAGATGGTTTTAAGCAAAAATCATACAAGGGTCAACCATTTAACCCACTCCAACAGCTCATCATCAACCAACTCGATCTCCAGGACCTAAAAATATTTGAGAAATATTTGGGTTGAGTGCCAGAAAACACTCAGTGGGCATTATTATTCGTCCAAGATATACTTTCATGCTTTAAAATCAATCATAAACATTCTTTATAACATAGTTTACTCTTCTTCATTGGATGAGAGACCCTATGTGATCACATGAATACTTTACGGTTACTTATCTAGATATTTAGTCACAAAGTAAATCGTCTATGCTTGTAAGTCGGAATTCCTCTGTGCATGAAGTCTCATAGCATCCAATCATTGCGTAAACAATGATATTAAAACATTTAACATGCTTTTCATGGACGAATTTAAAACATAGTTGTGAGTTATAGAAAAACCCACCTTGATGATCTCAATATGCAGTGCAGTTTATGTGTGTAATGCTACTATACTCTCCGATCATCTCGACCTACAAAATTGAAATTCTAATTTAGAAGCCTCAAATAGGTCATAGAGGTAATAATTTAGATCCTAAATAACTTAAATAATCATTTTCTATAACTTGGGATCATTTGGAATTGAAATACGGTCAAATGGGTGAATAATGTGCATTTAATTGATTGGATCAAGTTAGTGATCTATTTGAGAATTTATCGAACTTTGCGGATAGATTTGAATAGGTAAAAAGATGAATTGAACTGAATTTAATGACTAAGAAGGTTAATTTAACATTTAGAAGTGAATTATAATATTTAGAATTTCCTTTAGGGAAAATATAACATTTGGAAATTATAGGGATAACTAACATTTTCTAAAAATGATAATTTAATTGTCAAGTATTAAATTAGAACTGGAAGAATATAAATTAGTACAATTAATTTGACTGATATTTAAAATTTAGTACTAAGAACTCAATCCTTTCTTCTTCCTTTTATTTTTGATCTTTTTCCAATTTTTCCCCTTTTATATTACTTGATCGTTTTTTTATTAACTAAAGCCAAAACCTCCTATATTATGTATATATATAGTCTACAGTTTTTTTTTTCCATGTTTGAAATAATGAATAAGGATAGCAAAATAAAGTTGCGAAGAGATAGGTTACTTACCTCTCAAGTTTCTTTTTTTTTCCACTTTTGAGCTATTACTCTTCTGCAAATAAATCTCTCCTTTGTGATATACACATATTTATATATTTCATCTATACAAGCCCCCACACCCACACGTCTATATCTACACTTACACTAATCCCTTCCCATGACCTCCTAAATGGTCAAAAGTGATTGGTAATTGTTTTAGTAATTATCCCAAATGGACAAACAAATTTTCGTCCTCAATCTATACACTTAAATAACTAAGCCCACTTGAATATAATATATAATAATTAAAGAATTGGTTTGAAGTGGGCCTTAATAATTGGGCCGGAAATTGACCTCTAATTGAATATGATTGTTAGACTTGCTTAGAATTTATTTATTTATTTATTTATTTTATTTTTTTTGTTCAAAATGTCAAGAATAAATTCTATGGAAAGATCAAATGAAGTCTGATTTGAATGATCTCGATTTCAAACGATCCCATTAATGTCTAATTTTATAATATAAATTTTAATTTTAACTTAGATGTTCAACTAAAGTCGAAACTTTTCTTCATCTTATAGTGCATCTAAGACCATAATTTAACTAACCAAAATAGTTTGGGTTCTAATTTCATGAAATTTCTAGCTATAAAATAAATTTAAATACTATATTTTTCGGGATGTTACATCCTCCCCTCCTTAAAAGAAATTTCGTCCCCGAAATTGAATATACCTACCATGATGAGGTTTGGATACTTTGCCAAGATCTGATCTTCAAGTTTTCATGTAGCTTCCTCTTGTCTGTGTCTGCTCTATTGAACTTTCACAATCATTAGCTCTTTATTCCGCATCTTTGGGACTTTGCTATCGAGAATAGCTATAGAAAATTCATCGTATGTCAGATCTAGATTTACTTCTATTTCTTCCTGATTTACGATATGGCTTGGATCGAAAATATATTTTCGGAGCATTAAAACGTGGAACACGTTATAAATTTCTCCTAACTTTGGCGGTAACGCCAACTTGTAGGTAACTTCACCGATTCGTTCAAGAATTTCGTACGGTCCAATATATCTAGGCCGCAACTTTCCTTTCTTTCCGAATCGCACAATACCTCTTGTAGGAGATATTTTCAGGAATACTTAATCTCCCACCTGAAATTGTAAATCCTTTCTTCTTTTATCTGCATACATTTTCTGTCGGTCTTGAGCTTCTTTCCTTCTTTGTCTTACTTTTTCAATAACCTCAACAGTTTTCTGTATAATTTCTAGGCCCAAAATTTTTCTCTCACCGACTTCATCCTAGTAAAGTGGTGATCTACACTTTCGACCATATAGAGCCTCATAAGGTGCCATTCCAATGGTCACTTGGAAACTGTTGTTGTAAGCAAATTCCACTAAAGATAAATATTCTTCCCAGCTTCCTACTTGATCCATAACTACAGCCCTGAGCATATTCTCTAGGGTTTGAATTGTTCTTTCAAACTGTCCATCAGTCTTTGGGTGAAAAGCTGTGCTGAAATTCAATTTTGTGCCCATTGCATTTTGTAAGCTTTGCTAAAATTTAGACGTGAACCGCGTATCGCGATGTGATGTCACTGACACAGGTGCACCATGAAGTCTTACAATTTCTTTTACATAAATTTGTGCCAATTTATCCAATCCTAGAGTCATCTTGACCAGTAAGAAGTATGCTGAATTGGTTAGACGGTCAACGATAACCCATATGCCATGATTTCCATGTAACGACTTTGGTAGACCAACCACGAAATCCATAGTAACATGCTCCCACTTCCACTCTGGAATTTCCAAGGGTATGAGTAGTCCAGATGACCTTTGATGTTCTGCCTTGACTTGTTGACAAGTCATGCATCTCTCAACATACGCTACAATATCTCTCTTCATGTTTTGCCACCAGAAGGTTATTCTCAAATCTCTATACATTTTAGTACTCCCTGGATGAGCAGTGTAAGGTGTACAATGAGCTTCATCTAAAATTTCTCTTATCAATTCTTCATTTTGTGGCATGCAAATTCTATTCCCGTGCATCAATGTATTATCATCTTCAACTATGAATTCTCTTGGGGCTCCTTGACCTATTTTTCTTTTTATCTTTTCAAGATATACATCCTTTTGTTGAGCTTCAATGATTCGGCCTCGCAAGTTAGGCTTCATTATCATTGTTTTTATATGCACACTTATGCTATCTGGTGGAATTACAACTTCAATGCTAAGTTTGGAAAAGTCCTTGACGATGTGTTCTTGTTGAGTTATCGGGTAACTCAATTCTACTCGATTTTTCCTGCTCAGGGCGTCAGCAACAACATTTGCCTTCCCTGGATGGTATTGGATGAAACAGTCATAATCTTTGACCAGCTCTAACCATCTTCTTTGCCTCATGTTAAGCTCTTTATGCTCAAATAGATATTTTAAACTTTTGTGATCCGAGTAAATCACACTTTTTCTACCATATAAATAGTATCTCCAAATTTTTAATGCATGCACCACTGCGGCCAATTCCAAATCATGTGTTGCGTAGTTATTCTCATGTGGTTTCAACTGACATGATGCATACGCAATCACCTTTCCATTTTGCATCAGCACACAACCTAAACCCAGCTTTGATGCGTTTGTAAAAACCACAAACCCTTCAGATTCTTCTGGTATAGCTAATGCTGGTGCAGTAACTAACCTCTTTTTCAATTCTTGGAAACTTCTCTCAAAATCATCAGTCCATTTGAATTTGTTCTCCTTTTTTAATAGCTGGGTCATAGGCTTTGCTATCTTGGAGAATCCTTCAATGAATCTTCTATAGTACCCAGCTAGACCCAAGAAGCTACATATCTCATGTACGCTCGTCAAGGTTTTCCATTCATGAACTGCATTCACCTTGGCAGGGTCCACTTTAATGCCCTAATCTGAGACAATATGTCCCAAAAATACCACATCCTTTAACCAAAATTCACATTTGCTGAATTTGGCATAAAGTCTTTCTCTTCGTAGTGTGTCTAGCACAATTTTCAAATGCTCAACATGTTGATTTTCATTTTTGGAATATATCAGTATATCATCGATGAAGATGATTACAAATCTATCCAGATATGAGTGGAAAACTCGATTCATCAAACCCATAAAAACTGCAGGTGCATTGCTAAGACCAAAAGGCATCACTATAAACTCATAGTGACCATAACGTGTACAAAATGCAGTCTTGGGTATATCTTCCTTCTGAATTTTAAGCTGATGATACCCAGACCTTAAATCAATCTTGGAGAATACACCTGCTCACTTCAATTGGTCGAATAAATCATCAATTCTGGGAAGTGAATACTTGTTCTTGATAGTTAATTTATTCAACTCTCTGTAGTCTATGTACATTCGGAGTGTTCCATCTTTCTTCTTAACGAACAAGATAGGTGCTCCCCATGGTGAGATACTAGGTTGAATATAACCCTTGTCTAAGAGTTCCTGTAGTTGAACCTTTAGCTCCTCTAACTCCTTTGGTGCCATGCGATATGGCACTCTTGATACTGGGGTAGCTCCTGGAAGTAAGTCTATTGTAAACTCAACATGTCTGTCTGGAGGCAGACCTAGCAAGTCCTCTGGAAATATGTCTTTATAATCCCGCACCACAGGTACATCATCAATTTTCACCTTCTCTGACTTGTTCATTATCAAACTTACTAAGAACAATTCACATCATTCTCTTCTAAGCATCTTCATTGCTTTCATTGCAGAAATAACTCTTACTCTAGCTCCCAACTTTGATCCATGAAAAGTAAATTCTAGCTCTTCCGGTCTTTGGAAGGTTAGCTCCTTTTCAAGACACTTAATTGTGGCATGGTTAGCCTCTAACCAATCCATTCCGAGGATAATATCAAAGTTTCTTAAGTCTAAAACATGTAAATCTGCACTTAGTGATCTATACCCAAGGTTCAAATCTATGTTTCTGCATATTTTATCAACAATTAAGATCTTCCCTGAAGGTATACTAACTTCTAAGGCCTCACTAAGTTTTTCCTTAGTCAATTTTAGCTTAGAGCATAGTGCAACAGATATAAATGAATGTGAAGCTCCAGTGTCGAATAATGCAAGTATATGCATATTTGATATACTAATCATACCTGCCATATTTCCAAGCTCCCGTGTAGCATCCTGTCGATTTAGAGCAAATGCTCGAGCATTTCTTGTCGGAGGTTGACCTGGCCTAGCCACTTCTTTTTCCTTATTCATTGGGCAATTATATGCCATATGTCCTTGTTGTCAGCACCTATAGTAGACATTCTTTCCCTTCATACATTCACCATTATGTTTCTTTCCACAAGTTCGACATAATGGGTTTTCTTGTTGTGCTTTGGAATTTGATCCTTCTCTCATCCTAGCCTTTTTATCGAAATTGCGACCCTTATTCTTGTTCTCATCCCACTTTCTTTTTCCCCTAAACTCCTCAACCTTCCTTTCAATATTCTTGCAAAGTGAAGACTCCACATCTTGAGCTCGTTCAAGAGTTTCAGCATATGTGTCCATGCCGTGCCCCACTATGATACTGCTAATCTTAGTTCGTAAACCTCTTTTAAATCTATGGGCTTTTTTCTCATCAGTGTCTGTCAGGTATAGAGCATACCTAGACAACTAATTGAACTTCCGTTCATAATCATTCACTGTCATATTTCCCTATGTTAACTGTAAGAACTCGGTTTCCTTCTGATCCCAATAACACATTGGAACAAACTTCCGTATAATAACTTGCTTGAACTCCTCCCAAGTCATATTCACAAATTGTTTAGGCATCATCGACCTCCTATGCATTTCCCACCAATGATCAGCATCACCAGTGAGCTAGAAGATTGTACATGCGATGCACTGAGAGTCGGTACACACCATGTATGCGAATGTGTATTCCATCATTCGTAGCCATTCTTCAGCCTCAGTCGATTTACCTTGACCATTAAAGGTCGGAGGTTGGTATGTTTGAAATTGAGCAAAAACACGTGTCGTATCTTCTTGTGGAGGATTTTAAGCTTGATTATTTTGACATCTTGGCGGCATCCTATACACGTATTTCATACATCAAATTCTTTGATCATCAAAACTCTTACAAGATTCTAAGGCAATGATAGAGTGCACTTAAATTCGTAGATCATAAATTCCAATGAGCTAAAGAAGCTCTAAAATCAAACAAGGTACTTATGTTCAGTGCCTCTATGTTCAAATCCTAGCTAAGTTCTGATCTAAAACTAGCTCAGATGATGTTTATGCATCAAATAGATTTGACATGAAAACACTGATAACCATGCTTTGTAAAATATAACTTTCACAATGCTTAAATCGTACTTTTCACCATTCTTTAAATCACACATTGAGATCACTTGCATTTGTATATCATGCATACAATCATATACATACACTTTTCATAAGAGTGCTAAAGAAACTTAAAACATGAACCTTAGTACCTTCCCGGAATAAGCTTGGCGTAGACGATGCTACTGGGTTATGGGTAACCAATTTGATAACACAATACTCAAAACATTTCAATTTTGAAAACATCACATGCCTACAATCACGTAGACCTGCTCTGATACCACCTGTAACGCCTTAGTCCCACTAGGACTAAAACGTCACCAAAAGACATGCATACATGCTTACGTGATAAATATTTTTCAAGAAATTAAATTAACTTTATAACTAATTTATAAATGGACATCACCTCAACTTAAAAATGTTAAAACCACGCACTCAGGTGCTTTCAAAATCAACTTTCAACAAGGCTTTTCAAAATCACAAACTCACATATAACCAAATTATGACCTGTCAACAAGAAAATACACATAGCTAATCAAGTCGCTCATTCAAAAACTCCATGGTCAACCCTTATATACATTCAAAATATTTGTATATACAGTCAAAATTGACCACGGAGGTCAACAACTTCCAAATCTAAAGCTTTTATAGAGTATCAACGAAAGCATTTAATATTTAATATACAAACATAAGTTTAAAGATGGTTTTAAGCAAAAATCATAAAAGGGTTAACCATTTAACCCACTCCAACAGCTCATCATCAACCAACTCGATCTCCAGGACCTGAAAATATTTGAGAAATATTTGGGTTGAGTGCCAGAAAACCCTCAGTGGGCATTATTATTCGTCCAAGATATACTTTCATGCTTTAAAATCAATCATAAACATTCTTTATAACATAGTTTACTCTTCTTCATTGAATGAGAGACCCTATGTGATCACATGAATACTTTACGGTTACTTATCTAGACATTTAGTCAGAAAGTAAACTGTCTATGCTTGTAAGTCGGAATTCCTCTGTGCATGAAGTCTCATAGCATCCAATCATTGTGTAAATAATGCTATTAAAATATTTAACATGCTTTTCATGGACGAATTTAAAACATAGTTGTGAGTTATAGAAAAACCCACACTGATGATCTCAATATGCAGTGCAGTTTATGTGTGAAATGCTACTATACTCTCCGATCATCTCGACCTACAAAATTGGAATTCTAATTTAGAAGCCTCAAATAGGTCATAGAGGTAATAATTTAGATCCTAAATAACTTAAATAATCATTTCCTATAACTTGGGATCGTTTGGAATTGAAATAGGGTCAAATGGGCAGATAATGCGCATTTAACGGATTGGATCAAGTTAGTGATCTATTTGAGAATTTATCGAACTTTGCGGATAGATTTGAATAGGTAAAAAGATGAATTGAACTGAATTTAATGACTAAGAAGGTTAATTTAACATTTAGAAGTGAATTATAATATTTAGAATTTTCTTTAAGGAAAATATAACATTTGGAAATTATAGGGCTAACTAACATTTTCTAAAAATGCTAATTTAATTGTCAAGTATTAAATTAGAACTGGAAGAATATAAATTAGTACAATTAATTTGACTGAAATTTAAAATTTCGTACTAAGAAATCAATCCTTTCTTCTTCCTTTTATTTTTGATCTTTTTCCTATTTTCCCCCCTTTTTTTTTACTTGATCGTTTTTTTTATTAACTAAAGCCAAAACCTCCTATATTATGTATATATATAGTCTACAGTTTTTTTTCCATCTTTGAAATAATGAATAAGGATAGCAAAATAAAGTTGCGAAGAGATAGGTTACTTACCTCTCAAGTTTCTTTTTTTTTCCACTTTTGAGCTATTACTCTTCTGCAAATAAATCTCTCCTTTGTGATATACACATATTTATATATTTCATCTATACAAGCCCCCACACCTGCACGTCTATATCTACACTTACACTAATCCCTTCCCATGACCTCCCAAATGGTCAAAAGTGATTGGTAATTGTTTTAGTAATTATCCCAAATGGACAAACAAATTTTCGTCCTCAATCTATACACTTAAATAACTAAGCCCACTTGAATATAATATATAATAATTAAAGAATTGGTTTGAAGTGGGCCTTAATAATTGGGCCGGAAATTGACCTCTAATTGAATATGATTATTAGACTTTCTTAGAATTTATTTATTTATTTTATTTTTTTTGTTCAAAATGTCAAGAATAAATTCTATGGAAAGATCAAATGAAGTCTGATTTGAATGATCTCGATTTCAAACGATCCCATTAATGTCTAATTTTATAATATAAATTTTAATTTTCACTTAGATGTTCAACTAAGGTCGAAACTTTTCTTCGTCTTATAGTGCCTCTAAGACCATAATTTAACTAACCAAAATAGTTTGGGTTCTAATTTCATGAAATTTCTAGCTATAAAATAAATTTAAATACTATATTTTTCAGGATGTTACATGGGGGAAGTGATTCTTACTCTAATTAGGAATGCACATCTGAAGAAGTACACTGAAAATGCTCCCACAAGAGTATATCCAGAGGCGGTAGCAGAATTCTTTCTCAATTCCTTCAGCGAGGAAGATTCGTGGTTAATCACGAGTGAAGTAAGGGGGATACAATTTCTGATCACCCTTTCCGTTCTAAGAAATATCTTTGGGCTATCAGAAGGAAGGGAAAGGGTGGAGGAAACAACTGTGAATACAAGGTACTGCTACAATAGATGGGCTACTACTCCAGCCACGGAAGATTTTCAGAGTACTCATTCAACATCCAGATTTCAAAAGGAATTTCAAGTCCTTGCAGCAGTAGCTACATAGATGATGGTAGGATCGTGTGAAGGACACGATGAAATGTCAGAATTAAAGTACAAAATCCGCAACGCCATCTGGGAAGTAAAATGAATAGATTGGACATGATTTCTCTTCAAGCAGCTAAAGAGTTTTGTAGACATAGTGGAAAAAAAAACAAGAAGCAGCCTGTGTTTTCCACAAAAGATGTACTACCTCAACCGAATCAGCTTCATCCTTGAAAAACTACTTCCTGACTCAATGGCGGAGGAAACAAATTATCAGTCGGTGGATCCTGATGATTTTGTTCCAAAAGTAGCAGAAGGAGCACTACCTCCACTGACATTCAGAGAGCCACAATCACGATTGAGGTAGAAATTCATACCCTCTATTCAAGCAGTCAAAGGAAAAGGAAAGGCCAAGTCATCAGATCAATAGTTCAGTCATCTCATGACTCTGATGACGTCCTAAATGCTGTCAATAGATATCAATCCTCAGGAAATGAGGATAAAGAAGAAAGAAACTCCAGGAGAAGTCCATTTGAATGGAAGACTATCTCTCCAACACAGTATGAAACAGTTGACAAGCCAACTGAAGGACGCCAAAATGTCAAGCATCAGCTGAGGATTGATCGCTCAACTGGAGAGTATCTACCGAATACAGAGAAGACTCTTCCCAGAGCTCAACAACCAAAAAGGCAGCGGTCCGGGAAGGCCTTAATCAGAACTCTGATAAAGAGCATGAAAGAGCAGGTAAAACAACTCTCTGACTCCATCACAAAATTGGAAGCTTGCTCTAAAAGTGATGATTCTAAAGACTCTTCAAGCGAGAATACTCCACGCAACTTTCAGACTGCAAAGAAAAAGAAAAACTCATCACAAAAGGATATGAAGGCTTTAGAAGTCAGCTGACTAGACGCCTGAGGAAACTTCTTGTAAATTAGTCTATTTTCTAAATATTTTCCTTAAATAAAACTCTTTTGGCTCAGTTAAATGCCTGTGTCAGAATTTATTATTTTGACTGCTGGTCCAAAGCTCAAAATCAAAAGCCAAAAGAAAATGACAAAAGGGAATTTAATTCTTTCAACTAACACATTTATGAGTCACCTTCCTTACTCATAAAAACCCTTTTGCCAAAACTTTGAAGAGAACACAATACACCAACACATTCAATATCCACTGCATTTTCAAAAAGAAAGAAGAAGCAGTCTATCAAGAGACTTCTCTTCTCTTTTAAAAAGAGTGTTATCTCTTTCTCTCAAAAAGAAGAAAAACTTCAAATCAAACTCAGCCAAATTTTTCAAAAATGGCTGAAGCTTTAAAAGCTCTTACCTCCTTCAAAGAGCAAATTATGAGAGATAAATTTCTGTAAAGACAGAAATTTCAATTGATTCTTTAAGAATCACACAATCATTTTCTTCTGGTCAAGCTTCACAAGATCGAAAGTCTGCATTACCTAGAAACTCCTCCAAGATTCTTCCTACAAAACTTGGTAAGTGAGTTCTTGCTTCATGCAAAGGTCACTGCAGATGGGAAGGTCATACAATCAGTGATTCAAGGAAAGAAACTCCAAATCACTAAAAGAAAGATTGCAGAAATCTTTCAACTTCCCAGAAAAGGCTCCAGGGTTCAAGATCTGAAAGATTCAGCTGAACCATACTGAAAAAAATAGTGTGCTTCAAATTGCTCCAGGCAATTCAGTTTTACCACAGCTAAAACTGACTTGAAGCCCAAGTATAGGGTCATGCTCAATATTATGAACAAAATGATGTTCAGTGCCATTAGAAGCTTGATTTAGTTGACTCAAGAAAGATACAAGATAATGATACACCTTTTTGAAGGATTGGAAGCTAATTGGGCAGAATTCGTATTCTCCCAATTCAAGCATCAAGTCATCAAAGTCACTGACTCAAAAAGAACTAGGAAATTTAAGTCCAAAGTAGGACTTGTTCTAAGGATAAGCAAGCTCCTGGAAGATATGTTGAATCTTCCAAATGATGACGCACTGCTAATCCTCATATCCGGCTGGATTCCCAAGAAAGGGAAAGTACATCTTCAGTCACTCAAAAAGAAGAGGGAATCCAAAGCCAAATCTGGCAATGTAACTTCAAGCAGTTCAGATGCCAATGAAGTTCCCTCTCTTCACTCCAAAAATGGATCATCAGATGAGCTCATTCCCTTAATTGGAATTCCTCATCCAAATTATGAAGCTGAGTACTTCAAGAGAGCCTGCCCTGCTCTCCAACTGACTGAAGACAATAGTTGCACTTTCTACAGTGGTGAATATGAAGTCAACAGTGCTCAGAAGGATGTAGCGAATCTCTTTCTCACTCACTTCACGTATGTTGCCAAGCAAGACAATCAGTTGTTCAAACAGGTACACCGGTACTTTTACTGGTACAACTAGAGATACTCAATGTCAATCCAGTCACATTTCTTGCTTACAGCCTTTTATGGCATAAGCTTTTGGCAACGTGAAGAGACTTGGAGCATCAAATGGATTGGAGGCTCAAATTCATTTCCTCCAAATATTGTGCAAGTCTAGCGGATTATGAAGCATCGACTTGATAACAACATTCCAGCTAAGACCCTGCTAGCTGATGTTCCAGCCAGCTTGAGATCGTAAGAAGTTGCAACTGAAAACCAGTATGCTAACAGTCCAATCGATCTATGTTGCCTACAACTAAATCTTGATCCAATTCAGTCAGAAAAGGAACATCTACAAGCTGTGGGTACCACTGAAGAGATAGAAAAAGATCTCTCTCATACTCAAGTAGTGGAAATCCAAAGGAGTCAACATCCTGGACAGAGTGGAGTCAAAGATGATGAATATAATGCTACATCTCCAAATCTCCTGTCCAGAAGTTATGTTACTCCGCTTATCAAGTCTTGCTCAAGAGCTGCAAAGCTGATAGTAAATCAGCAAAGCTCATCCTGCAGAAGAATTAAAGAGTTGACCTCCTTGAAGCTGACTACCTCAGCAGTTGCTCTTCAGCAACTTCAGCATGCTGAGACTCAAGTAAGAAATGATTCCCCCCAGAACATCTCCAGTTCTGCTTCCAAAAGGAAACGGTCTAATAGCTCTAAAGAAAGCAGTGAAGCTATCCTCATACAGCCACTCAAGAAGAGGAAATTGACAACGAGTCGATCAGCAGCTGCTCAACAAAACTGATTCCATAAGTTAAAGGCGACATCATCAGTTCAGTAGAAAACTGACGCCTCGAGCTCCAAGGCCATCTTCTCATCAGCTGCCTGATCAATCCACTTCGATAAGCTTTCCTACTCTCTATTCTTCTCAGCTTATATTTGAAAAAGCTATTTCTATCATTTCAAAATAAGTTTACTGTTCATCTGAGTTGCCATTTAAGTCTCTATACTTAGCATTAAAGTATATCGAGATGAATTTTTCTGAGGTAAATAAATAGCAAATCTTCTGGCAAAATATTGTGCTATTTAAGGCAACTACTCAGATTTTCAAATCCTCATATCTCAGCCGCTTGATCATAAAGCATTAATCTAAGTGGATGGTTGAGATGCATGCAACATTTATTCAGCTAACTTTCCTTCAAAGTTGTGCTAACCAAAATTTATCATCATCAACAAACATGTGCTAACCAACTTGTTCCAGCTCCCTGATCATGGCCCAAAGGTGTTTAAACTGGTGTTTTCTTCAAAGTTGGAGCTGTGGAACGCCTGGAAACGTCCACACGTTGATCACAGAGACTTCTCAAATAATTTTAAAGATAGTCTCTCTCCAACCATGGCCCAGATTCTGGACATTGTGGTGCTCATCTTTCAGAGTAGCATCGCAAACACACAGTTCGATGATAGCACCTCTCATCTTATGGCCGCAATATATTATGGATGTAAGGCTGATTGGGCATCCTATATATTGACACAGCTTCGCTGTCATGTGAGGCATGCTGAGCTCGATCTAACCTCTGGCATATTCAATGTTAAGTTAGGATTTGCAAATCGACTCAGTCATATAATCACGGAGCAACTCGGAACAGTCCCTAGTGGATATACTCTCACCAGAAGAGATATCCTTCCTACGGTCTACATTCACTGAAGACATGAGAATGTAACTGACTGCCCTAGGAAGTCGAGACTTTAGCTCATGGAGGACCTCAGCCCAGCAAAAGGAAAGCAACTGCTTCTCTATGCTGATCCTCCAACTAAAGCAGGACAGTCACTGACTAACAGTGACACCTATACTTGTACAAGTGACGAGTCTACTGTCCTTGCAACCAGCGAACCTCCTTACGTCACTGTCCCAGAATCTCTGGAAAAAGGCTTCAATACAAGCCTTGACCAGTAACTGAATAGTTGCTTTGGTAATATAAGGGAGCACAGTCTCTTTCTCTTTGAACACTTTCGAAGATATCTCCAGTATCACCACTGGAGGTACCAGGTGGATGATGCCACCATGTTGATGATGGCAGACAAAAGAAGCTACTCATACTGGATTGAAGAAGGTGAATGGAGTCGAAGTTGGATGAACTATCCACTTAATGTGCCTCCATCAGTCCCAGAAATCATGGATTCCATGATTCAGAGGATCCAAACCTTGGTGCCTCATAATGCACCCCTTCCTAAACATGAGCCCTCATACTCGTCTACAACTCATCTTCAAGAGGATGCCATCATCATCATTCCGGAATAGCCACTTCTCGAAATTGTATCAGCCCCCTTCTCCTTGGCAAGATCATCTTTTCTTCTCAGATCTTAACCAGCTGATGGCAATAGATTAGTCTCATCTATGGTTGTCCGCTCCTGTCCCTGCACCCCAAGCTCCCCTCATCACCAACAACCTGCTGGCTACTTCTTTCTCCCCTCTGCCACAGTTGTCATTGCCTTATTATGACTTCCATCAACTCGCCCTTTTTGATAATGCCAAAAAGGGGGAATGGTATATTGATGATGGAAAATCATATGTTCGAACATATGATTTCTGGCAAAGTAATATAACTCTTTAGGATGAGATCCAAAGAGAAGTCCAGAAAGAGGTACAGCTTCAAAGGCAAGCTGCCTTTCAGGGGGAAGCTACTTGATGAAAGAATTTTACTACTAAGAGTTTTAATACCCAACTTAACTTGCAAGTATACAAGCAGATTGTAGTACAAGAAAAATCGGGGTCGAATCCACAGGGAATTTAGATAATTCAAGGCATGCAAGCATCATATGCATATCGTTTTACAAGTCAAGCATCACAAAATCATAGGTTGAATTTGATCTCTTTTTTTTTACTCTAAACGTGGAAATTAACAAATCGCGGAAATAAACTAAAACAAACTCAAACAATCACAAATCCACTACAAGAGATAACAAATGGTAGGTAAAAGAAATCCTAGGGTAATATTCATCAACACAAATGGTGGGTTTCAAGATTAAAAAGCAAATTAATTCCACTCAAGATTAATTCCAACCAAGAGCTATCCTAGACTCTCTCGAGTTTCTAAGATATAATTGAGCAAAAGGGAATTCTCCTATCTCTAGGATTAAACTCCAATTTTCTCAAATTCTAGCACAATTAATCAATCCAAAAATCCACCTAGGCATAAATTCTCATTTAATACCTAATGGGTCCATAAATCAACTCCTAATGTTAATTAGTCTTTCTCAAAACATAATCAACATAAAATCTAACTCAAGGAGGCCAACCCTAGTTAGATAAATTCAAACCATTGATCCATGGAAATACAAAGAGAGGGAATCAACATGCTTTTCTATCCATTCACCCAACCAATTAATGTCAAATCATATCACCCTAGGACTACAAAATTTAGCTAGACATATCCAAACATAGAACTAAACAAAAATGAATAAAGAGGAAAAAAATCACAATCATAGATAAGAGTAAACCTGAAAAGGCACGAAACAATCTTCAAACTTCCAAAAACTTGATTCCAAAATCTTCAAACCTTCTACACTTGTATTCTTAACACTTTCTCTCCAAGGCTAAATTTCTCAATTTGGGGGCTAATATCATAAGTGTTGGCCTAGTTTGAAAGATGGTGGGTATTTATACCCCTAAAAAACCGCAACATAAAAATAAAACAGAAATGAAATGAAAATGCCAAAATTCAGAACGGAACAAGGGGGCGCGACACGGGCTCGGTCGCGCCCCGATCGGGCCGCGCCATTAGGCGCGAGCGAGGTGGTTGTGCCACATGTCTTCGGGTTGGGCCGTGCCTCTACACACGCTTTCGGGGCCTCTGCATGGACGCTCGATCACGCTTGGCCTGCACCCGCGTCGCGCCTGGTGGCGCGACCGAGGAGGTCGCACCTCCAAGGCTTGAGTCGGGCTGCGCCGTTTGCCATGCTTTCGGGGCCTCTGCATGGATGCACACTCGCACCGCTCCTGCACCCGGGTTGCGCCAGCTTCGGTCTTTTGAGTCCCGACTTGATCGGTTTTGCCCTGAAATTGCACGACAGTGTTTAAAAACACTTGTTATAAAATAAAACGGAAAAGAGGCATTAGAACAATCAAAATATGTAAAATGAACAATAAAATGAATATGTTATGCTCGGAAATACGGGTGAAAATCCCTTTTGTCACTACTAACGAGGGGGAAGCTACCAACAAGGGGAAGCTATTCGTGAGGGGGAAGTCCAACTTGAGCATTACCCAGCTCAAAATTACCATTGGACTTGGGAGAATGCTCAGCTGAATCAACGGCAAGAATGGGGTATTCACAGCATACCCAGCATATCTCCCTACAAGTTTGAAAAAGGAGAATCGAGCAAGAGAAGATGGAACTATGTGGTGAACAGTTCCAACTAAAGAAGGAAGTTTAAAGTATCAACTCTGATATTCTCTCTCTTTTACTTCCTATAATTCTTCATCATCTATGCTTATTCAGTTTTTAAAACATGCTCTTTTGTTTATAATACAAAATATTCTGATCATGTTGATTTGTTCCTTTGAATAGCTTAAGGTTTTCCATGCACTCAAAAATCAATTAAAAATTCGCATGATAATCAAAATTGAGTTGTGTTTAGAACTAAAACATTTGAAGCTTCTCAAGCTGTGCAAACAAGTAACCAGATATCTGAAGGTCATTTTTAGCTATATTTCTCAATCAGCAAAACTCTAGTACTTTACAGATGAAACTCGTTGAGCTCACATATTAATGAAATGCTTCATCACTCTGATAACTTATCTTTTATCAAAGCTCTGATGTTTTTATCAAAGCATTGATACTCATGAATGTATAAAATGTCAGCTTTCAAAAGCTACAAGCATCTAAGACTGTTCTTATGAACGTAGTCTACCTTCAACCTTGTTATCAGAACTAGTACAGGCTCAGATGCTCATTCATAAATGATAACCTGGTACAGTTTTTCCATCATCAAATCAGCTGGTTTTAACATCATCAAAAAGGGGGAAATTGTTAGGAAAATTATTGGGAAAATCCCAAATGACGGTTTCGATGAAATGTCAAAATATGAGTGATGATTTAATGGAAAACTACAGGTTATGACAAGTTGGAAATCAAGGATAATAACCGAATAACACTTCAAGCTGAGATGAGAAACAGCTATACAGAAGCATGGTCAACCAGCTTGCAGGTTGCCTTGATGAGACCAGTCAGAGTAAACTCTTCAAAGTTTAGGATAAGCCGTAAAGGGGGAAGAGAACCTTGGAGACTGGTAGGCACCCATAGATGAGTTGATCATCAGTCTTAGCAAAAAGCCAGGATAGACTGATGAACAAAGTCAGCTTGAAAGCTGAAACTGATCTGATCAGAGATCAGTCAGAGCCGATCCTAAACTGATCAAAGATCAGTTTACTAGTAAAATTACTCTGGATGCTTTTAGCCTTCACTCAACTGACCATAGATCAGTTCAGAGAAAGAAAAGATAAAAGCTCAATCAGTAGCCAACTGATGAGTCTAGAATTGGAAGCTGATAAGTCAGCTGAATTAGACTACATCATGATAGAAGCTCAAGGCAGCTGAAGATCTGCTAATTGAACAATCTAAGAGCCGAAAGCTGAGATAGCTGAGAGTCCGTCAGTTGAATCACCCACTCCTACTGATAGACAATTAATGAAGATCTTATCAGGAAATATTTATAAGATCCTAATGATCTGAGCGCAGGGAATATTAAAGTCAAAACGGCTAGTTCATTAAAAAGAGCTTCAAAATGGCTACAAGCATTAAATTGCTGTCGGTGATTTCTAAACATCATCATTCATAACGGTCAAAATTCACTTATCTTTTTAAAGAGGGTGAAATCAATTTTGGCTAAGACTTTCGCCAATCTAACTTTGCTATTTTGCAGAACGAGCTATTTCTTTTCTCTCTATATAGCTCAAAGCTCATAACTCTCAAAGTATGAAAAGTCTCACACTGAGAAGGCGTGCTTCAAGTCAAGCAAGCTGCTAAGCTAACGCAGAATTCCAGCAAGAGCAAAGCTTCTCAGTACAGTCCTCAAAGATCAACCACCCAGCTCAAGAGAAAGGAGCACTCCAGGTTGATAACAGATTCAAGACTGTTCTCTTAAAGATCGAGTGAGATCTAAAATCGTGTAAAGCCAGGAAATAGCACCTTAAGTCTCAGCAAGCAGTTGGGACCAATAAGTGTGAGCTGTCGACCCAGAAATCGGCTGAGAAGGAGCATGTACCGACGGGTCCGTTCTTCCGGGACAACAACAATTGGAAAGGAGGTCGCACTTGGGTTAAAGGGTACCATTTTCAGGTCCAACAGGAATTCTTCACTGTGTAATTGTAATAAAGAAACTTTACTCTTGCATAGTAGATTGCCCTTCTGTGGAAGGAAGAAAGGACGTAGAACTAGGAAGCTTCGAACCTCTATAAATCTCTGTGTGTACTGCTCTTATTGTTCTTTAGTTTTGTAAGTTCTTTTACTACACACATTTACACACACACACTGAACTGACAAGCTTCAGCCACGTCTTCCAGCTATCAGTTGAAAACTGATCAGCTCACCAACTAAGCCTCTGTCAGCTTCACTCAACTGATCAGTCAGCAGAGATAAATCTCAAAAGCGAGTCAGGGCCCTATCTATTCCGCATCTGTTCAAAGTTTTTGAAGTCAGTTTATTCACCCCCCCTCTAAATTGACAAAGGCTCGCACTGGGACCAACATCAATCTACGGGTTGCATGTTCGACTTACGAGCTGCAGAAAAATATTACCTGGTGCTATATATTTATTGTTTGTATTATATATAATCTTCATAATTGCAGTAACTCACTGAGTTAATTAAGAGAATACTCACCCCAAAACTATTATATTTTTTAGGTTTTTGAAACTCGAACGATGTGCGTGGACACAGAGTGATAGTCAAATGCAATATTTCTATATTTATGTGTACGTTTACGCTGCATAAAACTCATTTTAATGAAATAATTACTTTATTTTCTATTTTACGAAATTGGGGCATCACACAAAATGTATCAAGTTTGATCCGTGTTTTGAAGGCTATTACCTAGGAATAAAATATGTATAAAAAAAAATTATTATGAAAAAATTAAGAGAATCATATTATAACAAAATAAAATTAATTTATAACTTTTTTAAATTATAGAAATTTTCATATTCTTCCTTTTCGGGTTACTCACATATAACATATATAATACTCCCCCCGTTTTTGAATAATTGTCATTCTGGATGAATGCACATATATTAATAAAGATATTAATTAGATAATCAAATTACCTTATACACCCTTATGTGAATACATTAAATAAGTTAAATATGATTGTTTAAATGTATTAAATGAGGGCAAATATGAGAAAAATGTGAAATTTTTACCTCGGTTGTGTAGATTGACACTTTTTGTAAAACAACATTAGAGTGCTAAAATGACACTTATTGTGAAATGGAGAGAGTACTATATACGAGGACAAATTAATAAGTTTATCATATAGTTTGAAGATAAATATTGATGCAAATATATATGTAATGATATAAAGGCATGTAGCTAACTTATTTCTTGACCATCAATAATCTTGTCAGGTGACCTAGGATCAACAAATAGAGAAAGTCGTTCTCTTGGGGATGATCGATCTAGTAGTGTAAGCTTGAGACCAAAGGTTTGAAATTCGAATTTCACCAACACCACTGAGGATAATGGGGCTGCGGTTACCCTCGACATAAAAATAAATAAATAGAGAAATTATTCTTACACTCATAAAAGTAGTATCATGGATACTTATTTTATAAACATAAATTATTCAAAACGCAATTCATTTATTAAGATAGAAAATACTTGCCAAGAATACAATGGATCAAATTCCAAGCAACCAAAAATTTAAATGCATAATCTATACTAATATAAAAAGTGGCTTATCTTATAATTTTGGGTTTACCTATTATATCCTTATCATATACTATATTTAAGGGCAATAATGTAATACAATATAATATTAATAATATATTTTAATATAAAAATTTTGAGTTTACCTATTATATCCCTATCATATACTATATTTAAGGGCAATAATGTAATACAATATAATTATGAATATTAGTAATTTATTTTAATATAAATTAATATTTGTAATAATTATACTATCATAGATATTTAATAAATTAGGATTCTTATTATGATAAACTCATAAGGGTGTCCATTAATCTTAAACTCTTGCATCCATTAATAAATATTTAACATATGTATATTTTTCTTGAATTAGAGAAAAACGATAAGATAATGAATAAAATAATGTCTACTATATTTCGCAAAAGAATATAATATTCAAATTGTGTAAATATTCAACTAACAAAATGAATATACTCCACGAAAAATAATATTATATATTCTGCCAACTATGAAAAATATGTTATTACAGTTAAATCAAGCTAATATGTATGATCCAAAAAATTAGTATTATAATATTTAAAGTTATATATTAGCTAATATTGCGCTTGCGTTATTGCTAATATTATTGGGAAGAATATTTTATTAGAAAATTTGGCACATTCTCATAAACATTGTTAATAGTTTACATAGTAGCACCAATGTTTACCTATTAATAAAATATTCTTCCAACGTTTGCATATTATCATTTGCATGTTTACATCATAATGCACTCCTAACATTGTTTCTTATTAAAGAATGGGATTGACGCATTCTCTTAAACATTTTTTTTAACATATGTTTTATTGTTTGAGTAGTATAATGATATGAATAGTATTTTTAGCACTTGGAGTTTTTAGTCATGAGGAATTTTTTTATATTATTTATTCTAGAATATTTGATTGTCGGTTCAAAAGTTCGGCCTAATTGTGAAAAATCTCATATTGTTGTGGGATCGATTTGTAAATGTTTGTTTTAAATTGGAGGAAAATGTTTAATTTGAGTCGAAATTTTATTTTAGGATCAAAGTGAGATTTTGAGTATAGTTGTAAGACCAAATTGGACATTTTTCCTTAAATTAATTGACGTAGTTAATGACGAACATTAAAATAAATACATGAGAAGACGTAGTTAATACATTTGTTCAAGAAGAACTAATACATCAGAATATTGGTTAGGTAAAAAGATGAAAATAGACTTGTATTAAGATAGATAAGAATTATACAAGAAAAAAAAATATCTTTATTTCTTCAAAACATTATTGATATCCAGGAACTATAAATCATATTCCAAAATAATTTTACTTTCTCGCCAACTAGGCATGCCCTAAGATAATTATAAAAATAAATTCATATGTCCAAATTTGACAACTAAGTTTACATTCTAATTGTATTATTTTATACATGATTTATGAAATTATTAATAGAATCTAACACAATATTGTAATACCCCGTAAATTAATTACTGCTTAATTATAGTTAATTGTTGCAGTTACTATTTAGTATAGTAATTTTCAGTAGATTAGGGTCGTAAGTATCCGTTAATTATTTCAGTTAGAGTTTTAAAATTTTTGGAAGGCCTAGTCCATAATTCTTCCTGAGTCGATTGTGAAAAATTGGCAAAATCAGGTCACGTGTTTTCTTCAGAAATTTGTGGCAATTCTGCCACCTTTCAGTAAATCGGGTATAACTTTTTCGTTAGTAATCGTCTTGAGTCACTGTAAATTTTGTAAAATTCTATACTTCCATAGATTTCCAATGGTATATGGTACGTTGTCCATATCTTTGTGAGTCAAAGCAGAAAATTCTGTAAAGATGGACGTTGTGCAGAATGTGATTGGTCTATGAGCTTAATGTTGACCTTGTTTCTAGAATTGAGTTGTAATGGATGTTGAGGTATTTTTTATACCTTAAATGATGACGATGTATGTCTTTAGATGTTTAGGACTTAGGGTCGAGATTTACCCTTAAGCTAAGAAAAAATTTAGAACGGATACTAGACCCTAATAGGCTTTCGTTTCGTGTTGAGTCCTGTCAATTTTAGGATCAATATGCTAAGTATATTTTCATATGTTGAAGGCTGACATATCCGCAAGGGATAAGACCTATGAAGAACTAGCAGCTGCCATATTAAAATATCGGTGAAAGGTGGGCTTTCTTTTACAACGGACTCTTAGTCCAAATAATTATTTGAGTTTTCACTCACCCGCAGTTATTTATTTTGATGCAAATAAATTATTGTCATGCATAAAATGTTTTATTTTGTATGATATTCTTATCTTTGTTTAATTAGCTCGCAAGGGGCTTTCTAACTCTTAAATCGATCAGACCTCGTGCTAACATAACGTGTTAACCGAGGTTAGTGTACACTTAAGTCGGTGATATTAGGAAGAGGGAAAGGCTTTAGCGGAGCTATTCCTGACTAAGACATCGACGATGTTAAGTGTTCGTGGAAAAGGCTTTAGCGGAGCTATTCCTCGACTTTCGGTTCGGATACGGATGATCATACAACAGAAAAGAGCGCTCAAAGACAGAAAGTTATTTAGTAAAACATAGGGCCTTTTCAGATAAAATCCCTGTGTGTTTACTCAGATGCATGACAAGAAAACCAGTTTTCAGTTCAGTAATTATTTTGGCAATGTGTTCACTGAGTACCCTTGTACTCAGCCCTTCATATTTGTTTTCTAAATGTGCAGATTGAGCTGGTGTTGAAGGGAGAAGTGCTGAGAATGGAGTTCTTTTTGTACAAGGCTCAGATAGTCTTATATTTTGAATGTCTTTCTTTTGCTTCCGCAACTCAGTTATATAACAAGTCTAACATTAAGCTTTTAGTTTTGGACAAGTTCAATAACGCGATAATCAATTAAGTACTATTATTATTCAGTCCTTTGTGAGTACTTGAAATCAGTTCAGAATTAGAGTTCTCAGGCCAAATATCGATCTTGGAATATAGTAGTTCATTTCCTTATTTAATTATTTTCGGTTCGCGCCTTGATCCATTCTTCATTGGGATTGAGTTGTGTCAGTCACACTTTGTATTAATCAGATATTAATGTGGGGTCCTGACAAATATTCTAAACTAAATTTCCGTCTGATATGTAGTTAAAATAGTAGCTTGTAATATGAAGTACTTTATACATGCTTGTGATGGATATGTTGAAAAATATTAAATATGAAACTTAACATGTACATACATTTTATGCATTCTATCTAATCTTAATTGTTGAAAATAATAAAATTTGGTAACATATTCATATTTTATATTTAAGACTCATTTATTCACGTTGTAAAATGTACACCCATTATATATTGCTACATTTAACTTCTTCTAAATTATCTATACTAATATAAAAAGTGGCTTATCTTACAATTTTGGGTTTACCTATTATATCCTTATCATATACTATATTTAAGGGCAATAATATAATACAATATAACTATGAATATTAATAATATATTTTAATCTAAAAATTTTGATTTTAAAGATAAAAATGTATAGATTAATATAAATATCATTCATATTATTATACAACTCAATTTAAAATGTTCTATATATCCTAAACAATATGACCTTTTTTGTATGCTTATGATTTATTAAATTGATATCAACAAATACATTAATATTTAGAGGTGTTATTGTTTAGTTGGTTGTCACTATAGAGTAAAAGGTACCATATAAATATATATTCTTGATTTACATACTATATAATGAAATACTCTACCATAAATGCACTAAACCTAATACATACTAATGATAATGACACAAAGGCTGATTGGCAAAATAAATAAATTAAAATTACAAATTTAACCAATCAAGACACTGTAAAAAGGTAACTAAGGATATGCCTTCTTTTAAACATAAGTATTTGCCGCTTGGGTGTCCTTGAGGACATGTTTATTATTATATTTAATAATATTACAACTATTAATTTTTTTACTCATTCATCTTTGAGTAATTTTTCTAAATGAAGGATATTTGGGGAAAATGTCCAATTTGGTCATACAACATTATACAAAATCTTAGTTTGGTACCAAGATAAAATTTCACTCCAAATTGATCCGTCAAATTTTCAAATGGTATCACGTTAATCCTTCTATTGAAATCTAAACTAATTTTCGTTAACGTCCGCCACTAAAGTCGTTAATTTAAAAGAAAATTTCCAATTTTAAACTAAATTTTCCCCTAATATGTGATTAAAAAATAGTAGAAAATAGTAGTTTGTAATGTGAATTATTGTATACATGCTTGTGATACATATGTTGAAAAACATTAAATATGTAACTTAATGTATGTATACATTTTGTGTTCTTTCTAATGTTAATTATTGAAAATAATAAAGTTTAGTGATATATTCATATTTTATATTTAAGACTTGTTTATTCATGTTGTAAAATGTACACGCATTATATATATATATATATATATATATATATATATATATATTGCTACATTTAACTTCTTCTATATTATAATGATAAAAATGTATCATTATAAAATTTCAGTCCAAATTGATCTATCAACGTTTTAAAAGGTATTGTGTTAGTCCCTAAATTAACTTTCGTTAATTCTGTCACTAACGCCGTTAATTTAAGGGGAAAATTTTAGTTTAGAATATTGTGTTAGTTTCTATTAATAATTTCATAAACCATGTATAAAAGAATACAATTTGATTGTAGACATACTTACCAAATTTGGGCATCTGATTGTTCATTTCATAAATAACTTTAGAACATGTTTGGTTGGCAAGAAACTAAAATTGTTTGGGAATATGATTTTCAAGAAAAACAAATATTATAACAGATTCTTTATCCTGTATTTGGAATATAACAGATAAATTGTGAGGATTCTCATTTCAGTATTTCACTCAAATTAAAAAAATAGGAAACGAAATACCTAATACATCTATTATCAATTTAGTATCACCAATATTTTTTTAATTTTTAAGATATGAACAACATAATTTATAATTCTACAAATATAATTACATTATATATATATATATATATATATTTCTTTCACCAAAGTAATTCAAATACAAAGTGTTATTTAAATATAAATCAAAATAAATTATATGAGTATCAACATAATAAATAATCAAGATCATAATTTCATTAATTTAGATTAATATAAAAATATTATTGTTGATTCTACAACCAAGACGCTCATTGTCTTAGGACCATTATTTCCCTACCATCAATTGTATGAAATGGTTGCTAAAATGATGAAATTTTAGTTGGAATCTCATCAACAAAAAATAACCATTTTTTTTAGAAAAATAAAAATATATTTTTCATTTTTTATGTCGAAAGCATCAATTTTAAATAAAAAAATAATCCGCAAAAATTAAAATAATAGTAATCCACAAAATGTAAAATTTAAAACTTTTCCATATTGTTTTGTTAAAATATTATAAATCCAAAATTTAACAATAATATAGAAGAAAAAAAATATGAATAATGAAGAAATCGAAAAATGAAATGGTCATGCATAAGATTCCCAAACTAAAGTTATCAAAATACATACCTAAATTATTACTTTTCCAAAGTTCATCAAATTGAATCAAACACACAAATTTAAATATAATAAATCAAATTACTTTCTTAGGCCAAATTCCATGTCAACCAAACGGTTTCTTATTGAATTTTTAAATTATTTGACATTCGTAAAAAATATTAATAGTTGTAATATTATTAAATATTTAGATCACTTGTTCCCGAGGATGAAGCTCAAATCTTAGAGTCCATGTGTATCAGAAGACATCTTTTAGTTAGCTTTCTACAATTGCTTTGTGTCATTCCCATTTAGTGCGTATTAGGTATAGTGCATTTATGGTAGAGTATTTCATTATAATTATATAATCATCATGAAAAATGATCATTAGAAAGTTATGAAAATTTTATTTATTTTACAAGAGTCTAATATTAATTTTATAATGACATATACATAGCTATCCAAATAAAAAGTAGATATTTATTGAAATTTTTACAAGATAAATATAAAACAAATTAAAAGTGTCATTTACATTCAAATACTTTAGTTATTCATTGTTTTTATACACATAAAATAATTACATTTAAGAGAAACTTTATAACATTTCATTAAGATATTATTGAAAATAATAAACATTATGACAAAACTGAAATGTAAATGCACTTATTAAGGTTTATTTGATAAAAACATAATATTTATTTATGCAAATGGCTATCGTATTTCAATTTCAATTGTTATAATAAAAAAAAAATATATATATACTATTTGAAATTGTTAAAACAAGATCGTTGTCCAATCATTATATTTTTTTATTTTATATAATTTTGAAGTTTTTTTCTCTTTTTATGCAAATTTAAATTCTACTTCACATATGATGAGGGGCACACTCATGTGAGACCGTCTAACGGATCCCCTTATGTTAGACGGATATTATTTGACCCACAAAGTGGTCCCCCTCCTTTTTTCTTTTTTTTTTTTGATTTTTTTAATGTCCCCCCTTCCCTCTTTTCTTTAATATTCAATTTTTTATTTTTTTTTCTTTTTTCGGCAGTTTTCTGCCCATCCCCCACCCACCCTTTCTCTAACACAAACTGACGCACGGCTTTTTTTTTTCTTCAACAAAAACTGCCCCCATCCCACACCCACCCCCTCTCTCTTTTTTTTTTCATGAAACGTGAATTTTTATATAAATTATATTGATGCAGAATATGTAGCATTAAGCTACGGACAACAGAAGGTTGCTGCATAACAGCTTTCTCTCTCCAAAATGCATATATATTGTTTCCAAGAGAATTCTCACACAAAACTGACGCACAACTCAACACTTTTTTTTTCGACTCTAATTCACGCTTCACTACAAAGAGTTAGAAGTTGTGTGTTTTTTTTTTGTAATGATTTTATTAATGATATTTCATCCATAATTAATGATACTTCACATCAATGTTAATGATACTTCACTAGATAAAAGTTATATTTTCATTAAAATGAAAATTACCGATGATTAAGCATTAATTATTAAATTAACAACAAAGAAGTATCATTAATTATGAAGTAAGTATCACTAGTAATAAAAAATGAAGCATCACTAATATAATGAGTAGTTACTACTCACTATCATGTTCAATTTTTGAATTGCAACATTTTCTTTTATATAGCTAATGATTCATTTTTTGAATTGCAATATGTTTGTACTGATATTTTTCTTTCTAATTAGTGATACTTTCTTCTGCAATTAGTGATACTTTTCTTCTGACAATTAGTGATATTTTTCTTCTGCAATTAGTGATACTTTTCTTCTAATTAGTGATACTTTCTTCTGCAATTAGTGATACTTTTCTTCTAATTAGTGATACTTTTCTTTCTAATTAATGATACTTTCTTTTGCAATTAGTGATATTTTTCTTTCTAATTAGTGATACTTTCTTCTGTAATTAGTGATACTTTTCTTTCTAATTAGTGATACTTTCTTCTGCAATTAGTGATACTTTTCTTCAATTAGTGATACTTTATTCTGCAATTAGTGATACTTTTTTCCATAGTGATGAGAATCCACTTCACCTCATAAATAATGATACTCATATGTGAGTTAATAATATGTCACCTCATAAATAATGATACTTTGGTTAATGATATATTCTACTCAAGTTAATGATACTTTACCTTATAATTAATGATATTTTTTTTGGCTCAATAATTAGTCAACCGCCAGAAAAAAGAATATATATTTTTTTAAAAATAAATGTATACCCTGAGAAGAATATATTATAATTATTTAAAAAAAGGAAAAAAAGAAAAAGAAACAAAAAAAACGAGAAGAAAGAAAGAAAAAAAGAGGAAGAAAGAAGAAGAAAAAGAAGAAGAAAGAAGAAAAATAAGGAAACGAAAAGAAAAAAGAGAAGAAAGAAAGAAAAAAAAAAACAAAATCTGCACAGGAAATGGAATTTGAGTATTAGATTTTTCCTACAATTTTAGTAGAAGAAAGAAGAAAACGTGTTAGTATTTTAAAAATAAATGTATACCCTAAAATTGAATTGAATTAATTTTTTTTTAAATTCATTTTATTTTTAGGTTATATTTTTTATTTCAAAAAAAAAAATTTGAAATAAATATATAACCTAAAATTAAATTGAATTAATTTATTATTTTTATTTGATGTCTCGCACGACGCTAACGCGTGAACTTATGAAACGAAGAAAAATGAGACGAAAGAAAGAAAAAAAGAATAAAGAAGAGAAAGGAGTGGAGTGGGTTGGAGGAGTGGGCTGTTGGCCCAACAGCCACCAAAAACAGAAAAAAAAAATAATAAAAAAATCTGCTGGATGGGTTTTGGGATGAGTTGGGTATTATTTAACTCGTCTAACATAAGAGACCCGTTAGACGGTCTCATACAAGTTTTTGTCATATGATGAATTTGAACTTCAAAAGATACATACAATACTCAACATGATATTTAACACAATGACGTATTACTTATCATTCATTCTTATATAAAATAATTTATTTAAATATCATCATCATCATCATCTATTCAATAAATATTTTCTAATTACAATAAATTTTATAATTTTTAATTTTATACTTTTTGAAAAAAGTTTTAATTATACATAATAGAACGATTTTTTATTAAAATCATACAAATTACGTACAAGGCACGTTATCTTTGCTAGTATATATAAAATGTAGCTAGGCAACTTATTTGTAGAGACCAACCCAACCCAGTCTTGTCAGGTGGGCTGAGAGATTTTACAGTACTGTAAATCAAATGATTATAGGATCAACAAACAGAGCAGCAACATGCGCCGCCAAAATATTAGGATCTGAATAACCATCTCCATTGTTTTTGCTGTAACAGGCATCGCAGAAGCGAGCATAGTTTATAAATTGCACAGTGATCTCTTGAGGCAGTGAAGTCGTCATGGCGGCGGCACAATATTCTTCGTTCACATCCTTCCATGCTTCCTCAGTTATTTCTGCAAACTTAGTTAGCGTCTCTTCCTTTGATAAACCATATTGTTTTATGTAGCAATCCACCGCAGTCAGCATTTTTCCTCCCTTACTCTCCCGCTTCAAATGCAGATGCAAATTTAATTAGATTAATATTAATGACAAGAATCACTCATTTTATTTTCTTTGACAAGACAAATTAATTAAACTTACTTCATGAGAGTTAATGTCATCTGAGTATCGGCCGATCATACCAGTTGATATTGCGATTTTGGGCTCACTCTTCATCCAATCAATTGTTTCTTTGGTAGCTGATTTCAAGCCTGGGATGATAGAAGCGAACATGATAGAAACAGTACTCGTTATCTCTGAATTTTTAGCATAATCTTGGAAAGAAGGCATCTGTCTTTGCATAACCCACTTTAGCTCTTGGTTATAAGCCCTTGCAAGTTGTTGCACCTGCATGACCCATACAATATTTAGTTTTGTTGGGAACTGCATGTTCAAATAAAAATCTATTGTTGATCGACGAAGTTTATGAAATAATTAATATATATATATATATATATATATATATATATATGTATGCTGACAGCGAGTTTGGTAATTAGTAACCATCTACATGCATGCAAGTTAAACGACACGGCACGTACGTATATAAATTCTCAAGAAAAGAAAGAACTTTGTGGAATAAAAATAGAAATAAATAATAATAAATTCCCTAACCGTTTCTTTGAGATAAGGAGCTGCAAACTTTTTTCCTTGTTTTGCTGCATCGCGTTCATAATCTTCATATGAACTCATAATAAAATGATAAACAATTTTCATGTAACCAGGAACTCCGTCTGTTTCTTCCATATTCCACCTGGAAATTTTAATACGCAATTAATTAAGTTTTTGTTTAATTAAAACTAAAAGTCCTTGTAAACATATCTATATATAATTAATATAATTGTTCTAAATTATTGAACAGACTATTTAATTATGTATCACCTTACGAGGCAACATTTCCTCTTTCCCCCTACTTAAATGAGGCCACCTTCACATTTGGTTCTCGAAACTTACTTTTTTGTAAATCATGGTTTGGCTTTATTGTTCATTTATATACTATAATTCAGTCATATTTGTTCTACTTAATGTATTTTTCTTAGTGTGTGTGTGTGACAAAGAGAGAGAATATCATATAATATATATATACCTATTCAAGATTTGAGTAAAAAGTTGAGCTTCATTCAGTGTAGCATAATTATCATATGTATCATCCATTATTGTAACAATTTGTATGCCTTTGGCAAGCCCAATTCGAACATAAGAGTATTGAGGTTCGTAATGATATCCTGCACCCCAAGTATAGGCCTCCACCAATCGATCTCTTGCGTATGGTAATTTTGATTTCAGATCAAATTTGTTCCACCACCTTTATAAAAAACAAAATAAAAAAAGATTTAAGAATATTTTCCAAAAGTCAAGTACTAAAACAGAATACTTCATAGATATTTAGAGTCGCCCAAATTAAAAAATGTGGTTACCAATACCTGGTGAGTTCACAGAGCTCATTCTTGTACAAATTCTGCAATAAGTTGAAGTTAAATTTTGCTAGTTTGAGAAGTAGTTCATCTCTGGAGCCATCCTTTTCGTAAATAGAGATGAAAATTCTTGTATAGAAGATGGGGACTTCTCTATGAAGGGGATGCTCCAATGCACGCTTCACTTTCTCCCTAAGGGGAGACTTTAACTGTGATTCCATACCACTCAACTCATTCCTTGTAAATCTGGCAGCCTCGTCTAATATTTTTTCGTCGTGAAACCGAACATGAGCTGCATCGTACAAGCTCAGTAGGCCCTCAGAGTCGCGGCTGAGGGTTTCCTCAAACTTACCGACTTTGTCAACGAATTTGTTGAAAACATCTGTTTCGCACAAAAAATTTACATAGTTCTAATTCATGAATTGACAATTTGACATATATGAAAGTGAAATAAAGGAAGTGGCTAGCTAGTTAATAGGAAATATACTGCAAGAAATGTGGTGTTGATGCTGTCTGAGCAAACGAAATCGAAGTGATGTAGTGAACAAATCGCAGTACTCCTCCTCCTCTCCTGCATTATATATTTCTCGGAGTATGTGTTCGATTTCAGTCTCGAAATGGTACGCCAATCCTAATCGCTCAAGCGTGTCGATGGATATCATCTGTTTGAGAGGCGTTGCAGCAGCCATTAGCATGCCTCTTGCTTCTTGCTTCAGTACTTCGATTTCTTCTTCATACTTTTGCTGTACCTGCAGGTGAAAGAAGGTGAAAGAAGCACATTAAATTTAAGACTTGAAAGTATTGGTTGAATCTCAGTATGGGGAGGCTCAATCAGCCCTTAAACAGATGACAGATATATATGTGCATTCATATATATTCAAAGATATGTATATATATATATATATATACACATATGTATACTTGATCGTCAAAAGAAAAATTGGAGAACGTCTCAGCCCATATGCTAGGGGCAAAAATGTTCACTGGTGGTCTTTCATTGCTCAAGCAACTTGAAGGGCCATTTACAACGACAACGCTAGCACCATCCATTCTAATCTCTCTCTCTCTCTCTCTCTCTCTCTCTCTCTCTCTCTCTCTCTCTTATGATGTTGTAAAATCTCATAAGACCGTTCACCAATTTATAGCCACATATGGAGATGAAATCCTACGGTCAAACATTTCTATCACACTTTTTTTCTTTTTAATTTCTTCTTTTTTTTTCTATTCAACTATGGGGAGACTATTATCATTTGGACATGAACCACGACCAACGGACCGTAATCATCATAATCTTCTTAAACCAATCGAGATTTGATAAAAACAAATTGCAATGTTGTTGATTTTAATTAATTATTGTTAGTAGGGTTATGAATACTGCCACCATTAAATAAATTTTAATTGCTATGGACGTGGTTTTTTCTTCAGTAATACTGTAGCTTTTGATGTGGAGAGGCGGCTTTCAAAATCAATCAAGAACATGTGTTTACATTTATTTAATTAACAATATTTTGTGATTAAGATCGAGTAAGAATATATGGAAGTTCGTATCTTAACATAACAATATTAGTTATAATAATTATACAGTTCACATGTAGGAAATAAACAAATTAGGTAATAGGACAATAACAATATTAGGTTATATTAAAATAAAATAAAAGTTTTTATTTTATTAAATAAAATAAATACAAAATTCTAAGATGTTAAACAATTTTTATATATAACCTTCTACAACATGTGTGTGTGTATAAATATAGGAAATGGTTCAAATAGGAACCAAGCCCCCACATATAAAAACCTAAGAATCAATCTAAGTCTTAGATTTTATTAGATTTAAAAGTTATAATTAAGTCAATATTTTAGTCAAAGTAAAGTGGCAAACTTGTAATATTAGAGAATCTTAATTAAGTATGATTATTTTCGTAATTTTAAAATTCTGTTATATTTTTCGTATTTTGGGTTCACTTTTCGTAATTAAATAGCCAACACTTTAAAACTGTTGTCTTTCCAGACATATGTATTGATAAGCTAACATGACATATATATATATATATGTTGTCAATATTAATGAATTATGTTGCTAATATGAGAAACTCATATTAATAACATGACGTGATCATATTGATAAATTGATACGTGTTCAACAATGTTCACATGACATTGAACCATAATTAAAATAACCTTGTGTAATATGTTGTAACATTATATATACATCATATTGCTAATATGTTACTAACATATATTACTAATATGTGAATAATGATTTGCTAATGTGTAAACAATAATTTGTTAATATGTGAATAATGATTTGCTAATGTGTAAACAATAATTTTCTAATATGTAAATAACAATTTGCTAATATTAATTTTAAGTGTTGTTATTTTTGTTACAAGTTTCATGATGAAATAACATCCTTCAATCAAACAATCATAACTTTTTCGACGGTTAATATTTTTTTGAAATTATTTTTTTGTTAAAAAATAGACTAAACTAACTTTTCACTATATATAGTTCATGTTATACTTATTTTCATATGATAGCAGTTGAGTATTCATAGTTGAGTATCGTGTATAAATTAAAATGTTACATATTAGCAATATAAGTACACGATGTTAACAATGACGTGGTCTAATGTTAGCAATATCTAATTGTTCCGACTTATATACGCCTAAAAATGAATTTTTATATTTTTTTATCAATTTTTATTCAAACAAATATATGCAATATGCATCTTAAATGAAAGAGCATGATTTTTTTTTCAATTTGATATATTATTCGAGTTAATTGGAATTTAACACGAATGAGAATGAGTTATGATTGTTTAAAATTTTTAAGAATTTTTATAAATATGATGACATCTCTATTTTTAAAAATATCTAGAAATAACCTTATGTTTTAAATTTCTTATATTTACAATTATGTCACCTCCTTTTTATCCTCCATGTCATGAAGATGGATCAATTTGATTGGTTCTTAGGTTCTCATGTGGGGATTAGTTCCTGATTTTGCACAATAGAACAGGCAAGTTGGAAATCCTGCAAATGCTTATGTGGATCATCTCCAGAATAATCATGGAATTTAGGAAGTATATACATAAAATCAGATTTTAATTGAAATTAATTCTCATGAGCTTGAGGAAGTGTTATGCATAGTGGTCCAAAATCCATTTCTGGTGGATTGGCCAATTCCCACAAAGTAGCGCTGTTTGCATTATTTCCTCCATTGTTGACTGAATTATTCTCTTGATTATTAGATATATTGGATTCTGCAGATGATGTTGTATCTTCGGACTCGTGTTCCTCTGTAGATTTTGATAAGGGTGTGAGATTTGATGCTGAAGAAGTTGCTCAATTTTCCTTTTCTATTTCTTTTCCTCTTTTCCGTGCGGATTTCTCAACTTCAGGATCAAAGATAAGTTCACATATACGAGAAGATCGGGGCATAAATAAAGAAAAGATAAATTAAAAAAAATGAAAGAATGATTACTAATGTCGTTCCCTGGCAACGGCGCCAATTTTGATACGTTGTCATCACGCGCCCAAAATAAAATTGTTCTTCCAAATGCCCAAATGGATGTAGTATGTGGAAGTACAAATCGAATCCTCAAGGAACGGTGTATTCTTCTTTCAAACATTACTTTTGGGATTTTAAGAGAGTTTAATTAACTAATCAAATAAAATACAGTAAAGAAATTAGTATAATAAAAACTGGATAGAGTTATAAATTAAAAGAGATATGATCTTTGGTGAATTGATTTTAATTCACACTTAATATAAACCAGTTATGAAATACCGGAACCCACTGACGCATTCTTCATTTCTCCTTAAGTGTTATCAAAGAACCCTTATTATTCGACTTCTTATCAATTAACAACCCTAAATAACTCTTAACATATTTAATTAATCAAATGCTTTAAGAAATAGAAAAACTCGGTTATATTATAGACATACGAACCTGTACGCTTACAATATCCCCATATGCATACTGACAAAGAGAGTCCTAGTCATAGAATTGATTCGACAATTATAGATCTTACAATTCTATTGATTTTAGATATTAACTAATGTACTGTATATTGACCACTATATAATTAATTAATTAACAACTAAGCTTGCCATCACAGAACATAAAAGTGTGGATTTGGGGGCATCAATCAACGTAATGCCTCTGTTGGTGTTCAAAGAATTGAAGATTAGACCTCCGAAGGAGACCCGTGTGGTCATTCAACTAGCTGACTGATAAAATGTTTTTCTAGAAAGTCTGATTGAAGATGTATTGGTGAAAGTGGACGAGCTTATATTCCCAGCAGATTTTTATGTGCTTGACATGGGCAGAGCAACTTCAAAATCTTCAGTATTGTTACTGAGAAAGCCTTTCATGAAGATATCTCATACCAAGATTGATGTACATAAGGGCACACTTGCTTGTGAGTTTGATGGGGAGAAGGTGACTTTCAACATCTTTGAAGCATTAAAGCACCCCCAGATACAAAAAATCGTAATTTTGTGAATTCCTTTCATCCACCAAGCCATTCTATCATATCCATGGTAAGCAACAAAGAGCCACTAGAGTGGACATTGTGGGATGGGCTGACTAACGAGGATACCCTGGAGGATGAAGACATTGAGGAAGGATGTTGTACTCATTGATGCCGTATGGATATGTGGACTATAATGTGCCCATATGGAGAAATGATGACAAGATGATGCCTTCCATTGTTAAAACACCCATGCTGGAGCTGAAGACATTACCAAAGCATTATGAAGTATGCCTATTTGGGAGATAATGAGACTCTTCTAGTGATCATTAATGCGGGGTTGAATCAAGCTGATGATGATCATTTTTTTAGATTGTTAAGGCTGTACAAGGAGGCACTCTGATGGATGTTGGTAGATATAAAGGGCATTAGCCCAGCGGTTTGCATGCACAAGATCCTGTTGGAAAATGATGCAAAGCCCATTCGTGATCCACAAAGAAAGCTCAATCCAGTGATGAAGGATGTGGCTAAAAGAGATAATTAAGCTGCTGGACCAGGGCATTATATACCCTATTTTAGACAGTAAGTGGGTCAGTCCAATCCATGTTGTGCCCAAGAAGTTGGGCATTCAAGTCGTAAAAAATGAGAAGAGAGAGCTTGTGCCTACATGACTGCAAACTGGCTGCAGAGTTTGCATTGATTATTAGAAGCTGAATACAGTCATGCGGAAAGATCATTTCCCACTTCCGTTCATTGACCAGATGTTAGAGAGGCTCGCAGGGAACAAATTCTTTTGTTTCTTGGACGAATACTATGGATAAATGCAAATTGCAGTCAACTAAGAAGACCGGGAGAAAACAACATTCACGTGCCCATTTGACACATTTGTCTATCGCAAAATGCCCTTTGACCTCTGCAATGCTCCTGACATGTTTTAGTGATGTATGATGAACATATTTCCCGACCTACTTCTGAACTGTATTGAGGTGTTCATGGATGATTTCACGGTGTATGTGAGCTGCTTTGATCGATTCTTGCACAATCTAGAGAATGTGCTGCAGTGATGTGTGGACAAATGACTAGTACTAAATTATGAGAAATGTCATTTCATGGTCAGAGAGGGAATTGTACTGGCCCATGTGATTTTTGAGAGGGGCATTGAGGTCGATAAAGCCAAAGTGGACATAATTGAGAAATTGTCATACCCCACTTCAGTGAAACAAGTGAGGGACTTCTTGGGGTACGCTGGATTCTACCGGAGGTTCATAAAAGATTTTGCAAAAATTGCCAGCCTATTACTCACTTATTGCAGCAAGATGTCCCGTTTAAATTTGATGAAGATTATAAAAAGACATTCAATATTCTGAAAAAGTAACTGGTCACAGCACTAGTTTTTCAACCATCAGATCGGGAAATGCCCTTTTAGATAATGTGTGACGCCAGTGGCTACGATGTGGGTGCCATACTGGGTCAGAAAATATGAAAAGAAAGTTATGTAATTTACTATGTTTCCAAAACTATAAATGGGGCACAATGTAATTACACCAATACTGAAAAGGAGTTAAGTTCTCCATGTCAACCTAGACATAACTTAAGCTCATTAATATTAATTGAGTCCGCTAAAGAATTATTATTGTACTGCCGCTCCAATTCCAAAATTACGGATATAGCTCATTCAACTTAATTAATTCTCCATGTTTAAGATATTAAATGTCCATTAATTAATTATAGTACACTGACAAATGAATTAATTAATTTCTTATCCATGAGCAATACAACTCAACTTTTAAATCGAGTTGTGGGGGTTTTACATAATAATCATTTTTTAGCTCTTCGGGGACGTCACCAACCCAGCGCATTAGGACACAAATTCCTTCTATGATTAATAACTCATTGATTATAGTAATGTCACTACCTAATCTATCGAGCTTATTAATTTTTTAACTAGAATATCATCCACTCATAAATAAAAAAAGTAAGTATTAAAATAAACATGTCTGATAATCGGGATTTTTATGCTTCTTTTGACTGCAATTTGGGGCTATTTCAAAACCATTTTATAAACCAATTGTGCATTTTTTTATGTCCAAACCCATATTTAATCCACGCACAAATTACAGGTGTGTCATAGAAGAAAACCAAGAGTTCGAGGCACTGGCGCGAGCCACAGTCTGAGCGACAGCGTGACCCAAGTGCTCCGGCTCGAAAGGTGTGTGTCAATAGCCTCTGGCGTGACCCACAACACGATCCAAGGTGTGGGTTTGATCGCGCCAAATGGCGCGACCCACAGCACGTGGGGTACGCGACTGAGCCCGTTCGCGCCCAAGACCCTTACCGCATCTTCTCTGGCGTGAGCCACAGCGCGGGTGGTGGCGCGACCAAGCCCGCCCGCGCTCACACACCCCTTTCCACTTCTCTCTGGTGTGACCCACTGCGCGGTTTTAGGCGCGACCGAGGCTCTCGCGCTCACACTCCCTTTTAATGCTTCTCTGGCGCGACTCACAGCGCGACCCGGATGCGACCGAGCCCGTGTCGTGCCCAGGTGCTCTGTTTTGCATGCCTTATCTCCTCATCTTCCTCATATTATTAGGGGACGATTTTTGGAGATTGAAGAGCAGATTTTTTCTACCACCTAACTTAACAAGATAGACCATTTCATTTCCTTACACCCTTTGTCTTCCCAAAAATTTAAAAAAGGTGAAATAACCATAGAACTAGTGAAAGAGAGGGCTTGGTCTTGGAAGAGGAGTTCTTGATCTTAAAGTGTTGAAGTGGAAAGATCTTGTGGATATTTTTGTACAATCTATTGGTTTAATCTAATTTCTAGCTATGTTTTATTTACAAGTTTGTTATTTTGATCTCAAAAGCATTAGTAGCTAATCTCTTAAGGTTTTGGGGTGTTGGATCACTTGATGATGGGTGTTTGAGATGAATGTATGATGAATGTACATTTTCCTTTTTAAATCTTATGGATAAATGTGTTGATTATTGAATGTATGTGGGTGACATCTATGTAGATTCATGTGTTACTTAATGTGTAATTAGGTTTGCTCATTATGTATGTGTATTTGATCCATGAGACCTTTTACTTGTATTTTGAGATAGGTATGAGTATTAGGCTTGTCAATGGTGATTTGGGATCTTTGAAGGTTTGAGTGATTTATTTACTAGAGATAGTGAGTTTTGTACTTGCTTGTAGGCTAGGTGTTTGAGAAAATACTTAGATGATCCTTGCCCAAATCATGATTGAAGAGAGGAGAGTTATGTGATTCATATGGTTGTTAGAACACCTTGACCAAGGATCTAGCACCCTAAAACCCTTCCTTTTATTACCCTTTTAAATCTCTCATTTGAATTGTTTACTAGTTTGCATTTAAGAGTACACTTGTGATATTTAGTTAATTTGGAACAAAACATTTTCTAAAGAAATGATGTTTGTTTAGATAGTGAATGTAACTTGAGCCAACATTACTTGCATTATTAAGATCATAACTCATATTCCTTGTGGTTCGACTCGTATCATTGCTTGCTACATCCGTGTACACTTGCACTTGACATGATCTATAATTTGAGGTATAAATTACGCAATCAAGTTTTTGGCGCCGTTGCCGAGGAATAGAGTGTTATGTTTTAAACTTTATGCAATATTGTTCAAATGGTTACTTTTCTACTTTAGACATTTTGATTTTTATTTTTATTCGTGTTTGAGTGACTTACATTTTATTCATTTGTAGGTAGTGTATGCACACCAGGTTGCTTGGAGAGCCATCCAACGATTTGGACTTGGAAATCGAAGCGACGGTGCAACACAACAACGCACGGAGATGGAGGAGAATGGCGAACAATCCTCCACCGGTGCAAGATCCTCTAATTGCCCAATTTCAAAGGCAATTGGAGGTAATGCAAAAATAGTTAAGGGCCCAAGAAGAAGCCCGACTTGCTGCAGAAGAGGCCCCGATTAGAAATCTTTTTCAACCCGTTGTAAATCAGGGGGTAGCGAATGGCCCACCCATTCAAGAAAATAATTTTGAGCTCAAGATGTCGCTCATCCTCATGCTCCAACAACATCATTTTAAAGGAACAACTATGGAGGATCCGAATAAGCACATTTGAAAATTTCTTGAGTACAGTGGGACCATGAAAGTGAATGGAGTCCCAGAAGATGCTATTCAACTTAGGCTCTTTCCATTCTCCTTGGGCGATAAGGCGGAAACATGGTGATTTAGCCAAGCTCAAGGATCTTTCCAAACTTGGGATGTATTGGTGACTAAATTTCTCCACAAGTTTTTCCCACCCTGAAAAACACTCAAGTTAAAAGGAGACATCACCGTTTTTAAACAATGGGATGACGAGAGCATGTATAAGAGGTGGGAGCGCTTCAGAGAAATTCTAAGAAAATGTCCTGGACATGGATTTGGCACCGACCATCAAGTGTATATCTTCTATGCTGGGTGTAAACCCGAGGTAAGAACACTCATAGACGCTGCTGCAGGAGGATCTTTGCTAGCACAAAGCCCGGAAGAGGCCATGCGAATTATTGAGGAAATGGCCTCTAATTCGTCCCAATGGCTGATGGCAAGAGATAACGTGAAAATCATGAAGAAAGTCACATCGACTTCTAATTCGGATGCATTGGGATTGCTGACAGCTCAAATGGCAACTTTGAACTCTAAGATTGAAGCTTTCACCACTCAAAAACCCGAAAGCTTTCAAGCCCCATTTGAAGAAGTGAATTATGTCAACCAAGGGGGTTATCAAAACCAACAACGGCCGTTCAACCAAGGGTACAACAAGCCGCAGTATGGAAATCAATACGGAGGAAATCAAAATTTCCAAAATAGGGCGCAATACCCAAATCTCTCCTACAGAAATCTGAATAGTGGTATTGTTCCACCTCCCAGCTTCTCTGTGACCAATGGCGTCATTCATGAAGAAAAGAAGCCGAAAATGGATGAGTTGTTGATGGAATTTATGAACAAGACAGAAAAGTACATGGCAGATTCACAAGTCCATGTGGGGAAGTTAGAAAACAATGTCAGAGCTATTGGGATTCAAGTGAATCAATCGGAGAAACAGATGAGCCAATTAGCCACGATCATTGGTGGTCAACACCAATAAGGAAAATTTCGAGCAACACCACCGTCAACCCAAAAGATCAATGCAAGGCTATCACTTTGAGAAGTGGAACTGCCTACGAGGGCCCGAAAATGCCTGCAGATGATGGAAATGTGGGTGAAGGAAGCTCAAAGTAAAAAAGAAAATCTAGATGAACAAAATGAAGAAGTCGAATAGATCGAGCGCGCCAAGGAAAAAGGAGGCTCGAGAGGAAAAAAGGTGGAAACACTACCTAACGAAAATGAAGAGCCAAGAGTGCACGTACCTCATCCCCAACACCTACAAAAGAAGAAGAACGAGAAACAATTCTCAAGGTTCCTCGATATTTTTCAGAAAGTCCAAGTTAACATTCCATTGGTAGAAGCTTTGCAACAAATGCCAAATTATGCAAAGTTTCTAAAAGATATAATTTTGAAGAAAAGAAGGTTGGGAAATTTTGAGACGGTGAATCTCACGGAAGAATGTAGTGCACTCATACAAAGGAAGCTCTCCGCCAAGTTGAAAGACCCCAGAAGTTTCACCATCATGGTTACTATTGGGGATAGCCACATGGGAAAGGCATTATGTGATTTGGGAGCAAGCATTAACTTGATGCCTCTTTCCTTTTTCTTGAAGTTGAATATTGGGAAAATCAAGCCGACCACCATTTGTTTACAAATGGCCGATAGATCCATGACCTATCCTAAAGGAATGGTGGAAGATATGTTGGTTAAAGTGAATGACTTTATCTTCCTGGTCAACTTTGTGGTTTTGGATATGGAAGAGGACAAGGATGTTCCCCTTATTCTTGGGCGACCATTCTTGAATACGAGGAAGACGTTAATTGATTTCGAAAAAGGGGAGTTAACATTGAGAGTTAATGAAGAGAATGTAGTCTTTTCTCTCCAAAATGCTATGAGACACAAGGAAGAAGACATGGAATGTGAAGAAGAGTGCAAGGTGCTCGAAATGGCGGACTCGTGCATGGAATTGGAGCACACCCTGGAACACATCTTGGGCATACGAGATCCACTTGAGATTTGCATTTCTAAACCTCTTTTTAATTCATCTTCTAGTAATTCTTATCCTTTAGATGTTGCTCTTGTTGATATTGTTTCTTTGATCAATTCTTTACAGGAGGAATATTTAAGGAAGCCCAAGTTTCTTCCATTAAAGAATGAGGAACAAACATCAACTGGGGAAGAGACCAAGAATCAAAAGATGGAATTGAAGCCACTTCCACCTCACTTAAGGTATGCGTACCTTGAAGATGGTGAGAACAAACCGGTAATAGTTTCTTCCTTTTTAAATGATGAACAACTTGACAAATTGCTAAGGGTGGTGAGAAAATATAAGGGCACTATAGGGTGGTCTATCTCGGATCTAAAAGGGATTAGTCCCTCGATATGCATGCATAGGATCCTTTTAGAAGAAGATTACAAACCAAAAGTACAACATCAAAGAAGATTGAACCCAATCATGCAAGAAGTTGTTAGAAAGGAAGTGTTGAAACTATTAGATGCCGGTATAATTTTTGCAATTTCTGATAGCGAGTGGGTGAGTCCTACTCAAGTGGTAGCAAAGAAAGGGGGTACGACTCTAATGGAAACTGAAAATAATGAGATAATAGCTACTAGGTTGGTCACGGGGTGGAGAATCTGCATTGACTATAGGGTTTTGAATGTTTACACTAGAAAGGACCATTTTCCTATCCCCTTTATTGATCAAATACTTGACAGGTTAGCAAGGCATGAATTTTATATTTTTTGGATGGATACTCGGGGTATAATCAGATAATGATTGCGCCTGAGAATCAAGAAAAAATGGATTTTACTTGTCCATATAGAATCTTTGCATATCGATGGATGTCTTTCGGGTTGTGTAATGCACCCACCACCTTTCAAAGGTGTATGATGTCTATTTTCCATGGTTTGATTGAAAACATAATGGAAGTATTCATGGATGATTTCTCAGTTTTTGGTGATTCGTTTGATAATTGCCTTGATAACTTGTCTCAAGTATTGCAGAGGTGTGAGGACACCAACTTAGTGCTAAATTGGGAGAAATGCCACTTCATGGTATGAGATGGTATCATGTTGGGACACAGGGTGTCCAGAGGAAAGCTTGAAGTGGATCGAGCCAAGATCATAGCCATCGAGAAGCTACCATCCCCGACGAATGAAAAGGGAGTTAGAAATTTTCTAGGACACGCTGGGTTTTATAGGCGTTTCATTAAGGATTTCTCTAAAATCTCTAAACATCTATGTCGTCTTTTAGAAAAATCGTCTGATTTTAATTTTGATAATGATTGTCTATAAGCTTTCGAGACCCTTAGGGCGGCCCTTATCACGACATCTATGCTCATTTCACCAGACTAGAGTCAGCCATTTGAAGTAATGTGCGATGCAAGTGAAGTAGCCGTGGGAGTCGCTTTAGGCCAAAAGCGAGATAAGCTTTTCAGAGTCATTTACTACGGGAGTAAGACCCTAGATCCTGCTCAAACAAACTACACCACCACGAAGAGGGAGCTACTTGTCGTGGTATATGCATTTGATAAATTCAGGCCTTATCTCATTGGGGCCCAGACTATCGTGCATACCAACCATTCTGCTCTAAGGTATCTTTTTGCCAAGAAAGATGTGAAACCACGGCTCATCAGATGGATCGTGCTACTCCAGGAGTTTGATGTTGAGATTCGGGATAGAAAGGGATGTGAGAACGTGGTAGCAGACCACCTTTCTCGCCTTGAGCATGTGAACGATGAAATGGGATCGACAAGGCCTATTAATAAGCTCTTTCCTGACGAAAGGATTCTAGCAATCAAGTCTCATGCGCCTTGGTTTGCTAACATTGTGAACTTCTTGGTGGCAAGGGTGAAACCGTTGGAGTTAGAGGCTTACCAAAGAAAAAAGTCCTTCCATGACTTGAAATACTATGTGTGGGATGAACCATACCTTTTCAGAAGATGTGCAGATTTGGTGCTCAGGCGATGCATGCCGGAAGAAGAATGGAAAGAAATTCTTGAGGCGTACCACACTTCTCCCACTAGAGGACATTTTGCCTCTATTAGAACCGCAAGAAAAGTGTTGCAAAACGGCTTCTATTGGCCTTCAATATTCAAGGATTGTGTTGAAGATGTGAACAGATACGAGAAGTGTCAAAGAATAGGTTCCATTTCAAAAAGGGACAAGATGCCAATGAAGAACATAATTGAGGTGGAGCTATTTGATGTATGGGGTATCGATTTCATGGGCCCTTTCGTTAGTTCAAATGGTTTTCAATATATTTTGTTGGCCGTTGACTATGTTTCGAGGTGGATTGAAGTCGTGCCTACCGCAACCAATAATGCAAATATGGTGTTGAAGTTCTTGAAAAAGAATGTGTTGACACGTTTTGGGGCACAAAGAGCTCTCATTAGCGATGGAGGACGTCATTTTTGTAACAAGTGGTTAGCCGCATTGTTTGCAAAATATGGAGTTCGACACAACATCACCACTGCTTACCATCCTCAAGCTAATGGCCAAGCCGAGTTGGCTAATCGAGAAGTGAAGAAGATTCTACAAAAGGTGGTGAAAACAAATGGCAAGGATTGGTCCAATCTGTTAGACGATGCATTATGGGCATATAGGATGGCATACAAGATCCCGTTGGGCATGTTGCCTTATCAATTGGTTTTCGGGAAATCGTGTCATCTTCCCATCGAGCTGTCACATAAGGCTTATTGGGCCACAAAAAAGCTCAATATGGATTTTATGATCTCGAGAGGAGAACGAATATTCCGGTTGAATGAATTGGATGAATTCCAACTAGAAGCTTTTGAGAATTCATCAATTTACAAAATGCGAACAAAGCTTTATCATGACAAGCTATTGAGAAAAAAAGAGCTATCACCGGGTGATGCCGTTCTTTTGTTCAATTCACGCTTGAAGTTATTCCCCGGGAAACTGAAAACCAAATAGAGTGGCCCTTTTGAAATCACGAAAGTCTTTAACGGTGGTGCAATCGACCTTAGGCGAAAGGATGGGAATCTATTTGTTGTAAATGGCCAAAGGGTCAAACGATTTTATGCACCGGAGATAAAGGATGACAATGGTTCCAACAATCTCAGAATTTTATGAAGAATGAGACCACGTCGAGCTACCGACAATAAATGAAGGGCTTGTTGAGAGGCAACCCAACCTCGTACCTTTGTACATTTCTTTTATTTATGTTCAAGTCTTTTAATTTACGTTTATCTCTTTAACTAGATTTAATATGTTGTTTTGAGTGTTTGTATAGTTTTGGAATTAGAAAATAGGGTACACGGAGAAGACGAGCTCAAAGTATAAAAAAAAAGAGCGCCAGGCGCGATCCACGGCGCGGTCAAATGAGCGAGCACCAGTTGCGCCATCTAGCGCGAGCTACGGTGCGAGCTCCGGAGTGACTGAGCCCGATCACGCCCAAACATGCCTTTGCACCCTTCTCTGGCACGATTGACAGCGCAAGAAAGAGCGTGACTGACCCTGCTCGCGCCAACCCAACAGGCTTCAGAATGGGTTTAAAATCCTCCCCTCTTCATTTTTCACTCATTTTTCACACAATTCTCACTCAAAACACACGCACACACTTTAAATTCCTTCACTTCAATCAAGAATTCAAGGTAAAATCCTCCCTCATCTTCTACATTTTTGTTTTGCCCATGATTATGTCTATGAATTATATGTAATTTTGAAGATTATTGGTTAAAATTGTTAAAATTGCATATTAGGGCAACAATTGGGGAAATTTACATGAGATGGGTTATTGTTTGGATTTGTTGCTTCTATTTTCTTCCTTGAGCATTGATTTTGGTACATTGTGGTTGGAATTATAGAGATGTCAAATTTAGGGTAAAAGTTTGGGAAAAATTTGCTTGGAATGAATTTGCATGATAGACCATTATTTTGAAGGATTGAAGAAATTGGAGATGCTTGTTCATAAATTGTTGTGAATTGAGAACTAGAGCTTAGCACATTTGGGTTTTTGATTCTTGCATTGTTCTTTAATTATGTTGTTTATGAACTCTTTTTGTTACATATTGCAAGTGATGAGAAAGTGCAATGTGCATATGTTGGTTTTGTCTGTGGATGAAGGATGAAGTTTGGAGTTAATTGGAAAGGGTTGGGTGAAATGTCGAATAATGGTGAAGTGCTATTGATTGGGATGCTGCTCGATGTTGTTTTTGCCTACCTCCATGTTGCAAAATGTTGTTGAATTTTGTTGTGAATTAGGGGGTAGTATATGTGCAACTCCGACCCTGTTTGTATGATTCTTTTTGAAAATTGTAGTGCCTAGTATAGATATGCTCTTTGCTTGTAGTTAAAATTATGCCAAGGCCCGCAAGTGTGAATATTTTTGTTATATTTTGCTATGAATGGGTCACAATTCGTTATTTTGTTTTGGTTTGATGTTTACAAATGGTCCCTCACTTTTTGTTGTTTTTACCCTTTGCAAGGTCTTGTGCTTTTCAAGGAAATCATATATAAAGAATGGCAAGACCAAGCAGAGGACAAGCTTCTAGGAGATACGTGGTTGAAGAATCAGAGGAAGAGGAATCAAGCATCGATCTCTTAGAGGCCGAAGAAGAAGAAAAGGACCAAGATGAAGAAGAACAAGAGGATGGGGATCAAGAGGAAGAAAAAGCAAACGAGTATGTGTAACCCGAGCCTTTGCCAGAGTTTTCCGAAAGTAGAGTTGATGACCCCGCAAAAGTGGGTGTTTTCTTCCGTACACAAGAGGAACGGGACATTTGGGAGAAGTTGTCAAAATCTTTTAACATTTTGCCCACCAAGTATTCGTGTGACTCATGCACTCAAGCTATGGGAATCCACGATGATGTTTGGAGAATGTTCACTAGAATTGGGTAAGGCACATGCAATGCAAGGAAGGTGGCTTACCTACCCTTTCTTGGTGAAAGAATTCTTATCCTCGTTTCAAGTTTACAAACTCCCCAGTAGAGGGCTGATGGGTGCACTTTTCGATTGGGGAATCACGATCACGAGCTCACAGTGGCCTAACTTAACTAAAATTTTCAAACACCGATGGATGGATACTTTCACTACCACATCAATTTCAACGCAGAGGTGTTTTGGAGATTGATCCTAGACCCGCGTGAGAGGATGGTCCAGTATGACTCAGGATTGGCCAAGGCTTCTCAAATCTAACATCCGGTCTTCCGCTACATCCACAGAATCATTTCCTCCACTGTCTTTGCTCGACACGAGAATAGTGGACTTCGTAAGGATGAGCTTTATATCCTGTGGAGTATGCTCCAAGCAATATAAGTGGATTTTGGAGCTTTGCTTTTGGATCAATTTAAAAGACAAGTGCAGCCGAGCAAAGGTACGGTGGGTATAGGAGGCATAATCACTCCTATTGCCATGGTCTTGGACATTAATCTGGCCGTCTATCAACCACTTCCGGGAACACGAGCTCTCAATCTAGCACATCTTCAGAATGTGCGCATGATCAGCCACAATACTGCCTCAATAGAGCTCATAATGAAGAATGAAAGGATGTTTCCACTGCCTCATCCAGCACTCACCTCGGTTTCAAACTTCGAGGACAAAAGAATCTGGATGATGAACAGCCCGGAGCACAATGCTCTGATGATAGTACTCGAGAGAGTACGGATCCGTCGAGAAAACAAGAAGCCAAGGGCACCCCGTGGGCAGAGAAGGAACAGAGGGGACGTGACAGATAAGAGACTGACATCTCTTAAACGTATGATGACAAACATGAATCAAAATTTTACTAACTTTCAAGGAAATGTCTTTACTCAATTCACGGACATGCGGGCGGATTTTGATGCACGATTCACGTACATGAGGGAGAGTGTGGATACACAATTCACGGACATACAGGCGGACCTTGATGCAAGATTCACGGGCCTACAGACTCATATTGATGGCTGATTTACCGGCATGAGGACCGAATTTCAAGGGCTGTAGAGCAACTATTCGAATCTGCATGGAGATTACTCCCATTTGAGGTCGGACGTCTCAGATATTGCTACCATGATGAGGCAATGGGGTGGCATTGGATCTTTATCACAGAATCTATCCCAGACCTTCACGCCCCCATTTCCGCCATTCCAGTAGTACCCCTATCCATATCCAGGGCCATTCAGTTCCCGCAGAATCCCTGCTCATGCTCGCCCCCAGATGCTGATGCTTGAGGCTGTGTTAGTCGATCAACGATACCACTAACTTGCCCCCCTAAACTTATTTTTACTTCGGTCTTGAATAAGTTTGGGGGTGGGGGTGAACATGTGTGTGTATCGTTGATCTCTTTTGACTCTAGTATTTTTTTAGAACGCTTTTATTTTAGAATTGTTAAAACTCTTTTCGTTTGGATACTTTTATTTATTTATGTATTGTTGGGATTTGCTACTTGCATTTGGATAATTAATGATTGCATGGGTTTTGTGATATAGCTTTGTATTTATTTTTATTAACACGTATGATTGGTTTAATGATAAGGTAATGGCCTTGATGTCAAGCAGGTTTACCCTTGATCTCATGTTTCAACTCCTTTATTGATTATGGACTTAATGTTTGTCATGCTCACTTTTGAGAAATCTGAATTTGCCTATGATGTTGTTTTTGGTAAAAATAAGTGCATGTATAAGAATATGAGTTGATATAACGCTTGATTTGGATTGTGGAAATATTGTCTTAGCTTGTAACCATCTTGTGAGAATTGAGCCGTGATCTTGTTTTTCATGTGTGATTCATCATTAATTTTAGTATCTCTAGAACTTGCCATTTGAACTCTCTTGATTTTATGAGTTGTGCTTAGAACATGGAAATGACCTAAGGCATTCTTTGTCAAGTTTGTGCCTAAAAATTTTAATTTTCCTACAAATACAACCCTTGTTAGCCCCTTTGTGCTTGTTATGGATTCTATTTGAAACCAAGGGTAGAAGGAATTTGGGAATCAAGTAAACTTGAAGAAAAAAAGAAAAAAAAATGGAAGTAAATGATGGATTGAACACAAATTCATTTTGTTGAAATAGCCCTTTTTGATGATATATATTATTGCGAACCTCACAAGTTGAAAGAAAAATAAATTGTAATTGTCAAAAGAACAATTATGAAGATAAAATAAATAGAGGAACATTAGTTTTTTGTTGGCTATAGAAGTCCTAAATCTATTTAAATTCCCAAGCAATGAGTAAGGTAGAAGAAAACTCGAAATAGTTTTACTTGTCTTGAAATACAAATTAGGTTACGGGGATTGATTTTTAAGTCACTTTTAACCTATATTTTTCCTACCCCGTCCAAAGAGCCTAATGTTGCAACCCTCAAGACCTATGGGATCCTTATTTTGAGCACATTTGTGGAAAGAGATGAGTTATTTTGCAAGCATATGGTAGTATACTAGCATTATTTGATGTCGAGCGTATACACGTCTATTTTCTCCTTGAGAGGTTATGTTGAGTGTTGATATTACTTAAAGCAAGCGAAAGCGGTGTTCTTACATGTTCATATCTTGTGTATCAAAGCTTTATATACTTATGTATGATCACATGCTTTTTGTTCTTCTTCTGAGGCGCTCTTGATCTTGATTTCCCGTGTTCTCATTTCTTTACAATTTTGTTTAAGGACAAACAAGAACTTAAGTTTGGGGGAGTTGATAATCGAGATTTTCATGCTTCTTTTGACTGCAACTTGGGGCTATTTCAATACCATTTTATAAACCAATTGTGCATTTTAGATGTCCAAACTCATATTTAATCCAAGTACAAATTTTAGGTGTGTTATAAAAGAAAACCAAGAGTTTGAGGCACTGGCGCGAGCCACAGTCCGAGCGACAGCGCGACCCGAGTGCTCCGGCCCGACAGGCGTATGTCAAGAGCCTCTGGCGCGACCCGCAGCACGATCCAAGGTGCGGGTTTGATTGCGCCAAACAGCGCGACCCACAACACGTGGGGGCACGCGACTGAGCCCGCTCGCGCCCAAGACCCTTGCCGCATCTTCTCTGGCACGAGCCACAGCGCGGGTGGTGGCGCAACCAAGCCCGCCCGCGCTCACACACCCCTTTTCACATCTCTCTGGCGCGAGCCACAGCGCGGTTTCAGGCGCGATCGAGGCTCTCGCGCTCACACTCTCTTTCAATGCTTCTCTAGCGCGACCCGGGTGCGATCGAGCCCGTGTCACGCCCAGATGCTCTGTTTTGCGTGCCTTATCTCCTCCTCTTCCTCATATTATTAGAGGACGATTTTTGGAGATTGAAGAGCATATTTTTTCTACCACCTAACTTAACAAGATAGACCATTCCATTTCCTTGCACCCTTTGTCTTCCCAAAAATGTAAAAAAGGTGAAATAACCATAGAACTAGTGGAAGAGAGGGCTTGGGCTTGGAAGAGGAGTTCTTGATCTTGAAGAGTTGAAGTGGAAGGATCTTGTGGATATTTTTGTACAATCTATTGGTTTAATCTAATCTCTATCTATGTTTTATTTACAAGTTTGTTATTTTGATCTCAAAAGCATGAGTAGCTAATCTCTTAAGGTTTTGGGATGTTGGATCACTTGATGATGGGTGTTTGAGATGAATGCATGATGAATGTACATTTTCCTTTTTAAATCTTATGGATCAATGTGTTGATTGTTGAATGTATGTGGGTGGCCTCCATGTAGATTCATGTGTTACTTAATGTGTGATTAGGTTTGCCCATTATGTATGTGTATTTGATCCATGAGACCTTTTACTTGTATTTTGAGATAGGTATAAGTATTAGGCTTGCCAATGGTGATTTGGGATCTTGGAAGGTTTGAGTGATTTATTTACTAGAGATGGTGACTTTTGTACTTACTTGTAGGCTAGGTGTTTGAGAAAATGCTTAGATGATCCTTGCCCAAATCATGATTGAAGAGAGGAGAGTTATGTGAGTCATATGATTGTTAGAACACATTGACCAAGGATCTAGCACCCTAGAACCTTTCCTTTTATTACCCTTTTAAATCTTTCATTTGAATTGTTTACTAGTTTGCATTTAAGAGTACACTTGTGATATTTGGTTAATTTGGAACAAAACATTCTCTAAAGAAATGATGTTTGTTTAGATAGTGAATGTAACTTGAGCCAACATTACTTGCATTATTAAGATCATAACTCATATTCCTTGTGGTTCGACTCGTATCATTGCTTGCTACATCCGTGTACACTTGCACTTGACATGATCTATAATTTGAGGTATAAAATACACGATCAATGTCTACTATTATATAAAGATTAAGAATCATGAGTACCCGAGATCTACATTCTAATGTGCTGTCAGTCCATTAGAATTATCTCACCGCGATTCAGTTAAATATAGTACCAAAATATACTGACATAATTCCATAATCAAGATAGACTAATTCCAAATTATATCACAACTATATATATACCAATGATTCGTCTACTTCCATCTAAATTGTGAACACCCTCATACTTAATTTTTAGCATAATCTTGGAAAGAAGGCATCTGTCTTTCCATAACCCACTTTAGCTCTTGGTTATAAGCCCTTGCAAGTTGTTGCACCTGCATTACCCATACAATATCTAGTTTTGTTGGGAACTGCGTGTTCAAATAAAAATCTATTGTTGATCCAAGAAGTTTATAAAATAATTAATATTATATATATATATATATATGTATGTATGTATGCTGACAGCGAGTTTGGTAATTAGTAACCATGTACATGCATGCAAGCTAGTTAGACAAACAATGAACGTATATATATATATATATATATATATATATATATATTACTAGAAATCACAAAACAAAAAAGACAAAATTACTTTATAGCAGACTTCGTTTTTTCATTTCTTGAGAATTTATATACGTACATTGTAAATAAATGGGTCATAGTTTCTTTATGCATTTTGGTAATCGGGCCCTTTTAACTTATATTTGGTCAAATTGAATACTCCTCAACCTTTGTGCTATTTTACAATTGGGGCTTTTAACTTTTGTTCAAATCATTAAGGTTTTCTTAAAACATCATATTTTGTTACAGTTTATTCGTATTAGAAATAGTCATCTAACATACATATGAATAAAAGTTTAAGTGGAATTAAATGAAAGGTTGAATATGTAATTCGAGTATCACACAATGTTCAAGGACTCAATTACAACAAAGTTTAACAACATGAATGATAAAAAAAAATACATATTAATGTAATGCTGCTAAATATATATCAATTGTTTCAGTAAACAAATAACGAGCAAAGTTGTAATCAATATCAGATGAAAGAACTGTGGATTAACTAAATAGAAAAATTAATAATAAATTCCCTAACCGTTTCTTTGAAATAAGAAGCTGCAAACCCTTTTCCTTGTTTTGCTGCATCGCGTTCATAATCTTCATATGTTCTCATAATAAAATGATAAACAATTTTCATGTAATCAGGGACTCCGTCTGTTTCTTCCACATTCCACCTGAAAATTTTAATACGTACGCAGTTAATTAAGTTTTTTTTTAATTAAAGTCCTTCTAAACATATCTATAATATAATTGTTCTAAAATATAATATAAAAATTTTAACAAAAATATCGATTTTTGTATATCATTGATACATGTATAAATTCACATATATATATATATATATATATATATATATATATATATATTGGGTTCAGGTGAGAAAAGCTCTTGGTGTGAGAAATGAGAAAAATGCTTATCGTATTGTATTTTATTGCTTAATTGCCATAATTTTATTGCTTGAATACTTTATCGCTTAATTGCTATAATTTCATTGCACACGTGGGACAAAATAATTATGCAATAAAAATATACCTATTAAGCAGTAAATTACAATGAGATAAACATTTTCCCATTTCTCAGACTAATAAATATTTCTCACCTGAACCAAAACCTATATATATATATATATATAGAGAGAGAGAGAGAGAGAGAGTTAGAGTTTTTTTAAGGACAACAACTTAGGCCGATTTGGAAAAGAGGATAAATTTATTACGGGTCGAAGTTTAAAGACATTAACATTTAAGTATTGCGTCCGTATGTCAATTTTCAGCCTGAACGGGCTGAAATTTTAGGACATTAACATTTAAGTGTTGCATCCATAGCCCGTTTGGGCTGAAAATTGGCCTGTGGATGCAACACTTTTGATCCCAAACAAATATTTACTTTTAGTCCCATAAATTTGCTTTGTTAACATAAAAAAATACAGTCACAACATCTCAAAAGCGTAAAAAACAAAATATGGATGCATAATCTTCATAGTTAAAGCAGACAAAAATATGATGGCCTCATCTACAAAAAATATGCCTGCCTCATCTAAAAAACACGTGTTTTTTTTTCATTTTCAATGTTAATCAAACATGCAAAATATCAAAAAATATGTCTATTTCTAAAAAGTGACAATTCACAGTCTAATTATCCAAAATAAGCAAAAAAAAAAAAACCCGGCAAATGAAAAAAACCACCACACAATTATAAATATTGATAATTAACAAAAAAGTACTTAATTTTATGGGAAAAATAATATCATAATCATATTTTGTTTAGGTAAATATCATAATCAAATTAGTTTCCGATCAATTATCTTACTATTAATCATAAAATCACATTTAATGCAAAAACAAAAGAATAAAAACAGACTAATTGGTCTACAACGAATTTGAAATCACATCTAACTATTTATATCTTTGTAAAATTAATTAATTAAGTCAATCTCTTGAAAAATATATATGTTGCATAGCCGGAGGCTTTTAATCACTTATTAAATATACCTATTTTCTCTACATATATGTATATTAATTCCACAAACCTCCATCAAAATAGTTAAAACTAAAACTAATTACATAAATTAAGCTTCAATTTTGAACCTTAATTACCAGTCCAGTGGAACGCTTATTCAGCTTTAGAGTAGATGGACAAATGACACTTCTAATTGGAATTTTAAATTATGAACTCATATGAAGTTAAAAAAAAAAAAAGATGAACACTAAAAACAAAGATTGGGGAAACTTATAATAATTTAGGTGTGTGTGATAATGGTACAAAGTGCTTCCTCCGTAAAATCAAGAACGTTTAATCCAAGGGAGAGAGAATTCTGGGATAAATTAAGGTCGAAGTCGTCGTGAATTTTTAGGGAAGAAATTAAGATAGAATTGGGAATGAAGCTTTCAGGTTATGTTTGTGTTTTTGGTTCCGTAAGTTTAATATTTTAAAATTTGTATTTGGTCTTTTTTTATTTTTATATTTTTATCTTCAATAAACAACCATGTGTATCTCACATGATTTAATTATTTCCGTTAATATTTGATGGAATTTTCAAATCATGGGATTAAAGGTGCTTGAATGTAATATTATAGGATCATTTATGCTTGAATATTTTTTCTTTGGAACCAAAAGTGAAAGTATTGGGACTATTTATCAATGGGACCATGTCCTACGGGACTAAAAATGCAATTTTCTCAGACAAATGACAATGTTGGTAAATAGGGCTTCCAATGTTGCGATGGTATCTCCACGAATAATTATTTGAAATAACTCGTACTGATCAACAAGCAGCGATGGTAAATAGTCTCTCAACATAGACTAGCCAACGCATCCCAAATGTCTTTGATTGTCTCACAACCTTTGATACCCTTGATTAAGTCATCGTCAATTGTCTAAAACAGTAAAGACTAAGTAACATTATCAAGATTGACTACTTTTGATCTGTGGTCTGCATTCATCAATCATCTTGGTTGGGAACTTGTGGTCTGCATTCATCAATCATCTTGGTTTGGGAACTTGTGGTCTGCATTCATCAATCATCTTGGTTTGGGAACTTGCGGTCTGCATTCATCAATCATCTTGGTTTGGGAACTTGTGGTCTGCATTCATCAATCATCTTGGTTTGGGAACTTGCGGTCTGCATTCATCAATCATCTTGGTTTGTGAACTTTGCGCATATTTCCTCTCTCATCAGCTTCTGGCTTGTCTTTATAGAGAATGATTGGTCCTTTTTCTATGACTTGCCACAAACCTTCATGAATTGAACATAGATGAGCTTCCTTCCTTCATCTCTAAGTCTCGTAATTTTCCACTGAGAACTTAGGCAGTTCGTTATTTCTCATATTTGAGCTAGAGAGAAATGTTAGTACGTAAGGAAAATAAAATGGATCTAATTTGAATAGACAATCAAACATAGATCTTGTGAATCTACTACTCTAATACCAATTATTGATCCCAGAAAGTTTGCAAAAGTGATTAGAGGGGTCAATAATCATGGCTAAATCACTTGATCGAGTTATCACATTTTTGTGGAAGTATAAAAGCACTTTCTCAACTGAATGTAACAACTTAAGCTGATTTTTCACAGTAATAACTCTTAGCTGAGTTTTGAAACTTAGCTGGTTTTGCTCAATTGTCAAAGATAGAGAAAATTTCACTTTTGGCCCCATAGGGCACACCTTGCTCTCCTTTTGGTCCCAACACTGTCAATTTTAGTCATTTTTCTAAATTTTCGCTCACTTTTAGTCCTATAGGATTGACACTGTCAATTTTAGTCCCTTTAAATTAAACGGATGTTAAGAGTGAGAGACGGAACCTTCGCACGTGCAGCACGTGTGGCCTATTTGAGCGGGATTTCACCCTACAATCGAGAGAAGATTTCGATTTTGGTTCGACAGGACATGCCCTAATCCGATTTTGGTCCCACCCCTACCACTGTTGGTCCCAAATCGTTTGAATTATCAATTTTGGTCTCGTCGTCACGGTTTCCGTTAAAACAATTATTGATTTTGGTCCCAGAAATTTTTTGCAAGTTAATTGAAGGCAAAATTGAACTGATTTACAGAGAAATTTAACTTGATTTGGATCCAAATTTCCTACCAACATGCATCTAATTCAGCCTCCGCAGCCCTAAGTGCTTGTTTCTTCATCACCTTCCCATAAATCCCTCTCCCCAACTTGATCGCCTTCTCCATTTCCACCACACTATTAATCCCACCTCTCCTCAATCCTTCAACATACACTTTCACACCATTTACAGAGTTGCCTACAGCATCTTTAACACCATTATTGATTTCAATTGCGGAACGCCTGCCATGATACATGACGAAACAATGAGTACATACAATTTTTTTATCGGAGAAGCTCCCTGCAGACTTTACTTACCACCTCACGTCAGAAATTCTAACACCATGAAGATCCTCTTTAGGAATATGCCTCTGATAGGGGACAGGTGACTCTGATCACAGTTGAACATAATTTATTTTCATAAAATCTAAAGATAAATGGTAGCAAATCAGTAGCCAAAAAAAACTTCCAGAATCTATAATCTTCCTCAAGACAGAGTTAAGCCAGTGATAATAGTAGAATCTCCTCATTGCCCCATTATATAAATGTGAATGGTTACAGTGGGGCAAGTATTATCCAGAATAATGTATGAACTATTACAAATAACAAACTCCACAAAATTATCAAAAATTTATAGAAGAAAGTGAAATCTATGAGGACCTCAATCTGCATGAACGGACAAATTGAGACTTAAGGTGAGAATTGTGAACTCAAAGCATACACAATAGACACAAATTAAACTTTTCCTCTTTTCTGTTTATAAGCATCTTCTTTTAGGAAACCTTATTAATAACTGAAGCTGGCATATAAATTTAATTGTTTTGCTGGACCTGTACAGTCATAAGAATCCTATCAGCAAGTTGGCAGTCTTAATTAAGAAGCGTGATTTAATAGCAATTAATTCCAGCAGCAGACCTCTGCTTCAGGCCTAAAAATCGCGATTTTTGGAACTCGGACGAGGGCTTCATCTTTCCCTGAAGACAGATTCGAGAACAAGCTGCTTATTGAAAATTAGTCAAACTTACTGTTAGTTGAATTAGTCTTAGTCGTTAGTTGAATTAGTCTTAGTTGTTAATTCGTTTATGTTTTCCATTTATTTAGGAGTTTGTTTTATTAATAAGTTAGTGGTCTTTTATTTAGGAGTAATAGCTCAAACCATATCTGTTATTGGTTGAGATTTTTTAGGATTTCTTTTGCCTATTTATTTCTCTTGTAATCTGTTAAGTTAAATCATCTTTCATTTTCAGTAGTAAAAGAATTACAGTTCCGCATACAGCTTCTTTTACTTCCATTATTTTGCTTCCTATATTTGTTACATGGTATCAAAGCCTGGTTTGCCTATCAGGTGTTTGACTTAATTACTCTATCAAAATGAATGGTGGAAGCAGTGCCTCTGTAGATAAGCTCGTCGGTGACAATTATAGTTACTGGAGGCTTTGTATGGAATCTTATCTACAAGGGCAGGATTTGTGGGATCTTGTCTCTGGTGATGACGAAATTCCTGAAGATACAACAGCAAATGTTGATGCGCGGAGGAAGTGGAAGATCAAGTGTGGCAAAGCTTTATTTGCTTTGCGAATGTCCATCAGTAAAGAGTATATCGAGCATGTTCGTGATGTCAAGTCACCCAAGGAAGTATGGGAGACACTAGAAAGGTTGTTCAATCAAAAGAACACAATGAGACTCCAATTCTTGGAGAACGAACTTGCCGGGATGATTCAAGGTAAACTTTCGATTTTAGACTATTTTCTGAAAGTCAAGCGTTTGTGTTCTGAAATTTCAGAATTGGATGCGGAAGGGGCTGTAAAAGAAGCTCGATTGCGTCGTTATCTTATTCGGGGCTTGCGTGAAGAGTTTATGCCATTTATCTCTTCAATACAAGGGTGGGCAGCACAACCAACTATCATTGAGTTGGAAAATTTGCTCTCAAACCAGGAAGCATTGGTAAAACAAATGATTGGTGGGAACAACCAATCTTTTTCTCAAATAGATGATGCTCTTTATACAAAAGAGAAGAAAGGAAAGAGCAAATTCGCTTCCAAAGCTTATTCAAATGGCGGAAATCAATCTGCACATTCTAGTAATTCTTCAACAGAATGCTATAGATGTGGAAAGCCAGGGCATATCAAACGCAATTGTCGCGTGAAGATAAAGTGTGAACGATGTGGAAGAACTAACCATATTCAACGAAATTGCCGCACAGATTTCACTTTAAGAAAGAGCAAACACCGCTCATGAAAACAATGAGTCTGACCAACCTAAGTGGGATCAATGCCTATTTATTGAAGAATATCTACCTGATGTTGCAAATTGTGCTATTGAAGACTGCAAGACAGAAGAAAGTGCAAATGTTTCCATCGACTACAACAAGGAGTGGATTGTTAATTCGGGATGCTCTCACCATGCAACTGGAAATGATTCTTTACTCACAGTTGTTCGCCCACATTGTCAAAAGAAGGTTATCGTTACTGCGGATAATTCGCTACATCCTGTAGTAAAGGAAGGACATTTCTACATTGAAAAGAATGTTTCCCTTGACGATGTTTATCATGTTCCAGGCTTAAAGAAAAATCTTGTTTCGGTTTCTCAAATCACGGATTCTGGGAGGTATGTTCTTTTTGGTCCAAATAATGTGAAAATTATTTCCGATATAAAACACATTGAAGCTGATGTTTTATTTACCAAAAAAAGAAAAGATTCACTCTATGTATTATCAGCAAGTGATGCATATATTGAGAAGACATGTCAAAATGATAGTGCCTCACTTTGGCATGCCCGATTAGGCCACGTTGGTTATCAATTGTTGCAGAAAATTTCTGAAAAGAGACTCCTTGAAGGCGTTCCACAATTCAAGAAAATTCATCATGATGTGGTTTGTTCCGGCTGCCAATACGGAAAATCACATCGTCTGCCTTTCTCGAATTCAAAGAATAGAGCATCTGTTCCATTGCAGCTGGTTCACTCAGACTTAATGGGGCCGACAAAAATACAAAGTTATGGTGGCTATCATTTTGTTATGCTTATCGTGGATGATTTTTCTCGGTTCTCATGGGTGTTCTTCTTGGAATACAAAAGTCAAGCATTTTCTACTTTTGTTCAGTTCAAGGAGCAAGTGGAGAAAGAATTTGGGCAACTAATAAAATGTTTGCGCACCGACAATGGAGGAGAGTACATGTCTGAGCAATTTCTAAAATATTGCAAAGTACATGGTATTCAACGTCAAATGACTTGTCCAGACACTCCACAGCAAAATGGCGTTGCAGAACGTAAGTTGGCACATCTCACATGCACATGCTTGTCATGGTTACATGAAAAGAACCTCCCGAGACAACTATGGGCAGCAGCTATTCAATCGGCGAGTCATGTTATAAATCGGCTACCTCCATGGCCAGGTACAAAACCATCTCCTTATGAATTATTGTATCATCACAAGCCTAATGTGAGTCACCTTCGAGTTTTTGGTTCAATTTGCTATGTCCATGTGTCAAAAGCTAATCGAACTAAGCTTGACCCGAAGGCAAAGCGTTGTTTTTTTGTTGGTTATGATACTCAAAGGAAAGGATGGAGATGTATGGATCCAGACACGAAGAAAGTTATAGTTTCTCGTGATGTGGTATTTGATGAAATTTCATCAAATTAATTTGGCATAAATGCCGAAAACAATAGGGCTGATCTTTCTCCATTTTCTGGTGATGCTGCATCAAGTGAAAGGGGGAGCAACGATACTCTGTCGAAAGATAATATACAGCAAGATGAGGTGATAAATGGTGGGATTCGAAGGTCCGACAGACAAAAGAGACCACCTCCCCACTTATCTGATTATAATGTTGCCTTAAATCTTTGTTTTGTACTTTGTGCTGTTTTGACGGGAGATTCATGCGATGATGAGCCCAAATCCTATGATGAAGCTAAAGGGGATCTTAATTGGGTGCAAGCAATGCATGAAGAGATCTTGGCTTTAATAAAAAACTGCACATGGGAGCTTGTTAAGAAGCCAAAAGGTGTTCAAACTATTACTTGTAAATGGGTTTACAAGTTGAAGAAAAAGATTGATGGCACAATTGATCGCTATAAAGCTCGCTTGGTTGCTCGTGGTTTTTCTCAAGAGCATGGTCAGGATTATGACGAAACGTTCAGCCCGGTTGCTAAAATGGTAACTATTCGAACCATTATCGCATTAGCTGCTTGTAATGATTGGAAACTTTGGCAACTTGATGTGAAGAATGCGTTTCTGTATGGAGACTTGGATCGAGATATCTTTATGGAACAACCAGTTGGTTTTGTTTCTAAAGAATTTCCAGTTTATGTTTGCCGCCTCAAGAAGTCTTTGTACGGCTTGAAGCAAGCTTCGCGTGCTTGGTATGGTAAAATTGCTCAATACCTTGAATTTTGTGGTTTCAAGTCCTCAGAAACTGATTTCAGTTTATTTATTAAGAAAACTTCTTCTAATTGCATTATGGTTCTTATTTATGTGGACGACATGATTATTATGGGAAATGATGATGCTGAAATTAATCGTCTCCGAGATGCTTTATCTGTCCGTTTTGATATGAAGAGTTTAGGAGAAGTTAGTTGTTTTCTTAGCCTGGAAGTGAAGAAGTCAGATGGATATTTCATCTCTCAACAAGGATATGCATCAAACTTACTCTATCGCTTTCATATGAGGGAGTCAAAACCAATGACAACTCCTATGGAACCGTACTTGAAGTTAGCTAAAGATGAAGGAAAGTTACTGAAAGATGCAACACTGTTTCGTCAGCTTGTTGGTAGTTTATTTTATCTATCTATCACGAGGCCTGACATTTCATATTCTGTTGGAGTTATTTCTCAGTTTATGGGACAGCCAAGAGATGCTCATTTGATTGCAGCAAAGCGAATTCTTCGCTACATAAAGAGCACTTTGAATTTCGGGCTATACTACAAGCGAGGAACAACATTCTTATTGAGTGGTTTTGTAGATGCAGATTGGGCTGGCGACATCAATGATAGGCGCTCAACAACTGGGTATTGTTTTGATACAGGATCGGCAACAATTTCATGGTGCAGTAAAAAGCAAACTACTGTTGCTCTTTCCAGTTGTGAAGTTGAATATGTGGCAGCTTCTATGGCTGCTCAAGAGTTCGTTTGGCTTAAGAGGCTTATTCAAGAGATCTTTGTTGATTTGAAGTATCCAGTTATGATTCGATGCGACAACGAAAGTGCCGTTAAGCTTGCTGGAAACCCGGTGTTTCATGCTAGGACGAAACACATTGAAGTGCATCATCACTTTGTTCGGGAAAAGGTTTTGAATCAAGATATCCAATTGCAGAAAATACGCAGTGAAGATCAAGTTGCGGATGTATTTACCAAAGCCCTCGGCAAGGCTAAGTTTGAAGAATTTCGAAGAGCACTTGGTGTTGTTGACAGCAAGTTTGCACTAAGGGGGAGTATTGAAAATTAGTCAAACTTACTGTTAGTTGAATTAGTCTTAGTTCACTACAAGAAAAAGGGTCATACACAACACTAAATATACAACGGTAATTTTGAATTACCGTTACGTATGTGAAAAATACAACGGTTTTTGAAAAAACCGTTACGTATGTGCGTGCACCTTCTACTAAACATAACAGTAATATATATACCGTTGTATATACGTTCACAATACGCAACACTGAGTAACATTACTGTTGTATATATATATTAAAAAATAAAAATTAATTTAACTATTAGTACGATAAAATGAAAAGATTTAGATTTTGGACCTCAATTCTATTCCCGCTCACATCCTTCTCCTATTAGACGAGAAATTCCCCAAATCATCTTATTTATCTCAGTTCTCTCAGTCCCAATCACCGGCGATTTCACCGGAATCACAGGCAATCTCGTCGGATCTGACCTTATCGGCGACGGAGAAGGTCTTCTCCTTATCTTCTCTCATTCAACTATGCCCTAACCCTTTTTCTCTCTATTTCTCTCACTCAATCCTATGCCCTAGATGAACATAGCACATCGTCGATAGCCGACCTAGTCGACGGAGTTCTCGCTGAAATCTACCAAGTCGGCACAGTGAGAACTGATATCGACCCACTTTTCCAGCTTCAGCAGAAGATTTTGAAGATGATGTGAGTGCAGTTAAAATGAGCTTGATTCATTGTTGTTCAGGTTCTGAGAATTTTTATATCATTTCTTATGCTTGTAGTAATATTTTTTGTATTCATGTCGATCCTGAACCTGACGTCTTCTTTTTGAAGGTTGTTCTTAATGCTACAATGATTCCCCGTGGAGTCAAAAGGATGTCGCAAAAAACTACAGGAGGTATGTTGTGGTGGTAGTTGTGGATTTCTTTCAGGGGATTTTTCTTTTGTGTGGGTTTCTTTTGTGTGTGTGGGTGTTGGGGAGGGGAGTGTTTTGGTTGTCCGTGTTCTAATTAACCCTTATTATCTTTTGCTCTCTCAGGTTGGCTATGTGACCATGATATGTTTTGCATGTTTTCTGATTAGATGCATTATGTTAAGTCCTATTAGATTTCTAAGAAGATTCAGATTGGTTGGTTTGATAATTTGGTTTCTGTTGTAGTCATGAAGTCCTTGTTTTTTCAATTGATGAATTGGCGATAGATATGATTTCTTTAGTCTAGAAGATGAGTCTGCTTAGATTAATTTAAGGATCATTTTAGATATTCTAACCTAAATCACTGCAATGATTTTTGAGTTTCAAAGCTATTCCGATTCGTTAATCATTCCTTAACCGTCCCTAGTTAATTAATTAAAAAGCTTGATAAAATGAATATCAGAGAATAAATTAGAAAAATTATCTGATGCTATAACCCCTTTTGCCATTATGTGATCGATTTTTTGTAGACCGATCTGTACAGATGTCTGCGTGTTGATATGTCTCTGTAATCTGTGTATTTTTTTGTATGAATATATGATGTATAATTATATATGGGCATACATTACATATATGTAGCATATTCTTTTTATCAGTTATCTCTGTACTTTTTGGTAGTCTCAGCCTCTCAGGCGTGACTTAAATCTTCAAGTTTTCACTTCCTGACTTTGTTTCTTCCATTATGACGCATCCTACAGACGTGTCTACTGCTCTGAGGAAATGCAAATCTCTTAACTCTTGTCCTGGCTGATAAATAGAATATGCGTATTCATTTCTGTATAAGATACATTAGTTTTTTCTTTAACCAACTTACCTATTAGAGCTGATGTGCAGTAGAACTTATACCAGTACTCAGGCAAAGTTGGGTAACAAGAAAAGCCTTGTTCAGTTTCCTTGACTTTGTTTTTCTAGGTCACCCTTACTTAGGTAGTAGATGCTCTCACATCAGTCCAACTGATTATGTCAGGGCTTTTCAGCTACGATAAAATGAGCTCATTTTTGATTTTGTAATCATTTCTTCTTGTTGTTTTTTGTTGATATTTGCGTTATTAAAAAATAGCTGAATATAAGAGAAGTAAATTTGACAATAAATCTCTCTACTTAGTGTTGGGGGCTGAAATTTGATTTCACGGGTATGTATTCTCATGCTATTTTTTTACTCTTTTATTACATGTTTTTTTACCTTCTATAATTACTCTTAGTTTGTGGTTTTATAATAAATGTTGATGTTAATGATCTATCTTTGGTGTGTTGAGGAACTATCTTTGTGGATATATGTAATATGGTGCAAATAGATCATTTTTTTATGTCATGATAGATTAATTTATGTTATATCATCATATATATCATGATAGGTTAATTTATGTTATGTCATCCTTCTACTATTTAGCTCTATTACACTTAACTTGTTCTTTTTGACAAGGTGAAGTTCTTTTGTTGCTTATCAGTATGCCAATCACTCGTAAACAAGTTCAAACTAAAACTAAGATGTTAGAAAGAAATTTCTACTAGTATATATGCTTACAATATTATTAGAAAGATAAGTATGGGTATTAAAGTGAAAGGGTACTAATTGTATTCAATGACATACTGTATATGTTGTCAGAAACTGATCCATGTTCTCTCCCTCAAAAGCTTGTTTTGAAGTTTAATTATTTGAGAAAATGCATTTGGTTGTGAAATCTTGAAACCTGCAAGTGATTTTATCCTTTTCAGAGATATTTAATTCTATCAATACCATGATTTTAATTTTTTTTTGTTGTAATAGGATAAAATGTTGAAAAACTACTATTGGATAAATCGAGTAAAATGATAGTGTTAAAGGTGAGATATACCTATCATTGGGAACCGTGTAGTCTCATTTGCATTTTCATTAAATAGAAATTCTAGATTTTATGAATTTAAGCTTACATAAATGTTCAAAAATTTATACTTCTCTCCCCTAAAATGAAAATAAAATAGAGTTTATACTTCTCTCTTGCAGTTTCAACGTTGAATGAAGATTGCTGAATTGAAGCAGATTTGTACAAGATCTAATGTTGTTGAGGTATAAATCAAAATTCTTAATTGCATAAGTTATTTAAAATAAGGTACATATGCAGTCTCTCCTACTGTGACAAATGTGTGCTCGAGGTTTCTATCTTAATGCATCAATAATTAAAAAAAATAAAAAAAATAATTAAAAAAATAAATAAGAAGAGCTGCAATAATATCTATTGTATGCTCATATGCTCTTTTAGCCTTGAGTTACTAGCATATAAAATACTATTCAATTTAGAGTTTTTATTATTATGTATGTGTCTTACAGTCATTATTAACAACTATAACTAGTGACTTAAAATTCTATTACATTTAAATGGTAACGATAACTGACGTGAGGTTGAGAGCTCCTTGAAGAAGCTTGAACTACCAAACATCTGTAAGTATCATTCTCGACGCCCAGCAGCGTGTTCTTACCTTTATTTGTTATGGGTTCTATGGGATTGGCTCCTAGATGCATAACATGATTTTGAGAATTTTTCCTTATCTATTCTTCTCTGAAATTTTCACTTTCAGAAAAATAATATTTTGCAATTTATGTGGCAGAGTGAAGAAGAAACACTCAAGGAGGAAAACACTCATATACGTCTGAAATCGTGTAAATTCAAGGTGTGTTCTTCCATGTTATGGATTTGCTTGCTTAATTAAAATGATTGTTTCTTTACACTTGTTAAACGCATGATTAAAATGAACAGGTTAAAGAATGGCTTCCCGACACAGTTCGAAAAAAGGAAATCGACTTCTGTTGTTGATCTTTGTAGGGAAGAAAAGATACTGGAGCGTGCCAAAGCCCTTAAAGTAGGTGCAGATCCAAAGAAAGACCTCGGTCCAGTCATCAATAAGCAGGTGAGTTCAGGCCAGTCTTCATACTGAATTGTGAGAGACATGTTTATCAACAATTCTTCTGTTCACTTATTAGCTGATGATGATTGGAAGCTTTTTCTACATTTATTAATTATTATTATCATGGATCCTATCCTTTTTCATTTCTTTGAGCAGTTATTTGTTTTCTCAAGCAAAGGAAAGGGTATGCAGAATATGGAAACCATTACTTCTATTTTTATTAATTTTTTTCTTTTTAAAGCTTTGGTCTTATGATGTTTCTGCTATTAATTCTTTGCCATCTGATTTGTTTACTTTTTGTTTAGAATTTCTTTGATCTTATAATGTCTCTGTGCCATCTTATTTGTTTACTGTTTGTTTAGAATTATTGCATGCAAGCTCATCTTTTGCATAAGATACAAAACACATTCTTGTTTCTTTTTATAATATCTGTGATGTTCAATTTTACATATTTTCTTCTTGTGTGGATCTTATTTAGTTGTTGAAACAAATGAATACCTCCTGCTTGACTCAAGAGTGTTCAGTAATTTCTTTAAGAATTATTAAATGTGTGATGATATATTTTATTATACAGTCAGCAACAAGAGAGAGGGAATGAACAAAATTGAGTAAAAATTATACAGTCAGAGTAGAACTTCAGTCTCGTCCCACTTTGTTGAGGTAAGTCTTGTATTTTTCTTATTACCTATTCAATTTGACATGCTCTCTTTCTTAGTGTCTTGCTTCCATCAGGTTCCATTTCTCTAAGTTGTTAAATTTCTATATTTAAATTTAGTTGTGTATTGATATCTTCCTCTTATCATTTTAATTAAATGACTTAATTCTAGGTACCTCATATAAATCAACAAAACACATGGGATTGTGGTCTTCCTTGCACTCTTATGGTTTTGCAAGCTCTTGGTGTGTGTGACTATACGATTCAAGAACTAGTGGATCTCTGTTGCACCACAAGGTACTTTTATTTTATATAAGTTTTAACACCCTGATCATATTTGTATACTTTCCAAGTCTTCTTAATATGCTTGAATGATATCAAGTTAATTAAGTTTAGATAAAAAAATATAATTACCATTAAAGATAATAACCAGTTATATGCAAAACGTCTGATATCATATCTCTGTGACATACCTTTCTTATCATAAGATTCTTGCAAGTACTAGTGCTATGTATACATATTCAACTGAACAAATTTCTAAACTACTGGTTAGTGGATCAAAAGATTCTTGCAAGTAAGTGATATTGTTTTTTTTTCACTATGTTCTGAACTTTGTGATGTTTGCATTTGTAAAATTATGTAGACAGAGTCAAGGTGTCATTCAAGAATTAAATCCTCTAAAGTTTAGGAACTTCCATTTTGGTATATTATGTGTTACTGTTGCATTGTTCAAGAATCAAAGTAAGTCTCATTTCTTTTAAAATTAACTCAGACTATATATGTAAAAAATAAAGAGTGTTGAAAATTACCAGTAATATTCTCTTGGTAGGTTTTGGATAGAAATGTGATTTTAGTTCTTTCATTTTATTGCTTTTGTGTAGCTTCAAAAAAAGACCATATTCTAAAGATGACATCAATGAAGTTCAAGTGGAATGGCCGAATTGTGTGAGCGATCATTTGTAGGATCAAGGTATTTTGGATTTCTAGCTATCTACAACTAGGTTTGTTGGAGCATGTTGTCGGGATGCATTGCAACTACTTCCCATTATTATTTTTTGGATTTTGATTATAGCTCTTTTGGAGTTATTTTGTATTAGATATTTTTAGGTCATCTTAATATGTTTATGGATAGTATTTCATGATATTGTATTTTTGGATAATATTTGACGATGTTTTGGATGATTTGTGAATTTAATTTTAATTATTACATTATGGTGCACAGGTGACGAATAACCCTAAATAATATACAACAATTTTTATAATTCTTCCACAACAGTAATTATCGTTGTCTATCGTAATTATCTACAACATTAAAATATTCATTTACAACAGTAATTATCATGGTATATGTAGAAAATATGCAACGGTAATAAAATGTCACCGTTATGTATACTATTAATATACAACCTAACCTAATTTTATTTATTGAAGCGGTGCATTATGAAAACCCTTCTGAAACGTTGTTTGAGAGCAGTTTTCCAAACAAAAATCTATTCAAATTGAAAAGGAATACAACATCGAAGCAACTATTTAAGACGACGTAACTGTGAAATTTTGTTCATGCCGCGTTGCTGGCGTTTGGTCACACAGTTGGAAGGTATTTATTTTTTCCCCATTTATTGAGTAGCTTCTTTCATATTGCAAGAATTAGTACGGATTGATGCGGGTTATAAGTGGAAATTATCGTGAGAGAAATTGAGGATTATTTTGGTTCGAAGTTATTGATTTAGGGTTAATGATAGAGATTATTTTGGTTCGAAGTTGTCTTATTTAGGATTATTTTGTTTTAGGATATCTCATTCTAGCAATTGAATCAACCATTGAAAATTGTTTACTAATTATTTTGATATAAAACTGATATTTAAACTATCTATTAATCAATAGGGAATAGGAAATTGATGGTTACTTATGTGTAGTTTTTCTTTCTCAATTGTATACATCTTATCTTCTTGGGCAAACGTTTCTTGATGACCGCATAATCGTCGTAGAGTTTGAGTTCGCGATTTAACTGGTGTCGAGGTACATTGCACACGTCAGCAATGTTGGATGTAATAACGTGCCACTTGGGCCTCTGTTGCTCTTTCGGCGAGATGGAGGCAAAATTCAGTTAAAAAAATTACAATAATAAGATAACTATGATAAATTCTTATTCATCTTCTTTCCGAATGTTTTGTTGTGGTTCATCACCCTTGAAAATAGGTTCAGCTTAAAGCTTTTTCATATTTTATAATGCATTTTTTTTCTTCTTATTTTTCAATTTATGGAATATGCTGAATAACTATTTAGTATAGGATTCGTTAGACCTTTATTGCAAAGAAATTGTATATGTGGCTGTTTATCTTCCTAAAAGAAATTAGCTAAATATTGTTTAATGTTATCTGCATTGACTACACATATATAAGTAAGATATATGACATAGAATATTTCTCTGTTTATTTTGTATTGTAGCATTCGTGTTTCGTTCCTCATGAGTTATTTTGGATTAGATGTCTAGGCTGCAATTGCATGTACTCTAAAGTGAGGTTCCACTTTTTGTACCTCTTTATTTCAATAATATATATGATATGATTTTGTTTATCGGGCATTATTATTTAACTTATTTTTTGGGTTTAGTTTGCATTGAAATATGAATATATCCTAACAATACATGTATTATTATACTAGAGGATCATAAAGTATAGTTGTTGCAGTTCCTTTTACCGGAGATATACTAACTTAATTTTGATAGTGTTAGCCATGATTTTTTGCTGTCTTTCAATTGTTTATCAGGCAAAAAATGATGATATAATAAAACAATATCTTTGCCAAAATTCTCTTGAACGGGCCTCTTTCCAACATGTTGATATCAATTTTAAGGTTTTTGGGACAGATTTAGCATATGGAGAAGATACCATTGGCCTAAATGGGATTGGTTTCACTTACTGTTCATGATGGTGGCATTTGTCATGTCATTCGGTGATGAACTTATCCTTGATAATTTTTAAACCTTCAGTCTTGACTAATTTTCTAAAAAAAGTGATAAAAAGAACATATTTGGGTTCAGTTTTGCATATTTTCTCAATAAATATTTTTGTCATGTTATCACCCCTTTTCAGAATGATTCCCAAGATGCTCATGAGGTAATGCCTATTATGGTTTAAAGAATTATTGGACAATTTTATATATGATAAAATTAATTGATAATCGAAACAAATGGTTTCAATGTTCTATGTATAAAAAAAGGCCACGGATGTCATATCTTAGAAGGATGAATTTCCTTTTCTTTTTTTATGGATATTTTATCAGTTGTTTTTTTTTTCTTAGAAAAGATTCGACTCAATTGATATGGACTAGGTGTCTCTTGGTCTACTTGGAGGCACTTTCTCCAACATAACATAAGGAGCAAAATGCGATTGTAATAAATTTCTAATACAAGAATGTGGATGGTGAATGCATAAATTTCTAATACAAGAATGTGGATGATGAATGCTACTGAGGTTATAGGCACAAAGTTTCTTCATTCAGGGAAAAAACATGTTGACAAGGAACAACAACATATTAATTTAGAGATTGAAATTTGAATTTGGATTTGGAAGGGAGAAGTAATGCTATTAGAAAGACCTATACATATATTCAGAGCACAACAACTTCTGTAATTATAGCTCCTAAAACTATAATTCATGTATTTTATAGTTTTTTTGTATAATCTTCAATCTCAAATTTCTTTTTCATGGATTTTATAGTTTTTTTTGTTTAATCTTCAATCTCGAAAACATGAGATTTTAAAAATGAAAAAAAATCATAAATGGTCCAACAACACAGACATATGTAAATATCGATATACAACACTTGGATCAACTATCAAACAAACTCAACTATATTTAAATTAGATCTATGATATTGATAATCAAACATTTTTAACTATAGTTTCTTAATAAGATTTAGTATATCAATAATTATGAAAATGTTGTAAAATCAGGTACCATAAATTAAAATTATGAGTATTTTATTTATATTTATATGAAAGTATTTGTGTATAATATTTATAAACAAATTATGTGTATTTATTTATATTTAAATTAAAGTATTTGTGTATAAAAGATTTATGAACACTATTTAACTATAATGTAATGCACGCCGTGCATCGCACGGGCGTAATGCACTAGTTAATGATTAAAATTGCACATGCACAATTTTACTTGGAGATTAATACCGCTCTGAATTTGTGCAATTTTTATGTAAACGGGCGTGTGGAGCTGCCTATGGACGCAACTATGTTACTGCATTTTGCCATTAATCAACTAAAACAAATCCAAGCTCCATGTGTTATTGCAAGTATACTTGTTCATCATGTAATTAATTAATTAACATATCTTAATTAAACCCTATATATATCATTACAAAAAGTTCGCATTTTAGCGACATAATTTGATGATGAACACGTTTGCATCGGCGTTACGACGGATTAGTGATGGAATGTCCGTCGCTAACATTTTTAGAGTTTTAAATTGATGGGAACGATTCACGCCTAAACTTAACGACGGATTAACGACTGCATTACCGTCGTTAAGTTTAACGACGGAACATTTGTCGTTAAGTTATTTTCGGAATTAATTAATTTAAAAATACAACTTAATGATTTTTGGGCATTCAATATAAACACTTCATTAACATGTCTCACTAGTTAAAACCTTTAAATATCACTCTTAAATGAAAAACATGAAAATATAATCGTAGAAATAAAGCCCCAAAATTTAGCCGCAAAACAGGCCCCTCCCGTCAAATTTCAATATCAATTAACAATTTGAATCAAGTTTTTCAATTTCCAATTTCATACACACAAAATGGTTGGGCATACAATATAATCGCTTCATTAACAACCCTCACTAGTAAAAACCCTAAAATATCACCTTAAATCGAATGCATAAAAATATAACCCTAATAATACATCAAAAAATCAAGCCCTAAAACAGGTACACAAACACATGAAAATTATTGCCAAATTCACCCGAAAAGAAATAATTAATCAATAAACATCTATCGATATTCTGCATATATATCTTGCAAATGATTTTATACTCAATTTTGTTCATCAATCGAAGGATGACAGAAGCCCTAAAAATTTACATACCTCGTAGCTACCATAAATTTCGGAATCAAACTGACGACGCATGCTATATTTGTTAGCAGCAAAATTCAACTTTAGCGACGCAAAAAGAACATTCTGTATTTGAAAATCTATTTTTTTTTTTGGGAGAATGGCTCATTAGAGAAGACAACACAATTAAAATATAATACAAATTCAAAATTTCCGCCCAAAATTAAAAATCCATCAATTTCTTGCCTTACACTATTTTCATCTTGAAAACATAACCATACCCATTTAAGCATTACGATTTTCCGAAAAAAAAAAAAATCTGAAAACATGTGGAGTCGAACAGAAATAGCCGTTACTCCATGACTGTATTGACGCCTACGTGAAATAGTAGCAGAAAAACGTTCCGCTCTTGCCAGAAAAAAGCTTGCCGACATTCCCCGATATGAGGGTGGGACCCACAACCTACTTTTCATTATGGAAGTGTCCTAATAGCTAAAATGCAATTTTTTTACTGGAAATACGATGATATATACCTGCAAATTAAAGAAAAAATATTTTATTTTATTTTATATTTTATATTTTCTTGGGTAAGAGAGGGCAATGAACGATTCTTTAGAATTGAAGTTTGATTTGACGTGAATAGTTGAAAAAAGTGGAGAAAATCTTGCAATAATTATCTTCCATAGATATCTGCTTGCTGCAACGGCCGCCATGCCACAAACCAATAAAACTTTACCATAAATCACAAAATAGGTTGCTAAAAATTAAATTTTTTAAAAATTATATACCCTACTTTTTTTTGGAATAATCAAGCATATTAATTAATTATATTAATTAAAAAATAAATATAAATTCTAATTGAGTGAAATGAACCCAAAATAATAATAATAATAAAATTAAACTAAGTCATAATAAATTAAAATTAATTTTTTATGATGAAAATCGAATAAAATTCAAAATGAAACATCAAATATGATAGATAAAAGTGGGATAGATAATACTACCTCTGTTTCATAATGTTTGTTGTTTTGTTTTTTTTATCTGGAATTAAGAATTAATTTTGTGGACAAATATACCCATCCCTTATATATGCCATAAAATCTAATTCATCTATATTTTCCTAAAAAATAACAATATTTTCTCTCTCCATATATTTATCTTGTAGGATTTGAGAGGGTTAAAATTGGAAAAGAGGATGTCAAATTATATAAAACAACAAACATTTTGAAACTAAAAAAAAACCCTTAAACAACAAACATTATGAAACGGAGGTAGTATCATTTGCATTTCTTCATGAACCCCTCAACCCCACACTTACTCTCTTCTCTCTTAGACTCTTACTCTCCCTCCCTCCATATCTCTCAGTTCAATTCTAATCATTCTCCCATGGCGCTTCAAGTCAAGAAGACCACCGCCGGCCGCGAGTACAAGGTGAAGGACATGTCCCAGGCCGACTTCGGGCGCCTCGAAATCGAGCAGGCCGAGTTCGAAATGCCTGGCCTCATGTCATGCCGTGCTGAGTTCGGGCCATCGCTGCCCTTCAAGGGGGCCAGGATCACCGGCAGCCTCCACATGAATACCCGGACCGCCGTCCTCATCGAAACCCTCACCGCCCTCGGCGCCGAGGTCAGATGGTGTTCCTGCAACATACTCTCCACCCAGGACCACGCCGCTGCTGCCATCGCCCGCGACAGCGCCGCCGTGTTCGCCTGGAAGGGCGAGACCCTCCAGGAGTACTGGTGGTGCACAGAGAGCGCCCTCGACTGGGGTTCCGGCGGAGGCCCCGATCTGATCGTCGATGACGGCGGCGACGCCACCCTGCTGATCCACGAGGGGGTGAAGGCCGAGGAGGAGTACGCCAAGTCGGGGAAGGTGCCCGATCCGAGCTCGACCGACAACAGCGAATTCCAGCTGGTACTCACCATTATCAGAGATGGACTGAAGGAGGATCCGACCAAGTATACGAAGATGAAGGAGAGATTGGTCGGAGTTTCGGAGGAGACCACCACCGGCGTTAAGAGGTTGAATCAGATGCAGGCTAATGGAACTCTGCTTTTCCCTGCCATTAATGTCAATGATTCTGTCACCAAGAGGAAGGTATTTTTGATTTCATTGTACATGTGTTTTTTTTGTTTTTTTTTTTGGATCTAATATATTTATTATCATATTAATTTCTGAATTGTGTTACGTTTCATAAGTTATATTTTGGCAAAAATATTTTTAGATATAAATATGTTAAATCATCCGAGAGGGAACGTTAAATTAAAGTATGTTCAAATTATGGATCATATTTTGAGAGAGAAAATATGTTGTATTAATATGAGTTAATCAACCAAAATTAGAATACAATCCGGTTTTCTAAGTATTTATATATACAAGAAAGAGTAAACAGAAAACACAGCTGCTGTGCGCTAACAACATCTAGGGCTCATATCTAAGATGTTCTAAAAGTAAATTTAACAATGAACATGGGATCGCTGACGTGGCTTCGTCACTGTGGTCCTGCAAAATCATGAGAGCATGTGATATATTTTAATTAAGCGGCAGCATGAAAGCTTCAGCGTACTCGCATGAATGCATGAGGGTGAGATGTGCATGCACTCGCATGCATGCAACCAAGGACATCTTCAAATATCATATTTCTGAATTGTATCACATTTCATAAGTTATATTTTGGCAAAAATATTTTTATATATAAATATATGTTAAATCATCCGAGAGGGAACGTTAAAATAGAGGGGAACTGAAATATTTCATTTCAATGGCAGATCCGAGATGATGATCCAAATGGACTCGATAATCTAGCATGAAACACGTCCAGAGACGAACGCAGGAATGTTAATTTGGGGGGCGAAATGTAGTAATTTCAATTTTGGGGGGCGAAAAATAATATTATAATGTAAATTATATTATACATATAATACATTATATGTTTATATATATAAAAAAAATTGTCAAAAATTGAGGGGGGTTTCATACTTGTATTATAAAATATATATAGATATTTAAATAAATATATAAAATAAAATAAAATAAATAAGCATATTTTTGGATTATCCCTTTTATGTAAACCATGTAAGATTAAAGTTAATAAATGAAAAGAAAATTCTTTAATACATTTATTTATACAATATAGATAGATAATTAAATGGAAATATGAAATAAAATAAGTAAGCATATTTTGGATTATACCCTTTTTTATGTCGAGTGTAACCGCAGCCGTTAACGAGATATGCATCGGCACCCCTGTAGCCTTCAAACCACACAGGGGATGCAAATCATACTCAGAAAATTAAGTGAGATTGGCTCACATATAGCGGTATTGGTGGTGGGATTTGAATTTGAGTCATTTAACTTCAAGAAAATATAAGTCCACATCTAAGCCATCCCTTCTTGGGACAGGATTATTCACTTTTTTTTTTGTTTTTTGTCAAGAGTAATCCACAGCCGCTACTGAGGTGCGCACTGAGTAAATTCCACCCCTGTGTAATAGCCTGCAAACCACACAGGGGAGATTAGCCACACTTTGTCGAGTGTAACCGCAGCCGCTAACGAGATATGCATCGGCACCCCTGTAGCCTTCAAACCACACAGGGGATGTAAATCATACTCAGAAAATTAAGTGAGATTGGCTCACACATAGCGGTATTGGTGGTGGGATTTGAATTTGAGTCATTTAACTTCAAGAAAATATAAGTCCACATCTAAGCCATCCCTTCGGGACAGGATTATTCACTTTTTTTTTTTTTGTTTTTTGTCAAGAGTAATCCACAGCCGCTACTGAGGTGCGCACTGAGTAAATTCCACCCCTGTGTAATAGCCTGCAAACCACACAGGGGAGATTAGCCACACTTGGCAAGCTAGGTGTGACAGACTCACACCTAGTGATATTAGTGGTAAGATTCGAACTTGAGATCTTAGATCTCAAGATAACATTACTCCACCATAAGGCCAACCCCAAGAGGACATGATTATTCACTTTTTTGTAAACCATTAGGCTTGTATTCAAATGGTGCAAAAGTTGCATAATATTTATAAAAAGTGAGAGATGCTCATAGGTCATCTTTTTTCGTGCATCTTCTTAATGTTGTATTATCTAAAGCTCATTCCATGAGCTAATATTAATTAGCATCTACTTTCTTCATAAAGAAAAAAAAAACCACCTTTTTTATTTGAAAAACATTTCTAATAAATGATTATTATAATAAAATTGCAGTATGTGATGATAAGTTAATACACTCAAGAAATGTTACTCCCACTATATAAATGAATAGAACCCAACTAACATCAAAACCCGAAATCTGGAAAAAAAAAATGCAAATATTCTGCAGTAAATAGGCACACCACATTTAGTTGTCCATTATAAGTTCATACCATCCTCACCAGACAACTTGCGTAATTCTGCTTTATAAGTTTGAAAAATTATTATGGGTTTGTGGTTTTGTCGGATTAATTACAACGGGGGGTTTTGCAGATGAGATGTAAATTGTTCGATTATGCTACTGTATTACGTTTTGTTATGCTTCCATGGCAGTGCTGAATTCTGGGTTTCATATTAAAATATTATTTTGGGTTGAAGAATTTTTGTTTACATTAATTAATTTCCTGGTCTGTCTTTGGTTCCCCCAGTTTGATAACGTGTACGGCTGCCGCCACTCACTGCCTGATGGAATTTTGAGGGCCACTGATGTGATGATTGCAGGAAAGGTTGGTGTTGTTTGTGGTTATGGAGACGTTGGTAAAGGCTGTGCTGCTGCTTTGAAGCAAGCTGGTGCCCGTGTAATCGTGACTGAGATTGATCCAATCTGCGCCCTTCAAGCCGTCATGGAGGGTCTCCAAGTCCTGCCCCTTGAAGATGTGGTATCTGAGGCTGATATCTTTGTCACCGCCACTGGCAGCGAGGGCATTATCACGGTCGACCACATGATGAAGATGAAGAATAACGCCATTGTTTGCAACATCGGCCACTTTGATAATGAGATTGACATGCATGGCCTCGAGACATACCCTGGCGTGAAGAGAATTACCATCAAGCCACAGACAGACAGATGGGTTTTCCCGGAGACGAAAACTGGAATTATTGTATTGGCTGAAGGTTGCCTCGTGAACTTGGGTTGTGGTACGGGACACCCTAGCTTCATCATGTCATGCTCATTTACGAACCAAGTAATCGCCCAGCTTGAGCTGTGGAAGGAGAGGACCACCGGAAAGTATAAGAAAGAAGTTTACGTTTTACCCAAGCACCTCGACGAGAAAGTTGCTGCTCTCCACCTTGGCAAGCTTGGTGCCAAACTGACTAAGCTGAACAAGAAGCAGGCTGATTACATTAGTGTGCCAGTTGAGGGTCCTTACAAGCCTCCTCACTACAGGTATTAGAAACTACAATTTGGTGGTTTGAAAGATGAGGTTACAAGGCGCTATGATTGTTAGTTTTTCCTTTTTGTGTTATTTTTCTGGGTGTTTTTTTTTTCTTTTTTCTTTTTTTGTTGTTGTGGAATAAATGTGCGAAATCGTAGTGTATGGAACAAATTTGGTTTGAGTTATGGTTATGTTGTGGTAGTTTTTGGTCAATCATTATCAAAATCTATTGCTTTCCGGCCAATCTCAGTTATTAATTATTAGAAACTGGTGCACGTGTACCCGTGCGATTCATGAAAAGTTTTAAACAAGTAATAATATGTATAAATGTAATTAGTAGTTTAAACATATTTGATTTAGCTAAGCAGATAAGAGTAATTAAATACTCTCCATCTTTACCATTTGTTGACAAATGACTGTAATCAAGAAATGTATGTTAATTATTTCTAATTAAGACACTATTTCTAGCCAATATTAATTATGATTGCATGCTCAAATGAATAATTTTATTAAAATGATAATGGAGGCACGTATATATAACATACTATAGAAAGAAAGCTTACATATCCATCTATGAACTTGAAAGATCTATGAAATTATAGAAACACGGCAACAACATACTGTAACTTTAATTTAGAAAAATCTAATACACGGAACCAATAAATAACTACAAAAGACTGCTAATTAAGCCTACTTATTTAACCAAGGACATCGGGCAAAACACTAATTGCCAAGCACGTTGGAAGAGTGAATGCGATGGGTTTTGCGCATGCATTTGTCAAACGTATGTTTTTCATTTTTTTTCTCTTCTCCCTCAAAATTATGTACTCAATTTTTTCAAACTAAATATAATTTTGGCTCGTAAATAAAGAGCATGCAAAATCAGAGTTAGCTTAATAACAGAGAGAATAAGATGAAGAATTGATAAAGAAGCTAGCAATTCTTGCCTCGCGCGGCAACCTCGTCTCTTAAGCATAGGATCAATATAATTGATGAATAATTAAGCAATCAATATGAACAAATCCAATTGTAGATAAAGAAAATTTGAATATTATATATAATATTTTTATTAATTTTTATAATTTTATTTAGTTATGGAACATTATGAAATCCAAAATTAAATAAAATATTATGGGCTATGTATTCTAATTTTCTCAGCCACAACAAACCGGACTTCTTCACTAAGGCCTTCCATGTATTGGAATCGCCTGCGGCTGGCCACTTCAGTAATTTGGCAGTCAGATAATAACATTTCAAGACTTCTCTTTCTTCACCCTTCCATATTGTAGCTGCAACGTGTGTTTTAAAGACTTCTACTTTCTTTACCCTGCCATGTTGCAGCTGCATCGTGTGTTTTAAAACTGCACAACATTGATATATCTGTAGGGCCTCCAGGGAGTAGACTTCTCAATATCTCATCATCATCCTCTTCGTTATTCGCATTCTCATCACCCTCTTCATTTGCATTGTCACCACCCTCATTACCTGCCACCTCTTCGTAATTGAAATGCATTTGATTCATCATCTGTTCTTCGACTAATCATGCATCGTGCTCTGCCTGATACCATTCCAGCGCTCCTTGCCACCTAGCTTGCTAATGCAGTTGGTCTCCTCCTATACTGAGCAGCTACACAAAAAAGTCACAGAATGTTCTGTTCGAATTAATAATCCCGAGTATGAATCACTAAGTCGAACTCCAGAGGCCGAACTGAACTTAACCAAATTTTCCGTCTTTAGCCTGTTCGAACTCTAAGTGCCGAATATGAAGGCTTTGATCGAATTCAAGAAGCCGAGCATTACTTAGCAAATTTTTAGGCCTTAATACGTTCGGCTTCTAGAGTTTGACTATATATAGACTTCATGTGCGGCACTTGTAATTCGAACAGGATAAAGACGGAAAATTTGGTTAAGTCCAGTTCGACTTCTGGAGTTCGAACTAAACTTCTAAAATCGACATGTATAGACCGAACAAAATGCGCCACTGGGAAAATAAATAAATCAACTACTCGCTCCAAACCTTGATTTTTGGTTCACAATGAACTCAAACTAGCATCTAATCATTCCAATAACCTATCCTAGCATCTTAAACTATAGGAAAACTTAATTTAAACAATGACCCAACAATTAATTATTATCTTACGAAATACAACGTATAAAGTAACAAAAATTGAACGGGTAGCTCACCAAATCGTTCCATGAAAATTAATTTGAAGTTGAGGTCGGTCTTCGAACAAAATCTCCACGCAATGTCGCACAATTTCCTTCGTGTCGATTTCGAACTTGATCACAATTTGGTGTCGATTGAACAAAATAAATTTTTTACTGATTTTTACTTTTTTAAAATTTTTTTATTGATTTTTACTTTTTTTTTTAAGTAAAACAAATATTTTAGATGGAATGACATAAGTGTAAATGTTCATGGTGCAAAGAGTAAAAACAGGAGTGCATGGAGTAGATGAAGTGTAAAGAGCAAATTTAGTAGTGCAAATAGAACTCACCTAATTAAAATTCACACGGTACTTGAAATGATTTTCATATTAACACATGTAGCATAATTAAAGTGTCTAACTTAACATAGTTCAAAAATTTAATAAATTACATCATATTGGACATGTTTTTTCAAATTTATACTAAACATGCTTAACTAGCTAACATGCCTATCGACATAATATAATTTTTTAGTTGTAGAAGTACTGACCTTTATCTATCGATCTAAAAATCAAAACACGAAGCTTGATCGAACACCCACGATCACCTAATCTACACATAAATAGGATAAAAAAATATAAAATTATAACCAAACAAACTAATGACCGAAAAATCATAAAATATATATTTTAATTTCTTCTCTTTTTCTCATTGTTTTTTCTTTTAATACTTGCTACTAGTTTTCTTAATAGTTGATGATTTTGTGAATCTCTATCAGCTCCCTTAGTTTTTTTTTTTTGGTAACAAAAAATATAGAGCTAGATTATTGTTTCATTTCAAGAAATTCAAAACAACAAAATTCCATTAGAGGCTCCCAATCTCTCTCTACAAATTAGCCCACCAAACATCTCTCTCTCTCCTTCAACAATCTGCAACACCTCGCTTCAACAATCAGTCCGACCTCACTTCCACCTTCAATCTCTCGGCCAAATCAAGGAACTCACATACACATATAGCATCACACACATCAGAGAGAGAGAGAGACTCACCTTGCTGCAGCCGCCGTCGCTCATCGCAGAGGGAGGAGATTTCACCGGGGGATGCTCGACTGGGGGCTTCAATTCACTGGGGGATGGCTGGGGGCTTTGCCGGGGACGAGGGTTGTGAATGCTAGAAGAAAGGGGGTGACCGTGTTGAGCTTCCGGCAGTCTATGCAGATTCTCCACCCAGTTTGTAGCCTTGTGGGCACAAGCTCATTCCTTTCATTTTTCACGACCTGGATTCCTGACTTCTTGGGCACGACATGAATCGAGCTTACCCATTTGCTGTCTGAAATGGGGTAGATGATTCCCATATCTAGCAACTTGAGTATCTCCTTCAGCACTACTTCCTTCATAGCGGGGGTTCAACTTGCGTTGTGGGTCCCGCATTGATTTTACATCATCCTCTAAGAGAATCTTATACGTACATACTGCAGGGCTTATGCCCTTGATGTTGGCTAGAGTCTATCCCATTGCTTCTTTGTATAGACGTAGCAATCTCAACAACCGGTTTTCTTCAATAAGGTTCAGTCCTTTGCTTATGATAACCGGCAGTGTCTCATTCTCCCCAAGATAGGCATACTTTAATTAAGTGGTCCGGGAGATTTTTCAATTCCAGCTTCGGTGCCCTCTGCACCGATGGCAGCATCCTTTCTGTTTGAGTCATGGTAGGCAAGTTGTAGTTCACCACTCTATGCGGTAGTTCTTCCAGAGAGTATAACATCATGATAGCATCTTTGGAGTCTTCATCTTCGTCGAGGGCATCGTAGTCAGTTAACCCAGCTTGCAATGCCCATTCTGGGGGTTCTTGATTGTTCATTTACCCTAGAATTGCTTCTTATTAGGCATACCAATGGTTCACGAAGTTGACTAACTCTGGATTTTGTGGATACTTCATGGCTTCAAAAATGTTGAAAATAACTATTTGGCCATCGAACTCACATATCAGCGTGCCCTCGTCGATATTGATTTTGGTGCGAGCAGTTTTTATGAATGGTCTCCCTAGCAGTAGAACGGATATAGTTGGTGTTGTCTTGCCCATGTCCAAAACATAGAAATTTGCCGGAAAAATTAATTTCCCCACCTTTACCGAAACATCTTCTATTAGACCTTCGGAGTAGACATTTTATCTGTCTGCCAACTGAATGATCACTCTTGTTTCCTTGAGTGGTCTCAGATTCAGTTCTTCATAAATCGTCATGGGCATGACATTTATGGATGCTCCAAGATCAAGCATAGCCTTTTCAATCTTCTCGCTTCCAATTATGCATGGTATGATAAACATACCAGGATCTTTACACCTTTGGTATTTTGTTTTGTAGGACCGCAGAGACATTTTCTCCCACGAAAAGTCTCACATCATCTTTAATTTGCACCTTCTTGGTAGCCGATTCTGTACTCGTCATGCCTTAGGTAGCCGACATTCGACCTTCCTTAATTAGCCGATCCACCTTCTAGAATCTGGAAGATGCGATCAGACTTTCCTTGTAAGCTCCTCTTTTCTTCGGTGGCTAGGGTGCACTACTCCTGCTTCAGCTGGTAATTGTTACCCCTGTGCTCAGTCTCCTCTCCTTCTCCTGTCAATCACACTGGGTTTGTTGTGGGCACGATCACGAACTTCTCCTTCAGCGATGCTAGAATGGTGGACATTTCTGCCAGGCTCGAGAGAGAGAGCTTTCCGTTGAGAAGTCATTGCCCATCTATGGTATCTTTGGCATACAAATGCCCTTCAGATGTGATTCTGCTGCCTCATGTCCCCTTTGTGCCCACACTGGCTCTATCCAACTAAAAAAAAAGAGAAAAAACAAAGGACAAAAGAACGAGAAAAAGACACAAAAATACGAGAGAATTTGGACTTGTCATATATATTAATTGAGATGTAATAAACATTTACAGTAATATAATCAATGCTAATGAAATATTTGACATATGCTAACGAAGCATTTGTCATATGCTAACGAAGCATACAGAATTACGATTGAATACTTTATCGCAATATAACTGATGTTGACGAAACATTTGTCATATGCTAACGAAACGTATGTCGTATGCTAACGAAGTATTTTGAGTTTGAATACACGTGAAAAATAAATTTTTTGTATTTTTTCATCCATATTTTTCTAGATAAATATATGATTCACTGATCTTAAATGAAAGAGGATTAAAAAACCTTTAATTTGATACATTATTTAAGTTAATCCGATGAAAAATGAGCAAGTTATGATCATTTGAAGTTTTAAGAATTTTTTTAGATGCTGAGTCAGCATAACATTAGTTTTTTTTCAACAAACAGATGGAAATTCCCCCATAGACTCAAAAAAATTGCGAAAATTACAAAATTGCTATCGAATTTTTCTCCAAATATTGACCGGGTATTTTTTTAGATGGATGGTGGTAGATTGATTTACAGTTTACACATTAGGGATTGATTTACATTTGATCCATTCCCTATATATATATATATATATATATATATATATATTTCTCACACACCCGATCTGTGGTATTGAGGAAATTCGAACCTGTAATGTTTGATCTCCAAACAATCTCACTCCACTACTAGGCCATCCCTACTGGAACTCTACTCTACCTATATATACACCTAGCTACACTACTAAGTTAAAAAATATATACTCATCAGACAAGGAAAAAAGGGAGGGGGGCAAACAAATTAAAGAAAAAGAAAATGGCTATCTCTTGATCAACAAAGTTCTGCTTTATCCCATGCGTTTTGATTTTTATATTACGTTATTATCCTATACCTTGATCACAAAGTCACAAGTTTTCATTATCTAATTACATTATTTCTGCATTGTCATAATATCAAGAATTATTAAAAAAAATAATCAGATTCTCAAATTTATTCGTTTGTTTGTATTTTGTCGTATTAAAAAATTTCACATATATATATATATAATTAATACTACAAGATACTTGCCTCTTGTAATTAGCTCCTTTTTTGTCCCTTATTATTTCAGAATTTGTGCAATTTACATGTGAACGGGCGTGTGGAGCTGCCTATGGACGCAACTATGTTACGACGTTTTGCCAATCAACTAAAACCAATCCACGCTACATGCATGTGTTTTTGCGAGTATACTTGTTCATCATGTAATTAATTAAAATATCTTAATTAAACTCTATATATGCGATATATCTATATATAATCATGCATATATAATTCTTTGTTCCACCATCTCTTGCTTCGTATTTAATTTTTTTCGAATAATGTCTATGAAGCAATTATTGAGGATCTTGGATCCGAAAATACATAATCCTAAATATATATATTAATATTTCTTTCCTTGTTGTATTATTTCTTAGGCCCCAAGTTGTTTCCTTCTCAAGTTAGGTTAGCTGTATATTTTTGTTATATATTCTTGTACTTCTCTATTGATAAAATAATAAAGAAGAAAGAGCAGAAGCTTTCTTTCTACAGATTCTTCATGGTATCAACCACCTACCTCCTCTGAGTCGATCCTTTTCTCGTTTTTCCCTTCTTTTCTCTAATGGCGTCCAACCCTTCTTCTCTTGTTGCCATCAATATCAACTCCCAAACCCCCATCAAATTGTCCTCCACAAACTACACTGCTTGGAGGATGCAATTCCAAACTGTCCTCATAGGTTATGATATCATCGGCTTTGTCGACGGTTCAATACCTCGTCCACCCTCTCCTGCTTCCGCTACTGATGCGACTGCTGCCACTGCTGTCTCGTTCTGGATTCGCCAGGATCAGTTGATCCTCAATGCCATTGTTGGCTCCATGCAACCATCGCTGGTGCCATTGATTGTCACCGCCACCACTTCCAAGACAGCATGGGACATTCTCTCCTCTACATATGCTCGACCTTCTTGTGGTCGTATTATGCAGCTTCGGGGTGCCTTGGATCGCCTCTCCAAGTGATCAAAGTCCATCTCAGAATATCTCCTTCACGCCAAATCTCTCTGAGTGATGAACTGTCTTTGCTTGATAGCGCCTGCGACATCGACGAATTGACTCTGAAAATTCTAAACGGCTTAGATGATGGCTACACCGGCCTCTCCGACGCGATTAAGGCTCGTGAATCTTCTGTCACATTTGATAAACTTCACGAAAAACTCTCGGTTTGTGAGGCTCAACTCCTTCATCAGTCTCCTCACTCGCCGTTCCCGGCCTCAGCAAATCCCGCCGCCAAGGTTGCTAATCGCGCTTTTCAACCCCAACACCATGCTTCTCCCTCCCAGTCCATGTTGGGCCGTCCATCACCTCAATCTGCTAGTTCTGGCATCTCCCAGCAGCCTTACGTTCCCCGCCCCTACAAGGGGTACTGCCAACTCTGTGGCGTTCAGGGGCACTCTGCTAAACGTTGCCCCACTTTTTCCTTCTCCAAGAACTCTTCTCACCAGACCTCTCACCCGGCCCAAGCCCACTTGGCGTCCACCCCGGCCCCTTCAACAAGTGAGTGGCTGTTAGACTCGGGTGCCTCCCACTACATTACTCATGACCTTCGAAATCTCAGTCTTCACTTTGACTACACTGCATCGGATGGGGTTGAGATTGGTGATGGTAACAGTCTCCCGATAACTCACATCGGATCTTCTTCCGTTCCTTCATCCTCTCGCACTTATGCTTTGTCTAATACTCTTTATGTCCCATCTATAAAGCGCAATCTTAAATCAGTCTCCCAATTATGTTTGTCTAATCTTGTCTCCGTTGAATTCTTACCCTCTTCTTTTCGTGTGAAGGATCTAAAAACGAGCAAGGTTCTGCTGGAGGCTGATGTTAAAGACGGTGCGTATGCTTGGCCATCTGTTGCTTCGGGGGTTGCACTCTCATGCTTGCGAATTGCTCCTACCCTTTGGCATGACCGCCTAGGCCACCCTTCCCCCAAAGTCATTCAATCATTAGTGTCGTCCAAAGTTATTTCCGTGCCTCACTTATCTAGTTTTTCGTGTGATGTGTGCTCTTGCAATAAAAGCACTAAACTTCCATTTGTTGTGTCGTCTCTAACGAGCACAGCTCCGTTAGATCTTATTTTTTTTGATGTGTGGACTACACCCATTTTATCTTCTAGTGGCTTCAAATATTATCTAATTTTTGTGGATCACTTTACTCGTTACATATGGTTGTATCCTCTTTATAAGAAATCTGACGTTTCCTTATTTTTTGTCAAGTTTCGTGCATTAGTTGAGAATTTTTTTAAATGTCGAATAACTCATTTATTCTCAGATAATGGCGGTGAGTATGTTGCTCTCAAATCCTATTTGGCTGACTCTGGCATCACTCATCTCACCTCGCCCCCTCACACACCCGAACATAACGGGTTTGCTGAACGGCGTCATCGCCATATCGTCGAAACTTGTCTCACATTACTTCATCGTGCTTCCATGCCAATCTCGTTTTGGCCAGAAGCCTTCTCCACAGCTGTCTACCTAATCAACCGCATGCCCAAAGCGAACCTCTCTTTTTGCTCTTCTTATTCGAAATTATTTGGTCATGCTCCCAACTATTCAAAGCTTCGTGTCTTCGGGTGTCTATGCTATCCTTGGATCAAACCTTACGACACTCACAAATTTGACCCCAAATCCATTCCTTGTGCCTTTCTTGGCTACTCTACCACACAAAGTGCCTACTTATGTCTTGACATCACTAGTCATCACATTTATACTTCTCGTCATGTCAAGTTCGTTGAAAATGTCTTTCCTTTCCGCTCTATTTCCTCTAATATTTCTGATGAGTTTGATTGTAATTTCGAAGCTAACATTTCTTTAGGTACACTGCATCCACCGTCTATAACACCGCCTCTGCACCCCATCATTGCCGATCCGCCACCCTCTCCTCCACCTGCTCCATCTCCGCCGACTCGGCCAATTCCACCACAGAATACTCATCCTATGATCACTCGTGGAAAATCTAACATATTTAAACCTAACCCTCGGTTCGCACTCTCTGCGATCATGTTGTCTACTGAACCTTCTTTTGTTTCGCAGGCCCTCAAAGATCCGGAATGGAGACGTGCTATGTCTGATGAGTTTGATGCGCTTGTCCGGAATCAAACTTGGATTTTGGTTCCACCTGATCAGTCTCTTAATCTCATTGGCTGTAAGTGGATTTTTCGAATCAAGCACAAATCTGACGGCACGGTTGACCGCTTCAAGGCGCGGCTTGTCGCTAAGGGATTTCACCAACGTCCCGGTCTGGACTTTCACGAAACATTTAGCTCTATCGTGAAACCCCCTACTGTTCAGCTTGTGCTCAGTCTTGCAGTGACTAAAGGCTGGCCCATTCGTCAACTTGATGTCAACAATGCATTTTTGCATGTCACTTTCCTTGATGAAGTCTACATAGTTCAACCACCGGGGTTTATTGATCCTCTACTTCCAAACCATGTATGTCGCCTCAAGAAATCTCTATATGGCCTCAAGCAGGACCCTCGTGTTTGGCACACCAGTCTCCAACAATTTTTGCTCTCTATTGGCTTCTCCCCGGCTCAATCTGATCACTCTCTGTTCATATACCGTCGTGACGACGTTACTGCCTATCTCCTCGTCTACGTTGATGACATAGTCCTCACTGGTAGCTCTCCTATTTTTCTTTAGGATGTCACTTCCCGTTTAGCAACTGCATTTTCTATCAAAGATATTGACAATCTTTCTTACTTCATTGGCGTTGAGGTGATTCGGAACTCTTCTGGCTTGTTTCTCTCCCAACGCAAGTATATTGGTGATCTCTTGCATCGGACTAAGATGATTGATGCTAAACCAGTCGCATCTCCTATGGCCACAGTCCCGCCCTTATCTGTCTCTGTCGGTACGCCTCTTTCGGACTCCATCGAGTATCGCTCAGTTGTTGGAGCTCTCCAATATCTATCTCTGACTCGTCCCGATGTTGCCTTTGCTGTCAATCGTTTGGCACAATACATGCACATGCCTACAGATGTTCATTGGACTGCGGTGAAGCGTTTGCTTCGCTATCTCATCGGTACTCGTGATTTTGGCCTCCATCTCCGCTGCTCCTCGCCCATGATCCTTCACTCGTATTCCGATGCTGACTGGGCTGGTAACCCAGATGATCGAACATCCACCTCAACTTATCTTGTGTTTCTTGGCAGCAACCTCGTGTCTTGGTCGTCCAAGAAACAAACAGGTGTTGCCCGCTCTTCTACCGAGGCTGAATACCGGCCGTTGCATCAGCTGCTGCTAAACTCACTTGGGTTCACTCTGTCCTTGATGAGCTTGGTGTCACGGTTCCTGCCACTCCTCCCATATACTGTGATAATATTGGGGCCACTTACCTTTGTGCAAATCCTGTCTTTCACTCCCGTATGAAGCACATCGCCATCGACTTTCACTTTGTCCGACAGAAAGTACAATCTGGCGACCTTCGTGTCTCACATGTCTCCTCCGCTGACCAGCTTGCGAATGCCCTTACCAAACCTTTGTCTGCCATTCGTCTCAGTCAACTCCGGTGCAAGATTGGTGTGCATTCCCCCACCATCTTGAGGGGGTGTATTGAGGATCTTGGATCCGAAAATACATAATCCTAAATATGTATATTAATATTTCTTTCCTTGTACGTTATATTTCTTTCCTTGTTGTATTATTGCTTAGGCCCCAAGTTGTTTCCTTCTCAAGTTAGGTTGGCTGTATATTTTTTGTTATATATTCTTGTACTTCTCCATTGATAAAATAATAAAGAAGAAAGAGCAGAAGCTTTGTTTCTACAGATTCTTCAGCAATAATTGTGACTAGAGGAAAACCATAAATGAAGAAGGCAAAAACTTCTTCTGAGTAGAATCCTTTCTGTCGGCCGGACAGAAAATCATATGAAAAGTATGACTTATATACGTATCACCCGTGAGGGTTTAAATTTTAATACATCTAAATTAGTGTTTATTAATCTCAATTAGAATTTATGTTTATTTTAAAAATTTAATTTTTGAGCGTAATGCATGAGTAAATTAAAAGCGTTAATATACAGAACGAGTAGCAAGGAGTCGTGTCCTACACGATATTTTTTGACCGATAAAATTGAGGAGCTTTACGTACGTTTTTGACTTTTTGCGAATCGTCCCAACCAATCTTGCAAATGGTCTCGGTATTTATTTATAACTTTGTTGTTGAAATTTCCAAATAAATGCATGAAATTTAAATATAATAGATTACAAAAGTCAACCGATTGGAAATTGAAGTGCAACAAACTATCTAGTTATGGGCTATCGGCCTATTACGTGGGGTGGTATGGGAATGGGACGTAGTTGGGCGTGTACAATCACAACTTAAATTTAAATTGATAATCAATTTTAACTTTAAATAATAAGTGTATAGTTAAATTAAAACATAAGAAATTAAAATTAAAAATAAAAAATAAAAAACTGATTTTGCAAAAAAGAAAAGAAAAATGCAACACGGAAATGGAATCGACCATCTTGCCCTACTTTAATTTATGATTTTTAACGGTTTCATTTGCTAGTAGGGTATATAATATTATTGTAATGTAATAACCCCCTAATTTCGATTAGTTTGAAGATTTTTTAATCACCCCTAGCTAATTTCGATGACTTTTATTTTGCAACAATATAGCTACATTATCTTGTAATTAATATATTTGTCGGCAGGAATACCTGTCAATATATAAATATATATAATATAAATGCACACATATATATATACAAATTATATTCCTTACAGAATGATATATATAATAATTGCATGGAGTGATAAGGTATACTTATGGATGTGACAGTTAGAATATATAAAGTTAAATGTGAGCATTAATTATTTTGATCGACAGTTCATATGAAAATGGTCTAGGTACATATTTATTTAACAATTTGGTGTGAAAATCACCAAATAAAAGTAGAGAAAATACAAAAAGAATAGATAACAAATTCAAAGTCAGCGAAGCGAGAAGTTATTGCTAGTTATGGGCTATCTAAAATAAATAAATAAAAAATCTCTAAAGTAATTGATGTGGGCAGAGCTGCATTGTAATCTATATATCAAATTAATCGATCGACAAATTAAGCAACCAACAAAATAAGCAAGCATTCATGGCTACACGCTCCCTTCTAAATTTGATCTCAATTTTAATCCACATTCTATGCTTACTCCCCCTACAACAAACAACATATTTCAATAACCAAACCGATTTACATTCTTTGCTAGCCATCAAATCCGCCATTGATCACGATCCATTCGGAGCTCTCGATTCCTGGAACAAAACCACACATTTTTGCCATTGGAACGGCATCCAATGCGGCCGTCGACACCCCGACAGAGTCGTTGGTATACATCTGATGTCTCTAGGTTTGGTTGGAACCCTTTCTCCTTTCGTAGGTAATCTCTCTTTTCTTATAAGCATTAATCTCCAAAACAATACCTTCAACGGCCCCATCCCTCCACAAATCGGCCTCTTAAGGAGACTCGACTCTCTCATTCTCCAAAATAATTCCTTCGTTGGTACAATACCAACGAATTTGTCGCAATGCCTTAATCTTCGTCACCTCAGCTTGTCTGACAACGAGCTCTCCGGTGTCATACCCACGGAGCTCGGCTCGTTGTCGGAACTCCAAGTCCTAGTCCTGGCTAGAAACAACCTCTCAGGGCCAATCCCTCCATCCATTGGAAATCTAACATTATTGATACAACTTTCTTTACTAAGTTGCGGCTTGAAAGGAGAAATTCCTAAATCATTTGCTCAATTTGGACATCTCGTATTTCTCCAAATAAGTGACAACCATTTAACCGGTACCATTCCTACTGCTCTCTTTAACATCTCAACCATACAATTCTTCTACGCTGCTGGTAATGAACTTAGTGGAGTATTGCCTTCTACATTAGGCATCACACTTGCTAATTTAAGAGGCCTTTATTTGTGGGGTAACAAATTTAGTGGACCGATTCCATTGTCCATCTCAAATGCTTCATTTCTTGGGCAACTAGACCTCTCTTTGAACTCTTTAACCGGGCCAATCCCACGAGTTGGCGGGTTAACTCGTCTTCGAAACTTCATCTTTGAATCAAATCTTCTTGAAGATGACATGAGTTTCATTTCGTCGTTGATCAATTCCACAGAGTTGGAAGCCGTTGGTGTGGGTGACAACATGTTGAGGGGCTCGTTGCCCGACTCCATCGCTAATCTGTCGTCTCGTCTTAGTGGCTTAAGCATGTCTGGAAACATGATAAGTGGGAGAATTCCTTCTGGCATCGGCAACCTCATCGGCCTAACTTTCATTATTATAGGTTCCAACGATCTCGACGGTCCCATTCCAACGAGCATTGGGAAGCTCTCGGTTTTAAACACGATTGATGCTCATGCAAACAGATTGACGAATGCACTACCATCTTCATTTGGGAATTTAACTTCATTAAATGTCTTGTACTTGTCTGAAAATAGGTTATCGGGAAACTTGCCTTCAAATCTTGGTAATTGCACTAACTTGAATGATTTGGATCTCTCTCGCAACAATTTCAGTGGCCGAATACCTCCAGATATCTTGTCTCTTTCATCTGTTTCTATCATGTTCAATCTCTCTTACAATAACTTCGATGGTTCGATTCCAAACGAGGTTGGTCTAATGAAAAATCTGGGAGCATTAGATTTGTCGAACAATAGATTGTCGGGGTTGGTTTCGGACTCTTTAGGCCAATGCACGAGTCTGGAAACGCTTAATCTTCAAGAGAATTTATTGGAAGGAGCAATACCTGCAGGAATGAGTGCATTGATAGCCTTGCAATACTTGGATCTTTCTCGAAATAATTTATCTGGTCCCATACCAGATTTTTTAGGGGAGCTCAAACTTGAAAGATTGAACTTATCATTCAATAGGCTGCAAGGAGAGGTCCCAATCATGGGTGTGTTCAAGAATGAAACTTCGATTTCTCTCTATGGAAATGAACTTTGTGGAGGAATTCCAGAGTTGAAGCTTCCTCCTTGCTCTCTAGCAGAATCCCAAAAGAGAAACTTGCCAACTCTACTTAAAATCTTGATCCCAACATTGGTTACTGGGGGCATATGCCTTATGCTCTTAGCAGTAGTATTCATCACTTACAGGAGAAGAAAATCGAGGAAGAATGTGACTCCTGCAACACATTTCATTGGCATTGAGATCATGAGGCTTTCTTATGCAGATCTCGTTAGAGCCACTGGAGGATTTTGTGAAGCTAATCTGCTTGGTGGCGGGAGATTTGGATCTGTCTACAAAGGAATTCTTGAAGACGGTGAAACACAAGTTGCAGTGAAAGTGCTTAATCTCTCAGTTAGAGGAGCCTCTAAGAGCTTCTTGGCAGAGTGCAATGCTTTGAGAAACGTAAGGCATCGAAACATATTGAAACTATTGAGTGTTTGTGAAAGCATGGACTTCCAAGGAAATGAATTTAAAGCACTGGTTTATGAATTTAAGGCCAATGGAAGTCTAGAGAAATGGTTGTACCATAGAAGGGAAGAAGAAGACGAAGAAGAAGAAGAAGAAAGGGAAGAAATCAATTCAGAAACTAAGAGTCTTGACTTGATCCAAAGGCTCAATATAGCCATTGATATTGCACAAGCTCTCGAATATCTTCATATTGGTACGGATTCATCTATTGTTCACGGAGATTTGAAGCCGAGTAACATTCTTTTGGATGATGATATGATGGCATATGTTGGTGATTTCGGATTGGCAAAAATTATGTCTGACATGGCTCCAACACATGATAGCAACTCAATTGGGATTGCAGGTACCTTAGGCTATTTAGCTCCAGGTATGATTTTCCTACATTTAATTTGATTTTGTTAAATTATATATACTACCCTAAATTTTATGAGCATGCATGTTTGTTTCATTTCCATCTCATGACTTTCCCAATTTTATACTATGCTAAACACCGGAAATATTTTTATTTTACATATTTTCAATTGCCATCAACATCCATCAAGTATCATCTATCGTAAATTTATATATGTTTTGATGGTTCATATTTCTATTCAGAGTATGCGACGAACAACTTCATTTCAAGCCAAGGAGATATGTATAGTTATGGTATTCTACTCTTGGAGATGTTCACAAATAAAAGACCAACGGAAGAGGAGTTTTACGATCATATCAATCTTCATAGTTTTGTTAGCAATGCCTTCCCGAATCACATACTCAAAATTGTGGACCAAGACATTCTAATAGGTCTTCACATGAATCCTAAGATTAAAGATTGCTTGGAGAGCACTCTAAGGATTGGAATTGCATGTTCAAGAACTGTACCAAGAGATAGAATGTCAATCACAGATGTTGTCAAGGACCTACGAAAGATAAGAGTTCATTATCTATCTTAAGACTTAAATATTGAACGGAATTAAATTCCTTGTTTGCTAGATAGTATCATATGAAACTTCACGTATTTGAATATGATATATTTTACCATATAATGTATCAATATTATATTTTGTGCGGATGTATTCCGTAGGAACATGTATCAATATCAATTATAGATTTGATTCGATCTAATGTCCACAATTTAGTCAATTTTTTAATCAAAGAGAGCTGACAAACTTGTAATATTTGAAAATATTAATGAAGTCGGGGTTATTTTCATATTTTGAAAATTATGTTATGTTTCTTTTTAAATTTTGAGCTCAATTTCCCGAATCAAATAGACATCGCTTTAAAACTGTTGTATTTTTTAGAGGTTGTATTCAGATGTATATTGCAAATATGTGAAAGGTGATTTGTTATTATGTTAGAACATGTGAATATCAATTTGCTAACATGACTGATAAGTTGAACCCGAATTCGCACACTTTTCGCAAGGACTTGCCAACCTTCAATCAAACATCCATAACTTCCCAACAATTAATATTTTTTGTTGAAAAATAAATTTGACTAGCTTTCCAACAATATAAGACTCGTCATTTAATTATTTTCCCTTTAAAATTATTTTGTGTTCACATGTATGATATATGAATTGATATGTTTCATATTAGCAACATAACTATAAAATATTAACAATGTTGTAGTACCACGTTAGCAGTAGTAGATTAAGGAACTTTTTGGAGGGGGAGGGGTGGGTGGGCAAGAGGCGGCTCTTTGCTTTCCCCATTTTCTTTTGTGACTAAGAAAGAACATTAAAGGATCCTAGGACGATGGCTAATTGAAATTCCTAAAGTATCTTAATTGTTTTGATTGATTCATGTATGATTATTTAGGCAATAATTATTGCATACTAGTTAATTTACTTAAGTTTGAGAAAAGATAGTGCATTAATGGATACAAGATTGTTTGACAAGATTTTTGCTAGATCGAGAGATTGATAGAAATCGTGAAGAGAAATTAGTCACTACGAAAAAATTACTGTTTAGCGACGGACATTTCCGTTGGTTAAATCACATTTTTCCGTCGTTAGATACATCTAGCGATGGACTAGCGACGGAATATGTCCGTCGGTAAAGCTTTTGTCAGCAACACATCTAACGATGGATTATGACGGTCGGTAAATATTACCGACGGATGTAACGACGGACCTTTTCGTCGTTAACGTCTTCTGTCGTCAGTAGTCGTCCTTAGGGTAATGACAACGTTACCGATGAAATATTCCATCGTTAGGGTTGATGACATCATTACGTCGGACTTAACGACGGAAACAGTCCGTCGTTAGAAAGTCAACGTTTAACTGTCGTGAATTAACGACGGACCAGTCCGTCATTAATTTTATTTTATATTTTGTAATTTTTTTTGTAATATTTGATCTTTGTTTGTAAATTATCTAAGAACATAAATAAGCATGTAAAATAATATATATATATATATATACATAAATCTCCAATAAAATACGTAAAATCTCCTAAAATATCAGTACAAAGTATATCAAATACATGTCATGATGATGAAGATGAAGGAGGGCCTCTAAACTGCGCCCTCATCTGCTCGAACATCTCGGCCTGCTGCCGAATCATCTGCTGCTGCTGACGTATCTGCTCCTGCTGGGCCTGGAGGAGCGCTGCCTGTGCGTCCATCTTTTCTTGGAGAGCCGCTGACTGGGCATCCATCTTTTCCTGTAACTCCCTGATGGTAGCCTGAGTGTCGGGCTGTGGAGGAGCTGCAGAAGAGAGGCTAGGAGCTGAATTACTCCATGATCGACTGCCGAACCCAAAAAGCCGGTTCTTCTTGGAGTGCTGGCGGACAGTGTCGACGTATACAATGCTCATGTCCACATGTGGTGCCTCATTTGTGCCAGGAGTCGGCTGGTTCAACTCCTCAACCCGAGCCAATACGTCATCCTATTCATAAAATCAAATAAGAATGATTAAATATATATTTTGTACGTTGTTTATAAATTTATAAATATTTATAAATTTACTTACAGCGATACGACGTGACTTTCCATCTGAATAGGATCCGTCAGCAGTGTTGTGCAGTCTCTTGAATGTCTCCCACGCCACGTCATTGGGGTCGACACCCTTCTCCTTAGCCTATTAGATAGACGTGTTAGCACACATATTAAAAATAAATAAATAAATAAATAATTCAATTGCATACCAAAGCTGTAGCATGTGCAACTGCACTCTGAAAGCCTCCTCTATGCTTCACAATCCCAGTGCCAGGACCATCGGGCTCACTGAGATGATTATTTGATGACACCCCTCAGACTTCTTCTTAAAGGCATCACTGTCCGAATACGCCTTGAAGCCTTCCCACATCTGAGGAGGCACGAATGGAGGGCAGCCCTTGGTCCTATTCTTCTTGAAGCCGTAGACCATGTCCTTGTATCTATCAGCAGCCTTGGCGGACCATGCTGCCTAGACAGCAGCATCCTGAGCGGGATCTCAAAACCACTCATTCTGCAACATATTGAAAACATATGAATTTGTTAAACTTAAAAAAATATCAATATAGAATATATAATAATAAAATACCTGAAACTCCTCCATATACTACTGCCTCCTTTCACGGGGCACCATCTTCTAGGTGTAGGCTGTCGGATACAAAAACTTCTTAAAACTGAGTGTGATGGAGGATGTGACCTGATAAGCTAGCATCAATTGCCTTCCAATTGCATAAGATAATAAAGATATTAGAATATTAGAATAATAAGAAAAAATCTATAAAAAGATATTCTATTATGTAATTGAACATACTCATCCTGAACATAATAACGTCGACGTCCCTGTGCATTGACATCAGGACGTGTCAATGCCTCCAGTGACATATCACCAACTGGACCACTGAGGCCCACAGATGATGATGACGATCCTGCAGACCGTCTAGCTCCCCCACCTAAAGTATCGCCTCGCTACATCTGAAAAATCATATAAACATTAATTTAGAAAGGTAATAAATGCCAACAATTCTAAGTAGTTGAATAATAAAACATCTATCAAATAAGAAATAAACATTAATTTAGAAAACCTGATACATTAATCATCTATTTCATCATCAACACTAATATTGTCATCTGATAAATCGATCTCTGGTTCTATATCTTCTTCTTCTTCCTCATCATCTTCTTCTTCAATGTTTATTATACCACCATTTGGATGATTTGGTATCAGATCGTCATCTATTGTTAGAGTATGCAAACAATCAACTTCATCCTCTTAAAAGGGTGAGGGTATGATTGTATTATCATCTTCTGATGGTACTTCGACATTATATCGGGCTTTTATTTTGCAAACTGTCCACCAATCACTTCGAGAGCGATTTAAACTTGGGTATTCACAATAACACACTTGGATTGCTTGTTTAGCAAGCAAAAATATTAAACCACCGTTATTAAGATATCGCCGCTACATCTATTCACGATCTAGACTCATTGTAGAAGGCTAATTTCTAAAATATTTGATCGTAAAAAACACACTGATTAACGTTCAATTAAATATAAAAATAGTAAATAAAAATTAAAATAGCGCTAATTTTTTTCAAAATTTCGGCAGCACCTATGTGAATTTCCTAGTCCCAAGTTCTCGACTCTACGCTAATTGATCTATGTTTTTCTAATCGATTCAGAACAACAATACCAACAAACACCAACAATGTTATAATCCAGTAATTAAATATAAAAATAAAATAGCTCTAATTTTTTTCAAAATTTCGACAGCACCTGTGTGGATTTCCTAGTCCCAAGTTCTCGACTCTACGCTAATTGATCTATGTTCTTCTAATCGATTTAGAACAGCAATACCAACAAACACCAACAATTCAATAAAGAGGGATCCAGGGACCCTCATCCCATTCAAATGAAACAAGTAATAAAGAGGGATCCAGGGCCCTCGTAAAAAAAATAGCATAGTTAGCATGATAATTGCAGTTGTAACACAAATTCTGAGTATTTAAATTAATAAACACCGAAAAATCGTACAAATAGAAGATTTTGGATTGAAATTACAATTCGTGGTTCGATTCTCTATCTAAATCTTCTGATTCTTCTCTTCAAAAATTGTTCATCGTCGTTCTTCAAGATCTTCGAGTTGTTCTTGCTCTTCGATCTTCAGGAATCCCATGTTGGGAGGTTTATAACGTCGATTCGAAGGATTTTCATCTTGATTCCGAATCGAACGTAGTTTTTGAGACGATTTGTTGAAGAACGCTTTGAATCTCAAGTTGTTCTTGGGGATTTGAGGTTGATAACGCCGATTGGAGGGCCGAGCACCTTGGATCCGGATCGAACATCGAGGTTGGGATGATTTCTGGGGAAGAACGTGAAGAACGCCTTGAATCTCCAACTTGAATGCCTTGAAGATTGAAGAGAGCTTTCTCCGATGAATCCTTCTCCAAACTTGAGCTCTTGCACTTGTTTCCATTTTCCTTGGCCAAGGCCTCTATTTATAGGAAAATGAGGGGGCATTTAGGGCTTACGTGGCGCAATATCATTGGTGCTTGTTTTAGGGCTTAGGTGGCACAATTTCATTGGTGCCTTATCCCCTTTGTGATTCTCTACAACAATGTGGCCATTTCTTGTGTGAGCTCGTCATGTGTCGCACTTCTATTGGTCGAGATTTTTCCACATATTGAATATCAATTTATTTATTTAATTTAGGAATTAAAATTCCTAAAATATAAATGAATAATATAATTTGGATATTTCAATTATTTAATTTCCACGTGGCGTCATTTGATTGGTGATGACAATTTAATTGATTACAAATGCCCCCATGAGACGAGTTCATGAGCAAGTTGCCTTGAAGGTGGACGAGTCTCATATTTTGAATTTTTTTATTGGATAGTTTTAACTCATATCTAGGAGTTCCTCATTTCGATTTAAAATTTATTAGATAGTTTATACTCGTATCTAGGAGTTCTTCATTTCGATTTAAAATTTATTAGATAGTTTATACTCGTATCTAGGAGTTCTTGATCTTTGAATTTATTTTAGAAAGTTTATACTCATTTCAAGGAGTTCTTGATCTTGAATTTATTTTAGAAAGTTTATACTCGTTTCAGGAGTTCTTCACTTCAATTAAAATTTGCTAGATAGTTTATACTCATATCTAGGAGTTCTTCACTTCAATTAAAATTCGCTAGATAGTTTATACTCGTATCTAGGAGCCCTTTTTTTTTTAATTTGAAATATAGAAGAAAATGGGCTTTTTTTTTTAATTGAGCATGTTAAATGCCCAATCATGATATTGCTTCGATCTACTAGACATTTAGGAAATGCCTTGAGTTAATGGACCGAAATTAATTCATTGAAAATTGGGCCCAAAACATTTCTTCAATAGCTAAAACCCTCTTTATTTATTGTATGGCCCAAAATATGTATTTTCCAATTTTCTTTTGGTGGCCCAATAAGTTTATTTTTCATAAGAGACGTGTCTCTTTTGCTGCATGAGTCTAAAGAAGGTACAACAAGTATTTAATTCTTACGGAACAACAAATTTTGGTTGTTGCTCCCTGAAATGTCGCTGACTGTAGCAAGTTTTTTTTTTTTTTTGGAACTGGCTGTACTACAACAGCACCCTATGCATGCATATCTTGTTTTGAACCAGCCCTGGACCTCCTCATTAATTCTCTGCGTACAAGCTGCTGCAGAAACACTTTTTTTTTTGTATTGTTAATGCTAACAACTAGCATTGGTACCTCTCATACTTATCCATTGTTTATTTTGCTCTATAAATAAAGCAATACAACCCACTTTCATTATCGAGAAACACGCAGTTGAGCTCAAAGTTTTGTTTCCATTTTTTTTCTTTCCTTTTCCACGGCTTTCTTTGCCGGAGATTTATCAATCTTTAGTTTCCTCTTTGCTTGCTTTCTCCACCTATAAATACTCCGTACTTTGGGATGAAAACCAGCAACTTATTATTTTTTTTTTCAAAACTCCTCTCCATTTCTTCTTTGTCGGAGGTCTCTATCTTTTGGCATTACTTCGTTCGACTTTCACCGGCGTTTCTTTATCTCTCTCTCTTCTTGTTTCGTTTTTTTATTGCGGTTCTGCTAAGGGGGAAGGTTGCTGCTACGTGGTGCGTCGTTCCCCTTTTCCCAGCTGGATTTCACTGCTTTGAAGATGCGATCTCGGTGAAAGTAGTGACGAGCTCCAACAGATATCCCGAATCACTAGTTTTTTTTTTTCTCTTTCATTTGTAGCAATGTTGCTCACATGATCTTAATCTGAACTCCTTTTCTTATTTCAGCTTCATTGTTCAGAAGGGGGAGGAGGCAGGCAAACAACGTCAATTCTTTATGGTGAGCGTCGAACCATCGAGATTTGCACTGCCCCAAAGGTTTTTGAAAGCCAAGGCAGTTAGGTGAGTTTTCTTCTCTACCTGGTTTTCTATTCTTTTTTTGATGATTTGTGGTTTGAGCTTGAATGTGGTGGGAGTGTTTTTCTTTTTTATTTTCTTTTCTCGTTCCCCTTTATCTTTGCAATATGTATTTGAAAAAAAATGGTACAGAACTCTTCTTTTTTTTGTTTTAATCTCCATAGCACATTAATCCTTAGAAGAAAATAGAGATCAACAGACGTCCTTTTGTTTGATATTCCTCTTTGTGCAAGACCTCTCTGTGAACGGTCTTTAGGGTACCGACACTCCATTTATATTTTCTGAAAATTTTCTGAAAACAGCACCACTTTATTTCTTTTTGATTTGTTCCATTTTTATTTGAGAGCACCTGCAGGTTCAATGACTTTTTAGTATAATTTCCGCAACGTATGTGCTTTGTATTTGTATTCAAACAGCTCGCATTCGGTCTTGCTTTATTCAGAGCCACCTAGTACATTCTCTGCGACACATATTTGTTTGCTACCCTACTGTTGCAAGAGAAGTCACTATAGTTCAACATTGTCATGCTGTTCACATCACAGTTTGATGCTGAGAGAAGCGATTTTGAGGGCATTGAAGGTGGATGATTCGAGTCTCAGTTCAGCAGGAGAAATGCGAGACAGCGAGAGTGTGAGAAAGGGTTGGAGCAGACACGAGCGGCGGTAGCTTGCGTTGCTGCATGTGGCGAAGGTGACTGGCGGCGCTCCCAACAAGCTGTTGAAGATCAAGGTGGTGAATTCATTTGCAGAATCCCACAGACTAGATGGGTCATCTACGTTGTACCATGGCCGGTTCAACGGAGACGAAGCGACGGTGAAGGTGATAAAAGGGAGCATCTTGTCGGAGATCGACGCTTTGCGGCACTCGCATCGTCCGTCTCTCCGGCTACTGCCTGCACCACGGCACCACTTACCTCGTCTACGAGTATGCCGAGCAATGCTCCCTCTCCCAATGGCTGAAGAAACCTCACCAGCTCGACTGGAAACAGCGCGTCCAAATCCTTAACAACATATCCAACGTCGCCCCTCTCCAGGACGACAGTCTGGTCACTCTCCCCATGAAATACTCGTGCTCTGGCAACGGCCACCGCTACCAGCAGCACAACGCGTCGTGTGTTCGTGAAACTCGCCCTGCTTCTGCTCGAATGTCTACCCCTGTCGCAACTGGCCTTCTCTGCTATTCTTCATTCGTCGATTCTTGAAGGAAGAAGAATGGAAGCGGGAATGATAGCGTTGACGGAAGCCATTTGTGCAAGGAAGAGCGAGAGAAATCCCTTTTTGAAGTGGGCGAGAAGATGAAGGAGATTGAAGTTATTCTATAGTTTTTTTAAAAAAAGTGAAGACCTAGATGGGGGAGAAACTATTATTTGATCTAGGTTTAAAGAAATTGGGCCATGGATTTGGGCTAAACGAAAATTTGGGCTTCACTTTCTTTCTTTTTTTTTCCTTTTTTTTTTATATTGGGTCTTCCTTTTTTTTAAAAAATTTTGGGCTTTCTCTCTCTCTGTTTTTTGTTGGGCTCTAATCTCTCTCCTTTTTTCTTTGCAGGGATTTATATTTGATTGAACCTGCCCGTGAATTCGATTGAGACGCTCCAAATTTGCGCCGAAGGATTCGAGGAAATTTTTTTGAGGTTTTTTTTTAAGTATATTTCATGCCTTAATTCATTCTCTCTTTTCTTGTTTCCAAGTATGGTTTATTTTCAAGACACAATCTGAGAAGTAATACTTAGTGATCGCGGATGATGACAAGCAGCCCTACATGAAGATTTTAGCTTTGTCGAGATGGAGATTTTGACTTCAACATGGAGACTTCAATTCCATTAAGCCGAAGATGTCAGCATGACTTCACTTCAACTTCTACGTGGAGAAGATTTCAACTTGAGTTGCTTGAAGCTTAAAGGTGGAACTTGAAGATGGAGCCGAATTTCATACTTGAAGCTCGAAGATGTAGCTGACTTGGATACTTCAAGCCTAAAGACATACTTGAAGATTGAGTCAACTTGCACTTGAAGCTTGAAGACGGACTTGAAGATTGAGTCGACTTGCACTTGAAGCTTGAAGACGGACGTGAAGATGGAGCTGGCTTGGATAAGCTTGAAGTTTGAAGACGGACAGTTCTTGGATAAGCTTGAAGTTTGAAGACGGAAGAGACTTGCATACTTAAAGCTTGAAGATGGAACTCGAAGATACTTGAAGATGGAGCTGACTTGCATATTTGAAGCTTGAAGATGGAAGAGACTTGCATCTTTGAAGCTTGAAGATGGAACTCGAAGATACTTGAAGATGGAGCTGTGATGGCGGAATCATTAAGAAGGTGCTCCTTGAATTGGGTAAATAAAAGGCGGATCTACTTGACGCCACACCCAATTTCTCCATATCGTCATTGTTCCTTTAGTTGATGTTCTATATGAATGTTTATGAAATGATGTTGCTTTTGTGATTTTTCTGAATCTCCGAATTGCTTGTCATTCTTTTTGAAGATATACATCATCAGAACCCTTCAGCTTCCAAAGTAAAAGACAAATCATGACTGAACTTAGATTATATCTAAGCTGCCTACGTACCCATAAGAGGGATCAAGTCAAAACGTAGTTCAAATAAATTTTTTCTTGAAAGGGGTGCCGTACACAGTTTATACTCATGCGGGCCAGGAGTGACTATTTATTTAACCACTATATAGACAAAGTGGAGTAATCAACAGTTTAACCACATAAATTTTACCATTTTGGTGGGATAAATAACAGTTTAGCCACGTAAATTTAACTTTTGGTGGTTACCGTACACAATTTATACTCATGCGGGTCAGGAGTAACATGCAGTTTAGGCTCATGCGTCATGGAGCAGTGAAGATAGTTTAGGCTCGTATCAAGGAGTGTTGTAGATAGTTTATGCTCGTATCAAGGAGCTTTGAAGATTTCTTAGAGAGTTTCGACAGTTTTGGCTCATATCAAGGAGCTATGAAGACATTTTATGCTCATATCGTGACGACAATTTAGGCTCGTATCAAGGAGCAGTGAAGATAGTTTAGGCTCATATCAAGGAGCATTGGAGATAGTTTATGCTCGTATCAAGGAGCTATGAAGACAGTTTATGCTCGTATCGAGGAGCCTACTTCTCGCTTAGTTTAGGGATAGAGATTTGTGGCGGCATCACCCTCTTCAAGTGATATCTTTCCTTGTTGCGCCAGCTGCATAACTTTGTCTTTGAAGATGAAGCAGTCTTGTATTGAATGTCCAACTAAATGATGGTACTTGCAGTATTTTGGATCATCGGTTCGTCCTGCTTCTTCAGGTCGCTTCATTTCTGGTAATTTGATGAGTTCAGTTTTGCACAGATCCTCAAAGATTCCAGGGACGTCTGAATCCAAAAATGGGTATTCTCTTTGTTGCATCTCTCTCAGAGTCAATTTTCTTTGCTCTCTTTCTTGAGGAACATTTTTTCTAGCATCCTTCCTTAAGAATTTGACGGGTACTGCTTTCACTGCCATAGATTCTTCATTTAAGGTCATGTCAAAAGATTTGCCCCCATTCTTAAATTCTTCTCTTTCCTTGAATTCATGAGGTTCTTGGATTGGTGGTCCTTTGACTCCACTTGCTGTCATGCTCAACTCCATGTCATGAGCTCTAGTAGCCAAATCTTCAAAGGTTTTCCGCTGAATTCCTTTCAAAATGTATTGGAGGCCCCATTGCATTCCTTGAATGCACATTTCAATCGCAGAAGTCTCAGACAAGCGGTCTTTGCAATTGAGGCACAAATTTCTCCATCTATTGATGTAGTCAATGACAGGTTCTTCTCTCCATTGACGAGTGTTTGTGAGCTCCACCTTACTGATCGTTCTTCTCGTACTGTAGAAGCGATTAAGGAATTCATTTTCCAATTGCCCCCAACTGTCGATCCAGTTTGGCTCTAAGTCCGTGTACCAGTCAAACGCATTTTCTTTGAGTGACCGGATAAATTGCTTCACTAGGTAGTCACCAAAGGTTCCGGCATTGTTGCAAGTCTCTACAAAGTGGGCAACGTGCTGTCTGGGATTGCCCTTGCCATCAAACTGTGTAAATTTTGGTGGTTGGTAACCTAGCGACATCTTCAAGTTATCGATCCTTTGAGTATATGGCTTGGAGTAAGTCGAAGATGACTTGGAGCCTCCGTCAAATTTGCTTTTGATAGTCCCTTCGATGAACTCACTTAGCTGATGAAGTTGAATGAAACCATCGGATGAGACTTGGATCCTTTTAGTTGCAACTCTTTCATCTTCATCCGTCTGTTGTTTTGAGGATGCCTCGTCGCCATTATCATCATTCTCTTTGCTATTTGCATGACTTGTTTCTCCCTTATCCTTCTGGAGTCTTGAGATTTCCGCATCTTGATTTTGTATGTGCTTTTACATTTATTCAACGAGCTTAGTTAGGTTGGCAAGTTGATCTTCTACAGTGGAGTCAATCGCCATCATGACAGCTTCCTCGAGTGAGTAGCTTGCTTGTGATGGAAAGTGACTTTCCAGTTGTTTGTTGTTTTCTTTGATGTTGGCAATATAAAGCTCTTCTTCCTCAATGGTAGCCATCTTCAAAGCTTCTAGTGTTTGTTTTTTCATGTTTCGTGCAGTCACTCCAACACTTTTCATAGTGGATTCAGGAGTGATCGAGATTTTAGACATCTTTGGATTTGAAACTTGATGAAGAGAAGAGATGAGAAGTAGAGAAGGTCCCACCGGGCGTGCCAGAATTTGTAACATAAATTCTGAGTATTTAAATTAATAAATACCAGAAAATCGTACAAATAGAAGATTTTGGATTGAAATTACAATTCGTGGTTCGATTCTCTATCTAAATCTTCTGATTCTTCTCTTCAAAAATTGTTCATCGTCGTTCTTCAAGATCTTCTAGTTGTTCTTGCTCTTCGATCTTCAGAAATCCGATGTTAGGAGGTTTATAACGTCGATTCGAAGGATTTTCATGTTGATTCTGAATCCAACGTAGTTTTTGAGACGATTTGTTGAAGAACGCTTTGAATATTCAAGTTGTTCTTAGGGATTTGAGGTTGATAACGCCGATTGGAGGGCTGAGCACCTTGGATCCGGATCGAACGTCGAGGTTGGGATGATTTCTGGGGAAGAACGTGAAGAACGCCTTGAATCTCCAACTTGAATGCCTTGAAGATTGAAGAGAGCTTTCTCCGATGAATCCTTCTCCAAACTTGAGCTCTTGAACTTGTTTCCATTTTCCTTGGCCAAGGCCTCTATTTATAGGAAAATGAGGGGGCATTTAGGGCTTACGTGGCGCAATATCATTGGTGCTTGTTTTAAGGCTTAGGTGGCACAATTTCATTGGTGCCTTATCCCCTTTGTGATTCTCTACAACAATGTGGCCATTTCTTGTGTGAGCTCGTCATGTGTCGCACTTCTATTGGTCAAGATTTTTCCACATATTGAATATCAATTTATTTATTTAATTTAGGAATTAAAATTCCTAAAATATAAATAAATAATATAATTTGGATATTTCAATTGTTTAATTTCCACGTGGCGTCATTTGATTGGTGATGACAATTTAATTGATTACAACAATAATTTAACATAATTGCCTAAACTTAGCATCATAATTGCATAAATAGCATACTTAGCGTGATAATTACAGTAAACTTAACATAATTGCATAAATTGCCTAAACTTAGCATCATAATTGCATAAATAGCAGACTTAGCATGATAATTGCAGTAATTTACCATAATTGACTAAACTTAGCATCATAATTGCATAAATATCATACTTAGCACAGTCCGTCGTTATTCTAAACCTATTGACTAACCTCGTCAGCAGCAGTGTACACAACAATATAATGCCTGTTGTGGTACAGGCCTAGCTAGGAATAACACTGACTTGGTTCCCTACCCCTTTCTGTCTAACTCACAGGCTACTCAAGTAGCAAGAACACAAATTACAGATCGCTCAAGTTTTACTAATCAATGGGTAGCAAAGAACTCTAGGGCTTCATCTTCTCAGCCTCAGACAGTAAGATCAAAGGGATCTTCAGAGATCTTCACAGGCTTAGCCTTCGTCACCAACAAATCTGCACAAGGAAGTAGGTAAGTCAGTGAAAGAGGAGTAACAGCCAAATGAAGAGACAAGAAAAGACAGAGAGATTGATGGTGGGAAAAGTGTGCTCAAGGCACTGTACGGCTCAGATTCTCCCACTAGAGACGGCGGTGGCAACTCCGGTGACCGTGAAATGCCCAGACCAGGGAAAGGGGAAGAGGAAGCGGTGGCTAGGGTTTGAACGGGGGCGGAGTTTCTCAGGCTCTCTCTCTCAGCACAAGCTTCTCCCAAACACTCATCAGCCAAACAGGAATCACAACACCAGATTCCGGCTAGAGAAATCGTGAGAGCAAGCTGAGAAGATCCAGAAAGAGAGAGAGAGAATACTAGGGTTTTCTGTGAGATGAACGATGAGGAAGGATGCGGATCCATCGAAGATTATAGAGGCTTCTAGAGCATCGAGAACCAACAACATCATTGAAGCATAATTAATAGGTAAGTGGACCACCGGGTAGGGTTAAGGGTTTAGGACTTGGGCTGCATAGATAAATAATAGGAACTGGGCCAGAAATAACAATTGGGCCAACACCAACATTTACACCTTTGGCCCTATTGGTATTTCCCGTCACCAAGGAGTTACCTACCAAAATAAAATAAAAGAGATTATCATCATCGCCATTTATTTTTACTCTTATGTTTATCATAAAGACAGACAAAGAGAAGGAGGAAAGAACACTATGCGTGTTCAATCCAGTCTCAACACGAGAGACCAACCCAAAAATGATACAAGTCTCTGGTCTCACAAGAACATTGACCATTATTTAACTTGAATCAACCTAGCTTATTATACCAAGGAAAATTACCAAGTATTACACTGCCATCAGGGCTCAACAATTACCCTGACTTCAGGTCAGGATAATTCAAAAAACATTCTCTCATTTGGTTCAACCCAAGTCCATGTTCAAGGACTTTTTGCAGGCTTTCAGCTTTGCAACTGGAAGGCACTTAGTGTCCATATCTGCAGGATTGAACTCAGATGGGATTTTATCCAGCAAGACTTCCCCTTTCTCAACAATGTCCCTTATAAAATGGTATCTCACATCAATGTGTTTAGTTCTATCATGAAAGATTAGATTTTTGCATAATTGGATTGCAGACTGACTGTCAGAATAAAGCAAAGGTTTATCATCAATGAAATTAATTTCAGTTAACACACCATTTAACCATATTGCTTCTTTTACAGCTTCAGTAGCAGCAATGTACTCAGACTCAGTAGATGATAAGGCAACTATACTCTGTAACTGAGACTTCCAACTAATGCATGACCCACACAAAGTGAACACATATGATGTGGTAGATTTTCTTTGATCCCTATCATTGGCATACTTTAAATCAACATAGCCAATGCACTTAACACCATCAGGGAACTGTGAAAAGATTAAACCATGAGAAGCTGTGGACTTTAAATACCTTAGTAACCACTTCAGGGCTTCCCAATGAGGCAACCCAGGGTTTGCCATGTACCTACTTAAACAAGATACAACATAGGCTATGTCAGGCCTGATGCTGATCATTAGGTACATAACAGACCCTATGGCATTTGCATAAGGAATTCCAGACATGTTATTCAAATCAGTGTCACTTCTGGGACACTGGTCTTTACTTAATTGAAAATGGGATGCAAGAGGGACAGTTACAGGTTTACACAAATCCATATCAAACTTTTTCAACACTTGTTCAACATAAGAAGATTGATGAAGCAAGAGTGTGTGTTTACTTCTGTCTCTGTCAATGTTCATACCTAGGATTTTCCTTGCATCTCCCAAATCTTTCATGTTGAAATTTTCACTCAGGCAGGATTGAACATGCTTTAAGGTTTTCAGGCAGGGGCTTATCAGCAACATATCATCCACATAAAGTAATAAGAACATAGGCACAGAGGATTGCATATAATACAAACAATGATCAAATTGACTTCTTGAGAAATTTAAACTTTTCATGCATGTATCAAACTTGATGTTCCATTGTCTGGGAGATTGTTTTAATCCATACAGAGAATTTTTCAGTAAACATATATGATCAGGGTGTGATTTATCTTCAAAGCCTTCAGGTTGTTTCATCTAAATATTATTTTCTAATTCACCATGCAAGAAGACAGTAGTCACATCCATTTGTTTCAATTCCCAGTCAAAATGGGCAGTTAAGGCAAGCATTATCCTAACTGTGGTGAATTTCACCACAGGAGCAAAGATTTCAGTATAGTCTATGCCTTCTTTTTGGGTAAAGCCCTTAGCAACAAGTCTAGCTTTGTACCTCACACTATTAATCTCTTGCTTTATTTTAAATAGCCATTTACATTCCACAAGAGAGCATGCATCAGGTTTTTCCACAAGAATCCAAGTTTTGTTATCATGCAATGAATTCATTTCACTTTTCATAGCATCTAACCATTTATCAGAATCAGCACAATTGACAGCTTCCTTATAGGTTTTAGGTTCAGAGGAATCAACATTGTTGAACACATTGAATGCATACATAGACAAATTACAACCATCATACCTAGATGGAGACTTGATAGTTCTCCTAGGCCTATCTCTAGACAATTGGTAATTATCAAGGTTCACACGTTCAGATTCATGCTCAGCAGGTTGATCAGGTTCAGATTCATATGCTTCAGATTCAGATACATTTACATGAGCATGCTTGTCAGGTTCAGAATCATGATTAGATGCAGAATCAGAAGGACTAATGTTGTCATGCAACTGAGGGTGATCATTTGGAACATTAGTCTCAGGAAACTCTGGTGGAGGAGGGTCCACCTTAGACAGAACAGGAAAGAACATAGGAGTATCACTTTTCTCCACCTCACAAGGAGCAACGGAAAGTGAGGATTCATTTAAGCATGGAAAGACAGATTCATTAAATGAAACATCCCTACTTATGCAAGTTTTGAACCCAGGCAGAGTTTTATCCCATAACTTATACCCTTTGACTCCTTCAGGGTATCCTAAGAATATGCATTTTCTAGCCCTTGGTTCAATTTTACTGAGTTTTTGATGCACATAAGCACTGCAACCAAATACTCTCAGATTAGACAGGCAAATTGGTTTGTTATAGAACACAGACTCAGAGAGTTTGCCCTTTAATGGGACAGAGGGAGATCTATTAACCAAATAACAAGAAGTCATTAGAGCTTCTCCCCAAAATTACTTATCAAGGCCTGAACCAGCCAGAAGGCTTCTAACTCTCTCAAGGAGAGTCCTGTTCATCCTTTCAACAACCCCATTTTGCTGGAGGTTGTAAGGCACATACTTGTGCCTTTTGATTCCAAGATCAAAGCACCAGTTGTCCATAGATTGATTACAGAATTCTAAACCATTATCTGTTCTTAGGTACTTAATGCTTTTATTAGTTTGGTTTTGAATTTCTGCAGACTACTTAGAAAAATTTTCAAAGACTTCAGATTTGTTTTTCATTAGAAATACCAGGTCTTTCTTGAAAAGTCATCAATAATGGACAAGAAGAACATGTTACCACCATGGGTTGGGACATTTGCAGGTCTCCACACATCAACATGTATATATTCAAGTATGTCAGAACTCAATTGAGCTTTAGGATATGGACCAGACACAGAGGGAAGGGAAACTTGTGTTGCTTTCCCATCAAACATGGTTCACAGAATGTCATGCTAGATACTTTATCATGCTTGAATGCACCAGACTTTCTCAAGATTTCTAATCCTTTATTGCTCATATGCCCTAATCTTGCATGCCATAAAGCAGTTTTATCATTTTGCACCAGATTAGCAGATTGGATAAGCACAGAGTAAGCATGTACATCATATAAGTCTCCTTTTCTGGGAGCATCAAAGCATATCATGGAGTTCATCTTAAATTGAAAGCATTTATGATTCACAGAGCCAAATAGCTTTTGATCAGCTAGTTTAGAGACAGATAGGAGGTTAAATTTCAATTTGGGAACATATCTGACATCATGGAGTGTAATCATGCTTTTATTTTCAAATTTAAGACACACATCACCTCTTCCAATTATATCACAGTGCTGTCCATCGGCTAATGCAACAGATCCAGAGTTTAAGAGTTGCAAATTGTGAAACATGTGCTTGTGTGGAGTGACATGAAAGGTACAGCCAGAATCTATTAGCCACTCAGACTCAAGCACAGATTTAGACACAACATTTGAGAAATTTATGAATTGAAAATCACAATCAGAATGCACCATATAAAGTTCACCATTCTCATGATAGTCATAGTCTTCATCTTTATACACATGATTTTCAGGGTGATCAAAGTGCATTACATTATTAGCCTGATTGTTCCCAAACCCCCTGCCCCTTTTAGGCTGTTTGCATCTGTTTGAGAAGTGCCCTGGTTTCCCACAGTTCCAATAATTCTTTTTGGGTTTGAAATCTGAATTTTGGTGTTGGGGAAAGATTTGGTTTCTGGGAGGGTAATGAGAGGGGCTGTGACCAGAAGTTTGGGTTTGGTTCTGATTTCTGGGATGTTGGGAGTAAATTTCAACAAGATTGTGGGTTCTTGAGTTGCTGGGAAGGTTATGAACTCGATTAAACTCCCTCCTGTGCCTCTCAGTAGCAATGTTACTAGGATTTTCAGGGTTTGGTCTAAAAGGCTTGTTCACATAAAGGACTTCATTTTGTAAAGGCTTAGACTGTAATTTTTTCATTTCATTTTCCTTTGCCTTAAGCCCAGAGACTATCATATCACAAGTGATCTTAGACCCCCCATATTTTAAGGCTGATTTTACTTCAGAGAAGACTTCAGGAATAGCACCAAGTAGGATCTGAGGGGCATACTTTTCAAGGGTGTCATCCCCATCAAGTTTTAAGTCTTTAAGAAGTTTGTTAAAATCATACATGTTTGAATCTATGTCTTTAGAGGGATCCATTTGAAAAGTCATGATTTAGTTTTGCAAAGAATATGCAGACGCTTCAGAATTAGCCACAAACAGAGCAGTCAAAGCATCCCATAGATCTTTAGCACATTTATGATGAGACACTTGCCTTACAACAACACTACTTAGATTTAATAAAATTATAGCTCTAGCACCAGCATTCAATTTAACAAGGGTTTTATCTGCTTCATTTTCATCAATTCTTTCAAAAATAGCATATTGCAGATTTTCTTTTGTCAAAATACACTCAACCCTTGTTTTCCAATCACCAAAATCATCATTTCCATTAAAAAGAACATCACTTAAGTTATTCATTTTTTCACAAATTCACACAAAATCACACTGAGAGCACAGAATTTCACCAATAAACTAGATTTTGCCACAAGAATAACAGGATAACACAAAATCACCCAGAACAGGAGAAAACACCTCCACAGGCCCAAAGATGGGTGCACAAGGGGAATCTAGAGCTGAGGCTAGCCCAGTTCTCAGCACAAATTGATCTGTGGAGCAGGGGTTCACTCAGGTCAATCCCAAAACCCAACTAGGCTAATGACCAGACTTAGATCACTAAGTCTATCCACAGGAACTCTTAAACTAGAATTTTCAGGACAGATTCCAAGTATCAAGAACACAAATTACAGATCGCTCAAGTTTTACTAATCAATGGGTAGCAAAGAACTCTAGGGCTTCGTCTTCTCAGCCTCAGACAGTAAGATCAAATGGATCTTCAGAGATCTTCACAGGCTTAGCCTTCGTCACCAACAAATCTGCACAAGGAAGTAGGTAAGTCAGTGAAAGAGGAGTAACAACCAAATGAATAGAAAAGAAAAGACAGAGAGATTGATGGTGGGAAAAGTGTGCTCGAGGCACTGTGCGGCTCAGATTTTCCCACTGGAGACGGCGGTGACAACTCCGGCGACCGGGAAATGCCCAGACCAGGGGAAGGAGAAGAAGAAGCGGTGGCTAGGGTTTGAACGGGGACGGAGTTTCTCAGGCTCTCTCTCTCAGCATAAGCTTCTCCCAAACACTCATCAGCCAAACAAGAATCACAACACCAGATTCTGGCTAGAGAAACTGTGGGAGCAAGCTGAGAAGATCCAGAAAGAGAGAGAGAGAGAGAATACTAGGGTTTTCTGTGAGATGAGCGATGAGGAAGGAGGCGGATCCATCGAAGATTATAGAGGCTTCTAGAGCATCGAGAACCAGCAACATCATTGAAGCGTAATTAGTAGGTAAGTGGACCGTCGGGTAGGGTTAAGGGTTTAGGACTTGGGCCGCATAGATAAATAATAGGAGCTGGGCCAGAAATAACAATTGGGCCAACACCAACAATGCCCAAAATGACGAATGAGCAAAACTGCATGAATTAATCACAATTAACTATTAATTCTCAACACAATTCTCATAAAAAAAACCTCTCAATTTCAGAACACTTAATTCTCTATTACACAATTCTCATAGTGGCTAAGCACATTTGGATTTATCCACATATTCCTAAGAGCTAAACAATCTAGATATATTGACAAATAAGAATTACAAGGAAAGGATAGAAATACAAGATACACAAGTGAGACGTGTGCCTATCTAATAGATATATCACCATCAGAACACTCACAACATTAAGGAAAAGAAAAGTTTTAAATTTTTGTCGTGATTAAAACTTGTAACAAAACTCTCAAAGAAAAGAAAAAAAAAATCTTGTAACAAAACAAAGTTTGTTCTAAAATTTATGATGAATTTTCCAGCACGTAAAGAATTATTTTAGCTCCTTTTTTTCTCAATGGTAAAACTTCAGCCATTATTCACTCCCAATGAAAAACAATTTAATTCGTAAAATTAACTGAAAATTTTATTCTAGAAGTTTATGCCTGTATTTCTGATTTGCAGAATGATGAGTGTCTAATTACACTCATTTTTTTATTGCATTTAGTAATAAATGCAATAAGTTTTATGTATATATGTTGTAAATAATGTAAATATTGTTTTTATCTTAAGTTTTAATTTAAGTGGCCAATACATGAATTTTCGGGTTAATACAATGCAAATTAAAGTCAAATTGGGTTTTGATCAACAAAGACCGCACGAGACGAAAAAAAACGAAGAAAACCAAGTGTTGGGCTTAGACTCGACCAAGGGGCGTGATCCAGCCTGGGGTCGCATTGCAGAGCCTCTGCAACTCGACCCCCTGGCGCGACCAGAGAGGGGTCGCGCCCCATGCCACCTGCACCACGACCAAGGGACGCGAGCACAAGGAAGGTGGCGTTGCAGAGCCTCTGCAACACGACCCCCTGACGCAACTGGCTGGCCCGAGTTTCAGTCCCTTCAGGAACGTGATTTCATTTGTTCCAAACTCAACCCCTAGACGCGAGTCTGTCGGGGTTGCGTTCGGGACCGACGAATCCACTTTTTGACTTTTTGCATCCCATTATTGGTCCACTATATGATATAACTCTGTGTATATGTTAGGTGTGTGTGCATTTATTGTTTAGTTATTAAAAAAATATAAAAGGTACACTTACCCAATGATTGGGGTGTGGGGACAAGTGTGTCATAAGGGTATTTAAGATATTTACTCTCCAAATTGCCCATAAAACTACCATAGCCTTATATCTTGTTTGTTTTTCCCAATTACTATTTTGCTTTGCCTATTTTTATACATTTTCACTAATAAATAAGTATAATTAAAATTACCGTTTTATACTTTCTGGCTAGCCAGAATCTGGCCATATATTATTACCGTATATTTAATTGGATTAATAGTTGAATTAGATTAATTTAATTTGATAAATAAATATAATGTTGACTAACCATATAAATATTATATATTTTGTAGCCATATGAAATACAGGTAAGAAGAGCTAATCCGCCAAATATCAGAAATCTACCTACGAATTAAAAATATTCGAATTTAAATTTGGTATACATTTAGATTAATTTAATTAGATAAATATAATGTTGACTAACCATATAAATAGTATATATGTTGTAGCCATGTGAAATGCAGGTAAGAAGACTAATACGCCAAATATCAGAAATCTACCTACGAATTAAAAATATTCGAATCTAAATGTGGTATACATTTATATTGAAGTATTGATAGTCAGATTTTTATTTGAACCATATATTTAATACATTATTCTCTCTCTCTTGAACTGTCTCACACATAAGACAAGATATAACCATATTATAATATTATGAAGTGACAAACAACTTAAAATTTTAAATATTGGCCACGAGATTTGAAAGTTTCTCTAGTTGTGGATTGCGTGCTATAAAACTCTCTCAATATTAAAATTACTAAATATTTTTATTTTTTTCAGTTTTATTTTTTATTTAGTTTAATTTTACATTATTTTTTAAAATTTATTCCACCAATTGGCTTATAATTATTTTATTATTATTTAATTTTAATTTTTTAGTTAATATAATTGATTATTAGAGTTGATTATTCTAAAATTAGGGAATATAATTAGAATTGATTATAATATAATTATCTCTAATTATGTAACATTGCTATAACATGGGTCAACAATGTTGCTAATATATCATGTTACGCATGCTGCTAATATCATGCACGTATGTTGTTAATATGAAACAAGTTAATTATTAATATAAATGATGATATTATTAGCATACGAACATGCTACTATGAACATATATATACATACTAATATGAATATATAATAATGTTATTATGAACAAATACGGATGAAATTGAATCTTCATATTAGCAGCAACACTAAAGCTTCATATTATATATATATATATATGTATATATATATATCTATAGGGTACGGCTAGGGTGTTAAAAAGTACTGGTGTGTTAGTTGTGAATTGATCTGGTCCATAAATATAAATAATCTGGACGGCCAATAATTATTGGCAAAATTTGTGCAAACAAAATCATATAATTTGATCCATTAATTTGATACATAATTAAAAGGGCAAATATGGGTTTTTAAGTGGGGTGTTGTATGTGATTGGAAAAGCCACCGCATTTATTTTTGGTAACAATTTAGACTAAACAGCTACCCAACTAGCCATAATGATATAAATTTTATAAATAATTGAATATCAATTATAAGGATTTCCCATATTTTTCGCGATTTTTTTTTATTAAGCAAGATTGAACTAAACCCTACAAAAATCCCAAATCGCTCAATCTGTATTGTAACATGCATCATACTCGACGAATCAACCTTAGTTTTGGGAATCAAATTGCATACTCAATGGTCAAAACCCGGTATTCGAATATTGGTGAAAATAAATCAGGTATGAATAAGTGATTACAAATTTTCTGTAAATCTTCATTTTGCGAGGTAAAAATGTGTAGAATTAGGGTGTTTGCATTTTTTTTCTAAGCCCATATGCTATTGTTTGGGAACCCATATGTACTGTGTGTTCAAAATTTCATCAATGTAAATGGGAGATGCTATTTTTTTTAACGAAAATGTTGTTTTACAAATTATCTTGGAATTCGTTTTTTTTTATGGTGGAGATGCTATTTTTTATATGTTAGGATGCTAGTTTTTTGAAATACCACTTGTTTTGAATTGGTGTTGCATATTTTTTTTTTGTTTGGGAACCCATATGTATCTTGTGTTCAAAATTACATCAATGTAAATGGGGGATGCTATTTTTTTTAACGAAAATGTTGTTTTATTTCTTATCTTGGAATTCGTTTTTTTATTGGTGGAGATGCTATTTTTTATATGTTAGGATGCTATTTTTTTGTAATCCCACGTGTTTTGAATTGGTGCTGCGTATTTTTATTTTTTCATGTATGAAAGCATGTGGAATGACAAAGTTGTATTTTGTTAGGAAAAATAAATCAAATGGTTGTTTTTTTCCCCAAATGCTATGAGTTCGTTTTTGTAATGTTCTTATGTTTAATTGGGTGTTGTGGTGTCTCTCAGTAGTAGGATAATTAGAGGGTCTAAATTGTTTTATATTTTTTTTTGTTTTTGGTTTTTTGGTTGTTAGAAAATGTGTACTATATAATTGGATGCTATTTGTTATATTTATAATGATTAAATTCAGAATTATGATGCTATTTTTCATATTTTGAACAAGGTTCATCCAATGGAGAGAGATGTTGTAAAGTTGATTTTTTTTTTTTTTGGAGATGGTATTTTTTGTTATTTCGAAAGATGAAATTGAGAATTTTGATGCTATTTTTCCTAATTTGATCAAGGTTAAAATTATTAATTAGGGTATATAATTTTTTTTACTATATAATCAATTATTAATTAGAAAATGAAATTTATTATTGAAAAATTAATTATATACCCTAATTGGGTAGGATGAACCCTAATTAGTAAGTGTAAAATTAAACTAAAGCACAATAAATTGAAATTGAATGAAAAAATCAAAGAAAAATTAATAAATTTAATTGTATAGTGCCAAGTATTGCACAAAGTATAGTAGATGATTTCATCCAGTAAAATAGGACAACCCGCCACCTAGACAAAAAACAACGGTACTGTCCCCTTGGGGATGGCCTAGTGGTGTTTCTTGAGGCCAAAGGTCTCAAGTTCGACCCACCACCAACACCACTAGGTGTAAGCCTGTCACACCTGGCAAGCCAAGTGTGGTTTACCTCCCCTGTGTAGGTTTGCAGGCTATTACACAGGGGCAGGGTTTACCCAGTGCGCACCACGGTAGCGGCTGCGGGTTACCCTCGATATCCAAAAAAAAAAAACAACGGTACTTTCAAATTTTATAAAAAATTTAAAACTTTAAACGCTCATAACTTGCTCGTTTTTAATCAAATATACATAAATAATATATCAAATTAAAGATTAATATTGCATATGTTTATTTGAACGCTCATAACTTGCTCGTTTTTCATACTCTTTTATTTAAGATTAATATTGCATATGTTTATTTGAACAAAAATAGATGAAAAAAAGGATATATTTCATGCACAAACAAGCTCTAATTATGTGACTATTTGATATTGTTAACATGGTTCAACAACATTGTTAATATCATGTTATGTATGCTGTTAATATCATGTACACATGTTGCTAATATATGAAACAAAGTCAATTATTACAAGTTCTAATTATGTAACTATCAAATATTGCTAACATGACTCAACAATATTGGTAATATCATGTGCGCATGTTGCTAATATGAAACAAGATAATTATTAAGGGAGTTTCTATTTGCACCACAATTTTTACTCTTTGCACCACAAAATGAATTAATTCAAAAATAGTTAATTATAAAATTACTTAAATATCCTTATTAAATAAAAAATTAAAATACTAGTAAAATAAAAAATCTCCAATTTCTGAAAATCTATCGCCATTCTTCTTCTTCTTCTCCGGCGTACCGTCCTTCTTCTATCTTCTCCGGCAACACCGCACATATGCTCCTAGCTCCCTCCCCTTTCTCTCTCTTCATCCATCCCTAGCCTGGAATCACAGCCCATCGCCAGCCTCCCACCCCCGTCGCCAATCTCTTAGCTTTCCTTCTCCTCCATCACCCTTTCTCTCTCAACTCCACTTCTTTTGTCCTGAATGGTTCAAAAATTACAATTCGAACATAATGATAATATTCGAAAATGTGTTTTCGAATATATAGAAATCAGTTCGAAACTCAAATTCTCGAATCAAGTTGAATTTGATTTTGATATCGTTCGGAAATGATTTGTCGAGCAATTCGAATATGTTCGAAAAAATATTTTTGAACATGCTTTGTTCATTCAAGAAATAATTTTCAAATCTTGTGATGATATTCGAACTGAATTTTTTGAATTAGTTTTGAATTTTGAATCTTCATCTTTCCGACAAAGAGCAGCGGCATTGAATAGCGAACATTTCGTGGATGGTTGCGGGTTATCTCGACATCGGCTGAGTTGCAGATGTAAGGAAGGAAGGCAGTGGTTGGACTGGGAAGAGTAGATAGGTGGCGTTGCCGGAAAAGAAAGAAGAAGATTGACAGCATGGCACGCTGGAGAAGGAGAAGAGCGATGATAGATGAGCAACAACAAATGGGGTTTTTTTTACTGTTTTTAAGTTTTTTTTAACTGATTTTATGTTTTTATTTTCCTGATTTTAAGTTTTTTTTTAAGTAAAACACATATTTTAGATGGAAGGGCATTATTGTCAATATTGGTGGTGCAAAGAGTAAAAAAAGTAGTGCATAAAGTAGATGTAGTGCAAAGAGTAAATTTGGTTGTGCAAATAGAAACTCCCAATTATTAATATAAACTCCAATTATGTAACTATCCGACATTGCTAATATATATGGTCCAACTATGTTGTTATTATCATGTACATGTATGTTGTTAATATGAAATAAGTAAATTATTATTATAAAATGATGCTATCATTAAGATATATACATGCTACTGTGAACATATATACATTCTAATATGCATATATAATCATGCTATTATGAAAACACATGGATCTAATTGATTTGTTATTTTTTTTCCCTTTTCTATCCCCTTTAATTTTATTTTTTCGTGCTTTATTTTAATTTTACACTTGTTATTTAGGACTTATCCTACCCAATTAAGGTTTATTATAAGTTTTTAATATCTAATTTTTAGTTTTCAGTTATTAATTTATTATTCTCGTGCTTTAGTTAACTTTATATTTATTATTTAAGGTTTATCCTACCCAATTATAATTTATTAAAAAATTTAGTATTTAATTTTCAGTTTTTAGTTATTAATTTATTATTATTGTGCTTTGTTTAATTTTACACTTATTTTTTAGAGTTCATCATGCTCACTTCGGGTTTTATTATAATTTTTTAGTGTTTAATTTTTTTTTTTAGTTATTAATGTATTATTATGAATATTTTTTCATACTATTATGAATATTTTCTCATGCTATTATGAATGTTCATTCATAATAGCATGTATAAAATTAATTGAAATAATAGTTGCTATATTTGCTCATAGCAGCATGATTATATGTTCATAGTGACACATATATAGGTTTACAATAGCTAGCATGACATCTTAATCATGCATGTTAGCATGACATATGTGTCACACTAGCATGTCAGTTTTATCCATATATATTAGCATGATATATGGGTCATATTATCACACTATCTTGATATAATGTTGTTGACATGAAGATATATATATATAGAGGAGGGTTCAAATGTGAATAATATCCTAGTGTGTTAAATGTGAATTCATCTCATCCATTAAGTATTGTTTCATAGACGGTTAAGATTTAGTTAATTTGTTTAATGGTGAATACATACTTATTTTTGGTAAGAAGGGCAAAATTGTCATTTTAGTTATAAGCATAGCTATCAAATCATTATTTCCCATGATCACGTCTCTTCATCATTGCATTATACATGTTTGATTAATGTATTAAATTTTTTGATTCTAATATCAATTATATTTCTAACTTCCCATCATATATCGTGTTCAACCTTGTATAACCACACTTCAATGGCGAACACACCAATTCCAAACGCAGATAAGGAAAATCAAGGTTAATTGTAAAATATTGTACTTTATATTTTTATTTCATGTTTAAATGTTTAGGATCGATGTCGATAATTTAATTTTTCTATTTTCTTACCCATGATTCAAAGTTTATTTTTCTATTATTATATTTCATCTTTTTTCTTCAGTAGGAATATTTCAAAATCCATCTCATCATGCTATTTATCTGAATTTCAATGCTATTTTTACTGTTTTCATAATGCTAAGCGGACCAAACAAACGACGTTCTTTGTGCGCTTAATTTTCTCTTTCATTCCATAATGTTTAATGCTATTGAATATGAATTCGGGAGCATAACATTTGTTTGATTGCCCTTCACTACATTTGTCGGTGTTTCACATTCAGGAACAAGCACATTTCGAATTAGGTGCCCTTCAAAATTTCTTTTCCCAATGGATGAACCTTTATCAAAATAGGAAAAGTAGCATCACGATTCACAAATTTAGCATTACAAAAAGTAAAAATAGCATCCAAATATATAGGAAAAGTAGCATCATAATACACAATTTTAGCATTAGAAAAATAAAAAATAGTTAACACCTGGACTCAAAATAATAAAATATATCATCACAAAAAATAAATCAATTTCAAACAATAAAAAATCAACCTCATAACTTATTTTCTCATTGGATGATCCTTGTACAAAATAGGAAAAAAAAATCATCATAACTCTCAATTTTAGCATTACAAAAAACAAAAATAGCATCTCGAACTCCCATTTGATGAACCTAGTCCAGACTATCAAAACTAGCATCATAATTATCCATTTTAGCATTATAAATAATAAAAAAAAGCATCCAAATACATAGCACACATGTAATCACATAAAAAAAAAATCAAACAACAAAAAATAGCACTACAATTATTAATATAAGCATCTACAATTACAAAAATAAAATATGATATTACAAAAAAAAATCAATTTCTAAAAATAAAAAATCATCCTCTCAACTCATTTTCCCATTTCATGAAACTTGTTCAAAATAGGGAAAATAGCATCAAAATTCTCAATTTTAGCCTTAAAAATATCATCAAAAAATATATAACACATTATAAAAAAAACAATTCGGAATAAAAAAAAAAGCATTATAAAGTATCAATGTAAGCATCTAAAATTAGAAAAACAACATATCTTTAAAAAACTCAATTTCAAACAATGAAAAAACCAAAAACCTCACAATAGGAAAATAGTGTCCAAAGAATAATATAAACATATAGAAATATAAAAATATCATTGTTCATAGATTAACATGCTACAACATATTAAATTAACTAAATACATTTCCAATACCATATGAACATTAATGGCAATCATGCAGATTAACTCATCAATGTTTCTGATGTGGAAATGCTACAGAGCACATAGCCTGATAGCCACATACTGAGGACATAATCTTTCTTCATTGCATCTAATATTCAATTAATATTATATTGGGCATATGGATACTTCCACAATGTCTGGGTTTTGGATCTTGCATGTTGTTTCACAAAGCAGTTAACAAAAGTAAATCTGTAAATGTACAAATCGACCATAATTTGCACAAGAACACTCAAGTGTCTCTGATAGAGTTAAGATTGTTTAATTAATTCTAAATAGTTGAACAAGATCCATGAATGAAACTCTCCAGCAAAATACAAATATTGACCCTTAGCATAAGTCAAGACCAATATAAATATAAATCAATGACTGCCATCATATGCATTTAGTGTGTGTTGTTGATCATGAATACATTTCTCATGCTAGTTAGACCTTCTAATTATCCTACTAGTCGGAGACAACCTGATACCTAGTGGGGAAACAAACCACCTTCTCATTCCACGTGCTTTAATAGATAAAAAAAAACACGAATCAACAACTCAAAACAAGCTGGATTAAAAAAAAAACAGCATCGTTATATATAAAAAAAACATCTCCACCAATAAAAAATAGCATCCCAATGTAAGCAATAAAACAACATCTTGTTCTCAAAAAAAAAAAAAAACATCTTGGTTTTAAAAAATATCATCTCCATTCACATTCATGTAATTTTTACCACATAGTACATATGGGTTCCCAAACAACAACATATAGGATTACGAAACATCATACACCCTAATTCCACACATTTTTACCACGTAAATCCCATTTACACAAAATTTCTAATCACTTATTCGTACCTAATTTATTTTCACCAACATTTGTATATCACGTTTTCACCATCGAATATGCAATTTGATTCCCAAAATTCCAATGCTGCTATCGTATCCAAATACTCAAAGCTGATTCGTCGAGAATGATGCATCCTACAAGAGAGATTCAGCAATTTGGGATTTTTGCAGGGTTTAATTGAATCTTTCTCAATAAAACTCAATCGCGAAAAATATGGGGAAATCCTTAAAATTGATATTCAATGATTTCTTAAATTTTTGTTTAGTGGGTGGTTGGGTGTAGATGTTTACTCTAATTTGCTTCCAAAAATACATGCCGCCGAATTAGCAATCAAATACATCTCAATAGTTAAAAAACCATATTTGCCCTTTTAATTATGGATCAAATCAAATCACTTTGTTTGCACAAATTTTGTAAATAATTTTTGACCGTCCAGATTATTGATTTTTATGTACCAGATCAATTCACATATAACACACTAGTAATCTTTAACACCCTAACCGCACCCTATATATATATATATATATATATATATAGAGAGAGAGAGAGAGAGAGAGAGGGGGGTTCAATTGTGAATAATATCCTAGTGTGTTAAATGTGAATTGATCTCATCCATTAAATATTATTTTCTGGACGGTTAAGATTTAATTTTTTTGATGATGGATACATGCTTATTTTTGGTAAGAAGGGCAATATTGTAATTTTAGTTATAAGAATAGCTATCAAATCACGTCTCTTCATAATTGCATTATACATGTTTCATTAATGTATTAATTTTTTTGATTCTAATATCAATTACATTTCTAACTTCCCATCATATATATCTCATCATCTTCAACCTTGTATAACCACACTTCAATGGCGAACACACCAATTCCAAACGCAGATAAGGAAAATCAAGGTTAATTGTAAAATATTATACTTTGTTTTCGTTTCATATTTAAATGTTTAGGATCGATGTCGATAATTTATTTTTTCTATTTTCTTTCAAATGATTCAAAGTTTATTTTTCTATTATTATATTTCATCTTTTTTCTTCAGCAGGAATATTTCAAAATCTATCTCATCATGCTATTTATCTGAATTTCAATGCTATTTTTACTCTTTTCATAATGCTAAGCGGACACACCAATTTCAAACGTAGATAAGGAAAATCAAGGTTAATTGTAAAATATTATACTTTGTTTTCGTTTAATGTTTAAATGTTTAGCATTGATGTCGATAATTTATTTTTTCTTTTTTCTTTCATATGATTCAAAGTTTATTTTTCTATTATTATATTTCATCTTTTTTCTTTAGTAGGAATATTTCAAAATCTATCTCATCATGCTATTTATCTAAATTTCAATGCTATTTTTACTGTTTTCAAAATGCTAAGCGGACCAAACAAACGATGTTCTTTGTGCGCTCAATTTTCTCTTTCATTCCATAATGTTTAATGTTATTTTTGTAATTAATTATTTGTATACAGTATTAAGAGTGTGAAATAAATCTGCTATCATCTTTTTTATCTGTGTTTTGTTCGCAGATGTCATTGCTTCTAGGGTAACTCAAACTGTTGTATCACCTGGGATGTCTGAGTACTATGTTCCAAACTGTGATAATGCTTTGAAGCCAATAGAAGGTCAAACTTTTAAAACACTTGATGAAGGAATTCAATTTTACAAGTTGTATGCAGGCTCATGTGGTTTTGATATACGCCTTGGTCCAAGTACAAAGTCACGTGACGGGATGATTATTTCTAGACAAATGTTATCACATACAAAAAAAAAAATTTAAAATCACAATTCCAACAGCAAAAATTCAACTGCACAATTTCTTTTCTCATTGGATTAACCTTGTTCAAAATAGAAAAATCAGCATCATAATTCTCAATTTTAGCATAATAAAAAAACAAAAAAAAATCAACAACAAAAGAAAAACTTCAACACATCTTTTCCCATTGACGAACCTTGTTCAAAATAGGAAACAATAAGATAACCATTATCAATTTAAGCATCATACATCTAAAAAATACCATCCAATTACATAGAACACATGTTCTTACAAAGAAAAAAAACAAGCAAACAAACAATTTCAAACAACAAAAAATCAATTATACAATTTCTTTTCTCATTTGGATGAACTTTGTTCAAATTATGAAAACTAGCATCATAAGTCTCAATTTAAGCATTATAAACAACAAAAAATAGCATTTCCGACAAAATTAATCAGCTTCACATCATCTTTTCCCATTGGATGAACCTTGATCAAATTAGGAAAAATAGCATCAAAATTTTCAATTTCATCTTTCGAAATAACAAAAAATACCATCTCCAAAAAAAAAAAAAATCAACTTTACAACATCTCTCTCCATTGGATGAACCTTGTTCAAAATATGAAAAATAGCATCATAATTCTGAATTTAATCATTATAAATATAACAAATAGCATCCAATTATATAGTACACATTTTCTAACAACCAAAAAACCAAAAACAAAAAAAAAATATAAAACAATTTAGACCCTCTAATTATCCTACTACTGAGAGACACCACAACACCCAATTAAACATAAGAACATTACAAAAACGAACTCATAGCATTTGGGGAAAAAAACAACCATTTGATTTATTTTTCCTAACAAAATACAACTTTGTCATTCCACATGCTTTCATACATGAAAAAATAAAAATACGCAACACCAATTCAAAACACGTGGGATTACAAAAAAATAGCATCCTAACATATAAAAAATAGCATCTCCACCAATAAAAAAACGAATTCCAAGATAAGAAATAAAACAACATTTTCGTTAAAAAAAATAGCATCCCCCATTTACATTGATGTAATTTTGAACACAAGATACATATGGGTTCCCAAACAAAAAAAAATACGCAACACCAATTCAAAACAAGTGGTATTTCAAAAAACTAGCATCCTAACATATAAAAAATAGCATCTCCACCATTAAAAAAACGAATTCCAAGATAATTTGTAAAACAACATTTTCGTTAAAAAAAATAGCATCTCCCATTTACATTGATGAAATTTTGAACACACAGTACATATGGGTTCCCAAACAATAGCATATGGGCTTAGAAAAAAAATGCAAACACCCTAATTCTACACATTTTTACCTCGCAAAATGAAGATTTACAGAAAATTTGTAATCACTTATTCATACCTGATTTATTTTCACCAACATTCGAATACCGGGTTTTGACCATTGAGTATGCAATTTGATTCCCAAAACTAAGGTTGATTCGTCGAGTATGATGCATGTTACAATACAGATTGAGCGATTTGGGATTTTTGTAGGGTTTAGTTCAATCTTGCTTAATAAAAAAAAATCGCGAAAAATATGGGAAATCCTTATAATTGATATTCAATTATTTATAAAATTTATATCATTATGGCTAGTTGGGTAGCTGTTTAGTCTAAATTGTTACCAAAAATAAATGCGGTGGCTTTTCCAATCACATACAACACCCCACTTAAAAACCCATATTTGCCCTTTTAATTATGTATCAAATTAATGGATCAAATTATATGATTTTGTTTGCACAAATTTTGCCAATAATTATTGGCCGTCCAGATTATTTATATTTATGGACCAGATCAATTCACAACTAACACACCAGTACTTTTTAACACCCTAGCCCTACCCTATATATATATATATATATATGTATCAATGTCACAACACCAATAATTATTTTAATACAAAACAATGTAAACAAACAATAATTCATACACATCTAAACAAACAATCAATAAAAACAAACAAGGATTTGACAGAAACTTATAAACAAAAAAAAAAAAGAAGAAGAAGAAGATAAATCTAACATTAGCAATGGCGGATTCGAGGGCAGCGGACGGCAGACGGCTTGGGCGGGCGGCGGCGGGAAACGGCAGGCGGTTTGGGCGAGCGGCGGCGGGCGATGGCAGTAGTCCTTGGCGGCAGACGGTTTGGGCGGGTGAGCTTTGGCCGTGTCGTATATATAGATAGAGACAGATAGAGAGGGATAGAGAGAAAGAGAGAGTAAGGGACTAATGCAGGGGGGCTCGGCGGTCGGCAGGCGGCGGCTGGGCAGCAGTCGTGGCAAGGGAGAGGGGAAGTTAGGGTTCAGGCGATTTGGGGGAAATGGAAAGAATAAGGCAAGTCCCGAATATTACAACACGGGGCGACGGACTTGGCGACGGCCCATTCCATCGCCCGTTCTTATTATATTAAAATTTAAATTAAAAATAAATAAGGCGACGAAACCATTCCGTCGCCTTATTATTCGGTATTAAAAATATATATATAAAATAAGGCGACGAAATAGTCGGTCGCCTTATTTTCCCGTTATTTAAAAAAAATATAAAATAAAATCCTAAATTGGGTAGGATAAGTCCTAAATAACAAGTGTAAAATTAAAATAAAGCACGAAAAAATAAAATTGAAGAGGAAAGAAAAGGAAAAAAATAACAAATCAATTACAACCATGTGTTTCCATAATAGCATGATTATATATACATATTAGAATGTATATATGTTCACAGTAGCATATATGTATCTTAATGATAGCATCATTTTATATTAATAATTTACTTATTTCATATTAACAATATATGCATGTACATGATATTAGCAACGTTGTTGGACCATATTAGCAATGTCTGATAGTTACAGAATTGGAGTTTATATTAATAATTATCTTGTTTCATATTAGCAACATGCGCACATGATATTAACAATATTGTTGAGACATGTTAGCAATATCTGATAGTTAATTACATAATTAGAACTTGTAATAATTAATGTATTTCATATATTAGCAACATGTGTACATGATATTAATTAGCAACATACATAGCATGATATTAACAATATTGTTGAACCATGTTAACAATTAATATCAGATAGTTACAGTATTAGAGCTTGTATGTGCATGAAATATGTTTTTTTCATCTATTTTTGTTCGAATAAACATATGCAATATTAATCTTAAATGAAAGAGCATGAAAAAAAAACTTTAATTTGATATATTATTTGTGTAAATTTAATTAAAAATGAGCAAGTTATGAGTGTTTAAAGTTTTAAATTTTTTATAAAATCTGAAAGTGCCGTTGTTTTTTATCCAGGTAGCAGATGGTCCTATTTGAATAAGATGAACCCTAATTAATAAGTTTAAAATTAAACTAAAACACAATAAATTGAAATTGAATGAAAAATTTGAAAAAATCAATTAATAAATTTAATTGTGTAGCACTAAGTAGTGCACAAATTATAGTAGATAATTTCATCCGCTATTTTACACATAAAAAGTGCTTTTTCATTTGAACCATTTTCTATATATATCACTAAATTTTTATGCCACTTGCCAAGTTATATCTTGAATTCGGTAAATGTGACGTATAAAAAGTATAGAATATTTATGAGTATCAAATCATGATCACATGAGCATACGATAAGATAACACAGAATGCATAAGTAGATATATATAATATATGCTACTTGGTGAGTTTTTATTACATTTCAACTCTAGTTTCTGATAATCGGCTAAAAGCAACACAATAAAGCATGGTACGAAACAAGTAATTAGTTACATGAATATAGAGAGCAATATTGGCGGAATAGTAAAGATGAAATTTTGTTTTAATTAATTTTGATGAGGATGGAGGCGAAGGGGAAGGCCATGAGATGGTATAGGCGTAACATGAAACACCATCTTCTCATCTGGAATTACCTTTTCGAGTCTGAACCTTGTCACCACATTGTGGATGAACACCATAATAACAAGCTTAACAAACCCTTGTCCGGGACACATTTTAGGTCCCCCTCCAAATGGAACGTACGTGTAAGGAGCCGGTCCACTTCCCTCAAATCGCGATGGATCAAACTTCTCCGGCTCTGGGAAGTAGTCCGGATTCATGTGGCATGTATGGGCTGTCACAAGTACCTGCAGGTTTATACATGATTATATTATTCTCGATGGTCTAGTTAATCAAGAAAAGAACTGTACGTTTTTTAGGGAGCGTTTAGTTTGGGGTGATAAATTAGATAGATTAGATTGACAATGCATGAGATATTTGATTATATATAATTGAAGATTTGAAGTTATAAATATGGTTCAATCTATATATATTAATATATGTGCAAACCTTCCGTCCTTTAGGGATGGTGAAACCAGCGAAGGTGAGATCAGTTGTGGCTTCCCTAAATGATCCCAATGTAGGAGGTGTTAACCTGAACGATTCACGCACAACGTTCCATGTATACTTCATCTTTTCAATATCTTCCCACGTCAGCAGTTCATTAGGGGCTTTCGATTTTGCAATCTCCGTTTGTTCTGTGTAAACAAATGAAACAGTAGAATTATATAATGTGTGTATATATATCATCAAACAGATTGAGATTGAATGAATATAGATACACAAGTGTAGATAGATAGATAGATACCTTTGAAAACCCCATCGTAAATGTGTGGAAGGTCAGCAAGAAAACTCAAGACAAGAGCTATTGCAGAGGAGGTTTCATACTGGCCACCATCAAGCAAACCAATAAGAAAGCCAGCAACCATTGTATCATCACACAAATGGTGGCCATCTGCAGTAGTCGCAGACAGCAGCCTCGACAGCACGTCTCGTCCCTCGCTCTCCTTATTCTTCATCTTCTTTAGCTCCTCCTTCCTCTCCTTGATGATCCTCATCAGCTCACTGTGCACAACTTTGCCCCCCTTCATAGCGCGGTTGAAGGCCGTCCCTGGCAAATTTATAGCCATGGATATCGTCCCATTAGTCATCTTGTCGAAGGGATCCTGCAACTTGTCTACCATCTCTGGATCCACCACATTCATAAGCACTCGGCACGTCAAATCAAATGTGAACTTCCTCAACCATGGAAAAGCCTTCACCACTGAATTAGGCCTCCAGCTGCTGCCATCATCGTCCAGCTGCTCACGGGCCAATGCGTCCATCATTGCAATGTACTGTCTCAACGCCTCCGGCTTCAGAACCTCGTGCCGCATGTTATGGAACACGACCAACGACTCCCTAGAGCCACTTCTAACAAACTCAGGAAACAACAACTTGCCTAATGATATGGGCAACCATGGTCTGAAAAGTTTGTTCTCGTTTTTGTACACCATCTTGTTGCCTTCTGCGCCGCATAATACCACCATTTTCTCTCCAAATAACGAGGTTTTGAACGCCTCAGGAGAGTATTTATGCATCCTCTCACTCACTAGTTGTCGAGTGCCTAACATGGAATACTCGACATATTCTCCTAGGATCGGCCAACCATCACTGCCCGGAGGCAGGTTTTTCAGATCGTCGGAGCCCTTTTTGCGAATAAAAAAGATGAGATAGAGAGAGAGGGGAAGAAGTAGCAGAGGAAGAAGATAAGGCATGATGGTCTCCATGCTTGTTTCTGATCTGCTAGCACTGCAGTCTACAGCGAATGAATGTGTGAAGACTGAAGAGAGGTAAGAATATATAAAGGAGCGAATTGCTTCCGGGTTCAATATATATATATATATATATATATATATATAGGGTAGGGTTCACATGAGAATCAATCCCTGTGTCGGAATTAGGAACTAATCTCAACCACATAATGCTTTGATTTCAATGATTCAGATTTAAATAAAAAGACGGTGGCACAATGGTAAATATGAAGAAGTCAAACTTACCCCTAGTCAAAGCTGACATCAGCATCCTTACACAAAATTTATTTAAACTTTAAACATCCATAATTTGCTCATTTTTCATTAGATTAACGCAAATTATATATCAAATTAAAGCTCTTTTCGTGCTCTTTCATTTAAGATCCATTGTTCATATGTTTATTCAAAAATATATTTTTTCATTCATAATAGCGTGATGTTAAACTCAGAATAGCATGACAAAATATTCACAATAACATGAAAGTATACACATAATAGCATGAAAAAATATCCATAACAGCATGACAAAATATTCATAAAACACATAAATTTTACTCATAATAGCAGTAGTAATGTTCGTTAATAGTAGGACATTATTTGTTCATACTAGCATGCATATATATTCATATTAGCATGTATATATGTTCATAATAGCATGTTAGTACTCTCATTTTAGCATAGCGAAATTTATAAGAATATACAAAGATTTTAAAGTGTTGTCTATATGATTTTCGAAAATTATGCTCAAATATTACAAGTTTGCCACTCCGCCTTTGACCAAAAATTGACCAAATCTTAGCCATCTAAATCAAAACAATGGATGGATGAGATGAGTTCCTAGTTTCCACATGGGGTATAGGTTCTCATTTGATCCATCCTCTATATATATATATATATATATATATATATATATATATATATTGGATCAATACATTTTACTCCCTCTGTCCCACTTTGATAGGCTTGTTTTCCTTCTGGATATATCCCGATATATAGGCATGTTTCTATATATATTTAGCTAATTTACTAATATATACCCCTATTTTATATGTTTACATTAGACATTAATTAAATATCAAAGAATTAAATAGGGGCATATTAGAAAACTTCTTGATTAATTGTCTTTCCCAATACTTTTCTTAGTTTCCGTGAAAAACTCCAATCAGCCTATCAAAATGGGACGGTGGAATATCACTTTTTTTTCAAACGAGAATAAATCAAGGCTCTGGAAAAACTCGTTGGACCATAGTCAGGCGGTCGAGGGGTTTTTGCCTTTTTTTATAATTATTATATATTTTTAACTTAGTAATTTTGAATTTTTCATAAATTATCATTTGAAATTTTCTATTATACTTTTTGTGTTACATTCCGTGTTACACTTTTAAATTATGAGTTTTTTATGTAATTTTTTATTTCAATTATATTTTTTTGTACGTGATTTAGTTTAATTTTAAGATTATTTTAGGGTTCACCACACTTAATTAGGATTTATAATTATGTTTTAGTATTTAATTTTCAATTTTCAATTAATAATTCATTATTATGGTTGATTTATTCAAAATTAAATTTTATAACTTTTTTTAATTCATTTTTCTGTTGATAAATATTGAATATGATTATTTATGTTATAATTAATTTTTATTTTATAATAAATATTATTAAAATCATAATTTTGATAGTGAAACGTGGAGTGAAATACAAATAAGTGTAATAGGAAATTTGAACCCACAAATTATAGCATTCCAAACAATGTATTGGAAAGTTCAAATAATCCAAAATTCCAATATTCAAAGTTCAAATCATCCAAGTATTTAAAACTGCATATGAGATTTCTTGCTGCACTCGATCTCCGTGTAACACTATGTGTTGAACTTTCAAACTATGAGTTATTCTCGTATTTTTTTTTTCAATTTTATTTTTTTGTACTTTAGTTTAATTTTATGATTTTTTTAGGGTTCACCCCACCCAATTAAGGTTGATGATTATTTTATAGAATTTAATTTTCAGTTTCAATTAATAATTCATTATTATGCTTGATTATTTCAAAATTCATTTTATAATTTTTAAAATTCATTTTTTTATAAATATTGGCTATATTATTTATGGTATAAGTAATTTTTACTTTATAATAAATATTATTAAAATCATAAATTTGATATTGAAACATAAAAAATTAATCGATTTAAAACTCTTAATTTTTTACTTTCATTAATTCCCATTTAATTGGGGTTTTTAAACTATAATTAAATTGTTGGTCCCAATCATATATATACCATGATAGTCAATTGGATTAATGATTGAATTAGATTTTAGATAAATATAATGTTAATTAACCATATAAATAGTATATATATTGTAACCATGTGAAATACAGGTAAGAAGAGCTAATCCGCCAAATATCATAAATCCACCTGCGAATTAAAAATATTGGAATCTAAATGTCGTATACATTTATATTGAATTATTGATTGTCAGATTTTTGTTTGAACCATATATATAATACATTATTCTGTCTCTTGAACTGTCTCACACATAAAGAGACAACATATAACCATCTTATAATATTATGAAGTGACAAACAGCTTTAAAATTTAAACATTAGCAAACGAAGTTTAAAAGTTTCCCTAATTGTGGATTGGCTTGCTACAATATTTTAGGCATTGAGAAAAGACTTCTTGTCTTCATCTTCCGCGTGATATCTCACCAAACAAAAAATTGTATTTTTTTTTTTTTACTCACATACCCGACCTGTGGTCTTGAGCAGATTCGAATCTGTGACATTTAGTCTCCAAGCAACCTCACTCCATCACTAAGCCATTCCCACCGGTAGGCATTTTTTTTATAATATCAAAGAAACAAACCAAAACTCATTGCCAGGAGAAACAAATTTTGCACAGGACCCTAGATACTATGAATATTTACATTTATATATAGTTAGGGGTGCTATGTTACGGGATTGCCGATGATTTATGATAAGAGGGATGAATCGGGTGATGAAATTGTGGTGAAAAGGGGAAAAGAGGAACAAGATGCAATCTTTGACAAATTAGGGTTCGCGATGGAGTTTAATCAAGACCCGATTGATAAGGAATGGGTCGGTTCTGTTGCCACGGGTAAGGGCGCCGGATTAAAAGAAGGAGCTTTGTTTGAGAAATTGGGCTATGAAGAGCGTTGGGCCGAGAGCAGTGGCTAGGATGAAGAATTGCAATTGGGTCGGATTAAATATCTTATGTTATGTTTTTATGTTAGTTTATGTGTTTAACCTAAGGTTCCATTAGGGTTTTTTGTTAGTGGGACCTGTTGATGGTATTTATATTCAGTTGTAACTTTCGAAAGGTTATCAAGAAATATTATCTCAATCCTGCCTTTCTTCTTCTCCAAGTTCCCTCATTTCTTCTCTTTCTCTCTACTGTTCTTACCATATTCAATATTACACATATATAGTTATATACACCAAACACTCTAATACATATTTCTCAACAACTGTAGTGTTCACTGCAACTGGTATTCCAGATTCTGGTCTTTCCCATGGCCGACAACACGCGCTTGAAGGAATTGCACGAATCACAACGAAAAATGGATCAAAAATTTGAAGCAGAATCATTGAAAAGGGATGCGGCAGAATTGAAAATGTAGGAAAAGCTGGGGGGAAATTACTACCCAAGTGCAAGATTAGTTGAAGGGGGTTAACACTAAGTATGAGCACTTGACCAACACCCTGAAAGCAATACAATTATAATTGTCTAATCTGGGAAAAGAAAAGAACACACCAGGGGAGCAATCCATATTGGGTGCTCCCCCGAGCCCCATGACTGCTGACAGCAAATCACCAGTGCAGACCCAATACACTTCTGGTTCAAGACTACCCATCGAGCCAGCCCAGCATCAGTCTCAAGTTTCACACTCACATGCGTATAATTCCTTTTCTAAGGTAGATTTCCCCAGATTTGATGGCTCTAACCCTAGGGCTGGGATCCTGAAATGTACTCAGTACTTTCAGTTGGTTTCTAATGTACCAAATTCAAAGAAAATGGTGTTGGCTTCACTACATTTTGACGGCAAAGCTGCCCAATGGTTCCAGAATTACAGTCACAGATATAAGGAGATACCATGGAATCAGTTTCTAGATGTAGTTGCTGCTAGATTTGAGGAATTAAGAGAAACAAAGGTCATTATGGAGTTCAACAAGCTGAAACATCAAGGCTCCTATGATGATTATGTGGAGAAGCTTGAAGAGTTGAGAGCATGCATGATGTTGTTTAACCCTACTGTTTATTCTAAACACTATTTTATTGCTAGCTTCATCAGTGGGTTAAGTGAGGAACTACAAGCAGCTATTACTATGTTTGGCCCTGGTACCCTGCACCAGGCTATTGAATTGGGTAGGAGTCAAATCCAGACCATAGATGTCATTGCTAAGAAGCTTAAGGGGGCAAAAAAATCATTTTCCAGCTCCTCAAACAGAAGGTCTGATCCTAACTCTGAGAGTCTAAACAAACCTCCTAATGGCCCCCTCAAGCCACCTACCAAACTGTTAAATACAACAAAGATGGCTGCTAGAAGGGAAAAGGGATTGTGTTACAATTGTGATGAACCCTATATATATGGTCATAGATGCAAGAATAAGATCAATTACATGATCATGACTGAACAAGAGGAGCTATCTTATATGCATATCCAAGAAGACTCAGAGGAGCAGTTACCACCTGACCCGGAAGATGAGCAGATGAAGGAAGTGCATATGTCCCTAAATTCAGTTTCAGGAGTGAGGGCATTACTACCTTGAGGATAATTGGCAAACAGAATGAACATGGATTGCTCATTCTGATTGATACTGGTAGCACTCTTAGTTTCATTCAAGAGGCTACAGCTAAAAGGTTAAGATATATGGTGGAGCAGACTAACCCTATATTAGTTAAAGTGGCAATTAGGCAGAAGCTGGTGAGTGATTCACAAGCCACTGGGTTCAAATGGACAGTGCAGCGTCATGATTTTGTGTACTCACCTAGATTACTTAAGACAGAAGGGTATGACCTTATTCTGGGGGGTGACTGGTTAAAGACATGCACCCCCATAGAACTGGATTACAAACAAATGACTTTCACTGTCACCCAAGGAAGGGAGAAGATTAAATTGCATGATTCCAAGTCATATGTGGATTGCCAAATGATTTCTGGGCATTCCCTATATAAGATAATTCACTCATCTTTCAACAGTCAAGTAGAAGAAGTATTTATGGTCAAATTGCAGAATAGAGATCAAGAGGGGAATTCTGGAGTGCAAGATCTCCTAGATGAGTATGCTGATGTGTTTGCAGAACCTACAGAGTTACCACCAACCAGAGGGGTGGAGCATCACATTACTCTGAAACCCAATAGTCTCCCTAGGCACCAGCATCACTACAGGACTTCTCACAGTCATAAGGATGAAATTGAAAGGATAGTTAAGGAACTCCTAGACTCTAGGCAGATACAACACAGTAAAAGTTCTTTTGCTTCTCCTGTCATCTTAGTGAAGAAGAAGGATCAGACTTGGATGATGTGTGTTGATTACATGTACCTAAATTCTCTAACTGTCAAGCATGAATTCCTTATTCCTGTGATTGATGAACTCTTGGATGAGCTACATGGAGCAGAGTACTTTTCTAAGATTGATCTAAGGTCTGGGTACTTCCAAATTTTGTTAAGGCCCCGAGATAGGGGCATGACTGCCTTCAGCACCCACCATGGGCACTTTGAGTTTGTGGTCATGCCCCAGCAACCTTCCAGGCACTCATGAACACTACCTTCAGGGATCAGTTAAGAAAATTTGTTTTGGTGTTCTTTGATGACATCCTAATCTACAGCAATACTTGGGCAGATCACTTACAACACCTAAAGATAGTCTTGTAATTACTCAGAGATAGCAAGTTGTATACTAAGAAGAGCAAATGCATTTTTGGTACCACTAATGTTGAGTATTTGGGCCACACAATTTCCCAACAAGGGGTCTCTACAGATCCCCACAAGGTGGAGTTCATGCTGCAATGGCCCTTGCCACAGAACCTCAAACAATTGAGGAGTTTTTTGGGGCTGACAGGGTACTATAGGAAGTTTGTCAGGGGATATGGCCTTATCAGCAAGCTTTTAACTGATTTGCTAAAGAAAGACAACTCCCATCGGAATTCAGAAGCTGAGAATGCATTTTAGAAGCTCAAGGTGGCTATGTCTACTACCCAGTGCTAGCCCTACCTGATTTCACAAAGCCATTCACTATTGAAATTGATGCCAGTGGGGCAGAAGTGGGTGTTGTGCTAATGCAAGAAGGGAGACCACTAGCCTACCTCGGTAAAACTCTGTGCCCTAGAAATCAAGCTCTCTCTATCTATGAGATGGAATTCCTTGCAGTCTTAATGGCTGTCAAGAAATGGAGAGTCTATTTACAAGGGCACAAATTTATAATCAAAACAGATCAACAGGCATTGAAGTACCTGTTGCACCAGAAGATTGTCAACCCTCTACAACAGAAATGGCTCACCAAGTTATTGGGATTCAATTATGAAATCCATTATAAGAAGGGCTGTGAGAATAAAGTGGCTGATGCACTATCCAGAAAAGAGTGTAATGCTACTGATTGCCTAACCATTACTACCACAACTCCTAATTGGATGCTGAAGGTGATCTCTAGCTACCAGGGTGACCCCTACACTACCAAAGTCTTGAGTGCTAAACTCATTGATGGAAGTTCCTACCCAGAGTACCAAGTCATAGAAGGGCTTATCAAATACAATGGTAGATTGGTGATTGGCAGCACAGGGGACTGCAAAACGCACATCCTATTAGCCATGCATAATTCTTCTTTCGGAGGTCACTCAGGTGTCACTGGCATATATATGAGGCTGAAGGGGGTTTTCTACTGGCCCCATATTAAAGCAGATGTGTTAAAATAGGTTCAAGAATGTGATATCTGCCAAAGAAATAAGGTAGATCATGGGCCTTACCCTGGACTTCTACAACCACCACCTATTCCCCACCAAGCCTGGACCCATATATCCATGGATTTTGTAGAAGGGCTCCCAAAGTTTGGAGGTAAAAATGTTATATTGGTTGTGGTGGACAGGTTTACAAAATTTGGGCATTTTCTACCTATGTCCCATCCTTACTCAGCACAAACTGTAACTAAGCTCTTCCTAGACAATATCTACAAGTTACATGGACCACCCACTAGTATTGTCACAGACAGAGATTCAATCTTTACCAGTTCCTTCTGGAAGGAACTCTTCAGGTTAATTGGGATCGAATTGGACATGCCTTCAGCCTACCACCCCCAGTCAGGTGGTCAAACTGAAAGACTTAATCAGTGCTTGGAAAATTACTTGTGGTGTATGACTAGTTCTAACCCCAGGCAATGGCTACAATGGCTCTCTCTGGCTGAATATTGGTACAACACCAATTTTCACAACAGCCTTAAGTGCACACCCTATCAGGCTCTCTATGGAGTCCCACCCCCCTCCTTTACAACTTCCCCCTACTTAGACTCTCAGAACACAGAAGTAACAGACTTCTTATCACAGACACAACACATGGTGCGGCTGTTAAGGAAAAACCTAATTCAGGCTCAGAGTAGGATGAAATAGTACTCTGATCGAAAGAGTCAAGACAGAACCTTTGAGGTCGGGGAGCAAGTTTACCTTAAACTGAAACCCTTCCGACAGTATTCTGTCGTCCGTAGAAGGAATCTGAAGCTCTCTTCTAAGTATTATGGAACCTACACTATTCCTGAAAAAATTAGGTCGGTGGCCTACAAGCTGGATCTTCCCCCAACATCGAAGATCCATCCTGTATTTCACGTCTCCCTACTTAAGAAGTGCATTGGGAGGAAGCACATACCTTCTCAAGACCTTCCAATCGAGAGTGAAGATGGAATTATACCAGTAGCTCCACTACAGGCCCTGGAGCACTGAACTATTCAACACCGGGGCACTCCAATTCCTCAGACGTGCATTCTCTGGCAGCACTCCGATGTGGGCCAGTGGACTTGGGAAGATGATGCCTATCTCCACCGCAAGTTCCGAGCTTTTCATTCTCGAGGACGAGAATCATTTCAGGCCGGGGTATTGTTACGGGATTGCCGATGATTTATGATAAGAGAGATGAATTGGGTGATGAAATTGTGGTGAAAAGGGAAAAAGAAGAACAAGATGCAATCTTTGATAAATTAGGGTTCGCGATGGAGTTTAATCAAGACCCGATTGATAAGGAACGGGTCGGTTCTGTTGCCACGGGTAAGGGCGCCGGATTAAAAGAAGGAGCTTTGTTTCAGAAATTGGGCTATGAAGAGCGTTGGGCCGAGAGCAGTGGCTAGGATGAAGAATTGCAATTGGGCCGGATTAAATATCTTATACTATGTTTTTATGTTAGTTTATGTGTTTAACATGTGGTTCCATTAAGGTTTTTTGTTAGTGGAACCTGTTGATGGTATTTATATTTAGTTGTAACTTTCAAAAGGTTATCAAGAAATATTATCTCAATCCTGCCTTTCTTCTTCTCCAAGTTCCCTCATTTCTTCTCTCTCTCTCTCTACTGTTCTTACAATATTCAATATCACACATAAATAGTTATATACACCAAACACTCTAATACATATTTCTCAACAATTGCAGTGTTCACTACATGCTAGATAGAGGAAAGCAGATTTTTGTTTTGGCAATCTAATAATTCAATATATAACTAATGTATGTGACATTTAGATGCGAATATTTTTCGTAGGAACATGACAATTAGCGTACTAGCTTTTCTCATCAGTATTTCACATATTTAACATTATATTTATCAATTCCCTATGGAGACATCCAATAAAATTGGGACATTATATTTATCTAAAATCTAATTCAAATCATTAATCCATTTGAATATTGTATGATTTGTAATAGAATAGACTTATAAGCCTGTATGTATAGTCAAATTAAATGGAAAATTATGATCATGATCTCATGTGGCATAAACGAAATAGAGAGAGTTCATAATTATTTAACTTATTTTGTTACACCAAAAATACAAATTTATTACAAATTTAAGATGGATTCTAATTTTGACAAATCTGAAATTGACATTTATTTTATTTTTATTCTTTTTGGATGTCGAGGGTAACCCGCAGCCGCTACCGTGGTGCGCACTGGGTAAACCCCGCCCCTGTGTGATAGCCTGCAAACCTATACAGGGGAGGTAAACCACACTTGGCAAGCCAGGTGTGACAGGCTCACACCTAGTGGTGTTGGTGGTGGGTCGAACTTGAGACCTTTGACCTCAAGAAACACCACTCCACCACTAGGCCATCCCCAAGGGGATGAAATTGACATTTATTTATTAGAAATGATGATGTTTCACCTTTAATAAAAGTCTCCTAAATTAATTGGCGTCATTTTTGGTGTAACAATTTAACTCTCCATGTATATATCCCGAGTAAAAAAGCAGGCGGAGTAACATATGATTCCCCATATTCACTTGAATTTTAATTCAACTTTGGAAATAATAGGATGTTAGTTAAATCCACATGTCGTCGATTAATGTAAATAATTAAATAAATAAAAGTAAATAAATAATATATGATCACTCATTCCTCTCTCGGCCCACTTGCAGGCGTGCAGCATTAACCCATTTAACCAAACATAAAATAAAATCAAACCCAACTTATACCTACTAACATAGTTTTGCCCATTAGTTAATAATAAAGAAAAAAAAATAGTGCCCTTTATAGCACAAAGATTAGAGCTGAAAGGTTTGAGTTTAAATGATAAAATTCAATTATGTGATAGTGGAGAGGCTCGACAAATTCAAGGGATGGCCAGTTCAGAATTTTGAAGAGAAGAAAAATGCCTGCGACTCAGATTTTTCTCACGAAGAAAACTATTTGGGCTAGAAAAAAATACACTACAAAAAACAAGGGGTTTAGCTACGGAAAATTCCGTCGCTAAACCCCTAAATTCCGTAGCTAAATTAGATTAGTGTCGGAATAACGACGGACCGTGTCTGTCAAAATACGCTTGGACGCTAAATAGTTTAGCTACGGAATAAATTCCATAGCTAAAATTTGCTACAGAACAGCGACTGAAATATCCGTAGCTAAAGTGGCGACTCGAAATAGTCGCTATTATAGTATCGGATTAGCTACGGAAATTTCCATCACAAGTTGTGACGGATTACATTCCGTCACTAAAAATGAACACTTAACACTAAATATTTTTGTAGCTATTCCGTCACAAATTGTGACAGAAATGTTTTCCGTCACTATTTCTTAAGAATCGTTACCAAATATTTTGTAGCTATTCCATCACTATTTGTGGATTTTTTTTATTTATTTATATTTTTTTTGCATTTGAAATTCCCTAAATAAAAAACTCAATTATCACATATATTCTTAATAATAGAAGATCACAAAATACAAATGTCACATACCAAAGAAAATGTCATAATTTATCAAATGTCGTACAAAAGAAACTGTCATAATTCATCAAATGTCATACAAAAGAAAATATCATAAATCATCAAATGCCATAGACATAAACAGGTCACAATTCAATAAAAGTCAAGAAAAATAAACATAATAAATCATGGTGGTGGTGGACCTCTCAAGTACTCGGAAGCCCACTCAGAGAACAAAGCCTTCTGATTCGCCTCTATCTCAGCCCGCAATGTCGCCCTCATTTTATCCCTCTCGGCCTGCAACTGTGCCTGCAACTGTTCTTGCAATTGTGCCTGCATCTCAGCCCGTACTTGTGTCTGCACCTCAGCTCGTATCTCTGCAACAATATCTTGAGTAATAGGTTGGGAGGTAGCAACAGATTGTGAGCTCGAACTAGAGGTGCTATAGGCTACTGATTGACATCCAACCCCAAAAACTCGCTTCTTTGAAGTAATGCCAACTACATCTAGGTAGACCTTGTTCATGTCGACCTCAGGAGTTTCAGTAGACCCTTCTACAGGTTGACTCAATGCCTCAGCTCGAGCAAGCACCTCCGTCTATATATACCATTAAGTTACGAATTGGAGAAAAATACAATGTAAACTTATAGTATTAATAACACATTATAATGTCCAATATAAATAAAAACTTACAGCAATACGTGCAGATTTGGAATCTGAATAGACACCATTATTGCAATGTAGTCTGTTGAACACCTCCCACGTTGTTTTGTCCGCGTGGACTCCCTTGTCTCGAGCCTTTTAAATAAATAAATCATAATAATTTATAATATTTTCAATGATGATCTGAAAAAGTAATAAATTGATACGTGTATATATAAACTAACCAAAGACACCGCATACTGCAAAGCAGACCTAGACCCTCATCTATGCTTGACGATGCCTGTACCAGGACCATCAGGCTCAGCCAATCGATTCTTCCTGGCCTTCTCAGCCTTTTTCTTGACTGGCTCACTATCCCATATAGTGAGCCACCGAGGCCACACTTCTTGAGGCACATATGGTGGCTTTTTCGTCAACCTGTCTTTCTTAATCTTATAGATCAAGCCCTTGTACCTCTCTGCTGCCTTTGTCATCCACTTTGTTTTCACCACCTCAGTAAGCTGGGGGTCCCACGAAAAGAGCTTCTGCAAAAACAATAAAAATATATTTTATAAATATATCAAAATAAGCAAAAAAAAATTAGACAGTGAAATTGTTAACCTCAAACTCCTCAAATACGACTGTCGCATGTTAGCAGGCAGACTTTTCCAATTAATGCCCTCGGGATGCATCTTTCTCTTGAAAGAAGTAGCGATAGCTTTAGCAACATCATTAGTCGGCATCAATATTCTGTAAGATCCAACAAAAACTTATTAAAAAATTAGGGTGAACTTAGTAAAAAAAATATTTGAATGATAGAAAAAACAATACACATCTTACTCCTTCTCAATGGTCACCCAAATTCGACCAGAAGAATCAATGCGTGAAGCTGCCTCACTTCCAGATGGGACTTCAAAAAGATCTATATCTCTAACGGAAGCATTAATACCTACAGAAGATGAAGAAGACACTCGCGAAGTATGGCCTCCTCTAGTCATCTGTAATAAAGAATACAAATGTTAACAAGATAACTTATTACACAATTGACATTAAAAGATAACTTTAAAAGAAATATCAAAAATAAAACATACAACATAACACCAAACAACACTAATCATCAATATCCTCATCATCATTATAGCTATCATTTTCTTCTCCATCCGTGAAGATCTCTTCTTCTGACTCATTATCTTCTTGATCTTCAATGTCTACCCCGCCTCCATTTGGATGAACTCGCAAAGGATCATTTTCAATAATTGGATCACTAAATCTATGCAACTCCTCATCTTGAAATGCTAGTAGTATAGGCACTTCTTCAGGAACTTCCACATTTGATCTAGCATTGATCTTACAGACAGCCCACCAATCACGCATTGATCGAGATGCACTCGGGTAAGTACAATAATATACTTGGATGGCTTGTTTTGCAAGAACAAATGGTTCATATCCACTATAACTACGCTTATGATGTATGGAAACCAATCTATACTATGGATGAATTGCGGTACCCGATGTTGACGTGTCAAACCATTCACATTTGAACAAAACAGTCTTTTTTAAGGGAAGACCAGGATATTCAAGTTCAAAGACATCTATCAAACGGCCATAGTAGTCATTCTCATCTGAGCCATAATTTGTGCCTTTTATGCACACTCCACTATTCATGGTAGACCTATTTGTTCCGTGATTGATGGTGTGAAATTTGTATCCATTTACATAATATCCATGATAAACATTAACACTACGCAATGGCCCTTTGGAGAGATCTCGTACATACTTATTCTGTACGTTATTTGCAGGATCATGTGCCTAGTATTCAAAAAGAAATTAGTAAGAAAGTGTTTAAATATAAGTAGCATAGACCTAATATAACATTTACTTACATAAATCATAAACCAATCTGCGAAATCGGTGTCCAACTTTTTATCAATCTCTGATGTTGATAAATGTGGGTGTATTCTTGCCATCTGATAAGAAAACAATCTTCAAAATAAAACCATTTTGTCAGTGCTTAGATATTTAATTATTTATCAATGCTTATAAGTTAAAGTACTTACTTTATATATGATTCAATTTCAACATAATTGAGAAGTACATATATTCGAGCTGCTTTGTACTCTTCATCAGTCATGTATCGATGTGAAAGTTTTCCAAATGTCTTCCGGGATATTTAAAGATTGAAAGATAATCCGGATCATCATTGGTCACTTCAACTCGATCATCATAATTTCGTGGTACACTTTTATGTCTTGTTCGAACATGATCTTCAAAATAGTAAGAACAAAAAGAAGATGCTTCTTCAACCAAATATGCATTGCATATTGATCCTTCAACTCTAGCTTTATTTCTCACATTATTTTTCAATTTTCTTAGGTATCTACAAATTGAAAATATACATATATTTAGATATACGACAAAATGATGAATTGAAAGGTGAAAATAATAGAATAATACCTTTCAAATGGGTACATCCATCGATATTGAACTGGGCCTCCAACCCTTGCCTCATCAGCCAAATGAACAGGAAGATGTTCCATCGAGTCGAAAAAACTTGGAGGAAAGATACGTTCTAATTTACATAAAATGATTGGAATCATTTCATGCAGTCGACACATGTTCTCAATATTGAGATTCGTAGAACACAAATCTCTAAAAAACAAGCTCAATTCTGTAATTGCTTGCCATACGTGTCGTGGAAGAAGTTCACGGAATGCAATAGGTAAAATTCTCTGCATTAACACATGACAGTCATGACTTTTCATCCCAAACATTTTCAGCTTTTGCATATCAACACATCTGCTCATATTGGACACATATCCATCGGGAAATTTAAGATCTTTTATCCACTCACACAAGATTTTCTTCTCAGATTTATCTAAAGTGTAACAAGCCTTTGGATATTTTCTGGTACTCTCATCACGTTTTAGTTCTGGTCGAGAACAGTAGTTGTTTAATTCTTCCCTTGACTTGGGGGTATCCTTTGTCTTTCCTTGAACATTCAAAACAGTGTTAAATATATTATCAAACACATTCTTCTTGATATGCATGACATCCAAGTTATGTCGAATCAACAACGAACTCCAATAGGGCAAATCCCAAAAAATACTTCTCTTCTTCCATCCACAGTGTTTAGCAATTGTTGAATTTATATCAATATAATCCAATTCAATCACCTTCTTTAGACCCAACATCTCAATTTCTTGCAAAATTTCAATTCCAGATTTCATTTTTGGTGGTGCTGAATAACATACTCTGTTCTTCATAAATGTTTTTTTATTTTTACGAAATGGATGATCATGAGACAAGAATTTTCAATGACTGTCAAACCATGACTGGTTGCCACTACTTGACAGAGTAAATAGATTGGACTCTGTCATACAATGCGGACAAGCCAATCTTCCTGCTGTACTCCATCCAGATAACATGGAATATGCGGGAAAATCACTAATTGTCCAGATTAAAGCTGCTCTCATCTTGAAATTATGCTTCAATGATATGTCATATGTGTCTACACCCACCCCCAAAGACTTATCAGCTCTGCTATAAGAGGTTGTAAGAAAACATCGAGCTTTTCTTTAGGATTGCGAGGCCCAGGAACCAAAACAGTAAGAAACATATACTGCTCCTTCATACACATCCATGGCGGAAGGTTGTAGGGTGTTAGTATCACTGGCCAAGATGAGTATTGTTGGCCAGATTGGCCAAATGGTTGGAAGCCATCAGTTGAGAGACCGAGTCGGACGTTACGAACTTCTGAAGCAAAGTCTGGAAATTTCTGATTTAAATGTTTCCAAGCAGGAGAGTCCGCTGGATGACGCATAACTCCATCATCGATAGATGTTGCATGCCAACGCATTTCCTTCACTGTAGCGTTGGACGCATACATTCTTTGTAACCGAGGTGTAAGGGGGAAGTAATATATTTTTTTGAATGCTATTTTTTTTTACCTTTTTCCTTAGATCGACTAGCATTCTTGTATCGAGGATGGTTGTAAAATTTACACTCAAGAAAATTACTATCAGTTCTCCAATAAATCATACAATTTCTAAAGCAACAGTCAATCTTTTCAACAGGTAACCCCATACCGCGCAATAACTTTTTAGTGCTGTAAAAGTTATCAGTCACCATGTTATCTTCAGGGATGATCTCTTTCATTAACTTGGTTATCTGATCAAAACATCTCTCAGACATGTGATGCTCCGATTTCAAATTCATCAGACGAGCAACTAGTGACAATTGAGAATGTGCCTGACAACCTGGCCACAACTTTCTATCTGTAGCCTTAAGCATATCGTATAATTGTTGAGCATGAGAATTTGGAGGCTTTTCAACATCCTCGTTATGAAATGTAGGCCCTGCAACATCTATTACCATTTCTCGAAATGTGTTTGCTTCTTGTTCATCTTCCAAATTGCCCGAATTCATCGCATCAGCTGAAGTTTCCCCTTGAAATCTCCAAATCTTGTAATCTTTCACAAATCCAAATTTCCCAATATGTGTCCGAACCATGTAAGGTGATTGGAAAGGTATGTTATCACACCTCTTACATGGACACTTAATGTTATCTCCATCCATGAACGTTGGTTTACTAGAAGCAAATTGAATAAATGATTCAAGGCCTTCAATAAAATCAGGATTCAAACTTCCATTTTCAAGGAATCGCCTATACATGCATTCGCGATTCGAACTCATCGTAGAAAAGATGTCCTATATAAAAAGAAGTATAAAGTGTAAACGAATTACTAAAAAATTTGTCAGGATAACTTTTAGATCCTAATCCCAAATTTTCATCTCAAACTTAACTATGTTTATCATATCATCATAAAAAAATACCAAACAAAAAAATCCAAGGAGTTAAATATATATTGAAGCACCAGGGGGCCTCAACCCAAATAACAATAAATAGTATCGAACACGGAGGCACCAGGGGACCTCAACCCACCTAACAATAAATAATATTGAACATGAAGGCACCAGGGGGCCTCAACCCACACATCATTTAATAATATACTCACAAATATAAAATAAAATTTGTCAAAGTCTAAAATTCACTAATTACTAGTTTAACTAAGTCTAAAATATAACATAACAATGTATCAAATAAAATAACTTAAATCTAAATCATGCTAACCTGATTCATGTAGATTTAAACATGCTTAGGCATACTAATCAATTAACTTAATTAAATACAAAAAATAAATGTTAATTCAGCCTAATTAAAATCAATCTAAATACTAACTAACCTTCTACACAATGGTCAACAGAGAAGATGAGTTGGATGAAGCACGGGCAGTCAAAGAAGTGGCGATCAGCAGCTGCGGGATGTCTAAAAATTAAGAACATTAGTTATTTTAAGGTGGTCTTCTAATAACACAGTTTGCTTAAAAGGTCCATAATCATTTCATTTCATTATAAATATATGCCATCCAATTCAGCCATTTACTTAAAAGGTACATAATCAATTCATTTCATTATAAATATTTATTGGGCATAAATTTTCCACCATGAACAAATCGCATTACTGTTAATCCTTTTGCAATTAAACTTCTAATTTCCAAATTAACTATAACACATCAACACAATTAGAGTTCAACTTCAACTTAATTTGGATTGGTAGGTTAAACATATTATTTAGGCAACTATAGATTAATTCAGACAACTATAGGAGCAATCAACTAAAAATATATAGAAGCAATCATAGAGAAACAATTTAACACCTGATTATATTGGAAGTTGTGATTAACTCCTGCATATCGCTTGAGGTTGGTTGTTCAGTTAAAAATATATATGTATATAAAATAAATAATGCATCAGTTCAAGTTGAGATATTGCCAAGAAACCAGCTTTATGCTGTGGAACAAATATGGAAATTCTGACTTCCTAGTAAAAAATTCCAACAAAAAAATCGAAAATACATAACTCCTAGATGCAGCCACTGTTCACTCAGATACAGTAATTTTATCTTACAAACAATATATTCAATGCACAAGAAATAAATATCAGAGAACATAAACCTGTAACATGATATTACGAAATCAAACTCTGATTTACAAATTCCATGAGAATAATTTGACCAAAATGCCAAAATCAAGCTACATCAAGAGCAAGCTAGCACTAATTAACTTCCAATACCAAATACGTACCTAAGCTAAAGTTAAGTAGCAGATTATGAAATTGTTTCCTCGACGTGAATGAGTGGGGGTGGGCAGAGGGCGTCGAAGCTGGGTGGGGGTGGGAATGGCGACGTGAAGTGCTGCTGGGTTGGGGGTGGGCAAAGTGCAGCGGATCTGGATGGGGTTGGGCGGGCAGCAGCGGATCTGGGCGGCGATTATGGGGTGGCGGCGGGCGGCGGTTGGAAAATTTGGGTGGAGCGGCGATTATGGAGTGGCGACGTGAAGAGGGGTTTGGGTGGAGACGTGAAGAGGGGTTGATTTCAATCCATCTAGAAAGTTAAATCCTAAAATTAGTGTCGGATTTGTTACGGAATTATTTAACCACAGAATAAATTCGGTCACAAATATTAAAAGAAAAGAAAAATAAAAAAATAATTATTTTGTTACGGATATATTTTCGTCACAAAATTTATTTACAAACATTCAGACACTATTCCGTCACAAATATTCGCGGTTAAAATTCGCGGGAATATTCCATCACAATTCCGTCACAATTCTGAAGTAAAACCCCGAGTTTTTTTTTTCGTCACAATTCCGTAGCTATTTAGTAGTTAAATTGTGTCAGAATCTATTCCGTGGCTAAATCCGTAGCTAAATCCCTTGTTTTTTGTAGTGATAATTCATATGGGCCAAAAAAACAAAACAACATAAATATAGGGCTACACAAATAAAATATAAGGTTTAGGTTTTTGAATAATAATAATAATAATAATAATAATAATAATAATAATAATAATAATAATAATAATAATAATAATAATAATAGAACATGTACTATAAAAATAATTTTTTTTAAAAGAAAATGTAGCAAATTTAATAAAAAGTTTCAGGTCAGTACAAAGTGTTAGTTTTCTTATTAAAGGAACAACCAAAATAGAGCAATTGTACTCTTAAAACAAACAATCTCTCATTTAGACATACATAATATTATAAATATTGATTTATAATAACACTATAATTAACAAACACACACGAAGAACATTTTTCTCACACACTAAGATTTCTCACATACTTTTACACACAATTTTATAATTAATCGAAACTGCAACAAATTAATAAATGTAGATCCGGAAATCTGCAATTAATTGATTCAGTCCGGAGCAGCGGCCAACCTGTGAAACAAAAACAGAAAATACTGTAAGAGCCAATGACCGTCAGGGGGTTAACGATCGTTGGGCCTCCAACGCTCAAGTCAGGAAAAGAAGAAGTGTAGAAAGAAACAAAATACGGAATAATTAAATAATTAAGGTGCTTAATGACGATAATCTTTATCCAGAATGTGATTAGAAATCAAGGGAAACGTCGTTCGATCCTGGAAAAATGTAGGAAAGAAGGTCGGATGTTGAATCGCCGGAGTGGAATTAACTTAGAAAATCGTGAGCTCAGTATTCTTAGGGTGTGATGTGAAGCTTGTGGGTATTTCAGCGTACCCCTCAAATGAGGAGGGAAGTCTCCTTTCATAGAGAGAGGTAGCGCTAGGGTTCGCATAAATTATAGGAGCGGTTGAGGCATGATCTCATTCATTTGATCACGTCAACCCTTCCAGGTAATGCGGACGGCTAGTTCAATTTAATTCAAAATACCCGATCTTTATGAGGTTGCTCGGTTAAATGACAACGTTTAATCCTTATGGACCAGCATAATGGGATGATTAAAAATAGCCACTACAGTTAGCCCCTCATTGTCTAGGTTCTAGCATGAAAGCTGGACAATGAACCGTAATGCAAATAAAACATGTAAGGACATAAGACGCCGAAGCTCTGAACGCAAGCCGCAAGGTGAGATGGTCAAGGCTTTGAAAGTAAACTGTAAGACCGAACACAGAAGCCCCGAGTACAGGCCATGAAGCTGAACGACCCAAGTTATAAAATAACTTGAAGGTCGAACGCCTAAGCTTTGAGGGCAAGCTGCAAGGTAGGACGATCGAGGCTTTGAAAGAAAATCGTAAGATCGAACACCAAAGTCCCGAGTATGGGCTATGAGGCTATGAGGTCGAATGCCTAAGCTTTGAGTGCAAGCTGTAAGGTACAACAACTGAGGTTTTGAAAGCAAACCGTAAGGCCGAACACCATAAATCTAATATTTTTTGTCATAAACCACTATTGTTAGCCAGACACACACGGGGGTCTTGCTGAGATCATGCTTCCATTTCACTTTCGGGACTATTTTCGAGGGTCGACGAGATCAAACCCAGAATATGATTGACCTTGATGCTTATGAGACCCTAGGGTTGATATTTGATATAGCAGACCCTAGGGTCAATTTTTGGCTGCCTAGAGATGCTGTTGCAGTTTATTCTGACATTTTGAAGAGAGGAGTTCGACTACCCTTACATAATTTCTTTCAAAAGATTGCAGCAAGTTATGGAATCTCCCCAGCTCAAATTGCTCCTAACAGCTACAGCCATATGATGGGTATGTTGTTGATATGGTATGACCTGAAGTTTGGTGAACCATCATTGGAGGAGTGGCACTGATTGTATAGAATCGTTAATGTGCCTGACAATCTGGACTTCTATTATTTCACTAGATGGACTGGCGGGTTTACGGGATTAGTGAGAGAATGTATTTCATCTTCTGGTGACTGGAAGCCCAATTGGTTTTGGGTGACATGTGGTGAAGATAGCGAAGGATGTCGTTCTCGATTTTTTAGCCAAGCTCGTGCATTCCTTTTTTTATCAATTTGGATGACGCCAAGTCTGATCTTGATTATGGTTATCTCTAAGTAGTAAAAAAAATGTCCTTCTTTTGCAGGTGTTCACAAGAAACATAAACCGCAGGGTATCTTACTCAAACGGATCTAAAGAGCCCTCGACATCCCTAAAGAGTATCGTTCTTTCAAGACTTTGCGAGACGAAAGAGTAGTTAGTGCCATCAAGATGCCTCATATCAATGCACGTACCCTCCGATTGACAGAGATTAAAACTAAGGCTGATGAAGTCAAGGATAAATCAAGTAAGAAAGATGCTTTGGGGTCTGTAGCCCCGTCTGGGGGTCGGCGTCCCTCTGATGTCCCCCCAAGTAAGAAGGCAAGGACATCGACCCTAGCTCCTAACCCTACCCCACACACCACACCTGCTCGAGAGAAACCAGATTCAGTGGTAGTTGAGGTGGGGTTCAGTTCTTCATCTCTTGCTGATGGGCCAGCGGGCCCGATGATCGATGAATTAGGGAATGAGATAGTTCCTCGAAATTCAGCCACATTCGATCCATCCAGCATTGTTTGGTTAAAAATGCAGAATGAGATGGTGGCGGTCGATATTGGCAATCTACAAGCGGCTGGATTAAATTCTTAGATTGCTCGTGCACTTAATCATTCTGTTCACGTATGTATCCGATTTTTCATAAAGTTTGTTTTTCACATATAGATCGACGTATTAATTTGTTTTAATTCTTATGAATGTAGGCTACCATGGCACTATCGTGTGCTCGGGCAAATCTTGAAGCCGAGTCATCCTCAACACCCAAGCTTGAGGCTGAGATAGCTGCTTTGAAGACTGAGGTAGAAAAAGTTAGAAGGGGGAAGGCTGAGGCTGAGAAAAAAGCGGCAACGGCATTGGAAGAATCCGAAATATACAAGAGTCGTCTGAGCAAAGTGAAGATTTCTCATTCTAAGATGTAGAAGGAGTTTGATGCTGCCAAGGACCATTATAAATCCGAATTGGCGGTTCGTGATAAGGCCCTTGATGCCGCTAAAAAAGATGAGGGGATCAACCTCCAAAAAATAGCTGATTCTGAAACCTTTCAATCCATTCGTGCTGACATGAAAATGAAGATAGCTGAAAGCTTAGTTGGGATGATCAAAGATAAGAATCCTGATCTTGATTTGTCTTTCCTTTAGGGCGATGACGCAACGTAGGTTGATGGAGCTATACAGCGCGTGGCTGATTTTCTATATTTTTATTATCTGCAAATTTTGTCATACATTTAGACTTATTGTTATTTCCGCCAGCTTCGGTGTTGCAGTATATTTGTGGTGATTTTCCACTTTATTTTATCGATGTTGAACTCACGTTGACATTCTGAATGACATATTTCATATTTGAGCTTTTCTTTTTCTTCAACTTCGATGTTTGGAAGTTATGTGTGCCAGTGCATGACATATATTTGAACGAGAGAATCTTAGAAACACATACGTAAAAATATATGTATTGATTGTTTTACATTTAATCTGATTGGTAGATTACAATTCTAGGATCTAACATATGCAAATATGCAAGTCATCTAAATTACAATTTGTTTTAAATCGAGGCTGAACTTGCATTGAGGTTGAACCATGATTTGGAGACGTTGGTGTTGAATATCATTTGAGAATTTGTCGTTGAATAAATGTCAAGATTGACATCGACGATATTTATCAACTTTGACGTGTAAAGTCATCGTTTTTGCTCTTTGTTATACTTGATGCTGACCCTAGCGCGTGTTTGAGATCTACATGGTCATTCTTGTATGACATGAGTTGCCAACATTGATTTTCAACCTACAGGCAGTAGGGTTAGATGGTCGATGGCTAAGCCATCGACCCTCCGACGCTCAAGTCAGTAATTGATGTAGGGAATAAGTTCAAAAATAATTGAAAACAGTAAAAGAAAATAAACGAGAATGCGAACTCATTTCTTCATGATCGATGTTCACCCTAAGGGTTGCATAGTTGACCTTGAGGGACTTCTCTATTGAGCCTCGGTTGTCAGTGTTGGGTCTTAATCTGCACATAACATGACTAGATGGTCGATGGCAGAGCCATCGACCCTCCGATGCTCAAGTCAGTAGCTGAAGTAGGAAATAAATTAGAAAATTACTGAAAGCAGTAAAAGAAAATGAAATAGAAACGCAAACTCATTCTTTCAGGATCGATGTTCACCCTAAGGACTGCGGGATTGACCTTTAGGGGGCTTCTCTACTAAGCTTCAGTTATCATGGTTGAGTTTCAACCTGCATGCAGCATGCCTAGATGGTCGATGGCTATGCCATCGACCCTCTGACGCTCAAGTCAGTGACAGGTCGAATAAAAAAAATAAACATAAAATTTGGAAAATTTAGCTAAGGGTTTAGAAATGATACTACTTGAGGTGAGCTGCGTTCCAGCTATTTGCAATTTCTCTGCCTTCAACAGTTTGCAGCTTGTAAGCCCCGTTTTCTACTACATTCATGATCAGGTATGGACCTTCCCAGTTAGGGCCTAGTTTGCTAGCCCCGACTTCCTCAGTATTTTTTTGAAAAACTTTTCTAAGGACCCAATCTCCAACCTTGAAATTACGGAGCTGAATGTGTTTATCATAATGTCGGGCTATCTGCTGCTGGTATGAAGCTATTCTCATTGCTGCTTGATGTCATTGCTCATCAATTGTGTCCAGGTTATGTTCTAGCTCCTGATTATTCTCTTTTTCATTCACCCTTGAAGTCCTCGCATTCCTGATCCCTATCTCTGGAGGTAGGACGGCTTCAGACCCGTATGTTAGAGAAAAAGGTGTTTCCTCGTAGCTGTTCGCATTGTGGTTCGGTAAGACCATAGCACACTGGGGAGATGCTCGACCCATTTTCCCTTGTGTTTATCTAGATTTTTCTTCAGGGTGTTCATTATTGTTTTGTTGGAGGCTTCAGCTTGACCATTAGCGGCTGGGTACCTTGGGGTGGAATAGGTTAGCTTGACTCCCCATTTTTTACATAAGTCTTGGAACTCAAAACTGATAAATTGAGGTCCATTGTCGGTGACGATCTCTGCTGGTACTCCGAACCTGCAAAAAATATGTTTCCCCACAAAACCTCTTACCTCACGGTCCTTGACCCGAGTGAATGCCTCTGCTTCGATCCACATTGTGAAGTAATCTGTCATGACTAAGAGAAAACCTTTCTGATTGCTACCCTTGGGTAGTTTTCCTACGATGTCCATGCCCCACTTCATGAAAGGCCAAGGCGTTATTGAAGGGTGGAGTGGTTCTGGATGAGTGTGATTGGACTGAGCAAATCTCTGGCATTTATCACATTTTTTAACATAACTCTTTGAATCGGCTCTCATGGTCGGCCAGTAGAAACCTGCTGTTAGGGCCCTATTTGCTAGGCTTCGTGGTCCAGAGTGATTTCCACACTCTCCCTCGTGTAGTTCTTCAAGGATATATTTTGCTTGATTTGGGCCTACACACTTCAGGTAGGGGCCTGAGTACGAACTTCTGTATAAAGACCCACTAATAATGTTTAACTTCATTGTCTTAGCTCTGATCCTCCTAGCCTCTGTGTTGTCTTCAGGTAGTTCATTCTCGGTAATGTATTTGATGATTGGAGTCATCCAACTAACTTCAACCTTGACTATTTCCACTGATTTGGTTTCTATTTCTTCTTTCCACACTGCTGGCCATTAGGCATATGTTAAGGGTATGTGCTTCAATGACTGACAATCAATTGCCGACCCTAGGTTGGCCAGTGCATCTGCATGTCGATTTTCCTCCCTCACCACGTGGGTAACTTCTATTATTGTAAATGATTTTGATAGTTCCTTCACCATGGTAAGGTATGCTGACATTCTAGAATCTTTTGCTTGAAAATCTCCTCCGAACTGACTTACAATAAGTTGTGAGTCACTTTGTACTTTGATGTTTGGTATCTTCATATCTTTGGCTAAGATCAGTCCGGTGATCAGTGCTTCGTATTTTGCTTCATTATTTGTTGTCTTGAATCCACATCGAACCGCTCTTTCAACAACGTCGCCTTTGGGAGAGATCAATACTATACCCAATCCACTCCCCTTGAAATTACCGGAGCCATCAACTTGAAGGGTCCAGTGATTTGAATTATCACCTTTGGTTATTGAGAGTAGTTCTTTTTCGGCAAACTCATGCTGCTCTGATGAAAAATCTTCAATAAAATCAGCTAAAACCTGTGATTTTATTGCAGTCTGGGGTAGATAGGTGATGTCGTACTCTCCAAGCTCTACTACCCACTTTGATAATCTACCGGATAAGTTTGGCTTGCTCAACACAGTCTTTAGTGGAAAGATCATCACTACCGTGATTGGGTGCGCCTGGAAGTACGGCTTCAACTTTCACGAGGCCATGACTAGTGCGAGGACTAACTTTTTGAGTTGAATGTATCTTGTCTCTACATCGAGTAGCGATTTTCTGGTATAATAGACAGGGTATTGTCTTCTCTGTTCTTCACGAACTAAAATTGCACTTAAAGAGTTAGCAGATACGGATAAATAGATGAAAAGCAACTCACCTGAGTTAGGCTTCGAGAGCAAAGGCGGACTTGAGATATAGGACTTAAGTTAGTTGAGAGCCTGGTCAGACTTTGGCGTCCACTCGAAGTCTTTTCCCTTTCGGAGTGTGTTGAAGAATTGATGGCTCTTGTCAGAATATTTTGATATGAAACGACTAAGTGCTGCCAAACGACCCATGAACTTTTGTAATTCTTTGATGTTGCGCGGTGCCTTTATGTTTTCCACTTCCCTGATTTGGTCGGGATTAGCTTCGATTCCTCTTTTTGTGACAAGGTACCCTAAAAATTTTCCCGACGTTACTCCGAAAGAACATTTGGAGGGGTTAAGCTTCATGTTGTATTTTCTTAACACTTTGAATGATTGCTTCAGGTGCCTAATGTGATCTTTGGCTTGTAGTGATTTTACAAGCATATCATCTATGTAAACCTCCATCGTCGAACCTATTAACTTTTCGAACATACGATTAACCAGCCTCTGGTATGTGGCTCCTGCATTTTTTAACCCGAATGGCATGACTTTGAGGCAGTAGATGCCCTGACTTGTGACAAATGCTGTTCTTTCTTGATCATCTAGATGTAAGAGAATCAGATTATACCCAGAGAAAGCATCCATGAAGCTCATCATCTCATGTTCTGCTGTTGCATCGATAAGCGTATCGATATGAGGGAGTGGAAATGAATCCTTTGGGCAGTGATAGAGATCTTTTCACCTCTAAGATTCATTTCAATATTTATAAACTCGAGTCATGCTTACAAGTATACAAGCATATAATCGTAGATATGATGAAACGAGATCGATCCACAGGGAAAAGAAATTCAAACTTGACACTGCAAGTACCACGACGATAGATGAGCGAAATATCTAGACTATGATTAGGTGAGGGGTTGGTTTCATTCACAATTCCTAATCAAGAATTAAAATAACAAACACCAAACAACAAAAATAAACAATCTAAATAGCAAGCAATAACAACAATCAACAAAGGGAGATTAAACGATAAGTTAAAACAAGACACTAGGATATGGATTCACAACAATCTTCTTGATTCAACAATAAGGGAAAAACACACAATCATGCCAAGTTCATAGGTAAGAAGACCACGAATATAGAAGGAGCATCTCTCGAATATCTCCTAAATTGCGAATGTGACAAGGATGGCTATCTCTAACACATTCCAAGGTCGCACCTACAAAAGGCTCAAAGGGTCACATTTCCTTCCATATATTCGACATTCAACGAAGAGTACAAATACATGAATTCAATCCATACATGCTTATATTCACGGGATGGGCAAGATGCAAGTGAATCATACATGTGATGCTAGTAAGGAGGCCATTCAAACAACATCATTCAAGACCAAGTATGGATTAAAACCTTGACAAAGCATAATCATATATTAAACCTTTATCAAGAACAAGATTCACATTTTTCTCCACATCCTAGAGCCCTAAGGGCTCTAGCCTACCATATTTACAATCACATCAAGAACAAAGAGAAATGAACCAAAATCCATTCTAAAAACAAGAGTAGAGAATGAAAGAGAAGATAAAACACAATGTAGAACCCTCTTTTTCAATCCCTTTGCTTGAATCCTCAATTTGGATGGATGATTTTTCCTCTTCTTCTTGATCTTCTTCTTCTCCCAAAAATCCCCAAATATGATGTGTTTCTAGAGTGAAAATCGAGTGGGAGTCGAAGTTTTTGAACTTCCTAAGAGTTATATCATATATGGGCCAATAATGGAGTGCCAAAAGTCAAAAATGGATTCGTTAGTCCCGACAGCGACTTCGTCTGGGTCGCGCCTGGACATCGAGTTTGGAACACACAAAAACAAGCCCCTAAAGTGGCTGAAAAGCGGGTAGACCGGTCGCACCCAGAGCCGTGTTGCAGAGGCTCTGGGGCGCGGCCTGCCCTGCACCCGCGCCTGGAGGCCTCTGCAATACGGCCTCGGGCCGGTCGCGTCTCTGGGTCGCGTGCGGGCTTAAGGGATTCGGGCCTCTGATGGGGCTCTGCAATGTTACCCACGGTCGCGCCCCTTGGCCGTGTCTGAGCCCAACACTTGGTTTTCTTCAAGTTTTCAAGCCTTGTACGGCCTTTGATGATCGAAATCCCATTTTAACTTTGCTTTGTACAATATTAACCCAAAAATAACCTGTATTGGCCACTTTAAACAATATTAAAGATAAACGACAAAATATACAGTATTAACAAACATATAAACATAAACATAGAGCAAAATTACTCAAAAGTGCGTGCAATTGAGTCAAAATGAGTGCAATCCAAGCACTCATCAACTCCCCCAAACTTAAATAGTTGTTTGTCCCCAAACAAAAACAAGAGACAAAGCAAGGATTTTTTATTTAAGTAGAATCAAGATGACAATTTGTTTCAAAATCAAAAGACGAGCATTACAAAGATGATATTGACAATCAAACATAAACAAGTACAATAGAAATCATCATGATACAATTATCGGAGTACAAGCTCTCACAAGGATCAAAGAACGCTCATTCTCGAGTGTATAGGCAAAACGTGTATCCGCTCAAGGTCAAGAGTGCACTAGGATCCTACCATATGCTTGCAAAGTGACTACAATCTCCACTACTCCACGGGTGTTCTCAAACAAGAATCATTAAGGGCTTTTTGGGTTGTAGTGAAGGCTTTTCAGAAGGGTAGGTATATATTTGGCTAAGTGGCTTCCCAAAAATACCAAATTTCCTTCATTTCTAATCTAGAAGAACTAAACAAGTTCTCTTCTATCCTTGTTATTTCACAACCCAATTTCTTTGAGATTTTTCCAAATTTTTCATTATTTCTTACTCTTTTTGTTTGTGATCTTAATGTGAACATATCTCTTCTTTTTCTTTACTTAAGTAATTTCAATTTCAACTCTAGATAGTTCACTTCTTTTTGTTCTTTCTCATCACAAAAGAATTTCAACATTTTTTCCTTTTTCCAACTTACAAGATTTCTCAAAAAATTCCAATTAAATGAATAAACCCAATCTTGTCATTTATTTCATTCCCAAACCCAACAATATCAGGGAAATATTTCAAGGCTCAAAAGGGCTTGCAAGAGATCCAATTTTGTAAAGGGAGGTAAAATATTTGGATAATCATGAGGTTAAACAAAGAATGGCCTTAACTCTTTTTTAAGAAATCAAACACACAATTGTAGCCTCAATTAAGTCACAAAGCAAGTTCTAGAGAATAACTAGTGCACCAAGAAGATCATTAATCAGTCATCAAAGAAAAGATCATACTTATATAATCTTTGGATCAAATCTTCCCAAGGTAAGTTTTTTCTTCAAAAATTGTACTTTTGAGACACAACTAGAACCTTGCTTACATTATCATGCTATAAAATCTTTTATTTTATCACCAAAAGATAAAAAAAAATCAACATAAGCTCATCATCATCAAAGATTCCAACTTAATCAAAAACATGCTCTTGACTCCTATCATATTATAGGAACATACACATATTTAAGTTACAAAACATCCCCAAACCACATATCATAAGACAATCGAACAAAAACATAGATAAAACATCACATATGCACATGAAATAAAACGGCATGTGAACGAATATCCATCAATTGTCTCCATCCAATCAATCCATCATACATAAAGCAATAAAAGCCTAACATAATCCAAATATAAATAAAATATAAGCATGCAAGCATGCTCAGCTATCCAAAAACATAAACAAATTAACTAGACATTGTTTAAAATAAAGCTTCGATAAATGAGCAGAAAAGAGCAAAAAAGGTCCTTGCCACCATTACTCTCTCCCCCTCCCCCAAACTTATTGTTATCGAAGAGAGGAAATAAGTTTGGAGGCAAAAAGTTGGTGGCAAGGCTCACTAACGGCTCATTGATGTGGATGCTGCTGGTGGTGTGGAGACTACTGCGGAAACTGCTGTGAAGAGGATGACGGCATGAACTGAGAGGTCTGGAACTGCTGAAATTGCTGTGAGGAGGTCGCAATGAATTGGCCCGTCGGCATCTGCTGGAATTAGTGAGAGGAGGACGAGGAGGCCAAGAACTGTCCAGTCGGGAATTGCTGCATCGACTGGTATGGTGGCTGCTGCTGAAACTGCTACTGCGGTTGATAGGAGTTGTAAGGAGTCATTTGTTGATGCTGTGACCCAGAGCCGGTGTGCATTCCTCGGAAGAGTCCGGCTAGGTCCTGTATCTCTGATCGAAACGAGCCCATGTTGTCAGAAAGGCCTCTGATCTCACCCCTGAGGCCGGTGTACCTCTCATCAATATCCGTCTGGATGGCATGAAATCGCTCATCCACATTTGACTGAATCTGACCCATACGGTTATGCATGTCACTGCGGATGTCATCAAATCGGGTGTACAAATCCTGCCTCAGATTCCCAAACTCATGATGCACCTCAGTCCGCCAGCTTTGCATGTTCTCGTCCATTGTCATTATGTAGCCATCAAGTGCATGAAAGCGGTCTGTAATTTGTTCTTCGGTATAACGCCGCCCTCGTCTGAAATTGGCATTTGATGGTCCCTCTCCAGCATTGTCTCCTTCTCCTTCTGGTTGCTCATCAATGGCATCTCTGATGCCCCTAGGAAGTCCCGCAGCTCGAATAGCCTCTCGATGAGCCGGTGTATCCATTATCCAGTTGTCTCGTTCTTGGAAATTGGACACATGAGTAAGAGCCGGATTCGGTAGCAGAAAGTTTCCCCCTCTTCTCATGAACAAAAGATATATGGCTGTGTCCGAGGTGAGCATCTTTATGTTTCTCAAATAGGCGATATTCAAGAGTCTCGATCCTGGACTCTCGTTGTAATCATCCAAATCAATGTTGAATTGGTCGACTATTGGAGTGACCAATCCCCCAATGCATATCCAGCCATTATCCATGTGAGCTTGCCTTTGAAGCTGCTCAAGAAAGAATGCTCCAAAGTTCAGGTGAATGGCATTCAGCATTGCCCACAGTGTGAACAATTTTGCAGTTCTCAACCCACCGTTCTCTCGTCTAGCAAAAACCGTAGATGTAAGAATGCGGTACAGATATCTGAAGACGGGGTTGGGCATGGCAGATGCCTTGGCAAGGCTGGATTCATACTTCTTAGTGTCAGACTCTGTCAGGCAGAAGAGGCGATAGGCATAATCTTTGTCATATCTAGACGAAGGATGGTAGATGCCGTTATCCGGTGCATTAAAGATTCGATTAACATCCTCAACCGTGAGAGCTCTATCCATGTTGCCCATCCTGAAAGTGCACCTTATGGACCCTCTCTTTGCCGTCCTCTTGACATCCAGTGTACTCAGCACCTCTTTCACCAAGAGGAGGTAGGTCTTTCATTCCGACCCCAATGCCTGTAGCCAACCAATCCTATCCAGAAGGGTGTAAACGTCGTCATTAATCCCAAGAACATATGTGGTGTTGGAACACACGAATCGTGTAGTGGCCACACTTAATGGGAAGAGTCTATCCCAGTTTGTTTTGTGTTCTGGCTCAGTAAAGTGAATCACATATGTGATGGGATCGTCTATCTTGAGGTCTTCTTCTTCTTGCTCCTCTTCCTGTTCTATTTCGGGGTCGGATTCGAGCTCTTGTCTTCTTGTAGACTTCATTCCCCTTCTTGGTACCATCTTTGTGTGTTTGGGATGCGGTACCTAGGAAAAAGAAAAAGAATCCATAAGATATAGGGGCATAACCAACTTTAAAATCCAAACAACGAAGTTGAGGTTTTAAAATATATGACAAAATCCAACACACTTCCTCAACTAATTTTGGTGAGTCAAAGTTTACTATTTACACCATCATGCCCCCTATCAAATGATAAACATGCTCCAGTTCTCAAAGTACCAACATCAATATTCAAAATGAGCACAAATTTGACTTGGCACAAATAGCCTATTTCCATATTTGACGGTATCAAAAACAAAGGCAATATGTACATGTGTTCAAAACCAAACATGATTAACACAAGACAAAGTTGGTTTGTGAAATTGGTAAAAGGGTCCTCAAGTAATGATGACAAAATCAAACGCATAGGACCAAAAGACAATTTTTCAACACTATCCATCAACAACAGTGCTTGTTTTCAATGATTTCAATTATCCAACTAAATCATAAGTAAAAAAATAGACGAGGGACTCCATTTAATGTAACAATATTAACAATAAAGAGCTCCCATTTTCTATAGAACATCAAGGTTACATTAAGCATGTAAATTTCCATTCATAACCAACTATCTTGCACCAATTCTCAAACATTCAAATTGCCCCCAATTTAGACATTTAATCCTCAAGTTTCCAACTAATTAGGGGATGACACAGGCTTATTGTGCAAGAAGGTGGCAAAACACCACACAAGAGAGCAAGGGTACCATTTTCACATCATAGCATACAAATTATTTGTCAAAATCGAGCTTCTATGCCTCATTCGAACAATTATAACTTGAACCCGAGCCTAATACATCAAAATTCAACCAATTCTTTCAACTCACAACGCATTTGGCAACTTAGACTAGATAGAAATGAAATACAACAATTTATCCACCAAAATGGCAAACTTTTCCTCAAATGAGCACAATGTATTTCATTCTAGTCTTCTAAGAACAATCATCATGAGAATGCACCCACATTAGAGCAATAATGGATAAATAAACAACCAAATATCATGTAAATTCACATTTCACCATTTTTGCCCCAAATTCAATAAGAAACCAACAAATTCCACCAAAATCTCAACCACATTTGAACACCCATATCATACTCATGCTAGCAATTACAAATTACTTCAAATGTAAGCTTAATTTAAAGAGGATTCATGCAATTTTCGTTCAACCCAAACCTAGGGCACAAAATGTTAATTTTCTCCAATTTCAAGCATGTGAACCATTCAAATCTTAAATAATCATGCTATGAGTATAATGTAAGAGAAATCTAGGAGAAAGTGGAGAGATTTACCTTAATTTCTTGAGGGATGTCGATAATACCATGTGTGTGAGTGTAGTGAGAGTGTATGAGAGTATAAAATGAGAGAAAAATGAGGGATTTGGGGTTAAAAACCCGTCAGTGGGTGAGGCGCGGCCTGGCCTCGATTGCGCCCGAGGGCCGCGCTCCAAGGGGTCTGCAATGCGGCCTGGGCTCGGTCACGCCAGCGGGTCGCGCTCGGGCTGAAGAATTTTGGCTCTCTGAAATGCTCTGCAATGCGGCCCCTGCCAGCGCCGTGTACCCGTGGGGCGCGGCCCCTGCTTTGGTCGCGTCTCTGGGCCGCGTCCCAAGCACTCCTTGTGTTTTTCTTCTCCTTTCGACATTTATTCCCTCATTGCCTCTAATTTTCTTTTCCAGCAAAATCTTCACTTACTTAGGACACACAAAACACCACTCCTACAACTAATTCCTCATTTTTAGGAATCACTCTACTACAAAAGGAATTAACTAGGCAATAAAACTTAAAATTAAAACAAAAACAAGAAAAATAAACCAACAAAATTTTAAAAGGATTGGGTTGCCTCCCAACTAGCGCTTAATTTAACGTCGTGAGCTCGACGGGATATGTTCTTCAAACGTCTTTGAGATGGAGGACAAACACTCCGGCTTGCTCTTCTGGATTGTAGAAATTCTTCATACATTGTCCATTGACAACAAATCGATTTCCGTCATTGGCTTGCAATTCCACAGCACCACTTTCAAAAACTCTTGAAATCAAGTAAGGACCTCCCCACTTTGTTTTGAGTTTTCCGGGAAACAATTTCAATCTTGAATTGAAAAGCAACACGGCATCTTCGGGTGCAAGTTCTTTCTTCCTCAAGAACTTGTCATGATAGAGTTTGGTCCTCATCTTTTAAATGGAAGAATTTTCAAAAGCCTCAAGCCTAAATTCATCGATTTCATTCAAACGGAAAATTCTTTCCTTTCCCGACATCTCAAAGTCAAGATTGAGCTTCTTGGTGGCCCAATATGCCTTGTGAGTGAGCTCAATTGGAAGATGACAAGACTTTCCAAACACCATTTGATAGGGAGACATCCCCAATGGAGTCTTGTAGGCCGTTCTATAGGCCCATAATGCTTCATCAAGGTGGCTTGCCCAATCTTTCCCGTTTGTCTTCACCACCTTTTGGAGGACTTCTTTGACCTCTCTATTCGCAAGCTCGGCTTGCCCGTTGGATTGTGGGTGATAGGGAGTCGTCACTTTGTGCTTCACTCCGTGTCGTGCTAGGATGCTCGTCATCCACTTATTGCAAAAGTGGGTGCCTTCATCACTAATCAAGGCTCTTGGAGCCCTATATCTTGTCAAAATGTTCTTTTGGAGGAACTTGAGCACAACTCTTGAATCATTTATCTTAGTTGGAATTGCTTTAATCCACCGGGAGAGATAGTCCATTGCTAGGAGAATGTAGAGATTCCCTTCAGAAACCACAAACGGTCCTATGAAGTCAATTGTCCATATGTCGAACAACTCTACTTCAACAATGGCACTCATTGGCATCTCATCCCTTTTTGAAATTGAGCCCATCTTTTGGCATCTCTTGCATGCCTTCACAAATTCTCCACAATTCTTGAATATGGAGGGCCAATAGAACCCGCTTTGTAGAATTTTTCTAGCAGTTCTATTGGATGCAAAGTGGCCTCCACAAGGTGAATCATGGCATGCCCTCATTATCTCGATCCATTCTTCCTCCGGCACACACCTTCTAAGGATGGAATCGGCACATCTTCTAAAAAGATAGGGCTCCTCACATATGTAAAACTTAAGATCATGGAAGAATTTCTTCCTTTGATAGCTTTCCATCTCCACGTGCACTACTTTGGTAACTAGATAGTTGACAATATCCGCATACCATGGGACTCTTGTTGATGCCGACATTATTCTCTCGTCGGGAAAGCTTTCATTGATCGGCCTCTTGGTCTCCTCTTCTTCTTTCATGTGATCTAACCGGGACAAATGATCTGCCACCACGTTCTCGCACCCTTTTCTATCTCGGATCTCCATATCAAACTCTTGGAGAAGGAGAATCAATCGAATTAGCCTCAGCTTTGCATCTTTCTTTGCAAAGAGATGTCTCAAGGCGGCATGGTTAGTGTGTACAATAGTTCGGGCCCCAATGAGATAGGGCCTAAACTTGTCAAATGCATAGATAACCGCCAAGAGTTCCCTTTCCGTAGTGGTGTAGTTGACTTGAGCCGGATCCAAGGTCCTACTCCCATAGTAGATCACCCGGAAGAGATTGTCTTTCTTTTGGCCAAGAGCGGCTCCCACCGCTATCTCACTTGCATCACACATCACTTCGAACGGCTCATTCCAATCGGGTGTGATAAGTACGGGTGCCGTGATGAGGGCCTTCTTCAATGTCTCAAAAGCCTGCAAACAGTTAGAATCAAAATCAAATTCAACGGCTTTTTCGAGTAGACGACAAAGAGGTTTAGAAACTTTGGAAAAATCTCTAATAAAGCGCCTATAAAAGCCGGCATGTCCCAAGAAGCTCCTAACTCCCTTTTCATTAAGTGAAGGAGGTAGTTTCTCAATGGCAACAATCTTTGCACGGTCCACTTCAAGACCTTCACCCGACACTTTGTGTCCTAGAATAATGCCATCCCTTACCATGAAGTGGCATTTTTCCCAATTGAGTACGAGATTGGTGTCTTCACACCTCTGCAAGACTTGTGTTAAGTTATCAAGGCATATATCAAAAGAATCACCAAATACGGAAAAGTCATCCATAAACACCTCCATGATATTTTCAATCAATCCATGAAAGATGGACATCATACACCTTTAAAAGATGGCGGGTGCATTACACAACCCAAAAGACATCCATCTATATGCAAATATACCATAGGGACAAGTAAAAGTGGTCTTTTCTTGGTCTTCGGGAGCAATCATGATTTGATTGTACCCCGAATACCCATCTAAAAAGCAATAGAACTCATGACCCGCTAACCTATCTAGCATTTGATCAATGAAGGGTAATGGAAAATGATCTTTCCTAGTATATGCATTTAAAGCCCTATAATCTATACACATTCTCCAACCCGTTACTACCCTTGTAGCAATCATCTCCTTATTTTCATTCTCAATCAACGTCATTCCCCCCTTTTTAGCAACGACTTGAGTAGGACTCACCCACTCACTATCCGAAATAGCAAATATGATACCGGAATCAAGCAACTTCAAGACCTCTTTCCTAACAACTTCTTGCATAATAGGGTTGAGTCTTCTTTGGTTTTGCACCTTAGGTTTATAATCATCCTCAAGCAAGATTTTATGCATGCAAATAGAAGAATTAATGCCCTTAAGGTCGGAAATTGACCATCCTATCGTGCTTTGATATTTTCTTAACACCCTTAACAATTTATCACATTGTTCATTGGACAAGAGGGAAGAAATGATTATCGGTTTTTGCTTGGCTTCATCAAGGTAGGCATACCTCAAATGTGTAGGTAGGGGTTTCAATTCCATTTCCTCCTTTGCTTTCAACTCCTCATCTTCCTTTGATGTTTGGTCCTCGTCTCTCAATAGCAAGAACTTTGGCTTCCTCAAGTATGATTCCTGAAATGAATTCATCATAGAAACGGAATCACATAGACCAACATCATTATTAGGTAAAGGATTAAAGATAGAGTTAGAAATGCAAATCTCAAGAGGATCTTTTGGGCTCCTCGACTCTTCTTCCTTTACACATTCATCCACCATTTGGAGCACCTTGCACTCCTTGATATTCTTTACCTCTTCCTCGGGATGTTGCATTGCTTTTTGAAGGAAAAATGTGATTTTCTCTTCATTCACTCTCAAGGTAAGTTCTCCCTTCTCCACATCTATCAAGGCCTTACCCGTATTCAAAAACAGTTGCCCTAAGATGAGGGGAACTTCCTTGTCTTCCTCCATATCAAGAACCACAAAGTCTACCAGGAAGATGAACTTGTCGACCTTTAATAACACGTCTTCTACCACACCCTTCGCATACGTTAAAGATCGGTCGGCCATTTGGAGGCAAATGGTGGTAGGCTTGATCTCCCCCATCTTCAACTTTCTAAAGAAAGAGAGGGGCATGAAGTTGATGCTTGCTCCTAGATCATACAAAGTCTTCCCAACATGATTCTCTCCAATGGTGACCGAGATGTTGAAGCTTCCCGGATCTTTCATCTTTGCGGGCAACTTTCTTTGTAGTAGAGCACTACAATTCTCGGTCAAGTTGACTGTTTCATATTCCCCCAATCTTCTCTTCTTTGAAATCACATCCTTCAAAAACTTTGCATAATTTGGCATTTGTTGAAGTGCTTCAACAAGAGGGATATTGATTTGCACCTTCCTAAAGATGTCGAGGAACCGAGAGAATTGCTCGTCACTCTTCACCTTTTGGAGTCTTTGTGGGTATGGTATTGGAACTTTGTACTCTTCCGATATCTTTCTTGGTGGTACTTCTTTTTCCTACCCTTTCTCAAGTTCATCATTTTTCTTCGAGTTGGGACTTAAGTCCTCTTGACTCGGTCCCTCTTCGTTCTTCTCTTCACTAGGTTTCTCATCAACCTTTCTTTTGCTTTCTTCTTCATTCGGCATCTCGGGGCCATCATAAGCGATTCCACTCCTCAAGATAATTGTCTTGCATTGATCTTTCAGATTCACGGTGGTGTTGCTTGGGAACTTACCTTGTTGATGTTGGCTTCCCAAAATAGTTGCAAATTGACCCATTTGCTTTTCTAACATGTTGACTTGGTTGCCAATCGCTCCAACGGTACTCTCTAACTTTCCAACACGAGTTTGAGATTCTTTCATGTAGTTTTCCGTCTTCCCCATAAATGCCATCAAAAGGTCATCCATCTTAGGCTTCTTCTCCTCATCAATAACACCATTAGTCACTGAAAAATCGGGAGGTGGTTGAATAGCATTGTTTAGGTTACTATAGGACAAGTTTGGATGTTGAGCCCTATTTTGGTAACCTTGGTTTCCACCATATTGACCTCCATATTGGGGCTTGTACCCCGGATTGAATGGTCGTTGCTGATTTGAATAGCCTCCTTGATTTACATAGTTAACCTCCTCGAATTGGCTTTGAGATGTCTCGGCTTTTGGATTGGTAAAGGCTTCAATTTTTGAATTCAAGGTTGCCATTTGAGCCGCCAAAAGCCCAAGTGCATCCGAACTTGAAGTAGAAGACACTTTCTTTAGAATTTGGATGCCTTCTCTTGCCGCCGACCACTGAAATGAATTTGAAGCCATTTCTTCAATTATCCTCAAGGCATCTTCCGGTCCTCTTGCTAAGAGTGATCATCCAGTGGCCGCATCCATAAGTGTTCTCACTTCGTCTTTGCTTCCCCCATAAAATATGCACACTTGATGATCGGTTCCAAAACCATGTCCGGGGCACTTCCTTAGCATCTCTCTAAACCGTTCCCATGCTTCATATAAGCTTTCTTCATCCCATTACTTGAACACGATGATTTCTCCTTTTAATTTGAGAGTTTTTCCGGGTGGGAAAAACTTGTGTAAGAACTTCGCCACCAATTGGTCCCAAGTTTGGAATGTTCATTGGGCATGGCTCAACCACCATGTTTCCGCCTTGTCGATCAATGAGAATGGAAAGAGTTGGATTCGAATTGCATCTTCCGGGACTCCATTCATCTTCATTGTCCCACTAACATTAAGGAATTTACGAATGTGCTCATGTGGATCCTCCATTGGTGTCCCTCGGAATTGGTTTTGTTGGATCATTAGTATAAAAGAGGTCTTAAACTCGAAATTGTTAGCTTGAATGGGTGGTCCATTGGCCACCCCTTGATCAACAACAGGTTGGAAGAGATTTCGGATTGGTGTCTCCACATTTCTATTTTGAGCCTCCTCTTGGGCTCTCAATTGTTCTTGCATCACTTCTAATTGCCTTTGCATTTGGGCAATCATCGGATCTTGAACCGGTGGAGGATTATCCGCCATTCTCCTTCGTCTACGTGCGTTGTTATGGCGCACCGTTGCTTTAATTTCTGGATCCAAGTTGATAGGTGGCTCACCTCTAGATCGAGTGTGCATACACTACCTGTCAAAGAACCAAGAAATCAATGCAAATTTTTCAAACAAAACAAAAGTAAAATGTCTAAACTAATCCACTCAATCGTTATCACAATATTGCATTTATCGAATTAATTCCGTGTTCCCCGGCAACGGCACCAAAAACTTGATAGAGATCTTTTCACCTCTAAGATTCATTTCAATATTTATAAACTCGAGTCATGCTTACAAGTATACAAGCATATAATTGTAGATATGATGAAACGAGATCGATCCACAGGGAAAAGGAATTCAAACTTGACACTGCAAGTACCACGACGATAGATGAGCAAAATATCTAGACTATGATTAGGTGAGGGGTTGGTTTCATTCACAATGCCTAATCAAGAACTAAAATAACAAACACCAAACAACAAAAATAAACAATCTAAATAGCAAGCAAGAACAACAATCAACAAAGGGAGATTAAACGATAAATTAAAATAAGACTCTAGGATTTGGATTCACAACACTTCTCTTGATTCAACAACAAGGGAAAAACACACAATCATGCTAAGTTCATAGGTAAGAAGACCACGAATATAGAAGGAGCATCTCTCGAATATCTCCTAAATTGCGAATGCGACAAGGATGGCTATCTCTAACACATTCCAAGGTCGCACCTACAAAAGGCTCAAAGGGTCACATTTCCTTCCACATACTCGACATTCAACGAAGAGTACAAATACATGAATTCAATCCATACATGCTTATGTTTACGGGATGGGCAAAATGCAAGTGAATCATACATATGATGCTAGTAAGGAGGTCATTCAAACAACATCATTCGAGACCAAGTATGGATTAAAACCTTGACAAAGCATAATATATATTAAACCCTTATCAAGAACAAGATTCACATTTTTCTCCACATCCTAGAGCCCTAGCCTACCATATTTACAATCACATCAAGAACAAAGAGAAATGAACCAAAATCCATTCTAAAAACAAGAGTAGAGAATGAAAGAGAAGATAAAACCCAATGTAGAACCCTCTTTTTCAATCCCTTGGCTTGAATCCTCAATTTGGATGGATGATTCTTCCTCTTCTTCTTGATCTTCTTCTTCTCCCAAAAATTCCTAAATGTGATGTGTTTCTATAGTGAAAATCGAGTGGGAGTCAAAGTGTTTGAACTCCCTAAGAGTTATATCATATATGGGCCAATAATGGAGTGCCTAAAGTCAAAAATGGATTCGTCAGTCCCGACCGCGACCTCGTCTGGGTCGTGCCTGGACATCGAGTTTGGAACACACAAAAACAAGTCCCTAAAGTGGCTGAAAAGCGGGCAGACCGGTCGCACCCAGAGCCCGTGTTGCAGAGGCTCTGGGGCGCGGCCTGCCCTGCACCCGCGCCCGGAGGCCTCTGCAATACGGCCATGGGCTGGTCGCGCCTCTGGGTCGCGTGCGGGCTGAAGGGATTCAGGCCTCTGATGGGGCTCTGCAATGTTACCCACGGTCACGCCCTTTGGCCGTGTCTAAGCCCAACACTTGGTTTTCTTCAAGTTTTCAAGCCTTGTGCGGCCTTTGATGATCGAAATCCCATTTTAACTTTGCTTTGTACAATATTAATCCAAAAATAACCTGTATTGGCCACTTTAAACAATATTAAAGATAAACGACAAAATATATAGTATTAACAAACATATAAACATAAACATAGAGCAAAAGTACTCAAAAGCGCGTGCAATTGAGTCAAAATGAGTGCAATCCAAGCACTCATCAGGCAGGCCTTATTTAGATCGGTGAAGTCAATACACATTTTGTTCTTTCCATTCTTCTTCTTTACTACCACAACATTAGCTAGCCAATTAGGGTACTGCACCTCTCGAACTGAACCGATATCGATTAGCTTCTGAACTTCTTCCTCTATCACTTGATTTCGTTCTGCTGCAAATTTTCTTCTTTTTAGTTTGACTGGTGGGTGATCAGGATCGACCTGTAACCTGTGAGTTATGATAGAAGGATTGATACATGTCATGTCGGCATGTGACCATGCGAAGCAATCATGGTGTTCTGACAAAAACGCGATTAACTATGCTCGCATTTCAGAAGTCAGTCTCGACCCAATTTGAATGATGTGGTCTGGGTAGTCGGGATGAATCTGTATTTCATCGAGATCTTCCATTTTGGGTTCGACGTAGGAGGTCGACCCTGAACTCTCTCCTTGCTCATATTTTGAATTTGAGCTTTCTCCGCATTCATATTTTGAGTTTGACGTCGATGCCTCATCAATTTGGTTTACTTCTTGTACCTGCACATGGTTAGTCTTGAAAGTCGATCTGTAGCAGTCTCTTGATGCAATTTGCTCTCCACGGATCTGTCTAATTCCCCATGGGGTTGGAAAGCGTATGACTTGGTGGTAGGTCGAGGGTACAGCTTTTAGTTCGTGAATCCAAGGTCTCCCCAGGATGACGTTGTATGCTGAGGGTGCATCGATAATTTAAAACTTGGTATGTAGGTTAACCCCTTCCGTATACACAGGTAGTGTAATGTCACCTATGGTGGCTTTGTGCTCGCCGCTGAATCCAATCAAGGTCATCGATTTTTTGACGATGTTAGCCTCGGGGACCTGCATTCCTTTCAAAGTAGATAAAAAAATGACATTAGTCGAACTCCCACCATCAATGAGAGTCCTCTTGATCATACAATTAGAAATAAGGACTGAAATAACGAGTGTATCGTGGTGCAGGTGTGAGAGTTCAGAAGCTTCGCTGTTGGTGAAACTCAAAGTTATGAGTTCCATTTCGATATCGGGCTTTGGTATCATGGGCGTGTATTTCAGAGATCTGCAGTGTCGTTTTGCTGATGCATGGGACACTCCGCTAACCTCGGATCCTCCAGTTATGCAATTAACCACATGCTCAATTGGTGGGGGCTTTGGTGGATCCCTCGGATTCTCATCATTTTTGCTGAAGGTCTGCTTCCCCTTATCAGTCAGCAAATCTTTCAAATGGCCTCGCTTGAGTAGGTCGATGACTTCGCGACGCAATGCAATACAATCATATGTTATATGGCCGTGATCTTTGTGGAATTCACAGTACTTTGTTCTGTCATGTTCGTGATCTGGACTCCTCATCTTGGACGGCCACTTCACTGTACTACCGAGTTCCTTCAAGGCATTGACGGCTTCTGAGGGTATGATGCACAAGTTGTATTCTGGCAAGCGTCGATCATATGGATCTGAAATATCCTCTCGACCTTGAGATTTGTAGCGATCATTGCGGGGGTAAGGGTCGATTCTTCTTCTATCATTTCTGCAAGAGTCTCTTCTTTCATCTCGACCTCTTGGCTTGGGTCGATAATACTGGTCTTCGTCTTCCTCCCACTTAATTTGTGCCCATGCTTTTGCTAAAATATCATCCATTATCTTACACGGGTACTTTGTCAGTTCTTTGTAGAGATCTGAATCCCTCTTTAGCCCCTTTCTGAAGGCTGATATGGCGGTGTCAGCATTGCAGCCTGGTATCTCTACATTCTCTCTATTGAACCTTGCAACATAATTCCTAAGTGTTTCATTTGGATACTGGATAATGGCGTAGAGGTTATCGAAATGTTTCTCAATTTTTCGGCTGCTGGTGAACTGTTCTACAAAAAGATGTGTGAGTTGTGCAAATGATTCGATCGAAGCGTTAGGAAGGTTTGTGAACCACTGCAGTGTGGCTCCTGATAGGCTTGACCCAAAACCTTTGCACATGCAGGCTTCTCTGAGGTACTTTGGTATTGCTGCGATGAACATCTTCTGTTTATACTGTGCGATATGGTCATCTGGATCTGAAGTTCCGTTAAATAACTTCATAGATGGTAAGGTGAATTTCGACTGCATCTCTGTTAACCCTATTTCATCCACGAATGGTGAGTCAGCGAAGCTATTTGGTGCAGCCTTGCGGATTGGGAGAGGTACACCAGGAATTCGCATTATCATTGTCTCGATACCAACCAGTCGTTGCTCCAATTCACTTGGGTGATCGATCATTCTCTGATCGAATCCCTGGTTGAACCTAGGCTGTTGTTCAACCCTTTCTTGCTCGAGGGTCTGGTGTCGAATCCTTTCCTGCCCAGAAGCATGATACTCAAACCCTGAAGGTGGCCTTAGCGGGCTCTTCTCCATTTGTTGTCTGGTGTCTACCTTTTGTGCTGACGCACTGGTACCTGCAATAAATGGATCAGTAAAAGTAACAGAACGACGACGCTCAGAGTATACCGAATTTGGCTCGCCGAATAGATTGGTGGGTTTGATGTAGTTCAGATGGCGCGTGTTGTCATTGATGGTCAGATCTTTAAGTTTACTGCGGAGTGAAGCGTTCTCTGATCTCAGAAGCGCTAACTCCCCCGTGGTGTTTGCCATTTGATGCTGTATATTCCTCAGAACATCAACCAGCGACAGATCAACATCGGGCGAAGATGTAGCGGTTCTGCCATCTTGCTGGGGTCCTTTTCCATCTCTGCGACTCTTATTAGGCGTTGTCATTTTGTTTCACGAATAGATCGCTGCCCCACGGTGGGCGCCAAATTGTAGATCCGGAAATCTGCAATTAATTGATTCAGTCCAGAGCAGCGGCCAACCTGTGAAACAAAAATAGAAAATACCGTAAGAGCCAAAGACCGTCGGGGGGTTGACAATCGTTAGGCCTTCGACGCTCAAGTCAGGAAAAGAAGAAGTGTAGAAAGAAACAAAATATAGAATAATTAAATAATTAAGGTGCTTAATGACGATAATCTTTATCCAGAACGTGACTAGAAATCAAGGAAAACGTCGTTCGATCTTGGAAGAATGTAGGAAAGAAGGTCAGATGTTGAATCGCCGGAGTGGAATTAACTTAGAAAATCGTGAGCTCAGTATTCTTAGGGTGTGATGTGAAGCTTGTGGGTATTTCAGCGTACCCCTCAAATGAGGAGGGAAGTCTCCTTTTATAGAGAGAGGTAGCGCTAGGGTTCGCGTAAATTATGGGAGCGGTTGAGGCATGATCTCATTCGTTTGATCACGTCAACCTTTCCAGGTAATGCGGACGGCTAGTTCAATTTAATTCAAAATACCCGATCTTTGTGAGGTTGCTCGGTTAAATGACAACGTTTAATCCTCATGGACCAGCATAATGGGCTGACGAAAAATAGCCACTACAATAAATTATGGTTAATAATTAATAAAATAATTAACACAATAATAATAATAATAATAATAATAATAATAATATGAAAACATCAATATTTATAATACACACACAAGCATATTTATATATATATATATATATATATATATATATATATTTTAAGGAAAATTGAAATACGCGGAAGCTAGTTTTTAGATTAAAATAATTCTATAAATTATCTCAATATATATATATATATATATATATATTATAAATATTGAATATATAAATTTGTGGGTATTTATTATTTCATTAATTATTATCCATAATTTATTAATTTGTTGCAATTTTGGTTAATTGTAAAATTGTGTGTAAAAGTATGTAAAAAAAAAAAATAGTGTGTGAGAAAAATGTGTGTTAGTATGGGTTTGTTAATTGGGTTATTTTTTCTATCCATAGAAAGGACAATGTGAGTCATTTTGGAAAGTCGAAAGTACTAAATAGACCAAATAGTCAACGAGGGAACAATGTAACTCACAGCAGTATATCTTACCACAATAGTTGCACTTGCCCTTTTTATTTCCTTCATCATCAAAAAAGGAGTTGAAGTGATTCCACACTTTGGCTCTAGGAGCTAGAGTTGTAGCTTTTTTCTTTTTTGATGTTGATTCTTGTTGGCTTTCCGGTGGTATCACAGTTTCTTCTTCATTAGAGCTCTCAGTCATCTTAACTAAACCTTACAAAAATAAATAAAATAGCAATAAGTTGCTGCAAATGAAACATTAAATTAATACTTCATAATAGAACAATGAAAAAGTTGCTGCAAATTAATTTAATTAAATCTGAAAAAGTGAACTAATCAACTAAAAACTATTTTATAACATTCTGGTCCACAACATTATTTTATACATTAATCATTACAACTTGTCATAAGATATATTTAGTTATTTACTAATCTGGTCTACAACATTAGTTATTTTATTTTTGAAGAAATTGTCACCCTTTAAGTAGTCTGTTAGAAACCTGAAACCAGAAAGACAATTTTTTCATTTTTGCATTTCCGAATAAAGTGTCATACATCTAAGTGGATAGATATGTCTCTGACTTTTTGGTAGATGAACATTTAAACCTATTTATAATTTTATATCAAACAGCTAGCAATATATAGTTGTAAAGAATTCGGAAAGAAATCCAACTTTTAAACAATTCATTTTTCCGGAAATGAAACTCAATTCGAACATGTTTGATGTCTGAATTCTGATATATATATTATATTTTTCTTTATACACATGTCTAATATAAATTTCTCTACCCGTCTGGTTCAAACTAATATAAAGAAGAAGAGCAGCCATGCCAACACCTCTCCCATATCCTCTATTTTATACATTAATTATTACAACTTGTCATGAGGCTTACGACTTACCTTTTGTTGCTGCTCGACTGCTGCGACAAGAGACGACGAGAGACGAGGGACCGGAAAGCTTCCACTACTGAGTACCGCCGACGCCGACTGCCGAGAGATGAGGGTTCGGAAAATTGTTATTGCTGCAACGAGAGGCGACTCGAGCACTGGTTCTAGCCGTGAGGGTTGAGGGACGATGGGATGTTCTAGCTGTGAGAATTGAGAGGCGACACCATATTGGAAGGGGTTTTTAGAATTAGGTTTCCCGTTTCTGAATTCAGTGTGAATCACTGAATTGTGATCAGTGTGTGTGAGAGATACGGGCTGGGCAGTGGGCTCAATGGGTTACTGCCTTACTGGGCCTTATAATTACTTAAATTATATGATGGGCTGGGCTGTATCATTATTTATATTATTATAATATATATCGGTTCGGTGCGGTTATTTTCGGTTTTTAACATTCTAAACCGAAACCGAACCGAAAAAAGTTCGGTTCTCTTTATAAAAACCGAAACCGAACCAATCTCCACATCTATCAAACCGAACCGAACCGAACTCGACGGTTTGATTCGGTTTTTCGGTTGCGGTTCGGTTTTGCTCACCCCTACTTTGAACCGTGCGTAAATTTTATTTATTTATTTATTTATTATTATTATTATTATTATTATTATTATTATTATTATTAATTCACTAATTTATCGCATAAAAAAATTCATCGTGTGCAATTTTAAACTGTTTTTATATGATCACGGTTCCGAATTTGAGGGGAAAAGGTATTGATTTTTCAATGTTGTAGTTTCAGTAAGAGTGACTTTTACACCTCTTTTTTATATAAAATAATTGATCTAGATTCTTAGTAAAGAACTTCCTTACTCCATCATAGTTACTTTAATTTCTCTCCAAAAAAGTAACATGAAAGGTTGAAAAACCAGTAAAACACTAACTTCCAGCTTATACAAGGAATTTTCTCATTGAAATGAATGTGCTTCTTAATTTTCACCAAATAAAAGTACAGCACTCCGCTGAAATTGTTCGATTGTAATGCTAAGATATAGATCAGTGATGGAAAAGGATAATTTTCATCTTGTATTTGAATGACAAATCATTTCATCGAATATATATAAACGCGAAACGCAAGAATAAATTTGCTGCAGCAACTACATCTTTTTCATCATGCTCAAAAGGAAAACCGAAAAAATTTAAACCAACCGTGATGACTAAAAATCCTTCCAACTTATTTTTTAAGTCATCAAATCAACCCCCATATTGCTCAAGAACTAATAACGTGATTCAAAAGAAACTATGATGCTGATCAAAGTGTATGCTGTTTTCCCCAATTCAATGTTCATCTCCGCTTAGTACCTGTAGTGAGCAGGCTTGTACGGACCCTCGACGGGGACGCTGATGTAGTCGGCCTGGTCCTTGGAAAGCTTGGTGAGCTTCGCACCAAGCTTTCCGAGGTGGAGGGCTGCAACCTTCTCGTCGAGGTGCTTAGGCAAGACATACACCTTCTTCTCGTATTTCCCGGTGCCCTTCTCATTCCACAGCTCGAGCTGGGCAATGACTTGGTTGGTGAAGGAGCACGACATGACGAAGCTGGGGTGGCCCGTAGCACAACCCAAGTTCATCAGACGACCCTCGGCCAAGATAATGATACCGGTCTTGGTATCCGGGAACACCCATCTGTCGGTTTGAGGCTTGATGGTGATTTTTTTCACTCCGGGGAAAGTTTCGAGTCCGTGCATGTCGATTTCATTATCGAAGTGGCCAATGTTGCAGACGATGGCATTGTTCTTCATCTTCCTCATGTGGTCGACCATGATGATGTCCTTGTTGCCGGTGGTGGTGACGAAGATATCAGCATCAGAGACGACATCTTCAAGGGTAAGAACTTGGAAACCTTCCATAAGAGCTTGAAGGGCGCAGATGGGATCAATCTCAGTCACGATCACACGGGCACCAGCTTGTTTCAAGGAAATAGCACAACCCTTGCCAACATCTCCATAACCACAAACAACACCAACCTTTCCAGCAATCATCACATCAGTGGCCCTCATCAGACCATCGGGGAGTGAGTGGCGGCATCCATACAAGTTATCAAACTGGTAAAAACACAACAAGAATGTTATTAGTATTATTATCTAAGTTAAGTGCTGATCTAAAACTAAAGACATAAAAAGATAATCAATATGTTATGAATCTCGTTGTCGAAATGAAATCGTACTGAACACTATCACTAGTGCATAAATAAAGGTGAAATCGACAACACAGATCCATAACAACAATGGAAATGACCTGATTCTTAAACCAGAATAGCACAATGAACCAATTTTAAAACTCTAAACAAGGCAATAATCGATAATTAAACCGACCCAAGCGAAATATAACATAAAATGAAGCCTATTGATATCAGCATTTAGAAACAGATTGCAGTAATCAAAATCAATAAGTGCATTTCATCCAATATGCATGCATAAACATAACAGAGTCCCACAAAGCATGAGATCGATTTAAATCAGGCGAGCTACACTTCACCAAGTAGTAGATCTACCACAGATTTACACAATAGAGAGTGGGTCTAATCAATGTACTTCACCAAGCATTCAAAAACACAGCTAAAAAGATAAACTAATCATGCAAATAGCAGCATTACAAAATCAGATCTATCAAAAGAAAAAACTCCATAAAATGAAAATCATACCTTGCTCTTGGTAACAGAATCATTAACATTAATGGCAGGGAAAAGCAGAGTGCCATTAGCCTGCATCTGATACAACCTCTTAACGCCGGTGGTGGTCTCCTCCGAAACCCCAACCAATCTCTCCTTCATCTTCGTATACTTCTTCGGGTCATCCTTCAATCCATCTTTAATAATGGTGAGCACGATCTGGAACTCGGCATTGTCGGTCGAGGTCGGATCGGGGAGCTTCCCGGACTTAGCGAACTCCTCCTCAGCCTTCACCCCCTCGTGGATCAACAGAGTGGTGTCGCCGCCGTCATCGACGATCAGATCGGGGCCGCCGCCGGGGCCCCAGTCGAGGGCGCGCTCAGTGCACCACCAGTACTCCTGGAGGGTCTCACCCTTCCAGGCGAACACGGCGGCGCTGTCGCGGGCGATGGCAGCGGCGGCGTGGTCCTGGGTGGAGAAGATGTTGCAGGAGCACCATCTGACCTCAGCGCCGAGGGCGGTGAGGGTTTCGATGAGGACGGCGGTCTGGATCGTCATGTGGAGGCTTCCGGTGATCCGGGCCCCCTTGAAGGGCTGCGAGGGCCCGAATTCGACGCGGGAGGACATGAGGCCAGGCATCTCAACTTCGGCAAGCTCGATTTCGAGACGGCCGAAGTCGGCCTGGGACATGTCCTTGACCTTATATTCGCGGCCGGCGGAGGTCTTCTCTACGAGAAGCGCCATTGGAGAAATGGGGGGGTGGGGGTGGGAGATTTAGGTGAATTTCTTGACGCTGTGTCTCTTCTTGGTGAGTGAAGAAGAAGAGGGCGCAGAAATTTGTATGCAAGAGTGTATGAGTGAGGAAGGGATATAAATAGGTTTTAGAGTAAATAAGGGACGGTTGAGATTTAGAGGGTTTGGTGGATCTGAGATTTAGTAAAAGGGTAGTAGTTGGGAAATTCAGATGTCAAATGATATCCCAGTAATGCCCTTGGGTTTTTATTTCAGCTGCGGGAATGGGTTTTAACTTTTTACTTTTTACAAATATAGGAGAAATCTATTAATTAGTTATGAATTAGTGTATATAGATTAATAGAAGTTCTAAAATGCATTTAAAAAATGGTAAATGTGATTTTAGGGCAAGTAATTATTTAGGCTTTTATTTCGAGCACATATTAAAAAACTCAAGACTTTAAAGATTGTTAAATACGTAGACTAATCAAATTTATGAAGATCGAATACCTATAATAAAGCTTCACGTACGGTGTTAGTCTGTAAGTTGAATCAATTCTCTCTCTCTCCACTGTAATAAGAGTAGAAAACATGAGAAAATTAACATGAAGAATTACAAAGATACAAATATTGTATTTTATATTTCATTTGGGAAAGTGACATGTGTCACTTTATATTGGTGACAGTAATTCTCCTTTTACAAACGATCTAAGGGTGAATTAGTATTAATATTTATTTCTAACATTAATTAATGTTATTTTTTTTTTATTCTGTAACTCACCCAGTATACTCGCCCAACTCTAACGCAAGGGCTCGTACACTGCGTTCGGTAATTTTTTTTTCGAAATAAATATATGCTCTAAAATAGAATTAGTGAACCCTAAAATTAAATTGAATTAATTTAATCTTTTTGATCAGGCGACTCGCGCAATGCATTCGTCCAATATTAACACATGGGCTGGTATTTCGCACTCAACGTTAATTTTTTAAAATTAAATATAAGTCGTAATTTGGATTAATAAACCCCCCAAAAAACCTTAAAAAAATCTAAAAACACTAAAAAATTCTAAAAAATACTATCCTAAAAAAAATAAAATCATAATCTAAAACTCAAATTGTCCCGTGGGGATGACCTAGTGTTGGAGTGATGTTGCTTGGAGACCAAAAGTCACGGATTCGAATCTCCTCAATACCACAAGTCGGGTGTGTGAGTAAAAAAAAAGGATGAAATAAACCATAATTTGGACACCAATGAATTGAACACATAAATAAAAGAAAAGGTAACCCGAATCCATAATTTGGACTAGATAAATTTATATTAAACAAATAGCAGGGTTGATACTTTTAAGGCGTACGAGTGATACATTTGAACGTTATGAACGATACTTTTTAGTGTTACGGTCGATACTGTTTATAACGATTTTTTTCCAAGCTGGTCAGATCAAGGTAAATTAATTTGCTAGTTAACCTGATCCGTGTGAAATAAGTTTATATGCACTTAGTGTGTGGATGTTCGGCTACGAAGATTACTATCAAGTTGATCAATCAACAAAGCCCTCCAAAATAAAAAAAGTTCACAAACCACACTCCAATAAAATATTAAGTTTCGAATCAAGTGGAAATCCGCATGCTTAAAGGGATGGTTGATTTTCAGTCTTTTTGGATGTAAATTAATTCCTATTTTTTTATTTAAAGGTATGTTCGTAAAAGAATGTTGTTTCATGGGAAATTCTATCTATCAAGTATAATTTTATTAATTTTTAAACAGTGTATTAGTGATCAGTAAGGTAGAATTAATTTCTTGTAGTTTCACTGACACTCTAGATTTTTTTATCCATTAGTATTATGGCAAAGGTTTTGTTGTGCAAGAAAAGTATGGCGGCCAAATCCTTGCAAGCCTCACCTATCAAAAATATAGTAATTTAAATTAAAAATTGTTGAAACCGTTGGTTTGTTTTTGTTAGTTTGGATATGTTTTTGTTTTGTCTTTCTTTGTTTACTTGTGCAGGAAGATAGTTGGTTGAGATATTCTAAGAAATCAGTTGTGGTTGACTAGTTCAAAGAGTTGATCAAGATAAGGTTGTTGCAAGATTAGGTTGTTACTGAAGTTACGGACGTACGGCGCATATTTAGGAATAAAGATTATGGAGAGATCAAGTTGTTGTTTTGCGTAGAGACCAAGTAATCTGTGTAGTATAAATAGGAATCAATTTGTATAGAGCTATACACAAATTCTTAGATATATTATCAGATCTGTATTGAGAGATATTAGTTTTCTACAAGTGTTAGTTAAGACAACTTTAGTCACGACCTTCTGCGAAGAAAGAGATAAAGTGTCTTAAGTTTAGTAAGAGTTTGCTTGTAGTGTTTTTGTAATTCACAAATTCATATAGTGAAAATTTTGCCCTGAGGCACTTTGCAAGATTATAGAAATATAATCTCATGAAATTTTCCAATCCATTGTGTATTTCTAAATTTCGTTGCATATACAAAGTTGTCTCAACTTTAGATACAACTTTGATCACAACTCTGTCAGAATCGAGAGTTCGGTTTCTTCAATTGGCATCAAGAGCGAACACTTGACACACTAAGTGGTGATCCTGTTCTCGTGAGTACAATGGATTGCTCAAACCCGTTGTTTAACAAACCTCCTGTTCTCGATGGCATGAACTATTCCTTTTGGAAAGTTCGAATGAGAGCGTGCATCAAATCCATTGATGCAAGAGCTTGGAATGTTGTTCAAAAGGCATGGACGCATCCCAAGACCATTGATGCTGAAGGAGATACAATTCGTACCCCTCCAGAAGAATGGACCAGGTCACAAAACGAAGATGCTACCTTTAATGACAAGGCACTCAATGCAATTCAGTCATCCTTGGACATTCAGATGTTCAAACTCATAAGAAATTGTGAGTCGGCTAAAGAAGCATGGGATATTCTTCAACAACATTGCGAAGGGGATGTTGGAATTAAAGAATCACGTCATCGTATTCTCACCACAAAATTTGAGAACATGAAGATGGTGGAAGATGAAACAGTTGGAGAATATTGCAACAAATTGCTTGAGATTGCAAATGAGTGTACTGATCTTGGTGATCCAATCACCAACAAAAGGTTAGTTTCTAAAGCTTTGCGAACTCTAACACCTCGGTTTGATATGAAGGTTGTTGCTATTGACACGGCAACAACCACTGGATGTTTGGACTTCACAAAACTGATGAATGACCTGAAGACCTATGAAATGGAAATGAATGAGAATGGTGGGTCAAAGAAAAAGGAAATTGCCCTGACAGCTGGATCAACTTCAAAGTCAACTTCACCCTATGATGAAGATGATGATGAAAATCTTGAAGAAATCAGTGAAATGAATCCAGACTATGCTCTTCTCACCAAAAGACTCAACACTCTCATCTGAGCAAATAAAGGAAAACAACAGAAGGGAAGTTATGAACAACATAAGCCTCGTCATAACTCGTCCAGACCTTTGGTGATTTATGAAAAGATGAACTCACCTGGAACAGAATCTAAGATTATAAAGCGTGCTGCATCAGATCACTTTAGACCAAAGAAAGTGAAAGATTTCTCCAAAGTCCAATGCTATGAGTGCAAAGGTTATGGGCACTTTGCTAACGAATGTGCCAACACTTTTAGGAAACTTGGAAAGCCTGTCACATTCCTATCTCTTAGCGATAGTGAGCTGGACACCTCAGGAATATTTGTGGAAGAAATCTCAGACGAAGCAACCAACGAGCATGCAGCCTTAACTGCAGTATGTTCTGAAATGGATAACTCAAAGCTCACAGAAGTTGAAATAACTTCAGACAGGTATGATGACTCCTATTATGAAACTCTTTTCTGTTTCAATACCGTAATAACCACTGCAGATGAGGAAGAAGAAGTTACTAAGGAAGAAACTCTGGAGTTGCTAATAAAGTTGCAGGAACTCTACAAGGAGCTGTATGCTAAGTGGATCAAACAGTGCAAGGAAATTGAGTCACTCAATGATGAATCCACTAATCAGAAGGAGTCACTTGCAAAGTTGGAAGTAATGTTGACAAAGAAAGATGCAGAGATTGATGATATGAGGATTCAACTCAATCTTGCAAAGGAAACATTCAAAAAGTTCAACGCATGAACTTCTAAACTTGATGAAGTTCTTGCACACACTCAGGTAACTTCTCATGGCATAGGTTATGATAAAACTGTAAAAACTGCATTTACTCAAATTCTGTCCACAAGTGGAAAACCCTTTGTAAAAGCTCAAGAAGGTCACTCCACTTCATCAGTGAGTAAGAAGCGTAGGAGATTTGTTTGTCACTATTGTTTTCTCCCTGGACACATAAAACCTTTCTGCCATAGGTTTTTGCAAGAACATAAAAAGGAGATTTATTTGAGAACACAAACCTCAAAATCAGGTCTTTCAGTCAAAAGTGACAAAACAAAGAACTTGGTCTGGAAGCCCAAAGTTGTCTTCAAAGACACTTGTACAGTTGTCTTCACTGCATCAATATCTGATGATTCGACAACTTGGTACTTTGACAGCGGGTGTTCTCACCACATGACTGGATCTCAACGTTATCTGACCAACTACCAAAAGATCAATGGTAGCGAAGTCACATTTGGGGGAGGAACGAACGGAAAAATTGTAGGACATGGTATCTTGAACAGTCCTGGTCTTCCAAAGCTAGCCAATGTATCACACGTCCAAGGTCTTACAGCAAACCTCATCAGTATCAGCCAGCTCTGTGATGACAACTTCACTGTTGTCTTTGATAAGCAAAGTTGTACTGTGGTTGACACCGATGGTAAACATGTAATCTCTGGGGTAAGATCTTCTAATAACATTTATGAAACTAAAAGAAAAATTTGTTTGAGTGCGCAGGTAAATGACGTACAACTTTGGTATCAAAAATTGGGGCATACCAATTTTCGCAACATGGAGAATCTTCAGAGACTCAGTGCTGTTCTTGGAGTGCCAAAGCTGAACGTCTCAAATCCAAGTCTGTGTGGAGATTGTCAAAAAGAAAAACAAGTGAAAGCCTCACATCCAGTTGTGACAACTTTAGAGAGACATTTTGCTACTCAAAGCTGCTTTGAATTGCTTCACATGGATCTTATGGGGCCAGCTGAAGTAGAAAGCCTTGGAGATAAACGATATTCCTTTGTGATTGTCGATGACCTCTCCAGGTACACTTGGGTAAAATTTCTAAGTGACAAAGGTGAAACCTATGATGCTTTCTTAGAATTATATGCTAAGGTTAGAAACTTCTACCACTCTTGCGTTAAAAGAATTAGATCTGACCATGGTAGGGAGTTCGAAAACTTTCAACTCCTAAACTTTTGCATAAAAGAAGGCATTCATCATGAATATTCTGCTCCTAAGACACCCCAGCAAAATGGTGTAGCTGAAAGAAAGAATAGGACCTTGCAAGAGATGGCCACTGTCATGTTACACTCTAAGAAGTTGTCCAAACGGTTTTAGGCTGAAGCTTTAAACACTGCATGCTATGTAAGTAATCGTGTAAACTTAAGAACCGGAACCACCATGACGTCATATGAAATTCTAAATGGTAAAAAACCCAACCTTAAATACCTACATATTTTCGGTTGTGTTTGTTACATTTTGAATGATAGGGATTATTTGTTCAAATTTGATCCCAAAAGTGATAAAGGTGTGTTCATTGGTTATTCTCTTAATAGTCATGCTTACCGTGTCTATAATCTCAGAACAAAAACTGTTATGGAGAGTGTTAATGTAAGATTTGATGATTTTGCCAGCCTATACACTCCTGAAGAAGATACTAACGATCTGATTAAGATACAGGGAAGGACAGAAATGATCACTGAGATAGAAGGAAGAGTTAACACTGAAGTTGAGCCCACTATAGAGACAGATGAGGATACAACTACAGAAGGATCTGGATCAAATTCCCACTTAAACGAGTCAAAATTTCCAGAAGTAGTTCAGGGAAACACTAGGAGAGACCCACCAAGGAAGATTCGCAAAGATCATCCAATTGATCAAATCATTGGAGATGTACACGAAGGGGTCAGAACTAGAGGTGAAACTCCTACTAACTACAAGGAAATGGTAAGGATGGTATGCATGTCTTGTGTATTCAATAAAGTTGGTGCTGTTGTCTTCTTATCTTTGGTTGAACCCAAAAATGTAAATGAAGCTTTAAAAGATGAGTTCTGGATTAGTGTCATGCAAGTCGAGCTACTTGAGTTTGTTAGAAACAAAGTCTAGACACTTGTGCCTAGACCTTCAGGGATAAATGTGATAGGAACTAAGTGGATATTTAAAAATAAAACTGATGAATTTGAAAATGTCATTAGAAATAAAGCCCGCTTAGTTACCCAAGGTTACACTCAAGTAGAGGGCATTGACTATGATGAGACTTTTGCTCCAGTTGCACGAATTGAGTCCATCAGGTTATTGTTTGCCATTGCATGTTATCTAAACATTACTCTTCATCAAATGGATGTTAAGGCAGCGTTTCTTAATGGTGTACTAGAAGAGGAAGCATACGTAGAGCAACCCAAAGGCTTTGAAGACCCAACCAATTCAAATCATGTGTATAAATTACATAAAGCGTTGTATGGACTAAAACAAGCTCCAAGAGCTTGGTATAGTCGGTTAACCGAATTTTTGCTTGAGTTTGGATTTTTCAGGGGTCATGCTGATAGAACTTTATTCCTCAAGAAAGAAAAAGATTTACTCACGATCGCTCAAATCTATGTCGATGATATAGTGTTTGGATCGACAAGTGAGAAAGCTTTGAAGGAATTTGTTGAAGCAATGTCCACATCTTTTGAAATGAGTATGGTCGGTGAACTTAGCAACTTCTTTGGACTTCAAGTCAAACAAAAGGAAAATGGTGTTTTCGTCTCACAGACAAAGTATGCCAAAAATCTTGTAAAGAAGTTCAGTTTGGAGAATGCAAAGCACATGAGGACTCCCATGAGTACGACTGAAAAGTTGTCAAAGGACACAGTTGGACCTGAAGTTGATCTAACTTTATACAGATTAATGATCGGAAGTCTCCTTTATCTGACCGCTAGTCGACCAGATATCATGTACAGTGTGTGTGTATGTGCTCGATTTCAGTCTTGTCCCAAGGAGGAACACCTTAAAGCTGTAAAGAGAATCATTCGATATATTGCTGGCACATGTGAATTGGGACTATGGTTCACAAAGGACACAACTACAGATCTTGTTGGGTACAGTGATGCCGACTGGGCTGGAGAGATTGATGATAGACGAAGTACAAGTGGAGGATGTTGTTACTTAGGAAACAACCTCATCTCTTGGTACAGCAAAAAGCAAAATTGTATCTCATTGTCCACAGCTGAGTCCGAATATGTGGCTGTCGGGAGCTGTTCAACTCAATTGATATGGCTGAAGTCGATGCTGGATGATTATGGCCTGGAAAGCAATTCCTTGGTGATGTTCTGTGATAATACAAGTGGCATCAACCTTGCAAAGAACCCCGTTCATCACTCCAAATCCAAGCACATTCATTTAAGGTATCATTTTATTAGGGATTTAGTTGAAAAGAAGTTATTAAAGTTAGAGTATATTAGTACAGATAATCAACTGGCTGATTTATTTACAAAAGCTTTAAGCTATGAGAGATTCTCAATTTTGAGGAAATCTTTTGGCTTGTGTTCTATATGAAAAGTACAGTTGACCCAACTGTTGTCACACTTTTGGCATATCATAGTTAACTGTGAAGTTGAACAGATTCGAGGATGGAAAAGCCTGTAGTAAGGTGAAACCATGATCGTTCTTATAAAATCATATAACTAGATCAAAGATCCTAGATAAATGGTTTTGATAAGATTCTTTTGGTTATTCATCTATTCATCATCTGTTTCTCTTCTTTAAAAAGTTTTCTATGATGTAACAAAAGTATTCTAATAATAATTTTTTCTTGACATTAGTTGGTTTATTAAATAAAATAAAAAATAAAAATAAAAACCCGGGAAAATTTTGAAAGTCAGTTGAATGTATCTGGAAGTGTATCTTACTCTATCTTTAATATCTGGTTTGACTATATCTTTAATATATTGATTTCTATTTATTTGGAAGCGGGTATCTATCAGATATAGTTATATTCTTCCATATTAACTTTATAAGGTCGCTCTCACTTAGATTCTCTCATTTCACTTCTCGCTTCAAACCCTTCGTCTTCTTTCATCTTCATTTCAAACCGTTTCGTCTTCATCCTTTCCACCATGGATTCTGAGAAAATGAAGAAGATTCAAGAGTTGCTCAGCGATCCTGAAGCCTCAGCCTACCTTCATCATCTCTCTACCTTTCCCCCTCAGCTGCCACAAATCTTCTCTCCGCCACAATTATCAAATCCCTTTCGGTTCTTGTCACCAGATTCCACTCCAATCCTCCGACCTATAGTTCTTTTGTCTCCTTCGAGAGGAAACGCACCAATAGAAATTTCTCTAGAAATAGCCAGTTGCTCAGAAGTCCAATCGCAACCTCTCACTCTACCGGCTTCATCTCCGATGATTTCTTCATCTCAAGCCATAATTATAGCCCCTGAGGGCGTAATTATGCCACCCCTTGACACTCCCATCTTTTCTGAAGGGACTCTCGACACTCCGGTGCTTGCTGAGGAACCCCTTGACCCTCTTTTCCCTTCCGATGAAGGAAACCCTCATATCAGAGGACCCATTGAAGTGCCTTTCTCGGAAGTGGAACAAGAACAGCAAGAAGAAGAATCAGAAAAAACAAAGTCCCCTCTAAAGAAAAAGTCTGTTAAAGCCAAACGGATTCCTCCACCCCGCCGGTCTCGACGATTGCATTTTATCGGCAGCTCCTATCGGACCCAGGAAGGCCCTATTGAAATCATCTCTGAACCAGATGAAGAAGATAGTGAAGGGTCTTCAGAGAAAAGACAGGCAGAGACTCGTGTTGATGTGTCTGAAGACAAAGGGGAGGAAACGGAGTCTGAAGCTGAGCTTGAAATTGCCTCTACTGTGTCAAAGAAGGGAAAGGGGAAGGTGTTGACCTCTCCCTCTTCAAGAGGAAAAGGAAGCAAGATTCGTTCCTCAAAACGAGCAAAGATGGGTTTTGATCCTGATGAAGAAGCTGCTCTTTCAGAATCTGATTTAGTGGTATCGAAATCTGAATCTCAGTTATTCTATTCTGATGCTGCTAAGAAGAATTGGGAATTTTTTAAAAATCGAGAAATTTTAAATGATAAGGCAGTTGATGTTAAGGATTTTGATAAACATAATTTGGTTGTTTTTCTGAAGAAGAGGAGGGTTTGGGGTAGTGTTTCATATGCCAAACCTTATGTGGCTGAAATTGTGCATTTGTTCTATGCAAATTTGTCTTCTGAGTTTGGGAACCCCTCATCCAAACGATTCGGGAAGGTATTTGTTAGGGAGAGTGTTTACAGTTTCACCCCAGCAAATATTAACAAATTTTTAAGCCTTCCAAATGTTTCTATAACTGATGATGAGGTAGATGAAGATCTTGAAGTCAAGATGGCAAATGTGCTAACTGGGGGAAGAGCTGATGTGTGGCATGGTAAGAGGGTAAACAGAATTGCCTCTGCCCTCACATCCCTCTTTTCTACTTTGCACAAAATTTCAATTAGTAACTGGATTCCTACTTCGAATTCCACCGTTGTTCCGCTGGAGCATGTTTCTCTTCTGTACAAGTTGTACATGAATGAAAAAATCAATTTAGGCAGGCTTATGTTCTCTGCTATTGATGAAGTTGCCATGACTAAGAGCAATAAGAAACTTGTGTTGCCATCTCTTATCTTTAGCATGCTGGTTGAACAAGGTTTCAAGCCCAAGAAGAGAGATGTGTTCACTCCTCGCCTCACTTTTCAGACTGTGCATAAACTTTTTCTCACAGATTCAAGAGTTGTGGATCTGCCTTGGGTGAATGAGGAAGAAGTTGCTCCACAATCTCCTGGACTTCGCTGCTCTATCCCTGTATTTGTTTTGCAGGAACAGATTGAGCTCTATACTGCCCAGATAGAGATCTTTGCCAAGCAAAGAAAAGTATTCCAGCACCTTCTTTCTTCCCAAAAAGGGGGAGAAACTGGAGAAGGCAGTAGCAGAGGCAAAGGAAGGGCAAGGGCAGCAGCAAGTGAAGAGGGGGAAACTGATGAGCAAGAGGAGGAGGAGGAGTAGAGAAAGAAGAAGGAAGAAGGAAGAAGAGCTGCAGTTTGTTGCAGTTTTTGGGTTGGGTTGATGTGTTTTTCAAACAATTTCTCTAAACAATTTCGATTATGTTTGTTTTAAAACATCTATCTGTTTGCTGAAGATCTGCTAAGATTTTTTGTTGATATTTTTGTTGCTAACATTCAGTTGTTTTTTATGGTATCATATGATTATCTAAGTATGTTTTTCGTCTATGATATCTTTTGGAAGTTTGCTTGAAAGGGGGAGTGAAGTGTGCATGACAGGGGGAACAATTGAGTAGTTGTGCTTGTTCTTTTATATGCTTTGGGGGAGATCAATTATGTTTGACTATTTTGCATGTATGAAGTTGTTTTGGGAAGAAAGACAAAAAGGGGGAGATTGTTGAAATCGTTGGTTTGTTTTTGTTAGTTTGGATATGTTTTTATTTTGTCTTTCTTTGTTTGCTTGTGCAGGAAGATAGTTGGTTGAGATATTCTAGGAAATCAGTTGTGGTTGACTAGTTCAAAGAGTTGATCAAGATAAGGTTGTTGCAAGATTAGGTTGTTACTAAAGTTACGGACGTGCGGCACATATTTAGGAATAAAGATTATGGAGAGATCAAGTTGTTGTTTTGCGTAGAGACCAAGTAATCTGTGTAGTATAAATAGGAATCAATTTGTATAGAGCTATACACGAATTCTTAGATATATTATCAGATCTGTATTGAGAGATATTAGTTTTCTACAAGTGTTAGTTAAGACAACTTTAGTCACGACCTTCTGCGAAGGAAGAAATAAAGTGTCTTAAGTTTAGTAAGAGTTTGCTTGTAGTGTTTTTGTAATTCACAAATTCATATAGTGAAAATTTTGCCCCGAGGCACTTTGCGAGATTATAGAAATATAATCTCGTGAAATTTTCCAATCCATTGTGTGTTTCTAAATTCCGCTGCATATACAAAGTTGTCTCAACTTTAGATACAACTTTGATCACAACTCTGTCAGAACCGAGAGTTCGATTTCTTCAAAAATAATATTTTTGGAGCAATAAGTGTAAGAATAAATGAAATAATTTGATTTTTTTAAAATATGGTGAATTATTTAAATAACCTAAGTTTAACATGAAATCTAGGCCCAACTCTATTTATTCGAAGGCCAACCCATTTCTCTTTGTTTGGTTTCTATAGACTTTAGGGTTAATGATATATAGAAGTATCATTAAAATCAATATTTAATTATTATATCTTCTCGTGATCTAGTATTTGATGATCTATGTTTATTTTTATAAATAATTTTATAGTTTGAATAGCTTAACTTATGAAAGAACTATTGATAAATACTTTATTTACTTTCCAATTATATAAATTAGGTGTAATTTTTTAACTTAATTTAATAGATTTATCATGAATTCATGATGCTACTTTACCTAATTTTTGTTATATTTTAATGTGTATATATACAATATATATAAATATCATATAACGGGTCATTTAACTTTTTTAAAACAGTTGAACCAGCCAAACTAGTAACCTAGTAAATTGATAAGTTAGATGTGAGGCATGTGTTCAAAACATTGCCTTAGTAGTAGTTCAATTCTATTCATAGCACATAATAAAGTGTGCATGTACACACCAATCTTTTTATTAAATTTCAAAATAAATGAGCATTTTTTCTCCCTCAACTACAAAATATTTAACCAACGTCACTACAACAATCCAATACAATAATTTTTATATTTGAATTAAATTAAAGGCTATACAATCACCCTAGATTTTATTAGTCAGAGCCAGCAAGCTTCAATTGTGAATTGAGTGGTTGTAAGTGTTCAAAATTAGTTAAATCCATATATAAAATTGAATGCGCTAATGGTCGATAAGGCCACGAGGAAAAGAGTATCATCAAAATTAAATTTCTAATTTGATTAGAAAAAGTGCGATATCATAATTATATAGATCCAAATTTAAGAGATTTCAACAAAATGAGACGTGCTAGCTTAAAATGCAACATGATTCAAGCCTACAGGCGAATACACATCACTTGATTAAAGTTAATTTGAAATGATAAAAAGGCAACAATTTTATCTAAAGAAAAGTATTAAAGAAGAAAAAAGAACGAACAATGCCAATATAGAAAAGAAAAGTAAGATAGAAAAATAACACATATTATATTTTTTTAGAAACATATATCATATTGTTATGCCTAACGTTTCTTACTTTAAACATAGAAACATAATGAAATTTTCCACTTTACCATCTAGTATATAAATAGGTGTACTTTTTATAAAATTTTAAATACCGAAAGGCACTTAGAATTAATAAATTAAACATTTTTATAATTAACTTAATATTAAATGTAGATTTACTCAATACAAACATTTTGGGCTATCTAATAAGCTGAAATCCTCTATGGCACATTTATTGTTGCATTCTCTATTGCACACTTGATTTTTGTAGTTTTTATTTTCTATTTTTTTCTTCGATTTCAATTTCTTATGTTCTAGTTTAATTTTTTACACTTATTATTTATTATTCATCCTACTCAATTAGAATGCATTATAATTTTTTAGTATTTAATTTTTAATTTTTAGTTATAAATTAATTATTTGAAAAATTAAATACTAAAAAATTATATTAAACCATAATTGGGTAGGATGAACCTTAAATAACAAATGCAAAATTAAACTAAAGTATAATAAATTGAAATCAAAGAAAAAATAAAAGTGTGCAATAGGGAATATAAAGATGAAAGGAAATGCGGCCTTGCACCTTATGTTATCATTATTCCAACTTGCAACACTAAATATGCAATAGGCGATTTTGTATGCTCTAATACCACATGAAATTTCCAATTACAATTTTTTTATGTTTCTTCACAATCAAAATTTGAATTTCTCTTCCATTATTTTTCTTAAATTTCAATTTATATTACTTTAGTTGATTTTGACGATCATTAATTAGGGCCCATTCTAGTAAATGAGGGCATATACTTAATTTTAGTGTTTAATTGTCGAATTTTTAATTAATAATTCATTATAATGGTTGAGTATTTCATATTTAGAATTATAATTTTTAATTTAACCTTTTATTGATAAAGGTTGATTAGGGTTAATTATATTATAGTTAATTTTTATTTTTTTCATAATAATTATAAAATTATAAATTTAATGGTGCAACACCAAGTGAAACACAAAAAGTTTAACAAAAAAATCGAACCCTGAAAATCATAAATTTAACGGTACAACAACTAGTGAAAAAAAAAGGTGTACCAGAAAATTTCAAAGCATGCATGCACTCCAATATTGCAAAGTGGTCTACTCCCCTTAAGTTAATTATATCACAAACATATATATTAATCCTTAGAGATACCTGGTGATACATAGAGTCTCGGTGCATGAATTCACAATAAAATATCATGACAAGTTAAAATTATCTCACCCAATTAAAATCGTGAGCTCATTGCACAATCACCTAATTTGATATACTTAATTCTCTCGTGTTACATTTGCAGGCTACTATATGAGAGTGAATTTATTCAATGCGTACCAGAAAATATATGTCAATATGCATACCACAAATCAATCATTAATCGAAATCAGTTTTCTACAAGTTGTTTAATATCATGTGATCGGTCGCATTAAAAGTGAGAAACTGAGCATATATATGTGAGCAGTGAGCTGATGAGATACTATTTACCCATAAATATATATAATTCAGATATTATACATCTAAAAAAAACAAATATAAAAGTCGATCGCTGTCTAAATTAATTATTGTGATAAAGATATTTCAGGTCATGGTAACATGGACATGGTTTATATGTGTGTGTGTGTGTAGAGAGAGAGAGAGAGAATAATAAGTTAAAAGTCGGTGTTAATGGCATAGCACTTGCTAGAATACCAATGTGTGTGTGTGAGAGAGATCCAGATCTACTTCTCATTCAAGAGATCTAGGTGTAAATGGTTTATACTTTATACCCCACTCGTAGGCCACCTCCTGTCTCAGATGAATCATGCTCATGCATCTCTCTCTCTCTCTCTCTCTCTCTCTCTCTCTCTCTCTGTCTCTCTCTCTCTCATTATATAAATTCGCGCGCGCACACTGCTACATATACGTGACTCTTTAATTTGGAGCTGTCGGTGGCACCTTAGGGTAAATTCAATCTTGAGTTTAGATTAAATGGACACCTTCCCTAAATAACCGATTAAATTAATTGAAGATTACATTAAATGAAATAATGTTATAAACTAAACTAATTAAATTAATTTTTTGCCTCTAAATAATTTTTTTTACTCACACACCCGACCTGGTAGTATTGAGAAGATTCGAGCACGTACCTCTAAATAATTGTTAATTTTACATAATATAAATTGACCTTAATGGAATTTAGAGGTAGATCATCTAACTAAACGAATTAAACATGTTGCATATAAATGTAATTCCTAATTTTACATAATATAAATTGAACTTAATGAATTCAGTAGCAAATTCCAAATCATCAGCTGCCGCTAAATTCCATCAAGTTCAATTTATATTATGTAAATTAGCAATTATTTACAGACAATGTGTTTTAATTATTTTAGTTTATAACATTGTTTTGTTTAATTTAATCAACAACATTGTTTCGTTTAAATTAATCATTTATTTAAAGAGGGTGTCCAATGGATCTACACCCAGGATAGAATTTACCACCTTAGGTGGTTGTATATATATCATCTTACTTAATATATACGCGAGTACATGAAAATGAAGAGAACATGAATGTATCTATCTATATATATATATATATATATATATAGATAGATTAATGCAAAATCAGTAAAGTACAATTGTCATACAAAAAGTCAATTAAAAACTTGATTCAAAATAATATTTCGAAAAGTAAAAAAAAAAAAGATGAAATACTTGTTTGTGTTGGGTGGTTGTGACGCATTCCTAAATCTCATGTGTTTGCTGTATATATGTTGGTGTATGTGATCCCGTCTCATTTTCAACTTTTTTATTTTTGTTTTAAACATTCCCATCTCATTTTCTATTGTTCTCATGTTTTTCTATTGTATACATTCATCTTATGATTTTCTATTATTTTCTTACTTTTGTCTTTTACACTTAGGCGACTTTTCCATCTTCATTTACATCTCTTCTCAACTATTTTTATTATTGTTTTAAACATTCACATCTTATCATTTTGTTTTTCGTTTTCTACATTTGGGTGACTTCTTCATCTTCATTTCCATCTCATTTTTTATATATTTTTTATCTTTATTTTTGTTTTAAACATTCCCATCTCATTGTCTATTATTTTTTATTTTTGTTTTAAACATTCACCCTATCATATTCTATTATTTTGTATTTTAATTTGTTTTATACATTTAGGCTACTTCTTCATCTTCATTTCCATTAAATGAACAGTAGAAAATGAGCATACATATCATTACTTCACCTTACTCCTCATATAATTCATAAATATATTTTTTCAATTTTATTATGGTAATACTTTTATCATAAATTGTGGTCGTTGGAATATCTACAATTTGTGTTATAAATAAATCAATCCCTCCTAATGTTCTCTCAAGATGAAATTGTAGATATTTCCCTTCTACGAAAAGCAATAAGCGTCGTTGCTCCAATTCAAAAGAAGTCATTTTTCATATTTCTCCTACTTTTTTAGTTGGGTTAGAGTCGCAAATCAAAAATCAGATAAACTCATACATCTGCTACTTTTATTGGATCTATATATGGACACTGGATTCAATTTTTATGAATGTCACACATAATACGTTAATACCTACAGCTACAATGATATGATATTATATACAAAAATCAAATTAACTCTATTTTTTTAAAATATTATAAATGTACTTATAAATATATTTTAAAAGTAAAAAATTATAATATCATATCGTATATATAAAGTATGATTTGATATAATTGTTTCTATCTTCTATATGATTAATATTATATATAACAGATATAGCAACTGTTCTTAAGCTTTTGAAAGTGCTTAAAATAATTTATATGTATCGTACGGGAGACATACTAGTTAAATATGAATGCCAAGTCTTGCAAACGAGAAATTGTGTTTTCCTAAAAAACATCTCAAGATTTTGATTGATAATTTTTTTAATTAAGATTATATAAAAAGAGCCAAAGACGGAAAATTTTTAAAAATCAGTGGTACTCACAAAGACAAGCACACGCCCACTAGGCCTTATTAAAACCTCTCAAGGAAAATCCAAAGGCCCCATTTGTTTGTTACATAATCTTACTTGGGAAAGTAATTTAATTTCTTATTTTAATATTACCATGTTTAATTTGGTTCATTTTTTTATATAATATGTATGGAAATGAATCAGATTCCTCAAAATAAAGAAAATTGTGCAACTTTCCTGGATTGTGAATACCTACTCCATGTATGTATTCTTATTCCTTGTTTCTGGGAATCTGGTGTTAAATAGTTTTATTGCTTGATTTCTTCATTTATTATTATTTAATTTTTTTTATAAATTATTATTAAGTTTGGATTCATTATTTAACTCAAAAATAAAAATTAATTTGTTTAAAAAAATTGAAAAAATAAGATTTATTATTATCTTTTTTTTATTAATGCTAAATTTGGATTAAAATATTTCAATAAATAAAATAGAAAATTTTATAAATGAAAAAAGAAATTCGAAAAATGGGTATGTTTTTAATTGACAAAATTCCAACCAAAATTCGACTATTCTTATTCCTTGTTTCTGGGAATCTGGTGTTAAATAGTTTCATTGTTTGATTTCTTCATTTATTATTATTTAATTTTTTTTATAATTAATTAGTTAAAAATGATAATTAAATTTTAAAAAATAATTATAAATCCTAATTAGATAGAATAAATCTTAATATCTTAGTTCTCACACTAGGAAATAATTGTGTATTTTTCGTCCACTTCCTATACATCCCTATATATATTGTTATAGAGATGAATGTGCAAACCAAGAACTTAGTGGTGGAGCATAGTGGTAGATCCCCTAACTGGCTAGAGTTGGTGCGAGTTTGGTGAAACGTTGACAAATTATTTTTTCCTTCAAATAAGTTGGTAATATGAGATTAAGCTCTTAACGTGTACTAATCAAATTACGGACATGTTTAGACATTAGTTTGATTAATTTCAGAAAATTATTCAGTGACATAATATAACTTCAAAATTATTGGTGTTTGGTAATTTTCAATCGACAAAAACGTCACTCACCAACTTTCATGTGAAAAACAAGCATTTCCCTTTTAATTTAATTGTTATTTATTTATCCACCAACCTAAGCAAGAAAAGTAAACCGCACGTCAAGTGGGATTTAATTTTACAATATGATACATATTTTATTTAGCATAATGTATCGTACCTCTTTGGTATGATTTTTACAAGTCACTTCATGAAAGTTTAATTACCATCTGCACACTTCGACTTTATAAGAACTTTATTGTTAACGAAAAAGGACAAGAAGAAAGAATGCTGAAGAGATCATGATGACATATCACCATCACACTTGGGCAACTGGAAATTCTATAGTATTAGGTTATCCACATCAGTGACACTCATTCAACCTGACACTCAAATAAAATATTAATTTCTCTCTTCTCCACATCCACAACCCCCAACATTTTTTAATTTGCACTCTATCAGTGACACTCATCCAACCTGACACTCAAATAAAATATTAATTTCTCTTTCTTCCAATCTATATAAAATATTTATAATTTTATTTTTTAAATAAAATATTATTAATAATAATTTTTTCTTTATTTAAAAGATCAAAATTAATTTATTAGATACATTTTTTAAATTCATAATTAAAAAAAAACTCATACAATTATAAATTCATAATTTATTTGACAACAAAATGAAAATTACAAGAGTTAAAACAACAAAAAACATAATTAATTAAACTACAATTAGAAAACTAGAAATTCTAAATTACGAGTACATAAGATGTAAATAACATATTCAACTAGTGCCAAATTTTTGCCAAATGTGCTCGATCAAGTCCTTTTTAAGAGCACTGTGAGCCTCTCTATTGTGAAGTCGATCCCTATTAATCATATAATCCGACAAACTTGTGATGCGTTCAGTAGAGTAGTGAAAAGGTTCGGCATTTGAATTCGAAGATGCATCTGTCAAAAAATCGGTGGGATCATAATAGTTTTGGTATGTGTCTCGTTCATCCTCTATGAAAAAACCGAACTCTCGGTTTTGAAAGAGTTGTGATCAAAGTTGGCTCCAAAGTTGAGACAACTTTGCATACGCAGCGGAAATTTAAAACAGAACAACGGATTGAAATTTTCACGAGATTATATTTCTATAATCTCATGAAATGCCTCAGGGCGAAATCTTCACTATATAGAATATGTGAATTACAAAAACACTACTAGAAAAATACTAACTAAAATATTAAGATACTTTATCTCTTCCTTCTCAGAAAGTTGAGACTAAAGTTGTCCTAACCAAATCTAGTAGAAACTCTTATAAATATAAAACTAAATCTATAGAATCGATATATGCTCTCTGGACTCTCGTATCTCAAAACTACACAGATGAATCCTATTTATACCAAACTTGAATCTTGACCCCCACTCCAAGATATTACACGATCTCTCCTCAATCTTCACTTGATCACCACTAGATCACAATCCCTTGAAAATCGCCATTAGTTATTCATATCCTACCAAACTAGGAAACCGATTATATCTGCAAGACTTGGTCAGCTCGACATGCACCAATTTTCCATCAACCGACTTATAACCTGCACACAACAACAAAGAAAGACAAAATAACAAAATACAAAGTATCGAACCTCACGGTTCCAACAATCTCCCCCTTTTTGTCTTTCTTTCCAAAATCCAAACATTCTAAGTTAAACAACAAATCTCCCCCAGGAACAAATAAACATAGACACAATGCTTCCCCTGAAACTGCAACAAAAACATATATGGAATAAGTAGCAAAGTTTCTCCCCCTATCAAACCAACTTCAAAAGAAAAACTGATCATAAAAACATAAACCTGCTCAGAGTATCCCATATAGTACTAACAAAAGTAGTTCAGGATCATTAGTTCAGGATAATTAGAAGCAAAACAAAAATAAAACGCAAATAAAAGGTTTTAGTTGTTTCAGAATATCATCCAGCAGACAAAAACATTTAACTGCAACAGACTGCAGCCTTCAGCCTTCAAGTTCTTCATTCCTCATCCTCAGCTTGGCCTTCTCCCCCATGTCCACTTGGTCCTCCTTCATCTCCCCCTTTTTGGGAAGAAAGAAACCGTTGCAGCATCTGACGTTGTCTCCCAAAGATAGTGATCATTTCGGACAGAAAATGTATTTGTTCCTGTAAAAGAAACACAGGAACAGAACAAAATATTTCTTCGTTTGAAGTATCTCTGGCAGAACCTTCAATCCAAGGCAGATCCCTTGTGCGGGTGTCAGCAAGGAACGCCTGCTGGACAATCTGGAGAGGCAGCCGATCAGTGAGGGCATCTTTCTTGGTAAGCTTGAGGCCTTGATCAAGTAGCATGTTGAAAATGAGGGAAGGCATGATAAGCTTCTTATTTGACTTTGTCATGGCAACCTCGGATATAGCATTGAAAATCCTTTGCCCAAGATTAACCTTCTCCCCTTTGAATATTTTATACAGCAAACATACATGATCAAATGGCACAGTTGTTGTATTGGAGGTGGGCAGCCAATTTGAAGCACAAATCTTGTGAAGGACCGAGAACATCGAGGTGAGAACAGAAGTAAGTCTATTTGGCTTCTTATTTGCAACCCACTGTTCTGCCCTTCCACCAGTCAAAACCTCAACCATTTTGCCTTCAAGCTCATCATCAACTTCATCATCACTCTCAGTTACATTCGGCACACCCAAGAATTTATTTATGCGAGAAGGAGATATAGTGAAAATCTTTCCATGCACATATACCTTCCCATACAACTTAGAAGTGTGATTACCAAATTCATGAGTTAAATTTGCATAGAACTGACGAACTATCTCAGCCACGAATGGTTTAACATAAGTCACAGACCCAAGCACTTTCCTTTTCTCCAAAAACACAACCAAATTATAAGATGCAAAGTCTTTCAAATCAACAGACCGATCATTCAAGATTTCCCGATTTTTAAAATTATCCCAATTCCTCTTACCAACATCAGAATAAAAAAGTAGGGATAAAGCCTTCGATACCGCAATATCTGACTCAGAGTCATCTGCCGGCTCAGAACGGGTAGCACTCCGCTTGACCTTCTTGGTAGCTTTGCTCCGCGACTTAGATGGTGGTGAGGGAGAAAGCTTTCGTTTGCCTTTTCTGGGGACTACTACTTCTTCCTCCTCGATCTCCTCCTCAGAATCAATCTCGTGAGTAGAGGGAGTGTGCTCATCGGATTCGTCTTGTGGCTCCGCTTCACTCTCCTCGGCTTCGGGTTCACTGTCGAGATGGATGGGCTCCAATTGGGGCTTCGAAGAGCTACCGGAGGTGAAAAGTCGTTTAGAGCGTCTCTTCGGTGGAGCTCTCTTGGTTTCTACGGAACCCGAGACTATCTTCTTCTTACGAGACACGACCGGCGATTTGGGAGGCACACTGGTAAGAATTTCTTCTCCGACTTCGGAGAATGGAACCTCGATTGGACCGCCATTATGAGTCTCTGGTTGGATATATTGAAAGAGAGGCTCGAGTGGCCTTCTTCCGCAGAGGCAAGAACCGGCGTGTCAAGTGGTGGCATGACCACTCCATCTGGGGCAAGGATGATGGCCTGAGAACTCTCTGACTGGGAGAAGGAGATCTCCGTCGAGGTCGGTGCTGGAGCAGGAAGCGGAAGGGGGGTCGATTGGACCTCTGCGCAGCTTCCCATCTCAGGGGATATCTCCATCGGAGCATTTCCTCTCGACGACGATAGGAGAACAGACGGTCGGAGTAGGGGAGTGGTTTCTGGAGACAGTAACCGAAAAGGATTCGGCATGAAAGGGTTTGGTGGTGGAGTAAGGGCTGGCTGAGGGGGAAAAGATGAAAGATGACGAATGTACGCGGAGACTTCTGGGTCGCTTACAAATTCTTGAATCTGCTTGATTTTTTCAGGAGTCATGGCGATGGTGAAAGTGTCGAAAGTTTGAAGGAGATGAGTTAGGAAGTTGAAAGGTTTTGGGAAAGGCTCTGTTGGAGAGAAGAGAGATATGACTGAAATTTGGCAGAGAAGGGATTTATAATATGAAATAAAGAAGCACTCAAAGACGGGATTTTTAAACATGACGAACAGATTCGTCCCGCCAGAAAAATAGGAGTCAATATTATTAAAGATATAGTCAAACTGAGATATTAAAGGAGGAGTAAGATATACTTCCAGATGCATCCAACTGAATTTCAAAAAAAAAATTCTTTTTTTTTTTATTTATTATTATTATTTATCTATTTGAACAACCGTTGTCTAGAAAACAACTGTACTTTTAATACATCATTGAAGACTTTCAAAGAAGAGAACAGATGATGAATAGATGTATAACCAAGAGAATCTTATACAAACCATTTATCAAAGGTCTTTGACCTAGTTATATGGTTTTTAAGAACGATCATGATTTCACCGTTTACAGGCTTTTACATCCTCGAATCTGCTCAACTTCACAGTCAACAATGATAAATTAAAAGTGAGACAACAGTTGAACCAACTTTCAACATAAAAAAGAACACAAGCCGAGAGATTTTCTCAAAATTGAGAACCTCTCATAGCTTAATGCTTTTGTAAACATGTCAGCCAGTTGAACATCTGTATTAACATACTCCGACTTTAATAACTTCTTTTCTACTAAATCTCTAATAAAATGATACCTTAAATGGATGTGTTTGGACTTTGAATGATGGACAGGGTTCTTGGCAAGGTTGATTGCGCTTGTATTGTCACACATCATTACCAAGGGGTTGCTCTCTAGACCATAGTCATCCAACATTGACTTCAACCATACCAATTGTGTGGTACAACTCCCGGCAGCTACATATTCCGACTCGGCTGTAGATAGTGAAATGCAGTTTTGTTTCTTACTATGCCATGAAATGAGGTTGTTACCCAAATAGCAGCATCCACCACTTGTGCTCCTTCTGTCGTCAATCTCTCCAGCCCAGTCGGCATCACTGTACCCGACTAGATCTGTAGAAGTGTCTTTTGTGAACCAAAGTCCAAGTTCACAAGTACCAGTGATATAACGTATGATTCTTTTCACTGCTTTCAAATGCTCCTCTCTTGGGCATGATTGAAATCGAGCACATGCACACACACTGTACATGATATCTGGCCGACTTGCAGTCAGATATAGGAGGCTGCCTATCATTGATCTGTACAAAGTTGGGTCAACTTCAACCCCAACTGCATTCTTTGACAGTTTCTCCGTTGGGCTCATAGGGGTTCTCATGTGTTTTGCATTCTCCAGACCGAATTTCTTCACAAGGTTCTTTGCATATTTCGTCTGAGAGACGAAAACTCCGTTCTCCTTTTGCTTGACTTGGAGTCCGAGAAAGTTACTAAGTTCCCCAACCATACTCATCTCAAAAGAGGTAGACATGGCTTCCACGAATTCTTTCAAGGCCTTCTCACTTGTTGACCCAAATACTATGTCATCGACATAGATTTGGGCTATCGTTAGAAAGTTGTTCTCCCTTTTTAGAAAGAGAGTCCTATCCGCATGTCCCCTGTAAAAACCAAGATTAAGCAAAAATTTGGTTAACCGACTATACCAAGCTCTAGGAGCTTGCTTTAGTCCATAAAGGGCCTTGTGCAGCTTGTACACATGATCGATCTTTGTTGGATCTTCGAATCCTTTGGGTTGTTCCACATACGCCTCCTCTTCCAAAACTCCATTGAGAAAAGCTGCCTTAACATCCATCTGGTGAAGAGTGATGTTGAGGTAACATGCAATGGCAAATAAAAGCCTAATCGACTCTATTCGTGCAACCGGAGCAAAGGTTTCATCATAGTCTATGCCTTCTACTTGAGTATATCATTGGGCAACTAAGCGAGCCTTATTTCTAATGATATTTTCAGATTCATCAGTTTTATTTTTGAATATCCACTTAGTTCCAATAACATTTACTCCAGAAGGTCTGGGCACAAGTGTCCAGACTTTGTTCCTCACGAACTCAAGTAACTCGGCTTGCATTGCACTAATCCAAAATTCATCCTTCAAGGCTTCAGCAGCATTCTTAGGTTCAATCATGGACAAGAACACAATCGTGCCAACTTCATGTATGACACATGATAAACATACCATCCTTACCATCTCCTTATAGTTGGCAACAACTTTCCCTCTTGTTTGGACCCCTACGTTAACATCTCCAATGACTCGGTCTATTGGATGATCTTTTCGGATTCTTTTAGGTGGGTCCCTTCTTGCACTGCCTTGTACAGGGATATCTGGACCTTCTTGATTATGATCAGATTCAGGTTCATTGGCTGGTGTATCCTCGGTTGTCGTTGAAGAGGACTCAACTTCAGGGTCAACTTGTGCTGCATCGGTGTTTCCTGTATTTCCCTGAATCTCAATTACACCGTCAGTATCATCAGTAGGAGTATACAAACTAGCCATATCATCAAATCTTATATTTACACTCTCCATTACAGTTTTGGTCCTGAGGTTATAAACACGGTAGGCATGACTGTTAAGTGAGTAACCAATGAACACACCTTTGTCACTTTTAGGGTCAAACTTGTAAAGATAGTCCCTATCATTCAAAATATAACAAACACAACCAAATACATGTAAATATTTCAGGTTGGGTTTTTTACCATTCAGAATCTCGTATGATATCATGGTGGTTCCGGTTCTTAGGTTTACTCGATTACTTACATGACATGCGGTATTTAACGCTTCAGCCCAAAACCATTTAGCCAACTTCTTTGAGTGCAGCATTACAGTGGCCATCTCTTGTAAAGTTCTATTCTTTCACTCGGCCACACCATTTTGCTGAGGTGTCTTTGGGGATGAGTATTCATGATGAATACCTTCTTTTGTACAAAAGTTAAGGAGTTGTATATTCTCAAACTCCCTTCCATGATCGAATCTTAACCTCTTAACACAAGCGCGATAAAAGTTTTTGATCATAGCATACAATTCTAAGAAGGTATCATACGTTTCACCCTTATTTCTTAAAAATTTCACCCAAGTATACCTTGAAAGATCATCTACAATGACAAAAGAATACCTCTTACCTCCAAGGCTTTCAACTTCAGCTGGTCCCATAAGGTCCATATGAAGTAGTTCAAAGCAGCTTTGAGTTGTGAAGGGTCTCTCAGAGGTTGTTATAACAGGGTGCGAGACTTTGACTTGTTTTCCCTTTTGACAGTCTCCACAGAGGCTAGGACTCACAATATTCAACTTGGGAACTCCTAGAACAGCATTTAATCTTTGGAGATTCTTCATGTTACGAAAATTTGTGTGTCCTAATTTTTGATGCCAAAGCTGCACCTCATTCACCTGCGCACTTAGACAACTGTTTCTGTTAGTCTCATAGATATTATTGGAAGATCTTACCCCTGAGATCACATGATTACCGTTGTTGTCCATCACAGTGCAACTTTCTTTATCAAAGATGACGCTAAAGTTGTCATCACATAGTTGACTGATGCTAATAAGATTGGCCGTCAGTCCTTCAACATGTGACACATTAGACAACTTTGGGAGTCCAGGACTGTCCAAAATTCCACGTCCAACTATCTTGCCATTTGATCCTCCTCCAAATGTTACTTCACTACCGTTGATTTTTTGATAGTTTGATAGGTAACATCTGGAACCTGTCATGTGACGTGAACATCCACTATCAAAGTACCAGGTGGTTGAGTCATTATCTGTTGATGCAGTGAAGACCACTTGGCAGGTAACTGTGGCAGTAACTTTAGGTCTTCATACCAGTTTCTTGGATTTGTCACCCTTTCTTGTAAGGATACGATTTGAAGCTTGTTTCCTCAGACGCATCTCCTTTTGGTGTTCTTGTATGAACCTATGACAAAAGGGTTTAATGTGTCCAGGGAGAAAACAGTAGTGACAAATGTACTTCCTACGTTTCCGTTTTACTGATGAAGTGGAGGAAACTTCTTTTGCTTTAACAAATGGTTTTCCATAGGTAGACATGATTTGTGTAAAGGCGGGCTTCACACTTTTATCATAGCCTATCCCATGTGAAGTTACCTGAGTTTGGGCAAGAACCTCATCTAGCTTGAAAGTACCGGTGTTGAGCCTTTTGAATGTCTCATTTGCATGGTTGAGTTTAATCCTTATGTTGTCCAATTCAACATCCTTCTTTGTTAGCATGACTTCAAGTTTTTGCAGTGAAGATTTTTGCACAGAAACTTCCTCATTCAGTGACTCTACCACCTTACACTGTTTATACCACTTGACGTACAGTGTCTTGTACTTTTCTTGCATCTTTATCAGTAGCTCTAGAGTATCTTCATCCGAAGCTTCTTCCTCTTCCTTTGCAGTGGTCACAACAGTGTTTAAACAGAAAAGTGTTTTATAATAAGATTCATCATACCTGTCTGAAGTTATCACAACTTCAGTAGGATTTGACTCATCCTCTTCAACACACACTGCAGTTAAGGCGGCATGCTCGGTTGGTGGGTCATTAGGAATCTCTTCTACATAAATTCCAGAGGTGTCCAGCTCACTGTCACTAAAGGATAAGAAATTGACATGTTTCCCAAGTTTGCGGAACGTATTAGGACACTCATTTGCAAAGTGCCCAAAACCCTTGCATTCATAACACTGGACTGTAGAGAAATCTGTCACTTCTTTTGGTTTGAAGTGTTCTGATGCGGCACGCCTAATGATTTTTGGTTCCTTTCCGGGTGTAACAAGTCTGTCATAGAGAACCAAGGATCCAGAGGCGTCAGTTCGAGGCTTTCGCTGTTCTCTACCTCCCATTTGTTGTTTCCCTTTGTTGGCTCGAATGAGAGAGTTAACTCTTCGAGTAAGAAGAGCATAATCTGGATCTTTCTCAGTGATTTCTTCAAGGTCTTCATCTTCTTCTTCAATATAAGTCGAAGTTGTCTTTGAAGTTGTCTTTGAAGTTGCCCCGACAGTCAGGGCAATTCCCTTTTTCTTCTGTCCACTCTTTTCAATTAATTCCATCTCAAATGTCTTCAGATCATTCACCAGTTTGGTGAAATCCAAGGCTCCAGTAGTTGTAGCAGTATCAATTGCAACCACTTTCATGTCAAAACGAGAAGTTAGAGTCCTCAAGGTTTTTGACACTAACCTCTTATTGGTGATTGGATCACCCAAATCGTTGCACTCATTGGCAATCTCCAGTAGTTTGTTGCAATAGTCTCCTACGGACTCATCATCCTCCATCTTCATATTTTCAAACTTTGTGGTGAGAATCCGATGCCTTGATTCTTTAATTCCAACATCACCTTCGCAATGCTGCTGGAGTATATCCCAAGCTTCCTTAGCCATCTCACAATTCCTAATAAGTTTGAACATCTGAACGTCCAAGGAGGATTGAATCGCGTTGAGCGCCTTGTCATTAAAGGTGGCTTCTTCATTTTGCTCTCTGGTCCATTCCGACTGTGGTGTGCGGCATGTATCTCCTTCAGTATCTACGGTCTTGGGGTGTGACCATCCTTTTTGAACCGCATTCCACGCTCTTGCATCAATTGACTTGATGCACGATCTCATCCGAACTTTCCAAAAGGAATAGTTCATGCCATCTAGAATAGGAGGTTTGTTGAACAACGGGTTCGTGCAATCCATTGTGCTTACGACAAGAGGATCACCACTTAGTGTATCAAGTGTCTGCTCTCGATACCAATTGAAAAAACCGAACTCTCGGTTTTGAAAGAGTTGTGATCAAAGTTGGCTCCAAAGTTGAGACAACTTTGCATACGCAGCGGAAATTTAAAACAGAACAACGGATTGAAATTTTCACGAGATTATATTTCTATAATCTCATGAAATGCCTCAGGGCGAAATCTTCACTATATAGAATATGTGAATTACAAAAACATTACTAGAAAAATACTAACTAAAATATTAAGATACTTTATCTCTTCCTTCACAGAAAGTTGAGACTAAAGTTGTCCTAACCAAATCTAGTAGAAACTCTTATAAATATAAAACTAAATCTATAGAATCGATATATGCTCTCTGGACTCTCGTATCTCAAAACTACACAGATGAATCCTATTTATACCAAACTTGAATCTTGACCCCCACTCCAAGATATTACACGATCTCTCCTCAATCTTCACTTGATCACCACTAGATCACAATCCCTTGAAAATCGCCATTAGTTATTCATATCCCACCAAACTAGGAAACCGATTATATCTGCAAGACTTGGTCAGCTCGACATGCACCAATTTTCCATCAACCGACTTATAACCTGCACACAACAACAAAGAAAGACAAAATAACAAAATACAAAGTATCGAACCTCACGGTTCCAACACTCTACAATCATATTGTGTAAGATGATACAAGCCATCATAATTTTTCCCATCAAAACCTTATCCCAAACAAAACATGGGCGTCGAATAAATGCAAAACGAGCTTGTAGAACTCCAAAGGCCCGCTCTACATCTTTTCTCACAGCCTCCTGGTGTTGAGTGAATAACTTATGCTTTCGAGTTACAGGAGATGTAATAGACTTCACAAATGCAGCCCACGAAGGATATATGCCATCGGTAAGATAATATGCCCTATCATTTTGACGACCATTGACGATATAACTAACCTGTGGTGACCGGCCTTCTAAAACATCACTAAAGACTGGTGATCGATGAAGAACATTAATATCATTACACGCACCTGGTGTTCCAAAGAATGCATGCCATATCCATAAATCGTATGATGCAACGGCTTCCAAAATGATTGTTGGCTTTCCACTTCTCCCTGTAAATTGCCCAGCCCAGGCAGTGGGACAATTTTTCCATTCCCAGTGCATGCAATCAATACTACCAATCATGCCAGGGAAACCACGTTTTTCCCCAACATAGAGTAATCTTGCCAAATCTTCTTGATTAGGCCTTCTAAGGTATGTATCACCGAAGCAGGAAATGACACTGTCTACGAAATGGATGACAGTATCTCTTGTAACTGTTGCACTCGTTCGTAGGTATTCATCAACAACATCAGGTGATGTCCCATAAGCCAACACCCTCATGGCTCCGGTACATTTTTGTAATGATGAAAGACTTTTTCTACATGTGCAATCAGGCCTTTGTTGAAAATATTCATCAGGACTTTTTCTACATGTGCATCCACTATGCGAAGAAAAAGTGATTTCTGCATGCGAAATCGATGCCGAAAGAGCACCGGAGAATACGTCGGATTAGAGACAAAATAGTCCTTCATCAAACGCTCTTCATCAATCTCACGTTCCCTATCACAATACCTTCTTCTAATTGTAGAAGTTTGAGCTCCTACAATCAGATGAGGATTGGTTATGAGCATATTCTCTATGATGTTATCCTCTTCACGACGTTGTTGATGAACTCGGTCTACCCATTCATCAAGTTCGTTGGGATTCGAATCATCAGAACTTGAGTTTGATTCGATTGAAGCATCATCATGAGCCTGCATTTTTCTGAAGAGAAATGTAAATTGAAGAGAAGGTATGTAATATATAGGATTTATGTGTGAGTTTAATTTTGATATGTATTTCATGATATATTTATAGACAATGCTAAATAATTTAAAATTATGTTGAGTCAGAATCCAATGTTCATAATGTCACACCCGCATGTGATTATTTGCAAATAAATTGACAACACATGCATGTGATTTCAATTTGTTGATAGATAGTTGCATGTGATTATTTGCAGATAAATTAACAACACATGCATGTGATTTCAATTTGTTGATAGATAGGTGCATGTGATTTTTGCGGTATGGACCCATGTATATTTCCAAATCATAAGAATCCAATGCAAATAATTTATCTCCTGCATGTGATTTTTTGCAGGTAAATTGACAAGACATAGGAATCATTATTATTGACCAACTTGCCTGCATTATGTGGCAGGTGCATGTGATTTCAATTTTTTGCAGGAGATTGTTTGCAGATAAATTGACAACACCTGCATGTGATTTCAATTTGTTCAAGGACAGGTGCATGCATGTGATTATTGCAGGTGATTGAGACATATGCATGTGTATTTGTAGGAAAATAAATAAGAGTACTAGAGAAATATAAAATACATTAATTAGATGTGAGGAAAAAGACAACTCACAATTACAACATACATTAATTAAATGTGGATAAGATGAACCCCACAATTACAACACACATTAATGTAATGTGAGGAAAGGACATCTCACAATTACAATTACATTAATCTAATTTTGCCCAAATAAACAAGAAATTAGTTGGCGTTTCAAAACTTCTTCTTCTGGAGATAAGTTATCTCTCCCCAGTAATGTGTTCAACAATTTTTTATCCATCTTCAAGGACATCATTTGTAGCTTTTGGCTCTCGAATTCGAGTTTCTTAGCAATTAACTCATTTTCTTCGGCTCTGCTGAGCCTCAATGCACGAAGTTCTGCAGCAACTTCAGATTCAGATTCTTTTGCCTTACCTTTTCCTTTCTTTTTCGACTTATCTCGACCTGTTGGACGAGAAACAGTCGAACCTCCAGTAGTTGGATTTTCTGGATTTGAAGAAATTTCATACTCCTCATCTACAGAAGTCCTCGATCTTTTGTTGCTACCACCACTTTCTTCATAGTCATCTTCAGGACGAAGTCGTGTTGCATCGTGAAACGATGCAGCCCACCTTGGATATTTACTCAAAACATCATTATAAACAACCAAGTCTTGAAACTTGTTGCCACTTGTTTCATAAATTGCATGAGCTTCCATTTCAATATCCTTCTGGCTCATTCCACTTCTTTTTCTCCGATATGCTTCTTCCAAAGCAGCAACCCACTTGCTAGCATTTTCACTAAGTCGTTTCCAATGACCTTTCATTGATTCGATATTTCTTGGGTTGAGCTCGTCTGGTTTTTCAGCTTGACTTTCATGATATATTTTATGCACACGCACCCACAAAGCGGGCCTCTTTTGATTATTTTCGCGCACGTTATCTGTGCTAACGTTGATCTAAGATGACATAAGGGTTACATCTTCTTTCACGGACCAACTTACATTTTTTGCTCCTTTCTGATTTTGGTTTGAGGGTTGAACATTCCCAAAGAAATTGCGAGAGATATTTTGTGTGGTGGGAAGTTCTTCAGATGATGGAATTTGAGTGAGGTTTGGTGGAAATTGAGAATTTTGATAATACTGAGAACTTTGTTGATCTACCGAATTTGGAAAATTTTGTGGAGAAAAGTAAGTTCCAAAATTTGAAAAATTTTGGGAATCATGGTAATAATTTGGGTGATTTGGATCCATAATTTAAGATGAAGAAGACATGTGAGATTGAGAATTTTCCAAATCAAATAAGCTATGTGAGAAAAAAGAGAGGATAGTTGTTTGTAAAAAGAGAAAAAAATTGGCTCCATTTTATAGAGAAAAAAAAAACCATGAATATTGTTTTTTTTAATTATATAAATTATTTAAATTCTAAATTATTAATATATATATATATATAAAAAGATAAAGTGGCACCTAATCAGAGGGTGCCACATGTGCAGTGTCATGACACTGCCCTCCAAGTCGGCCAGCCAACCCAAATGCCAAACTGATGACTTTTTTATTTTTTTTTTAAAAATGGAGGTTGTCGTATATGGTGACACCCACTCGGGTGTCACCAATGGACACAGTCTTAGGGTGTATCAATCTAGAACCCAGAAATCTAAGGTCTTGTTTAGTTTTATTTCCAATTGTAATTTTCAGTTTCTAGTGTTTCCGGCGTGATTTACGAGGTGTATTGATTTTGTAAATTTGTATTGGTTTTTGTGTGGAAAATAGAAATATGTTTGGATGAATGATATAAATTCCAATAGGATTATAGGTTTGAAAAATTGAAAACTTGTTTGGATCAAGAATTAAGAAGTAGCAATTAGAATAATACTATGTGAAAAACAGTAATCCGTGCTTATATAACTTTTAGTTAACTGCTTAAAAACTGTTCTATGATATGTGTGGAACAGATGCAAGAACATAAAAGAATAAAGCAGTAAAAATGCACGAGATGGTAACCCAGTTCAGTTTAACCAACCTACTCTGGGGGATTGCTCCAAAACTTGAAGTTTCGACTGTTACTCCTTCGAAGAGGGTATTAAGGATCTTACACATACAAGCCTCTCGCCTTATGTTGCCCGTTCTTCTCCTCGAACTCTTTCGCTAGCTGAAAGTTGTAAGATCCCCTTACAACCGTGACACTAGACTCCCTCTAGCTACCCACGACTTCAACTTACAATCTCTCCCGAGATTGCGTACAAAATGGAATAAAAATCCCCTCACGTGTTTCACTCGAAAACACTTAAAACTAGTATATCACGTTGAAATGTTTAAGGAACAACTACTAGTTACAAAAACGACCACAAACTGATTCTAACACTAGAATCTAAACAAAATATAAGTGGTACCGATTGCTCCTCAATTCGGTCTTCATATAGGCGTCGATCTCCATCCGCTGATTAGGTAAGTGGTTTGTGGCCTTCCAAACGTGTGTAGATACTTCCCAAGTGTAGGAGGGTTAATTCAGCACCGGATCTACACCACAAGGCAGTAAAATGAATTTATCTTGACCTTCCAAACTGGTTCGGCGCAAGATCTTTTCAACAAGAAAACTGCCATAAATAGAGTGTCTCTGGTTCTGTCTGGGACAAACTCTGGAACAGTTCACCAATTGTTCTTCTTTTCTTGCACAACGAAAAACAAATCGTCGTGGGACATAACCAGGCACACTTTGTCGAACATATCTCGTCAATTCAACAACACAAATACTTAGTGCATGATGGTGGCACTAACAATCTCCTCCTTTGGAGTTTATGGTCGACTATTATCATCACGATCTGCACATCACTCGAACAAACTTTCGCAGATCAAAATATATCAAAAGAGCGATATATTAAAAGCAAACTGTCAGGGACAGTTCCAACCACACTCTTCCTAAATCTGTTCTGGGAGTGTCTTCAACCCGATCAGAGCATTATTTCGCAGTATAGAACTGCATTGTCAGTTGATCAAATTAAAGTACAGACCAACAAAAATAAAATGGGGTAACAACATCCCCAATAAAAAGTTTGTTCAGAAATCATCAAACATTAAAAATGAGCACACGCTCATAGCAGCAGCAAAAACGATCATCCAACATTGGCCTTCATCCAACATCCTTCTCCCCCTCAATTGTTGCCAGAAATGGCAAACACCAATCTTCGGACCGGGGAGGTAGCAGCATCATCAGCATCAGCCGGCTTGTCAGCAGTAAGGACAGCGGAAGCACTCGACACATCAAGCGGCGATGCAAGACCAAGAGCTCGGGCGCGGAGATCAGTCAGCAAGGCCTCCAACTCCAGCTTCCGGGTTTTGAAAGTCCGAATTGACTTGCTCAGGAATACCACTTCGCGTTCCAAGGACTTTATGTGTCTGTCAAAGAAAATAGATGTGACAGAAAAAGAGGCTGCAGATCTGTCTGGGACAGATGATGGCACAGATGCAGAATGTTCAACAGCATCTCGGGCAGGGACATCCGGAGCATGTGGGAAGAAAAGAGCTTGTGGCTGATCGACAGAGGCTGCGCAACAAGCGCATACACATCATTAGCAGAGACAACATCATGCTGGGACATAATTATGCTAAAGATGAGGCCAGGATAGCCAACCGGTTGCTGGGCACGAGAAGATTCAGCATGAGCAAGAACATTCTCAAAAATGATCAATCCAAGATTGATCCCCCATCGAGTGCCCACAGAATAGAGCAACAAGGCCATAGGTTTGCCAACAGTAGAATCATGAGTGTTTGGCAACCAATTTCTAACAGCAACTTTGTGAAGAATCGAGTACTTCACACTTAAATCAGAGGCTAATAGAACACGCCCCGATGGCCAAACACACCGACTTTTTCCAGTCAATTCTGACACAACCTTATTCAAATCAAAGACTGGCGCAGGAGCAACAAGATTCTCACGTCCGAAAAACTCATTAATCATAGTAGGAGAGAAGGCAATCCAATTACCACGCACAAAAACAGAGAAAGCATGCTCATACGAGGCATCACGCAGGTGCTTAGACAAGTTGGCATAAAATTCATATACAATTGAATCAAAGTCCTCTGAATCAGAATCTGATATGTCTGGAACAAACTCAGGGACATCCTCTGCTTCTTCGTCAGAGGGGAAAGGAGCTCTGGCTTGCTTCGTTAGCGGGCGACGACGTCCCGACATCAACCCCACCCTCTGCTCAGACACACTCCGTGTAACACGGCGAGTAGGAACAACATCAGGCTTTTTAGCCGAAGCCTTTTTCTTAGAGGGCTTCACTGATTTGGGGGGTTTTGATGAAGACCCCTTTTTAGCAGCAACTTTCTTCGATTTGGGGGTTTTTGAAGGGGGTCCCTTCTTCTCGGCAACTTTTGCCAACGCCTTCGATTTTAACTTGGCAATTGGTGTGTTATCTTCATCATCAGACACCTGGGGAGAAGGAGAAACATCTCTCAACTCCAATTTGCATTTGGACCCGCAAGACTTGGAAGAGGTAGCTTTCTGAGATGGTTGAGGTGGAACAGAAACATCCTCAAGCATAGGAGAATCTTCATCTAGGAAGGAGATATCAACATCTTCTTCACCTTGACCTTGATCAAGGGTTTTATCAGCAGCAACAAGTGATACTTCACCAAGAGGAACTTGAACAGTGACAATGGGCGTGTCACTATACACAGGGACAGCAGCAGAAAGAGACGGAGCTTGAACAAACTTCAGAGCATCAAGAGATGCAGCAAATTCCTCAATAGAGGTAGGCTCTTCGTCAACAGCAGAGGTGGTGACAACATCTTCATCAGGGGCCAAGGAGACTTCAGTACCTCCAACATTCTCTATAACAGCCGCAATAGAAGCATCCAAGATTTTTACAGACACCATGGGCGGAGATGATGGCTCTTCAGAAACCCTAGGAGAGGATTGAACAGTGAGATCTGTCTCAGACACAGACCTTGGCGGTGAAACAGCAGAAGGTGCCACAGATGTAGGCACAGAAGCAAGCACTTTGGAGGAAGCGACAGATGGCTTCACAAGAGCAGAGACAGAGGCGATTGAAGACGAGAACACTATTGGCTGAGAAAGCTCTGCAAGCTGTCATCGCAAGTCTTCTGTAGAAATTCTGGGTTTCTTGGCTTGAGAGGGCTTAGAAGAAGCAGCTTTGTCTGTCATTGGAGTTCGAACAACAAAAATCAAGCAAAGACCAGAGAGAGAGAGAGAGAGAACGACTTGGAAATTTTGCTGAGATTCTTTCTCTTTTGAAAAAATAAGGTTAAGACCTTAATTATGAAATTCTAAAAGGAAATTTCCTTTACTCACTTATTCCACACACATCACCCCGCAGCTTGGTGTGGAGAAGTGGAATCGATCGTGGTGCGAAAAACAAGGCACTACTAGCCGTTAAAAAGTAACCGTTCCGCCATATCAAAAACTGTCCAGGACAGATATTGGCACAACATTTCACAGACCATATTAACCATGGTCATTTTATACTCTCTATACATACATCACTGACCAAGACTGTATAGAGAGTCTTCTCGCAGAGGAGAAGATTAGAGAACACAAAGACCCAAAGAGGATCTTAGTGTTTCAAACCTTGCACTATCAAGTGCCTTAGTGAAGATGTCCGCAAGCTGTGCCTCTGTTGTAACATAATCAATCACGAGAGATCCGTCTTCAACAAGCTCCCGGATGAAGTGGTGATGAATGTCTATGTGCTTAGTTCGAGAGTGTTGAACAGGATTCTTCGAAATATTTATTGCACTCATATTGTCACAGTATATGGTAAGGACAGATTGTGGGACACCATAGTCAAGCAACATTTGCTTCATCCACAAGAGTTGAGTACAGCAACTCCCAGCAGCTATATATTCTGTCTCGGCGGTAGAAAGTGATATCGAATTATGCTTCTTGTTAAACCATGAGACCATATTATTTTCAAGGAAGAAACATCCACCTGAGGTACTCTTCTGATCTTCAGTGCATCCGGCCCAACCCGCATCACAAAACCCCACCAAACTAGGGCTTGTATCATAAGAAAACCAAAGTCCCAACTCAGCTGTACCTTTTACGTACTTGATTATATTCTTGACAGATTTCAAGTGGCTTTCTTTGGGATTAGATTGGTAGCGTGCACAAACTCCAACGCTATAACTGATATCAGGCAAACTCGCAGTGAGGTACAGTAGGCTACCGATCATGCTTCGGTACAAGGTTTGCTCAATGGACACACCGACTTCATCTTTGGTTAACTTTAAGTGAGTTCCCATGGGATTTCTCTTCGGGCTGCAACTTTCCATGCCAAATTTAGTGATCAAATTCCTTGCATACTTTGTTTGAGACACAAAGATGCCATCATCATTTTGCTTCACTTGAAGCCCCAGAAAATAGGTCATCTCACCGACCAGACTCATCTCGAACTCAGATATCATGTCTTTAACAAACTCCTTCACCAATCTTTCTGAGACAGATCCAAAGACAATATCATCGACATAAATCTGAACAATGATCACTTCAGATTTTTCTCTTTTAACAAAGAGTGTTCGATCAGATCCTCCACGAACATACCCTTTCTCCAATAGAAACTTTGTGAATCTCTCATACCAAGCACGAGGGGCTTGTTTGAGTCCGTACAATGCCTTCTTCAATTTATACACAAAATCAGGATGGTGAGGGTCTTCAAAGCCTTTAGGTTGACACACAAAAACATCTTTGGATAAGTACCCATTTAGGAAGGCACTCTTTACGTCTATTTGGTACAATTTGAACTTCATCCATGCAGCCATGGCGAGAAGTAACCTGACAGATTCAAGACGAGTAACTGGAGCGAACGTCTCGTCAAAATCCACACCTTCAACTTGGGAATAGCCTTGAGCCACAAGTCTTGCCTTATTTTTGGTTATGTTTCCTTCTTCATCGGTTTTATTCTTGAAGATCCACTTCGTGCCGATCACATTTACACCTTTAGGACATGGAACCAAATCACATACTTCATTTTTTTCAAACTACAAGAGCTCTTCTTGCATGGCATGAATCCATCGATCATCTTGTAAGGCCTCTTTAACATTCTTGGGCTCAGTTGTAGAAGTGTAGCAGACATTTGCAATCATCTCACGATAGTTCTTTCGAACTCCTCTGGTTCTGACTCCTTCACGCACATCATCAATGATGTCTGCTGCAGAATGATACTTCTACATACCTTTTGAAGGTTTCAGGATATCCAGTTTCTCGTTCCTCAACTAAGTCTGATCATTGTGTTCCGAACTGTCTGGAACAGAAGCTGGCACATGAATGTTGACATCAATACTTTCCTCATCAATCTGGGCAACAGGTTCTTCCAGATCATTAACAACAATGTTAATTGACTCCATCACCATCTTGGTCCTCTTGTTGAAAACTGGATAGGTCCGACTATTCCTCGAGTACCTAAGAAAAATGCATTCATCTCCTTTGGCATCAAACTTGCCAAGCTGCTCTCGGTCTCTTAACATATAGCAAGTACTTCCAAAGATGTGTAAGTACTTTAAATTCGGTTCCTTCCCTTTCCACAGCTCATAGGGAGTGACTCTTGTCTTGGGTCTGAAATACACCCGATTGATAACATGACATGTTGTGTTCATCGTTTCTGCCCATAAGTTGTCAAAGACAGATTTTGCCTTCAACATGACTCGGCTCATTTCTTGAAGAGTCTGATTTTTCCTCTCCACAACACCATTTTATTGAGGTGTTTTTGGTACAGAAAACTCCTGAGCAATACCTCTTTCTTCACAAAAACATTTGAAATAAGCATTTTCAAATTCACGACCGTGATCACTTCGAATTCTCATCACAACTGTTGTTTTCTCCACTTCAAGCTTGAGATACAGAGTCTTGAATGTCTCAAAGGTTTCTCCCTTATCTCTAATGAACTCAACCCATGTGAATCATGTGAATTCATCCACACACATAAAAATAAACTTCTTTCATCCAATACTTTCAGTTTGAACAGGCCCCATCAAATCCATATGCAACTGCTCCAAAGATTTTGAGGTGGTAATCTTCTTAACAGATTTATGTGATGTATGAATCTGTTTCCCCACTTGACACGGTCCACAAATTTTTCCACGATCAATATCAAACTTCAGGACTCCATTCACAGCTTCTGTCTTCATGAGACGTTGCATGTTTCTGTAACTCACATGGCCAAGCTTTTCATGCCATATGTTTGCTTCATCAAGTTGAGTTCTGAAGCAATTACCTTTTATGTTGAGAAGGTAACAATTGTCCCTTGATCTATCTCTATCCATCAGCAGCACACATTCTTTGTTCTTCACAAGACATTTGTCTCTAGTAAAATGGACCAAGAGACCTTGATCGCAGAGTTGACTTATGCTAATTAAGTTAGCTTTTAGTCCTTCAACAAACAGAACATCCTCCAAGTTGGGCATCCCTTCAACATTTAGATGACCACGACCAAGTACTCTTCCCTTGACACCATCTCCAAAAGTAACGGATTGATAAGAACAATCCTTTTGGATATTGACGCGCGGTCGTTTCGCGCTCAAAATGAATTTGTAATGCTCATGTGCCCACAGCGAGCGTAGCTAGCTATGAATAAGGGTCGATCCCATAGAGAGCTGATGCAATCTTACTTTCGAGTCACCAATCACAAAAGGGGGTTTTGGTATCGTGGTCACAACAATTAAATTAAATCTGCAAAAAGAAACTAGAGAAATATCAAATAATAAAAGGTTCCGGAACTTGAACTAGAATCCAGTTTAACTCACACTCACTCGATCATGGGCACAGTGATTTTCCTACACAATTAAGTCACCTAGTTATGGAGACCGGATTCCTCGCTACGTCTCCTTATTCATTCGTTCAGATTAGGTTTAAAGGTGATTCCTCGTCCATTAAACCCCTAACCTATCACCCACCCCCCGGTTCCCTAAAGAGATGTAGATGAACAGGAAGCAGTGTGCCCTAGACGAACCCAAGTTTACTGTGTTTACTGATTCCTCGTGTGCCCACAGTAACCCACCGATTTTCCAGTTACCATTTGAATTAACACACAGTCACGATTCGCTAATCCAATTAACCCTGGTGTGCCCTCTACAACTAAAGAGTGATCAGCCACATTAGTTATATTAAACTCACGCTCACTAGGAATAAGAACAAAAATCAGCAGAAACCTAATCGTGCAATAATGTGCCCACACGGCCTCACGAGTATTTAAGTGTTTTGTTAAACCTTCATCTTTAGTTCAAATTCCGGAATATAGATCTAGCTACTCATACTATAAAGAACTGTAAAGACATAAAATAAAAACATGATAAATAGGAAAAACTTACTGGAATTGAATAAAAACTCGTCCAACACCAACGATGAACAGCAACAACATTAAATATAAATCCTAACCTCTGTGGGTATAAGGCCCCAGATTGTCTTGCTGCCGGAGCAGCGCTAATTGCAGAAAATAAAAGTGCAGAAATAATAAGGTACCAAGTTCTTTTGTTCTAACTATCAAACTAGTATATAAAAGAGTACAAAGATCAATTCAAATCCCCAAAAAAATAGGGGTCTTCAATATCTTCCAGATTCGCTATGCCCCGTTGGAATCTGCTTGGATAAGGAAACTTCCTTATCTGCTGGATCTCCGTGCCCACTGGACTCTGACTGAATAAGAAAACTTCCTTAGGTGGTGGAATGAATCCCGATATTTTAGGAATGCCATCCTTATCTTCCAAATTGATTCCCAAGAGTCAATCTACGAACAACCTTCCCTTCTTCCATTCAGATTTCGAAATCAATCAAGTTTCCACGCCAACTTTATCTTCATTCAACAAAATCCCGCTTTTTCTGGGAATGCCCTCTTCACTACCTCATCTGAATCTGCGCGAGTACTGTAGGCATAACAACTTCTGCTCAAGTCAATTTTCATCTGATATGCCCATTTCATCCATTTCAATTAAATTGAAGGCCAAAATGCCTCTTTCGCCAGATTTCACTCCTGCTATGCCCAAACCACTTTTCTGGTTCTTTTCCGACACAAAAGACACTTAAAAGGACATTTAGAGCGACTAAAATGCCCAGAAAAATGCGAAATAAATGGACTTATCAATATTCTTCGGCATACTGGCATCTCCAGTCATGTGTCGCGAGCATCCGCTGTTAAAGTACCAGCTGCTCTTTGCATGAATATTGAGGGCTGTGTGAACAACATAGTTCCTGTGATTGTGCCAGGATCTGTTCCGCACAGTTTGTCTTCTGAAATTCAGGTCATTCTGAGATCGTCCTTTCCTCCTCATTCTTCTGAGATCATTGATGTAGTACCTACAATATGGTTGAATGTGACCAGGCTTTTCACAGTAGTGGCAGACAACTCCAATCTTTCGAGGCTGAGACTTTTGAGGTTGTGGCTGCTTGATCTCTGGTTTGCATTCAGGTTCTGGAACAGATTCATCATGCGTTCCAGATGTTTGTCCTTGACATAAACGATCAAAGAACTTTCCACCAGTATATCCAAGTCCTGTATGGTCCTGCGGACTTTTTCCTTTAGAAAGGATGTCATCGAGCTGAGATGATCCTGAATTCATCATCTTGATGAGCTTCTTTAGATGAAGCAGTTCACCATTCTGGGAGTGAGAATTGTTTCTGGATTGTTGAAGATCATTCTGCAATTTATTGAGGCGCATGGACAGACTATCTCTCTCTTTAATAAGATCAACATTCTCTTTCATCAGCCCTTCATTAACTTTAACCACCATGGTCCAGCTCTCATGGAGCTTTTTGTATACTTCAATGACAGTCTCTTCAGTGAATTCTTCATCGTCACTGCATTCCGAAACATTGTCATTCTGTCTGTCAGAGACAGAATTAGGCACAGGTTCTTTATGAGAATGTGTCAAGAAAGCAATATGATTGCTCATGCATTCTTCATCACTCTCACTAATATCTGGATCATCACTTTCACTAAGAGTGGAATTGTAGGATTTATTCTTCTTCTTTAGGGTGTTTGCACATTTGGCTTGATAGTACCCAAGACCACCAAATTCTCTGCACTTGACCTCCTTATGTTTTTCTTCAATAGAATCTTCATCTTTAGTTCTCCGAGGTTTGGAGAATCTGTTCTTGACAGAATTATTCTGTGAAGACTTCTCATAACGTTTGACAAATTTTGAGAAATTCTTTGTCAGCAAGACAATTGACTCAGCTAGATCATTTTTGTCAGGGACAATACTCGGTACATCAGAACTGGAGCCGGCTTGAAAGGCTATGCTTTTCTTCTGAACTATCTCTTCATCTGTAAGTCCCATTTCAAAAGTCCTCAAGGACCCCATCAGCTCTTGTAACTTCATTTTGCTCACATCCTTGGCCTCTTCGATTGCCGTGACTTTATATGCGTATCTCTTGGGAAGAGATCGTAGAACTTTTCGCACAAGTTTCTCCTCAGATATGGCATCACCAAGCGCAAATCTTTCATTAGCTATGTACAAATCTTAGCATTGAAATCAGAAAGCTTTTCACCTTCATCCATTCGAAGGTTTTCAAATTTGATAGTAAGGATCTGCATACGAGATGCACGAACACTGCTCATTTCTTCAAAAGTAGTATGAAGGATATCCCATGCATCCTTTGCCTTGTCACATGTGGAGATGAGTTTGAACACGTTCATGTCCACTGCAGAGAAGATGACGTTCATGGATTTAGCATTCAGCATCATGATCTGATAATCAGCATCGTCAAACTCTTCTTCTGGCTTCAGCACCGCTTTGCCTTTTTCATCCCTCTTGGTAGGAGACTTCCACCCTTCAGTCACCATCTTCCAGGCACGCTTATCAATTGAGCGAATAAAAGCTGTCATTCGAGCTTTCCAATAGGCATAGTTATTGCCATCAAGGAGCGGAGGTCGCACCATCGAGGCTCCTTCTTTCATCGAGTTATCTCGGCAAAAACAACACAAGAACTCAGATTAATACCCCAAGATCAACCCTGAATACAGGCAACCCGCTCTGGTGCCAATTGAAAAACAGTAATCCGTGCTTATATGACTTTTAGTTAACTGCTTAAAAACTGTTCTATGATATGTGTAGAACAGATGCAAGAACATAAAAGAATAAAGCAGTAAAAACGCACGAGATGGTAACCCAGTTCGGTTTAACCAACCTACTCTGGGGGGATTGCTCCCAAACTTGAAGTTTCGACTGTTACTCCTTCGAAGAGGGTATTAAGGATCTTACACATACAAGCCTCCCGCCTTATGTCACCCGTTCTTCTCCTCGAACTCTTTCGCTAGCCGAAAGTTGTAGATCCTCTCACAACCGTGACACTAGACTCCCTCTAGCTACCCACGACTTCAACTTACAATCTCTTCTGAGATTGCGTACAAAACGGAATAAAAATTCCCTCACGTGTTTTACTCGAAAACACTCAAAACTAGTCTATCACGTTGAACTGTTTAAGGAACAACTACTAGTTACAAAAATGACCACAAACTGATTCTAACACTAGAATCTAAACAAAATATAAGTGGTACCGATTGCTCCTCAATTCGGTCTTCATATAGGCGTCGATCTCCATCCGCTGATTAGGTAAGTGGTTTGTGGCCTTCCAAACGTGTGTAGATACTTCCCAAGTATAGGAGGGTTAATTCAGCACCGGATCTACACCACAAGGCAGTAAAATGAATTTATCTTGACCTTCCAAACTGGTTCGGCGCAAGATCTTTTCAACAAGGAAACTGCCATAAATAGAGTGTCCCTGGTTCTGTCTGGGACAAACTCTGGAACAGTTCACCAAATGTTCTTCTTTTCTTGCACAGCGGAAAACAAATCTTCGTGAGACATACCCAGTCACACTTTGTCGAACATATCTCGCCAATTCAACAACACAAATACTTAGTGCATGATGGTGGCACTAACATTATGGACTATAATTTAAGTATAAAATAATTTATAACAATTTATTGATTTTCTATATAAATTTTATTATTTAAACTAAATAATTACATTTTTTTTATACTTGACATATATTTAAAGAAACCAATTATAACGTGGATTTTACAAAATTTATACAATATTGTTATTTATAAAATCATCTCATTTGAAAAGGTCCAAGTCTTTCTAACGTGAATTTTCATTTAGTTCCTAATATTATTTATTTATGTTTGTTATAATTACACAAAATTTATCTTCTCATCTAATTAATGCACATATTATTTTCTTAATTAAAAAAAATGAACACAACATAGGTAATAAAAACAATGGACTGTCAAGAAATCACATATTACGTACGTTCTAGTAACAAGTAATTATATAATGCCTACCCATCTCTGCTTCTAATTAATAATAATTAGATGCTCTAGTTTTACTCCTAATTCACGTAAACTACCCCAATAAGCATTAAAATATCATAAATTGATGTACAAATTATTTTAAGAATACATTAAAAGATGTCAAATTCAAACTAGTAAACACATAGTCTAATTTAGCACCTATTATCGCTAGTTTGCAATGTGCATGCAGTAGGCATAGGAATGAAAAGTAAAAAAAAGTTGTCGGCTGGAAATCTAGCTCCCAAACATAATTTCAGCTAAATGAACAGTAAAATATGGAAATTCTTGTTTGGAAATGTAACCAAACAAAGCCTAAGCTTCTTCATTGTCACGTCAGCGATAGGTACATTAAAAGTTAACCTTCATTAATTTTTAATACAATTTTTCCACAATGCAAAATTCAAAAAATAATTTATAAGAGGATCCCACTTATACACATCATATATATATATATATATAGATGGGATCTGATGAGAACCAGTCACCAGGTGGGAACTGGGAACCAATCTCATCCCTCCATTCCAAAATATGAACGATCCAGATTAATCCAGATTTTCGGTGGTAATTTTGTAATTAAAATGAAAATCTTCAATTCGCGCGTCTCATTAAGGGCAAAATCGGAAAAAATTGCCCAGATTCAATTTTAGCCTCCTACTTCGCTCATTTTAGCCTCATGCATTACTCATTTTAGCATGTGTTGATAAACAAAAATGGAACGATGATTTCATTGGAATGAAATGCAATACACCCTATTTGGGGACAGTGAACCCTAATGGGAATCTCATAATTACTAGTTGGGATCAGATGAGCCCTAATCGGAACGTAATAAACCCTAATTGGGAACGGTGAACCATAGTGGAAAATGTCACATCAATTTTAGCCTCCTACTTCAATCATTTTAGCCTCATGCGATTCTCATTTTAGCCTTAGAACAAAAGGGAAGAATTATTAAATTACTATATTACCCCTCTCCCACAAAGTTGCCGAAAATTACAGAAATGCCACCGCCTATCCACTTAAATTTGATTTAATCTGAGCCATCCAGATTGAGTCAAACAAGGGCTAGGATTGGTTCCTAGTTCCTACCTGGGGGAAGGGTTCTCATTTGATCATTTTCCTATATATATATATATATATATATATATATATTGATTTTATTTGCAATATTCACTTATATAATTTATTGAATTCAATGGCACATTTAATTTAATTTTTCGATATTTAAAATTTTTATTAAAAAGTTAAAAATTATAATATTAAATCATAATTGAAAAATATTATTCAAAATGTGTCACAACAACAACAACACAACAATAATAATACAGCAATACTAGGAAATTGAGACAATACAACATACTACAACATTTTATCACTGATCACATTCTTCTCGTGTCCAAATATGCTCGATTAAATAGGTTCAGAGTTGGTGATGTGTTTCATTGCTACATAGCCTTGTGGAATTTTGATAGTAGGCTTGGAATACTTGAGTAGAACTTACGTTAATTGTTGTCGAAGGAGGAGAGTCTTCATCATACAAAACGATTGTTTCATACTCTTCATCTTCAATAATCATATTGTGCAAAATAATGCACGTATGTATGATATTCGCCCAACAAACTTGGAACACTCAAAATACTCGTTCAACGTCATTTATTGAGAATTGGGATGAATCTCGGAATTTTGAGAACTTGAATTTCCTTAGGTATTTGCTAAACCAAAATAATTTGGAAATGATCCACCATATTTGTTAGCCATTTTTAGATAAGATGAAAAAATATGATAATAGTAACATGGAGAGAAATAATATGGGAATTATGAAAAAATGAGTTAATTGAACTACTATTTATAGGAAAAAAAATAGAAATAGCCATTAGCTAATTTAATTACAATAAAAAATAAAATAAAATAAAAAAAGTAATCCTTGTTGTAACAATTACATTTACATATATTTATATTGTATAAGTTTTGGAGATTAGGTTGTTACAAAAATGATGAAAAAAAAATTAAAAGCAATAGAAACGGTCATATATATTTGTAGGGGTTGCTACGTGTGTGTGCGCGCGTGCGTGTTCAATAGAAAAACAAACGGATTGTGGCCGATAAAAATAGGCATGCCCCATTTGTAATTGTTTTTTCCCGTAAGTAGTTGCGTTCTCCATTTGAAACTCCATTTCTTGAAAGTTGTACAACATGACATCCATATTGTATAGAATTTAACTACTGGGTGCTTGGGACTTGGGGAGGAGGTTGCATTGTAGCTATCCTCAGTGGCGGATCCAGAATTTTAAAATTGGGGGTACGATATACATAAATGTATAAATAAATATTCTTTAGAGTTTAAAATCTTTAATTCAAATTATTATTCTTAATTTTAAATATCTAAGTCCAAACCTCAATTTAAAATCAACTCCCTTTCATACTTGTAAAATTCAAACCATATGTACATAAACTCAAATTTTTAATTTAAACACAAATCCCTAGTTTAATTGAAATTTTAATTACGTAATAAATAAATAAATATGTAAGCAACACTAAGCATAAATAAGAATTAAGAAATTTAATAATTAATAATATACACACAAAAAATCAAGAATGAAAGAAAAAAAATAACATCAATCACTCGAGAGTGTTGTTTGTGCACTTCTTAATTTAAAATCTTGATGTATTTTTGAAATTGTTATGAATTGTATTTGAATACTTGAATAATTATACATGTCTTGTTCTTATATTTTTATATATGTATAAGATTTAAAGAGGAGTAAGATAGAGAGTCACGAATTATTGGTTTTATTGCTAATGTTATTAAAGGGGTGATTCACCACCTTTTTTTTCGATAACATTATTCACCACATCTCAATTAAAATACTCAATCACTACTTTATTTTTTCGTCTTTATGATCTTAGTTAATAGTCTCCAATAACAAAATAGATAATTATATATATATATATATATATATATATATATATTATGTATATATACTAAAAAAAATAAAAAAAAAATTGGAAGTACAAGTGTGCCCCTTTATTCCAATGTGGCTCCGCTAGTGCCTACCCTTAGTTGGGACAATAATCTAACCCATACAATTATAGACATGTGTGTAAATTATAATAGTATAAAAAGAATGGAAAGAAAAATAGTGTGTTTTGAACTCTTGTGCATGTGCATGTGTGAACAATAGTTTGGATTAGGGTATTGTTCCAACCAGTATGGTAGAATTTCCACCAGGCAACACATATGTTTATCATAAACAACTTGGGCAAGTGTGTGTGTGCGCGAGTGCGAATCACACATTTTTCTTGAAATGCATAATAATCAATTCCATTCCATTGGAAATTTTATTTAACAATATTTATTATATCAATAACTCAATTTCTAATAATTTTAAGAAATATAATCAGCCATTACACTTCTTAATAGAAATATCATCAAGCATATTCACCAAAGCTCAAATAATGTTAACAAATGAGAATCTTTTTCAAGAAATGTGTATTTCAATATGACATTAAATGTCACAGTTACTAGACCATCTACCCAGTTTATTTTTTGTACCAAAAGGCGAAATTTGTGGGCTTCATTCTTTCAAAATTGAGATGAAGACTCTTCTTTTACTTTAGTAAGATAATAAAGACTTTTAGTACACTCTTTAATTAGAAAAGGGAAAATAATGAAATTTGATTAAATACTTTTTTTTTTTTTGGTATTTGCTTTTTGCAATTTAAATTTTCCTCATGGAAGAAAAAATAAGGAAAATGAAAACTGCGTCTAATCGAGGAAGATCACACAAGCAACACAACATCAAATTCAGATCCCATTTTTACCCCTGAAACATAAACTCTCTCTCTTTCTCTCTCCACTAACTGGTGGCTTGAACCGCGCCAAGAATCAGTCGGTGGACCACCCCATCCCCCTCGCACTTGTTGGATGATTTGGGTTGGCATAAAAATCTTGCCTCCAATAATCACCGACAGTTGTCGGTTACATATATTGAGACAATAATAAATATATGCTAATTAATTAATTAAATGCTCGTGTGTGCCGCGCATACATAGAGCCCATCACAAGCTAAAATACTATCACTAATATTTTGCACCATTGTGTTATGAAATCACACCAGATTAGAGATGCTCAAACGGTCAGTCCGATTCAGGATCAGATCTAATAATAAAAGCCGAATGAATAAAAATTTATTTATTTTTAGACCGAATTATATTAATTGTATTGGTATGATTGAAGTGAAGACTGATCAAATCTGTCGATCCGACCGAATTTCTTTTGCTTTTTTTATATTTTATTCCTAAATCCTAATAAATTGATTTTTACTCAAAATTCAATTTATTTTAGACGATTAACCATTTAAAAATTTATTTTTGACATTTAGGATTTAGCAATTTAGGAATATTAGATGTATTTTTAATTATTACTAATATTAATATATTATATATATTAAAATTTTAAATAATTATAATTAGTTCGGTAGGTCCGGTCCGACCGAATAAATATTATTCAAGACCAGACTGGCCGATTAAAAAAAATTTGGTCCTCCAAAATTAAGACCGAACCGACCGAACTATATATAAAAATCAACTGAAATCAACAAAAATCGTCTGGTCCATTCGGTTGATCCGATTTTTGCACAACCCTTCACCAAACTGTTGAATTTTAGCATAAAAAAATATTTCAACTTCAAGAATTTACACTAAATATTATAATTAAAAATAATATTTTCTAAAATACTTTATTTTATTTTATGATTTTAGTTATCAACATGCTTACATGCACACTAAATAACAATCACATATTATACATAAATCTGTTATTAATATATATATATATATATATTATTGATTTCATAATGAAATTTATAATAAAATACAATAAAGTTCAATTATAACATCATACGTCTACTACAATTAATTAATTAAGATAAATAACTACAATTTATTATTTAATAATTACTTTCAATAATATAAAATTTAAAAAATATATGACACTCATCTACACCATATTTACTATTTAGACATTTAGTACACCATTTTATACAAAAACAACACCAAATTTAGTGTTTAAATTAACAACTAATATTTGACACTATGCGAGCACGTATTTCAATTTATAAATTATAGTTTTAAATTGTTGTTATTATTACTTAAGATGAAAAAATAGTATTTAAATAAAAAGAGTTATTATGAAAAAAATACATGAATTTTGACACAATTTGCTATTTTCGACACCAACTTTCAAAAATTTTATAATTACAACACAATTTTGTAAGTTATTACAAAATCAACACAAGTTTACTATAAAATGAAAATTAAACATAATATTTTATATTGATCTTTATTATATTCATGAAAATAAATTCATTATTATGATACATACATACATACGTACAAGTTTAATTTGTAATATTTCATTTATATACCAATTTTTTGTTCATCAAATTTTTAAAATTGTGTCTAAATATTAATTTTTTTTTATCAGAATTCATGTATTTTTCATAATCAGTCCAATAAAAAATTGGGGGAAAAAAACTTTTAAGACATTATCATGTGCAATTGGAGTTGCTCTTGGAAAAGAAAGTAAGAAAAAACCAACAAAAATTACACCAACCCCCAACACTTTTCGTTGGAGAAAAAAAAAAGGAAAAAAAGTTATTCCCAACAACCAAAGGTCAAAATGGTCATTTAAACTTCCCCCGCATCCTCCTTAAATGTAACCTCAACCTCCCACTCACTCCGTCTTTCTCTCTCTCTCTCTCTCTCTCTTCTCTCACTCACTCACACACGTACTCTACCGCGAAATGGATCCAGTTACCCAGTGGGGCAACACCCCGCTCGCCGCCGTGGACCCCGAAATCCACGACCTAATCGAGAAGGAGAAGCGGCGGCAATGCCGCGGCATCGAGCTGATCGCCTCAGAGAATTTCACCTCCTTTGCCGTGATCGAGGCCCTCGGCAGCGCCCTCACTAACAAGTACTCCGAGGGAATGCCGGGAAACCGATACTACGGCGGTAATGAGTTCATCGACGAGATCGAGAACCTCACGCGCTCACGCGCCCTCCAGGCTTACCACCTCGATCCCACCAAATGGGGCGTCAATGTCCAGCCCTACAGCGGCTCTCCGGCCAACTTCGCCGCCTACACCGCCGTGCTCAACCCCCACGACCGCATCATGGGCCTCGACCTGCCCTCCGGTGGCCACCTCACCCACGGCTACTACACCTCCGGCGGGAAGAAGATCAGCGCCACCTCGATTTACTTCGAGAGTTTGCCCTACAAGGTCGATTCGAAGACGGGCTACATCGATTACGATCGCCTCGAGGAGAAGGCGTTGGATTTCAGGCCCAGATTGATTATCTGTGGCGGGAGTGCGTATCCGAGGGATTGGGATTACAAGAGATTTAAGGAAATTGCGGATAAGGTTGGGGCGCTCTTGCTCTGCGACATGGCGCATATTAGTGGACTTGTTGCTGCTCAGGTATGAGTGGATTGCATGGATTTAATCTTGCCAATTATGGAAAATGGGTTTGGTTTTGTTTGCTTTCTCTAGTAATTTTTTATTTGTTTGGATGTTATCTAAGTGTGATCTGGGCATTATGATTGACTATATTTTATCACTTTAATGTATGTGTGATTCGAATAGCACGAATATTTGGTGGATTATTGATATTGAATCTTTGGATTACTGATTTGTTTGTATTCAAATTGTAAGTTAATTCTTGATTTTCAATACATTATAGTATCATTTGTTTTGTGATTTGTCATTATTTTTCAAGTTTACGTCAATTGTTGGTATATGCATTTTGCTTGTTTAGCTTGGCCAAACTCCATTGGATTAGAGTTTCCTTTTAAAGCTCAGAACTTGCCAATGGTTTATGTATATCCGGATTGGTTATCAAATCTTGAATTACTTTATGCATGTCTTGTTCCTTACGAAATAAATTGAGTTTGGAATTCTATGTAGTTGTCATCTAGATGTGAATGCTAAAAAAAACTTCAATGTGCAATAAATGTTGCAACTTGGTGCTTCAATCTGGAAATCATAATTATGGTTAAATGGTTGTAGGAAGCGGCTGATCCTTTCGAGTACTGTGACTTGGTCACAACTACCACTCACAAGAGCTTGAGGGGTCCTAGAGCTGGCATGATCTTCTACAGGAAGGGTCCCAAGCCACCCAAGAAGGGCCAGCCAGAAGATGCCGTATATGATTTTGAGGACAAGATAAATTTTGCCGTGTTTCCCTCTCTGCAGGGAGGTCCGCACAATCATCAAATTGGTGCTCTTGCTGTGGCCTTGAAACAGGCGATGTCTCCCGGGTTCAAGGCATATGCAAAGCAAGTTAAGGCCAATGCAGTTGCCCTCGGTAACTATCTTATGAGCAAAGGATACAATCTTGTCACCAGTGGAACTGAGAACCACTTGGTTCTATGGGATCTTCGCCCTCTTGGATTGACAGGTAACAGCTAAAATTTTGATTATGTTCAGAAAAGATTCAGTGATCCATAATTTCCATTTTATACACCACTCTCATGTGCTGTGGTTTGTTCAGGGAACAAGGTTGAAAAACTCTGCGACCTGTGCAACATTACCGTTAACAAGAATGCCGTGTTTGGTGACAGCAGTGCATTAGCCCCTGGTGGGGTTCGCATCGGTGAGCTATCATTATATCTTGTTGTTGGTAACTCTGCATAACTTGAAGTATAGAGACTGGTTTCAGTTGTCAATAACTCCAAGAACTCTGGTGGAACTTCCTGTGCAATGTGAATCATGGCTGGGAAATAAATGAGTGTTTATTTACTCAGCATCATTACTATTCTAGCTCTGGTTGAAAGTTAACTCTACTGGATTTAAATTCTTTGAACACTAATGTGCTTTTAGAATCAGAAATTGTTTTAGGTTTTTGTTGAACAAATCAGAGTAATTAGGTTGAGATGGTACCTTCTTCGGGGATACGAGTTACTTGATCAACCTATCACCTTGCCTGAGATTCAGCATATCAGTTCATCCTTTAGATGTTGAATACATTCATAAGTCTCACATTACATGTGGTATTTCAGGTGCTCCGGCCATGACCTCTCGAGGTTTGGTTGAGAAAGACTTCGAGCAGATAGCCGAGTTCCTCCACAGGGCCGTAACCATCACATTGAAGATCCAGAAGGAGCATGGTAAACTGTTGAAGGACTTCAACAAGGGCCTGGTTAACAACAAAGAGATTGAAGAGCTCAAGGCTGACGTTGAAAAATTTTCATCCTCATTTGACATGCCGGGGTTCAAGATGTCTGAGATGAAGTACAAGGACTAAGTCTAAGAATTTATCATCATATTTTCTTATTCAGCTTCTGCAATTGTTTTATTATCAAATTTTGGCTTCAAATTTACCTAATATGTTTTGGGTTAAAAGAATAAGTTCTGTATTCATCAATTGTGTGTTTCAGTTTTATTTTGTCTGTGGAAAGTTGTAGCTGGTGATTAAAGTTCTAATGCTAGCAGTCATTTCTTTATTCTTGGCATTTTCTCAATATATTGGTGGGAGTGTTATTTTTTTAGCCTTGAATGAATCTAATTTGAACAATGGTACTTTCAATTTGGTTAAGATTTTCTTTGCATCAAACCCTCGTATGTAATTGACATATTGCATGAAATCCTTCTATGTTTTTTAAATTGCATGAAATTCTGACTTTTCATTTTTCATTTTTCAAAATTTGTACGGAAATATCTTTATATACTTGTTTTGAGCATTAATAAGAAATAAGGGTATTTTGAACAAAAAAAAATATTAAAAAAGGCAATAACTCCTATCAACTTTGAAATTCAAAATTGGGCCTATCAGGCATATCAGACGGGTCGGATCTCGGGTCAACGCGCGGGTCAACCCTAACCCGACACGCCCCGACCCTAAGAAACAAAAATTGGTAAAATGCAGTATCAATCTTTATACTAAAACGTGTCATTTAAAGGGCAAAAAGTACCAATTGTATCATTAAATAGTAACTGGTCTTCTATTAATTTTTTATGAGTTTGGGGTTCATTTTGTGTTTTTTAGGGTGTTTTTTGGGGGTGTTTTTAGGGATTCATTTTGTGTTTTTTAGGGGTGTTTTTAGGGGTTCATTTTGTGTTTTTTAGAGTTTTTTTGGGAGTTTTTAGGGTTCATTTTGTGTTTTTTAGGTTTTTTTTTTGTTTTTAGGAGTTTATTATGTTTTTAGAGTTTATTTGGGGATGTTTTTAGGGGGTTCATTTTGTGTTTTTTAGGGTTTGTATTTTTTCCAAATATCATTTTCATTTGTTTCGAGAAATTAAATTCATTGTCGAGCGCAATGTACGAGCCCACGCGTTCCGCGATTTACCGAATTAAAAAAAAATCATTCACTTTAATTTGGGAAAAAACACAAAAAAAAATAGAAAAATGAAAAAGGAAATCAGAAAAAAAAAGACTGAAAAAGAAAAAAAACAGAAAAATGAAAAAGAACGAAAAAACAGAATAAAGAAAAACAAAAGAAAAATGAAAAAGAACGAAAACAGAAAAAGAAAGAAAAAAAATAAAAAAATCGGAAAAAAAATCAGAAAAAATCTGAAAAAAGAATATAGCAGGCGCGTGTACCTACGCGCAGAGCGTGGGCGCACGTGTGGTGCACGCGATTGCGGATTTTTTTTTTAAATTGGGCCGGATCGGGTCGGGTCGGGTCAGGTAGGTTTGATGGGCCGGCCCATCAGTCTAGTGTACAGGAGAGTAGCCCTAAAAAAGAGATAATTTGTGCATATCTTTTAAGGGCGTTGCTAAACACAATACCACTTTTTCTTTTAACACTACCCACTAATTTATTTTATTTATGTTTTTACTTTCCATGTTACAAAGTTTTTCATTTTTACCCTCTACCTTAAAAATGAATTTTGACAATATTATTAATTCACAAGAACAAACAAATTAAAAAGGGAAATCAAAATTTCATACGAATAAGAAAGAGAGGCGCACATTTGAAAGGGTTCAAAATTCTTTTTCGAATCAAGATGCAATAATCGAAATCGAAGGATGAAGTGTTCTTCGAAAATAGCATTCTTCTATCCAACCCAAATTGAACTTCATGGAGGTTGTTCGTAAGTTTGATTTTTCGTTTTGATTGTGTGGAAAACAATAGAAAAATGTTGTTATTTTTTATTTTTATTGTTACATGAGATAATGTTTTTCTAAATCTGATGTAGTTTTGTAGTTAAAAATCCCTCAATTTTTCATTCTTCATTCCAATTATCTGATGACTTTTACTTTGTGATAAAATGGTGTTCGTTGTGTTCGTCATTTCTAGAAAATTTGTTGTCAAAGTGGTTTTTGTTGATGGAAGATGCTTAGGTCGAAAATCGTTTTTTCTGATATGCTCTTCTTGTTTTCTGATATGTTCTTCTTGCTTTCTGCAGCTGTTTGACTTCAAAAAATATTTTTTGATATGCTCTGCTTGATATCGAAAATTATTTTATGAAATGCTCTTTTATTTCAAAAATTATGTTCTGATTTGCCTCATTTGATTTCGAAAAATATTTTTGGATATGCTATGTTAGATATCAAAAAATATTTTTCGAATCAGTAAATTTGTTTTTGTTGTCTCCGATAGTAATATACACTCTTTTAGGACAATATTCTCAAAAAAAGCCAACTGCATCAACAAGGAGACAACATGCTGCAGCACAAATCCAAGTTGAATAAGCAACTCCGATTCAAGTTGAACAACATACAACTCGAACAACGATGTTGTTAAGGATAATGATGATGAGATAGTTAGATGTTTTGACGTATCGATTCTAACTATATATTGATCATATCTTAGATATTTTGATGTGTTGTCTGTAATGGTTTGACATCGTGAAGATGTCGAAAAATTATTTTTGATGTTTTAACGTATTGATTCTAACTATATATTGATCAATCTGTTAGATGTTTTTGATGTGTTGTCTGTAATGGAATGTCATCTTGAAGATGTCGGAATTATTTTTTTGATGTTCCTATAATGATTTCAACAATTGTTTTCCGACCTATAGACTAAGATCTCATATATAGTTTTTCGACTTGTTTCTTAAAATTGAACAGAAATAACTCTCTAACCTGAAGTTTAAGATTTAGAAATACTTTTTGACTTGGATAATCTAAACTATGAATCATGCTCACAATATAAAAACACGTCCAAATAAAAAGATCCATACATGAAACACGTAAAATTCGACATCTAAGATGTATTACAATTATTATAGATTGAATGTTTCTCATTCAACAGCACATTCATCGTGGTGATCCTTCCACACATGATATGGGGTAGTGGGTGGTCGGAGTTAAGAATACCTACATAATAAAGAGAATTGTTATGTGTTTCATGTACGGATATTTGAACCTCCCTGGTGAACCTTGAAACATAATTTATGACCTGAACTTGAGATTTCAAAAAATATTTTGACTCATTATGAAGATTTTCAAATATTGTTATTTGAAAAAATCTACTTAGTTCATAAATACATTTTTTATGCATGATTCGTAAGGTCAAAAACATATTTTCGACCCCCTATGACGGGTTTCAAATTGTGTTTTTCAACTTAGGGGGGTGTATTGGATTGAGATTTCGTTGGATTTCGTTGGACTTTTAAAATCCGGGTGTATTCAATCCAGACTTTTAAAAGTCCAACGAAATTCTGGTGTATTCAATCCAGACTTTTAAAACTCCAACGAAATCTTGGTGTATTCAATCCAGACTTTTAAAAGTCCAACGAAATCTTGGTGTATTCAATCCAGACTTTTAAAAGTCCTTTAAAATTCTGCGGTATTCAACACTCCACGGACTTTAAAAAGTCATTGATTTCGTTGGATTTCAGCTGGATTTCACGTTAAAATTACAAAGGATGAAATCCGACCTCTGGACACGAGATTTCGATGGATTTGGAAAACCCGGCGAGCGCTGTGTTCCAGCGGCCGGTGAGGAGTTGAAATCGGGCACCCCAGCCGTCACCCGACCCCAGCGGCCGCTGGTCTTGCCGATGATGGCACTCCAGCCAACGGCCGCTGGCACCCAGCGGCCGCTGGGATCAAGGTCGCTTGATTCTAGCGGCCGCTGAGTTTAATTTTTTTTCGGATACACCGATCGTTGTGTTCCAACGAGCGTTGGCGAGATGGATTTGAAATCCATTGAAATCGTTCAAAATCGTCCGAAATCCATACACGAAATCCGCCAGACTCTGCGTGGAGTTGGGAGACTCTATGTGGAGTCTTGGAGACTCCATGTGGAGTCTATGGATTTATAAAATCCATAAAAATCCATGGACATTTTAAAGTCCAACAAAATCCATCAAAATCCTAATTGAATACACCCCCCTTAGTTGTGACGAACACTACTCTAAAATCGAAAAAACTGCCAAATAATCGGAAAAATATACGGAAAGATGGCTGGTGGATTTTTTTTTTATTTTTTATAATATTTTGTTTCATTTAATTTTTATATTTTGTAGTATGAAAAGTAATTTATGATGTATATGAAAGTAACTTAAAAGGATATTAAGTAACTTTAAAATTTTAATTTTTTTTTTTAATTTGTGGTGCAAAAAGTAAATTTCGTAGTGTAAATAGCCCAATTTCCCTATACATCGATTGTGCACCAGATATAAGATAAGCGGGTATCTTCTGTATCGTCTTAGACCCGACTTAATCCTGCCACAAACCCGACCTAAAAAAATAACACTTCTAATACTAAAAAAATGTCACATTTATTTTACTGGAAATATTGCTAAAAAAATATAAAAGAAAAAAAAACAGTATATTTTTATAACTATTACTATATTTTTTAAATTAAAAATAATAATTATCTATACTAATATAAAAAGTGGCTTATCTTACAATTTTGGGTTTACCTATTATATCCTTATCATATACTATATTTAAGGGCAATAATGTAATACAATATAATATTAATAATATATTTTAATATAAAAATTTTGAGTTTACCTATTATATCCCTATCATATACTATATTTAAGGGCAATAATGTAATACAATATAATTATGAATATTAGTAATTTATTTTAATATAAATTAATATTTGTAATAATTATACTATCATAGATATTTAATAAATTAGGATTCTTATTATGATAAATTCATAAGGGTGTCCATTAATCTTAAACTCTTGCATCCATTGATAAATATTTAACATATGTATATTTTTCTTGAATTAGAGAAAAACGAGAAGATAATGAATAGAATAATGTCTACTATATTTCGCAAAAGAATATAATATTCAAATTGTGTAAATATTCAACTAACAAAATGAATATACTCCACGAAAAATAATATTATATATTCTGCCAACTATGAAAAATATGTTATTACAGTTAAATCAAGCTAATATGTATGATCCAAAAAATTAGTATTATAATATTTAAAGTTATATATTAGCTAATATTGCGCTTGCGTTATTGCTAATATTATTGGGAAGAATATTTTATTAGAAAATTTGGCACATTCTCATAAACATTGTTAATAGTTTACATAGTAGCACCAATGTTTACCTATTAATAAAATATTCTTCCAATGTTTGCATATTATCATTTGCATGTTTACATCATAATGCACTCCTAACATTGTTTCTTATTAAAGAATGGGATTGACGCATTCTCTTAAACATTTTTTTTAACATGTGTTTTATTGTTTGAGTAGTATAATGATATGAATAGTATTTTTATAATGGCACTTGGAGTTTTTAGTCATGAGGAATTTTTTTATATTATTTATTCTAGAATATTTGATTGTCGGTTCAAAATTTCGGCCTAATTGTGAAAAATCTCATATTGTTGTGGGATCGATTTGTAAATGTTTGTTTTAAATTGGAGGAAAATGTTTAATTTGAGTCGAAATTTTATTTTAGGATCAAAGTGAGATTTTGAGTATAGTTGTAAGACCAAATTGGACATTTTTCCTTAAATTAATTGACGTAGTTAATGACGAACATTAAAATAAATACATGAGAAGACGTAGTTAATACATTTGTTCAAGAAGAACTAATACATCAGAATATTGGTTACGTAAAAAGATGAAAATAGACTTGTATTAAGATACATAAGAATTATACAAGAAAAAAATATCTTTATTTCTTCAGGACATTATTGATATCCAGGAACTATAAATCATATTCCAAAATAATTTTACTTTCTCGCCAACTAGGCATGCCCTAAGATAATTATAAAAATAAATTCATATGTCCAAATTTGGCAACTAAGTTTACATTCTAATTGTATTATTTTATACATGGTTTATGAAATTATTAATAGAATCTAACACAATATTGTAATACCCCGTAAATTAATTACTGCTTAATTATAGTTAATTGTTGCAGTTACTATTTAGTATAGTAATTTTCAGTAGATTAGGGTCGTAAGTATCCGTTAATTATTTCAGTTAGAGTTTTAAAATTTTTGGAAGGCCCAGTCCATAATTCTTCTTGAGTCGATTGTGAAAAATCGGCAAAATCAGGTCACGTGTTTTCTTCAGAAATTCGTGGCAATTCTGCCACCTTTCAGTAAATCGGGTATAACTTTTTCGTTAGTAATCGTCTTGAGTCACTGTAAACTTTGTAAAATTCTATACTTCCATGGCTTTCCAATGGTATATGGTACGTTGTCCGTATCTTAGTGAGTCAAAGCAGAAAATTCTATAAAGATGGACGTTGTGCAGAATGTGATTAGTCTATGAGCTTAATGTTGACCTTGTTTCTAGAATTGAGTTGTAATGGATGTTGAGGTATTTTTTATACCTTAAATGATGATGATGTATGTCTTTAGATGTTTAGGACTTAGGGTCGAGATTTACCCTTAAGCTAAGAAAAAATTTAGAACGGATACTAGACCCTAATAGGCTTTCGTTTCGTGTTGAGTCCTGTCAGTTTTAGGATCAATATGCTAAGTATATTTTCATATGTTGAAGGCTGGCATATCCGCAAGGGATAAGACCTATGAAGAACTAGCAGCTGCCATATTAAAACATCGGTGAAAGGTGGGCTTTCTTTTACAACGGACTCTTAGTCCAAATAATTATTTGAGTTTTCACTCACCCGCAGTTATTTATTTTGATGCAAATAAATTATTGTCATGCATAAAATATTTTATTTTGTATGATATTCTTATCTGTGTTTAATTAGCTCGCAAGGGGCTTTCTAACTCTTAAATCGATCAGACCTCGTGCTAACATAACGTGTTAACCGAGGTTAGTGTACACTTAAGTCGGTGATATTAGGAAGAGGGAAAGGCTTTAGCGGAGCTATTCCTGACTAAGACATCGACGATGTTAAGTGTTCGTGGAAAAGGCTTTAGCGGAGCTATTCCTCGACTTTCAGTTCGGATACGGATGATCATACAACAAAAAAGAGCGCTCAAAGACAGAAAGTGATTTAGTAAAACATAGGGCCTTTTCAGATAAAACCCCTGTATGTTTACTCAGATGCATGACAAGAAAACCAGTTTCAGTTCAGTAATTATTTTGGCAATGTGTTCACTGAGTACCCTTGTACTCAGCCCTGCATATTTGTTTTTTAAATGTGCAGGTTGAGCTGGTGTTGAAGGGAGAAGTGCTGAGAATGGAGTTCTTTTTGTACAAGGCTCAGATAGTCTTATATTTTGAATGTCTTTCTTTTGCTTCCGCAACTCAGTTATATAACAAGTCTAACATTAAGCTTTTGATTTTGGACAAGTTCAATAACGCGATAATCAATTAAGTACTATTATTATCCAGTCCTTTGTGAGTACTTGAAATCAGTTCAGAATTAGAGTTCTCAGGCCAAATATCGATCTTGGAATATAGTAGTTCATTTTCTTATTTAATTATTTTCGGTTCGCGCCTTGATCCATTTTTCATTGGGATTGAGTCGTGTCAGTCACACTTCGTATTAATCAGATATTAATGTGGGGTCCTGACAAATATTCTAAACTAAATTTTCGTCTGATATGTAGTTAAAATAGTAGCTTGTAATATGAAGTACTTTATACATGCTTGTGATGGATATGTTGAAAAATATTAAATATGAAACTTAACATGTACATACATTTTATGCATTCTATCTAATCTTAATTGTTGAAAATAATAAAATTTGGTAACATATTCATATTTTATATTTAAGACTCATTTATTCATGTTGTAAAATGTACACCCATTATATATTGCTACATTTAACTTCTTCTAAATTATCTATACTAATATGAAAAGTGGCTTATCTTACAATTTTGGGTTTACCTATTATATCCTTATCATATACTATATTTAAGGGCAATAATATAATACAATATAACTATGAATATTAATAATATATTTTAATATAAAAATTTTGAGTTTAAAGATAAAAATGTATAGATTAATATAAATATCATTCATATTATTATACAACTCAATTTAAAATGTTCTATATATCCTAAACAATATGACCTTTTTTGTATGCTTATGATTTATTAAATTGATATCAACAAATACATTAATATTTAGAGGTATTATTGTTTAGTTGGTTGTCACTATAGAGTAAAAGGTACCATATAAATATATATTCTTGATTTACATACTATATAATGAAATACTCTACCATAAATGCACTAAACCTAATACATACTAATGATAATGACACAAAGGCTGATTGACAAAATAAATAAATTAAAATTACAAATTTGACCAATCAAGACACTGTAAAAAGGTAACTAAGGATATGCCTTCTTTTAAACATAAGTATTTGCCGCTTGGGTGTCCTTGAGGACATGTTTATTATTATATTTAATAATATTACAACTATTAATTTTTTTACTCATTCATCTTTGAGTAATTTTTCTAAATGAAGGATATTTGGGGAAAATGTCCAATTTGGTCATACAACATTATCCAAAATCTTAGTTTGGTACCAAGATAAAATTTCGCTCCAAATCGATCCGTCAAATTTTTAAATGGTATCACGTTAATCCTTCTATTGAAATCTAAACTAATTTTCGTTAACGTCTGCCACTAAAGTCGTTAATTTAAGAGAAAATTTCCAATTTTAAACTAAATTTTCCCCTAATATGTGATTAAAAATAGTAGAAAATAGTAGTTTGTAATGTGAATTATTGTATACATGCTTGTGATACATATGTTGAAAAACATTAAATATGTAACTTAATGTATGTATACATTTTGTGTTCTTTCTAATGTTAATTATTGAAAATAATAAAGTTTAGTGATATATTCATATTTTATATTTAAGACTTGTTTATTCATGTTGTAAAATGTACACGCATTATATATATATATATATATATATATATATATTGCTACATTTAACTTCTTCTATATTATAATGATAAAAATGTATCATTATAAAATTTCAGTCCAAATTGATCTCTCAACGTTTTAAAAGGTATCGTGTTAGTCCCTAAATTAACTTTCGTTAATTCTGTCACTAATGCCGTTAATTTAAGGGGAAAATTTTAGTTTAGAATATTGTGTTAGGTTCTATTAATAATTTCATAAACCATGTATAAAAGAATACAATTTGAATGTAGACATACTTACCAAATTTGGGCATATGATTGTTCATTTCATAAATAACTTTAGAACATGTTTGGTTGGCAAGAAACTAAAATTGTTTGGGAATATGATTTTCAAGAAAAACGAATATTATAACAGATTCTTTATCCTGTATTTGGAATATAACAGATAAATTGTGAGGATTCTCATTTCAGTATTTCACTCAAATTAAAAAAATAGGAAACGAGATACCTAATACATCTATTATCAATTTAGTATCACCAATATTTTTTTAATTTTTAAGATATGAACAACATAATTTATAATTCTACAAATATAATTACATTATATATATATATATATATATATATTTCTTTCACCAAAGTAATTCAAATACAAAATGCTATTTAAATATAAATCAAAATAAATTATATGAGTATCAACATAATAAATAATCAAGATCATAATTTCATTAATTTAGATTAATATAAAAATATTATTGTTGATTCTACAACCAAGTCACTCATTGTCTTAGGACCATTATTTCCCTACCATCAATTGTATGAAATGGTTGCTAAAATGATAAATTTTAGTTGGAATCTCATCAACAAAAAATAACCATTTTTTTTAGAAAAATAAAAATATATTTTTCATTTTTTATGTCGAAAGCATCAATTTTAAATAAAAAAATAATCCGTAAAAATTAAAATAATAGTAATCCACAAAATGTAAAATTTAAAACTTTTCCATATTGTTTTGTTAAAATATTATAAATCCAAAATTTAACAATAATATAGAAGAAAAAAATATGAATAATGAAGAAATCGAAAAATGAAATGGTCATGCACAAGATTCCCAAACTAAAGTTATCAAAATACATACCTAAATTATTACTTTCCCAAAGTTCATCAAATTGAATCAAACACACAAATTTAAATATAATAAATCAAATTACTTTCTTAGGCCAAATTCCATGTCAACCAAACAGTTTCTTATTGAATTTTTAAATTATTTGACATTCGTAAAAAATATTAATAGTTGTAATATTATTAAATATTTAGATCACTTGTTCCCGAGGATGAAGCTTAAATCTTAGAGTCCATGTGTATCAGAAGACATCTTTTAGTTAGCTTTCTACAATTGCTTTGTATCATTCCCATTTAGTGCGTATTAGGTATAGTGCATTTATGGTAGAGTATTTCATTATAATTATATAATCATCATTAAAAATGATCATTAGAAAGTTATGAAAATTTTATTTATTTTACAAGAGTCTAATATTAATTTTATAATGACATATACATAGCTATCCAAATAAAAAGTAGATATTTATTGAAATTTTTACAAGATAAATATAAAACAAATTAAAAGTGTCATTTACATTCAAATACTTTAGTTATTCATTGTTTTTATACACATAAAATAATTACATTTAAGAGAAACTTTATAACATTTCATTAAGATATTATTGAAAATAATAAACATTATGACAAAAATGAAATGTAAATGCACTTATTAAGGTTTATTTGATAAAAACATAATATTTATTTATGCAAATGGCTATCGTATTTCAATTTCAATTGTTATAATAAAAAAAATATATATACTATTTGAAATTGTTAAAACAAGATCCTTGTCCAATCATTATATTTTTTTATTTTATATAATTTTGAAGTTTTTTTCTCTTTTTATGCAAATTTAAATTCTACTTCACATATGATGAGGGGCACACTTCTGTGAGACCGTCTAACGGATCCCCTTACGTTAGACGGATATTATTTGACCCACAAAGTGGTCCCCCTCCTTTTTTCTTTTCTTTTGATTTTTTTAATATCCCCCCTTCCCTCTTTTCTTTAATATTCAATTTTTTATTTTTTTTTTCTTTTTTCGGCAGTTTTCTGCCCATCCCCCACCCACCCTCTTTCTAACACAAACTGACGCACGGTTTTTTTTTTTTCTTCAACAAAAACTGCCCCCATCCCACACCCACCCCCTCTTTTTTTTTTCATGAAACGTGAATTTTTATATAAATTATATTGATGCAGAATATGTAGCATTAAGCTACGGACAATAGAAGGTTGCTGCATAACAGCTTTCTCTCTCCAAAATGCATATATATTGTTTCCAAGAGAATTCTAACACAAAACTGGCGCACGACTCAACACTTTTTTTTCGACTCTAATTCACGCTTCACTACGAAGAGTTAGAAGTTGTGTGTTTTTTTTTTTGTAATGATTTTATTAATGATATTTCATCCATAATTAATGATACTTCACATCAATGTTAATGATACTTCACTAGATAAAAGTTATATTTTCATTAAAATGAAAATTACCGATGATTAAGCATTAATTATTAAATTAATAACAAAGAAGTATCATTAATTATGAAGTAAGTATCACTAGTAATAAAAAATGAAGCATCACTAATATAATGAGTAGTTACTACTCACTATCATGTTCAATTTTTGAATTGCAACATTTTCTTTTATATAACTAATGATTCATTTTTTGAATTGCAATATGTTTGTACTGATATTTTTCTTTCTAATTAGTGATACTTTCTTCTACAATTAGTGATACTTTTCTTTTGCAATTAGTGATACTTTTCTTCTAATTAGTGATACTTTCTTCTGCAATTAGTGATACTTTTCTTCTAATTAGTGATACTTTTCTTTCTAATTAATGATACTTTCTTTTGCAATTAGTGATATTTTTCTTTCTAATTAGTGATACTTTCTTCTGCAATTAGTGATACTTTTCTTTCTAATTAGTGATCTTTCTTCTGCAATTAGTGATATTTTTCTTTCTAATTAGTGATACTTTCTTGTGTAATTAATGATACTTTTCTTTCTAATTAGTGATACTTTCTTCTGCAATTAGTGATACTTTTCTTCAATTAGTGATACTTTATTCTGCAATTAGTGATACTTTTTTCCATAGTGATGAGAATCCACTTCACCTCATAAATAATGATACTCATATGTGAGTTAATAATATTTCACCTCATAAATAATGATACTTTGGTTAATGATATACTCTACTCATAGTTAATGATATTTTACCTTATAATTAATGATATTTTTTTTGGCTCAATAATTAGTCAACCACCAGAAAAAAGAATATATATTTTTTTAAAAATAAATGTATACCCTGAGAAGAATATATTATAATTATTTAAAAAAAGGAAAAAAAGAAAAAGAAACAAAAAAAACGAGAAGAAAGAAAGAAAAAAAAAGGAAGAAAGAAGAAAAAAAAGAAGAAAGAAGAAAAATAAGGAAACGAAAAGAAAAAAGAGAAGAAAGAAAGAAAAAAAAAAACAAAATCTGCACAGGAAATGGAATTTGAGTATTAGATTTTTCCTACAATTTTAGTAGAAGAAAGAAGAAAACGTGTTAGTATTTTAAAAATAAATGTATACCCTAAAATTGAATTGAATTAATTTTTTTTTTTAAATTCATTTTATTTTTAGGTTATATTTTTTATTTCAAAAAAAATAAATTTTGAAATAAATATATAACCTAAAATTAAATTGAATTAATTTATTATTTTTATTCGATGTCTCGCACGACGCTAACGCGTGAACTTATGAAACGAAGAAAAATGAGACGAAAGAAAGAAAAAAAGAATAAAGAAGAAAAAGGAGTGGAGTGGGTTGGAGGAGTGGGCTGTTGGCCCAACAGCCACCAAAAACAGAAAAAAAAATAATAAAAAAAATCTGTTGGATGGGTTTTGGGATGGGTTGGGTATTATTTAACTCGTTTAACGTAAGAGACCCGTTAGACGGTCTCATACAAGTTTTTGTCATATGATGAATTTGAACTTCAAAAGATACATACAATACTCAACATGATATTTAACACAATGACGTATTACTTATCATTCATTCTTATATAAAATAATTTATTTAAATATCATCATCATGATCATCATCATCATCATCATCATCTATTCAATAAATATTTTCTAATTACAATAAATTTTATAATTTTTAATTTTATCCTTTTTCAAAAGTTTTAATCATACATAATAGAATGATTTTTTATTAAAATCATACAAATTACGTGCGTGCACGTTATCTTTGCTAGTAATATTAAAAAGTATCATGTTCTATGCGCACTTTGGTGTATATAATGTGTGTACAAGAGCCACAAGACCTTCTGTTTTTAAAAATACAAGCGGGTTAGGTGTAATCTTAAAAATACCCTTATTTTTTAGCAAATTTTAAACACCGAAAAAAAAAGAGTAAAGTAAGGTGAATGTACACTCTACGTGTAAACATGGCGTTTGCTCAAATGAATGAAGTGAATGTACACTCTACGTGTAACCATAGAAATGTAACCAATCAAAAATTTGACCGGTTTTGAAAAATAGACCGGCCGGTCAGATTGTTTTAACTTTGAATTGGTGATGTGATCTGTCCAATTATATTTGTATTGAAGTTGAGTAAGGATGAAAATTTGGTCATTAATGTTGCTATTGTTTTTTTTTTTTTTTTTGGAAAATTTGGAAGGGGAGGAATTCTAAACTTTGGGATAATGCTTGTAGCGATGTTTAAACTTTAAAGAGCTATTTGAAAGGTGTTATTTCAAAACTGGAATAGGTAACAGAAAATGATAGATCGCTACGACGTGGTGAAGATTTTCACCGTCTTAAAAACGATTTTGGCAAGTTCGAGGTGTAAACCTTTCGTCGCTGATTGTTTCCAAGATTAACACAACATTCAAGTATTAAGCACACTCTCAATAAACGAATTGGAATTCACTCGAACTGTTGCTCTGGACTAGAGAGAAAAATAAGGAAGATGAGGTTAGGAATCTTTCGACTATCTATTCTATGATACAATCCCAAAATATTAATAGAAGAGCCAAACAAAAACAAACGGACCAAATCCCACAAACCCACGAAAAAGAGTTTGCATGAAGCTCCTTTTGGAATTAAATTCCTTGGGTTCCTCTTTCTGTGAATTCCTCAACTTCCTAGATGGTTTCTTTCTTCTTTTTCTTCTATTACAGATAATGGACAAGCTAGTTGAATCATATCGATCGATCATAAATAAAAAGATCAAAATTCATATCAGACTTTGAAAACTTAAATTTATGAAATCAGACCCGTCAGACGGGGCGGGTCGCGCAGGTCAACCCTAACCCGATCCGTTCCGCCCAAAAAAAATCGTCAGAAATAGTATCATTCTGAACACTAAATAGTATCATTTCGAAGTACAAAAAGTATCATTCCGAAGTACAAAAAGTATTGGGCCTGCAACTTGTCCTATACGAATTTCTTTAATTCAAATTATGATTTATTTCATCTCAATTAATGTTTAGAGCTTAGGGGTTTGGGGTTTGGGGTTTAGTGTTTTTAGGGTTTTTTTAGGCGGGGAGTTTAGGGTTTAGTATTTTTTGGGGGTAGTTTTTAGGGGTTTATTTTGTGTTTTTTAGGGATTTTTCTTGTGTTTTTAGGGTTTTTTTTTGTGTTTTTAGGGGTTTATTTTGTGTTTTTAGGGGAGTTTTTAGGGGTTTATTTTGTGCTTTTAAAGGTTTATTAATTTCATTTTAAGATATAAAGTCATATTGATTTCAAATAAATTAAATCAATTATATTCATTTGAATTTTAGGATTCGATAACTTTATTTTAGGATATAAAATTTTGGTAAGAAAACAAAAAGAAAAATAGAAACACTACAAAAAAATCGCCGATTTGCGACGGAATTATCCGTCGTTAATCCGTTATTTTCCGTCGTTATTTATAACTACTGACGGATTAACGACGGATCGTGGTCGTCGTTATATCTTTAGTCGACAAACCAACTTTACGACGGAAAAAGTCAGTCGTTGAACTTAACGATGGCCATAACGATGGATTATGGCCGTCGTTAAGTCTTGTGTCGTCTACAGTCGTTAATATTAAAAAATAAAAAAATAAAATTATTAAAAATTATTAACGACGGATTATGTTCCGTCGTTAATAATTAAAAATAAATAAAAATAAAATTAAAAAAATATAACGACGGAACTTGTCCGTCGTTAAAAATTAAAAATAAATTAAAAAATCGGTTTAATTTTATTTTTTTATTTATTTTTATTTTTTTAATTTTGATTATTGTTTGTAAATAAATTATGGAAGAACTTTAATAAACACGTAAAATAATATATATAAATCTCCAATAAAATATATAAAATGTCATAAAATATAATAAAGAGTGAATAAAATACAAATAATAATAGTAATGTCGAGATCAAGATGGAGGAGGGCCCCTAAACTGCGCCCGCATCAGCTCGAACATCTCGACATGCTGACGTAGCATCTCCTCCTGCTGATCGAGCTTCTCCTACTGGGCTTGGAGAAGCGCTGTCTGTGCGTCCATCTGCTGGCGAAGAGCCGCCTGCTGAGCCTCCATCTGCTCCTGGAGAGCCCTGATGGCAGCCTGAGTGTCAGGCTGTGGAGGAGCTGCAGATGAGACGCTAGGAGTTGAATAATTCCGTGATCGACTGCCGAACCCAAACACTCGATTCTTCTTCGAGTGTCGGAGGGCAGCATCGACATATACAGCGCTCATGTCCACTGGTGGTGGCGCCTCATCTGTGCCAGGAGTCGGCTGGCTTAACTCCTCAACCCGAGCCAATACATCAGCCTATTCATAAAATCAAATAAGAATGATTAAATATTTAATTTCTATGTTATTAATCAATTTATAAATATTGATAAATTAACTTACAGCTATACGAACAGACTTCCAATCTGTGTGGGATCCATCAGGATTGTCGTGCAGCCTCCTGAATGTCTCCCACGCCACGTCATTGGGCTGCACACCCTTCTCCATAGCCTATTGGATAGACATGTTAGCACACACATATTAAAAAATAAATAAATAAACAATTTAATTGCATACCAAAGCCGCAGCATGTGCAACTGCACTCCGAGAGCCTCCTCGATGCTTCACAATGTCTGTGCCAGGACCATCAGGCTCACTCAGACGATTCTTCGATGCGATGGCCGACTTCTTCTTGAAGGCATCACTGTCCCAATGCGCCTTGAAGTCATCCCACATCTTAGGAGGCATGAATGGAGGGCAGCCCTTAGTCCTATCCTTCTTGAAGTAATGGACCATGTCCTTGTATCTCTGAGGAGCCCTGATCTCCCATGCTGCCCAAATGCCATCCTCCAAAGTGGGATCCCAAAACCACTACTTCTGCAACATATTGAAAACATATGAAAATACTAAACTTATATAACATTTTAAAATAAAATATATAATAATAAGATACTCAAAACTCCTCCCTATATGTCTGCCTCCTCTCAGGGGGCACCATCTTCCAGGTGTAGCCTCCCGAATGCAAATACTTCTTGAAGCTGGATATGATGGTGGCTGAGGTGAGATAACTCGGCATCAACTCGTTTCTAAATGTACAAAATAATAAAAATATTAGCATATATTAGAATAATATAAATAATAATCTGTAAAAAAATATTCCACTATCTAAAGAAATATACCTATCCTGAAGCCAACAACGACGACGACCCTGCGCATCAACATCGGGCAGTGACGATCCGGACAGTGAGATATCGCCAACTGGACCGCTCAGGCCCACAGAGGACGATGATGAACCTCCAGCTGAAGTACTACCGCCTCCCTGCATCTGCAAAATCATATCGACATTAGTTTATGAAGTTAGCAAATTTCAACGGTACTAAGTACTTGAATAATAAAACATATATCAAATAAGAAACAAACATTAATTTACAAAACCAACCACACTAATCATCTATTTCATCATCCTCACTGATACTGTCATCTGATTATCGTTCAATTAAATATAAAATAATTCATTAAAAAAATAGCGCTGAATTTTTAAAAAAATTTGGCAGCACCTATATGAATTTCCTAGTCCCAAGTTCTCGACTCTACGCTAATTGATCTATGTTCTTCTAATAGATTCAAAACAGCAATACCAACAATAACCATCAATTCAATAAAGAGGGATCCAGGGGTCCTCATCCCAAATAAAAACCAACAATTCAATAAAGAGGGATCCAGGGGCCTTCATCCCAAACAAAAACCAACAATTCAATAAAAAGGGATCCAGGAGCCCTCATCCCAGTTAACATAATTGACATACTCAGCATAATAAATTCATACATAACATACTTAGCCTAAATTGCCCAAATAAATTTAACATAATTAATTAACATCTAAATGCATAAATAACATACTTAGCATGATAATTGCCTAAATAACAAACTTAATTAGCCTAAATTTGTCAAATAAATTTAACATAATTAAATGACATATAATTGCATAAAAAACATACTTAGCATAAATTGACAAAATAAATTGATCTATGTTTTTCTATTTTTTAAATTGACAAAATAAATTGACATAAATTGACAAAATAAATTGACAACATTAATCTAACCTAACCTAAATAAACACATAATTAGTCCAAATTAATTATCAAAAAAATCTAATCTAACCTAAACTAACAATTAACAATCAATCAAAAAAATCAAAACACCAAAAATCACACACACACAAATCTGAAATATATATATATACAGACAGAGAGAGAGAGGGCCGCACCAGGCGCTGCCGCTGCTCGCCGCCGGTAGAGTTGAGAGAGAGGGAGAGGGAAAATCAAACTTGTGTGTGTGTGTGTGTGTGTGTGTGTGTGTGTGTGTGTGTGTGTGTGTGTGTGTACAGACAGACAGAGAGGGATGGATGGGTCAGGGGTGGGTTCTGCTCGTCGCCGCCTCCGTGTTCACCGTCACCGGGATGGATGGGTCAGGGGGTGGGGTGGTCTCGATCGGGAATTAGGGCTGCGAAAATGAACATTCCTCGCCCAGATTCAATCTAATTAATCGATTATTAACGACGGATTTGCGATGGCATATATCCGTCGTTAATAATAAAAAATAAATAAAAATAAAAATCTGAAAACTTAACGACGGAATCTGTCCGTCGTTAAATATTAAAATTAAAAGAAAAATATTAAACAAATATAACGACGGATATAATCCGTCGTTAATATTAAAAAATAAATAAAAAATAAAAATCTGTAAATGTAACGACGGAATATGTCCGTCGTTAAATATTAAAATTAAAAGAAAAATATTTAAAAAAATATAACGACGGATTATATCCGTTATAATCCGTCGTTAATATTAAAAAGTAAATAAAAAATAAAAATCTGAAAATGTAACGACGGAAACGTTCCGTCATTACTGATAACGACAATAATTCCGTCATAAATCCGTCGTTAACTGACGACGGTAACGTTCCGTCGTTATCCCGTCGCTAAATGACGACCCGAATTATGTCCGTCGGAAATTCCGTCGGTAAAATGCAAAATTCTTGTAGTGAAAATTGAAAAAAAAAATTAAAAAATCAGTCCAGAAAAAAATTAAAAAAAATTGACGGGCGCGTCTGCATAAGTTGCATGGGAGAGTGCCCCAAATAAAAATTGTGTCTCGCCAATGTGTACTAGGACATGACTATGGCTTAAAATTTATAAACAACAAAAAAATATGCATTTTAAAACTCAAATCAATGTTTATTTTGTTATTTGATTTTTCAAAAATCAAACAACTTTTTAGATATAGTAGTAAATTGGTACTGATTATGCAATTTATGGAGTTTTTAAAATTTTGTACAAACTTTTTTAGGCATCGTCTCATGCATTAGACACTCTCTTAGGAGACCGTCTCAAATATGTTTTTTCTGTCTCGAATGCATAAAATGATGGTATCTATACATATACTAAGGTAAAATAGTATGATAGGCAATAATTCTGATATGAAACGTTATCTATCACATAATTTACCAATTGTATTTTAGACAGTAGTTTTGAGTTAATAGTCGACAGTAGTGATATTTATTATTGTATTTATTTATTTTTTTTGTATTTTCCACGACGGTTTAGATTACAACCTTGTATTTTAACAAATTTTTGCAATCTTATTTATTATTTTATTTTTTTTATGCCTAGGTGTAGGATTTGTGTTACTCTATATATATTTGTCACCTAAAAAAATAATTTTCATTTGTGTTGCATAATAATAATAATAATAATAATAATAATAATAATAATAATAATAATAATAATAATATACAAGTGTAACATAGTTTGAAATAATTTATTATTTTCTATTTCAATTTCATAATTTAAAATAATTAAATAATTATATTTTTTATACATGTCATATATTCAAAGAAATCAAATGTTCTTTAATAATGGACAATTATACATTGGTATTTATAAAATCATGTGGTTTGAAATATTCCAATTCATCTTTCTAATATGAATTTTCATTTAGTTTCTAAAATTTAGTTTTCTTTTTGTTTGTCGTAACTACACAAAATTAATCTTCTTAACTAATTAATTAACGCGTGTGCATATCATTTTATTAATTTAAAAAAATTGAACACAACATATAGAATTCAAAAATAATCATAATATTGCATATCTAAAAAAATAATAATTATTGTGCATCACACAGGAAAAATACTAGTTTATAAATAAAAACTAAAGTGTTAAAACGACACTTAGTTTGAAACATAGAGAGTATGTTCAAAAATATTAGTCCAATGTCATAATTATAAATCTTTGCTCATTCAATAAAATAAAGTCTTATAAATTCACTGAGGAGTACTTGTGTACATAAGGTGCAAATAGCACCTTATTTCAAACAGCGCGTGGGCGTCACGCACCCGTCTATGTTTTTTTTTTGGCGATTTTTTATTTTTATTTTTATTTTTGATTTTCTGTGTTTTCTTTTTATTTTTCTCCTAAAAAATTTATACCCTAAAATAAAATTAGTCAACTCTAAAATTAAAATGAATTGATATAATTTGTTTGGAATAAATATAAATTTATACCCTAAAATGAAATTAATAAACCCTAAAAAAGCACAAAATAAACCCCTACCCCCCAAAAAAAACCCTAAAAAACACAAAATAAACCCCCCTGAAAACACCCCAAAAACTCTAAAAACACAAACTAAATCCCTAAAAACACCCCTCAAAACCCCTAAAAAAATAAAAAAAAAACCCTAAAAATCATAAAAAAAACATAAAATAAACCCCTGAAAAACCATGAATTCCTAAACTCTAAACATTAATTGGAATGAAAAAAATCACAATTTGAATTAAATAAACTAGTGTAAGATAAGTAGCAAGCGCCTTACTTTTTAATAATACAGATGATACTTTTCGAATTTTGAATGGTACTTTTTAGTGTTACTGTTGATACTAATTTTATCGGGAGACTTTTTTTTTTTACCCGCGAATTTGATCCGCCCTGCTGAAATAAGATTTATATGCACTTTGTGCATGCAAGTATTTGTCTTTCACTATTTATTTATTTTTTAGAGGAATTATAATTTCGTTTTTACTGGACAACACAACATTAGTGCCCTGCGACATATAAAAATAAAATTAATGCAATATAATGCAACTTCAAACATTAAAAAAATGACAAATTTTAAATCTTTTTACAAGCTATAAATTTCAAAATCCTACAAGATACATATTTTAAATTGAGATGCTGCTACACATCCACGAGCATTAAGACATTTTTTCGTTGCTTCTAGAGATTATTTAATATTTATACTGTTTTGAAAGTATAGGAAGACATTTATAAAGTTGTGAATTTGTCGTATTAGAACTAAACCCGAAGGTAATTTTTTGTCATTAGCCCTTAAAACAATGAATTTATCCTATAAAGAGGGCCACCTACTAGAGTGCCCAAATATAGATTGGAGGATTGTTATTTGCACTATGAATATTATTTTTTGCACTTTGTCTTATTTATATATTTCATTTTTTACTTTTTTCACAGCATTATATTACTTATTTATCTCTCATTAAAAAATTAATTTAATTTCATAAAAAAAAAATCCTTCATCCCCAAATTTGTCACCTCTGCCCTCCTCTCTACCATTGCTGTCAACCACCAACCTCCTCTCTCCCTCTGCCTCCCACCTTCCCCTCCATCACCCAACAGCCACCAATTTTCTCTCCTTCCATCGGTAAAAGGTCGAGCCTTGTTTCACTCCCACTGCCAGCCACCACCACAACCCACCCTCCCATTTCCTGCAAATATAGAAAACTAGTTCAATTCTTCTTCAACCATCGGCTACTTGGCAAATTTGTTCGAACTTTTATTTTCGAAAATTTTGCAAGGAGTTCGAAAACTAATTTTCAAACAAATTAAGGACATTCAAAACTTTTTTTCTGAATCTATTGTTCGAATATTGTTGTAGAAGTTCGGCAATTGTTTTTCGATGTACAATGGTGGTTCGAAAAATTATTTTCAAATTTGTGGCCACCCTTCAAAATATTCAGTTCGAACCACCCCTCGAGATCTGAACTTGAAGGAAGAGAGAGGCATTCATCTCATCCCTAGCGGTGTCGCTATCATTGCAATAACAACCATGGCTTCATCTTCTTCTCCAATTTGTCATTCATCTTCTTGACCACTAGGATTGGGGGGAAAAAATGGAGCTATGGCTCCAAGTCTCAAGGGGTGGGGGTTTAGGAAGGAGGGCGATGTCAGCAAATAAAGTTTTGGATGCCATTCTTGCCAGCGAGTCAGCAGAGAAGAACAAGAGAATCAAGGGAGGGTTTTTTTTTTCTTTCTTTCTTTTTAAAATTTAATTTATTTATTAATTATTTTGATTCTTTATTTAATAAGAATATTTAAGTGATTTTCTTATTAATTATTTTTAAATTAATTCATTTTGTGGGGCAAATAATATTTTTTGTAGTGCAAATGGTTACTCCCTATAAATGGTCACAAAAAAATTTACTTTCCTTCTTTAGGAGTACAACTATGACCTCTCTAGAGTCCATCTGGCTTAAGCATTAATCCTTACATGGAAGTTAATAATAAAGGAAAAAAAATACAAATTTAAGGGTAACAAAGGACCCTACGATAGTTTAAATAAAATTTTGAGAGAAGCAAGCACTAAGCGAAAAAATTTATGGCTTAAATCAAGCAGTCAAAGTTACACATGCAGCATCTACCCAAAACATCGAAATATTTTAAATTTGCGACAATAATATACAAAACACATTACAATGAAAACCTAAGCAATTGCAATAAATTGAAGGAAGCAGCGTGCTAATTTACTCAGATGAACATGGTCATTCAAATATTTCTTGGGCTTCAATTATGCTATGCTGACTGCAAGGGAAGATAACATGGAAAATTAGTTGCAAGCAACACAAATTTACTAAGGCCAAAAAAAGGTGAGCTAGGCTTACTAGTCATCCTTAGTAATGCGGTAGTATTTTTCAGCATGCTGCCGTTGGCCGATAAGTTGAGCGAACCGCTCGTCGTGAGTTATGACAATAAGCTGAAAATTCTCTTGGCCTTTCCGATCCTCCATTATTCTGATTATATTACAGGAAAAAGACGATGAAAATACAAGACGAATCTGCTAATGATCTCCTAATGAATAGCAAGTTTTACATACCTAAGCAGAGCTGCAGCTAGACTCTCAGAATTAGGCCCATCCAAGTTTGTAGTTGGTTCATCGAGTGCAAGTATTCCGCAATTAAGGCAAAACGTTTCAGCTAAAGCTAATCTTATGATAAGTGAAGCAAGGACCTGAAACAGACAACAGAACACATTGACCGGAAAAGGAGGCAATGAGATGAAATCATCCAAAGTTCGCCGTAGTCATGCCAATCCGAGGATTTACCTTCTGACCAGCACTACACCTTCCTCTCATTTCTAGTTCTGCATCACCAGTTTGCATTACCACCTGCAATTTGACAAGAGCAATAGTTCAATAAGCACATGCACAAAAGACTCGGCCACTCTATACATGTACAAACAAGTATTTAAAGTTGGCTGTTATCAACATGGCGTATAGCAATTTCTGCTTTTATAAAATTCTCCCACTTTTAATTACAACAAAATATCTTTAAAATTGAAATCAAAAGGATATTTCTGAATCTAATGTAACTCAATCATCTTTAGGTGACCTTTGAGCTTGAGAAAAAAGATTAGACCCACACTGTGCAAGACAACCAAGTATAACAAAAACTTCTCAGCTAGTCAGGAGACTGCACATAAGATATATTGAGAAAATGAAATGAGATTTAGACAAGAACAGAGCATTTCAATTCCTTCATAACAAATATATTCATCCTAGATTGAGAGAGACAGTAAATAGTTCCTATGTTTAACAATGGTAAGACGCAAATTTCTATGAGATCGAACAGGGTAATTGCAAATATGGTCCCATAACTTTGAGGGGTGGCAAAATTGGTACCATATAATCAAGGGTGGCAATTATGCCCCATATCTCAAAATTGAAAAATAAAGGGCCAAGTTGCTTGGAAATTGCAAAATTAGCCAAATTTGACCAAGTGACTTGCATGTGTGTCAATTGGAGGTTTCCAGCTAAATTAAGCTGAGATTAAATTTGACACATCAACAGGTTTCGTGCATAACCGATACATGTCAGAATCATTTTGGAACGAAAGTTTCCCTCTCTCTTGCCAAATATAGATACCCAGATTAAACTTATTTCTACACAACAAAATCTAGAGCCTGCAATTGGAAGAATATATCGGCTCAATTCAGCCTTCAGCCAGAAAGCTGGGCTCATGTCAAAGTCACATGGTTGATTATGGCAGATTTTGCAATTTTCAAGCAATTTGATTCGTAATCACGCAGTTTCGCGAGTTGCATAGCTTAAATTTCCGCAAACATCCCCCTAATTCTACTGGACCATAGTTGTCAACCCCTCAAAAGTATGGGACCAAGATGGAACCTACACACAATTGTTTGCAGACATTGCACTAATACCAAATAGAACTGCAGAATCAAATAACATCAAAAGGCTACATGTCAGGTTCAAGTTAATGGACTGTGTCGAAAACAAAAACTATTAGCCACTTCTCCACCCTTTCGGATTATCTAATACATTATATTAAATTCAGGGATTGGGGTAGAGAATTCACAGACTAATTTCCCACAGGATTTTTTGGTATGTCGCTAATGTCACATTTAACTCATGTAAGATGAAAAAAGGGGAAAAAAATACCTTATAGCTGTAAGACCGAGTACCAGCACCATCAGAATCCGAATGAATGCTAATATAATCAATATCCTGACCCCTGTAAGTCTGCTGCCATAGTTCCCGAATAATCTTATTTATCTCTTCCATTTTCATTGAGTGGAAGCGCATGAGTGCTCTAAAATGTAAGAATTCAAGAATTTATTATCAGATTATGGCAGATTTTGTTCATAAAGAATCCAGATTTTGCTCATATCAGATTTTGGTCTAAGACAAACACAATCCAGAGGAGCTTAAAAGAAATTACCAGACAGTTAACTCAGACACAGAATGAGCAGGTAACTACAGTGAGTTGTTAAGTGAAGACTTCAATATTCACAACAAAACGAACTACAGCTACAGACACAGTAAAGCATGTTCAATGACAGTAACTGCTCAACAAGGATCTTATTGATACTTGATGCAATAAACAAAATTTGGATAGGATGAATGCATTAACTTAAGCACAAAGATGCTGATCAATGATGAAAAAGCATAAGAGATGATGTGATAGTGTACTAGGCCCAATTCTCAATTGGTGATGCTAAATCAAAACGTCAGATAAGAGCAAAGGGCATGATGGCTGATGATGATGTCAAGATATGCCAACAGTGGAGGATAGGCAATATGCAGATGACAATAGCATGATGCAATTGAATGTGTTTCTATATATTTACTAACAGAATCATTGAGATTTTCATAAATGCAGTCCAAGCAACCCATTACTTACTACGGTTATGATGATGCTGTGTGCAAAAGAGAATATCAAGCTAGCAGATTAACAAATAACAACCAGAACAAAATACTTAAGAACAGAACAATCATTGGATATGGAAGAGCTCACTTGTCAAGAGCTTTATAATATCTGTCTAGATCCTTATTTGCCATCTCAGTTGTCTGGCAAGGAAAAATTGAGTTACTACAGTCAACAACATTCTTCGAAAAGAATCAGGTAAGCAAGGAAATGGAGCATCTTAGATTTTCAAATCACCTTCAGCTGAATTAGTTGATCAAAATAGCGTTTGTCGATGTCTTTGTATTGTGCTTGCTTAAGATCAGCTTTATTCTGACCAATGTTACTCTTGTATACAGATAAGGTTCCACGATGTCTATTTAACTGCAACAAAAATTTCCCATTTAGCTGTTGAAAACAGTTTTCAGAACTCGGACCACAGGGAGAGCAGAGCAGCAGGTTTAACTATTCACACAAGACTGCACATACTATACAAGAAAAGAAAACATAAGGCACATGCAATTATGAAAATAACAAAATGTGACCAAAAAAATCAGAGTGAAAGTTCTCTAGCAGAATGAGAAGGAACCACTAATTATATTATTACTCCTATTTCAGCATATTAACCCACTACCATTATACATCAACTATTATTGAATTTAATTCATAAATCTTTGTTCACAAAAGGAATCTTCTACACAAGAAAATTATTCAAACCTCTGTAAGAAGACTTTCCCGTTCTTGTGAATGTTTCAGAAGCAGAGATTCAATTTTTGGAACACCACCAATCTTCAGTACACTGGCTTCAAGTGATTCAATCTCTCGAGTTAGCTCAGCCACTTTGGCTTTCACTTTCCTGTATTCTAAATTCTCCTCTATATTGCGCCTTAATTCTGTCTGATTAAGACTCAGCTCTCTACTCTTTTCAAGGTCCTTCAAAAGTTCATTCATTCTGGTTTTGTAACTTGTATGCTCAGATTCCGACAGGGCTTGCTTTTCTTGTAGTGCTTTCAATTTATCACCTTTACAGAAGCTCTCATTCCTAAAAAAATAAAACTAGTCACAGCATTTGTCAATGAGACGGTAATGCCAATACCAGATCTTATGTCAAGATAACATACTCTTTGACTGTAGAAAACATTTTAAGCAGTACATCAACTTCCTGTTCATTTTTTCTGTAATTGTCAGCCTGTAATTCAAGTTCATCATTAAGCTTGGACACCAACTTCTTGTGCTCATCAAGCAGTTTTTTTGTCTCCTTTGAAAAGGGACCAAGATCCTCTTCCAAATGCTGACATTCAAGACATGACAAAGTGTGAGATAATGAATGACACAAAAGGAAAATATTTTCATCAATATTTGCATGGATAACAGAATGCTTTAAAGCAATTTCATTATAGGATTCCAATATTTATGCAAGACAAAGTCCTCCCATAAAATCTCAGATGGAAAAAATGAAAATCTGTTTTTTATTTTATTCAGAGTAACATAAAAAATAAAAATAAAAACTACTGGTGAAGAAACAACATCAATAACAACAATTATCGGTACTTCAATTAAATCCGTAGCTTTGTCAATCGAGTGAAATTGTGGACAGTTTGTAATACCTGGTCTAAATTGGTTAATGTGCCAGATATTTAAGTGCAACTTTTTAGATATCCAAACTCAAACAAAAGTTCAGCTTCTCCAATAACTAGTGACAAAGAGCCTAAAAAGGGGGAAAAAATGAAAGCCACAAGTCTAATAACACTTGCATCCAAACCTGAAAACCAAAAAGATGCATTGCTGATGATTACAAAAAATTCCTGCCAACCAACTTCAATTAATATAGCAAACTAATTGGTTATCTTAATCTGATGTTTTTGGAATACAGTAACATGTAGTTTGTTGTTCTTATTTAATGGACATGTTACCATTGAAATAAATTTAGTGTTGCTTTCCGAAAGAATTAAGAGGTAATTCTAGACAAAATATCATTTAAGATCAGAAGATAGATATTCAATAATCCACCATGTTTCACATTTGACCTGTTTTATGAGTTGTTCAATAACCATGCTAGAAAGATTAGATTATACAACGATGCTCCTTCAGTACCTTTTGAGTTCCAATGAGTGAACTATCACATATTTGTCTATTTCACACGTATAGTCATGTGCAGTTTCTGGTTGTTCCCAGAATATTATCCCCAACTCTAATAATCTGAAGTGTCAGTACAGAAAAGAGCAACCAAAATTGCTCAGATGAAGAAAGAAATGAATCTTCAGAAATCAGTGACTTACTAAACAAGAAATTTGAGAACTTTAAAACATCCAGCTGCACAGTGTGTGTGTGTGTGTGTGTGAGAGAGAGAGAGAGAGAGAGATTAAGCCAAACAATTCAGCATATTATTAGCAACATAACCCACTGGCCCGGCTGGCCCCCAGCATATAGCTCTGAGTGACTTCTCGCATGTACTGCTTCTTTAATGTAGTCAAAACTCCTCCCGACAGCAGTAAAACAAAATGGTCCTTACCCATCAAAGAATGTAGTTGAAATAAATATCATTTAAAAACTGCAAATCAACCACGACTATACGACATGGTATTCAATATACCCCCCCAAACATCAAACTAATGACCAGATCTTTTAACAGAAGTTATCAAAAATAATTAAGTTGAACTACCCGGGGGAATGAAACGGCCTTTATTTTTCGCAGCAATATTTGGAAACCTGAACGAGTTAACAGTCTTACACTTTACTCTAAATCTACTATGTGATGATGTCTTGATAAAAAAATTTACTCGTAAAATATTTCAATCAGCTAAGTCATTTTGTCAGCCTGTTTAACAAAAACTGATTACCTTCAAATCAAGCTCAACTTGACTTTTCTCTTCAGACAGACGGTCTATCTCCTCTTCAGCTCTTTTAATGTTCGATAATATGTTACCAACCTTAATCTTCTCTTCTCTCATGCAAGTCCAACGCAATTGTAGTGCTAATAAATCTTTATCCATTTTAGTCTGCTCGTTTCTTAAATCATCGATATCACCAATCACGGCATTCCTGATGAGCAACACATTGAACAAGTCAGCACATATTGCAAGAAAATCTCTAGTTTTACAAGATGTGAGGACTTGATTCAATCAAGTTCATATGGTTAAAAATACAGCGACAATCACAAGGCAAAACTTGTTCACAAACAGGAAGCAAAAAATTTGTAATCATTCTAGAGAAAGGAGATAAAAGGGTATTACAGACTTTTTTTTTTCCAAAACTTTCAGCTCAGATATGATCTCTTCTAGGGATTTGGCACCTATAGCTTGAACATCAAGTTTGCTTTCCAATTCATTTACTTGTTTCTGCAAAGCTTGTATTTCCTGGAACAGCCTATCAGCAGTTTCTACAGGTTGTATCAATGCATCTACAGAATCCTTTTCAGCATTTATTTGAGCCAGTACACCCAGCACCTGTAGGCAGGAAGTTTTTATGCAGAAAGACAGTATAAGGTTCTTGGAGAAGTACACGAACAAAGAATAAGCAAGACTGAAGAAAGGAACCATTTTCAAGTCAGCTTTTGATAAGGTAAGATGAGTGGTCAGAGAACCAAAAACACAAGTAACAACAGAAGAAATATATAGCACATAAGGGCAAAACATTGTCCATACAAGAATTCTCACAAATCATCTTAATAGTGCATGCATTTTTCTTGTTGATATTGTATCATTAGTACACTCAATCAAAATTAAGTTTATGATGAAGAAAAGTTTATATTTCTTTTTAACACGTACTCTAGAGCATCTACTCTAAATTCAAAGAGGGAGATAAGCTTTAGCTACAAAAAGCAAAGAGAAATGTTTGAGTAACAAAGTTTATTTTTCTTGATCTTCTTACAGTTTCTTGTGTGTTAAGAGTCATGGGGCATACACATGGAATTCATTTTGAATCCTCATTTTAAATCTCATGGTATTTTTAGAGAAAATCTCATGGTAGTTGGTCGGATGCAAAGCAGCAATTATTTATTTCTTTTTTTAATAAGAAACTGAATTTTATTAATAAGTAAAGAAGTAGAGAATACAAAGGGATGAGAAACCCCCAAAAGAAAATAAAAGATTATAGCTATCATCATCCTAAAAGATACAGGACTAATTCAACAATTCTTAATTCATGAAAGCTTTGCAATTAGAAATCTATATCCAAAGGCATTTCTTGAGACATACTAAAAAACAGATGATTCTCTATCAAAGAAAAATGATCAGTGGAAATATTCCCCCCAGCAATAAAGGTCCAAAGATGGCTATAATAGCAGAACTACATGAAAATGTGCAACTTAAAAAACAATTAAGAGTCATGACCATAATTGAAGTGTGTTTAGAAAAATGAATAGTCTCTGAGGAGAAGATTTTTTAACTTCCTCACCAAACAGAAACGATGTCTCATTTACGGAAAGCAAAAAAATGGTGTACTGCCTTCCTCGGGTATCAGATGAGCAACAGCAAGTATCAGATGTTTATATTCCATTAACTTTGAGTGACAAATATGAATATAACAATAAAAAGCTCACGATGCTCACTAGACAATTTAAATTATCCCTAATATTAATTGGTGCACGCACTAATTTGTAAGATAGTAGTCTTTTTTCTGTAATCAAGTATTTGAAAGGGGTTATCAAGAGCTCATTACGTAGTAAGAAGATTCGAAACTGTAAGCATGTACTCACACTGGATACATATAACGGTCTACCAGATGCTAATAATAGTATGAAACAGTCCTACTTCTCTCAGGTAGTACAGTTTTTATTAAAACATAGACAGTGAATACAAATATTAAAGATCTTATATTTCTACAATGCATGCCAAAAAGAAATACTGTGGTCTGCTGTGACCATTTTTCCACAGCCAAACAGCACATAAAAAGGGAAGACGTGATACGGCAGGCAGGTACACATTACTGCACACAAGTAGAGCAAGTAATACATGTAATTTCCTCAGTGGCCATCTAGCCATTTTAACAGAAGCTGAAGAATGCGGAACTTGTAGAAAAGCTACATAAAATGAAAAGGAAAAGTTCAGAATAGCAAACAAAAATAGGCAGTCAAAACCAGAATATGCTGCAGTTGACAATTACATCATCAAGTGCCTGATTCTTTAGATCCAGTTCTTCATTTAACTCAAGCAGGTTCTTTTCAGCAAGAGGAATCAATTCCTTGCCAGTTTTTACATATTCTTCATAGACCATCCGGAGCTTCTCTAACTGCTGAAAATGAAAATCAGCATTTGACGAGTCTACTGCCAATACTTTCAGCTGCTCAGAAGAACTTGCTGCTTTCACTCTTTGCTGTAATGATGAACAAAGTGTTAAGAGAATCTCTCTGAATTATTATAAGTTGGAACATCAATAAAACTTAGGTAACCTTTTTAACAAATTCATCTTCCTCACTGGATGAAAAAGATCTTTCGCAGCAAGGGCAAATGTGATGAGCACGAGCAACTCTTTCAAATGGATCGAACATTTGCTTCATGCCATCAGCAATGTTGTACTTACTGCCAGTAAATAACAAAGCAATGTTACTATATACGCCAAAACACCACTAATACATGTGTAGGTTTTATTGTGTATGTTTACCGATTTTATGATTCCTAGTAGTACTAGGAGTTTAGGATTGCAGGTTTTATGATTCCTAGTAGTACTAGGATTGTAGGTATTTTAGTTTTATCTTTTTCTTGTTCAAGGGGTAACTTATTTGTATATATTTGTGGGTTCCTTACTCTGGAATAATACATAAAAATATCTTTTACCCAAAATTACAACATGCAATAGACCGGTACGTGCAGAAAGCAAAAATCATGAGTAAACCTTCTTTGGACATCTCTCCTTTCTTTGGCAGTCTCTAAGATTTTAAGATATGAGTCAATACCACCAGCCTGTGGGTCCAAGGACTGAAGCTTAGATTCAACAAATCTCCGTCTTGCTGCATCAAATTCAAGCAATCAATAACCAGTGATTATAAAGTAACGCAGGGGACTTTCTAACAAAGAATAATGACTAGGAACCCGCACTTCCATTGCAAAGGAACTCCAAGAAAAGGGAAACACATTACAAGATAAAACAATTCAAGATATTTGACTATAAATTGTCTGATTGCAAATTCAGGATCCAATTTGCACATATAATTCACACAGACTACGTTGCTAATTATCATCAAGAACTAAATGCCAACCAGGTCTTTGGTGTAAACAAGTACAATTCTAGGTATCTGGAACAAAATTAAACAACATGATGAAAAGGCAAGACTCTTCAAAGTTATGATTCCATTTTTCCAGCATGCTTACATTCTAGATCACGTCGGAATTTTGACAAGTTACTGTTGACTTCTTGTGCTTTCAACTTCAGCGTGGTCACCTCATTTCTCGCTTCATCAGCCTTTTTGTCTAAGTCATCATACTCTTTTTTGAGAGAACTGTAGGAAAGAATGATATCAAGCAAATAGCAATTTTATAAGAGATGTGGGCTGAGATTAGAGATAATGATTGTCCAGGCAAACTAAAGAGTGAATTCAGCAAGTCTGAAACACTCCTAGAACCAAATACCATCCAATTATATTTGATCAATAAAGATGTTCAGAAAGGAGGTGTGGAGTCATGCGGACATCTTATTATTATGCTCTTTAAATGTTCCAAAGATATTGGGTTGCTCATTAAGAATATCCACAACAGACACAATAATCCAGCTATGAACATTTAAGTATGATCGAGTAAAATTAAGGAAAAAGAAAAAGGAAATATATACTAAAAAATACCTACAATAATTCAATAAACATTCAGAATTCATGAATAGAGTACAGCAATCAGAAAATCTTAGATTGGAAACCCTCGTACTTCCATAATATCTCAAAATAGAGTTTCAACAAATATCAGAAACACATGATGGGTAATGTGTGAATCTGCTTGCAATCTACACATCATAAGAAACTTGAGCTTGGTGAACTAATTGCATATAATATATTTCCCCTGCATCACTATTAGTCCCAGCAGGAAAAAAGTAATTCAGAATAGCACCTCACCAAGAGTGCCTGAAAGCATCCAAGAGTGCATCCTTAGTAGTTTACCTCACCAAGGAAAATGGAAATAGACAAATGACAAGAGTAAAAACCTCAGAACATGAAGAATCTCATTTTTCAAATCCTTGTCAGGTGGAAGCCTGCCCTTCAGCACCCCTCTAATTCTGTCCTTGTATTCATCCAATCTAAATAATATATGAAGATATATCAGTAAAATCTCCCAAATGAAGTAGAACAATTTCGAATGTATTCAGCAAAAAACTTAACAGATAACTTACGTTCTTCTATATTTCTTTCTAATGTTTTCTATATCTGCTTTCTTAACAGAAAGTACAACTCTGTCATGGGAATCAGCATCCATGGTATCCCGTTGCTCGCTAAGAGCTGTAATTTCCTGCTCTAAGTTGAACCATTCTAATTTCTTTTGCCGTAGATGCAAAGGATATTCCATTGCAGCCAACTGATTATTTTTCCTTTCCACCTCAATTTGCTGCAATATTAGTTTTCCACCAATATTAGTTTTGCACCAAAAGATATAAGGTCAGTAGCAAAATTTAAGCAGCTTGGTGAAATTACCAAGTTCCTTTCTCTCTCATCAATGACGGAAATATCAACACCAGCAATTTGACCTTCAAATGAATCACGCTCCATCTCCTTCTCTCGAATACGTTTCAAAATGTTATTCTGTGACAGAATCGTATAACATTATTTAGAATAAAATAATAGCAATCAGAAGGATAGAAAACATGCTCAAAGGCAAACCTTCATTTCCACTTTAGCCTCCTTTTGGGCCTCAATTTCTTTCCAACGATCATGTGCATGCATGTACTGATCATTTGCTGCCTTAAGCTCTACTTCATTTGATTTCTGATAAAATCACAATCATAGGCCACGCTCATCATCATTAATAATGATATTCGAAACAAAAATAAATATACAAGCAGCTGATGAGACCAATTTGTCAAGACAAAACTACCAAAGAAAATGAATAACATAATCAAGTTCAATGCATGAAAACAACATTATGCAAATGAGTGTGGCCTTCAATAATCACCTTCCAGAACGAAAAAGGATATCACTAACTTCATAGAAGAAACATCACTAATGAACACTTCACATAGTAAATAAGGGTATAGGAGGAAATTGTGTCAAATTTACTTTTGCGAATTCATTAAGGCTTGTTTGCAATGTTTGATGGGGTAAGGCTTCATATGTTTGACTAAGATGCTTTTATCAGATAAGGTGTCATGTCAATATTATGTTTGTTTAAAAAATCTCAACCTATATAGAAACATAATCCCTTGTTTGGTTGGATGGATTAATATTGTCCATAATATTACAATTCTCTAAAATTTCCATGATTTTTAAATTTTTTCTTAAAAAAAATTTCAAATTATATTACTTGTAACTTACATCTCAGAAGGGTCATTTTTGTGACCATTAAAAAATACGTCACATCACATCCCATTAGACGCACGGAAATCAAGTGTTCCTCCTTGTGGATTGTTTGCATAGAAAAGACTGTAAATCATAATTATTAGCTCATAAATTATCTATCATAAAGATCAATGACAATCAATACAAATCAAACTAAAAGGATAAGAATTACAACTACCAGTTCATAAATCAAATCCTAAATCAATCCTAATATTGCAAAATTTTCAGAAAATAGATGGGTTCATATCTGCAAAAAATGAATACAACTCAGCAATTTTCAGAACTTGATGACATCGAGAAGAGGTGCATAATATTGCTTAAATTTATTCTCAAATACTTAGGTCACTTGAAATATATGTTCATTGCAGTCTATGATTATTTTAAATTAAATAGGCATCCAAATCTTTCCAAACTCAAAACACTTGAAATTAAATCTCATCAGCCAACTTCAAAGCCAATAATTTATTTTATTTTATTTTTATCAAATTCAAATTTTTTAAAACTTGGGAATATAAAAGAATTATTGAAACCATGAATCATGTTATAGATCTTGTTCCATTTTGGTGGTGTCTTATTGAATTTGGAAAAAACATATGAAAAGTACCGTCTTGTCAAGAATATATTTCCTCGAGATGATGATGAGATGAAAAAAACATTTTATCTCAGCTTTCAAAAAAAAAATATTTACATTGTTCTTTCATCGTAAATCATAAGAAAGAAAATAGAAAAAAATATCAAAAGAACTACAGTTCCATTAATTGAATCAGGAAGCATAAGAGATTAATATTATGACATAATAATGATAATATATTGAAAAGAAAAATAACCTTTGAAGAACTAAAAATTTCTGTGGGAGAGGAAGAACACTGTGGGAACGAAAGTGAGGGTGAGAGGAGCATATGAGGGTTCTAATTTATATAATGATGAAGGATAATATAGTCCATATAAATTAATATTAGTTATCTTTACTTTCTTGATTATATATCCCACCATGAGGTGTGATATGTAATCAAGCATAGGCAGTATATGGATGACGGGCCGTTCTATATCATAGGACTGAGCATTCGGTCAGTTCGGTTAGGAATCGTCCGAAAATCTTGTAACCGACATGCATCAAAGTCCTCAGCCACAGCGGACAATCCCTGACCGACGATGCGCCACCACCGAAACAAGTACTGACCAATGGTGTTCGGTCAGTTCGGTTTAGTTATCCGAATTGAAATCTGCAAGAGAACAAAGAGAGAGAAGAGAGATGGGTTCCTCCCTTGTTCTTGCCTTCATGGTGGCAGATCATCAGCAGAGAAGACAGGGGGAAAGAGAGGGTTCCTGGTGCTATCTTCGTGAGGGATTGCAAGCAGCATTCGTGATTTTAGAGAAGAGAGGGGGGAAAGAGAAGAGATAGAGAAATGATATGAGAGATGGGTGTTGGTGGATGTGAAAGTCACCTGAAGAATTAGAGAAGAGAGAGAAGTGATGGGTAGGTGGGGGTACCATGTGAGTAAAGAGGAGAGAGAGATAGTGAATGGGGGTATTTTTCAACCTTTTGGGTGGGTGGGGCTCGAGCCTCGAGGCGGGTGAGGGGTTCGGACGGATCAGTTTAGCCCAGAAAAAATATTGAGACCCGACCACCGACTGACATACCATCGGTTTGCCAGGCCAACCACCGACCACTGCCTGCTCACATGTTGGCCAACGCACCTAACCGGCCAAAACCGATCGGTTCAGGTGCGGGTGGGTTCATGCACACCCCTAATTATCAAGGGTTTTGATTCTTAGTGTGTTTTTGCGAGCCCAGGTGTGGAGGGCAACCGACCAGGTCTGCCAACTTTGAACAAATAGGAGGGTCGTGCTTAAGAGGAGGTGACTTGGGTTGACGAGGTTGACGTCCAGGGCCAATCCCTCAGTTAAGCCTTGAAGACAATGCTGTTGCAACAGGGGAAAGAGTTGATACACATCCAGCTACCACGTGTACCAAAGGCGCTAAAAGATGGCACAACCATCTGCCGCACCGTGAACCGAGTTTCGACTGCTTCAGGATTTAGGTTTTGTCCTCAGTTATTATTTACTTCAGTCAGTTGTTATTAATATCAGTTGGGTCAGTAAGTGTGAGCCCACAAGCTAATCATTAGTAGTATATATAGGTCTATTATCACAGGGTTAGGGTGTTCAGTTTTTCTGGAACATTGTGAATGGCATTTCGCTGGGCGGGAGTTCTTCCCAAGGTTGCAAGTTTCTGGCTTCCTCTGACCCTTGACTATTATCATTCTTGAGGAGCCATCTATTACAGCTTTTATTTGCTTTAGTTCCATCTTGAATGATCATTTTATCTAAAAGGTTAATCTGGTAAAGATGAGAGCCATTTCACATTTAACATGAATAATGATGGTGAAGAATCCCATTGTATCCATTTAAAATGTTGAAATCGAATAGATTTATAGGGGAATGAACTAGATGTATGCTACTTGGGCTACAGTCAAAGCAGTTGCATTCTTGTTCTCACTACACTCACATGATATTACCAGGCTAAGTAGTGTCTAACAGCTAAGTATATAGTGCATACAATCCTAGCAGAAATGCAGAATGGATGAATTGCAAGAATATTCCAGGCTATCTTGCAACCACTAAATACTGTTGAAAGAAAACAATATTGATTCAGACAGAGAAAATGGCACCTTCTTTTCTTGCAAGTCTTTCTCTAGGTCCTTCAACTTTGACTGGATCTGATCAGTAAGGTCGGAAGCAACCACATCACTGAATGGGCCATTTGGTAGTGAACTTAAATTGTGCTTCCTAAACAGGCTTCGAATGGTAGCGTCTCTTTTATTCTTCAAGTTCATTTGAGCCTGATGACCAAATACAGAAAGCACATAGTTACCAAGTGAAAATTTAATGCACAATGTTACACATCACATTGCAGAACAAGCAACAAAAACTACTTCTATGGCTGCTTCAAGCTTGGCAATCTCCTTGTTACTTTCTGCAATCACATCCTCAAGAACTTTACTTTTGACCTCTATATCTGTCTTTTCCGACAATAACTTAGTAGTTTTGAATTCCAACATTGCAATCCTTTCGTCGAATTTGGATTTCCAATCATTCAGTTCTTCATCAGTGTCTAAGGAAAAAAAATATGAAGATGTAAAATATTCACCGAGAATGATTCCAAGGATAAAAGAAACTAGAAGAACATTATGAAAGATACGAGAAACAAGAAACAAGAAACAAGATCATGCAATCATTAAACAGACCTTTAATTTTCTCAGTAAGTGCTGCCTTACGCTTCACGCGTTCCTCATACTTGGATTTTCTTTCCCCTGACTTTGTAGCTATCTGATCTTGTAATTTTCGTAGGTCCTTCAACAGAAATTCAGTTTGATTGATTTCCCTGTCTAAATGCTGAATTTTCGAGTCAAGCTCCTGCAATTGAGAGTTTAATGTTTCCGTCTTTGCTTCATCTTGTGCAATGCTTTCCCGTAGCTGGATAAGATAACACCGGCTAATTAGCTTCATCAGGAAATACAACTCATTATAGTTCATAATCAGGAAGAATCAGTATGGAACTTTTCTTAAAGGTTCTATAGTGCAGTTAATATTACAAAGAAAGGTTTTTAATAATGCTTAATGCCCTTGAGTTTTCTGTTCATGAATTCCAAGGCAGCAGCTCCAGGTTGGGAGTCCAAGCAATCCATTCAACTTATTGCTCCAAAAACAGTGGCACTGGGCATTTATCATGGAATTAAAAATACAACACTTTCCAATGGAAAAGTCAACTTTTCGAATTTTTCTATGGATACAATGGCCTAGGATGGACTTTTTTTTAAGAAACAAAATAGCTAATAAAAAACAAAAAAAAAATAGCAGCACTACAGATGGGCCATTTGCTTATATGTAGGAACATGTGCCAAAAGTCACCATCTTTTGCTCTGTGGGCACAATACTAACATGGATGACCAAGAACTCATGGACATTCTCACTCTAGTCAATAGGAGTATTGAACTTAAAATGTGGCATTATTGAGGCTTGCATCGGTTCCCAATTCCTATAGTATTACATAGATGGTCATCTAAGTATCTCAAGCAAATAAATCATGGAATTTAATGTGCCAAAATTGATGTGTTTTACATTTCTCAAAAACATACAATTATGCAGTTTAATGTACACAGTGCCCGACTTTCTTTTAAAATTTATTATAAAGGCAAACTTCAAAGAACATATCAAGATTCGCAATCAACCCCAACCAAAAACACTGCTACCAAATAAGTTTTCTTGTCCAATAACATTCTGGAGGAGATCCCTTCCATGTGTAACAGGCATATACATGCAATAATTGTTATCTAAGACTCTGAGTTCACCTCTAAAACTGAGTAAGTTATCATTAAACAAATTTCAACACCACTACAAACTGCCCATGGAGGATGGAAGACCAATATTTTCAATTAAAATGAATACATTTTGAACCTAGAAATATGTCATATATAATTATATATGCGACAAGGTTGATGAAGAGAAGCCCATTTTGTTTCGAGGAACTCAGGAGCATGTATGTGTTTTCGGAGAATGAGTTTGCAGTGTGTTCTCATTCTGAGGAATGAATAGAATTCCTCGAGAACAAAATCTTGAGTTCTTGACCATACATATCAAAATGCGTGCAACAGATAGAATATTGTACTCAGCAAATATGCATACATTCATGTCAATTAAACATCAAAGAGAACAACTGAACAAGAAAGTAGTCCAAGAGCAGATTACCAGACACTATAGCACTTCTCCTGTCATCATCCTCTAATATAAATTCAGATAACCTTGGTGCATGATTAAGGAGAAAAGGAACAAAATGAAGAATGGATGAAGATTAAAGGGGAGCCATTCAAGATTAAATTTTTAGATTGTACTCTATGGCGTCCTATTATATCAATATGGAGAAAAGGTGGGGTGATGTGGAAGTGCAGAACCGAGAGCAATAAACACCATATACCTTTTCTTTTTCTCCAAATAGAAACTAATCCCCTGTTGAATTACAGTTACAGACACATCAGTCTCCTCTCTACATTTTGTGATTTTCATTGGTAAGAACTAACAATGATCATTTAAGCATCAGCAAGTAATTTGTTGATGAGATGCAGACCTATTTCCTTCAGAGTTATAGCCTTATATTTGGAGGAATCTGGCTAAACAGAAGAAAGTAAACTAAAGTAACTGTCATTGCTGCAAGTTTCTCCTGAAAACTCAATATAAAGTTGTGTTGTCTTACATAACAAAATCAAGATCACAATGTTTGATACATTCAGGCAATAACCAGAAAATGATAAGAACCTTAAAAGCAGCATCTTTCAGTGTCTGTAGATGATCCAATTTCAGCTTATATGTCTTTATCTCCTGTGCTTGGTCCTTGTGAAGCTTTTTAATAACCTCTAATGCCTTTGTGTACCTTAGAAGATAATGAAAACGGACAGTATGCTTTCAGTAAGAACTGCCAGACAATATTATAAAAATAACTATATGAAAATGGAAATATGAAACATCATATAGAACATCAACCCAATCGACGAGTATTGTATTTTCTACCACATGCAACCATGAAATCAATGTGGAAGAAAAATGATGTATGCTCCAGAATCATAGATAAAGCTTCTGTTTGCTTCATATGTTTGGCTCTTTCGATTTGAATCCAGATCAGTTTCCATGGAGAACAATTTTTTTTATTATTATTATTTTTAGTTGGGGCAGGAGGAATCGAGGATCAAATCCCGGCCACTCACCCTTATAAAGGTGAGGAATACCACTAAGCTACAAAACTTGGGGTAATAAAATTAGTTTCATGATGTTCTCAATTTAGTTTAGCATTATTTTACATTAAGATCAATAGAGGCGAAAACAATCTTTGTTTCAGGACGTTTTCAATCTATATTAGCATTATTTCACATGACTTTTCTTTTTCTTCATTTCTGCACATGATATTAGTAGCTATGCATTAAAAGAATTAGTTCCAAAAAGATAACAACAGCAGAAACACCCATATGAAATATATCACTTTATATGTAACAATACATACCTAGTTGCCGAAAAGATGTCATCAAACTTCTTTTTCAGTGTTGATGGATCTTGCAGTGGCCAGTTGGCCTCATCCTGGTGAACAAATATAACATTCTCGAGAACAGCCTTGGACACCCCCATAAGAGCTGGAATTTCTCGGTCCATATCAGCACATCGGTAGCTCAGGCAAACTTTCTGTCACTTGGAAACATTATAATGTCATGAGAATGATGTCTTCAATAATTATTAGCTTGCGACTATTTTGTGATAAAGAAACCAGTAGACTTTCATCACTTATCAGACTAAACAAGATAAAGAAAATAAGTCTATTCAGGAGCACTTTGCTTTTAGTTAATCAGATTATTAGAATTGGAACATGTTAATTATATCAGTCAATGAGACAAGATATGGTGTTTACTCATTATAAAACTGTAAAGCCTGTTGCTCACCATTAGCCACTCCAGTAAAGACAATCCCGGAGTGGTATCCAACTATAAATGTGCATTCTGATTATATTTTGCAAGTGTATATGCTTGCAATTCATATAACTTAATTACATTTTTTGTGCATTATTGTTTGACATTGAGATTAGTTTTTCACATGATGTTTATGATACAACCAAAAGAAAAAAAGAAAAAAGAGGACTGCAAGTTACCACCCAACCATAATGAAGGTCACAGCAGCGATTGGTGGAGGAAGGCAATCATTCTATGATGAACCTCGCATGCAGAGGCCCGACCATGAGATTGCTAAGGATGTTTGGACGCATATACAGATTTGGCATGGTGAATCTAAATATCTAATACCTAATGATGCTGAAGAAAAACTTTGATCTTATACACATATGACATTAACTTTATCATGAGCGACTCAATGCTCCAGATGCATGTATGGGATTGGCACATGCAAAGATTGCGTTGTGCGTGGAGGAACTTGCAGCAACACACAAGAGTAAGTTGCATTAGGCATGATGTGTGTAAATATTCACATCATTACATCCTAATGCAAGTAGCATTAGGCATGATGTGTTAGTAAATTTACATACCGTACATTACATGTACTTATTCAGTTTGAGCATGTCATATAGGTTGGACAACCAAGTAGCCTAGACAAAGGTAGTTAGATCATTTATTCTAAAATTTTAATTTTGGACTTAAATGGCAATGAGGGTAGGGAGTCTTGTATTTCTCTCAAGGTTGCATAACTTGCAAGCCGCTAGTAAGGCGGTCTGGGGGAGCCTAGGCTGCCTAGGCGGGGCCTAGGTAAATAAATAGATATAAATAATGACATGAATAAAATAACCTTGGAAAATAAATCTCTGAACTTATTAATTAATCGAAACTAAAACGGTTAGCTTCTAGTGTTTTGGCTATCATCTATAAAGATAAAATAAATAAAAATAAATGTTTTAGAACTCCATTTGAAATAAAATAAAAAATTTAATAGTTATAGGTCCAAGAACCAAAATGCAATTATTTTATATTTGATGAAAATAGCCCATTTTCTCTCTCCACTCACCTTCTCCCCACGTCTTTCTCCCCATTCTCTCTTCCTCCTCCTTTCTCCCTCCCAGCAAAGCTACAATCTCTACTTCTCTTCACTCTCGATTTTTTCTCAAGTTTTTCTCAGTTTCTCTCGTTTAAAAAAGAAAAGAAAAAAGAATTGTTCCTAGCACCGCCTTGGCGGTCGCACTGAGGATGTTGCCAATTACAACCTTTCCAACACGGGTAGGGGCCGCCTAGCCCGAATTCTGCAACACTAATATCTCTACGTTTCATGAAGGTGAAGTCTCTCCACCTCCAATCTTCCTGCAACTTAATCAAATCTAATATGAGTATACTTAGGTTGTGATATTTTCATTTCTTTCTGTTGTAACCGGAGCAGCCAAACTTGAGACAAAGTAACAAGGAATGAAGGCCTGTGCATGCACAAGATGCATGTGTAATAGATAGTTCACCCTCAGCCGAGATTCACCTTGTCTCTGACCTAATCACACATGACCTACTCAGATGACGGCTCATGAATACTATGAACGAACTATACAGGCTTGTTTATTTAATGTTTTCCATGTGATTATGCTTGTAATCATTAAGAATTGCAGCATACATAAGTAAAAGCTAGGAGGGGGGAAGGATTCCTGGTTCCACCTTTCTTATTTGTGTTTAGTTTTCCACTTTTCCTTTCAGAAGTTAAATTCAGTATTGATACTTCGTTACATTCCAGGGTAGAAATAATTGAAATTTACTAGCTTAGGTTCAATACGCATAGATACTCTTGCAGTGAATACCCTTACAAGTATAAAAAAGAGATTTAAGCAAAACGAGTTTTGACAAAGGGAAAGGGGATAAAGAATCTATTGAAATTTTCTATCCTATGGATTGTTTATCCTTTTTCCCTTTCTTTTAAGCAATCTCAAAGGTACCCATGCCTCGAAAAGTTCAGGTGTTTTCTTGGACCTCGGTTATTGGTTTTGGGGAAGCTAGGGATGCATTACAAAGACGTTTCCCACCTAGTCTTCTAACCCCAAACTGATGTGGTGCATTTTGCACAGGAGTCAGCCTGAAGACCTAGACCGTGTCTTTCCACATTGCTTTTTCTCACTCAGACTATGGCAAAGAGTGCTAAATGAATGGGGCATACGGTGGATTTCACCACATTGAGTCAATGATTCATTTATGTCTAATCTTTGGCAGTTTGATTTGTAAAAAGGCGAAATGTTATGAGGGATTATTGTTCCAGCCCTATGTTGGTCATTGTGGTTAAAAAGAAATAGGAGAATCTTTCGAGGAGGTGTAGGATAGAGTAAAGTTAGGAGATGCATGGTGGGCCTCAAATCATAAAGATATTAAAGCCTTTTTTGTGTTACATGTTGCTAGAGATTGGAGTTGTATTTGTAGTTAGGTTGAATTTACTTTTGGGGATTTATGAATAATCAACAACAAAACAAATTATTGTATCAGCAACTGTACCATGACTAATATCAGTATGCATGTGTTTATTTGGCATTGACGCATTGTATTTAAAATGGTTTCATTGATTAACCAAAACATATCCCTTAAACTTCTCATGGAAGAAGCCCGTGATGTTTTCTTCGCAATGTACATTGAACAATAGGGACTCCTGACTCTATTATAGGCCCTTCTTCCTCTCTCGTCTTTCTGTTATAAGACATGCAGTATTGTCTGTGGTTCCCTCAAACTAAAATCCATCCAACAAGAAGTTTTGCACATGATTAAAATCCAATGATGAAAACAATCAGACATGACACAAATATAACACAGTATCTGCAAAATCAGGATGGGAGATATTCAACTGCAGAAGCATGTAACTGAAAGCAATGCACCAGCAGAGTCAGCAGAGTGAAGCTCCAGCAGTTAAACAAAACTCTCCGTCCTACACTAACAATCCACTGAAATAGCATTCATGACTAATGGTTTGGCACATACCCACTAAGATTGGCACAAATCTAGTCAGCACAAATGTCATGTCTAAACAGGTTGGATAAATTGTTCAAATACATATAAAACTGAATAATGACACTGGAAAGTATGTTACCAGAGGAAAGGCAATGCCTATGGTAAATTCCTGTAACTTTTTAATGCAAGTTATTTTACCTCCCCGGTCTGAGGATTTATCGTCTGAAGCACAGACTCAATTGCTTTGTACTCCATCTTGGTGGCTTTTTGGGTGAGCTGAAATGACCTTATGCAGACCACATCCTTCCTTGCTGCTGTCTTAAACCTTAGCTTTATCTGGCCCTTTGTCTCAGTTTCCCCTGACACCTAAAAGCATTGTTTCAACAAAACATATATCATGACCTAAATAGCTGGACATGTATAGAAGTCTCTGAACACCTTAGGGTCGTGAACGAAGCTGTGACCAGACCGTGCATTTGGAGGTAGTTCACCCGTGCAGGCTACTTTCAGGCACTCAATGATAGTCTACATAGAAAACATAACCAGATTTGTTTGCATCAGTATTTTATGGGAAAAAAAATTGCATTGCAGAGTAACATTCTTTAAGGCGACTATGAGAAAAAAACCAGGGCAGACTAAATCCTACATAGGTAAAATGAACAATACTGGGATTGGGTGATCCTTTTTTACAGAATAGAAAGGACGCAAAAAGGACAATCAAATATGCCTTCTAAGTGCATGCACTGGGGGATTGCAAATGGGGAATCAGATATCAGAGTGCATGCATGTCTTTGTAGATAGAGAAAATCAGATAAATATATGAGGATCATCATAAATTATAATTAACAACAGAGACTTATGTATTGCATACAGTACCACTGCCATGAATACGGTGATAGCATTCCTCAAAAATGGGGAAGATCAGCTTATCAGAGATTTAGGCAAATGAAATTAGTTTAATTTTAATGCATAACTGATAACTTAGAACACTGCTTGCCGAAGTCCTCAAGATGACATAGAAACAATTTACGAATACCCCAGAAAAGTCTAAATGACTTTCTCCGTGTGAATGCGTGATATACAGATAACAAAGCCAAAATCATTTTCATCAATGTTAGACTCAGCTCAATCAACAGACTCAGCTCAATCAACTAGAGGATATTCTTTTTTTTACCTTCTAAATCAGCAGAAATAAGCAAATGACTACTTACATGCATCATCAACTTAATTTCACTTTAGCTAACAAATGTGAAGATGGTGAAAGGTACAATTCCTAATGCAAAATGCACAACAGAAATCTTTACGGTTTTTCCGGCACCATTGGGGCCGACGATGAGAGTCAGGGGCTTGAAGAAGGTGATGACGTTCTTGTTTTCCGGGTCGAAGCTCCGGATACCCTTTATCAACATTTTGTCAACAGTACTCATCTTTTCTATCTGTTTCTCTACAAGTCAAAATGGTGAGAGAGATGATTATCTCCGGTTAACAATTCGAAGAAGAGATGGGTTCTTCATTGGACAAAGGAGGGAATTGAAGAGAGGGAGAGAGAGAGAGAGTAGGGTTTAAGAGGGCATGAATTGAGAAATGAAAAAGGGCGGGGAGACGAAGCATGTTCTGCCTGTTCAGTAGTGGCAGTAGTGGCAGTAGTGGCTCCGCTCCTGCAGTCCGATATTTTTTCGGCTCCAAAATGCAACGCTATTTTATTTGGAAATTTCTATTTTCACTGCAGATTTTACTCTCTGCACTCCATTACTAAATGCAGTACAGATTTTATTCTTTGCACCACGCACACTTACACTAATTTCTCTTAGGGAGTTTCTATTTGTACCACTAAACTTACTATTTGCACCACAAAAGAAAAAAAGAAAAAATAAAATAATTATGAAATTACTTCAATACCCTTTTATTACTTGTTCATACTACTAAAATTACTCAATGCACCACAAATTCAAAACTAAAAAAATTTAAAAAAGAAAATAAAGTAATCGAAGTATTCATCAACTTCTAATAGTTTATTAGAAGTATTGGATGCTAGTATGAGTGTATTGATCAAAAATAATCGAGTTTAGAAAGTGTTGTGGAGGTTTTTTTTGTTCAGATCGCGATATGTTCGAACTGAAAATTTCGAACATTTTGGAGTGGTTCGAACTCCATTTTTCGAACAACACTTGGAGAAAAAACGGAGTTCAATGTGTTCGAATTCAATTTTTCGAAAATATTGGAGTGGTTCGAACTTTAATTTTTGAACATACTTTGTTCGGAAAATAATTTATAACACCTTTGTATCCTGAAATTTTCTAAGTGTCGTTCAAACTTTAGTTTCCGAACAAATGAGGGTTGTTCGAACTTTATTTTCCGAACAAATGAGGGTTGTTCAAACTTTAGTTTTCGAACCAACTTTTTTTTTCTAAGTATGAGTTGTTCGAATTAATATTTTCAAACAAGACGAACGTGTTCGAAATTTTGTTTCCGAACATATTTTTTTTGTTTTTTTTTCATGGAAAACAAATATTTTTGGAGTGAGGGGTAGTAATGTAAATGTGTGTGGTGCAAAGAGTAAAAATAGTGGTGCATGGAGTAAATGTAGTGCAAAGAGTAATTTTAGTGGTGCATTTAGAAACTCCCTTTCTCTTATTCTAAAAATATTTATTTTACTTGAAAAAAAAACAAAAAAATATGTTCGAAAAATAAAATTTTGAACACGTTCGTCTTGTTCGATAATATTAATTCGAACAACTCTAATACTTAGAAAAAAAATTGGTTCAAAAACTATAAAATTTGAACAACCCTCATTTGTTCGGAAACTAAAGTTTGAACAACCCTCATTTGTTCGGAAACTAAAATTTGAACGACACTTAAAAAATTTCAGGGTACAAAGGTGTTAGAAATTATATTCCGAACAAACTATATTCGAAAATTAAAGTTCTAACCACTCCAATATGTTCAAAAAATTAAATTCAAACACCTTGAACTCCGTTTTTTCTCCAAGTGTTGTTCGAAAAATGGAGTTCAAACCACTCCAAAATGTTCGAAATTTTCAGTTCGAACGTATCGCGATCTAAACAAAAAAAAAACCTCCACAACACTTTCTAAACTCGATGATTATTTTCGATCAATACACTCATACTAACATCTAATATTTCTAAAAAGGGTTGGTTTTCGGTGCACCACCCCTCCCATGTGGCAGCCATCAGGCAGGCGCGTGGCGCCACGCGTGCGCCCACGCGCCTGTCTTTTTTTTTTTCTGGCGTTTTTTTCTATTTTTTTTTTCGATTTTCTTTTTTTTTTCTAACAAAATTTATACCATAAAATTAAATTAGTGAACCCTAAAATTAAAGCTAATTGATATAGTTTGTTTGAAATAAATATAAATTTATACCCTAAAATGAAATTAATAAATCCTAAAAAAACAAAATTAAACCCTAAAAACACCCCCAAAAAAACCCTAAAAACACAAAATAAAATCCTAAAAAATATAATAAAAAACTCTAAAAACATCCCCCCTAAAAATACAAAATAAGCCCCTAAAAACACCCCCCAAAAAACCCTAAAAACACAAAATAAAACCCCAAAAATACAATAAAAAACCCTAAAAACACAAAATAAAACCCTAAAAAATACAATAAAAAACCCTAAAAACACCCCTCCTAAAAACACAAAATAAACCCCTAAAAACACCCCCAAAAATCCTAAAACATACAAAATAAACCCCTAAAAACACCCCCAAAATAAGTAACAGAGGCCTTACTTTTTAATGATACTGGTGATACTTTTCGAATTTTGAATGATACCTTTTAATGTTACTGTTGATACTGCTTTTACAAAAAAAAAAATTATGGGTTGACCCGCGAATTTGACCCGCCCGTCTAAAATAAGGCTTATTTGCACCACATGCATTGAAAACTTTGCCTTCTAATAAACTATTAGAAGTAGATGAATACTTCAATTAATTTGTTTTCTTTTTTAAAAAAATTTAGTTTTGAATTTATGGTGCATTGAGTAATTTTAGTAGCATGAACAAGTAATAAAAGGGTATTGAAGTAACTTCACAATTATTTTATTTTTTCTTTATTTCTTTTGTGGTGCAAATAGTAAATTTAGTTGTGCAAATAAAAACTCCCATTTTTTCCTTATTTTTTTGTGTGTGTAGCAGTGTAGGTAGTATAATTAGTTTTGTATTTTAATTAATTAAATAGAAATTAACAGTAAACTTGATTGAATTATATGTGCTGAATTCAATTATAACAAATTAGAATTAAAATTATGGAACATAAAACTATACTGACAATAAAATTTACATAAAATAACTAAATATAAAATTTTTGAAAATACAAATAAATTATATTTGGAAAATCATGTGTGATATGATCACATCTAACTATGTTAGTACTTAGTAGGATTTGAACTCACTAGAAACATTCTATCTCAGGGTATATCACTCAAACACTAGGCATCCCATATGATATATAGATATATATGGAATAAATCAAATGTAAATCAATTTCTGGTGTATAAACTGTAAACCAATCTCACACCATCTATCTAAAAAAATACACAATCAATATTTGGAGAAAAATCGGTGGCAGTTTTGTAATTTTTACAACTTTTTTCAGTCTATGGGGTATTTCCGTCCGTTTGTTGAAAAAAGCTGATGTCATGCTAACTCAGCGTCTAAATTTTTTTAAAAAAAAATTAAACAATCATAACTGACTCGTTTTTCATCGGATTAACGCAAATAATATATCAAATTAAAGGTCTTTTAATTCTCTTTTGTAACGCCCCCAATTTTATTACTCTTAATAAAAATGAAACGTTAAACATGCCTTTATTAATAGATAAAAGAAAATCCCAAATAGTTGAATATTAAGGTCTTAAAGAATTACAGCGGAAAATCATATTAAGAAAATAATCTAAATTTTATTAAAACTTTATTTAATCCGGGACCATGACCACCACCATCGCATCTTGACCCGCTAAGCATCACCCGAGCCTCCATCTGAAAAAGATAAAGTTTTTGGGGTAAGTACTTTAACTCAGTGAGGAGTGTCCGATTATTCAAGCTATATAAAATTAAACAAGTAAGTGAGAATAATAAAAGTTGTTCAGTCCGTAAACCAAACCATATAGCCCGTCGGCCCATTTTAGCCCGAAGGCCCTGTACTGTGCTGTGTCATCACATCACTGAATAATAAAATATAGAGAGAATAATCGGGACAGAAATCACATAAAACCCCACCTCGACCTTCACTTTGACTCGGATATGAATTAATTAAGTCCTGCGCGTTTCCTATAAATTATTTATCGTAAATTAATACAGTGCATAATGTAAGAAATTATGCATGAGATTATTCTATGATGCATGCTTAAAACAATAATCATATATAGCGACATAATTCTTTAATTCTATTTATTATCCATCTAATTACATAAAATAATACATACATGCACGTATATATAAAGAAAACAACCACACACAATCACATACAAATATATATATGTACAACACATACATATTATATATATATATATACACACATATGATCATTATATATCCACCATACACGCAAACCCATATATGCTATATATATATATATATCACGTACTACACATCTATATAATATATATACACATTAAATCACACCACACAACACATACATTACATATATATATATATATATATATATATAAAAATTGGGATGTGAAAGTGATGTGTGGGGGTGTGTGTGTGTCAGAGAGTATTAAGTATTATATATATATATATATATATATAGGGGTGGGTTAAAGTGTATACCACCCTCCTATGTAGGAAATAGGAACTCCTTTCAACCATAGATCTATTCTTAATCAATAGTCCAGATTCATTTTCCTTTATAGGGACTAAATAGCAATTTATTTAATAATATTTTACAAAATTGAATCTGGAAGGGTAAAAAAGAGTTTGGGGTAAAAATCCCCAAAATCACGCTATCCAATAATTACCATAGGCGGACGAATCGATCAAAATATTGGATAGATTTCATTTTTGGGTGGAACAACTAGGTTTTAGCTTTAGTATTATTCACTTAATCGGAAAAAATTTCTCCATATACGGCTATCAAATTCTGCATTTGCGGCGGCGTTGTTTATCTACTTACAGCTTCCAACAATGTCTGGGCGGCGTTCAACAAAAAGAAGCGGAGGTTTTGCTTTTGCTTTTTTTGTGTTTATACCGGTTTAAATGTGATTTATTATTTCGAATTTGCAAAATTTTGGATTGAATAGTGTTTTTTCTGTACTTTGTTTCATCTTTGGATAATACATAAAATTTCCAGATTATTGGTAATTTTTTCTGTCGCCGCCGCCTGTGTACTTTTTGTTTGGAATATTCAAAGTTTGTTGCTGTTCCGTGTTATATATTTTCTGTATTTCCTTTTTTTGGGACCACATAACTATATTATTTTTTGGGAAAAAGTGTGGATATGGACACTTGTTCTTTATAGTTGATTTGCGGTTTTGTTTTGCGGCGCGCACATGTCTTGAAAAATATATTTGTGTTGTTTTTTACGCATTTTTTGTCTTTTGATTTTAGTCTGTATTAGCATTGTTAACTGTCATGTTAGCAAATTGCGTAAGGATCTGCTAGCCATTGATTTAGTGGTTGTATTTTTTTGGTTTTTTTCCAATTGAGTTGAGGTTGTAGTAGCAAATGGGGGTCTTGATTTAGCAAACATATTTTATTATGTCAATTGGTATCATTTGCAAGTTAATCGCATTAAGATGCTTTAAGATGATAAATTTGTGAAATTAGTGTATTACTCACAGGTAGATTAGTCTGTTGTATGAATTAGAAATTATAAAAGTTATTTTATATTTTAAACATTTAGCAAGTGTACGTGCATGTGTATGAATGTGTAATGGCATATATATTATATTGTATTTGCTCATTTTTTTTTATTGTAGTAGCGTATTTGTACGGATTCTTTTTGCATTTGGTATTGATTTTATTAAATTTACCAATTTTTTGAATGTATTAGCAAATTTATTTGTTGTAGTAGCATATTTTGATAAAAGTGTTAGCTAATCTTTTGGCATGCTGTTACTTGATAAGTTTGTCAAAATTAACAAATTTATTTGTTGTAGTAGCATATTTTGATGAAAGTGTTAGCTAATCTTTTGGCAAGCTGTTAATTGATAAGTTTGTCAAATTGGTATTGATCGTATTAAATTTACCAATTTTTTGGATGTATTAGCAAATTTATTTGTTGTATTAGTATATTTTGATGAAAGTGTTATCTAATCTTTTGGAATGCTGTTAATTGATAAGGTTGTCAAATTAGTATTGATTGTATTGAATTTACCAATTTTTTAGCAAGTGTACGTGCATGTGTATGAATGTGTAATGGCATATATATTATATTGTATTAGCTCATTTTTTTGTTGTAGTAGCGTATATGTATGGATTTTTTTGCATTTGGTATTGATTTTATAAAATTTACCAATTTTTTGAATGTATTAGCAAATTTATTTGGTATAGTAGCATATTTTGATGAAAGTGTTAGCAAATTTGTTTGGTGTAGTATCATATTGCAATTACCAAATTTTTGAATCTGTTAGCAAATTTATTTGTTGTAGTAGCATATTTTGATGAAAGTGTTAGCTAATATTTTGGCATGCTGTTAATTGATAAGTTTGTCAAATTAGTGTGTATTACTCACATATAGAGTTGTCTGCTTTAAGAATTATTTATATTGATTTACATGCTAGAAATTGATTTTTCGCATATTTATATTTGTAATTTGTAAAAAAAAATTAAACCACTAAATCAATTGCTAGCAAATCCTTGTTGTTTTATATGATACTTGTGATGAAGTGTTAGCAAATATTTGCTATTATGAAAGTGTATACAAATCTTTGCATACGTGTTAGCAAAGATTTGTATGAAATTGTGAGCAAAGAATTATGGAATATTGTGTACGTTGACTTAGATTGATAATGGTGAAGCCACATTTTCTGAAGCGAAAAATAATTTTTGATATTAGAAAACATATTGATGACGTATTGATATTTTTTTTAATATATTTGCAGCCGGGTCATCTATAAATTCAGCAGTCAAGCGGTCGAGGTCATCATATTTGAATCTGAAGAATAGAACTAGCCCAGCTGATCTGACAAAGGCTATTAAAAAGATGAACGATGTTCAGAAGCAAAGCGTTCGCGATATGGGGTTTGGTGCATTGTTAAATCTTGACATTGAGGATGTGCCTCCGAAGATAGCCTATTGGATTCTGGAGAACTTCGACACAATGAGAGGAGAAATAGTTCTGGATGGGGATCGGCGAGTGCACATTAGTGAAAATGATGTGCAACTCATTTTTGGGTTTCCAAAGGGCCCCCGGCCGATTGTTAGAAAGGCAAAAAATGCACTAGCTAGCAAATTTAACAGAGTAGTGGGTGAAGCGGTTTGTGGATACACATTGCAAAAGAATACATGCCAGTTATGTGGCAGATGACATGATAAAAGAGGTTGGTGGTGGATTATGGTTTAAGAGGCAGTTTCTGGTCCTAGTTACTTCATGCCTTATTGAACGCATAGAAAACTGCTACGTCTCACCACAGATTCTAGACACATTCCAAAATGTTGACAATGTCTCGGATCTAAATTGGTGCGGATATGTAATTAAGTGTTTAATAGAGCACACCAGAAAATGGCAAGCGAACAAAAGCAAAAACTACACGGGTCCCTCCTTGTTCATTACTGTAAGTGTTTAACATTCAATTGCTTAAATATTATATATTTATGAAATTATTGTGTTGTGGTCGCATATTGAGTAGTATGATTCATGCATTATAAATTTTAAATGAAATTTAATATTTTAAATGTTTACGTAATTGTACGTGTATGTATTTGCAAATAGTTTGTTATATAAATCATACAATTTGTATATGAATGTATAATGGCACATTTTTTGGGGTAGTCTGCTTCATGCATTTATGGTATTTATATGGGTTTTTTTTTTACGCTTTTTGTGTAATGACATATGATTTATAATGTATTATCACGATTGTTTGTTGTAGTAGCATGTTTTTATGAAATTTTTAGCAAATACTTGTTGTTTATTTTATCCACGCATCGTTACAAATCATTTTTTATGGGGCCCGATATTAATTGTTTTGTTGTTTTTTTTTTGGCTTTTTTACAATCTGATTTGAGTATGTATTAGCGAATTTGTTTGTTGTAGTAGCATGTTTTTATGAAAGTGTTAGCAAGTATTTATTGTTTAATTTATCAACGCATTGGTACAAATCATTTTTTTCCCAACCTAACTTATGTTTTGAATAATGTGGATAAACTTTTCTCAGCTTTTATACATGGATCGTGTGGTTATCGGGTACAGAAGAGTTCCACGTGATATCCCTGCAATCAAACAGTGGAAGAAAAATATGCTTTTGCGAAGGCAATCTATCGAGATTTGTGAAGGAGGATTCGGACAGGGATTTTGCGACGGACCATGCACGTTGGATGAGGTTGTTAGTGTTGATGGTGACCAAGAACCCGAAGAAAGAGTTAATGTTTTAAACAAAAATGCAGGCCAAGAAGCACCGCCGGCCGATGATTGTGCAGTTGATGCTGATGATATTCCGGCCTATGTGGCAAGTGCAGACAAACATCCAGATGGGCCACATATCAATGAATATCAGGATGTTGTGAACACCCGCACGGAAGGTGTAGACGTTGATTTAAGTGACGTACATGTCGTGGCTGCAAAGTTGTTGGAAAAAGGCAGAATAATAAGTGATGCATTATCTTGCGTTATGGACATTATCACCAAGTTGCCAGCCCACATGCTAGAGAACACGTCATTGAGGAAAGCAGTTGACACAACACTTTTGGTTACCCCATCATCGTGCGACCAATTTGGAGGTGATGCAAGAAGCTCGCAGCCATCTCCCACACAGGAAGATATGGATTTTTGGAATAATCCTGAACATCTTGCTGCTATGGTAGAGATTGAAAAGGCAGTTTTGGATAGACATGCACTCAAGAAGAAACTAGACGATATGCCTAGATCGGGTACGGTCGTTCATTCAGATTGGTATGGGGTTGTGAATGTGGCACGCCAAGCTGCGAACGAGGGAAGCATTTTTGATATGGAATCTGTGAAGACTGTTGATGGCGAACTGCCCAGTTTTAGCTTGGGCCTGACATAAGATTTTCTTGAAAAGGAAAATGTCGTTGCTCCTGAAAAGGTATGAGAAGGGTAAATCTGTATTATATGTGTGATAGCGATTAAAACATGCATGTTACAATTCTTTTGTCCTGATTACAAATTTCACATAATACTAATGAGAACTCGATTATGGTTGTATTCGGTTAGCAAACAAATTGCCGTAATTTGAAAATTATTGCATATTTCTAGCAAATGAACATGCATATTTATTGTGTGTGTATTCTGTTGTTATGCAGCGATAAGTTTTTTTGTACCATTCATTAAAATTGTATTTGCAATTTTATATAAAGGTTGTTATTGATGTTGTTTTGACGTTTTAACAACAGATTCCTCATTTATATGTGGCGGATAAAGGAGCGACAGTGGACTTGAATATTCCTGATGCAGAGCCCGTGGAATGTGGAGAACATGTATATTAAAACATATTAAAAATGAAATTTTTATTATTGCGTATACATTTTAAACTATGTGAACAATAGTTTTCATACCGACCTAAATTTGATATCATATGCTGATGGCATTTACTTGGTGTTTAGGTGAAGGATGCAGGCACTGCAGTTGTATTGAAGACATATAAGGTTTATGTCCTATTAATTAATTATTGTTATTTGTGGTTTTATCAATGAGTGATTCAATGTGTTTTGTTTATTGGTTCAGCTAAAGGGTAAAAGAAAGGTGGTCGACAAGAAAGTAAAAGGTGTTACTGAGGTGGGGAAATTATGATAACTGAAAATGTCTAAGTTTTTGTTATGTCATGATTTGGGGTAACTTTTGTTGACTAGTATGTGGTATGTATTTTGGATAATTTCTAAACATTTATGACATCATGGCCTGTAACTTGTATAACTTTGTTGGCATTTTGATATGTATTTGATATGTCATGTTGGCATTTTTGTGAATTTAATATTGATCCAAATTCAATTTTTGTAACTGAAAATGCATATTTGAGTAATTGAGTATGGTTGTATTTAGTTAGCAACAATATTTATCGTAATAGCCAAAACATGGGAGTTGATAGCAAATTAACTTTATGTGGGTTGAATTGGATTGCTGTCTGTTAGATTATATTTGACCAACAAAATGTATTGACTAGGAAATTAAATTTTTTGTTACGGAAAATGCCTAATTGAGTAATTGAGTAATTGAGTATGGTTGTATTTAGTTAGCAACAATATTTATCGTAATAGCCAAAACATGGGTGTTGATAGCAAATTAACTTGATTTGAACTGTATATGTTGCATTTGTTGTTGCCATTATCAAAAAGTATCTTTGCTTTAATCAAAAAGTGGGTACGTATATTCCCTAATCTATAAACAGATGTATCGAAAATGGTTTGTCTATTGTTGACTGTGCAGTTTATTGATAGAAGAGAAACTAGATCCCAAAATTTATTGCGAAGGACGAACATATTGGTATCGCCTTTTTTGGTGAGACCAATAGTGGCAAACGATAGGTTAGATATGGCAACAAAACAATTGTACTTGTGGATTATGGAGAATCAGACAGCAGACATGTAAGTTGTATATGTTCCATTAATGTAAAATTATATGCTACTTGAGTATTAGTATTTTTTGTTTAATGTGTGTAACCAAATTGATTACTCTTGTGCAGTAACGAGGTTGTGTATTCTGATACGCGGGTGGAAATTTTTAGAAATGACTTGAAAACATTGGGAAACAATCAATATGTAAGTTCTGCCGTATTGGATGGTTGGTGTGCTATAATGAACCACAATGAACGGCTAAGGGATCCAAACTCATCACGCAGATTCTTCTCAACAACGTATTTATCGGTATGTATTACAATGGGAAAATTCAACAACATGAGTTGATGATTGATATTCGTAAATGTGTTTTGAATTATCAGGTTGGTACATTCGTTGATGCACCGGAATCCTGGGATACATCCAAACGATTTGAGCTTTTCTCACAACGGCTTATTGGAGAGCTGAATAATGTTGAAGGGTTGAGATTAGCAGACGTGGACATGGTATAAATGAATACTACATTAATCATATTGTCATTCTTTATTTTAATGGTTAAACATTTTTTAATTATAGTGCCTGAATGTGCAGTTTTTCTTCCCCATATGCCATGCATTCCACTTTTATATCGTGTGTATTGATACTAAGAGGAGCAAAGTTGAAATCATTGATAACTCATCTGAATTGGATGGGCCCAAAAATAATGACCTGGTCAAATATAGCGATATTCCACATATACTGGTAAGTGATTCTGTCATGCATTCGTATATGGAATCGAACCTTAAATTTTGAGCTAATATGCTCCGTGCAGGTTGATTTTTTATATCATTCATGAAGAATGTTGGACAAACAAGGAAGGCTGCAGCAACAGAAAAACGACGTAAACATATTGATAGACTGAAAATGCAATGGAGGAATATGACTAATAAGCTGGATTGTGGAATTTACGTGATGAGACACATGAAAACGTATGAAGGAGAATGTGCTAGAACGTGGGACTCCGGACTGACGAAGAACAATTTCAAACAAATGAAATTTCTTAGAGCTAAATATTGTGGCGCCATCATTTCCTCCGACAGTAACATTCACAAACAACGTGTTATCGATCATGCAAGCCTACACTATAAGCTAATGTCCAAGGATGGTCAACCAAATATTGAATCCATTATTATGAGAGACGCATAGTGTGTACATTTGGCATGATTTTATATTTACATGTTTGAATTTTACCGCTTTTATTATTAAACTTGAATCTGGATGATGGTTGTTTATGCTTTATTATAAAACTTGAATTTTACCATTCATTTGATTATTTCACACGTTAAATATGAAAAAGGTCTTGTAGTAGCAAACATTATTGATATTTTTAGCAAATATAAAAGTATGCATATCCAAAATGGGTTAAAATTGTACGCCATGCACACGTGTGTTGATGTTGTCAACAGCTTTTGCCATAAACATTGTGTCAAATCCATACATTTTTAAAAGATAATAATTAATATGTGTGGAGGATATTGCATACATGTGAATTATGGAAAACGACTTAAATTAGCAAACATTTGTTGATTGTTTAGCAAATATATAATTTCGGATAGCGAAATGCCATGTAAATTATATGTCATGCACACATAGATTTAAAACGTTTTTTTTTTCCATAAACATTGTGGCACATCCATAATTTGTAAGAATCCCTCGATTTCTAATATATGCAGGGAACTTCAGTGAATTTTTTTTTATAACAAACTCAAAATTCAAGATTATAAAAATACACACATGGGAAAAATATGAATTAGCAATATCTTAGAGTAAAGGTAGCAGAAAATATAATGTGAATAGCCTCATGCTATCGTGTTGATGAAAACGAAATAAAACAGTTTGGATATGAAAAATGCATTATACATATTGAAAACGATTGTTTGGTAACTAAAATGAAAGACACAACTTGTCCTATGAGTTGTAAACATGCTGACAAATCAAGAACGCTTTGGTAATGGACAATTTCTCGCATCATGATGTACCCTTTCTTGGCAGTTGCTGCACAACCTCAACGGCTTGTTTGCTACTCTTATCGACTTTTCAACACGAGATGTTGTACGACTGCCACTACCTTTAGTTTTCACTGGTATAGGTGGATTAACAAGCACTTCATCCGGGCGCGCGCAACCATAAAATAGCTCAAACAACTTGCTCTTCGACGACGAAGCAGCTGTACTTTGTTCATCTCCAATTATCAATACATCTTTCAGTTCCTTCATCCCTCTCATCAAAATATGCATCTTGTCTATGTCTCCTTCAACTGCAGCTACACAAGTATAGAAATCAGAAATCATTTGATTTGTCATATTTGTTTTTCCGTTCAACTGAACCAACTGTTCCAACATTGGATCCCCAACACCATTCAAAGGGTTTAAATGCGCTGCTCTGGTCCATCGTGGAAGTACATACTTTTTAGGAATCTCGTCCCACTTAAACTGCTTGAATAAAACAAAAATATGGCAACATAATAAGCCTTCCCTCACAAACTTCTTGCATGTACATTCTGCAGTATCACCATTCCTGTCGTACGCCACACTAAATGTTTGGTCACTGCCATCTTCCACACCAAATATAGTAGACGATTCCCGATGGTCAATTCTAACAACATTACAATGGTAACATGCTCTCTCAATCTCTTCTTGCACCTTGGCAAACATCTTTGTGGTATATATAGTAGCGGCATGATGCTCGAATTTCCAAGGGGTGCTAGTATTGGGAACTGTTGAATGATCGATATTGTTTTGAAGATCATATGCATTACGTTGTGCATCCATTGCACTATCAAAATGCATCATGAATTCAACCAGATTAGCGCCATAATTCAGATAGTTGTTGAAGAAGCTATTCATACTCTCTGAAATCGACGTGGTTCTACATATTCCACTCATTGGATGATCTCTAAAATAAGCAGGAATCCAAAATTGGCGTATGGCAAACATCGATCGAAACCAACTATCATCAACAAGACCATACTCTGAAATTATAGCATCCCATTTTGCATCAAATTCATCGGGTTCAATCAAATCTGACCAAACTAGAGCATTGAAACTCTTTCTGAAAGATTCGTCCTTCTTCAAGTGTGTAGGAAGTTTCTCAGGTACTTTTAGCATTATATGCCACATACAAAGACGATGCCTTGTACCAGTGAAAACACGTTGTACTGCTATCTTCATGGCTGGATCTTGATCTATAATAATCATACTTGGATCACGTATCATACACTCTTTGAACTGCTAAAAAACCCACCCATACGACTCCTGATTTTCAGCGGACAAAAGGGCAGCCCCAAACGTCACAATTCTCCCATGATTATCCTTTCCAGTGAATGGAGCGAATATCATTTCGTACCTGTAGTATAAAAGTGTGTTAAACATAAATGTATATAAATGTGATAAATTAAACAACAAAACAAGCGTGTTTTATCTATTTTCTGAACAGAGTAAAAGCTAACTTGTTCACATAATATTGCTAATAGTGTATATAAAAATTGCTACCCAATCCTCATACGGTGTGCACTGTAATACAACTTATTTTTTTACTACTACTAATTATGGTTGACTCAACAAATGAATAACGATAATCATATAAATGATACCAAGAGGACGTACATAAATATATATAAATGTGATAAATTAAACAACAAAACAGGCGTGTTTTATCTGTTTTCTGAACATATTAAAAGCTACCTTGTTCACATAATATTGCTAATAATGCATATAAAAATTGCTAACCAATCCTCATACGGTGTGCACTGTAATACAACCTATTTTTTATCTACTACTAATTAAGGTTGACTCAAATAATGAATAAAGATAATCATATAAATGATACCAACAGGACGTACATAAATATTATTAAATACAAAACAGTTTGCATACCTATTTGTTTTGTAGGTACAATCGAATGACACCACATCGCCAAATATTGAGTAATTTCGTCTTGCAGTAGGATCAGCCCAAAAAATACTTGATAAATTATCATTCTTATCAACCAAATAGCTAAAAAAAAATGACGAGCAAGACTCCTTCTTCAAGAACATCTTATTCAATACTATTTGAGCATCGCATCCAGAAATGTAAGCCCGCATATCACGTGAAAAGTTTTTGAAATCACCACCGGTTGCACCAACATTTGAGTAACCGCCAACAGCTTCTTTAGATATTCGGAAACAATGCATCGGCCCCACATTTGCTCTTGCACAATCGAGAATAAAATTCTGGTGCACAGCCCCCAACTTTCTATTAACCTTCATATATTTTTTGAACTCCTCAGTGACTAACTGATGTGTATGACCCTCCCTAAAGTGAGAAACAACGTATCCATCTATACCGCACCGTTTTAAAGTGATTCGAGCCATACAATTCACTCTCTTTGATACTCTACGTCGTATCTGCTTTATACCATCCCCAACTTCATCCGCAACTGAATTTTTTTCACCTTCACGGCTGCATAACACAGACCTCCATAAAAGAACACCGTCCTTAGACTTTCTGGCCATACCACGATGAATATCAAACCCAGCATTTGCACCATAACGCCTATAAAAATTAATACCATCCTCTACAGTTTTGAACTTTTGACCAATAAACGGTTTCAACGATTTTTCACACTCTGGTATATAATCATCGCATGCAAGACCTCCTGTAGGTGCATTACTGCCTGGCGTTTCAATTAGCAAACATAGATAGTTAATTAGCAAGTATCTCTGCGTTAGTTAGCAAAACTTCCGCTATAACATCGCAAAACTTAGAAATGCATGATTAGAAAAGCATGACCCCTCTACATTCAGAAATAACAAATAAAAACTGACTGAAAAAGCAAGCTGCAACAACTTATAAATCAATACTCAACCAAATAAAAATATGGAACGATCAAATTTCCAAAATTGAATGTCCAAAAAACAACACTTCCTTGACAAACTTGAATTCAATTTCTGCGAAACATCTTCATCGATCATAAATGTAAATTTACACATAGAGAAAACCTGCAATAAGAAAATATCTGATATCCAAATCTCTTAAATCCAAAATTACAGCATTGAGCCATTTAAAACTCAACGAGAAATATCCGATGCATTCTTCAAATTTAAGAAAACCACATCAAAAATTTTCCCGATGACTTCACCCTCATCAAATCCATCGAACAACATACACCAAAACAAGCATTTCTGAAATGAAGTAATCATGCGAATTTATCAATTGAAGTGTACACGAAAACAAGCATTTATCAGTATATCAGCACCACACCGACAAATGCATCCATACATGCCTGAATTAGTAAACTTTTCCTCTATAGATATAAATGTGTATTTCGCATCCATACATGCCTGAAAATAATATACAATTTTTATATAAAAACATATGCAAATCGAACCACGATAATTGTACATTAAATACCTGAATTTTCCATCGATGTTGATTTCTGGATTTTCTATCGAACAACTCTCACCCAAACCACCATATAACCCGTCCAATATACCGACTCCAACTTTGGCAAATTTTGCAAGATTTATTCAGTTTTTGCTAACTTCCAATGAACTGTTTTAATAATAATAGCCGGATGTTATATGAAAAAACAGTGTCTGCTTTTGAGATAAAAAAAAAACGTCGGCTAATGATTTTGCAATAGTAAATTGCATCTAATCCAAAATTCCATCTATTATGGAAATCCCAACAAACGTGGGATTATAATCTCTGTATTTAAATGTAAAATACAAAAATATCCCCCAATAAATTACATTGTGAATTAATTGCAATCTGATCCTTGAAATATAAACTGATCTTGTCCATTGAAATATTAGCATCCTATGATCTAAAATCATTCATATTTCCTACATAGGGTTTGGGTTCCTATTTGAACCCAAATCTATATATACATATGGTGATGTGCGATATACATATATATATATATAACAAAGGCACGCATCAAAGTCAAAACATTTTCTTTCGTTTTCTTCTGTTACACACTGCACACAAGTCAGCTTCTTTTCTTTCTGCATATTACCGCCGAGAACAAGGATTCTACACTAATGGAGGAATTCAACAGTAAACATGAAAAAATATGCAGGTACTCTAGGAAATCCGAAACTAAGAGACAGGAAGTCGAAGACGATCTGAATGTAAGTAAAAAAAATAGAGAGGTAGAGTTCTCTATTTATAATGATGAATTAGGGCGGAAATTGGAATGGATTAGAAGATCACATAGTTATCCTCAGCAACAAATTTGATAAGGATGATGAGTTTCAAAAATTTGAATTAAAATGAAGAGATCACGTCGCCCTATCCCTTCCGATTCGAGAGATAACCAATACGTATGTATATAAATCTATATATATATATATATACATTGGAGTAGAAAGAAAAATAAGGAATAATATTTAACCATAACCGGGCCTCCAGAATGGGCTTGAGAAGAGTTTTATTCGGCTTGAAGAAAAAAAAGACTTGGACTTCAATTAACATAAAATGGGCTAGAAATAAACTTAGGAATAAATAAAATGCAACAAATTAGGCATAAAAAAAATTAAATGCACGCTCATGCTATTAGAGATGCCCACGGTTCCGGTTCCGGCCGGTTCCGGTTAGAAACCGCCGGTTAGGCGGTTCCGGAACGCCGGAACCGGAACCGCACCGTGCTCCGACGGTTCCGGTTTGTCAACCGGAACCGCCGGTTTTGAGCACGGCCGATTTTTGCCAGTTACCGGCGGTTATCCGATTAACCGCCGGTTTTTCAATTTTTTTTCTCTCTCTCTCCGAACTCGAATTGACGATTGGACGAACTACTACTAAGTACTAAATCGATAAAATTACTAATTTACAAGTTAAAAACTAAGAAGTATGACAAAACACAAGTTTATTTGAATTTTGATATTATTATATAATTTATATCTTACAATTTACAAGTTATAACTTACAAGTTACAAGAATATTGAGAATACAATTTAATTTATCAAATTACAAGTTACAAAATACAAATTGTAAATTAATCAAACTAGAAAATATATGAAATTACAATTTACAAATTTACAAATTACAAATAACAAGTTACAAAATACAAATTGTAAATTAATCAAACTATGAAAATATGAAATTACAATTTACAAATTTACAAATAACAAGTTACAAAATACAAATTGTAAATTAATCAAACTATGAAAATATAAAATTACAATTTACAAATTTACAATTTACAATTTACAAGTTACAATTTGAGCTAATTTAGAATTTAGGAATTAGGGGGGAAAAAGAAATAATTGAAATTTGGGCTTGCACTTCATATGAAGCTGCCTACGTATCCCTTACCTTGGAATCAAAGCCCTCGTAGTTCGTTTTACCTTTTTTCCTTGACGAGTCTAGAATTCGAAGTCGTCGTCCCAATCATCTCCGGTTTGGCTCCCTCATTCGGCTTCACTCTCCGAGCCAACTTCAATGAGCGGGCCATCCATCAAGTCATCCCAGCGGTTCTCTTGCTCTCTTAGGTCGGCTTTGGACTCGTCCTTCAACATCATTTGAGTTTCGAGGTGATCCGGTGTCAAATTTGATCTCCATTCGTCCAACATGTAACCGAATTCACTGAAAGCTTGCTCGACCGCAATCGTTGATGCCGGGACTCCAAAAATCTCCCTTGCCATAATTGCAAGTAAAGGATACCGCTCTTGATTTCGGGACCACCACTTGAGAACATCAAAATTGTTGGGACTTGTATTTTCATCATCGGGGGCACAATAGGGTCTTGCAAATACATATCTAATTCATTTTGACTACGCCTAGTATTTCCTCTACTTTGGAAAAAATTTTGGAATTCTTGTAAAGCACTGCCACGTGAAGATGAAGTATTTAATCCTAACGAAAAAGAACTACTAGAACCTGAAGAACGACTCGTTCGACGAGTTATACTATCACCATATTTTAATTCATATTCTCTATAAAGTAAATATATAGACTCATAAATTTCTGTTTTAATTTCTTCAGCAGGTGGCACATATACATCGGGATCGGAACCTGTAAAACTCATAGTAGACAAAAACTTGTAATACATGTCAATCATATCGTTAGTAGCACTAAGTTTAAAAGTAGGATCCAATATTTTTGCAACCAAAAAAATATTAGGCACATGATCAAAATATTTAAGCCATTTTTTTACCATGGCTAGAATCATCTCTTGCAAATCGGATTTATGACTACAAGCATTAAATTTTGCAGCAATTAAACAACAATGATACATAAATTTGCAAACGATAGGGTAATACACACCGGATAAATCTTTTGTTGCATATTGAAAAACTTGTAAAAGCTCCATTAATTCAATACAATCATCCCAATACGAAGATAATAAAATAAACGATTCAATATGCGTAGCAAAAAAAGAACATAATAATTCACGATATTCCAAAGTTGCAGAAAGCATTTCATAAGTCGAGTTCCACCTATTAGGCACATCAAAGTTAAAAATTTTAGGATGCACACCAGCTTCTCTACAGAATTTTTCCCACCTACGTCTAACTCTAACTCTGCCATGAATATAATCAACAACATCACGAATAGGTTGAATTGAGTTATTTAATATTCTAAGTCCATCTTGCACACATAAATTTAAAATATGAGCAATACATCGAGTATGAAAATATTTACCATGTAAGGTTGGATTACATGCTTGAATTAATTCTCTAATACTAGCCGTATTAGCACTCGCATTATCAAAACCAATAGAAAATTTTTTATCAAGCATTTTAAATTGATTGCAAATTTTAATAATAGCCTTAACAATATTAGCAGCACTATTTTGACAGTTAAATCTACGAAAAGCAATTAAAAGTTTATTTAAATTCCATGAATAATCAATCCAATGCAATGTAATAGCAACATAATGACGACGGATAAATTTATCAGACCAAATATCAGAACAAATGGCAACCCTATAAGGAATTTTACTAACAACACCTTTCAATTTTGACTTATATCTTATATACAATCTTTCAAGGGTCCTAGTCATAGTCATTCTAGGTATTCTTTAAGCACCAGGATTATAAGCAGCTTTCATACGACGTTCAAAATTCATGCTATCGGCAAATTGAAGTGCTAAAGATTCTTCACAAATAAAATAACACATTTGTTCCATAGCAACTAGAAGGTCAAATCTAAAGAGTTGAGATGAGTACGGCGTACCTTCACCTTAGCTTTCGATATTTTGACTGCTTACCGGTTGGAAGTTAAGTTGCGATTGAGCTTGAGCACGCCCAAGTTCGACTTGATGATTGTTGGTGATGTGTGACCAGTAAGTCCCATAGCCTCCTCCAGTGCGAAATTTGTAATGCTTCGGACAATAGTTGCAATACAAATCAAACACACCCGATTCATTCTTCCTTGGCACCTTTCGGAAACGAATAGTGAAGATAGCAGATTTGAGAGCCGTATTTCTTGTTGGAACGGCCTCCGCCTCTTTCTCCGCCTCCTCCGTGTCGAGATCGATGGATGGATTTCCGTTGAAAGCACAAGATTCTTGAGATCATTGTAATTCTTCAAACTGGATCCATCTTGCCACTTCTTTATCAACTTCCATTTGAGAAGTAGGATTGTTGTAAAAACCGCCACCACTTGGATCATGGTAGAAACTGCCACCACTTGGATCATTGTAGAAACCGCTACCGGCTCCGCCATAGGGATTCACATATTCTTCAGGTTGTTGTTGTTGAAATTGAGGCAACGTCGTATCAGCATCGTCAGAAATATGTACTCCAGAATGAGTACGACGATGACGACGTAGAGCTTCAGAACTATCAGCAATAGCTTTGCCTTTACCCTTATCGGCTCGGCTACCTCAGCTAGACATGATGATTAGGGATGATAGAAAATGAGTAGAAATGAAGAAATCGAGATTATGAGAGTTGAGACTTGAGAACTTGAGATTGATGATTGAGAATGGAGAGAGTAACTTCGTAAGATTGTAACTTATAAGAAAACTTGAATAAGAAAATAATATTGCTAGAATAGAGAGAATTAGAGCATAGGAGAGAGAGATTGAGAGTTTGGTGTGAGTGAAAATGGTGGAGGAGATGGGATATTTATAGGTGAAAATTGGGGAGTGGGGAGAAAAATTTTAAATTTTGAATTTGAAAATTTTTGAAAACCGACAGCCGGAACCGCCGGTTTTGGAGCCCAAACCCAAAACCGGCGGTTCCACATCATCGATCCTAGTCCGCGGGTTCCTAGCCATTGATCGAGATCACGCGGATCGTGATCTCGATCGTTAAATATATATATATATATATATATATATATATATATATATACAAACAGTCGGTTAACCGTCCAAACCGGCGGTTTCTAATCGGCGGTTTGTTGAAATTCGCCACCCCAAACCGGAACCAGACCACGTATTTACGGTTGACGGTTACGGTTTACAAACCGTAACCGTCCGTACCAACAGGAACTGGCCGAAAACCGGCAAACCGGCGGTTTGTAACCGCCAATCCGGTTATGATTGGGCATCTCTACATGCTATGAAATTACTATATACTAAAATGAATTCATTCTTATAAATTACTCAGACGCGACTTATTAGACTTAATCAATTAATACCACAGAAAAAAAAATACGAATATTTTTAGGAAAGAAACGTAGCACATCTTAAAATAAATAAATAAATCGGGTCACTACATCTCTCTCTACTAAAAAAAAATTTCGTCCTCGAAATTACTTACTTGGGCCTAGAAACTGCGGGTATCTAGACCGGATTTCTCTTTTTTTCCCAGGTAGCTTCGTCTACACTGTGTCTACTCCACTGGACCTTAATCAATGGTGTTTCCCTATTTCTTAATACGTGAAGCTTCCTATCCAGCACAGCTATCGGGTATTCCTCATAAGTCAGATCCTTATTCAATTCTAACTCGGCATAATTCACGATGTTGGTCGGATCGTGAATGTATTTCCTTAAGGACGAAACGTGAAAAACATCATGTATCGAGGTCAAACTTGGTGGTAAAGCAAGTCGGTACGCCAATCCCCCAACTCTCTCCAAGATTTCGAATGGTCCTATAAACCTTGGTCTCAGCTTCCCTTTTCTGCCAATACGAACAACTCCTCTCATAGGCGACAACCTTAGGAAAAGTTTGTCCCCGATCTCGAAATGAAAATCCCTTCTTTTAAGGTCGGCGTAAGACTTCTGTAGATCTTGTGCAACTTTGATACGTTCACGAATCTTGTTGATCACATCCACCGTCTTTTCAACTAACTCCGGCCCTAGAATTCTCTTTTCACCGACTTCGTCCCGGTGATGCTTCATACGGGGCCATCTCAATGGTTGCCTAGTAACTGTTGTTGTAGGCAAACTCTACCAACGACAAATGCCTCTCTCAATTCTCACCAAAGTCCATAACGCAGGCCCGCAACATGTCTTCAAGCGTCTGGATTGTTCTTTCCGACTGTCCATCAGTTTGGGGATGGTAAGCGGTGCTGAACCTTAACTTCGTTCCCATTGCTTCTTGTAGACTCTTCCAAAAGTTTTAGGTAAATCTCGTATCTCGATCAGATACAATAGTTACTGGTACTCCATGCAGTTTTACAATTTCATCTACGTAAAGCTGGGCCAGGTGGTCCATACTGAACGTCATTTTCATTGGTAGAAAATGTGCAGATTTCGTGAGTCTGTCCACTATCACCCAAATTGCGTGGTTTCCTTTGATCGTTTTTAGCAATCCCACCACGAAATCCATGGTAATATTCTCCCATTTCCATTCCGGAATCTCGAGCGGTTGCAAAAGACCTGTTGGTCGCTGATGTTCTGCTTTCAACTATTGGCAAGTCATGCATCTTTCCACATACTCACCGATAGATCTCTTCATATTTCTCCACCAAAAATATTTCTTCAGGTCTTGATACATTTTGGTTCCTCCGGGATGAATGGAATATGGTGTATTAAGAGCTTCTTCTAATATCTTCCTTCTTATCTTGCTCTTTTTGGGAACGCAAATTCTTTCTTTGAACACTAATGCTCCGTCGTTCGCCAATGCGAAATTTTGAATATTGCCCTTCAATACTCGCTCCTTTATTTTGCACATGAATTTATCATTTTCTTGTGTTGCCTTGATCTGATCTCTCAGCAACGGGCGCATTGTCAAGGCTGCCAAAACTGAGGTAGTACTTTCTACTGGTGGAACCACGTCTATTTTCATCTTAGCGAATTCTTGAACAAGCTGAGATGTATTGGTCCATTTTCTACTTAACGCGTCAGCTACCACATTCGCCTTTTCTGGGTGATAATGTATTGTGCAGTCGTAGTCCTTAACCAACTCGAGCCACCTCCTTTGCCTCATGTTTAGTTCCTTCTAGGTGAAGAAATACTTCAGCCTTTTGTGATCAGAGAAAATTTCACATTTTCCCCCATAGAGAAAGTGTCGCCATATCTTTAATGCATGAACAACTGCTGCTAGCTCCAGGTCGTGAGTAGGGTAATTGAGTTCATGCGTCTTTAACTGTCTTGACGCATAGGCCACCACCTTTCCGTACTGCATTAGCACACATCCGAGTCCTTGTTTGGAAGCATCACAGTATATCACGAAGCCATCACTGCCTTCATGGATAATCAAAACAGGTGCAGTTGTGAGTTTCTGTTTTAGCAGCTGGAAACTTTCTTCACACTTTTCACTCCATTCGAATTTAACGCCCTTCCTCGTCAGCTGAGTTAACGGACCGGCTATCTTTGAGAAACCTTCAATGAAGCATCTGTAGTATCCGGCAAGACCTAAGAAACTCCTTATCTCACCAGCATTCTTCGGCGGCTCCCAATTGTTCACTGCTTCCACCTTTGATGGATCTACTTCTACTCCTTGAGCTGTTACCACGTGCCCAAGAAACACAACTCAATCCAGCCAAAAATCGCATTTGCTGAACTTCGCATAAAGCTTTTTTTTCCGCAACGTGTCTAGGACCAACCGCAGATGCTCTTCATGTTGCTTTACATCCTTGGAGTACACCAGAATGTCATCAATAAATACTATGACAAACCGGTCTAAGTATTGGTGGAATACTCTGTTCATCAAATTCATGAACACTGCAGGTGCGTTGGTTAGTCCAAACGGCATTACTGTGAACTCGTAATGGCCATATCTGGTTCAGAATGTTGTTTTGGTAATGTCTCCTTCTTTCACCTTAAGCTGATGATACCCCGACCTCAAATCGATCTTTGAAAATACTCCAGCTCCTTTCAATTGATCAAATAGGTCTTCAATTCTGGGCAATTGGTACTTATTTTTGATAGTGAGCTTGTTTAGGTCGCGGTAGTCAATGCACATCCTCATGCTCCCATCTTTCTTTTTCACGAACAGAACTGGTGCGCCCCAAGGTGACACACTAGGCCGTATATATCCCTTGTCTAAAAGCTCCTGGATTTGAACTTTCAATTCCTCCAATTCTTTTGGCGCCATCCGGTATGGTGCTTTAGAAAACCGGTGCTGCTCCTGGCACTATATCGATGGAGAACTCTACTTGTCTATCTAGTGGCACGCCAGTGATGTCTTCGGGAAAGACATCGGGGTACTCTCATACTATTGGAATGCCCTCCATGGCTTTCTCCTTCTCTTCTGTGCTCATCACATTTACCAGGAATGCTTGGCAATCATTTCTTCTTATCATCTTCATTGCTTTCATAGTTGAGATGATGTGAGGTGATCTGCTCGCCTTGATTCCTTTGAATGAGAATTGTTTTTCCCTCGGTTGCTGGAAAATGACTTCTCGATCACGACATTTGATAACTGCATCATTCTGGCTCAGCCAATCCATCCTTAGAATCACATCAAAATCTTTCATCTCCAAGATGAATAGGTCAGCCTCCAAAGTTCTTCCTTCTAGTGCTAGTTTGACTCCTTTAGCCAAATGATATGCCTTCATTATTTTGCCCGACGGAATACTTATTCTTAAAGGGTCAGTCTCCTCGTCACATTTTACATTAGCTTTTTCATAAAATCTCTTTGCGATAAAAGAATGAGAAGCACCCGAATCGAAAAGTACTAAGGCAGACTGGTTGAGTACTGATAAGATACCTGTCATCGTCTTGGTCTCTTCTTATTGGTTTATGGCAAATGCTCGCGCATTTCCTTTCCTGGTGGCATTGGAGTTGTTGAAATTCCGGTTCAGGGGACAATTCATTGCTTGGTGCCCCAGTTGGTAACAACGATAACAGCCATTCTCTCCGAGCATACATTTCCCATAGTGTCATTTCTGACATTTCTGGAATAAGGGTTTTTCTGTCGCTGTCTCTGGTCTGCTTCCTCCTTCAGTTCTCAGTCTCTTGTCAGGTTGGAAATTCCTTCCTCTGTTCTGATTGTTGTGCTCATTCCATCGTCGTTTCCCACCATTATTGGGAAATTTTGGAGCAGGCTTGTCCAGATTTAGACTGGTAGAAACCGCCCGAGCTCGCTGCACAATTTCTGAGTAAGTGCTGAGATTAAGTGCGGATAAGTGTGCCCCAATCTCAGGTAGCAACCCATCTTCAAATCTCCAGGCCTTTTTCTCATTCGTGTCTACCAAGTGGGGAGCATAACAAGCTAGCTGGTTAAATTTTTGCTCGTACTCCAGAATGGTCATGCTGTCCTGCTCTAAATTTTTGGCAGTTTTGTAATTTTTACAACTTTTTTCAGTCTATGGGGTATTTCCGTCCGTTTGTTGAAAAAAGCTGATGTCATGCTAACTCAGCGTCTAAATTTTTTTAAAAAAAAATTAAACAATCATAACTGACTCGTTTTTCATCGGATTAACGCAAATAATATATCAAATTAAAGGTCTTTTAATTCTCTTTTGTAACGCCCCCAATTTTATTACTCTTAATAAAAATGAAACGTTAAACATGCCTTTATTAATAGATAAAAGAAAATCCCAAATAGTTGAATATTAAGGTCTTAAAGAATTACAGCGGAAAATCATATTAAGAAAATAATCTAAATTTTATTAAAACTTTATTTAATCCGGGACCATGACCACCACCATCGCATCTTGACCCGCTAAGCATCACCCGAGCCTCCATCTGAAAAAGATAAAGTTTTTGGGGTGAGTACTTTAACTCAGTGGGGAGTGTCCAATTATTCAAGTTATATAAAATTAAACAAGTAAGTGAGAATAATAAAAGTTGTTCAGTCCATAGACCAAACCATATAGCCCGTCGGCCCATTTTAGCCCGAAGGCCCTGTACTGTGCTGTGTCATCACATCACTGAATAATAAAATATAGAGAGAATAATCGAGACAGAAATCACATAAAACCCCACATCGACCTTCACTTTGACTCGGATATGAATTAATTAAGTCTTGTGCGCTTCCTATAAATTATTTATCGTAAATTAATACAGTGCATAATGTAAGAAATTATGCATGAGATTATTCTATGATGCATGCTTAAAACAATAATCATATATAGCGACATAATTCTTTAATTCTATTTATTATCCATCTAATTACATAAAATAATACATACATGCACGTATATATAAAGAAAACAACCACACACAATCCCATACAAATATATATATGTACAACACATACATATTATATATATACACACATATGATCATTATATATCCACCATACACGCAAACCCATATATGCTATATATATATAAATCATGTACTACACATCTATATAATATATATATATATATATACATTAAATCACACCACACAACACATACATTACATATATATATATAAAGTAGGCTGTGAAAGTGATGTGCGGGGGTGTGTGTGTGTGTCAGAGAGCTAACCAATACGTATATTGTATATATATATATATATATATACATTGGAGTAGAAAGAAAAAGAAAGAATAATATTTAACCATAACCGGGCCTCCAGAATGGGCTTGAGAAGAGTTTTATTCGGCTTGAAGAAAAAAAAGACTTGGACTTCAATTAACATAAAATGGGCTAGAAATAAACTTAGGAATAAATAAAATGCAACAAATTAGGCACAAAAAAAATTAAATGCATGCTCATGCTATGAAATTACTATATACTAAAATGAATTCATGCTTATAAATTACTTAGGCGCGACTTATTAGACTTAAATTTTGAAAATATTTTACATGTTTCATGCTTATATTTCATGAGTCATCATTTGGTTAAGAATTATTTGCAGATTTCACGACAATAGGTTGTGATTCATTTACAAGAGAGTTATCTCTAAGTTTCACGATAAAGTATTGTGATTTGAACTTATATTAAGGTTTTATGATGATAGTTCGTGATTCATCTAAAGTTATTCAGAGATGTCGAGACATCTAGATTTTGATTTTGAGCAAAAGATGGAAATAGTTGAAAGAGAACATAATTATTTTAAGTGATGAGGATGAGTTGTGAATGGATTCTAGATTGATCATAACAAAGAATCTAGACTATAGTAGCTTGTACTTTGGATTGAATGTTAAGTTATCATGTTGTTCTTGAGAATTTAGGCTAATTAAGTGGCTTTCTTTAGATAGGTAGATTGGATTTTAAGTTGATGATTGTTAAGATTCTTATGGAACATAGGTTGATTAAGTATTTTTCCACATTCAAGATTATGAGCCCACATGGAATAGTTTCAATAAATGTGTTAATTTGTATGATGTGAAATTTCAAAAAAATGTGTTATATCATGTTTGGATTGAATCCTACATGAAAGGGGGTTCACGGCAAGACCGTGGTTCGCCTATGATTTAATGGGATGTCTAGGACATCTGGATTATGGTTCATCCGAGAATCTGATGAATGGTTATAAAAAGCAGATTGACACATAAATATGGGAATAGTGTCTTGTAGACTTGAACGTAGAAAGAACTTAGAATAGATAAATGTATTCTTTTAGATGGCTTGAGTTATATGGATTTCTAGGACATGCAGTTCGCGTGTATATGTATTTCAGGAGCATGTTGGGAAAAGTTTGAATGTCGATAAAGAATTGTGATAGATAGAACCATTCTCACTACACCTGTCTCTATACGTGTCTGATCGAGGACAAAGATAAGTTCGAGATTGAATGTTTCAAGTTCAGGATGATGTACACGATGATCGAGATAATACGCATTGATTTAAGTGGATCGATTTAAGTAAGATTTATGACTCGAGATAAATAGTGTTTTTCTTAGGAATGATGAGGTAGCTTATAAACTAGTCATATTGTTGATTCTTGCTAAGGTTCATAACATGATTGATGTCTTAAACACGCTACAAAGAATGAAGAGATAGTCTTGAACAAGGATTTATTCTATGGGGAAAGATCAGAAATTATTCTTGACCGAAGGACCCAAGAATTATGGAACAAACAGATATCACTTGTAAAAGTTCTATGGAGCAACCGTGGAAGTGAGGAAGCTATATGGGAGCTAGAAAATAAGATCAAGGAACAATACCCTGACTTGCCATTTAGAGGTATGTCAAATTTCGGGACGAAATTTATTTTAAGGAGGGTAGAATGTAATATCCCAAACTTTTTAGTATTAAAATAATAGCCTATGATTACCTTAAGGGTAACCTAGGAAAGAAAATGGACCTTTAAAATTTTTATTTTTAGAGAAGTGTGCTTGTTGAGTAGGTTAGAAATACTTTGATACATTCCTGTAATTTTATTACGAATCCCGATGCCATTTATTTTTTTCTTTAAACCTAAAAGGTATTTGTTATTATCACTTCAGGTATTAAAAGATGTGTTTAGGATATAATCTTATCCAAGCCCTAATAATTATGTAAATAAATATAATTTTAATTAATTATTATCCTATTATATATATTATTATAAATAAATCCTATGTAGACAATTCAAAGCTTATCTAAAATAGATATTATTATAATAAATAATAATATTATATTTTATTTGAAAACAAATCAAATTTATACAAGTATATATACATGTATGTGAGCCCTTCAATAGATATATGATAATTATGGTGGTACTAGAAAATATTAGTAACATTATATAAAAAAAATAATAAAAAAAATGAAATGAGGTGGCAATGTTTGGTGGTGCCACTAGTCTAGTAAAGAAGATAGGTTAGTGTACTATGATTGTAAAGATAATGACTATAGCTGCTACATTTGTTTAAGATACATATCATCTGAATAACTTTGTATGATGGTGTGTTGGACAAGAAGCAAAGGAGAGAAGAGAGAGGAAGTTTGAGATATAAAGGTACTAAATTTATATCAAAACATGCAATTTTATATTACGTGTAAATTATGTATAGTGTTAGCAAAATTAATCGATTTGCAAATGGTTTAAACTATCAAAGTTAAGTTGTTAGATTAAAGAAAAAAAAACGAATTTTTAGATCTTATATTCTTGGTATTTGGCAATGATTAATCATATTTAAAATTTAGATGGATGAATACAATTAAAAGTATATATGGGGAATATTAAGGGTTTTAAACTATATTCAAATAGGATTGATTAATTGATGTGGAGTGATTAATTATTTAAATTCAAATCAATTGATTAACTGATTTTGTGACTTCACTATATTAAGTAAAATTTTAATGTATTTATATTAGTATTATTAATATAGGTTACATATGAGTTCGTAAATTTAAATCTATTAAGTTTTAGTAGATTGGAATTATTAAATCAAAGATTAATGTGTTTGTGCGATTAAATAACCTATAAAATGGAAGTTTGGATTTCAATTTCATTTAACTAAGAAATATAAAATTCATTCGACTTATCTATCATAAATTCAGTGAAAATTACAACTTTAGGCTAATCAATCTATAATTTAATAACCATGTATGCTAGCTATTCAATTGTTTAAGATATACGAATAAGCAATAATAAGATGAAAGAGCATAATGTAACGCAAGTTGAAATACTATATTGAAGTCACTAACTAGCGGGAAACATAAATTAAATTAAATTAAAAAGGAGTATAGGAATTGAGTTTTATTAGGGGACCTTTAGTTAAACTAAGTTGGGATTTATTATTGTAGGGCCAGAAGAAGTATCAAAATCCGAGCAAAATCAACCCAGAAAGTGAAAGATTGTCTGTTATCTAGGTGGGTTTTATATATCTTTCTCAAATTATGTTCAGCTAATAAGCTCAACTGTTTTTCAACTGTGAAGCATGGATATCTGTATCAAAATGATTTAGCTCACTGTTCGCGTTCGCCAGTATCCTATGAAAATATTGAATGCTTAACTAGACTCGAGTTCGGATCCTTTAAAGCTTTGGGACTGTGTACACTATCCTTTCTTAGACAGTCGGGCTGGAAGACGTGTATATAAGTTAAGACACTGTAGGAAGGGACAGTTGAGATAGAGCGTGCAAGTAAGGTTAAAAGAAGCTTTGTATACATGGAATGTTTTTTATATTTGAAACCTTTCCATTGTTATACTTGTGTAGATACGATATTCATATTTATAAAATGATTGTGAACTGTTTATCAAAATTTCCCACTGGGTAGGCTACTACTCAGCCTAAATCTTTTCTAAAATATTTTTAGGTTGAGAGGCAGGCTGGAAGATGATGGAGCTGAGGCAAGGGTTGGCTTGTTGTTATATGCTTGCTCTTTTTGTGTTGTTCAGAAATCTTAGATACTCTAAATTAAATTCACTTGAGTTGAATAAAGATGCTCCGCGTTTGTTCTGTTCACTCTGATACAGCTTGTCGATCAATTGTTTAAAGCATGTTACAATTTCAGCATTTTGCTAAAATGTTCCTTTATAATTGTTGGCGGGATAAGTTCCCTTTGATGATTGGTCATTGATTAAGGTTCTTTCTAAACGCCTTAGTGCGTGGTTCTATTACAGTTATAGATGCTATACTGCCTAAATGATTGGGGCACTAACCCTATTTATATAATTGTCTTTATGCAACAACCCCTTTCTCCTTTTCCCCAGTAGCGCACCGGTCCCTTGTCACTTTTTCTTCCGGGACTGGGGCGCTACATTTGCATTCTAAAATTTTCTAAGTATCGCCCAAACTTTAGTTTTCAAACAAATGAGGTTTGTTCAAATTTTAATTTTCGAACCAACCTTTTTTCTAAGTATTGGAGTCATTTGAATTAATATTATCGAATAAGGTGAACGTGTTCGAAAGTGTGTTTCCAAACATACTTGTTTTTTTTAAGTAAAACAAATGATAAATCAAATGAACACAAAAAATAATAGTAAATACGAAACATAATAATATCAATATGTAATTATCACAAGAGAGATTGTGTATTGTTAGAGTATCGTTTAGATTTGATGAAGAACATCAAAAGGCCATAAACTGTCAAATAAATTTATACAAACATATCCCCCTGTGTATTGTTAGAGTATCGTTTAGATCCGATGAGGAACACCAAAAGGCCATAAAGTGTCAAATAAAGTTATACAAACGTACCCCCTAAAAAAAAGCAAAGAAGAAGAAGAAGTACTAAATTCTTACGGAAAAAAAAAAAAGTGAAATAATATAGTAAAAGTGTTGTTTTATCCTACTAAAAGTGTTTCCCTTAAAACAACACCTTTTCCTTTGTAAAAGTAAATTAAAAAACAAAATCGCTAACAAACTGTGACGTCCCAAAATTTCATAAATAAAAATATCTCATTTATTTAAATAAAAGAGTTTAATACAGCGGAAACAATATTTAAATTAAAAATAATATTTAATAATCTTGACCATCACTCCGTCTCCACGTCATCGCCCGAGCTTCCTTAGCCTGAAAAATAAATAGCTTTGGGGTGAGTGCTATTAACTCAGTGGGGTTAGTGCATTTATCCAGATTATACACAATATGAACAATAAATACATAGCATATCAAGTATCATTTTCCTGCAGCCCATAGGCCGAACATGCAACCCTTAGGTTGAGTAACTTTTCCTGCAGCCCGTCGGCCGAACATGCAATTTCCAATATATAAACTGCATAAAATGCATAATAAGGATAAATGAATATTTTGCTTATATATTCTCCGAGAGAATCCCCACCTTTACTTGACTTTAAATCTGACTGAAAATGAATTTAATTAGATCCGTGCGCGCCGCCTCTAGAGAATACTTGAATCTTCCAAATGCTTTGAATGATTTTTGGTTGTGTTGATGAAAGTAGATAAGCCTTGTATTTATAGTGTCAAAATCCAATTTAATATGGAAAACTTAAATTAGGGTGGTGATGATTTAATTAAAACTGATTTTATGTAATTGATTGAATATTGAAATGAATGAATTTTTCAAAAAGATCTCCACTCATTCCACGTGAAGAATTCATTTGTTTGTAAAAGCTATTTGAGCTTCATAGTAGCGTGGGCTTAAGAGAAATATTACTCGGGCTTTTCAAATAATTTCTATGTTTGGGCTAATAATAATAATAATAATAATAATAATAATAATAATAATAATAATAATAATAATAATAGTAATAATAATAATAATAATAATAATAATAATTAAAAGCCCAAAAGTAATAATAATGATGATGGTGATGATGATGATATTCTTAAAACATGTAATTAGTTGGATGAACTTATTTCAACGTGGACATAGAGTGGCTAAGGCGCGACTTATAGGACTAATAAATTAAATATTAATAATATCATACTTTGAAATAAAATGACATTTAGGACATAAATGAATGCAACAAAAAAATATTTTATGAAATTTCGGGGCGTTACACAAACTAATTTGAAATTAAAGAAAAAAATCTCATACGTTTCCACTATTTGTTCTCGGCCGAATGCTCTTCCAAATTTCTCAATGTATAATGTTAATTTTATCACAATTATTATTTTGATTGTGATTTTATTTTATGTTGCTATGTTTAATATAATTAATTATGGGAAGACTTTTAATAGGTAACTGAATTCTGCAAAACTAAAATAGGTTTTGGATGTCCTAAATTGAATTCTCATTCCCATAATAATTAAAATTATATATTTTCAAAAATAGATTTTGCAATGAGCGGAGAAAAAAAAATTGGGTTAGAAGTGTGTTATTATATATATATATATATATATATATATATATAGAGAGAGAGAGAGAGAGAGAGAGATATGAGATCAAGTGAGAACTACATCCCTTGTGAAAACAGAGAACCAATTTGAGCCATAGATCTGGTATATTTGGACGGGCAAGATATGCTACAAAATTAAAAAAATGCGGTGGCATTACTGTAATATTATCGATTTTTTAATGAACTGAGGGTATTTTCATAATTTATGAAATCTATTATTTTTGGACTGAAACCTATTTCCTTTGTAATCTATACTTCCATTCGAAATTTGTTTCATTTTTCAAACGATTCTCCTCGTTTCTCTTCGATTTTGTTGTGTTTATGTAATCAAGATTCCAATCGGTTCTCTTCGAAATCTATTTATCTTAATCATTGTTCACGCGAGTTCCCGAGTTTTGGTTGTTCATTGTTATTGGATGATGATGCCGAGTAAAAATATTTTTATTGTATTTTTTCTGCGATTCTCTTAGATTCTCGTCGATTCTCTTCGATTTTGTTATGTTTTAGATTTGTTCGATAATGTTGATGAAGCTGATTAAGTTGAACTTTTGATTTTTGAGGATCAACATGTATTTAATTTTTTGTTATATTTTTTTCCAGATTTAAATGATAGATGTGTTCGTTCATATTCGTTCATGTAATGCACTATATTTCTGGAAGTTGATTAATTAGAACGCAGTATTAGCACTGCTATTATAAGTTTTAGCACTATTGTGGATTAGTTTTAGCACTATTGTGACCATTTTTAGCATGATCGAAGAATAGTTTTTTTTAGCATCAACGTGATTAGTTGTATATTTTTTAATGTGCAAATTGTGTTGGCTCCACTTTGGAGTTTTCTCCTGGATTTTGTTGTACTTCTCCTATGATTTTTTTATCCGTTTTATTTTAGATTTGTTCGATAATGTCGATGAAGCTGATTTAGTTGAACTTTTGAATTTTCACGATCAACATATGTTTTCAGTTTTGCAGATTATGGTTTCTTATTAATATTTACTTGTATCTCTGCAGATTTGTTAGCATCACAACATGACTTATTTTTTAATAGTATTAGCACTACTATTACAGGTTTTAGCACTAATGTATATTAGTTTTAGCACTACTGTGACCATTTTTAGCGTAATCGAAGAATATTGTTTTTAGCATTAACGTGATTAATTCTATATTTTTTAATGTACAAATTGTGTTGGCTCCATTTTGGAATTTTCTCCTGAGTTTTCTTAATTTTACACATCTAACTACGAACCATCTTTGAAGCCTGCATTGGACAAAATTTTTCTTACTTTGGATGTTGGTATAACCTTTTACAAAGTTTATGCTTCATCATGTGGATTTGATATTCGTTTGTCTACTACAAAGAGGTCTAAAGATGGTACTATAGTTTGGAAGTATGTTTTGTGTAATCGCGAAGGACTTGAGAATACATCGGTTGATTTTGGTGAAACATCGAAGAAAAAAAACGTCGTGTGTCTAAGAGGACTTGTTGTATGACTAGGATAGGGTCGAAGTATATTAGTTATGATGGGTACACTATTGGACTATTTGAAGAAAAACATTCACATTCTTTTATTTTGGATACACACAAAAGGTTTATGAATCTGAATAGGAATATAGACCCTTCACATCAAAGTTTTATTCTGAACCGTGCAAGGGCAAACATTGGACCTATGAAAACATTTAGGACTAACATGTCTGTTTGGGTAACAGAATGAAGTTAACAAGAATGATCAGTTGAGGTGTCTGTTTTGGGTTGATCTAATATCAAGAAGGAATTTTTTGTTATTTGGGTATGTTATATCATTTGATACAACATATAGGACTAATATGTTAGTCTACTTATTATTTAGATTGTCATTCTGTGATTTTAGCATTGCCATACGAAGTTTTAACACTTTCATTTCCTTTTTTAGCATTGGTAGTTGATGTTTCACTATTTGGTAGGTGACAATATTAGCATTTATAGTCTTGTGTTTTTTATAAGAAAGACATTATAATAACAAAGATTTGTGATCTTTTATATGTTGGCAGATATTCGATGATTTTTGCACCATTTACTGGAAAGGACAATCATGGGAGACTTGTCACCTTTGGGGCTGCTTTAGTGTTGGGTGGGGATGCTGAATCTTATTTCTGGGTTCTTCATAAATTAAAGGACTGTATGGATTATTTTCTGAATTTTATGGGTTGTCTGCACCTAGTGAAGTTGAGGTGTTTCCACCTGACTTTGTGAAGACTAAAGGTAGTGGAAGTCATATAAAATCAAAAGAAGATGTGAACGCAGAATGTAAAAGAACCCTTTAAGGACCTGCAAGAAGTGTAACAAAAAATGCAGTCATGATTATAGGAACTGTGAGAAGAAGTAGATATAATTTTTTTTGTACTTCTCATACTGATTTTTTTATTAATGCTACTAATATTCTTTTTTGTAATGCTATACACATAGTTGATATTCTTTTTTGCATTACTAATAAAGAGTTTGATAATGTTAATAAGAGTGTAAGTACTGCTAATATAGTTCTTTATACTGCTAATAAGTCATTTACTTTAATATCTTGCAACATGATCTTGCATGTGTGGCCTCTAACACTCTTTGATATCTAATGCTAAGGTGGGAGTTATGACATTGTTAATTTAATAAAACTATATTAACATTTGTTCATAATTGTGTTTTATAATTTAATGATAATACTAAAATGAGATATGATGATGCAAATACAGTTAACAATGATGCTAGTACCACAAATCACATTTGTTGGTTTGTAATGACTATGACAAGTTTTTAATCACAATGCTAATAAAGGGTTATGTTAATGCTAAAAATGAGAGATTGCAATGCTAATAGTGGTTGCACTATATTGATAATTCAACATGTAACCATTATTGTAAAAATCAGCTTGGGCGGCGCCCAGGCGCTAGGCGGTGGCTCGCCGTGCCGATTTGGGTGTAATCGGCAGTTTATGCGGTCAAGTACAAAATGTTGCATTATTTTTAATGAATGGGAATTCTAGCACATTTGGTAGAGCATGACAGGTTAGGTCAAGTAGGTCGCTGGTTCGAATCTAGCTAATAACATTTTTTTTTAGGTTTTAAAATTCTGTTGTCAAAAAAATTGAATTTTATGCATTGATAGGAGTCGAACGCGAGACCTTAGAGTGTCTAAAGGATAATTAAACCGGTAGACTAGATATTAACTTATGTTTAAATGTAGTTTTAATGTTATAAATAGCTTTATATAATAATATATTATAAAAAAATAAAAATGCCTAGCTTCGCCTAAGCCCCCGCCTAGACCGTCTAGGCGCCCCTAAACCGCCCGACTAGCGCCTACCGACTTCTTCAACCTTGCATGTAACAGTGTTTGTTCGTGAGTTTTTTACAATATCGATGATATTTTTTTATGCTAATACTAAAAAAGAGTCATACTAAAATAAGTCATGACAATGCTAAAAAAGGCTATGACAATGCTAAAATAGGAAATGACAGTACTAAAACTCTAAATTAAAAAATATACACGTAAATTCTGAGTATTCATATATTTTCAAAATTTCCAATTTTACCCTTACTAAGATCCAGGGGCAGCGAAGTTGGACGTTATTACGAGATTGCCACCGCATTTTTTAAATTTTTGGAACATATCTTGGCCATCCAAATAGGCGAGATCTATGGCTCAGATTGGTTCTCAGTTCTCACATAAGGTGTGGTTCCTTCTGGAACCCAACCCTATATATATATATATATACTTCCAAAGTTCGGAGTCATTTGGTTTTATTTAATAATTCTCAAATGGTAAGAGAAGATCAATAAGCTAGGTTTACAATTATGGAAAGAAGATGGATGAGTTGGTTCAGTTACTGCACCAGCAATAACAAAAAATGGAACTTGAATTATGTGAGAAACAAACACGCACCCAACTGAACTAGGATGAGTTATGGTTATAGCAAGACTAAATAATAGGTTGATTATACCATTTTTGGCACAACTATGGGTCGCGCCTGAATTCTACAACACTGATTGACATGGTAATCAGAACGGTCCACACGTACATCTCTAAGTGGATACCAAATTGCTTTAAAATACACGAATTTTGAGTCAATTTTAATTTTTCACCCTATTTTTAAAAATGTAGTTATAATAACATAAAATTAACATATTTTTGCAATTACAGCGTGGTTTCACATTTTTCCACCAATCGAAACCGACGTGGCAACCACCACATCTACAATCAACCAACTTTTGGTGTCAAACTGATTTTTCTCCCAATTGAACAGGTTAAAATATCTTATTTTTGTATTCACTCATAGAACTTAACTAAACACCACCATCAACATCAACTTCGTACATTCAAAACACAATACAAATTTATATGAGATTCAATTTCACTGTTCATCTCATGTTACCACAAATATCTATTTGGTGAACATTGAATTATTCAGTTTAATTTAAAATGCATTTTAATTAATAAAATATTTTTATAATTAAAAACGATGTCATTTGAATAAGTAGACAACATGCACACATGCACAACTTCAGCTTTCATATTAATTTCGAACTTGTGAGAAATGTGAAATCATGTTGTAATGGTGAAACGTGTCAAGTTTAAGCTATTAGAACTTTATTTTTTTTTAAATCGCATGAAAAATAAAATTGGTCAAATGTTTGTGTATTTTAAGATAATATGGTGTCCACATAGACATAGAAGGGGACAATCCCGTCTACCATGTTATTTTTACTTGATCGGATATTGTACATCATGTGAAAATAAAAATAAAAATTAAGTTGATATTATTAGAACCATTATTTTTCAATTCACGTGGACAACAATATAGACATAGAAGGGGACAATCCCGTCTACCATGTTATTTTTACTTGACCGGATATTGTACATCATGTGAAAATAAAAATAAAAATTAAGTTGATGTTATTAGAACCATGATTTTTCAATTCACGTGGACAACAAAAAATGGTCCAAAGGTGTTTACTCTATAGTAGTTAACCCTCATAATTCTATTATCAATTAATGGTATGAATATAATTATATTTTTAGGGGAAATATAATTATATTATTGATTTGATGATACAATAGTAATTTTAATAACATAAAATAGTAATTAAAATGTAGTATGGAGTAGTGAAGTGACACTCTCTGTTTGGAATATCACTGTTCAATACTCCATATTCTAATTATTAATTGCAAGATAGAGTTATGTTGGAGAGGAACTCGTACTCCAAAATGAAAACTCAATTTTAGAGTAACATTGGAGATGCGCTTAATATTAATAAACTTTCGTAAGTTTAAAAATAGGTAGGGTTTAGAGCAACTCTAGCGATGAACGGTATGAGTTCGTTTTGCCATTTTTCGCTACTCTAGCGGGCAAGACATATGGCACGGGAAAATGGGGAGGCTCCTACAATATCTTTTTTTTTTTCATTTTTTATGTTTTTTTATTAGTGTTTTGTTTTTTCATCCCGTTTGTAATATATTTTGTATTGTAAATAATGTGTTATAAATTAATATTAAAGTTTTATATATATGATAAATTTAATTAAATGCAAATGTTGAAACACAATTAAATTATATATAATTACACTAGCAATAAAAATTACATAAATATATTAAAACAGATAGGGTTAAATAATAATTTTATTACGCAACTTTATGTTTGTTTTGCGATATTTTTATTAATTTTTGTTTATATTTTATATGAATTCAAAAAAAATTATTTTAATAATTATTATGAAATATTTAATATAATTTTAGATTGATAAGTATCATATGAAATGAAATTTTATATATTATTATATGTTTAAAAATTATAAAAAGAATATTATTGAAAATTATTTTATAGGATATTATAGTGCACTAGAGATGGAATACATATTTTTTACATTATTTTTTAGCGTTGGGTATGTTGGATTGCCGTACGAGCAATCTTAGGGCACCTCCAACGGAGGTTTTCTTCAAGATAGATGATTAGGTGGATGGAGGTATATGGATTGGGGATAGATAGATGTTTACAGATAGAAAGATGGAGATAGATTCTGTTCTGGCTGGATAGACATTGAATATGCGAGTAGACGTGACAGTGTGTGAAAGAAACGAAAGCTTGGGGAGAGACGTTCAATGCACGCACGCGTTGAGGGGGCCCAAGCATGGCAGCTATCCCCCATCACCCATTTTTCTTCCTTTTCTGTTTTTTCCCTTCTACTTGTCGGCAAAATTGAGAGAGAAGCAACCAATAATTATACTATTCATTTTCCCATTTGTATTTAATGTTCATAGTGTATGAATTTATTTCACCCTATATATATATATGTATATATAACGCCTATGCATATATATATATGTATATAATTGATAGTTAATTCTTTTTGCAGACATATATATATATTTTAATTATTGCTCAATTTTTGTTTAATTATTGCTCAATTTAAACGCCTATTTAAAATTTTTCTATATAGAGTTGAAACAAACAGTATTATTTTTTGTTTTTTTAGGAAAAATTCATTATAAATAGAAGCTACTCACTTCATTTTATTATATCAAGTTTACAATTTTTAACAACACAAGTTCTCAAATCTCTCACTTCCAATACTATTTTCTATAAATCCAGTCTAAAAAATAGTCGTTGAAAAACTGCACCCATATCTATTCATATATTGCAGGACTTCTAGCTATGTCTAGTCATATTATTATTTCTAGTCTTCGAGTTTTCCAGTCTATAAATATAGTCGTTGAAAAACTGCACCCATATCTATTCATATATTGCAGGACTTCTAGCTATGTCTAGTCATATTATTATTTATAGTCTTCTAGTTTATAAATATAGTCGATGAAAAACTGCACCTATATCTATTCATATATTGCAGAACTTCTAGCTATGTCTATAAATATAGTCGTTGAAAAAACTAGTTGTTGTAAAACTATCCGTTATAACTTCATTATATATTTGATAGTGAGATATTCAATTTGCTACACTTCACAAATTTCATATTATTATATGTCTTCTACTCTACAAATTTATACGCTACCCAAATCACTCAAACATGTCTTCATCTGATAACGACTCTACCACTAGTCATAGTGATGATGACTATCAACCTCTTGATAGCACAATCTTTAATTGGCTAGTGGATGACACAGAGGAATGAAGGCTTCTCGAGCTTATGGAACAAGTTTTTGGTTCAAGCTCTCGATCGAGAAGGTATATCCATCGAGATCGTGAAGAGGCTCATGCTCGACTTATGAAGGATTACTTTGATGAAAATCCAACATATGGTCCCAGCATATTTCGACCGGTGTTTCCGAATGCGTAAAGAGTTATTCACTCGCATAGTCAATGCCTTGGAATCTCACGCTGAATACTTCAGTGGAGGGTCGATGCAACAATGAGAAAAGTTTTCTTGCCATTTCAAAAATGCATGGTGGCCATCAGACAATTAGCACATGGTGGTCCGGCCGATCATTACGATGAGTACTTACGTGTTGCAGAAACAACAACAATCGATTGTTTGTTTAACTTTTGTCGATGTGTGATTGAAGCATTCAGTGAATATTACTTGAGGCGGCCGAATGTTTATGACTGTTAACGCTTAATACATATGTATGAACAAAGGCATGGTTTTCCAGGGATGCTCGGTAGCCTCGATTGCATGCATTAGGAATGGAAAAATTGTTCAGTCGCTTGGAAAGGTCAATATACTCGTGGCGATCATGGAGTCCCAACAATTATACTTGAAGCGATCGCGTCTGCTGATTTGTGGATATGGCATGCTTTCTTTGACATGGCGGGATCAAACAATGACATCAATGTGCTTAATCAGTCCCCGTTGTTCAACGTCGTTTTACAAGGTCGCGCGTCGATGGTGAATTTCACTATAAACGGTACGCAATATTCACAAGGATATTACCTAACAAATGGAATCTATCTAGAATGGGCCACTTTTGTCAAGAGCTTTCAGTGTCCTCAGGATCCGAAAAAAATAAAAGTTTAAGGAAATGCAGGAAGCTGCCAGAAAAGATGTTGAACGGGCATTTGGAGTACTCCAAGCTCGTTGGGCAATGATTAGAAATCCAAGCCATTTTTGGCAGAAAAATAATTTGAAAGAAATTATGTTAGCTTACATTATCTTACATAATATGATTATCGAGGATGAAGGAGATACAACACCCGATTGGACAGACGAACCTGACATCAACGAATCAAGCAACAATTATCCAAAGATGAACCAATGCTCTACCAGAGCATTTCATGATTATCTCAGGAGAGGTTCTGAATTATGTGATAGGGAAAATCATCACCAACTTCGAGCCGACTTGATCGAGCATGTGTGGGCAATATGCGGTGATAATTAGAATTTGTTAATTTAAATTTTATGTATTTTTAATTATGTTGGATGTTGGTTTGAGTTAGTAATTTTTTTTTTATTTTTTTCATGTATCAATTTAATTTGTGTTTTAATTTTAACATTGCTCAATTTTTTGGGGATTATTTTTAAAATTAATTTATTAATTAAATATATATTTAAATTAAAATATGATAGCAAAATAATGATCTATATATAAAATAAAGAAATTAATAAGATATAATAAAAGATAAATGAGTGGATATAATAGCGGGGCCCATTAATAATTACTTTTTAGGTAGAATGATTGGAGAGAAATATGTTAGGTAGATGATAGATAGATATTTTATGATGTGGCAGTGATAGCACCCAGAGTCGGGCAGAATGATTGTGGATGCTCTTAGGGCACCTCCAATGTAGGTTTTTCACCGGATAGAAATTGATGTGGCAGCAGGTAGAATGATTGTGGGAATTAGATAGATGAGGAGGTAGAAAGAAGAGTACCCGGACAGAAAGAAGGAATGGAGATGTGGGAGGTGGTCCCCACCTGCAGAAAAAAGCAATCGCAACCTTCATTTTTTACCTTTTAACTCCAAAGTGCACATATATATATATTCAAAATCCTTCTACTGTTCATTTTACTTAATATTTTGGAGGAAAGATAATTAATTACCGACATATACACACAATAAAAATATGAATATATGCAACCATATATATATGAGAAGATATACAATAATATTTTTTTAGGAAAATATATTTATACCTGTTTTTATTTATTTAAAATTTTCCTATATAGATGTTGAGATAAACAGTAATATTTTTTGTTTTTTAGGAATATATATATATAACTGTTTTAATATTTTTTTTCATGTATCAATGTAATTTGTCTTTTAATTTTAATATTGCTCAATTTTTTGGGGATTATTTTTAAAATTCATTTATTTATTAAAATATATATTTAAATCTAAATATGAAAGTAAAATAAAAAAGTGAATATGATAGCGGGACCCATTAAAAAAAGTCACCACTACAAGACAAAACAAAAAAAATTAAAATTAATGTAAAAGTCACCAAATATTGTGACCCAAGGCGGGTGGCCAACCTCTCTTGGTGTTTTTGACCTCTGCACATGTGGCACCCTCTCATTGGGTGCCACATAATTTTTATATAAATGAATTTAAAATATAATTTTTTTATATATTATCTAAAAAATATATTCTAAAATTCATAATTTTTTTTCTCTATGTAATTTACATCTTATGTACTCGTAATTTAGAATTTCACGTGTTCTTATTATAGTTTATTTAATTATATTTTATTTTATTTTAACTCTTGTAATTTTCATTTTTTTGTCAAGTAAATTATGAATTTATAATTGTATGAGTATTTTATTGTAATTATGAATTCAAAAAATATATCTAATAAATTAATTATGAATTGAAAAAATTCTAATAAATTAATTAATATTGTTTAGATGCAAGAGAAAAATATTATTTTAATAACATGTTCTTATTAAAAAAAATAAAATGATAAATATTTTATGTAGGTTGGAAAAAAAGAAAAATTAATATTTTATTTGAAGGTTAGATTGGATGAAGGTCACTGATGGGAGTATAAATTATATAAAGTTGGAAGTTATTGATGTGGAGGAGAGAGAAATTAATATTTTATTTGAAAGTTGGGTTGAATGAGGTCACTGATGTGGATAGTCTTAATGCCTACTTTTTAGGAGATGCCCTTAGTCTATTGGAATAGCTAAGCTGATCTTTATTGGAATGAATGATGTAGAAATCGAATAGGGTTTTTTGAATTTTTTTTATGCTTTATTACAAATAATTATTTTTGAATGAATCTAGTTTGGGGTAGGGGTGTTCAAATGGTTGGTTCAATGCAAAACCGAGTTAAACTAACAAAATCAAATAAAGAATTTCATAAAAAAATTCAAGCTGAATCAACCAAAATAATATAAATAACCGAACCAAACCAAACAATAATTATTCGGTTAGTTTGGTTTGGTTTTCGGTTTAACCGAATTTTCAATGATTATTTTTTATTTTTCGAAACAATTATATCTAAAGAAAATAACATGCACTCAATAGATAACAAAATATATATTAAATAAGTAAATGTTTAAAAATTCTAAAACTAGAAAATTGAAACTAAAAATTATTTAGGTATATAATACATTTTAAATTTATTATTTTAAGTATAATTATTATTAGAACTAGCATATCACCCGTGCGATGCACGATTATTAAATATTGTATTCTATTATCATAATGTATATATATAATATAAGATATTTATCATAAATATAAAAATAATTATATCAATTAAAAATTTAAAATTATAGAAGTTATATTTTGATTCCAAATTATATAGATAAATAAATATATTTGCTACTAATAAAATAAATGGAAATAATTTCTTATACATGTAGTGGTATATGAATTGTTATTATATTCATCACACATTCAAATTTTTAAACGACTACATCTTTTGACCTGGAAATAACAACATAAAGTTAACTCTGATTGAAAATAGATTTCTTCATTAAAAGTCTCATGCGAGACGTGGTACTAATTAATAAATAGACATATTGGATAGCTGATATTCCAACAATTTAGAAAAAATATATACAAAGAAAATTAAAGATGTATATTAATAAATCATTTATAAGAAAAAAAATCTAAAATTAATGAGTAAAAAATCCGAACATCTTCCATACATTTCCAATTATGTGGATCATTCGGTAGTAATCTTGCATCATAGTGTACGAGAAAGCTACAATCATGGAGGGGCGTTTACCCTTGCATTTGTAAAAATATGACAAACAATATTGAAAATTCTATATAAATATCAAGTAATAGACAAAGAATAAATTTCAAAACATCCACAACTTATTTAAAAGTAAAAAAAAAAAGTGTTCGTGTTGCAAATTTTAACCAACAAATAAGAATCTCAATCACTTGTCTTAGTAAGAAACAATTTTTTACAAAAAATAAATAAATAAAATAAAATGAATAACCACATTCCCTCCAATAACCATAATAAACGAATTGAATTAATTGCAAATTAAACACAAACCAAATCAATTTACATTAAATGTTTATTTCCTTTCACCTAGAATTCTTCATATGAGCAATTATTCTTAGTGATTCAGTACGCTCGTCGCTGGTGCACATACCGATTAAAAAATATTTAACCTTGGAAAGTTAGTGATCGACCGATGTATATTACACCATTGAAATGGATTAATTTTTAAGGTCGTGACTTGTCCACGGCGCAACAATGTTTTTCATTCTTATTTCATTTCTATATCTTATTCATATTTTAACCAATAATAAGATCCAATCATGTATATTATTGATGAGAAAATTCACATTTCATAGCATAAATAATATTTCACAATTTTACAAAATATTAATAAAAATTCACAGAGAACTAAAAATTATTAATCCAAATAACATGAAGTCCCACCAAAATATAAATCATGAAACTGAGAAAAGTCTAGCATTTGCAAATAGCTTCCCCAACAATTAATCAATTAGTCTTTTTTTTTTTGCTAAACAATTTGTTGATAATTAACTAATCAAATACCCACACACACTTTCCCTAATCTATTAAGGACATTCAAACATTTGAAACTCTTATGTAAAATTTTCAGAATTCACTTAACATGACTATATATTATCCAAATTTAACTTGTAATATAAGTAAATCTTAGATTGGGAGTATATGTAGTGATTGGACTGACCAATTTGTAATATTGAACTTGTAGGGGTAGTTAAAATTAAAGTGAGAGCAAATGTTATAATAAGATTAACATAATTCAATTTATATATAATTTTAAAAAATAAAGAAATGAAATCCAAAATAAAAATATTTAGCTTGAAAAATAAATTAATATAATGTAGTTTTTTAATTGGTTATCATAACTTGCAACAAAAGCAATCACCTTCTTAAAAATATTTTTTCCCCATAATTTCAATGAAAAATATATAATTTTAAGCAAAAAAATAAAATGAAATTTATGCTGGAGTTAAGATAATTATATAGAAAATAAATATATTCTTATGATCGAGTTTGTTTGGTTTTACGAATATTAAATATAATTTTTTTAAAATATTGGTACATGTTGCATGCATCTGTAAGACATGATCAGGAAAAATTAATTTTACTATTAGATACTCCCTCCGTCCCGTTTGCAAGGTCCACTTTCTATTAAAATAGAGAGAGTAAATAATAAAAGGGTGGACCTTGCTATTAGGACGGAGGGAGTATATTATAATAATGGAACATTGTTTTCTGTATTGTTTTAGCTTACAATCCACCCAATTAGTCTTAATACATCTATATGGTGAACCTATATATTATACAAATTTATTTGTTGGGGTAATCCATTTTAAATGTACGACTTAATATTACAATTATGATAAATTTATAGTATAATATATCAATGTAATCTTTCCATGTGTGTTTAACCATAAATTTTAGTGTCATTATTTAAGGGATTTTTTTTTTTTTTTTTTTTTTTGCAACTGAGCTTATAAATATATTGAAATCAATTATAGAATATTTAAGAAATATTTATCCAGAATTAAGAATAATTTTACATACACATAATTAGGGTATTATAAAATATTCTAAGGAAAATTGCAACTTACCTTATACAGTATATAATGAAATCAATTATCGAGTATTTAAGAAATATTTATCCGCAATTAAAAATAATTATATATACACATAATTAGATAATCATAAAATAGTCTAAAGAAAATTTTAGTCAGGTTTTATAGTATTGATTTTATGTAAATTATAACAACTACTAAATTAAATGAATAATTTATTATTAAATTAAATAATGAGATCTTTTAATACTATATAATTAATTTTTAAAACAAAAAAATCAAATAGATGGGAAGAGACGTACTTTTGTGTTTGATGTATGAAACATTGTATTACTTAATATATATTATAAAGATAAAGATTATGATACACAATTATATATAATAGATTTAGTTTCAAATTAAGATTATGTTTTAATTCATTATTAATTAACTAAATTCTACCTAATACTATATATGTTTGTATAGATGTTAAATTAAAATGATGCGTATTATATGTGTTATTATATATTTTATGGAATCAACAACATATTTTGTTATTGTTTCTATGATTAATTGATTTTTTATGGATTTAGGAAAACAATTATTCCCAATTGATTGCATGTTATTTATGAAAATTATTAGATATATTTTTGAAAAATTGTTTACTAATAACTTATTTTGATTTCATATTAAATATTTATATATTTAGAAATATATTTTGAGCGGGAAAATTTATGATTTCTATTTTAAGCGACTATCTTACTTTTAGATAATATATAGATTATAAATTATAAATATAATATATATATTGTTGGTTCAATTTTAATCAAAATATTTATTTGAATCGAAATCGAACTCAACTATATTTTTGTTTTAATTTTCAAAATCAAACAAAAGTTTCAAAAAAAAAGATAATCAAACCAATCGAACTAAATAGCCCGATTTGATTCGATTTTTTTATTCTGATTCGAATTTGCACGCGCACCTAGTTTGGGGTGCCGGGTGTGAAGTGAAAAAAGTGTACTTTGTTTTACAAACGCGTATGCTAAATTTGATTATATGAAATTGGATCGTTGATAGCAAATAGGACTTAAAAAGGCCCGCCAAAATTGAAAAAAAATTCGAAAAAGAAATGCCCAATTCAGATTCCAATTGGGATTATCCCCTCACCGAAGATGATCTCCGCGCCATCGACTCCGTGATTTCTTCCGCCCAGCCTCCGAAGCGCCCCCACCTCAGTTGCCGCCACGGCGAAGATGACGACGGTGCCTCCGTCGATTCCCCGCCCAAATCGCGGCGGCGGTTGCCTACCTCTCTCTTCATTTTCCGGCAGCAGCAGCAGCATCGGAATGTTAACTTTTCAACCGCTTCCTTTTCACCTTGCTCCAGTCGTCGTTATCATGGCAGAAATAGGTCTCAAATTTCCCCTTTTCAAGGTAATTGCAATTCTACTCTATTTTATTTTCAATCCCAAGTAATTATTAACCGCCCAAAATTGCTTCATGTTATCTTGAACAGTGTTTTGATAGTGTCTCCTGTTTAAATTGAAGTTCATATCTCTATGAATAGTGAATTTAGCTGTCATTTTTGGTTGGAGACGCGATACAATTGATATTTGCTTGTACCTTTTGCTTAAGTTGGATACCATTTTAGGAACTCTGTTATAGGTTGATGCATCCTTTACTAATATTTTTTGTTTATGAACCGGTTAAATGAGAGGAAAGTTTAGTTATGTTTCTGTCTCAATGTAGGTTGATGTTTAATTCCTTTAGAGCATTGTTTTGCGATATTCATTTGCTATCTTCGTCGAGAGATTAGAGCAATTTCGGCATTGGTCGCCTGCCATACATTTAGTTACGAAATGAAAAAAACAGTGATTGAAACTAACCCTAAAAGAACTTGAAGTCGGAACAGACATAGAGATAATCAAGATTCATTGCTATCATTGTAGATTTATAGAAACTGTTATTCTTTTACTTTTCTATGTAAAAGCAACTAAGCAAGTATACACTGCCACACTGGTTATCCGCTTGTTTTTCCTGGTGAAATGACAACCTCATGCTTTATTTTTGTGTTCAGAGATAAACTTTGGAGGTCACATTGTATACAGCAGAACAACAGAAGATGTAGAAAGAGCTGCACAGGAGCTTCTAGATTTTGCAGAAGCTAAGAAAAGAAACGAGGGTCAGTGCATCCTTGGTCTGGATATTGAGTGGAGACCCACATTCAGAAGAGGTAGATTCTATGTAAAAACTACATAAATGGGAATGAACTGAAACATTACAATTAATCATTTTTATAATTATGTGAGATCAAAGGTGTCAAGTTGAACCAAGAAATGCATCAAAAAACATGGAGTAACTGGATTTTTTCATGAAACCCCTTTTTTTTTTATTGTAAAGGCATGCCTTGATGTGCTTGAGATTATTGTCATAATCAATAAGTTAGAACCAGGTGATACCACGGAAACTTCTCATGCAAATTGACCATGGTAAGTATGATTGCTATAAGGTGAATGATGACAAGCAAATGTATCTTTTGTGATTAAGCATAGATACAAGAACCTCAAAACAATATGAAAGTGAAACTAAATGCTTCTTGTGAAACAGGTTTCAAGAGTGATATTTATCTCTTGAATTTAATTTGAGCGGGTTCTATGAGGCCCTCAAGGTCAAATGCCCCTTGCTTAATTTGGCTCGATTAACCCAAAATGTTTATCCTTTTTCTCTTGATGAAGAGCTATCTATCTGTAGTATCACGTGAACAACTCCTGTAACTTGATGCAGAGGGATCTATGGGATCTATCTTTAGTATCTGTTGGTCCCAAAACGAGTCAATAGAGTTTAAAAGGGGGTTGAATAAACTCCTTTTCAAACTTAAAAGCTTGCCGAATAAACTGGGGCCCGGACTCGTTCTCTGACTGACATGTCTGACTGGTTTTGCACTTAACACATCAAGTTGAGGGTTTTGAAGACTCGACTGATTTTTATAAAGCGAAATCAGTAAGTTGAAGGAATAAACTAAATTCGTTAGAACAGTTAATGCAGATATCGCCGTTTAGAATAGATCAATGTATCAAAGCGATAAATAACACAATGAGGTTCGAAACAAAAACTTTTACGCCCTCTCTTCCTTCAAAAGAACGGTGATCTTACTATGCTTTTGGTCAGACTGAAACTGCAATGCTTTTTAACGAGGCAAATTGTTGCTCGACGGGGTTAACTTCTCACACTCGCAGCTTCCAGGTACTAATGCTATTGCGGCAGCTTGTCCCAGAGACTTCACGGCTACTCACAACTTCGTCTGAAAGGTTAGGTGCTATTGAAGTCGGGTGAAGGTTTTAAATCCCTTTATATTATGAATAGGTTAGTGTACTCGAACTTGTGTTTTCACAGATTGAACAACACTTTCTAACGAGCTTCTTGAAAAGACTTAGTTGTATATCTCATCTCAGATCTAAAATATGGTTGAAGGATTCTTTGCCTTTCTTTAGTTAATCTTGCTTTCAATGTTTCAATTGTATTTGAATCCTCTCCTTTTTTCTTTCAAAAATGAATGAGGTCTCCTTTTATAATGGATGCTTAATTTGTCCGTTGGAGGTAGACAGAAAAAGAACCATTGCATGTGCAAGGATATTTGGCGGTTAAAGTCCATGTGGCCATCTTTAATTGGCTATCTTACTGACTCTTCAGAACGGTCACAATCTTCTTTACACTTTGTGTCCAAGTGTCCGTTCCTTTGGAGTGACTGAATTCAGTCTTCATGAGTCGACTGAAAAACTTCTGAATGATATTCAGAATTCCATCAAGTTGAATTCTTAGTCTTTTCTTTTGGTGTTGTTTCCTTTCTTACTGAATTCTTCAGTCTGACTTGGTCTTCTAACTTGGTTGTGAGCTTCCCCTCAAATCCAGCTTGGTCAAACTACAATCTGACTGAACTAACCTGTTACAATCTATTCATGAGTTGACTGAAAAACTTCTGAATGATATTCAAAATTCTATCAAGTTGAATTCTTAGTTTCTTCTTTTGGTGTTGTTTCCTTTCTTACTGAATTCTTCAGTCTGACTTGGTCTTCTAACGTGGTTGTGAGCTTCCCCTCAAATCCAGCTTGGTCAAACTACAATCTGACTGAACTAACCTGTTACAATCTACTGTACAATCTATTACAACACTTGACTTGGGTCTGTGTTACTTCCAACATATTAATCTATTACAATACTTGACTGGGGTCTATGTTACTTCTAACATATTTTGACATCTCTTCAAAAATAATAAGTGATTTTCCTACTAACAGTGTCATATCAACAAGTCCATAAAAGATAAACTATATTTGTTTTATAAATAATTGAATAAGTTGCGGAGTCGACCTTTTCTTCTATATGCATTTAATCTTCTAAATTTTGGATTTTTTTTTTTTTTGTAATTATTTGGTTAAGTTAGATTAATATCAATTTTGTCTCAACAATTTGAGTGAACAAAGGACTATATCGAGCAAAATAAGTTTTTGTACATTAGTATGTTCTATCTGCTTATTTATCATTGCTTCTATACGATTTACTAATTTAAATTCACAATAACATATCACATCTCCATTTTATCACAATTGTTTCTAAAATTTGCCATCTCCAGGATCCTGTGTCTATATCATGGCATCCGTAATTCTGTAGCCATAGTTGTGCATTATGAAGAACTTGTATGGGTTTTTAGGAACTGGAGTTTAAGCGTCGTGTTCCATTTGAGAGGAGATAAATCTGTAAGGGATCAGTGTCCTCGTGCATCTTTAGGAGATAAAATTGAAGGAATGGGAATCGTTTGTCCAATAGATTATAGATCACTTCAACTGGTGAATCATCAATTCATGTGTTGGGCTTTTTTTCACTCGTAAGTGTGATGAGAGATTAGCTTGCTGTTGAAGAAAAATGCTAACTTTTGCAGGAGTTCCACCTGGGAAGGCTGCAGTTATGCAGATATGCGGCGATAATAGTTCTTGCCATGTGTTGCACATAATTCATTCCGGAATACCTAAAAAGTTGCGAAGCCTGCTTGAGGACAACACTTCTTTAAAGGTGGTGCTTTGCATATTAAGTATCAAAAGCATTATTTAAAATTTTGGTTAAACCTATTATTTTCTTTTGATCTTAGATAATTTATCAACTGATTTACCTAATAGACTGCTTCATGCATGCATAGGTGGGTGTGGGCATTGCCAATGATGCATCTAGGATTTTGAAAGATTATGATGTATCGATCAACACATTGCGAGATCTTTCTGATATAGCCAATCAAAAGCTTGATGGAGATTCTAAGAGGTGGAGTCTATCATCTTTAGCTGAAATGCTGATTTGCAAACAGGTACTTAATAAAACAATAATTCTGGAGACTTTTCATTTGTGCATTTTAAATTTTATAATGTCACAACTTTTGATAATATCCCAGAGTAAGAGGAACATATGGCACCCTGTTCTCTTTCAAATAAGAGCTTTAATAATTTATGACAATTAAAGTTTATAACTTAGTTGCGGAAAATCATAATGAATGGTCAAGAAACACATTTTTTTTGTGAGCAGTAAACATTTAATTAATTAAAACGTGCTATTTAAGGGAAAAAATTCACAGATCATAGCCACATGCAATCACAAATAATCAAGGTCTCGGTTTAATTCTGGAATATGATTGTAAGCCGCTGCATAAGATGACCGTTTTGGCTGGCTGCTCTACCTTACCCCTTTGTCTGAAATTAACATGAGATAAGGATGTGAGTATAAAACTCAGTGGGGAACACTATAAACCGATAATTAATTTTAATATGCATAAATTCATGATGAACAGTGACTAAGATCGGGCATACTCTGTATTCCCATTGAGGGAATGAAATGATCATATTATTGTCAAACATGCTTGGGTAGTACTCAATAGGTTGGCTCCAAGCTGCTCAATCCAAGTAGGGCAGCTAAGGCCACCCAGCACCTTGGCGCCTGCTGCCTTTTTGGATCATTGTTTAAAATAGATAATACATGCTTGGTCATGTTTAGATTTTTATTTCCCAGTGCATGGCTTAAGGTTGGTTAGGGTAAGTCCAGTTGACAAAAACTAGGTATAGAACTCTAGAAGACCTTTGATCTTGATTATAAGCATGCTAGATATGAGAATTCATAAGGCATTTGAATTTTTACTGGTGTAAATTCTGGTGCATTCTGAATGTGAGCTGCAGCTGGCGTCCTGATTCTGGTACTTATGCAACTGGCACAAACCAAAATGTGCATGGTAGCATGATGAATAATTTTGATGCGCTGAGATGCCAGTACTGCCATATATATACCTGCATGTAGAGTTTGTATGTTTATGCATTACTCATATGATTTTAGATGCGTAGTGCTCTGATTTTGCTTTGATTCCCAGCCTGCTTGTGAAGTACTTTTCATCTAATAAGATGGTCTCGGAAGAAAGTGCATTTTCTGTCATAAATAATATATGATAATAGTAAATAAAGATTGACATGCATCTGCCACTTGAAACCCCTAATTTGCTAATATTTGAATAAATTGACTGCAGCTTGTTTAATATGTTTGACCTATGTTTACTCACAACTTCAACCAATTTTAACTGGTCTAATTGATTCTTGTAGCTCCTCAAGCCAAAAATGATCAGACTAGGAAATTGGGAAGTTGATCCTCTATCAAACAAACAATTAAAATATGCTGCTACTGATGCATATGTCTCTTGGTACCTTTATCAGGTATATTGATACCATCAATTGGCTATGTTGAGCTTTCTTCCTTTTTGTTGGTTTTCCTATGGTATATGTCATATATCTGTGGTAGTTGTTTCTATTTTTATGTATTTTTTCTAGATTTTTTTTTCTTTCTAAAAGATAGTCTTTTCCCCTGTTTCAGGTCTTGAATAACTATCCAGATTCTGTGGTAAATGAAGCAACGGAAACGGATGTGACATAACTGATCCCATACTATCATGTATGAACTGCACTTCAATCAGCTGCAGCTATGTGCTACATATCTAACACTTACATTCCTTAAAAGATGTCCCTACTTCTGGCTCAGGGTTGTGGCTATTCTGGGGAAAAAGTATAGCTCTTGCCCTAGCTCCTGGTCATTCTGTTGCTCCACAGAAGCCCCCTTCTTAGTTTTGGGATGATAGTCAACGATTCTTATAGAACTGGCTTCTTGATGTACGATGCTGGCTTATATGATTCTCATGACATTATCGAGCATCTATTTATTTTAGCCTACGACAGTTTTGTTACAATTCCATGGTAAATTAGACACCCAACTCTAGAATAAAATACTGTTAAGTGTTCTGAGGCTTTACCATCTTCCATTATGCGTTAGTTTTTTATACTTGTGTGGAACTTTTGCTATATGGTGGAAAATCTTCAATGTTTTAGTGTCAGGATTTGTTGCTTGAAGAACTTGTACGGTGGAAGATCTATATGCATTACGTCTTGGCGATTGAAGTACTCTGGCATCAAAAGCCTGGAAACCAGACCGCTGCCTCCATTAGGTGGACAATGAGCATATTCCTGCATGAATGGATTACATGTTACATGCAGTCTGCTTACATTGCTTATACAAGGTAAGTTTTTTTTTTTTTTGGCTATCTTTCTAGGTTAACTACTAACATTTCCTTCTTTATGTCCATGGAATTAATCTCAGCTAACTAAGTTTGTGACATTATACTGTTAAGTCTTACTGAAGTTCATTAATGTTTTATGAGCTGTGTGTTCTCTGTTTGTGACTCACTATCATTGTTCTTGCACAAACACATGAAGCGAGGAAGTGCGGCAGTTGATAAGACTGATGTCAACCCTCACCTCTCACTGTAACAAACTTGATCCTATATATTCCTATCTAGACTGAAATATCTTTCAATTTAAAAAAAAAAACATTTCTTGCAAATTTTTTCTTCTTAATGCCTAGAGGTTGATGGAAAATCTTTAATAATCCAGTGGTACTTCTCATGGTGCATAGAATGTTCAATCTTCGAATCAACCCCGAACTCAAAAAAAGAAAAGAAAAGTAAGTTCTCTTTTTCTTGAGATCGTTGCCGACTGGTGTGAAAAGATCCTATGAGGGGAAATTTTACACTCCCATAACGGTATTACCCGCAAGGAGAATTCGGTACCAGATCTTAGTAAAAGTTGGGAAAAAAATATGGGTCTACTGCCACGTCCGATAGTGAAAGGTTTGTGGATACTGGGTAGTATCATTGGGGTATGGTAGACTTTCTTATGGGAGAGTATTTGAACATTCTTACATCCTGAAGTTTTTGAAGTGTCGTTCAAACTTTAGTTTACTTTGTTTTTCTAAGTATTAAAGTCATTCGAATTAATATTCTTAAACAAGTTGAACGTGTTTGAAATTGTATTTCTGAATATTTTATTTGTTTTTTAAGTAAAATAAATATTTTTGGAGCGAAGGATATTAACATAAATGAGCGTGGTGCAGTCTGTAGAAAGTAAAATATGCAATGCAAGGGAATTGCAAAAAGTAAAATCATGAGTGCAACATTCCCTTTCTTTATATTGAGATTGATCGGTACATGACCTTCATTTGGGGAAACTTGGGCAATGCGTCAAAGGCCCAGATTCTGCCACATGTAAGCAGGTCGCGGGTAGAGCCTACATTTTTTACCTATGTCATGTGGTAAAAATGATGACGTAGCGGAATTTAGTGAAGAGAAACTAAACATCAGCCGCAAAGGCCTTGGAAATTTCCCTTATCTAGTTGTGCTTCCCAAAATACTAGGCTCATTACTCCTTATCGCCTCTCTCACTCTCACTCTCTCCTTGCTATATATATATATATATATATATATATATATATTATTGTCTCATTAGCTAAATATTTAATTAGTTATTGTAGGGGCTGTGCACATTGCAATAACTGCTCTTATTTAGTCTTCTCTCTGGTAGACTATAGAGAGCGTTTAACTTCGACAAGGAAATGAACTGATGTTTGTGGGCCCACTTTTTCTAGGAGCAGTGCCTGCATGATTCAATGTATGATATTTAATGATGCACCTTTGTTCCCCTGCCACCACTGCTTTATAAATATTCACGTTGTCGTAAAAATAATGAACTCTAAATTCTATAAAAAAATTAAAAATCAAAATTTTAGAATCGTAACTTCTGAATTATACTATTGAGTCCTGAATTATGAATCTATTTGCGTGCCACGTCGAACATGAACAGTTAATTTTCATTTTCATATTCTAATATCATGTTATTTGTTGTCACATATTAATATGTACGTGATTGGGTAGGAGACAGACTTTTTTTTTTCTTTTTCTTTTTTTGACAACGATGATAAACGTAAATGTTATTTAATGGTATGTACTTGGTAAATTTTGTTCCTGTGCATTTAACGATATTGATAGAATTTGAACTCGAGACATTTTGTCTCAAACTATATTACTCCGTGACTAGACTACCCACAAGGGTATATAGATCGTGCTATTGATTGATATTACTTAAGTGTGATTAAGTGATTTGACTGGACATATTTTTTTTTAAAAATAATTGGTTGAAGAAAAGCTTGTGTTCCGGTAGCATTTCATATCATATATTTCAAATCGATAGATAACAGAAACAATAAATGAATGAAATATGGATTCCCAACCTCACCGATGGATATGATATTTGTTTTTGGAAGTGTATTGAATGTTGATTGTAGGGCATGTGCCCAATGAGAAAGTGCCCTATATATATGGATATTGGGGTGTGGGGTGGGGTGGCTGAATCGGAAAGTTGATAGGAGATTAGATGAGTAATAAGGCCATGTGAGTGGGGCCCTTTTCAATAAAATGAAAGTCTTATTCAATCATGATCTAAATATTTAGGGTCGCCATGTGGGGGTGGGGGTATGGTATGGTATGGTATGGGATGCCATTGGCAAATTGACACAAATATGTGACATTTCCAATCAACAAACCAAGTTGATGACATAAACATATCATGGCCTCTCATCTTAGTTCTCCTGCACAAGAAATTCCGTTCCCATTACTCATTACTTCTACTTACTTTTCTTCTATATTACATACCTACCTATGTATATATAAATATATACATCGGCATTCAAAATTAATTAGATTGCTCATCGACAATATTATTGTATGAGAGTCCATATAGCCATGAAAGTCAACATTTAAGTTGATGATTCATGGTTGAAGGTTCACGGTGTAGTTTAGATTTAAGATCTAGGATTTGAGTATTTCATTCAAGATTTGTTAATTTTTAATATTAACAAAGAATGAGATTTCGTGTGTATGTGAGAATGCCGAGTTATCAATATCTCTAAGGCGGAGGTACCCAAATTAACTTTGCTAAAATAGGTTTGGTTTGTAGATTAGCTATAGTGAAAACTATAATTGCAAGAATGTACCATGTGAAAGATTTGATTCTATTTGTTTGTTGTTGAGTCCTTAAAAGTCTTCGCTTTTGCAGCGTAAAACACGTCTTTTAAGATTCTCCTTTGGAATTTACATATCACACTGTTGAAATATTAATTTAAATCAAAATTTATTGAAATTGCATACCGCCGTACAAGATTTTACCTACATGCATCTTTAATTCGCATAGAATTATAATTATGTTCAAATTAATAATTTTCTAATGACGATTGAATAGCTTCTTAGATGAAAACCAAATTACACGACCGGTGGTTTTGAGTCGAAAGACTTCAATCTAGATATTTTTGGCCATTTGATATAGAAAAATATTGAGTTGCTTTCGAACCTAGACAAACAGCTACATCCACCATCAATTTAGGGTCGACCTCGTCCTATCAAAACCAAAAGTAACAAAATAAAAATTTTAAAGTTTTTTTTTTTTTTTTTAAAGTTACGATTAGTCTAATATTTTCTTGATAGATTATTGGACGAAAATCAATGATAAGATCGCATGATAAACTCACTAATAATATTACATAGGACATGCCTGTCTTTTCATATGTCACTGCACAGTTTGATTAAAGGGTGTATTTAAATTAGAAGTGCACTTTGATGAGTTTATAATCTTTATGATTTTTTATGAGTTATTTGATAGATTATTAAATTTCACAAGAATATTTGATAAAACTTTCAAGGAAATAAATTTATACATTAAAATGTCAAGATATATTGCAATAGTTTTCCTTTTGAAATTAAGGATTTTCTATATATTTTTAACAGGCCGGATTGGCATAAAATATTCGTTCTTTATTGAAATTAAGAAGTTTCTATTCTATAGGTTACATATACAGTATCATGATGATATATAGTTAACCAGCTCCATGGTTATGTTTCATAAAAACTTTACAATTTAATCTGATACACAAATTATTCGATTTTCTTTATTTGGGTAAAATTAAATCATTTTTTTTACTCACCCACATGATCTGGTGGTATTGAGAAGATTCAAACCCGTGACCTTTAGTCTCCATGCAATCAACTTCACCACTAATTAAATCTTGGTTTTTATACCTCCATTGTGCGTCACATAATTAAAAAATATTTTATACCTCCCGTGCTTTATGAAGGTATGACTTTCCTTTATTTAGAATTTTAGAGAACTTATCCATGTCTAATAATCTGTTATATATTTTCCCTCAAAATAAAAAAATAAAATAATGTGTTATATATTCTTTTTTTTTTAAAAAAGTGTTATATATGCGCGGACGGAGTCTACTCCGTGATTGAGAGAGGTTGGTTTTCCATGTCCACATTTCTAATTCCTCAATTCCATACATATGCACGAAATAATTATAAGTAGTCGATAAGTATACTATTGTCTCGATTTGATTATGTGTCGGTGTATAACTAAGTCAGGGTTAAGTTGAGCCAATTATTATAAAGCTCAAGTTTGAATCATTTATTATCATTTTGAGATTTGAGTTTTATTAAACTGAATGCTTCGAGATTAACGGGTTTAATCTAGTAAATAAACTTTTTAAACTTAGATTTAAATATTTATTTTTTTCTTTTAAAAATAAATTATTTTATTCACTAAAGTATATACTTCCATCGTCCCAATTATATAGTTCGTTTTTTATATGTACATAGATTAAAAATATTTATAAAAATAAGATATAAAAGCTAAACTACCATCATTAACCCTATTTAAGATTTATAACTTTAAAAAATTTAAGTGGTTAGTTTTTAATTTTCAAAATATAACAAGGGTGTATTTGTATATATTACAATGAAGAATAATATTGATTATAATAATTGAGACAAAGGGAGTAATATTTACTAAACATTTATTGTTTTCTTATGATAAATATAATTGGTTAGACAATTAATTAATGTATTAAAATATGAGATGCACTCCGCCACACCAATTAATTTGGTGCCGCGGGTTTTTTTTAATTTTTAATTTTCCAGCCGGAGCGTCCGTTCCGCGCAGGGTGACCGCGTCAACTTTTTTTTTTTCTTCTTCAATTTTTTTTTTACCCCCAAATATATATATATACATATATATATATATATATATATATAGTTAAAGTGCAATTATAGAATCCTAAAAAATTGAATCGTCGGTGGTTTGTGTAGTGCACTCGTCCAGCAATAATGCGCGGACTTGTACACCGTATTTGTAATTAATTTTTTTGAAATAAATATATATCCTAAAACTAAAGTAAATTAATTTAATTTTTTTTTGGTATCTTCTAGCTCACACAGTGCATATGTCGGACGCTAATACTTGGGTTCATGCATTGCGTTCGATAATTAATTTTTTCGAATCCTAATTGAGATTAATAAATCATAATTGAGAATAATAAATCCTAATTGTGATTAAATAAACTCATATAAGCTAGCCAAGTAACAAACATATACTTTTTAGGCTATGATTGATAGTTTTTAATCATATGAGTGATATTTTTTTTTTTTTTTTTTATTTTTGTGGCACGGTGGTTCGGTGTGGGGTTGACTCGTGAGGTGGGGCTAATTCTATGCTACCCCCAGGGCACCATCTTAAGTGTCACAATAGGTCTATTGTGACACTATACAACACCTATTGTGGCACTTCGGGTAGTGCTCGGGGGGTAGCATAGAATTTCCCGTGAGGTGGCCCATGTTACAAAAATAAATTGGTACACTTGGTGTAACCCATTTCACGAGCTCTTGCTTATATGCTAACGAATTAAGTAGTGTTAAGTTCAAACTTGATGTTTTAGTTAATGAACTTAACCATACGAGTTCGAACAAGTTTTTATGGAGCATATAGTTAATTTGCATACGCAAATAATAGAGAAAATTTCGATTTTGGTCCCATAGGATATGGGTTAGTCCGATTTTGGTCCCATTCTTATCACTTTTAGTCCTATTTCAGAAATTGTTATTAAATCTAGTCCCGTAAGATCTGAATTATCAATTTTGGTCCCACAATTTAGACAGAAAAAAAAGGGTAACGGCCGTCAGTTTTGGGACCAAAATCGATACTATAGGACCAAAAGTGAAATTTTCAGCGAAATAGAAATCCTAAAATGCAATCAGCTATGAACGATTTTTGAGCCGAAAAATTGATCAAATGTTAGATTTGTAAAAATGGTACTTTTTATTAATTTTTTTTAATTGGGTTATTTTAAAAAATATTACAATAAAAACGCGATTTAACAACGGATTATATTTCGTTTTTAAAATACTGGCACATTAACAATGGATTAAGATTAATATATTTAATGACGGATTTTTTTGTTTCAAACTTAACAAAGAATACATGTCGTATTTTAATTTTATATGTTAACGACGCAATAACGACAGATTTTTCTGTCGTTACATTAGAGACGGAAAAATGCGTTGCTAAACTTTTTTTTAAATCTTAGCGATGGTTTAGTTGCAAAACTATTTCGTATCTAAATTAATTTTGATCTTTTTTATTTTTTTTATTTTATAAATTTTTTCTAATAATTTTTATTTTCCAATTAATGCTTAGTTACGGATTTGAAATTAATTTTTTTTAATTTTGTTTGTTCATTTTATTATTTCGAATTTATTTGATTATTTTTCAATATTGTATATTGTTTTCTGATATTTTGAATTTTAAATTTTTCAATTTCTACTTATTTACGAATTTGAAATTAATCTTTTAAATAATATTAATTTTGTATTTATTTTACATTTAAAAATTTGTTTTATTTTATAATTTTTTAATATTATATACTATTTTTTATTATTATATATATTTTTATTTTTCAATTACTAATTAATTCAAATATAAAATTTTTTAATATTTTTATTTATTTTACATGATAATTTTTAATTATGAAATAATCAACCACAATAATAAATTATTAATTGAAAATTAAAATTAAATATTAAAAATAATTATAAACTCTAATTATTTTCCATTTTAAAATTTATTTTATTTTATAATATTTTAATATTGTACACTATTTTTTATTATTATATATATTTTTATTTTTCAATTACTAATTAATTCAAATATAAATTTTTTTATTAGTTTTATTTATTTTACATGATAATTTTTAATTATGAAATAATCAACCATATAATAATGAATTATTAATTGAAAATTAAAATTAAATATTAAAAATAATTATAAACTCTAATTATTTTCCATTTTAAAATTTATTTTATTTTATAATATTTTAATATTATATACTATTTTTTATTATATATAGTTTTATTTTTCAATTACTAATTAATTCAAATATAAATTTTTTTAATATTTTTATTTATTTTACATGATACTTTTTAATTCTAAAATAATCAACCATAATAATGAATTATTAATTGAAAATTAAAATTAAATATTAAAAATAATTATAAACTCTAATTATTTTCCATTTTAAAATTTGTTTTATTTTATAATTTTTTAATATTATATACTATTTTTTATTATTATATATATTTTTATTTTTCAATTACTAATTAATTCAAATATAATTTTTTTTAATATTTTTATTTATTTTACATGATAATTTTTAATTATAAAATAATCAACCATAATAATGAATTATTAATTGAAAATTAAAATTAAATATTAAAAATAATTATAAACTCTAATTATTTTCCATTTTAAAATTTGTTTTATTTTATAATTTTTTAATATTATATACTATTTTTTATTATTATATATATTTTTATTTTTCAATTACTAATTAATTCAAATATAATTTTTTTTAATATTTTTATTTGTTTTACATGATAATTTTTAATTATGAAATAATCAACCATAATAATGAATTATTAATTGAAAATTAAAATTAAATATTAAAAATAATTATAAACTCTAATTAGATGTGGTGAACACTCATAAACAATATTGTAAAATTAAACTAAATAAAAAATTTCCCTGCCTTTAAGGGTGTAAACGAGCCGAGTATCATCTTGATCGAACTCGAGCTTGACAGAAAATTAAACTAAATAAAAAAAATTGGCTTTCTTTTGATTTAGTAGTTGTAATTTGATGAATTGGTGAGTATATATATTTAGATGCATGTTTGTGGAAATTTTGGAATAAAATCAAGTTAAATTTCTACCAAATCAGTTCAATTTTGCCTCCAATTGAATTACAAAAAAAATTCTGCCATTTTTCTGTTTGGGACCAAAATCGATATCAAAATGGGACCAAAATCGATAATTTTTTTAACGAAAAACGTTACAGCGGGACCAAAATTGATAATTTAATCGATTTGGGACCAAAAGTGATAAGGATGAGACTAAAATCGGACTAACCCATGTTCTATGGGACCAAAATCGAAATTTTCTCGCAAATAATATGACTACCATGAAGTTTCTGATCAATTTTCCCGTAAGTAGGTGCGAATGACTTACATGTAGTTTAAATCGCATAGAAGTTTAATTTAATTTTCAATCCTTACATTAGAGTAATATTGGCAAATTCTCTTATACATTGAATGTATACAAACCTTACAAATACAAATCAGATCCAACTCAGAGAAAAATTTCATGTTTATTTTACTTAAAATTATTTCTAAAATAAATAAATAAATAAAATAAAAATGCGGTGACAATTTTGTAACTAATATATAATTTTTGGATTGAAAAAATATCACTTATAATATTGAAAAGTGTCACTTTTAATAATGAAAAATATCGTACGTTCTTCACGTATATGAGAGCTCTATATTATTCATATTTGGTGCAGATTTATAGATTTTATCAAACCATCTGTACGTATTGTTTTAGTTAGCTGGATAAACTTCATATATTAATATTATTTTTTTCTGAATAAATTCCATTCGCGAGGAGACATATTGTTCTTCTTAGACCCTAATAGAAAATGTGACATCGTGACATGTCTCAATAAGTGAGTGTCAAAAGCTTGCATGTACGCTATCTCATAAGATTTTTTGCTGATAAGATTTGACGAGCAATAATTAACTTTATTCCTTTTTTTTCTGTGTAGATGTGCAAGTTCATTTTTTTTCGCTCCTATAAAGATCTTTATGGAGTAGAGATCCTCTAGTCCCAATTTTGTGTGTGCCAACTGTAAAATTATATAATGTTAATAATGTTTTTTGTAAAAATAAAATTTATTATATTATAACTAATCATAATTAATATTTATTGCTAAAAAATTGAAATTTTAAAAAATCATATACCTTAAGTTTGGAATAATCAACCCCAAAAATCAATTATATTAATTAAAAAATAAAAATTAAATATTAAAAAATAACTATAAATGCTAAATAAAATTGTAAAATTATACTGAACCTAAAGAAATTAGAATTGAAGAAAAAAATGAAAGAAAAAGTAATAATTTTGAATTTTTGAGGTTTGGTACACAGTTGACACACACGAAATGAGACTAGAGGATCTCAAATGGTCTTTATGAATAGCGTAAAAGTAGAATTACAAATGAAATAATAATTAAAAAAAAAGTGAGATAAACAAGAATAAAACAAAATTAAAATTAAGGAGTTTTTCCATGATAGTATTATTAGTAATAACATGGAGGGTCCAAATATCAACTAAATTTGCTTGCTTAGTTATGAAAAATCAAGTTCAGAATTCAATAATTTGATTTGAATATATATTATAAGGCCCTACCATAAATATATACAGATGGATAATGCGATAGGTTTGGCTTTTGCTTTTGCAGATATGTGCTTTAAAAAAAATGCAAATCAGCAAGTAATTATGCATGCAAAAGAAATTTATTTTTTTTATAAAACTATTTACGAAAATAATGTAGATCAATAATTTCGGACGGAATGGGGAATTTTAACATAGCACCATCAGCTTACTCAGTTACTTCTCAAACTTTGGAATGTGAACGGTTTTGATTAATGATTACTTATTATTATTTTTTTAAATATTTGTAAAAAATCTAAAAAGAAAATAAATGGATGAGGATTTTATATATGCTCATAATTGACAACCTTATAAAACTATCCGTTATTCAATTTATATTTTTTTAATTGGTGCAAGGAGAGATGGATATTTACACATAAATTTTCATCAATTGAGTTTCACCCTGTGGACTGTAATTCAAATACAGAAAAAAATATATGAAACTTAAGTATGTATATTTTCTATTATGAAACACAATATATATCCGTTCACATAAATTAGATATTACAGTATAGTTTTTCTTAGAGCAATTAGATATTATAGTTATTTCTATGCAAATTTAATATTTGATATCTGTGTACTGGTTTTTATTATTATTATTATTATTATTATTATTATTATTATTATTATTATAAGTTTACTTGATACGATAAAATTAGCTTTATATTTAAATATTACTTCAAGCGACTAATTAATTTTGATACTTATGTAAACGCATGGACATATCTATTACATAATGAAACCATCCTTTTTAATTAAGACATGTGAGACGTCTAGTTTTTATTGATAATACTAATAGCTCGTTTCTTGCTACAGCCTACAATACTTTATTGGCAAAAATAAAATTGTGATACCTAAGAAAATGACGAACACCGACAAGCAATCCTTTACGGAATTTTATAATGATAATACACCAATACAAACAGTACTCACATGCATATCATTACACACTACTTACAACTTACAAACTTTAAGCACTTCTCAAATTAAATATATATATCAAAATTGAAAAAAATAGGCAAAACACATATTTAGGTCTTTATACTTTTATTTTTTTATTTCATAAGGTTCCTCCATAATTTTGTTTTTTTTGGTAAGTCCTTATATTTTCATATTTGATCTCGATAGATCCTTATTTAATGGCTCTAACGGATTAATTGATTTTTTGGTTACATATGACAAATCGCTCATTTTGCACCAACAAAATTAACTAAGTACAAGAAATTTGCGTGATTTCAACATTTGGTTTGCACAAAAAAAAAAAAAACATTTGGTTTGTTCTGATTTTCCAAATGCATTCGGTATAGAAGTTCCACAATATTATGACAGAATTATGATGTATTTCCTTTGATATGATTAAAAATTTTAATAGCTTATAATTTCCCAGTTTAACCAAGAAAATTTTGAGTGTTTCATAGCCTCCTTCCAATTACCAATTTACCACACATATGCAGATTTAAAAAAATTGAGAAAGGAAGAAATATGCCGATTTGAAACAATTCTGATGAGTTGATGGAATTTTCCGCTATCAATGTTTGTTCCGGCGATGGAATTTTCTAAAACATATGAATTAGTGAGGACGTTTGGAAGGCGATGGCTTGGTTGAGAGGTGGGAGATTAGAATAAACAAGAATAATAACGAGGTTATCTTTTATTTTATTTTTCAAAAATTTCATCTACTAAATAAATAACAGAAAAGTTAACGGATCTATTAGTTCCGTTAAATAAGGACTGTTGAGATCAAATATGAAAATAGAAAGACCTATCGAAACAAAAAAACTGTTAAAAAGTAAAAATGTAGGAACATAAGTATGTATTTTGCTTAAAAAAATACTCAAGTAAGAGGCCTGGATTTAAATAGAATGAAATCATCTAAACAAATTCAATAAAGTTAAGTATGATTTCTAATTTTATCCCTCAAAACCCTTACCAATACAATATCCTTCCTTCCTTACAAAATTGCGATTTTTTCATAGATTATCAAAGCAAATAAAAATATGATTAAAAGAAGAAAGACGTAGGAATAATTAAGTCGGAATCATGGTTCACTTTTTCAATTCATAATAATTTAGAAAACCAAAAATTTGTGTCGGTTTCTTATTAAATTATTTATATTCTAATCTAATTCGAAATATAATCCATGAATGATGGAAAAACCGGTGACACCATCCTAAAAAATAACGAAAAGAATATTTAAGACTAAATTACCCCTAGTAGTTTGTAGAAATTACGAAGGAGGGCATGTTTAGGTTATGACAAAAGACCTCGAGCTGCCGACATTCTTGCGCGTGTCCACGGAGGGGGGAGAGAGAGAGAGAGAGAGAGAGAGAGAGATATGGTCTTTTTTTTTTTAACGGAAAGAGGCATTGTCCAGTCTGCCACTAGCTATATATATATAAATATATTTTTATTAATTTAGGACTTAATTATTGATATTATTAATTTAAGATTCATTTTTTCAATTATATTAATGTTTCAATGAAAATTTCTTCATCAGGTATATATTAAAATTAATAAAGAATGTATTAAAAATATTTAAAAAGTTAAAAATTGATCAAAATGCATGATTTTTTTTTGGAGAGTCCCAATGATAGTTTCATCATTCAAGCTCTTAGTTAACAGTTTTTATCGCTTAGGCCCAAATAATATTTAACATATCTTTTGATTCTAAATTGAAAAAAAACACCATGAGAGTAGTAGGAATTAGGAAAAGGAAAACCGTTTTACATCTAAATTTAATTGTGAATATTTCGTGTGTATTTAGCAGTACTTATAAATTTATTATTTTTAACAATAAAAGGTGTTATTACATCACATGGGGATGTTATATTTAAAGAGTCTTCTTCTTCTTCTTGGAAATTTCAGAATGATAGTTTTTAAAAGGTATTTCAGAATGAAGGTTAAAATTGTTTAAGATGTTGTAAGGGTCCAATAAATTTACAGATCTCAGATGTCTCTAATATAACATATATTGTGCAATAATCTTGATGTAAGTAGTAACTTAATTTATAATGCGGATTAATTAGTTCAGATCATAATTTTTTATGCACAATATAAATTATATTTATAATAATGTGTACTTCATGTATAATATGTATCAATAGGATAAAAATAAGTAAATAAGTTTTTCCTTGAGACAGAATTGAAATCCCCCAAAGTTATACATTCTTCATCAATAAAATAGAAAATCTACCAACTTTTGATAATTAGGCCCACAAAATAAACATCCTCTATAGAAATAAATTTGAAGTATTTTAACTATGAGAAAAAACAAAGTCAAAGATGTCGTTCCCACAGGTATCGATATACCCCAAAGTGTGGGGCACAATTTGCACAATTTTCTTTTCGTTGTGTTTTATTGGCGTTATATAATAATAACATTATTATATATACATAATATCTACTAATGCATTAAACCGAAATATAGTGGACAAAAAGAAAAGAAATTAAATAATCAGATCGAAGGTATACGTTATACAAAACTTTGAACTTCTAGCAAGTTGAATATTGCACCTAACTTTTTCATATCCGACTTAAATGAATTACTCTAAACACACACATACGCACATTATCCATATCCTATTGATTTTCTTTTCTTTTCCTTTTTGTTAAGCAACAATATGATTTGTACATCAAAATAATATCTTCAACAACTATCATTAAAATTGAAAAGTAATTGTACGTTGCAAAAATTTAGTTATATATATATATATATTTAAAAATAAAATGCAAAGTATAATTAAAGTATTAGATTCGTTGCTTAGAATGTTTTGTTTTGATGTTGGATTGGTTTGGTTGCTTGGAATCTCATGTATCGGGTTTGTTTTGCATAGAGTGTTTGATTTTGTTACTTAAGATGTTTAATTATATTTTAATTGTAAATCTTTTATTGATGACATGATTACTTGATTAAAACATTTTTAGCTCTTGATTATATTTTATAAGATTGTTAATAGGTGTTTTAATATGTATGATGAATTTAGCAAAAATGAAACTTGGATCTGTTTTATCAAAAAATTGATTGATGTCTTAAGTTCAAAAAATAGAAAGGCGGTTCCATATAACTGTTACAATTTAATACTCCTTCCGTCTCATTCAAATACGTTGATTGAATTCTTCATTAATATTAAGAAAATTATTGAAAAATACAATTAAACAAGTAAACTTTCTTATAATATATATGTCAACATTTATTTATTTTTGACAATAAATTACTGCTTAATGTAAATATATTAAATAAGGGTATATATTAGTAAATTAGTTAAATGTATATAAAAGCCGACCTATATATTGAGACATCAAAAAAGGAAAATAAGGCTATATGAATGAGACATAGGGATTAGTAGAATTGTAATTAAAATTAATCAAAATTTATTATATTTAAGATAACTAATATATATTAAATTTTAATAGGAAATTCATTTTTGGAAACTGGAAATTTTCGAGGTGCCGGAGTTAATTTGGAGATATAATACCGTGAGAATGGATGGAGAATGCAATATGAAGTCCAAAAAAAAAAGATCCAAGTGAGAGATATAGAAGAAAAATTAATAAGATGAAGAGACATATATGGAAATACCAATATTAAAGGATTGATTAAATTAAATGCCCTATATTAACTGACCAAAAATGTGTTGACCAAAAATTAAGTGACCTCTCTATCTCAATCATTAATTTTGATTGATCTAAGGGTTAGAAATAGTTTCTATTTCTGAAATAAAGATGGTTGCTCGTATGATCGAAAGTTGTATATGTATGTACAAGTACTCAAATTTGTTCAATACACATGTGATCTATAACAATGGAAACCAATCAATTAATGCTTCGATACATTAATGTCTGTTATGCATATCAAAGCAGACATCCGAGCCCACATATTTTTCCCAAGATTGATTAATTTCCCACCTAAACAATTGAAAACAAGTAATAATAAATCTGAAGCAACTTCAAACATAAGAATAGCCACACATCTTTAAATGAAAATGGAAATCAAAAGTACGTAACACTAATAATGTGAATGAATACATGTTCTTCCCCTTTAATTTATTTGATTGAGTGAACTAACTAAAAAATAAAATAAATTTTTTAAAACAACTATAAATTGAGTTGAGACGTGCAGTACGTGAACATGACAACGCTAATTAAACAAATTAATCATTCATCAGGAAATTTAATCAATGATTTTGAGGAGAGACATATTTATCATATATCAAGAAAGTATTAATGAAGTTCTTTTTTATATAAAAAAAGTCTTTGTTCTTTTTTATTAAATTAATTTCATTTTTTTATTTTATTATTAACTTTATATGTATAATGGAGATTGTTGGTCCAAAACGAGTTAATGTATGTTTAGAGATGGGTTAATAAATACTCCACAAATTAAATATTAAAAACAACTTTGTGAAAAGTTAACTCATTCTCAGGTGAACTGAAAGATTGTACTTGATTTTGAATGTACGTAATCTCAGTTTTACTCGATTCAACAAATTTAGATACATAAAGACTTGATTGAATAGAATCTCAGCGCTAATCCAATGTTCTGAGTAATATATCAAATAATCAATTGAGGACGATGTATTTCAGATAAATTAATTAGATAAGACAAAAGGCAACACAAACATATATCTTAAAGTACTATATGGCATGAGAGAATTATAGAAGTTCTAACTCAACTAGTTCTACATCCGTTTTTCTGTCAAGGGTAACCAGCAGCCGCTACCGAAGTGCGCACTGTATAAACCCGCCCTTGTGTAATAGCTTGCAAACCACATAAGGGGGGTTAACCACACTTGGCAAGCCAGATGTAACAGGCTCACACCTAGTGGTGTTGGTGGTGGGATTTGAACTTGAGACATTTGGACTCAAGATAACACCATTCCACCACTAGACCATCCCCAAGAAGACATTCTACATCCTCTCTTCTTCCTGCATGGAATGAAAATCCTACTAAGTTTTCATTGTCTTTACCCACTAAGTCTTCGGTGTCTTTAAACACAAATTACGAAGCTCGATTGAGTAGATGTTCACACTTGCATATTTGACCAACATATTTTGAACTGAAACTCTAACCCTCTAGGTATGAGTGTATGATTAGTGCTCTTAAGAAAATCTTTGAAGGAAAATATTATAGTAGAGAAGGGTTTTAAATCTTCTTCTAGATTATAGGTGGGTTTGTACAGAAGGTAATAAGCTCTCTGCTAGGCAGGTTAAGTCTTAGCTAGACTTTCAAACTAAAGCTTGTCTCTCATATTCAAAGAATCAGGTGAAAGCGATTTAATTCTTGAATACTTCGTGTTCTAAGCTTTCTCTGCTCTCTTAACTCATAATACGTAACCTTTCCAAAATGCATACGAGTCTCCTTTTATAGTCGTGATTCAACTTCTAGCTATTGAGGATAAGTTTGAATCCACTGAACATTTAATTGTTGATCTTGTCATTTTATGTAGTATTGGATAAATCGTAGATGACGTTTATCTCAAAAGCAAATTGCACAAGTAACACGCTATTTATTAATTAATAAATAAATAACTGCAAGTGCACGTTGTTATTATAATACGCATGTGAGCAAGAGTATCGTATCCATAGAGATTATAACTTCTATGTTCTCAAACATAAGTATCTAATCAATATTTAGACACTAAATTCACGGATATAGAAAAAATAATTAAAAGCAAATAAAAATACAAATTAAATAACTTAACTTATTAATTGGAAAAAATCAGGTTTTAGGAAAACTGGATTTATTATCTCATCTATCTATATTCAATATTGATTATTGCAATCCAACTTAGTCTTTAATTTATTAATGGTGGATAATCACTGGTTTGTTATCAGGCGGCCGATTAAGACATATATGACACATTATTTATTAACAAATAAATGGCCGCAAGTGCACAATATTATTATAATACACAGATGAACAAGAGTATCGTATCTCACAGAGACTGCAACTCCTATATTCTCAAACACGAGTACCAAACTAATATCTAGACATTAAAAGCGCAGATAAAGATGAAATAAATAAAAACAAATAAAATAGCAAAATAAAAATACTAAACTTATTAATGGGGAAAAACCTAGGCTTTAGGGAAACTAGATTATTATTTTAATTATTGATATTCATTGATTTTTACAACTCAATTTTAGTCTTTAATTTATCAATGACGAGCAATCACTGATTTGTTATCAAGCTGCTTATTAAGACATATACCATAACATAGACATACTAAGCATATACTTCACTTGGTCGGTTCTTCACACAAGTCATCACTTCCAATCAAGCACACGAAGATTTATTGAGCCCTTGCAATACTTGTCCACTGGGTCTGTACTTCCAAGTACACATAACCTGAATTCTATATTTCTATTAATTAATTCTTCTCCGATGAGTACATCAAATTAATCGATTAGCATGCACAAATGGTGATGAAACACTTATACAAGATATAAATAAGCTCATAGAAATCAAGCCCCAAGAGATAACATGAATAAAAAAATCAACCTATATTAATAAAATCCATAAGACCTAATCTCTAAAATCTAGATATGAAATTAGTTAGACATAATTAAATAAACAATAAAAACTAGAGTATAAGTGTTCATGACAAAATAAATAATAAAATCGAATAAAACGGGAGAATCCAGTTGTCTTGTCTCCTCTGCAGTAGCACTCAGTCTCTAGCAACCTTGTCATCTCCTTTTGAGTAGATGACAAGCCCTCTTCTTTCTCCTCTCTTCTCTCTTATGTCCTTTTTATCTCTCTTTGGAACGTATATTTCGTATATGGGGCGTGTATCAAAATGGAGACTTTTATATATAGGTTTAAAATCCTGAATTGGAGATAAAAAATCACATTCCCGCCGACTCAAATACATGGGTCGACCCACGGATTTCAGTCAACCCAGAGGGCTAAATTTGCACAGGATCGACCCAAGTGACTTCGGTCAGGTCAATCTAGGCCTTTGCATTTTGCACTAACTTGGGTCGACCAACACTTTTCGAGTCGACCCAAGCTATTTTCTCACTAGACTTTAAATTTTTACAAGGTTTGATCATTTAATTCAGACCATTAGGCTTTAATTAAGTATTTAATTAAATCATTCTTCAACTCTCCATGTTCATATTTGACTGTTTTTGCTTCAATTATGCAACGAAAACGTAACTATTACTGCAAAACTAACAAACACATTAAAAACTCCAAATGATAACAAATAAAGCACAAAATCTATATAAAATACACAACTTAGCATTATAAACATCATCAGTTCTTATCTAAAAGTTGTGTAAAATACACAATTGTCAATAAGAGTCTCTTTTTATACTTGTGATTCAACTTCTAGCCATTAAGGAATAAGTTTAAATAAATTGAGCATTTGACCATTGATCTTGTCATTTTATATAGTATTCGATAGATTGTAGATATTTATCTTAAAATCCTTCTAGATCATCTGTTGTTCTTGAATCGATGCTTTGTAACCTCAATCTTTTCTTGGTCTTCTTATACCAAAATGGCAAAACTGGATTCAGCTTTTCTCTGATTTTTCCTTGCTTGTTTGCCCATTTCTGAAAAAAAAAACAGCACTTCTAATTGGCTTGTTGACAATCAGATCCATCTGAAAATTCCGCTCTATAATCATTATCGTAGAGGTGACTTATGCAAATAACGTTATGCTTCAAGTCGACTATATATGATACGCTAGTGACTTTAACTTCACGGGCTTTCAGTGATCCAAATTCTATAGTGCGACCTTGATCTCCAAATCTGACCATATGACCATTAAATTTCTTGAAGTCAGTTAGAATTCCCTTCTGACTAGTCATGTGATAGAAGCATCCGTTATCTAGGTGTCAGATTCCACCAACATTCATCATGGATAACTTCCTTCCTAGGTCCTACAAACATAAAATTAACACTTAGGTACCCGGTGACCATCAGGTCCTTCCTTGCTAATTTCATCTCTCCCTACCCAAAGCTTCTTGAACTTTTTCTTTTTGTTGGCTAGATTTACCCTATTTGGTGGTTGTTCACATTTTTCTTGGGTTTCTCAAACCCTTATTTTCTTCTTATGAAATAATATGCATTATGTTGCGCATGAGAGTATGCATCATGATTTTGAAAAGTCGGATGCATATGCATATGAGATCCTTATTGGCCAAATGTTACATTATGATACGCATGTAGAAAATGATGTTGAGGAGAATTCTTATGATACTAGATTCTTGATGCATGATGAGAAGGTTGCTTCCATAAACCTTGGTGGTGCTAGTTACCAAATGAATGACCATTATTTGACCACCCACCATAATAAGGTTGTTGCTCATTATGATTCCAACCATTCTATGGCCCTTGGTAGTACCTTGGGAAACTGTTATTCCCTCTTATTTGTTGAGGTTGATACCACCCATTCTTATCAGCTTGGGGTTTTGACTTTTTCTGTTATGGTTGCTGCCATGGCCATTTAGCCTTATCGGTCGGACCGTTTGAGTGATTAGATTTAGTAGACAACCCTCATTTCTTGTTGTTGTTAGCGCTACTTAGTTTTGTGCTAGATGCACTATCACTCTGAAGTTTAGATTTTTAGCCACTAACTCCACACCAACAAATACGAATTGTATTGGTCTTTTCCCTTTGTCATTACTGAACTTCGAGGTAGTAGGTACTCGTCAAAATCGGGTGAGTTGTAACTAAAACTTGACTTATTCTTTGGATCTCTCTAGTTTTCCAGGATCTCATCTAAAACATTAGAACTCATTTGCAAAGCTTTGATCTCTTCGAAATGTGATTTTTCCTTTTAAAATCGCATTCTACTCGAGAGACCCGTTGTCGCCTACTTTTTCAGATCATCATTTTTTCCTCACTGGGATTTGAGATGCTTAAACATCTCATAATCAATTTCTAAACTCAAAACTTCAATTTTCAATTATTCATTTTCTTGCCTTAATTTCTCATGCAATACGCAGATTTTTATAAAATGAGCTTCCAAATCATGCAAGCTAAAATCATTTGTGCATGGGACGTTGATGCATGAGATATTGAGGGATTATAGTTAGTTGTGTTTACCTTAGCTTCTATGCTAGACATCAAGCAAAAAATAGCATCATTCTCTGATTCATAGCCTTCTGACTCCAGGTGTGAGGGGTATCCATCGGCCAATGAAGTTGATAAAAGCCAAGTATATATATCAAACACATAGAAAGTAAGTAAACAAAGCAGTAAATGAACTAGTTTATAGAGGTTCGAATCAAACAATTATATGCCATCTCTTCTTCCAAGGGTAGAAGGAAGTTCACTAAACTTTTGGAGTTATAGTTACAACTCGGATTGCACAACTTGTCAGCTGCTCACACTTGCGACTATCAGATTCAACTACTATTGCTGGAGATCTATCTCTATTTTAAGATTAACAATCTCTCAACTCACAATTTCTCTTTTACATGATAATGTGCTATTGCATCAAGTGTAGAATTTTAAATCTCCCAAGATTTTGGTACTTAGACGGAAATTACAACTCTATGTAGAAAAATAGGACTCTCAGAATGAATCTGGAAAGCTTTGAATGCTTGAAGAACGTAACTCTTCGTAAAGTTCGTAAGTTTTTCGTAACTTCACAAATGAGTATGAAGTTCTCTTTTCATAAGAGAGAATCCAATTTATCCGCTGGAGGGATAATTTAAATTCTCGTACTTGGGAGCCATTCTTTTTGTCTTCATGTCTTCATCGCTGACAAGGATCAGTCTTTAGAAGTTCTCTGATTCGTTTTCCTCTAACACACTTTATCTTCTTCTTCATTGCTTTTCACCCACCAAAGTGTCAATTTTATATAATTTGGGGTATTATATGCCAGTCACCTTCGATTAAAAAAATAGATGTCATAATTAAGAGGAAAAAGAATGTACAAAAATATAAATACCCACTTTTATAATGACAAAATATGATTTTGACCACTTTTTAACATTTTAGACATGTGTCAGATACTTTTCAGAATGTATCAGGAGCTTGATCAGGATTTCCGATCGGGATTCCCGAACGTGAATCCCCATCGTATTGTGACATGATCGAGATTCGTGATCGTAATCAGAATTTTGATCGGGATACAATTTTCAGCATAATGAACATAATAAATTCGTTGTGATGCATATATTTGGTTGATTTCAAACATAAAAAAATCAGACTCTAAATTTCATAGTTTATAAAATTCAAAAATTGATTATACTTTGTAGTACATCCACATTTTTTTTTTGTAATTCAAGTACATTTGTGTAAGGTTGGTGTAAATTTCGTAGTGTTTAAAATTCAAAACTTGATTATGCTTTTGTAATACATCTACATGTTTTTTTGTGTAATTCAAATATATTTGTGTAAGGTTGATGTAAGAAATATGTAAGATGCCGACATGTAATCATCTTTTAAAAGCATTTTAGATAAAATGAGTATTTTTTGAATATTTTTTCTTAAGATGGGTAAAAGAAGTTTTTATTTTAGAAAAATGAATAGTTTTATACATCACTACAAAAGAATCCCATTTATCCTAAAAGAATGAGTTGTCATCATGTCATAAAAGAGATGATATATTGACTAAAAGACAAACTGGAGTTCATATTCAACCAGACAACGCATAAGAAAAAAACAAACGATATTATCAATCCCCTTAAAGATGGCCTAATAGTGAAGTAGTGTTATCTTGAGACAAATGTCTCAAATTTTAATCCCATTATCAACACCATTAGGTGTGAGCCTGTCACACCATGTGATTATCCAGTAATCTCAATGCACACTTTAATAGCGACTGCAGGTTAATCTCGACATCAAAACAAACGATATTATCAGCAGCTTGTCATGATTAATTCATATTTGGAAGCGAACCATCTAAAAGAATATATACTTCATTTTAATTAATTTAATTAAATCTTGTTTTTTCGAAATATATCTTATATGAATGTTTCCTAGAAACTTCTTCACGATTAAGATTTCGATTCTGACCGAGATGAGTTGCCAACGTTATTGACAAAACCAGCTTTTAATCTGATCTGTCTCAACTTTAGGAGCTACATTAAATTCTGCTACGCGGTTCGATATTAGTTAAAATATATATCTCTTACTTTCTTTTCTTCGAGAAAAAAAAAATAAAAAAAAAAGAAAAAAAAAGAGAAAGAAAGTAGTTTTCGGCCATCAACGCTGCTTTGTCGGTGGGAAAAAGGCCTCTAATTTAATATATTCTAACAAAAACCAAAATAAAAAATATTGCTACTGAAATTAGGGATATTTCATATTTCAGTGTTGAAAATCCTGTTGACCATTTTGGAAAAACAATTAAAATAATAAAAATAAAATTCTATGATGAGCAAGCCATGTGAAAATTTCCTGCATTTGCTCTTGCTACCCCAGTTAACGCCTTAACCAATCTGCAGTGAATTTATTTATTTTTGTGATAACTATATATATACATGTGGTACTTGCATATATCGAAGAATTAGCCGATCCATTTCATGTTAACGAGGAGCGTTTAGCGATGATTTTCCATGTATAATGCATTAATCTTACATCTAATCTAGGCATTGAATTTAATTGCATTGATTGCTTATATTTTTAATTGTTTTCCTATTTTCAAATACTACATTTTTTGCACTGCATCTTCATACTTCAGATAGAAAATAGAGAAAACTGTTAAAAAAACAAAAACACCTGAATTATTTCAACACTTTCATATTAGCTCAAAAAACTATTATGGTCTAAACGCACTCCTGAACTTCTTAAAAGAGTGCGAACGCATCTAAAACTCTTTCAAAAGGAACAAACCTTGATTAAGGTGAATTGAGTCTTGTTGTCACACAAAATGTGATAGATTTTGTATTTTATGTATATCATTTTAACAAAAAGTCCGATTTATAAGATTCTTGATTCTATATAATATATCTAGAAATGTCCTGAAGCAAGAGTGTTAAAATTCCGATTGAATAACTGCTTAAAGGTGGTGTTTTCGTGATATTTGCGTGATTTTTTTCAGAAATTGAAATAATTTTGTATTTTGAGCTTAGTTTCATCTACAAAACTCCAATTAACATTATTTAAGATTTAAATTAAATTCAAGGAAATAATATACATGAACATTAATGGATTTATATCCAAAATATAATGGATCCCGTGTGTTTTTGAACATTTTCTCTTGAAAATATAATACATTACCTTTTGCTTAATATAAGAAGCACTGAAACGTTTCCATGTTTATATACTCCTAAGAATTATTTGGTAACTTTTTCTAAATACCAAAACTTAAGTCTTTCAAAATCAAATGCTTATGCTTAAGAGCTTAAAGTTTTTTTGTTTCATATATACAGTACTCCCTAAAAAATGGGTTGCGATATGCTTTTCTAAAATTTAAATGATTTTACCATAATATTATCATCCTTGTGTATCCTACCAAGGACAATCCTAACATGGACATCGATAAAATAATTTTATCCAAACAATGTAAATAATAATATCTGATCGATAAAGCTATTATACTAATCTAACTCATACAGTAGATTCTAACTCATTGGGTAGTCTAAGGGGTGACAGTTTTTAACATGATACTACAACACACTATAAAATTAAATAATTAATTAGTATTTAGGTTTATCGTATTTGTGATGATGCGATACGAACAAAAATATTGTGTGGTGACATTATTGTGTCAACGAAATAGTAATTTATTAAATATATATATGCCACTTCCTTTAAAAAATACATTGTTTTTCAGTAAAATAACCGCGATACTTTTCATTGTTAGAAATGATTTTTTTTTGTCTGATATAAGATTTATTTACAACTGGTGTACGCAGTATTAACTATTTTCTTCTTGAGTTGATCTCTTGTACAACGGATGTACATAAGGTCTTACATATATTAGGCAAAAAAAAATATCACTTATTACAGTGTAATATTAATTTTTGTAAATAAATTTTGTTCATATTTGTGCTTATCATATTGTGCACACACGATTAGATCATCTCTAAGGGGATACAAGTATTTACCTTTATTTTATCATGTAATATAATATAATATTAATTTTTGTAAATAAATTTGATTTGATCAATTCATTTAAGATTCTTATAAAAATATGTTTTTCATATTTCTACTTATCGTATCTAGCAAACACGACACAAGAACACGAAGCGTCAACGTTAGTCTTCCTATGGAGCCGGCACCTTGTTGGCCACCGAGGTCGATCCTGGCCATCGCCATTTGCCCCAAGCAGCGTATCAGTATGCAGGCGTTCTTTTCTTTTTTTCAAGAAAGTCAAAGATCTTATTATAGAAAATGAAAACATACAAAATTCAATTTTCTATTAATAGCAAGCCAACATTTCTTTTCTTCGTAATCACAAAACTTTTAATTAAAGCTCGACTATACAAATGAATTTATTATCTCTCTCTCTCTCTCATTATACTTATATATCGATATAAATTTTGTAAGAAAAACCTTAATTGCACACAACTTGCACCCATAATCTCAAGCCAAACATTATAGATAAATTTCATTTCGAGTCATGCCTATTTTTTTATATATCTTCTTATTTCTTCAAATGCATTGTGATTAATTTAAGTCGGCCCCTTGCAGGCACACAATAACACCATTTAATTGCCAACAAGCATGAATCATACGATCGACGTATCAGTATCGTCCATTTTTTTTAATAATTAAGTCGAAATTAAGTCTTATTAACGAATTGAAAATAAACAAAACTTACAAAATTCAATTTTCTAACCGTGTATTCACAAAAGTTTTGAAGCTCAATCAATTCGTTGAGATGTTAGATTTTGCACACTTCTAGAAATTGATTACGATAGCTTTATATATTAACAACTATCATTTTTGTCTTTACATCCTCAAATTAATTAAAATAGAAATACCGATGCTTTTAGATCCTTTAATTTGCCCTTATAACTTCCAATTACTTAAAAATTATAACAAAATAAACTAAAACCAACGTTCCACTCCTAAAACCTATAATGAAATGAAACACAACCCAAATTTAATAAACCCAATACTTAAAAATCTTTACCAAAATAATATTGCATGTGTTCCCTTTGATTACATCAAATTTCTGGACTGTAGAGATTTTTTTATATGTTTTTATTTGAAAAAAAATTCAAGAAAATTAAGTAGTGTCGAATAATATCCAATTATATATAGAGCCTCAATGAAGTGTGATGCATACAACAATTTATCAATTATCAGCATCAGAATGATAAAATCACAAATATCCATATTTGAGAACACTTTGAGCCAAAGAAGTTAAATACTTTAGTAAAAAAACAATTTATTGATTATATATATATATATATATATATATATATATCTAACTGCATTATGCCGTTCTTGAATTAATTTCTTCTAGAGCGTCCTTTACCTGGAATGAGTACAAAAAGAAAGCTTAACGAACAAATGGAGATCGATCATTATCCTACTTAAGTTTGACGAGAAAAAAATCTTAAGCATGTTACTACATAGGGATGATAAGGAAAGAAAAAAAAAGTAGAAATTATGATTTATGAGTATGCATGTCTTGTTCTCGGATTGCTTTCTTCTGAATGTTCTGCTCACTTGCTTTTTTTTCTATGATTTATTGATTTTGAGGAAAAATTAATCAACTGTACGCATATAGATGATGTTTTATTAAGGTGTTAATATTGGGACTGTAATTATATAAGGGGTTTTGTATTATATTTTAGGATTTTAATGTTAGGGGTAAAAAAGTCTATCCAAACAATATTAATATTTAATTGTAATATGGAGTTGTAAAAATAAAATTGGGCATTGTGAATAGAATTGCCTTAAATTTAAATTTGAGTCGAGGTTTTTTTTTTAATGTATATATCCTCTTGGTACTTCAAATTCATTAATTGAAGTGACATTTTTAGATCCAGTTCAAAAAAGAGTTAACTCTGCAAGTTAGATTTTGTAGCATTAGATGAATTTATCGAAAATGCTCAATTTATTACTAGAAAGTTAGATTTTGTAGCATTAGATGAATTTCCAAAAAAAATAACTTTTTTTTTCACCATTTGAGCTACATCTCCAAAATTTACGAAATTCTTATTCTTCTTCTAATACTTGTTGTAGTTGTACCTATATTATAGCAATCCAAACTGTAACCGTATAAACGCATTATTAAAGTAGTTAAAATTTAGTTTGTCATTGGTTACTGACTAATATATAGTACATATTATAACACTTTATAAAATTTAAATTAGAAAATCCGATGGAGCCATTACTAAAATAGCCACGACGCGTATGTGGTTTGACTCACAAATGACATATAATTAAAAAGAAAACACGCACACAAAATCCAACGTGGTACTGCCCCTAAATCTTTGACAATGCGTGCATTTTCCTACAAAACAAAAGCAACAAACCAAGTCGCAAGTATGAATGAGAAAATTGTAAGAGAGAGAGAGAGAGAGAGCGTGTTCTCACATTATATTGTCGCCGTATTTGTGTCACATGGTTTCCTGATTTTATAATCACCACCGCAATTTTCATAGCTGGCATAAAGTTAGAGACCATAAATGCCCAGGGACACATTCATAATTTTTTATAAGATAAGGGGGCCATTACTAATTTTACTTGGTCCCCCAATTCCGGCATTGGCCCCCTCTCCTCTTTCCATCTGTAAACCTCTCTCTCTCTCTCTCTCTCTCTCTCTCTCATCAATGCCCAAAAAGAAAGTGGTCTCCAACCAACAACCTCTACTTCTTCACTTTGGATGAACTATAACTAAATTCTTATTAAAAAAACAGTTCAAATTATATTTTAATAAGATAACTTAATTATTTTGAAGAAATATTATTTTAATTTTTTAATTTTACAAGTGCTCTTGTTATTTCCTGATAAGAGAGTTAGGTAACAAATCACTTCTTTAAACTAGTTATATATAACTCAATTCTCCTATTTATTTTCCTCGCAATAATTCAATTAATTTGATCTTCAGGTAAAAGAACATTAACATTCTATTTTTCTTTGAAACCAACACTTATGATGTTATTTGATGCATAATATTGATGTCTATCTGCACAAGATTTAATGAACATTAACCTTTTTGGATCTTATTAACCAAAGAGATATATATGGATTTGATTCCATTAATAAACAAATTTCACCCACTATCAGGTAATACAATATTTCATTTTATATTCAATAATCAATATTACTATCATCATAGTATGAGGTGACACATTCAACTGTAATCCCAATTCGAAGAATTTGTAAAATATTCAAAATAATGAATGAAAATCAAGATATATATATATATAAATAAGAAACACCAATATAATTATAATCATAGTTATACAAAAGAGTCACCGTCACATATAGAAAAAAGAGATGTAATAGTTCTTTATAATGTTGAAGAGTAATAAAAATATCCTAATAGAATATCCGTTTAACTTGTACAAAATATAAATAATACATATTTCATTAAATTTTAGTAGAATACATAAATATATATATTTTTGAATTACTTTGATACATCAGAAAATGAGCACCCCTGAGGCTGAGGTGGTACCCCCCACCCCCCAAAACTCGAAATCTGATCTCTTCCTCAAAAATTGTCTTTATAATCCAATGATCCACAGGCTTCCCACCTCAGGGTTCACAAAATTAAAACATCCCACTTCCAACCCTCCAAAACATAACAACAAACCAAATAAATTCAAATAAATAAAAATCTCGATCGCAACAACTCCACTTCTACTAAATATAATCAGCAATGCAGTACCACACCATGATCGGCGGTGGCGGCGCATCGGCACCGGACACGAGCAAGACCACAAAGCTGGAGCGATACAACAGCTACATCCGGCGCGTGAACAGCACGAAGCTGCTCCAAGCCTCATCGAAGCTCCTCTTCCGCGTCACCCTCCTCGTCGCCCTCCTCCTCATCTTCTTCTTCACCCTCAACTACCCGCCGCTCTCCTCCGGCGATCACCACCTCCACGCCACCAACAACCTCCTCTCCTCCGCCTTCTACGGAGGAGGCGCCGCCTGGGAGAAGCAGGTCCGCCACTCCTCCACCCCCCGCCGCCCCAACGGTTTCTCCGTCCTCGTCACCGGCGCGGCCGGCTTCGTGGGTTCCCACTGCTCCCTCGCACTGAAGAAACGCGGTGACGGCGTCCTCGGCCTCGACAACTTCAACTCCTACTATGATCCCTCCCTGAAGCGCGCCCGCCAGAAACTCCTGAGCAAGCACCAAGTCTTCATCGTGGAGGGCGATCTAAATGACGCCGACTTGCTCAACAAGCTCTTCGACATGGTCCCTTTCTCTCACATCCTCCACCTCGCCGCCCAAGCCGGCGTCCGCTACGCCATGCAGAATCCTCTCTCTTACATAAGCTCCAATGTCGCCGGTTTCGTTAATCTCCTCGAAGTTGCTAAGGCAGCCCAACCCCAGCCCGCTATAGTCTGGGCTTCGTCGAGCTCCGTTTACGGACTTAACACTCAGGTTCCCTTCTCTGAATCGGACCGGACCGATCAGCCGGCGAGCCTCTACGCCGCCACGAAGAAAGCCGGCGAGGAAATCGCGCACACATACAACCATATATACGGGCTTTCTTTAACCGGGCTGAGATTCTTCACGGTGTACGGGCCGTGGGGGAGGCCCGACATGGCCTACTTCTTCTTCACGAAAGACATTCTCCAAGGGAAAGGGATCAACGTGTACGTGACGCAGGACGAGAAGGAGGTGGCGCGTGATTTCACGTACATCGACGACATCGTGAAGGGATGCCTGGGGGCGCTGGACACCGCCGAGAAGAGCACCGGAAGCGGTGGGAAGAAGCGGGCGCCGGCGCAGCTGAGGGTGTACAACCTCGGCAACACCGCCCCCGTCACGGTGGGGAAGCTGGTGGGGATATTGGAGAGCCTGCTCACAGTGAAGGCGAAGAAGCACGTGATCAAGATGCCGCGAAACGGCGACGTTCCGTTCACGCATGCTAACGTGAGCCAGGCGTATAGGGACTTCGCTTACAAGCCGACGACGGACTTAGCCGCCGGGCTGAGGAAGTTCGTGAAGTGGTATGTTAGTTATTATGGGATCGAGTCGAGGGTAAAAAAGGAATTTGACTCCGGCACCAATGAGCATACAGATGATTAAGCAGATATCATCACATGGGGAGGTGAGGTGGGGCATCTTTTTTTTTTTTTTTTTTTGAAAAAATTAAATATGTTATTTGCTTTTATGCATTCGAACCAATTTATAATGTTGTTATAGTATAGGAACATAGATTTTTCATACAAAAAGTGAAGGGTGGGCAAGTGTAGATCTGTGAATTTGGAATTGCAATAATGTATCCTATGAAATTAGGATAAAAGAAAAAGGGTTGGAATCTGTATAAAAAAGAAGTGGTTCAGATCAACCAGCACCAATTGTATCATCAAGTGTATAATTTGTTGGAACAGTAATGAAGAAATCAAGATTCTTCTTTTAATTGTCCTCTTGCGAATATATATACACGTACATGTATATGTTACTATGCTTTTATTAAATTATACTGCACTTAAATTATTGAAATTTAGATGTGTATATATATATATATATATCTAGTTAGTTAATTAGCTACATATTTTACTGTTAATGTGAAGATGCATGTGTTCCATGATTGTTGTCTGCAAAGTGCAAACAGTCGTTAACAATTGATGATGAGTTTTCATCAAAGTGGGGCTTGTCTTAACTAGGACGACGTTTATAGTGCATTTAAGTACTAATTAATTCCTTATTATATTTTTATTTCAAGATCTAGCTAGCTAGCTGGCTTTTGATTATACTTTTCTAGGCATTTTGAGATTAGTCATGGAACGACTAATCATTTAGTACATGGTAAATTAATGTTGTTTATAGATATCAATTTTTTTTAACTATTTTGTAGTAGTAAAATTAACTAGATGGATTTTTTTATAATTTTTTTAGTTGAGGGAAGGAAGATGGGTGGGTCTCGAACTTGAGTCGTCTCATTTTCATACAAGTGTGTCCACTGCTTGGGTGTACTCGTAAAGATAATAATCTAGATGGATTAAAAAACTTAAAATCGAACATCATGATGTGTGTAAGTGTACATAAATTATGAGTAATGATATATACGTCACTCAATTATTTTCATTTTAATTGTTGATATTAATTCAACTCTATATGCATTTACATGCCTTCTATAACCGTTACATAGCTAAATAAGATTTGATCGGTATGCATATATAAGAAAAAAAAAGTTAATCTTTTTAATATTATAAGTGATATGTTTTACCATCTAATATAAGGTCTTATGTACTTCAGATTTATAAAGAGACCACCTCTAATTTTATTGTTTACTCCTAATTGCCAAAAGAGATGGTCTCATGTACAACGGATACACATAAGGTTTTATATAAGATGGAAAAGAATCACTTATAATACGGAAAGAATTACTTCTAATACTAAAAACTATCATATTAATTTTACTAAAAATTATTGATAAAAACAAAAAGTAATGGCATTTTTGTGATTATTACTAAATTTTTTGAATTGAAAAAAGTATCACTTCTAATACTGAAAAATATCATAAATTTCCGTCCGACGCTCTGATCCTATTTAACAAGGTCTGATGCAAGACTTTGCGTTGCCAAAAAGTTTTGACAACTCGATTCTGATTAAGTCATGTTACATTAATTAACAAAATTGGATTTAAACGGTGTACAAATTTAACTAAATGCTCAAGTTGGTTTAGGAATTAACCTTTTCTCATTATTTTGTTAGAGAAAAATCCTCAACTGCTATCTGACTATGGATACTTACATGATATACTAATCAAGAAAATATTAATATATAATATATTGAAACTCACAATTTTTTTTATTATTGGTATGGTCGCGCCACACCATCAACTAGGCAACTCATGAAGGTGTTATTACTTCTACCAAGGGTTGTTTTCTAACAATTTACAATCACAAATAGTGAACTAATCCAATAATTTGTTTTAATTATTTTTTTCAACCCAATAATTTACAATGAAGTTAATTAGTTAGATTATTCATTTTATAGAACAAAAAGGTCGAGGTGTATCTAGAATAAATAAATATTGGGCATCTTCAAATCTAGAAGCTATGGAACCCCAAAAAAGAGCTGTCAAAAATCATGCAATGCTTCTTCTAGTTGTTGCTGGTAGCAGCAGCAGTGGCCACTCTATTGCAAAAGCTGACATATTTTTGAAGTTTTTTTGTGCTGTCTTTACTATTTTAAGAAATAGACTTCATAGTTTTGCGTACATCCCTTCTGATTTTGTTGCCCCACCAAAGCAAAAAAACATGATCATCAAAATTCTCCAACTCTCTTATTTATCCTTCATTACATGATTTTTTCTTTGCATCAAATGGAAGCGCCCAAAACCAATTATATATAGAGCTAGAGAGAGGGGTTATGATGTGCACCAAACTGATTGAGAAACTAATTTCATAACCTTTCATTTTGAGTTGATTAACGGATGAAATTCAATTTGTGGAATATATATATAATATGAATATTTGTATTTAAATATAAATGAAAATATAACGTTACGTGAAATATACGTGAATCATTTCCTTTTTAAAAAGACAAGTCTGCTTTATCCGTAAATAAATAAGCAGGTTGTGCTTGTAGAGCCAGTGATCTTTAATTATGTCAGTATATTTTGCTAAAGAGTTAAAAGAAATAATTACTCTGTTTGTAGAAATTATTTTAAAATTATCTAGATGAATTTGAATTCAAATCTATGACACCTAAGCACCAAAATATAATAAAATAAGTCATTGTCTTACCATGCATTGAGGCTCCACACAATACCAAATTTACCTACAATCTATGAACTGCATGAACTGCATGAACTAAAGCTCAGTAAGCAAAAATCATGCACATGCATATCCATTGACACTCACAATACATATGCAATATACAACACTCCTAGTCTACCACAAATGTCAAATACTCGTGATCAAAATCATTTCATCTCCAAATAATTTTCATTATTTAGGAACTTGGTTCTTTTCATTAGACACTAATATGAGTCATGAATTCATAATCTTTATATATATAAAATCAGAATGGTCCTCAAAATAGTAACTCGATTATTTTCCCGCCAAAACACACATTCCCAATTTAGTAAGTTTCTTATATAATTCATATTTAATATTATTCTATATTTTGGCTTTAATTAAAACCATATATCATATATATGAATAATGAATTACATATTAATTATTTTTAGTTAATCTTAGTTTAATTTTATATAGAAATGACATATTGTTATATATATTGTATACTGTCGGATAAATTATTTTATGAAATAAATATAGATTTTTGTATATGGAATATATATATTATTATTATTTAGGCAAAATATATGTATTATTATATATATATATATATGTATATTTATTGATTCAAAATTTATAATATAGGTAAACATAATTGAACGATTTATGTATATATAAATTCAATTACTATATATATATATATATATATTTAACGTAAGATTTCAATTATAAATCCATTCACTCAAAGATGGCTTTAATCTTTATTAATCATTCAATGTTGCAGTCATTATATGTATATAAATTAATATAACCCACCAAATATTGCGCTAATCATATTAATTACATAATAATATCATTCTATATATGTTATAGAGTCTATAAATTATTTGTGGCGAGACATCTACACATTCATTAGAGAAGAAACATAACTCCAAGTTTTTTTTTTGTTTTTATTTATTATGAATCTGAATATAAGATGTATTGTTTAAATTAACGTGTCAAATTTCATCTTCGAGGTTTGAAATTTAATTTATTTAACTTTTGTTGTTTTGGCATGCTCTAGCTAGATGGAAGCATGTTGAGCTTTTGGTACTTTTAATTATTATCTAAGGGGGAATGAATCACGCGACCCTAATCTCATGCTGTATTTTTTTGTGAAGAGATAGACTTTGCGTTGGTAAACAATCTACATTGGAAATTTTTGAAAAGTCATTAGAGTGTTTTCTGTTATCAGAGGTAAGTTAGATCCATTTTATTTTAATTATTATTCATTGAGGAAAGACAAATGTATATCTTGATAATGTGCAATGACAATTGAAAGCTTCTTCCATTTTCTAGTAATTTTGTATAAAAAAATCTATCATATTCAATTCAACTTTTTTCCTATTTTTTAGATGATTGATAACTCTTACATTAATTTATATAATGTTTGATTTTCATTCACTTATGTATTATATACTTCCATGTGTTGCTTCTAATTTATTGTTCTATACGTCGAAAATATATGTAACATTTGAAAAAAAATTCATGGTACGTTTATCAAATGACAATGAATTACAACTCCATAAATAAATATATATACATGCAAATGTATATATAACAATGGCATACAAATATATAGACCAATATTTTAATTTCAGTGCCACAATCAAATTAAAAATTTAATGTTTCAAATTATTTTTAAGCATCAAATTTAGTACAATTTGGTAATATAATCAAACAACAATTTAAGTAAGCGTGATATGTTAGTTAATTCTTTTGTATTACTGCACAACTTTACCATCTATTTTTTCTATTTAAATAACTCGCTTTACATTCTATTTATGTAGATGTTATAAATATTAGATGATATTCATATTTAATAATATAGTGTTTTAAGCCAGACTGAGAATTAAAAAAAAAAAAAAAAAAAGATGTCATATACGAATTCACGGATGAACACATTAAGCAACACACCACTCATATCAACCAAAATAATTAACATATCTATATGCTAAACTCAAAAGGTTGTCTCAATAATAAATTGTGTAAGTTATTTTAGTATTCAATTTTTTTAATAATTTAAATAGTTCAATGAATTGTATTTTTTTAATAGTGAATAGGGATTAATACGTTGTTATGTTAAGATACCAATAATCTTATTTTCTTATTTTTTTTTATTTTCTTATGTCATAGACGGAATAAAGAAAATATTATACATATATATATATATATATATATTTTAAAGAAGTCGTTTGTCAACACTATATATCACTTAAGAAATAGAGACATTACCATTTTTATTAATTTATTATACTCTAAAACTACATAAATTAAAATGTAATTGGAATTAGTAAATCAATGTCCCACTAATGTTTTAATTTTTTAATCAATTTATTATTAAATTAATCAGGTATTTGTATAAATTGCACATTATAAATTTGCTCCATACAAGTCCAAATATTGCAAGACTATTTTTTGATTCAATATATTTATTTATCAATAAAGCGCTAATAATATATGTATTTGTATTATTTAAATTTAAAATTTGTAAATCGTGCATCGCACAGGAGAAATACAAGTAATTAATAGTAGTATTAGTCAACATTCATCAATAAAAACTAAACTAAAAATTATAAATAATCAACCATAATAATGAATTATTAATTGAGAACTAAAAATTAAATAATATAAAATAATTATAAATCCTAATTGGGTGGAATGGAAACTAATCATAATTTGATACTGAAACACAAAGTGAAACGTAATAAGCATCACAAAAAAAAAATTGAATAGATAATAAGTTATTTAATTATATTCTTTAGGGGATGTTGAACCGACAATAATTGAAACTTTTAATTGATGGAAATCGGTTAATTTCTTGTTTCTCATATTTCCAGGGAAGGTAACCAGAACCGACAATAATAGAAACATTCTGGTTTTATATATTTCTTGTATTGGTAGGATTGCTAGATTAGACTTAGTTGGTACTAGTATAATTAATAATCAATTGGACAAAATGTGATTAGCACACTCATGTGATTCATCATTTCTGGATCCGATGGACACACCATTTGCCTATTCCATTTAATCCCATATGGAAGTCATCTTACACCAGCCACTCATCACCATTAGATTGTAGTCGAAGTGAGTCATCCTCCTTGGATCCCGCATGAAACTCATCCCACTTGAAGCACAAACATCAACACAACACGGCACGGGCCGGTGACCAATCTCAAACAAATTATTTTATCTCTCTCAAAATTATTTCATGCATGCAACCCTCGACAGTATATACATGATGTGCATGCATTTACTTGTGCTCATGTGCAAGATATTTAATGCAACAAAATACAATATCACATGCATATTACACCACACAATTATCAAATAATGAATTATAATATAACACAATAAAAAATAATACACACATATAATCAAATAATAATAAAATATTCACACATTATAGTTATAGATTAATATTTCTACAGACCTTGAGTCCATGCTTACAATATTTAAGATTCTAGAGTCTAGACCACGCACCTTCTCAACTAATTAAATCTAATCAATAAACCACAACTCGTAATAAATCACAGATTAATAAACTAACAACTTAATTCCATACCACTTTTTTATCTAATAAGACCACGTTTCATTCTATCTCAAATTATTTATCAGAATAAAATGACTTCACCGAACAAATTGCATTTCCTAGGCGTGTAGATGTATGTATATTTCTTATATTGTTCAGAAAATTTTAGCATTAATGATAATTATTCTAATTGAAACTTTAATTTTCTATTTGTCTTTTCTTATTTCGAATTTACACACTAGAAATATACATACATGCTAATCTCCCATGAGCATTAAGATATAATTAAATGTATATGCACATTTCTCTCTCGAACCTAAATTTGGAGGGTTCCACACCTTAGTGGCTTAGTTGAGGGCGAGGGACGCCATTCATTGATAAGAAGACTTTAATACGTATAGAAGTGTCGGTAAACTGTCCATATTTATATATAGATAGACTTTGTAGGATTTTTTTTCTCTTACATTTTCAAATTATATAACTTTTGTCTTTTCATGATCATTTTGGTTCTTTGTTTTGGGGTTATGCCAAATAGTAGTATTGAAAGAGATGTTTTGGTCAGCATGATTTAGATGATTTTGACGAGACTCTATATGTGGCTCTAATTATGTACAGGCAGTAGGACCCTTTTTTTTCTTTGAGCATGTATAATAATTCTTGAAAAGAGAAAATTGCATACAATATATATATATATATATATATATATATTGTAAAGTAATATACTATGTGAGAACTAAAAATTCATTCCATACCAGACAATCAATAAAAATCAAAAGCCCGTAGATACTTAAAAAAGACGGTGACAATTATGTAATATTTAATAAGCTTGTTAGATCATATGCATAATTCGGCATTGTTCATAAAAAAGCGCGAAATAGTTGATAACAGGATAGTAGTGCTTTGTTAGCATTACTGTTATGCTCGTAATGAGAAGTAGTTAAAGAAAGTTTTCTCATAATGAGAAATTAAATTCTAAAGAGTAATTATAAACAATAATTCAATGGAATAAACTTTAATTCAAATGTAATAAATCTCAATAATCTAAAAATTGAAAATTAAATTCTAAAACATAAGTATAATTCTTAATTGGATGAAATAAATTCTAATATCAATATAAATGTACTATATTAATATTATAGTATTACTTCATCAGCATTACAGATACACTATGTTAGCATGTGATAATATTTCATTAACATAAGTCATAAACTCTAATTAGATGGAATAAACTATAATTAATAAATTCTAATTGAATGAAATAAACTCTAATAATCAATTAGTAACTAAAAAATAAAAATTAAATTATAAAATACAATTATAAAACCTAATTGGAACTAAATAAACCCTAATAACAATATAAGTACATGTAATGCGTTAGCATTATGATAATATTTTGTTAGCACACAATGAATACAATATGTTAGCATATAACAAATGATTTGTTAGCATACTGTACCATAATGTTAACAAAACATTATTATAAGTTAAAGAAAGCACTTGCAACCTGGATATATGTAAAAATGGTTGAAAGATAATGAAATGAACTTAATTTAGTATATTGTTTGCGCAAATCCGATGAGAACAAGCAAGTTATGATCATTTAAAGTTTTTATGATTTAAAAAAAATTATGACATTATCATATTTAAAAGGATTGGATGACTAGATCCCCGACTCCTTTTTTGTCTTGACTTTTGATGCACTATATTTATATGCAATTACTACAACTACACAGGTCAATGCAATAAAGTAAGCGAATCTAGTATCGTATTCACATGGACTGTAATGTCGATCCACTAAGTACTAAGCTAAAAGTTTTCTATTATTCAGGCTACCTATTTCTTTGGATTGAATTAATCCTAGACAAGAATTCAAATTACACTAAAACAATTAAATAAGAAAGAGATGGAAACGAATTCAACAAACTAAATTAATTATAAGAATCAAACAATCAATTAAATGATTAATCCTATGGAATGCATACACATGTATCAGTTATGTACTAATTCAATTCTAACAATTCCCAACTTTAATATGATTATTGGTAGAGGATAAAAAATATTACTACCTATCTCCGTCAGATCTCAAGGTAGTCATGGATTAACAAATTAACTATCACTCTCGTCTCTAGATTAATTTGTTAACTCCCTAAAGTATCAGATTTAACCTCCTACAGATTCCGCAGAACGTGTATCAAATATGTTCAATTAATCTCACTAGTTAATTATCTCCGCCAGATTTCAAATTAATTAGCTACCAGCCTAGCATACATCGATTATGGGCACTAATCTATGCATGAAATAAAATATCACTTGAACAATTGAACACAATAATCAGAAGGGAATGTAACAGAATTAAAATTAATTCATAACTTGAACATGTTTGCAAACCCTAGAATTAATAGGAGTGTAGCCGGTCATTCTAAAATTACAATCCAATGAAGATAAAGTACGAATTACAAAAGTCATGATGAAATTAAAATTAAAAATATAAATCACTTATGCTGGATGTTGAATCTTCAATCTCTGTAATCCTCCGCCGCCTTGGCTCTTCTCTGCTCAATTATAAGGTAAAGGATGTGTTAATTTTCATCTATCACAACCCTTTAAATAGTAGATGGAGTGGAAGCCCACAGAAGGAAGGAGAGCCCGGTCCAAAAGGTAAGTCCACGCTGATCGTCGATTGGAGCACGGTCCATGCTCCCTAGAGCACGGTCCGTGCTCTTCTGCAACGCTTCAAACCGTGATCTATTGTAGAGCACGGGCTGTGCTCTGCCTTGCACGGTCCGTGCTCTCCTCTTCTCGCCCGGGACTTTACTTTTTCGGCTCGTTTAACCTTCCAAATCACTTCTAAGCCCTCTTTGAGCACCTCCAACCACTCTTTCACTTCATTGTCTTCAAAATCTACTCGAGAAGGCGATTTTTCTGCCAAAACACTATCAACCCGTGACAAAACAAAATGCAACAATCCACGCAATTAAATCACAAACTACATACAATCGCTACAAAATGAACGCAAAATAGCACCTAAAATGAATGTAAACCCCAAATTTATCAACTTTTACATTAAATCTCAGCACTATATCATTTAATTGAATGGTGTAAGATTGGTTTCTAATTCTCACATTAGGAAAACATATAGTTTTTATCCATTCCTTGTGTGTGTGTAATACTGGGGTGATGCTAAATGGCTGAAATTGATCCGAATAAAAAATAGTATTTCATAAAATATAAATTTAAAAAGATACTATTACCCCTAGCTAATACAATTTTGACTCCTTGAATAAATATGAATGAAATTCATGCTTCCCCCACTTTCTACATAAATTTCCAATTTAAGTTCAATGCATTAATACATAAAAATTAACTTTAAATGAACAATAAATAAGTACATCTCTAAAATGAATTTCTTAAAAGATAAATATGAAATTAATTTACTTAAATTACTTTTTTATATTTAAACTAATTAATCTCAAAATAGAGAAGGTAAATTATGCTATTTTTAGGCAAAACACGTGTTTTTCAACCATTGTCTTCTTAAAAAAAATCTAAAAAATCTTGTATTTTGCTTTTTTATTGTTATATTAATTTTCAGTAAAAATTTGTTTACAAATTATATCCACTAAATTTAATTAAAAAAATCAAAACTGGACTAATTAGTATTAATCTACATGCTTCGATGCGCACTCACACACATATATTTGGAGTACATCTGGCGAGAATTATTTTCCATGTGAAAATTAGAAACTCATCTTACCTACTCAATAGTTGAGTATAGACGGTTAAGATTAAAAACATGGGGGCCGATGGCAAAATAAAAAATATGAGAAAAACTGAAACCCGCCCTATTCATTAAGAGCAAAATTGGATCAAAATGCAAAAAACAATTGAATTCTTGTTCTCTTCAATACAACACATCTTTTCAAGAGAGAGAAATTATATGATTTTAAAAAAAGTGACATCATTATATTTAAAATAATTCTTAAAAACTTAAAAAGATCGTAACTTGTTTATTTTTAATCCGATTTATGTGAATCATATATCAAATTAAAACTATTTTCATACTCTTTCATTTAAGATTCATATTGCATATTTTGTCGAAAAATTAGATGAAAAATACAAAAATCTATTTTCAAGTATATTTATTCATACAAAGCAGCTCAATATTTATATTAGCAAATTATATATAGCATTTTAGTTTGACCTGTAACTCACATTATTGTGTTTATGATGTTTTAATATGAAACTTCCCACACATTAGCATGGTGTATGTGACATTTTTTAGTATGATATCTCTAACTCATATTAGCGTTTCGTTTTTTTTTTTACGTGTTAGCGCTATACTCATAAATTAAGAAGATGATGTCAGCATATTTACACAAATATTGTAGAAAATTTTAAATAATCATAACTTATTTTTTTAATCAGATTCACGCATATCATATATCAAATTAAGGCTCTTCTCAGACCATTTCATTTAAGATCCATATTTCATATATTTATCATATATATATATATATATTTGTAATAGCATGATAAAATACTTGTTATAACATGAAAATGTAATCACAAGAGCATGGAAAAATGCCCATAACAGTATAAAAAATATTAATAAAACATGTAATTTGTTCGTAATAGCATCTATGTTGTTCATTCATTTTAACATAGTTATTTATTAATAATATCATATATATATATATATATATTTATATTATCATTATATTGCTTTTATTTTAGCATTATAAAATTGAATGATAATAACAAATAAATTTACTCGTAATAGTATATGTGTTGTTCGTTCATTTTAACATTGTTATATGTCCATATTAGCATTATATGATTTTCATTCTAGCATAACGAAATTGCACGAGAATAACATGTAAAATTTACTTGTAATAGCATGTAGTATTCGTGCATTTTAGCATTGTTGTATATTTATAATAGCATATATAGGGTTGGGTTCTAGAAGGAACCACACCCTAGGTGAGAACCGAGAATCAATCTGAGTCATAGACCCGGTATATTTGGACGGCCTAGATTTGCTCCAGATTTTTAAAAATGCGGTGACAATCTCGTAATAACGTCCAACTTCGCTGCCCCTGAATCTTAGTAAGGGTAAAATCGGAAAACATATGAATACTCAAAATTTACGTGTATATTTTTCAATTTAGGGTTTTAGCACTGTCATGACCTTTTTTAGAAGTGTCATGGCCTTTTTTAGCATTTGTCATGACTTATTTTAGCATGACTCTTTTTTAGCATTAGCATAAAAAAATATCATCGACATTGTAAAAAAAACACGAACAAACACTGTTACATGTTGAACTATCAATATATGAATACTCAGAATTTACGTGTATATTTTTCAATTTAGAGTTTTAGCACTGTCACTTTCTATTTTAGCACTGTCATGGCTTTTTTTAGCATTGTCATGACATATCTTAGCATGACTTTTTTTAGCATTAACATAAAAAAATGTTATCGACATTGTAAAAAAACCACGAACAAACACTGTTACATGTTGAATTATCAATATATGAATACTCAGAATTTACGTGTATATTTTTCAATTTAGAGTTTTAGCACTGTCATTTCCTATTTTAGCACTGTCATGGCCTTTTTTAGCACTGTCATGGCCTTTTTTAGCATTGTCATGACTTATTTTAGCAGAATTTCTAAATTATAAAAATACCCTTAGTTTATTAAAAAGTTGCTAATATTACAAATATGCCACCGCATTTTTTTCAATCTTGGGATTGATCTTGGCCGTCAATATAAGAGCGATCTGTGGCTGAGATTGGTTCTCAGTTCTCACATGGGTGTGCGGTTCTCACATGATCCCATCTCAGCATATATATATATATATATATATATTAGCATTATATTGCTTTCATTTTTAAAATGAGAAATTCTACTTGTAACATGTATTGTTCATTCATTTTAGCATAGTTATATGATTATAATAATATGTATCTATGTTCATATTAGTATCATACTGTTATCATTTTAGCATAACAAAATTGCATAAGAATAAAAAAACACAAATATTAATAAATTACCATAATATCTCATTGGGATTAAATTAAACCCTAATTATTAGATGGAATAAATTCTAATTGGGATGTAATAAACTCTAATGGAATGGAATGGAATAAACCTTTAAAACAAATGTTTTATACTTTCGTCTATATTTCTTTGGAGAGATATTTGAGATCTTAAATGTAAGAATATGAAAAAAAAAACTATAATTTGATATATTATAATTACTTTTATTTTAGCAATGTGAATTGCATGAAAATAACATGTAAATTTATTCGTAATCATATCTATATTGTTCGTTTATTTTATCATGGTTATATATTAATATTAGAATTCTATGCTTTCATTTTAGCATGACAAAAATGCATGAGAATAATAGAGTATGTGTTGTTCGTTCATTTAAGCATGGTTAATGTTTTATAATAGCATGTATATATGTTCAATTCACATTAGAATCATAGTGCCTTTTTTTAGCATGACAAATTCAATGAGAATAAGAAAGCACGTGAATTTTTGAATCATTATAATACCTTATTGTGATGAAATTAAACTCTAATTGAATGGAATAAACTCTAATTGAGATTGAATAAACCTAAATAGGATGGAATAAATCCTAGAAAATGAATGTTCTGATTTATTTTTTAGATAGCGGAGAAAACATACGTAGCAAAATTTACTATTGCAAACAATTAATGAGCTTGAGAAGATTACTCAGTAGATTCATCATAGATAGCAGAGAAATTAACTATGCCGCAAAAGTATGTTTAAGAGCAAGGCTGAAAAGTGCGCTGGTGTCTTTCTTCTCTCTTTTATTTTTATTTTTAATTATAGAACGTTGGTTATTATACTGTTTACTTATATAAAATAGAAGTGATGCTTTGATAATCTCGTTCAAAATTATAAAATAGAGGTGGGGCTACGGCGAATAAGGGTTATGTTAGGTTTTAAAATTATTGGGGGTATATTTGGAAGTTACCACATTCTTATATTATAGATTTCACTATAAGAATTAAGAATTAAAAAGAAAAGATAAAAATTAAACAAGAAATTGAAAATATATTCCATCGATCGGTAATCAAAACGTACATTGTAACAAATTTGGCATATTTTAATTGTTAATTTGGAAAAGTTAAATTTTTGTATAGATATGAAATTTCAAAAGTTTTGTTGTAATTGCGAATATAACTAAATCTTGACTAGTTCTTGTGAGAGATGTAAGATGACATTTTTAATGTAATCTAACTTGAATAAATGGAGAAGTTAATTGAGTAAAGGGTTAACAACCATTTAATTCTAAGTTTTAATATTTTATTAAAAACTTTGGAAATTAAATTATAATTAAATATAAATTATATACATTAAAAGATAAAAAATTATACTCCTTCCATTCTGTTTAAATATCATTTTGGATAAATGCACACGAATTAATAAATTAATTAACATATCTAATGCACTCTTGTGTGAATATATTAAATTAGTTAAATATATATATATATATATATATATATATATTTAAATGCATTAAATGAGAACAAACTTGAGAAAATTGTGAATTTTTATCTTGAATTTATAGAATGATATTTTTTTAAAATAAAATTAAAATGTACTTTTTTAGAAGAGTATAATATAACATTTGAACTGGAAAATGGTTGATATCACAGAAAATTTCTTGTAAACACAAAAAATAAAATAATAATAAAAAAAACCCTTATAAGCCGACCGTATTATTAAATTAAGCTCAATCACTAGAGCTTTTTTGAAGCACCAATACTATTTTAATTGCTAGAACATAAGAGCACCAGCAAATCTTAACAAGAAAATCACACGCTCTTAAGTTGTTAGTTTTTTCTAGATTAGTACTTTCTTCATTTGAGAATCTGCTTGTATATTTATGTAAGTACGTGGCAAAATAATAAACTAACACTTCTCACCATTTGAAAGAGTCGTCCGAAAGTATTTTATAGGTCAAAATCTATAAAATGATCCGTATACAAATTCAAACACAATCAAATACCGTTAAATTCATAAATGTGACATTAAATATGATTTATGAAATTTCAAACACAATCAATATAAAGTTCTAAATTCAAACTTTATGATTTTTTACTCGTGGGATGATCTGACAAAAGTGACTCAGAATTTTCCAACTAATTCTAAATATCACTCGAACTTTTCAAAATACAAAAGATAACCAAAAATACAGCAGGAGTATCAGATGCGAAATTTTGCAGCAAAATGCTCCGCACAAATAAGCAAAAGTTCCCAAACAATCATATATAACATCTCGGATGAATATTCTGACTTCATACTACCAAACACAGTCGATACGAGAGCAAGAGGAGGAGAAACGAGAAAAAAAAAAGTGCTAATTTTAACTTGCCATGCCTATATAGACAATAAAACAAGCTCAGATAACTTAGAACCCGTCATTTGCTCCACCATTACCATAACCACCACGGAAACCACCACCGCTGTTATAACCCCCACCACCATTGTTAAAACTGCTGCGAGGTGCTCGCTCTTGTGCAAAACTCACTCGGATGTTCCTCCCATTCAAGTCCTACAACAGAGGAAGGGATAAAATGAGATCAAGGCAACGAGCTATAGCACCTTGTTTTAAAAAGGAAGGTTATATGCCCTGAACCTCACCTGTCCATCCATGGCTGAGAGAGCTGTGGAGGCAGATTCATCACTGGCGAAATTCACAAAGCCAAATCCTCTCGACCTTCCAGTGTCTCTGTCAGTGATAATTCTAGCTGTAAAAAAGAAAGTAAAAATATTGAGGATCTTGCTATTGAAAAACTCGAGGCAAGGAGGACCATTTGATAGATGAAAGTACCATTAAGATATATAAGTTCCAAAAGGCTAATGAGCACTACATCTATATCATACACAAAATGAAACAAAACAAATAAAAAAAAATCACAGAAATGCCACACCTCGAAAATCAAAGAAAAAGAGAAAACAATAGCTTACTAATTACAGAGAGGTAATAAAAAAATTCAAACATCGTACAAGAAAACCCCTGCCATCAGGCATTAATTCTGCCCAAACACCTCAATTCACATAAATCTAAAGCAACAAGTTCATGCTGTCATAACTTTGTAAAACAAAAGGATGCAAAGTCAGTGCATCAAAAATAAACTGGGTAGATTAACAAAATCACTTAAAAGCCAGTTGAAAATTAATCATTATTTGTCAAATAAACTCTTCTAGAGATCAAATTATGATATATGACTATATCAAGCACTGTAATGATTAAAAAAACGAATAGAAACTTTGACATGACAAATATTTGAAACAAACATAGAATGATCATTGACGATACATTCAAAGCAAACAAATCAAAATGCGAATCAACAAAAAGATAAGCTTCTTTACACTGAAGCAAATACACGAACAAATGAATTCTGTCTAAGAGATGAACAATTATTGTCTGTCATTCAAAATAGTGCAAAGTTATAGATATGAACACAAACAAGTAAAAAGGTTACAAAGGTAAGCAACATGGTATTTGCTCAATATCTCTCACCTTCAGTAACCTCACCAAAGCTGGCGAAAGCTTCTTTCAAAGACTGATCATCAGTTACATAGGCGAGTCCTAAAACATAATAAAATGCATAATATAAACCAGATCAATGAAAATTGTCACCCCAAATACTGAAGAGAGAAAAATAATTGCTTTAAGGAAAAGAAAACCTTGTCACCCCAAATACTGAATAGAGAAAAATAATTGTTTAATGAAAAGAGAACCTCCAACGAAAAGCTTTGAGGACATGCAGCGGATAGCATTGAGCATGGAAGATTGTCCGGTCATTACACTGCTCGCAGAATTGCTTTGCCTTAATACGGCTCCGAGCTTGTTGAAGCACGCCATTTTTCGAGAAGCTGCATAAAGGACCAAATGGTCAAATGTGTTTATTCTTAAACCCGGACTCAGAAAATAAAACATAATCAAAATCAGTAGCAAACACTCTCTAGAATATGACATAACAATCAAGGAAAAAAAATATCAACAACAATTTCAAATTACATAAAACAGCATTAATCATTCTTCTCCATCGTTTTTTCTTTTCTTTTTTTTTTTTCACATAGCGGACAGTAAAGTTGTAAGCTAACAATCTCCTTGTTGAAAATACCAATCAAAATAAAAACATCCAAAATGAAGAAAAAGAAAAGAAAAGAAATAACACCCATAGCCGACAAGCATAGATGGTGAACTCAAAATTCCAGCAATATGAAAGATCACATATTTTATTATGGACATTACACAGAAATAGAGCTAACAGTCAACATTTAAGAACGGAAAACAATACGAATTAACAAAAAACGATGTCAAAGAAAGGGTGAAAACAACCGTAATTCATATCAGGTCAGTTTTTATTAAAAAAAATGAAAGGAAAATTCCTCAAATTATACAAATATTGTACGAGAAAAACAAACAGACAAAACACGAAAAGAGAGAACAAAATTGAACACTCACTCACAATTCACAAATCTACGAGAAGGAACGAAGAGAGAAAAAAATTACCTGGTGGAAAAAATAAGGGTTTTAGAGAGAGAATGGATGAAGCGGCTAGGGTTTAAGGTGCTTTGTTTGTATAGTGATCAGTATATATAGTGAGTTTTTGGCCTTGGAAAATATCTCTCGACTTTTTCCAGTGCGGTTACTCTTCATACGGTAGCTTGTGGTTCGTGGCTGTATTAATAAATTATTACCCTCTAAATTTACCAAACAGGTAGATCTTTTTTAATTGAAATAAATAAATAAATGAATTTATGAGAAACTTACGGAATTAGGTAGGGTTTATTTAAATAATTAGAGGTGGTAAAAAACTCTTTTGATAGTTAGCCTTGATTTAGTGTAGTCAATATGAAAAAAATTGGAATGAAACCTCTGGCTATATATAGTTCATATTAGGGCATTTGCACTTGCACACTAAGTCATCTAAGGAGATTTGGTCATATACTTTTGCAATTTGTGGTCTGAAATTGAATCACATGTCACACGAGATTACATCTCACTTAATTTTTTTGTTGTTGATGAGTTTTTTTTCACTACTAATACTATTAAATAGTGTGTCTAGTATAAGTAGTAAAATATTAAGTTCAGTTTATCCATTTTACTTTAAGGATGTGATTGATACGGTAGAATGAAATGGAATAGAATGATCATTCTCATGTTCATTTTCATTCCGGTGATTTGTATCGTTCAAAATCGGGAATTACCATTCCCGATGGAATCCCTATTCCCAAAGAAAGGGAATAGTCATTTCACCCACCCCATGGGTTTAGCTATTCCCAATGACCAAAAAACTTAAGAGTAGTGATTTTCAGCCAGATTCTGGCTAGCCATAATCTTTTATTATTGTTAATAATTAATTAATTTAATTAATAAAACACTAATTGTTCAATAGATTTACATTGATGTCTTCCATAATAATTAGGTCTAATCCTCCAATTAATTTCCGCGTCTAATGTCTGCTAAAAAAATTTGCTTCTAATTTCTGCTCAAAAACAAATTCGCTTCTAATGAATATTACCGATCAAATATTTTCCAGAAAATCAGTAATATTAATTGGGACAATTACAATCACTAATTTCATGATAGAAGGACAATATAGTAAAAATATAATATTTAATAATTAACATAATTAATCTGTTAATAATACAATTTTATTAATTATTAAAAAATCAGATTCTGGCTGGCTAGCATTATTGAAAACGTAATATATGATATATATTTATATATAATCATGTCTTATAATATTATTTTATCATATTTAGAAAAATAAATCAAAAATCAAATTAAATAATTTATTATATTATTATTATTATTTCTTAATTATTTATTTATTTTCAAAATATAATTTAAAAACATGTGTTAAAATCAAGTTTTGATAGATTTTATGATTCTGTTGAAGAAAAATGAAAGTGATGCCGAAATAAATATAACATAAAAATATGTTATAATGCAATATAAAATATTTATGTATTTGATATAATTTAATATATTCAAATGAAAAATTGAAATGTTAAAGTATTTTTCTATGAAGTAAAAATATTTTTATTAATTTATAAAAATTATTGTATATTGATTAATTAAATATTTTAGAATGAAGTTTTTCAATAAAATAAATAAATCATAATTTGCTAAAAAAATTTGAAAAAATCATATACTAAAAAAAGAAAAATGGTGTTTAGAAATATAAAAAATAAATTAAGGCATGTGTTGATATTTATTAGCTACTACGTACACTTTATTCAATTATAAGAAGATTTAAAATTAAATAAAATATTCATTACATAAGATAAAAAAAATTAATATTTCATTTCGTTCTTCATTCTGTAGACATACCAATCATAGGAATCATCATTCCATTCAGACCCTCATTCCATTCTTAAGTTCATTCCATTCGTACATATTTTCATTCTATCATATCAATCAACTCCTAAGAATTTTAACAAACTTCAATACGATCAACCTCTGATAACCAAAAAGATATTTAAATGTTACTATTAGTATATTTCATGCCAGTTATTATAAATCCACTAAAAAAACAATATTGTCTTTATTGTAACTTAATTCTTTTCATCGTGTCAATTAATTTATAATTTAACTAAGGCAAAAATTAGGTGTACATCCATTGTATCCAACTGTTTCGATTAAACTGAAATTTATAATAATTTTCAGTGTTAAAAGTGATACATTTTAGTATTATAAGTGATAATTTGTAAATCCAAAATTATGGTAATGATTACAAAAATGACATCGTCTTTTTTGTTATTAGCAGTAATTTTCCATAAAATATACGTGATATGTTTTAGTATTATAAGTGATATTTTTCAATATTATAACTTATATTTTTTTTCCATCTAATTTAAAACCTCATGTACAACTGATGTACATGAGACCACCTCTTTAACTAAATGAGTTAAATCATAGTTGATTTATAAACATTTTATAATCGTGTCAATCCATTCTTGAATTTAGATATATTAGATAATTTATACTCATGTCGACGTGTTCTCAAATTTAAATTTGTTATTTCAATCTATATCTATATTAAATCTAAAAGTAAGATAGTCACTACAAATAGAAATAGTAAATTTTCCCGCCTAAATAACTTTTCTAATAATAGTGATACAATCATACATGTAATAAATGTAAATAACTAGAATGACCCTTCGTGCGATGCACGAATAATATATTTACAGTTATTATTATTTTATTAGAATTATAAATATGAAATTAATATTATATAAAATATTTAAACTAAAATCTATATAATAACTTTCAAAGATATGCGAGTTTTGGTCGTCCCGACTCTTCGCGAAGACCCAAATAGTAGAAATTATGTGTAAAAATGAGACATCTCGAATTAAAATCTACCGGTTCCTCGTTACCCCAATTCGAAAATAAAAATAAAATGATTAGTTTTATTGTATGTTTAGTTTTTCATTATAATTTTGTAAAAAATATAAGATATTCTGTCATGTTGATTTTCAATTTTTTAGTTTTTTAATTTTATGTAAATTTAAATATCTTAAATTTATACTTTTCTTCAACATAATGAATGGGTACACTGTTGTAATTATTTTTAGATTAATAAAAAAATATTTTCAATTCATCAATTTCAAGATTTATTTTATTGTATATGGAATTTGTTATTTTTGCATTGATACATAGTTTAATTTGAAATTTGTGACATCATTATTTATTAAAAGAAAAAATGATTCGTGTTTGATTAAATGAAAATTATACATACATCAAAATTATATAGAAAGATGACCAAAAAAAATTAAATTTAAACTTTTTGAAGAAATCTAAACTTACTAATAATGTGATGAGAGTAAATAAATATTCAAGAAACAATTATAAAAAAAATGAAAGCGTAATTAGTCAAAATAAAAATGATTTAAGAGATGAGACGTTGCTTCAAAAAAATATGTTTGCTCCGTCAAAAATTGGGATAATAAGTAGATTAGTACAATCATTTATTTATGTACATACATTATATGTGTATATGGAAAATATCAAAAGTAAATGAAATTAAATGTGATGATGCATAATTTTATATATTATTATAATGCCCATATAATATTAAATAAGATGTCTACAATGCCCTTTTATTAGTGGGCGGGAAAATAAAAGTGTGTTATAATATATATATATATATAGATACCATTTCAATATTACGATATCTTCAATCCTCATACAGATTTCATGAACAACAGAATTAAAATCAATTAACAATTTCATTTCTTTCCAATATAATTGATGAACTTGTATTACGTTTTATTGTATTAAAAATCAAATACACGATCCTAAGGTAACACATCTTAATATTTAATTATCTCTATAAGAGAAAGAAAATTAAAATCTTATATTACATGAGAGAGAAAACAAACATCTCAATTCAAAATGAGAGAAAGATGACCAATTTTATATTACATGATCAGAGAAGGAAAATAAATAAATCTATTTTTGTTCTTAAAAATAATTTTACAAAAATACAGGTATTGTTTAAGAAAAGAAAATTAGAATACATCTCTCTCTCAAAACATCATCATATACTCTCTCTATCAATCTTTTCATCTCCATATATCTTGGTGCACGACATCGATTCCATGTGGATGGAGATGAGCAGAGCTTTTGAAGGAAATCATAGCGGCGCTTCACTGATGTTAGCACTGAGACTGTAATAGTCATCGAAGCGCGTCAATCCGTGATGCAACCACATCTGCGAGGGGAGACTGGAGAGAGATGGGGAATTAAAATTTTATGATATGAAAATTATTTCCCTCAAGTCTCGGTTACTTTTGAGACCATATATATATATATATATATATATATATATATATATATATATATAGAGAGAGAGAGAGAGAGAGAGAGAGAGGAAGATACAATTTTAGAATAGATTATTTGTAACATACAATTATTAAATTTTTGACGCCAAATTTGCATGATTGATTAAATTGCATGAATATTGATTAAGGTAATTACGGAATGGTTTTAACTTAATTATAGATGTAGAATTTTTCTATACATAAACATATAATATACACATATATATATATATAATTACCATCACATCCTATTTAATAAAATCATAATATATAGATGATAATTCAATTTTTTTACCATATAGAAATTAATCGTTACAATTGTCCATATATATTCATTAATTAAAAAAATATATAATAACCCTTAAATATAGAGACATTAATTATAATTTGCATGATACCATTTATAAATTAAACTTATTAAATTAGTGTATTATTAAATTACTAAAATGCCCTTATACAATGGGCAGGAAAAAATGTGTTGTCAAGAGTGTGTTATTATATATATATAGATTAGGCAATTAAATAATACACATTATGAAATTAAATATTTATATTACACTAATGGAATATACGTTCTCTTTCTATGAATATATACATATAGAAAGTTTGCATATATCTACCTAAATTAATATGTTCATAATAAATTAAGAAATGTTTTTATATTAATTAATTAATTACATAAAAATCATGATGGACTAATTAATCCACAAATGTATATAGATGCAATTATGTATATCCGTGTGATTCGGTAAAGGTCATCAAGCCTGTCTTCATGTCTAGCTCGGCCTCACAAGTAGAAAGAAACGATCTCCCCAAGATTAAAGGCATCTTAGGGTCTTCAGGCATATCCAACACCACAAAATCAACATGAAACATCAAATTATCCACCTTGACAAGCACATCTTCAATGATTCCTCGTGGCTGGATACAAGATCTATCTGCAAGCTAGATTTTCATCTCCACCTCCTTCAAATCCCTCAATTTCAGCTTCTTATAACATTGAAAGACATCAAATTTATGCTAGCTTCAGAATCGCATAGCACTCTTTCAAAATATGATCTCTCAATCTTCACAGGAATGGTGAAGTTGCCCGGATCCTTCATCTTTAATGGTAATTTCTTTTGCAGCCACTCACTGCATTATTCCACTAAGTGTACCATCTCCACATTCTTCAACTTCTTCTTTCTTGAGACAACTTCTTTCAAATTTCTAGCACAACCCGGTAAATTTCTCAAAGTGCCTACAAGAGGGATATTGATGTATACCTTTTTAAAGATATCAAAGATCTGATCAATTTTCTCATCTTCTTGCATTTTGATTGAAGGAGTAGTAGAAGCAACAAAATTTGTAAAAACAAGAGTTGTGGGTGACGCCAATTTTTGAGCAGAGGAGGAAGTCTCTATAGCTGGTTCTACTGCGGGATTGCCATTGATTTCTCCATGTACCACTTAAATGGCATTGTAGTGCGCATTCAGGTTAACCACTGACTGACTTGAAAATTGACCCGGCTTGTGTTGAGTAGAAGAATTGTTAGCCATCTGTCTAACTTGAACTTCTAACATGTTCAATTGCTTAGACAGAGCACTCGTCGTCCCTTCAATCTGGATGATCTTGGTACATGTGGCCCCAATGAAGCTGTTATGATTAGCAATCAATTGATTCATCATCTCTTCAAATGAGGGCTTCTTTGGTTCAGAAGGACCTGCAGGTGGAGTAGCAAAACCCGAAGGTGCAAGGCGTTGTTGGGATTAGCATATGAAAAATTCGGATGATTCATATTATTCAGATGGTATGCCATGTTGTTCTGGAATCCTTGTTGACCTCTGTTGTAATTCTCACCATTGTAGTTTCTCTGGTTGACAAAATTGGCACCTTCAACTGCAGTGGATTATGAACCTTGCTGCTGCACGGCATTAACTTCCGTATACGAGCACCGCTCCTCAAGAACTTGCTTTTTCAGAAACTCGATCTCAGACACTGCAGCTACTGACCATGTTATCTTTCTATCCATCGACCATTAGTAACTAATAGTTGCCATTTCCTCAATAATCCTAAATGCTTCAGCAACAGTCCTATTCACCAGGCATCCTCCAGCTGAGGTGTCCACCAATCTCTTAGTGTTGTTGGTCAAACCGCTGTAGAAGTGTGTGATTTGTTGGTCAACATTGAATCCATGTTGTGGACAAGACCGCAACAAGTCTATGTACCTCTCTCAGGCTTCATAAATGGATTCATCACCCATCTGAAAAAAAATGGGTGATCTCAGCGATGATTTTCTGAGCTTTGAAAAGAGAAAAATACTTGGCAAAAAATGTCTGACACATTTGATCCAAAGTAGTGATGGATTCCTTATCCAAACTCTTGAAACACTCTTTAGCTCGATCTCTTAAAGAAAAAATGAACATCCTCATCCGGATGATGTTGTCACTTATAGTGTTGATCTTGATCGTGTCGCATATGTCCAAAAATGCATCCAGATGAGCATTTGGATTCTCTGTAGCCTTTCCACTAAACTGTTCTGCGGCTACCATGTTGATCAGAGCTGGCCGGAGTTCAAAGTTGTTCATGGCGATGTCGTCATCCCATCCGGTGCCCAAGTACTTGTCATTAGGTGCCCGATACAGCTGATTTAGAGGTGCTACTTCTTGTTCAGGCTTAGCCTGTCGAGCAAGTCTCTGCTCCATCTCTCGGAGCCTTCTAGTCAATGCTTCAACGTCCACATTCTCATTATTGGCCGCCATTTCTGTTTCTTGTCGTCTGCGCTCCTTATTCATTTGTCTATGAGCTCGATTAGGGGAATTGGGAACATGATCTACGTGTGGTTGTGTAGACTTTGTTCTCATAAACTACCTGAAGTAATAAATTATTGTAAGTAATAATATCAGTGTAAAATCAAATACAGTCCCCGGCAATGGCATAAAAATTTGATGCACTATTTTTTATGCAATTAACTACAACTAACACATGTCAATGCAATAAAGCTAGCGAATCGAGTATCGTATCTGCAATCACGATTAACACGGAGTACTAAGCTAACAGGTTTCTATTATCCAGACTATCTATTTCTTTAGTGTACTATTCCTAGGCAGAGAAATTAAAAAATAAATTACTAAACTCAATAATAAAATCAAAAGCAAATCAAACAAGATTAAAAACGGAACTATCATATAAATAAAATAATTAATCATAGGGAATGCATACACATGAATCCATTATATATTAATCTAATTCCATCAACTTCCAATTTAATCCATTATCGATGGAGGATTAGAATTCTAATTACCTATCTCCGTCAGGTCTCAAGGTAAAAGTAGATTAACAATTTATCTATTACTTTTATCTCTAGATTGATTGTTAACTCCCGATAGATCAACAGATTTAAAACCTTCTACAAGTCACAAGTACGTGTATCAAATCATTCAATTTAATCCCACTAATTAATTATCTCCGCCAGGACTCAAATTAATTAGCTAGCATACAATGACTATGGCCTTAATCATGCATGAGAAATCTAAACTTGAATGTTTGAACCATATAACTGGAAGGAAAATTGATGAAGAATTAAATCAATACATAATTTCATACATCCTACAAACCCTAGAATTAATTATACGAACTACTCACACATAATGAAATCTAAAAGAAAGAAAGAATAAATGAACATAATTAAATAACAAATGTTAGAAAAACCGTAGAGAAATTAAAGGCATAAAACTTCAATCTTGAATCTTCATGTCTTGCCTCTATGAAATCTAAAATAAAACTAAAAATAATGAAAAGATGCTCTCAATTTCGTTCCTAACAATCCTATTTACACTAGATACTAAAAACCCGGCCCAAAAGGTAAGTTTACGGGCTAAAAATATGAAAAATAGCAATTTACGGAAGAACTCAGTGATCCGGTGACCTATTAGGAAATATCCATCGACTGGCAGCTTGGTCATCGGATTTCTCTGTCTGCATCTGCCAGTCTGTGGAAAATCTGCCGATCAGCGGGTGGCTCTATGGATTCGGCATCCTCTACTGTTTTGCTTCATTCTTGCTCGTTTCTCATCCGATCGACCCGATTCAAGTTGGAGCACGACCCTAACTCAATTATATATCTTTCTAGCTTCTTTCCCCCTTGAATTGGATCTTGAAAATATCCTTTTTTAGCTCGAACTTCAAGAAAAATAGCTAAACATGAAAATGCACAAGAAAAGCCGAAACAACAACCAAACACCAACTTATGCATGTATTAATCTTTAAATACCATCCTAATAAACACCAAATGTATACAAAATCCATGTTTATCACTGCTGTATCTTCTTTTTCGCTATCTTTAGTTGGGTAGTTCACGTGGATGGCTTGTGCTATCGCAATAGAGAATAAGAGTGAACTGACCATTGTACCCTTAGTTCCACGCTCTTCTGACATCTGGAAAAATGTAGATGTAATCTCTCAAGGCGTAGTTGACTGATTTAATGCATCATCAAAATTCAGTTGACGATAGTGAGATCCTCTAAGAGAGGGTTGAGGTGACTGACTGTCACTCAGTTGAGGGGAATGTACTTCTTTATGTGAGAGGGATGAGGCCCGCAGATCTGCCTAGCAGGAATTTTGTTAGCCATGTGATGGCTCATGATATGTTGAACTTGAGCGACTAAGGGAGGAAATGGATTTGATGAACCGATCCATTTGATACTCCAAGTTTCTTTTCTTTGCTAAAAACTCATGCCATGGAACGCAGTGAGAAAGAAGTGGGACTGAATGGATATCGTGTGACATCATTTAAACCAATAGAAGTAGCAATAAAGTTATTTGAACAACTTCTTGTCACCTTTTGCTACAAATAAAAAGTGAGTTAAGAGATGATTGGTAGCCACTTTGTGTGCATTTTTGACAGCATGTTTTGCATTATAACAAGTGCGAATGTTTTCTTCAGTCAGCTGAAGTAGAGGACATGTAGTCCTGAAATAGTCGGCCCCGAAGTCTGGATATGGAATTCCATTAAATAGAATTAACTCGTCTGGATCTGAGCAGATGTTAAGATCGAGTGACTTGCAATTTTGTGAAGCTGACTGAGTGGATTGCTTAGTTGAGAAATCTGTTGTTGGGATTTGGGTGGAGGTGGAATAAATTATCTTGTGTTTTGAGTCTCTTTTCTTTTTAAGAGATTGAAGATATGTGCCTTATTTCTTGGGTATCCAATCGGGAATGAGGATTACAAGAACATCATTATTTGGTAGGTTGAGCATTTCCTCGAGTAGTTTGTTCATTTTAAAAACAAGTCTGAACTTGGACTCAAATTTCCTAGACTCCTTTGAGTTTGTCGCCTTAGCGATTTAATGCTTGAATTGGGTAAAGATAAAGTCTGCCTAGTTTGTAGTTCTTCCTTCTGTAAGGTGGATCATGACCTTGTAGCGATCTTGGGTTAATTGACCTAAGCTTTCAATGGCTCCGAACATCACCTTATTCGTTATATCCAACAAAACACCGTATTCTAGCTTCAGATCATTTTTCACAGTGGTGAGACTGAATTGTTTGGCACACTTAGGGAATTTTCACTCTTCCCAATAGGGTTCGGTAGGCTCCTTTGATTCTAGTATATTATAGCCGATTTTGGGAAATTGAAAGATCTGTCTAATTACTCCTTCAGTGATTTGAATTGGTCTCCCTCGTATGGTTGATGAGATAATTTTTCCATCTGCAGTTACCTTTGTCTGTATCAGAAATTTAGTGACTAGTTCTTGTCTAAAGAACCTTGGAGGAGTTTCTAGATAATGTAGAACTCCTATTTTGTAAAGATTGACAAGAAGCTTTTGGTTATCAGAGATTTCAAGGGTTGATTGAAATTTCTTACGGTCAAGAAATTTATCCCTCATCATTTGGCTCTTGAAAGATTTCAGAAATTTAGATGTGTTGGCCATTTAGGAGTTTTCTCGGTATGGCTAATTTTGAGAAGGTGTTAAATATGGGATGTATTTCTGATGGATGTTGTGGGAGAGAATGATTTTATGAGGGCATAGAGTTGCTCATTTAAGGTGATGGTTAAGTATGGTGTTTCGAATAGTCTTACTTTTGATTTTAGTGATCTTTACCTTGGACCGTTGGATATGGAGTGTGTGATTGACTTGTATTGTGTCTTTACAATGGTAACAATTCAAATAAATGTTGATTAGACATTCATTTGTTGATTTCTCAGTCATAATTGAATTGACTAATATTTGTCAAGTGGTTTGTACATTGAGTTCAGGGAATGATATGGTCAAACTTTATTCAGTCTGATGATGTTGACTACTCTATCAATCTCTGGTCATCTTCTTTTCGGTCCTACGTCTCTTAGTGACAGGTTCAACTGTCTTATTTGTTGTTTTTGTATACTAACAAGACTGTCTTTGTATACATTAAACAATATTAAGATGATATAAATTGAATAATAATTGCAGTCACTGTTTGTGCATTTATTTATTATTATATTTATATACATGTTTCTATATACTTGCATTATAGATGATATTGTGTGGTTGAACACACAGTAAAGATCATATCATCGGATTTCTTGCAAAGTATTAAAAGGCTTACGATTTTGATAGTCCTGAACCAACCATTGTACATTGTAGAATAATCTGATAGTTAGTTTATCTTGACTAGTTGATTATTCTGATACACTGGCATGTGTATTAAGGAGGATCACGATAGGATATTATTCTCTGTTCTGACCTTAAGTGAGAGAATAAAGATCTATAAAGTTCGGGTTCTTAACCCATATATACTGATGGACATATATATATTATGTCTACTACTTTGATTTATCAATGAGTGAGATTTTTGATAGAATCAATAATCTTGATATTTTGGGCAGTGACATTTATATATATGATGGGTCGTGCATTAGATATGGCCACTAGTTATCCGATTTAAACAAGGAAAGTTTTCATGTGGAGTTTGATCTAAATTAGGACAATCTGATTACCTTATTTAGGCTATGTCTTGTGTTTATAAATAGCCCGAGAATCAGACTAGTTTAGAGTGCACAGAGTTTATGAATACACAAAGGGTAGAGAGTCTAAAAAATTCATCTTTGAAGCATATAATATTCGTGTAGACTAGGTTTGATCCTTGTGATAATTGTGTGTCTAGTCTATGTTTGAAACTCTTTCATTCATGTCTTTAAAGGAGTCTCGGGAGAGATTTTCTGTGGGAACTAGAGGAAGTCTAGGTTGTAAGGGGATCTTACAATTCAGTCCATCGAAAAAGGTTGTAGTGTGTATGAAAGGGGTCGAGTGACGGGAGGTCATCGTGTAATAGCCTTTATAACCTTGCAACGGAGTAGTATATTGTTTCTCATGGACTTAGGAAAGTCCCCCTGACGTAGATCAGTTGATCGATCAGGGTTATCAACCTCGTGCCATTTACTTGCTTTCAATTTATCATTCTGACCTTACATGTTCACTACAATGTTCATGTACATGATATTGAACATGACTGCCAAGCTTATGTAACTTCAGAGTTCTTCATGGAGGATTGTGAACTGAGTCGGTGTGCCAGAGACTGAAGCTCCCAACTGTTGTAATTCAACTTGTGATTCGGCTTCATCTCCTTGCTCAGTTTTCATGAATTATTCACATGGAATGGTGTGCGACTGCTCATCAGCTTTCTTTCTAGCACTGATTGTCTTCTTTGGGCTTTGTGCCAGAGGAGTTACTTGTGCTGGGGGAGTTGCATGCTTGACTTCTTTCTCAGTCAGAGGCTATTGGTTCGGCTCAGTTGGAGAGGGCACTTGAGGTTCAGTTGCCACAAGTTCTTCATGACTTATTGGCTCAGGTGGTGACTGGATTGCTTTGTCTTCTTGATGAGGTAGTGATTCAGTTAGCAATTCAATGTCGACTTCAGTTTGAGAAGTTTTTCCCTCAAAGTTCAAATATTAAGCGACATTCCTTATCACTGCTGTTTGGAGGTAGAGGCGATGTCCGTTCAAGATTATAACTGATGGGATTCAGTTACGCGATTTAGTTGGAGCTGATGTTGCTCTAGTCATTGTTGTTATTGTTGTAGCCTTTGCTGTTGTAGTCTTTTGCTCAGAAGAGGTGGCCTTATCCCCCTACTTTCCACTATCATTCTCCCAACTTGTTAAATGGTACCCCTTTCAGGATTAGGGTTCCGTATCCTAATGCCAATGTGCTGCTTTATTTCAGTGATGAACAAAGGTTCTGGACTCAATTGGCTTGTCCATGCCATGCACCAATGCTCTTCTCTTCTCCAGAAACTCATGCCATGATGGGTCGTGAGTAGAAAGACGGTTTTAGAATGAAAGTAATGTCTCCAGAGGTGCCAGTAGTAAAGCTTGATCAAGGCATGATAGAGTCTTTCGAACCCAGAGAGGCTAGAGATAAAGTGTTTCTCTACGTGAGTCTAGATAGCCTCCATTGCCCAACTCCAGCAAATACCAGCCTTGGAAAATGCTCGAATATTCTTTACTATTTCTGCCATTAGGGGGGCAACACAGTTTGAAGTAGTTGACTCTTAAGTCTCCGTGAGGCAGTCCTCGGAGCGGGATGATATCATCAGGGTTGGAGCAGGGGACCAGATCGAATGTCTTAATAATGGGTGGGATTTTTGACGGTGAAGGCGGTCTGGTGTGCTTCTTTTTCTTCTTTAGTTGAGATGTTTCAACTGACTTATGCTTTGCTCATTCAGTTACCTTCTTCAGTTGGACTGATCTGGTGACTCGTCTTGTGAGAACTGGTGGTGGTTGGGCTGATTGAACTTCAACCAGCGAATGTGATAGCCTTATCTGTTGTAAAGGTTGTGCATTGATGGGTCTGGCCATTAGATCTGTCAGTGACATATCATCATCTGAGTCATTTTCTTGAGGAGACTCACTAGCAGTATTTTCTTTTCATTTTCCTTGGCAGTCAGTTTTCCTCCATTTTTCTGAGAAACTGATTAAGTTGTAATTGAAGGTCGAGATCGAAAATCTCTGATTGAGATTCTAGTTGGTTTTGTTTTGGTTGTTAGCTATTCAGGTTGTTTCTTGGGAGGGGGTTGGGGGTATTAAGTCACCTTTATCAACTCTCCTTATTTCAGTTTCATTATTCATTGAGATCATGTTCTCAAGAATACTACTAATTCTATGAGGGAAGCACATCTTTTGATGGAATTGAAGCTCTAACCAATGTTCTTCAACAATATCGACATATTTGTGAATTTACTCAAAGAAGAATACTGCACAATTAACTTTAATGTTATCCATAACTGCATTGCATACCTTGTACTCGTCTTCCGACATTTCACTTTGGTTCCACTTCCTCCAATGATCATGCAGTTGCAAACTACCGCCAACACCTGATATTCTTCCTTAAAGCAAGAGACGTAGTTGTTGCTCTTGAAGGCATCTTTGCAGTCAGGTTGCTTCCATTCTACGGATGTGGCTTGCATATTGACATGCACATCCTGCAGTTTTCTCCCTCTTATTGGCAATTTGAACAAACTTCCTAGAAGTTATGGGGTGATTTATAGTGCATACCCTCTACTTTAGTTACTATTGTATATTCTCCTAGTAGACTTAAGGAGTTGAGATAGAACTCAGACACAGACTCTAGATATACTCTGTACGACAAAACTTCTAGATAATTTCGTAATCCGACCCTTTCTAGTTTGGCGATGATTATTTGACAAAATGCTGAGTTTAAGAATATTTGTCTAAAGGCGGTAAGATCGAAAAACTTGTTTTTTTATTTATTTAGTTTCATTTTCCTGAATTATTTTGAAAAAAATTTGGTCTTGATTTTTTGGGATTTTGATGATATATGTGTTATGATATATGATTTAGTGTTTATACTTGAGATTATTTGATTGTGAATGATTTGAGCATGTATAATATGATTTGAACGAGCTTGTGTTTATAGAGTTCTTTGAACTTTATTTTATCCAATGTGAGCGGTGAGATTTTAAGCCTATAAGACATGCGTCTTAATTTTTGTTCTTATATGTTGGCTGTCTATACACGTATCTCTCTAGAACTTGTGTGTCGTCTTGCTTGAGATTGAGTTGTTGTGCTTGAAAATAGTAGATAATAATAGACCATTTTTTCTTTAGCTGTGATATCTCATACACTGTCTTGTGTTCACTTTTATCCTTTGTGAGTTCTCTTGTCCCTAAATGCCTTTTCTTTGGAAGCCTATTTGATATTAATTTGTTGATTCTTATGAAGAAATATGAAGAAGGGTAGGAAATGATGGAGTTGGGATGGAGAAAAGAGTTGAAAATAAAATATATGGTGATAAATTGATAGTTTTTATTAGTGCACAAATAAGAGTGTGTTTGAGCTTTGAAAAGAAAAAATGTGAAAAGTGCCAATGAAAATAAATAAGAAAAGAGACCAAAGGTCCATGAGCTGAAAGAAAAAATGTTATGAAGACTCGAAGAGTCTAATGTTTTGAGTGGATGATTTAAGGTGGTGTAGGAGGAAATTGGAAAAATTCTAACTAGTGAATGATGTGAAAAGTAAAAGTGGTGGATTGGTTTACAATTGATGAGTCACTTGAGCTAAACATTCCTAACCTTAACCCGAGCCTACATTACAACCTTAACAAAAGTCCTATTAGATCTTAATTTTGAGCACATTTGTTTGTCATTGCAGAGTTGAGATTGCATGCAAGCTTATGGTAGATCAGGTGTGTGGTTCAACGTTTTGATGAGTGTTGTCCCTTCTTTTATCACATTTTGAGTGTTTGAGCGAAACACACACCGGTGAGGATCATTGACTTGATATTTTCTCATGGAAATCTATTGCATGTATTCAAGATTTGAGTGTTGTATTTGTTCTTATTATTTCCCAGTTAGATTTTCGAGGTTGTACATGCTAGATTGTAGATTATGATCGTGTGTATTGTTTGAATTCTAAGTTTGGTTTTTGTTCTTTATTTGGGGACAAACAAGCTCTTAAGTTTGTGGGGTTGATAAACTGGGATTTTGCACTAGTTTTTATGCTTTTTAAGTGTGTATTTTATATGAGTTACTCGTGTTTTCATCTCAATTTATTCGATTTTTATTTGTTCTTAAAGTTTGGTATGATTATTGAATTTTTGTAGGTTTTGTCTCGAGATTTGCTGTGTTTGGCCAAGAGATAGTTGATGATGTTCTGAAGTCGTGCGTTAAAGAAATTGAGTCAAGAAAGGGATGGAAATATCATATAAGAGTAGCCGCGACCTGAGCCGTGAGCGAGGTCGCAGGTGGAGTCGTAGGTGACCAAAGAGGTGGCTGACTGTGAGTTCGTGATAAAGGACAGGTTCCAAAGAAGAAAACCCACGAGCATGGTCACGGATAATGGAAGTGGTCGTGGATACTTTGCCACGCCGGATACAAGTGGACCCGTGACCCGAGCCACGAGTGATTGGGTCACGAGTGAGGTCGCGGGTTGTCTGGGCCAATCCGATTTTGTGTTGGTTTTGAGCTTTAGTTTACTATGTATAAATAGGGTTTTTGTGCGAAAATTAGACACAATCCATCATATCCTAAAGTTGCAATTAGAGAAAACTAGCAAATGAAAGATGATGAGAATAATGAGACCAAAAAATTCAAGAGTGTTCAAGATTAGAGCCATAATAGAATTTTCGGGTTTTATTTACTCTATTCTTAGAATTATTATGTTTTATTTGTGGATTATTTTAGTTATTTATTTTGTCATGGATAACTAAAACCCTAGTATTCTGGGGTTGATTATGATTTGACTATGAAGTTTATTTAATCCATTTTATTTTTATGCTTATGACTTGGTTGTGTTTTGTTTATTCCTGTGTTTCTCTGTATTATTTACTTGATCACTAAATAGTACAATCTGATGTGTTAATTCATAAATTGAGAGAGGAGTTTTAACACATGATCTGGAATAAGTAACTGATTAATCAATATCACTCGACAGAGTTGCAGTTAATTTAGAGAGCAAAGAACCATAGGAGCCATTAGGAGTTGCATGTTAGATAATTAATAGACATATTATTATTTAATTTGTAATCTACAACCCTATGCACTTCGAGAAAAGGTTTATGATGCATTAGTGGTTGTTCTAGCACAATTTAAGTCCCAACATAGACATAAGAATGAATGGATTAAATGGATGAATTAGTTGATGATTACTCAATCCTAGAATACGTAGTTTATTATTCATTGTTTGATTTATCTGTGTTTATATCTGTCGTAGCATTTATTATTTTATTTAGTAATTAAGTTAAACACTGTCTGGTCATCTAGATAACTATAGGAGGTTAATTTAGATAATTATTAGTTTAAGTATTAAATTCTTGTGGATACGACCTTATTCACCGTTATACTATAAATCTCACTGTGCACTTGCATTTAGGTTAAATAAATGCCGAACACCTACCCAGTCCGATTTTAGGCCGGACCGGGCTAAAGTTTTACAAGCCCGAAATGGAAAATTGCCCCAAATGCCAGTGAAAAAATAAAAATTTGGCCTAGGCCCACGGGCGGCCCAGTTTGGCCTGAATTTCAGAACGGGCTGGGCCATAGTTTTTAGGCCTGAAATGGTTCGGGCCGGGCTGGGTCACTCTGAAAAAATTGGCATGTGGGCTCAAGCTGGGTCGGGCCGGAATAGCTCTAGTCTTAACCTAGCATGCTATAAGTTAGTATTCAAATAAACATGAGTAGTGTTGGTCCCAAACAATCACCTAGAGTTTGGAAGGGGGTTGAACAAATTTTTTTACACTTTTTAAACTTTGCGAATAAAATAAACCTTGACTTGTCTCGGTTAGACTAAAAATGTCTAGTTGGTTTGGCTTGGTACAGTTTAGTTGATGTGTCGACTAAACTTGGCACACAAAATTAGTTTGAGGTTTGGTTTGAGAAACTTTTGCTTAGTTCATAGAGAGTAGTTTTAACACAATGAGCAATAAACACAAGATAAAATATTCCAGGTATATAAAAAGAACTACCGACGGATTAACGACGGACCGTGTCCGTCGTTATATCTTTAGTCGGCAAACCAACTTTACGATGGAAAAAGTCAGTCGTTGAACGTAACGACGGAGATAATGACGGATTATGGCCGTCGTTAACTCTTGTGTCGGCTACAGTCGTTATGATTTATGACGGAATTAACGACGGAACTAGTCCGTCGTTAATATTTAAAAAATAAAAAAAAATTAAATTAAAATATAACGACAGAACTCGTCCATCGTTAATAAATTAAAATAAAAAAAATAAAAGTATTAAAAAATATTAACGACGGATTATGTTCCGTCGTTAATAATTAAAAATAAATAAAAATAAAAATAACGACGGCACTTGTCTGTCGTTAAAAAATTAAAAATACATTAAAAAATGGGTTTAATTTTTTTTATATTTTTTATTTATTTTTATTTTTTAAATTTTGATTATTGTTTGTAAATAAATAATGGAAGAACTTTAATAAACACGTAAAATAATATATATAAATCTCCAATAAAATACATAAAATGTCAAAAAATATAATAAAGAGTAAATAAAATACAAATAATAATAGTAATGTCGAGATCAAGATGGAGGAGGGCCCCTAAACTGCGCCCGCATCAGCTCGAACATCTCGGCCTGCTGCCGTAGCATCGCCACCTGCTGATCGAGCTTCTTCTACTGGGCTTGGAGAAGCGCTGCCTGTGTGTCCATCTTCTGGCGAAGAGCCGTCTGCTGGGCCTCCATCTGCTCCTGGAGAGCCCTGATGGCAGCCTGAATGTCGGTCTGTGGAGGAGCTGTAGATGAGACGCTAGGAGTTGAATAACTCCGTGATCGACTGCCGAGCCCAAACACTCGATTCTTCTTCGAGTGTCGGAGGGCAGCATCGACATATACAGCGCTCATGTCCACTAGTGGTGGCGCCTCATCTATGCCAGGAGTCGGCTGGCTCAACTCCTCAACCCGAGCCAATACATTAGCCTATTCACAAAATCAAATAAGAATGATTAAATATTTAATTTCTATGTTATTAATCAATTTATAAATATTGATAAATTAACTTACAGCTATACGAGCAGAGATGGGATCTGTTTGGGATCCATCAGGATTGTCGTGCAGCCTCCTGAATGTCTCCCACGCCACGTCATTGGGTTGCACACCCTTTTCCATAGCCTATTGGATAAACATGTTAGCACACACATATTAAAAAATAAATAAATAAACAATTTAATTGCATATCAAAGCCGCAGCATGTACAACTGCACTCCGAGAGCCTCCTCGATACTTCACAATGCATGTGCCAGGACCATCGGGCTCACTTAGACGATTCTTCGATGCGATGGCCGACTTCTTCTTGAAGGCATCACTGTCCCAATGCGCCTTGAAGCCATCCCACATCTCAGGAGGCATGAATGGAGGGCAGCCCTTGGTCCTATCCTTCTTGAAGTAATGGACCATGTCCTTGTATCTCTGAGGAGCCCTGATCTCTCATGCTGCCCAAATGCCATCCTCCAAAGTGGGATCCCAAAACCACTCCTTCTGCAACATATTGAAAACATATGAAAATACTAAACTTATGTAACATTTTAAAATAAAATATATAATAATAAGATACCCGAAACTCCTCCCTATATGCCTGCCTCCTCTCAGGGGGCACCATCTTCCAGGTGTAGCCTCCCAGATGCAAATACTTCTTGAAGCTGGATGTGATGGTGGCTGAGGTAGGATAACTCGGCATCAACTCACTTCCAAATGTACAAAATAATAAAAATATTAGCATATATTAGAATAATATAAATAATAATCTGTAAAAAAATATTCCACTATCTAAAGAAACATACCCATCATGAAGCCAACAGCGACGACGACCCTGCACATCAACATCGGGCAGTGACGATCCGGCTAGTGAGATATCGCCAACTGGACCGCTCAGGCCCACATAGGACGATGATGAACCTCCATTTGAAGTACTACCACCTCCCTACATCTGCAAAATCATATCGACATTAGTTTATGAAGTTAGCAAATTTCAACGGTACTAAGTACTTGAATAAGAAAACATCTATATATCAAATAAGACCAACCACACTAATCATCTATTTCATCGACAACACTGATGCTGTCATCTGATAAATCGATCTCTGGTTCTATATCTTCTTCATCATCTTCTTCTTCTTCTTGAATATCTATTACCCCACCATCTGGATGATTTGGTATAGGATCGTCATCTATTGTGAGGGTATTCAAACCATCAACTTCATCCTCTTGAAAGACTGAGGTTATGATTGTATTATCATCCTCTGATGGTACTTCAACATTAGATCGAGCCTTTATTTTGCAGACTATCCACCAATCACTTCGATAGCGATTTAAACTTGGGTATTCACAGTAACACACTTGGATTGCTTGTTTAGCAAACACAAATGGATCAGATCCTGAATACTTACGCTTATGATTTATAGAAACCATTTTGTAGTCAGGATGCACATTTGTTCCTTGTGTTGATGTATCAAACCACTCACATTTAAACAACATTGTCTTCTTAATAGGCAGACCAGCGTATTCCAACTCAATCACCTCCATCAATCGCCCGTAATATTCAGTGTGTGTCCCTTTAATGCAGACTCCACTATTCATTGTAGCTCGCTGTGAGCTGTGGGCAATTGTGTAGAATTTGTATCCGTTAATAAAGTACACATGGTAGACATTAACGGAACGAGAAGGCCCACTTGAAAGATCACGCATGATCTTGTTGACATTATTAGTTGGATCTTGTGCCTGTTACAATAGAAAACTTTATATTATGTTACAGTTTGCTTAGGTATACTTACATTAAGGTTTTCGGATATCATATACTTACATATTTGGCGAACCAGCTCGCAAATTCTTTATCCATTCATTTTTCAATATCTTCCATTGAGATATTCGGGCACGATACTTTCAATTGGTCAACAAACACACTTCAAAAAATTAAGAATGGATTAGAATTTGGTAGAAAAATAATAAGACATTTTAAACAGTGCGCATCCTTACGTTGTGTACGGTTCAACTTCTGGACAGTTAAGCAGCACATAAATCTGTACTGCAGCATACTCGTTCTTTGTCAAATATCTCTTTGACATTCTTCCAGATGGTCGACCGTGCTGCTTGAAGTTCGACAGATTTGTTGCACTGTCATCTTGTGCGTCTCCAAGACCTTCATAATTACGAGGCATATTTCTATGTCTCGTTTTTACAAAATCCTCAAAATAATACGAACAGAAGGTCGAAGCTTCCTCCACCAAGTAAGCATTGCAGATTGAGCCCTCAACTCTTGCTTTGTTTCGGACATTGTTTTTCAACTTCCTCAAGTACCGTTCGAATAGATACATCCATCGATATTGTACAGGCCCAGCAAGTCTGGCTTCATCAGCCAGGTGCACATGAAGATGCTCCATTGAGTCAAAGAAACTTGGTGGAAAAATGCGTTCAAGTTTACACAATATGATCGGGACATTTTCATGCAACCGACACACATCATCAACAGTGATACTTCTGGCTGTCAAATCCTTGAAGAATAAACTCAATTCTGTGATTGCCTTCCAAACATTGGAAGGAAGAAGTTCAGCAAATGCAATCGGGATAAGACGTTGCATGAACACATGGCAGTCATGGCTTTTCATGCCAAACATCTTCAGTTTTCTCATATCCACGCATCTGCTCATGTTGGACACGTACCCATCTGGAAATTTCAACCCTCGAACCCATTCAAATAAGATGTTTTTCTCTTTCTTGTCCAATGTATAACAAGCCTTTGGATACTTGCCTGTGGACTCGTTCCGTCTTAGCTTTGGTCTTGAACAATACATATTCAACTATTCTCTAGATTTGGAGGTATCTTTTGTCTTTCCCTGGACATTTAATACAGTGTTGAATAGATTGTCAAACACATTCTTTTCAATGTGCATGACATCCAGATTATGACGAATCAACAATGAGCTCCAGTATGAAAGATCCCAAAAGATACTTTTCTTTTTCCACCCGCAACCTTTGGAAATTATCACATTATCATTATTCTCTGTGACTTTTTGAAGACCCAATGCTTCAATGCGAGCCAGAATTTCGTGTCCTGAACTCATCTCTGGAGGTCCTCCATTCACCACTTTGTTTTTCAAGAATGCTTTTTTATTTTTTTGGAAAGGGTGGTTTGCAGGTAAGAATTTTCGATGGTTATCAAACCATGATTGTTTACCACTGCATGATAAGGTGAAGGCATCAGTGGACTCCATACAGTGTGGACATGCCAATCTTCCAGCAGTGCTCCAACCAGATAACATGGAGTAAGCGAGAAAATCACTAATTGTCCATATCAATGCTGTTCGCATCTGAAAATTCTGTTTCAAAGAAACATCATATGTAGGTACACCAACCTCCCACAATTGAATCAATTCAGATATCAAAGGTTGTAAAAATACATCCAATTTCTCTTTCGGATTGCGTGGCCCTGGCACTAATACAGTGAAGAACATGTACTGCTCTTTCATACACATCCATGGGGGCAAATTATACGGTGTAACGATGACAGGCCATGAAGAATACTGTTGTCCTGATTGCCCAAATGGTTGGAACCCATCAGTAGATAGACCTAACCTAACGTTACGTGCTTCAGAAGTGAATTGAGGAAAAATTGTGTTCAGATATTTCCATGCAGGAGAGTCTGCTAGATGTCGCATTACCCCGTCATCAACAGATGATGCATGCCACCGCATATTCTTTGTTGTTGCATTAGATGCATACATCCACTGTAACCTCGGAGTGAGTGGAAAATAATACATCTTCTTGTGTGCAACTGTGGTCTTCTGTCTTTTGTGCGAACGGTGACTTGTTTCCTTGAAACGGGGATGACCACAGAATTTGCATTCAGTCAATTCACTATCAGCAGCCCAATAATCATGCAGTTGTTGAAACAATAATCAATTTTCTCAACAGGTAGCCCCATACCCCGTAGTAACTTCTTTGTGGTGTAGAAATTATTAGTTACCAAATTGTTCACAGGAACAATCTCTTTCATTAATTGGGTTATATGATCAAAACATCTCTCTGACATGTTATTCTCAGATTTCAAGTTCATCAGACGAGCAACGAGTGACAATTGAGAATGGTTCTGACAACTCGGCCACAATTCTTTATCTGCGGCCCTCAACATGTCATAAAATTGTTGCGCTTCTGGATTTGAGGCCTCCTCGGTATGATCATCGACATTGATGTTGATATACGGACCAGCAGCATCCATTACCATGTTCTGGTATGTATTCATTCCATCCTGACCACCCAAATTATGCTCGATGTCCGGATGCACCTGTTATTCACCTTGATAAATCTATACACGATAATTGTGCACAAATCCTTTCTTTGCCACGTGTAGTCTAACGATAGACGGTGTTTGAAATGGAATGTTCTTACACTTACGGCAGGGACACTTAAACTTGTCTACACTCATGAAGGATGGTTGATTGCAGGAAAACTCGATGAAAGAATCAAGTCCATTAAGGAAGTCCGGATTCAAAGCACCATTATGAAGGTATCGCCGGTACATCCAGTCACGATCTATACTCATTGTAGAAGGCCAATTTCTAAAATATTTGATCATAAAATACGCACTGATTATCGTTCAATTAAATGTAAAAATAATTCATTAAAAAATAGCGCTAATTTTTTTAAAAATTTTGACAACACCTATGTGAATTTCCTAGTCCCAAGTTCTCGACGCTACGCTAATTGATCTATGTTCTTCTAATCGATAATCACCAACAGTACCAACAAACACCAACAAATTAATAAAGAGGGATCCAGGGGCCCTCATCCCAAACAAATACCAACAATTTAATAAAGAGGGATCCAGGGGCCCTCATTCCAAGCAAATACCAAAAATTCAATAAAGAGGGATCCAGGGGCCCTCATCCCATTTAACATAATTGGCATACTTTGCATAATAATTGCATAAATAACATAATTAATTAGCATAAAATAAAATAAATTTAACATACTCGGCATGATAATTGCATAAATAACATACTTAATTAGTCTAAATTGTCCAAATAAATTTAAAATAATTGGCATGGTTATTGCATAAATTTTACATAATCGGCATACATAACATATTTATAAACACAAGCCAAATAAATGCTACATAATTTATTATAAACATACTCGGCATGATAATTGCATAAATAACATACTTAATTAGTCTAAATTGTCCAAATAAATTTAACATAATTGACATGATTATTGCATAAATTTTACATAATCGGCATACCTAACATATTTATAAACACAAGCCAAATAAATGCTACATAATTTATTATAAACATATTGACTAACCTCGTATAAGCATCAATGTCACACAATGTGTAAAAATCACGAACAATCAAAACTGAAAAAGAGAGAAAAAATATCAGGATTTTGTTACAAATTTTGAAGTATTCTTGTGAATACATTTAATATATAGAGCATATTTTTCACTAAACATATCGAGATAAGAAAAGCTACCTGAAACTGAACTAGCGAGGGACTGGTAGAGGGTGTCAATTCAAGAATAAAAGCAAGCAATTGAGCAACTCAAGGGGTGAAATTGATTTAATGTTTGGATGTTAACATCCAAACATCACAAATGCATTGCTCTAAGAAGTTCCAGTCTTTACAATTGCAATTATTTTTATATTTGCTAGCTCTGCCAAGTCAGCAACAGCCATACACTTTATATGGGTGGGAATTTGGAAATTTAATTTTCAAAAATTCTTTTAATCATTTATAATATATAGTTTAATTTGTTATATATATGGCCCTAGTTATGGGCATGCTTTTCTTGTAGTTGGTGATCTTCCTCCATGTCTCTTGATTTTTTGAACTTGAAGAATATAGAAACCTTACCAAAATGGTGAGTGCCATGAATTATATGGACATGAAAATGTAAAATATTATTTCGATTTCGTGATTAATTAGTAGTCATCACTAGGAGTGTAGGATCTCCACATTCTAATAATTAAATTAAACATATCATGTAAGCAGATAATTATAGTTCTACAAATACATTCCATGCACCTAGCTACTACTAATTAGGTTAAGCAACTAATTTAGCCTAAAAAAGAAAATGTTTATTTCAACATCTAATTCTCTGATAATACCCTCCTACTGCCAAAATCATTCAATATCCAATATTGATCTTTGACATTAAATCAATGGACAAAGGTACAACTAAAAAAGTCCAACTCTTATGCAGTTAATTGCTTGAGCAATTGAGCAACTAAAAAGCAAGCAAGCAAGTAAGCAATTCAAGAATAATCAGCAAGCAACTACAAGAATAATCAGCAAGCAATTCAAGAATAATCATCCTTTCAGTTAATTTCAGGATTTTGTTACAAATTATTCAAAACAAATGAATGAGAGACAGAGAGAGTGAGAGACAGAGAGAGCGGAGAGAGAGAGAGAGAGAAAGAGAGATGATACCTTTCCCGGGAACCTCGGCGGCGGTGGTGGCGCAGCGCGGGGGCGGCGACAACGACGACGGTTACAGAGGTGGCGGCGGAGCCCTCCACTTCCGGCGGCAGAGAGAGAGAGAGAGGAAAATGGAGATCGAGCGTGTGAGAGAGAGAGAGAGAAGAGGGAGAGCGAGAGTGAGAGATAGCCGGTGAAGAAGGGGATTTGGGGATTAGGGCGCGCGATTGAAATGAGAAGGGGGAAGAAGAAGCTGATTGTATATCGGGTATTAACGACGGCCTTAACGACGGACACAGTCCGTCGTTGAGTATTATTTATTATAAAAATATATATATTTAGAATTAACGATGGACACAGTCCGTCGTTACGTATTTTTTATTATTAAAAAATAAATATTTAGAATTAACGACGGCCAATATCCGTCGTTATTTATTAATATTATTTGCAGATAAATTTAACGACGGACTGAGTCCGTCGTTAAGTATTATTTATTATTAAAAAAATAAATATTTAGAATTAACGATGGACAATGTCCGTCGTTATATATTAATATTATTTAAAAAAAACACAGATAAATATAACGACGGACACGGTCCGTCGTTACCCACTAATATTATTTAAAAAAATAAACTACTAGATATTAACGACGGACATTTTCGTCGTTATGTTTTAATATTATTTAAAAAGAATAAATATTTAGAATTAACGACGAACAGTGTCCGCCGTAATATATAATGACGATAGTTCGTCGCTAGTCCGTCGTAAAAGACGACCCGAAAAAACTTTGTCGGTAATTTCGTCGCTAAATCGTGATATTCTTGTAGTGTTAGTGATTTCCCACCTTTGATAAATTAAATAAGGTTAAGTAGTCAATATATATGTCCTAAAAGCCATTGTATGAACTCTCCCCTGAATCCAGTGTTTTCGTTTATTGCTTTATTTAAGTCAATTGTGTTTATGTTTTTGGAGTCTTTATTTATATATTCTCTCTTTCCTCTTATTTGTGTGTCTAGATATTAAAAGATCTCTATGTTATAGTACTCATATGATTATTTTCCATACAAATCCCTATGGATACGATACTCTTGCTCACTACGTATTACAACTACACCGTATACTTGCAGTTATTTTTCTGCTAATAAAATAGTGGTAAGGGAAGAACGAGACCAAAGAATTCAAGAATTTCACGATTAGAGACAGATATAATCTTCCGGATTTTATTTTCTTTAATTCTTGTCAGACTATTAATACTTTGTGGATTTTTTAGTTATTTATTTTATGATGAACAACTAAACTCTAGTATTCTAGGGTTGTTTATGATTCAATTATCAAGTTTATTTAATTAATTCTGTTATTGTGCCTATGATTTTATTATGATTTAATTGTTCTTGTGCTCGGATTTACATTGTTTAACTGACCATTAAATAGTATTTTTTAAATGTGTTAATTCATAAATCGAAAGAGGAGCTTTAACACAAGGTTTGAAACAATTAACTTGGTAGTCAATATCATTCGAGATAGTTGAGATTATTTGAAAGAGCAATAAACTCGATGACCATTTAAGAGTCGCACGTTAGGTAACCAATGGACACATTATTATTTAATTTGTGATCAACACCCTATGCACTTCGAGATGAGGTTTATGATGAATTAGTGGTTACTTTAGTATAATTAAAATCCCAACATTGGTACATAACTGAAATTGGTTAATTGGATGGATTAATTGATGAGTATGCAATCCTATAATACGTCTGTCCTTCATAGTTACTTTTTCATGTGTATTCAATTTGTGGTCTTATTTAGTACTTTAATTTATTTACTTATTTTGTTAATTCAACATTTTCAACTTATTGAGTGGTCTAGATAACGGTAGGTAATTTCATTTAGATAATTAGTAGCTTAATTTATTAAGTCTTTGTGGAATCGATCTTGTTCACCACTATATTAGAAGCCTTAATGTACACTTGCAGTTTAGGTGAGAATAATTACCGAATAATAGATTTGGTGGGGCATCTAAAGGGAAGTCTATGAGTTGTAAGAGTTGTATGAGAGCTTGTAGGGTTCTTTTAGACGAAGTCTTTGCATTTTACAACATACATCGAGTCTCATAAGCTTCTCAGTTCTCCTATTGTCTAGTTCGATGGAGCCTACCGATTTATGGCGCTATTACTAGGTAGGACAAAGCCATTTTATCTTTGGAGACAAACGCCAATACTGTGAACACTAGTCGGGTTGTAATTATCTTGCGGAAAGAGGTCTCATCGACTCGGCTAAATTCCATTTTAAACCCAGTTTGATGTTATTCTAGATTTTGTCCAAGTCATTTGTTGTGTGTTCCAGAATCTGAAGTCTGAACAAGACATTTCCTATCCAAGAACAAAAAAGTTAAACCCATTTCCTTTCGTGCATATGGATTCGGTGATTCAGTTTGCGTCAGAAGCTGTTATAGAGAAGTTTAGTCTGGTTCATAAGCTATTCTAGACAAGACGAGTTTGTTCTTGTGTGTTTATATCTTTGTTTCAATTTATCTTGTGGTTTTCTCCTGTGTTTGTTTTATATCTCAGTTCAAAATGTTCAAGAACTAGATCATTGTAATGCGTGATTACAATCGATGAAGGGAATCTGTTCGGGACGAATTCAGGAATAGAAACGGTGTCGAAGAAGATGATTTCCAATTTGGATGTTCAAGTTCGATGAAGGCGAATATGAAGCGGTTCAAGCTCATTGATGATGAATCCAAACCTATTTAAGACGAGTTTGGATGTTACAGTTCCTAAAACTATTCACAACGAATCCAGAAACACAGAAATAGTCCAGTTTACGTTACATTTTGAATTTTGTTTTTGTTTCGATTCATTTGTAATTCGTCTTTTCTAATTTCTTGTGGAAGTTCCAGTTCCAAAGTTTGTCAAGACCGTGTCAAATACATTGTTTTTCTTAACAAATGTTTCATTTTTTATGCTATTTAATAGATAATGTTTATATTCTTTAACTACATAATACATTGTGATTCTTTTATATTTATAATTTTAAGTAAACAAGAATAATTATACATATTTTATGATGCATCGGAGTTATTCTAGTTGCCTTTCAAAACATACATATTTGGTGCCTTATATTTGTGTTATTAAAAAAAAAAGAAACAGATTATATTTGAGACAACAAAAGTATAATTAACTTTTGTAGCAGTGTAACCATTGACTAGGGCAATCATTTAATCCCTTCATAATTACATTTTTAGAAATATATGAGTGTAAAAATGTAAAAGTAAAAGGTAATGATTTTGGCACCCATTTATTGCTTGCTTTCTTAAGAGAAATTTAGGTTCATTCCCTTCAACAGATGGATTGTGAGCGTGGGCCTCGACCCATACATGAATATTGAATACATACATACACGCAGAAACATATATATACCTCTCTCTCTCTCTCTCTCTCTCTCTCTCTCTCTCTCAAATCAGTACTACTATTAAGTATGGTTTGGCAATTGTTTTACCTTTCCTGATTTTTTCCCATTTCGCGTTGCATTCCCTGACACCAAAATAAACCCCTCCTGTCTTTCCCATTTTTTTTCCTTCCACACGCAGCACACCCACTGAGCGAGCATAAACCTGTATAACGTATATATCGCTGTTTGGCCCTATTTATTCACCGAGTGAAGAGGATATTTATTGCTTCTTTGATACTGTTTTTTCCTTAAATTATAAAAAAGAGGGTGGAATAAAAGTGGGATCTTGTCCCTTTCTACAAATGCTCGTAGCGGGCGAGGTAATAATATGAATTATAGTTGAATTAGATGCGATAATTTTGATATTAAACTCGAGAGGTTTTCAATTGAACTGAGTTCTGTTGAAAATTGTTTTTATATTTATTTTTGGTTTTGGACATTTTTTTTTGGGTTGGAACATTAGAATAATTTCTTGATCCGATTCTTCATTCCAAAGAAAATTTTATCTTTTTATCGCTTTGCTGGAAAGTGCTGAATTTTGGGCTTTGTTTTTTTCTTCTTCTTCTTCTCTTTTCCGCGATGGAACCAAAAATCCACTTTGATTAGTTGAATCGGAAAATTTTCTTTTTTACTCTTTCGAATTTAGGGTTTTCGGTACTTGCGTGATTGGTTTTGCTTTTGATGGATTTTATCTAGGGTTTTCAAATCTGATCAGCTTGCTAAGGAGGCGGATTTGCAGATGGAATTAGGGTTTTGATCGGCAAATTTGAAACTTGGGGATTCAGTTGCAAATCCTGAGGTCTTGGGGCACTTGCGAGGCCAAAGCGACTTAGTAGATTCCAAAACTGATGGGAGTTGGCTTTGATCATAAGGAGCTTATGAAGCCTCGTTGTTGAGTGTAAGCATTGTAACTGTGCCAAAGTTGTTTTTCCAAAGGATATGGAAGAGGATTGTTCATACAAAATATAATTAATAAGACACCGGAATAATCAGAATTTATGGAACTCTTATGAATTAGTGGGCTTTTTGTTTTTCTTTTATTGAACTGGGGAATGATTTTGGGATTGAATTTTGATGATAAGGTCGACGAGGTGAAGGTGATGATCATCAAGTGTCATTCGCCTAGTAGACCTGTCATAAGATCGTCAATCAGGAAGCAATATTCCTTTGTCAAGAGGCCTTTCGGATTAACATAGTGTATATGCAGAAGTTATAACTGCAAGAGCTATAGATATCAGCAATTGGTATCCTGATTTGTTGCCAACTGTACTCAGTAAATATACCCCGCCTGCTATTGCAGTTGAATTTGGATATTTTTGTCTTCACAAAATTTGTTGTATGTTTGTGTTAAAGAATTTATTGAGTTGAAGTTGGAGGCCAACTGTTTGGTTTTGTGGATTTTGGTGTAAAGCCTGAGCTAGCAGAAGGGTGATTAGGGTATAAGAATCAGTATATGCAGAGCTATATGGTGGAGTACTGAAGCTGGAAGTCAATGTGGGGTCATGGTGCATGGACAGAGATTTAATCGCTGGTCTGTTCCGGTATTGGAACTCTGCTATTCAAGAGAAGTAACCCAAGAACATTGTTTTCTTGATTGTAGTTTTTTCATTTCTACGGGACAAGTGTGCAATGTCTCGCTGCTTTCCATTTCCACCACCAGGATATGAAAGAAAACACAGACCCGATGAATTGGACATATTGAAAGAGGTTTGTTCAATCCTCCTTCCCCCAAGCCGTTTTATTTTTGTAATACTTTTAGTTCTTGATCCTTCACCATCCGGATATATTTGTGAATGTAGCAGTAATGAATTTGGAGTGTTCTGTTTTACTCTGATTAGCGATAACTAGGTAATTTCTGCTTTGTTTGGGTGTAGAAGAAATGAAATGTAATACTCTTTTTCTACTTTGATTAGTGATAAGTAGGCAGATTGTGGTCTTACTCCTCTATGACTAGTTTCGTAAGATGTGCATTTTATGTTTGAGTTGAATGTGAAACATATTGATATCCTACATAATAAAGCAGTGCTGTGTATATGTGGGTTAAGGTGAAAGGACTGATCACGTGGCCCTGTTTTTTGAATATTGTTAAACTTTCTGTAACTAAGATCAGTGTGCTGGTTCTCTTTTGAGGAAGATGCGGAAGTGAAAGTTTCGTGCTGTTTCTTCTCGATCACTTAAGAATCAATTATCCTGAAAATTTAAAGGATAACTGTGATGGGTTGTGCTTTTTTGAGCTGTTGTTTGATGTTATGTTTGCGGCTATAGTTTGATGTTTGATTAGCATACCTAGCAGTGCTTGTTGGATTTCATTTTCCTTTTTAACTTGCTTTGTGTACAAGTCAAAGATTTTAATTTTAGGTTTGGCACATCAGTCAAGCATTAGGGAATTACACAGTACTCTTTGATAATGCTTCAGATTGGGATGTTTTTATGTCCTGTGTTTAGTTTAGCCTGTTAATTATTTTGACTTGAATGTTTGTTTGTAGAAATATCTTGATATTACGAGCAATAATCTGTTTTGAGATAAAGAGCTGGTTGAAGAGGCAGTTGATTGAGTGACCTTTTATTTTTATTTTTTATGTGGAAGGGTTTCTCTCAAACAAGTAGAAAAACGGTAGGTAAGAAAGTAGGAACCTGGATTGGTATGATATTATTCCAAACCTTGCAGCTGTCACTTTCCTCAGTAGATAAAGAACATTGGACTAAATTTCAGTGTGTTAAAGATGCTAGTCTCTTGAGCACAGGAACTGGTGATTGGAATTGCTGATGTAGTATTATACATGAATGGATTTATTATATTCAATGGCTTCAACTTGCTACAATTTATTTATATATTTTAATGAGAATATAACAAAAAAGCTCCAGTACAGATGGGGGATGAGTTGTCCTCACGTTTGCATCATAGGCTAGTTTTTTTTTAATAAATCAGAAAGCTCTGATCTCTAAGGGTGTGATTGAAAAAGAAGTCACTGGACTCTCCAATCTTGGAAGTCCACACCACTACTTCAACCTCCAACGCATCCCATACTTTCTCCAAGGGTTCTGAAACATCTGTAAAATCCTGTGGTTTTGTTCCAATGGAATAGACCAACAAAATGCTTGTACAATACTCCCCTCTTTTGCTAATACACCACCTAAATCCATGGAATATAAGCTTTTCCATGAGCTTGCTAATGAAATTGGAGTTATATGAGATTGCATTGGATGCATGCAACTCCTAAACCTTTTGCAATAAGAAAATCCAATTGTTAAACATACTAGCCAAATTTAGTGCTTATTGTAGAGAATATTACAGATGTCCTAAAGCGAGGCCTTCAGGCTAATAGTTTGATGCTTGTAACCAAACACAGCGGTCATTGAGTAGGAAACATAGGCAATCCTAAGAAGTGATAGAAGACTTAAAAATGAAGCAAGAAAAACTTATATGAAATTCTAGATGATAAAAAGTTTGCAGAGTCTGTCTTGAGTTTCTCGCTGTCTATTCTTTTAATAAATTCAACTGGACTTCCTCGATCAATTAGCACAAAAATTAAAGTTTCCCAGATATAATGCTCAGACAATAAAAACCCCTAGGAACCGCTAATTTTACTTAAAGATAATCAGTTAAAAGGAATTAAGGTTTCAATAGATACTCTAGTTATTAATATTAAGTAGATATACTGTTTCAATAGAGCATTTTAGAAGGTTTTTATTGAGCTTGAGATGTTTAAGCATGTAGCTGACCACCTATTTTATTCATTAACATAGCCAACGAATTAGCTCTTAGGGCCCGCCTTTATAAGTACTGCCGCATTGTGAAATTGGGTTTAATGCAATCCACACGCCCCTTTGGGTTAAACAAGATAAGTAGATGGTCGTTCATCAAAGGCCTAACCAAAGTTTTGGCCCTTGACATATATTGTGTTGTACCAAGCCTCTAAACATTGTAATTTTGTTTTGTTACCCTCTGCACAAATTTTTGGCCCTTGACATATATTTTGTTTTGTTAAAGCGTCAAATTGACTGAGGCTTAGGCCTCACAGACAGGGGTAGTGGGAAGTCCTCTAGTGTGCCGGTGAACTTTGAACCATGAAATGGATTGGTTCTTTGCTAGTAATTTTCCCAAAATTTTATGTGGTCTCAGTAGTTAAAGATGCCCATGAACAATCATGAAAGAGCTGCTAGTTGTCATCTGTTTTGCTTTGGAAAAAAACTTTTTGCAATCAAGAACTTTTCTAGTTCTAATTGGAGCACATTGACATTAAGCTTCGGGAGGGATGTTGTTGACTCTGTAATATTGTGATACATATTTCTTTAAGGCGAAACTGTGCATATAATATGGAATGGTGAATGCTGAATTATGGGAAAATGTAATTGAACATCAGACATTGTCTGAGTAGGATTATTCCATGTTGCTTCATTAAATAGTTGCGTATAATTCAGGGGCAGTTCTTCTTGTGCTTTAAACTCAAACTTTCTAGTTCAGGTTATCTTTCAAGTTAGCTCAAGTTCCTTTAGCTTTTGAGCTTCTGGAAGGATAGCCCTGTTCATTTCAGGGCAAAGTGGATATCTTCCTGCTTCATTGATCTGCTTTTCAGAATATTTTGCAATTAATTAATCTGTAAAGAACTGTATATTAGAATGTTACATTCTTTTGGTGGATGTGGGTGGTTATGTTATGCTTTTATATTGTTATTACTTATTAGGAAATGTTAGTTCAGGAATGTGGTCCCTTTTAACAAAGTGAGAACCTTTCTCCTCTGAGGGGTTATGACAAAGTTTTAGGTTGTATACTGTATTTCATTTTGATAAGCTTTAGAAATGCCTTTCTTTTGTGTAAAGAACCTAACTAGAGTCCATCCAATGCCGATTTCATAATTTTCATGAACACTAACATCATGCTCCAGACATTATTTTGTTGTCATATGTTAAAAAAGCATTGTTTTGTTCATAGCAACTCTCTCACTGGAAATCCAAACTTCAACTATAGAGCCAAACTAAAAATGAATTTGGAAGACTATCAAGTAATGGTAAAAGTGCTTATGGAAAGAGAGTAACATACGGATAAGTGTATTGAACACAGAGAAGTTGTTTTCGAGATTAATTATCATTAGAATTTTCATCTTTCAAACACCTCTAATACTCAGTTATTGATCCTGAATGTGTACTTGAAAACTTGTTAATATGTCTTCTAATTTAGAGGTGGTATAAATGGTTTGTCTTTCATGTAATGGTGAGTTAAATTCTCTTGTTGAACTGAGATAAGTTACATCCATTACCTATATGTACAACCTTAAAAATCTCTTCGCTTTTGCCTTTGTGTATTTTATAACCTCAGGATACAATGTATGTGAAGATAAGCATGGAAGTTGCTTTAAGTGTGTTGCTTTCTGTGTTGTATTTCAACTCATTTCATCTGTTCATGTCACAGAGATGTCAAAGAGAGATGATTCTGCTGAGTGAGAATCTTTTCTGTATAAATTTTGGTAGAATTAATTGTTTCCTTTCTGTACTATATATACTGTGCTGAACTCTTTTCATGATTATCTAGAGATATCGTTTTTTTCTTTGAAAAAAGTTTTACTGTTGAGGTCAACTATCAGACCATATATGAAAGGGACTTAACATTTGCCGAAATTTCACCCCTAAAGCATGATCTAATATTAAGTCATTCTACTGAGTTTTAAGCATTGCCTTAAATTACATGAGTAGGCTTGTGATTCATAGAATTGACTCCTCTGTTAATGATGTCCAAGATTATATGCAGTGACTCATTAATTATTTACTCCCCTATGTGTTTAAATATTTATTGATCCAAAAATTAACTATCTATAGTTTTTCTTTAATTGTTCATATGCATTTGAATAATTTTTAATTTTTTTTTTACAAATATACATGCGTACATCTTCCAGACCTTGCAAGTGTGCATATTATGTCCAACAGTAATGTAATTTTGTATATAGTTGTTGTACAAATTCTTAACACTATATCAACAGGTTATAATTCTGTACATCTTCCTGTCATAGTTAATGTAAATATATATTATCGAGCATTTATGTCGATTTCATTTTATAGACTAATTGCCATGGTACTCTTGTCAGACTTCACCTAAAGACATAATCCTTAGCCCAAAAAGTACACGGAATTATTTAGAAGTTTGATGAGACACCAAAAAATAATCTACGTGACATGATATGTATGGTATAAAATGTCCTATACATATGACAAAATGTAATCTTCTCAAAAGTAGTTTGTGTTATCTTCCTTCTCTTTGTTCATTTAGTATAAACCTCTAATGCATTTCCTGAATGCATTTGTCTGACAATACCTAAAGTGACTTCAAATATAACCACCGCATGTGTATATTTTTTGTAGCATGAGAACTGCTTTGAGCTGCCATTAATGAGATTTGCTCCGTGGATGCTCTTTGCTCCAAAAAGTTACCTTATTAGAAAAAAATTGTGCTTGTATTATTTCCATTAGCTGCTTTCAATACGATTGATTATTTGTGTTTTCTATGATAGTGTTTATTTGGAGATCTGTTTGCATCTGGTGAAAGAAAAACTGGGGTCTATTTGGTTGTTCAAAGATTGTCTATGGTATTATTCATCTTCTGCTTCAATTCTGATAGAGTTATTGATTTGATCAGAAGGTTCCAGCTGGGTTGTTTGCACAAATGTACACTCTTTTTGCTGGGTAAAACTTAATGAAGTTGGAAAGAAGAGCATATTTGCGTTTGTGGTCTTAAGGAAAATAGCACATTGTCTTTATTTGTTCTTTTTTGTGCTTTTAACAGCTGGGTTTTGCTGTAATCTTTTCAGCTTTTCAGTCTTTGTTAAGAGTTTCTTGATTTGGGAGATCTTGATTTTGGTGAATGAGAAATTGGAACATGTACTTGGGCAATTATTGAAACAAACGATTGATGTGTACAACTTGTTATAATCCCAATCACTTCACTAAATATAGATTTGTAAGCAGTTTGATCTGTCTAATGACTAATAATGGAAGTCTGTGTATTAGGTCAACTATGTTTTTGCATTGTCTCTGGATGAAATATGTTTAAGATTCTTATGTTTTCAGGCGAAGATCAAAGAGAAAAAGCACAAAAAGGAGAAAAAGGATAAGGAAAGAAAGAAAGATAAAGAAAAGAAGGAGAAAGATGGAAGTGATGAGAAACACAAGGACAAGAAAGACCGAAAAGAAAAAAGCAAGGACAAGAAGGAAAAGCACAAGGATAAAAAGAAGGATAAGGAGGATCGTGGCAAAGACAAGGACAAAAGCAGCATCTCCGAAGAGTCGACAGTTGCTGGGAAGCTTGAGGATAAAAGTGGAGGGAAGCTTCAGCCAAAAGTACACAGCAAGGATAGAAGTGGTTTCGTGAATGAAGGGAAAATTTCTACCCTGTTTTTGGGTCAAAATGGTGGGAAGCCTTCACAAAGCTGCTTACCCTCCCAGTTGAATGAGGAATCAAAATTTGTTCAGGAACTCGACAGGAGGATCAAGGATGACCAGAGGAGTGTGGGGAGCCAGTTGGCTGAGAGAGTTGCTGTCTTGGACAATAAGGATCAAGAGATGGTATCAAGAGTTGCCATTAGAAATTCTTCAGGACTGCTGGTAGAGGGAATGGTAGATAACAAGAACAAGAAAATTGATAGAAAAATCGATCCTCAAGGATTAAAAAATGATTTTAGTGGAAGTAAAATGGTGCAGAACCTTATGCCAATTACCAAAGCTAAAGTTGAAGGGATCCCCAAACCAGTGGATGAACAAAATGGGAGGAGGTGGGAAGACAGGGAGAAATATAAGGAAACAGGTGTTGTTAAGCAGGGGGGCAAGCAGAAAGATAGGGTTAAAGAAAGCCAGGCAAAGGAGAAGGACAAGGATAAGAAGAAAAGAGACGAGAATGCAAAGATAAAAAATGAAAATAAGAATAGCAATCAGAACCAGTTTAAAGATGATCGGAGTGATGAGCCTGGTGGCTTTACTGGTAAACGAAGCACGGATTTGTTGAAGGAAACCAACAGTAATGCTGCCATTGAAGGAAATATCAGGAAAAGAAAAGATGAGTGTGCAAATGGTTTCCTCCATGGTGAGTTCTCTCGATCAATGGAACTGCAGGACAAACTTAAATATTCCCCCAAAATAGGAAAGTGCATGCTAGTTTCTATTATTTGAAGGATAGCTCTGTATAGTCTTTGTTTTGGTGTGCCTGGTCCCACATTCTCTAAAAGCTTTTTTCACTAGATCTCTCGAAACATCCGTGTAACTTTCTATTGAAGTTGATATGGTGTTTGTATATGTTTAAGTTAACCTTTTCTACTGGGCTGACCAGTGTTGCTTGTTTACAGAGAGTGAAATCAGGCCAAATAAAATGCAAAGGCCTGCTCCACACCAGTTGATAGAGAATGGAAGGATACTTGACCCTTTCCAGACTCCCACAAAATCCCCTTATGATAAACATGTTGTTCCTAACAGTATTAGAGTGGATAACAGGGAGAGGTTGATGAACGGCTTAACTGAAGCCCATAAACCGTCACCACCAAAGCCAAAACCGTCTGCAGCAACTGTGGTCAGCAACCAGATTGCTGATGCTTCTAAGGTACCTCATCACGATTCCCATTCTCTGAACAAGGTATTGAAGGTGCCGAAGAATGATAATCTAATCGCTGAAGCATCAAGAAGTCATGGTTCCCATCCTGTAAACAGAGCAATGAAAGTGCCGAAGATTGAGGACCTAATGGCTGAAGCATCAAGAAGGCCTCCCCATCGTGATTCCAAGTGCCTGGTTGAGGTACTAACAGTACCCAAGGAGGAGGACTGGTCTGAACTTGACGACCAGGACTGGCTGTTTTGCAACGAAGGTCCTGCGGGTAAACATAAGGTGGAATCGGTCGGGGACAAGGAGGACCAGCATGTATGGTCAGAAGCTCTACATATAGAATCAGCAGATGTTTGTGCTCTGCCTTATGTGGTCCCTTACTGATTGTTGGCCAACTGTGATCCTAAGGTCTGTCATGTTGTCATCAACATCCACCTGGACCTCCCATTGCAGTCCTAGTGGGAGGGTCTATTCCTTGCCCGTATCTGTACAGATGAGCATGGGCTGGCGGGGTGGCATGGTTCTCAAGAATACGGGTGTGGCTTGAAGGTTGGGGCGGTCCATGGTCTACTTGCAAGATGTCATTGAGATTTATTCGAGGTACAACTCCAGCGTGCACAAGACTCGGCTTAGAGCTATGCAGTTGATCATACGGCACGAAGCTAATGTATCCCTTGCTATATTGAGAGTGCAACTGTAGCTCTAGAATCACATCACCACAATTTTGGGTTGTAACATAGAACTCTTAATTTACATGAAATGTGTAAGATAGGGGGGGTTGGGGTGGGGGGAAAAGGAAGGGGGTAGTTTCATTCATTTGATTATATAACTGAGATGTAATTGCTGTTCATAGTCCCACTCGGCTTCTATAATATGTCTCTTGTTTCTGCAGGATTTTATAACTGCACTACCAATACATTGGAGTCTGAGGCTTCGTTTCTCTTTATTTTCTGGCACTAAATATTTCAATTCACGACTTGGTTATTTTTTAGGATTGGTAATTTGATGGTAGTTTTTTTTTAATCTTTTTCTTTATAGTAGATACACTTTTGGATATGATAAAAATAATAATAATTTAGTTTAGATGATATGCGTCCTTGACGCATTATAAAAAGAGATGAATAAATTATTTTCTATTGGTGTTGGTGGGATCACTGGGATAAGTATCATTCACTAACCATCTGTCACGAGGCGCTTGTAGTGCTTTGCTTAGTAGTGCACCGTACGGCTAGTAGTCCTCTCTAGACTACGCCCACCTCACTTTCAAAAGCTTTGCTCGCAAAGCTTGATGCACGATGACGACGCAATTCACACCTTCCAGTGCTTTTAGTGGTCTCGGCAGAGCAAGCAACACATAAACACGATTGATTGCAAAGAAATCTTCATTAATGCAATTGGAATGTACATTATAGCTTGGAAGCAATTACAGCACGTGTTAATTGGAGAGGGGGTCGCTCCTTGCAACGGTCACTAGTCCGACAAAAGTTCGCTCTCACCCCCTATAATAGGTTTAGAAAAAAAAACATTAGTGACAGCACTGGATACAACTAAGCTAGAAAACGACAAAAACGACCGTGCAAGGCCGTGCTTACAAATATGTACACTACAAAGGAATGGTTAGCACTCTAGGCAACGATGGGGTTTCGGGCAGGGCGTTTGGCGGAGGTCCGCCCCGACGGTAAGGTGGTGCTAGTGCTGGCGGCCCAGGCGGGTGCAGGTGGCCCGGGGTGCTGGGGCGCCAGTCACGGGAGCCCGACGGGCCTCGGCAGCAAGGGGCCCGTCGCTGCCTATCCCAAGGATAGGGATAAGGGAATGGACTTGTCCCGGCGTATTCTGGGAGAGGGGATAGGATGAGGGTGGCATCCCGTGACACCATTCAAAACTAAAATAATAGAAGGCCTTGAATTATTCCACCATTTAAAATTAAGAAACTTAGGCGATGTTTGTTTTTAATTTCTAAGACCAATTTTAAAAATTTTACTCTGCAAAAACAATGGAAATATATTTGTTATTTTTTTCTATTCAAAATTATATACTATGTCATTTCACTCAGACCCACCTCTTAAATATTCATATATTACCACAAAAATATTTAATTTATATAAATCACAAATTCAAAGTGAAAAACAATAAACAAAGTGAAAAACAATAAACAAACATACTTCAATTTTCAAAACCTATAAATTTAAAACTTTACAAAAACCAATATTACACTGAAAATTGAAAATGAAAACAAAAGCAAACATGCCATTAATAATCAATTATGATATTTTTTAATAAATCTTAATTGAATAAAATGAATCCTAATTAATAAATGAAAAATTATACTAAAGTAGAAAAAATAAAAATTGAAGGGGGGGGGGGAAATTTTTTTCGGGTTAAAAATTCTTGGCCCTAACCCTAACCCTTCGATTTTCGGGCTAGCCCGTCGGGCCAACATGTTTATGATTTTTTTTTCACGTGTATAAATTATATCTTGATAATTCTCCTAAATAATCATTATCTATTATTCTTGAAATAAATTAATACATGACAAATAAGATAAAATGAAAAGAACATGACAAATACAAAATTTAATTAAGATCAAACTGTATGAAATGAAAGAAAACAAAAATAAATGACATGAAAATGACAATAATGTTCAATCATAATTTGTTCTTCAAAAAATAATCATTTTAAACTACACCACAAATCTATTTATAGCTTAATCTTCCATCTAATTCGAAGTACAATCTTCTTCTACTTTAACAATATTTGAAGCCCTTTTAACTTCATATTTGATTCCATCTTCAAAATATTTATCATTTATTAAAAGAAATAATAATATTATAAATTAAATAAATTAAAACATGATAAATTATAATAACTAGTTAGTCTAAAGAAATATAGGTAGGAATGTTAATCGGGCCAACCCGTTTCGGTTTCGGGCTTATTCGGTTCGAGCCGAATCGGTTAAATTTTTTTTTGGACCAGAAATTCGTGGCCCTAACCCACCTTTTTTTTTAGTTTTTTCGGGCCGGCCCATTAGTTTCGGGCTAAATTGACATCCCTACACACATGTCACTTTTGGGGAAAAAAAAATGTCATATCAACGGTCACTCTCACTAAATTATGACTGTGTTCATGAGCATAGGTTCAGGGGAAATTCTTGTACGCCTCATGAGGTACTACCTCATGTGGCACAATAGAGATATTGAGACACTTGAAAGTGTCCCAATAGCCTATTAGGACATTTTTAAGTGTCCCAATAGAGATATTGTGCCACATGAGGTAGTACCTCATGAGACGTACAAGAATTTCCGGTGGTTCAGATGCAAACTGCCCACCGCTCACCTATAATCTTAAATGATCAATGATCAACGATCAACTTATGCAGGTGTGACATGATATAAGGTAAATTTGATGATTATTTTTTTATTTTGAAATTCCCTTGCTAACTTCAATTAAAACGTTAATAGTTTAAAAAAAAAAAACTTCAAAACGTTAATTTTGAACATAAAGACAAGCTTTTTTTTTTTTAATGGAGTCATCAATATATGACGCTATTAAATGATATGATTAATATATTACATTGTCTTAATGGCGTGATACCTTTTCATCTAAACCAAAAAATAATTAAAAAGGTAAAAAATTGATGTTTCTAGCCTTTTTTTTTAGGGGACCATCATATTTGGTCTATTCTAATTTCTATATACTCAATTTGGCGTGCAAAGTTATGATATATACTGCGTATGTTATAGACTTCTAGTCGGGTGAAATTTGAAAAATACCATATATAATCTCCGAAGTGTATATATATATATATATATATATAGGAATACTAGCCTACACCCCTTATATAGCACCTTTTGGTTTAATTAAATTTTACAATTATCAATTATGATTTATTTTATTCAATTAAAATTTATAATTATTTTTTAAAATTTTATTTTCATATTTAATGTTGATCATATATACCATAATTAGGGTATATGATTTTTAAAATTTCGATTATTAACTATATATATATATATATATATATATATATATATATATATATATATATAGGAGGTGGTTATAATGCAAACTAATCATAGTGTGAGAATTATGAACCCATCTTACACCATACAATTAATAAAAATCGAAAGCCTAGATTTGCTTAAAAGTGGTAGTGGCAATTCTGTAATATTTGATAAGTTTTCTGGGTGGAGATATTAACATAATTCGGTAATGTTTATAAAAAGACGATGGGTAGTTGATAACAGTATCGTCATGCTAACAAAACTATTATTGTAATGCTAATGAAAGTTTTCTCACATTGTTAACGAAAAATTAAATTCTAAAAAGTAATTATAAATCCTAATTGGATGGAATAAACTATAACTCAGATGTAATAAACTTCAATATCCAAAGAAATAGAATTAAATTTTAAAAAATAACTATAAACCATAATTGGATGAATGAATCATAATAGCAACATAAATATACTGCGTTAACATTATGATATTGTTTTATCAACACTGCGGATAAACTATATTAGCATATGACAATTAATCGTTAGCATAAGGTATAAGCCATAAATGGATGAAGAAAACCTTAATTAATATATTCTAATTTGATGAAATAAACAATATATAATAATCAATTAGTAACTAAAATATAAAAATTAAATAAAAAAAATTATAAGCTCTAATTGAAATATAATAAATTATAATAACAATATAAATAGGTGTATTACGTTAACATTATATGATAATCTTTCGTTAGCATAATGAATATAGTATGTTAGCATATAACGAATGCTTTGTTAGCATACTTTATATAATGCTGACGAACTATCACTACAAAAAAAACGCCGATTAGTGACGGAATTTTCCGTCGTTAATCCGTTATATTCCGTCGTTATTTGTAAGTACCGGCGGATTAACGACGGAACACGGCCGTCGTTATATCTTTAGTCGGCAAACCAAATTTACGACGGACAATGTCAGTCGTTACCTTTAACGACGGCCATAACGACGGACATAATCCGTCGTTAAGTCTTGTGTCGTCTACATTCGTTAAGATTTACGATAGAAGTAACGACGGAAATATTCCGTCGTTAATAATTAAAAATAAATAAAATTAAAATTAAATTAAAATATAACGACGAAAATGTTCCGTCGTTAATAATTAAAAATAAATAAATAAAATTATTAGAAAAATAGTAATGACGGAAATATTCCATCGTTAATAATTAAAAATAAATAAATAAAATTATTAAAATATATTAACGACGGAATATTTCCGTCGTTAATAATTAAATAAAAATATAACGACGGAATATTTCCGTCGTTAATAATTAAAAAAATAAAAAAACGGTTTTAATTTTTTTTTATATTTTTTGATTGTTTTTTTTTTTAATTTTGATTATTGTTTGTAAATAAATTATTAAAGAACTTTAATAAACACGTAAAATAATATATATAAATCTCCAATAAAATACATAAAATGTAATAAAAGTGTATAAAATACAAATAATAATAGTAATGTGAACATCAAGATAGAGGAGGGCCCCTAAACTGCGCCCGCATCAGCTCGAACATCTCGGCCTGCTGGCGTATCATCTCTTGCTGCTGATCGATCTTCTCCTGCTGGGCTTGGAGAAGCGCTGCCTGTGCGTCCATTTGTTGGCGAAGAGCTGCATGCTGGGCCTCCATCTGCTCCTGGAGAGCCCTGATGGCAGCTTGAGTGTCGGGCTGTGGAGGAGCTGCAGATGAGACGCTAGGAGTTGAATAACTCCATGATTGGCTGCCGAGCCCAAACACTCGATTCTTCTTCGAGTGTCGGCGGACAGCGTCGACATATACAACGCTCATGTCCACTGGTGGTGGCGCCTCATTTGTGCCAGGAGTCGGCTGGCTCAACTCCTCAACCCGAGCAAATACATCAGCCTATTCACAAAATCAAATAAGAATGATTAAATATTTAATTTCTATGTTATTAATAAATTTATAAATATTGATAAATTAACTTACAGCTATACGAGCAGAGATGAGATCTGTGTGGGATCCATCAGGATTATCGTGCAGCCTCCTGAATGTCTCCCACGCCACGTCATTGGGCTGCACACCCTTCTCCATAGCCTATTGAATAGACATGTTAGCACACACATATTAAAAAAAAAATAATAATTTAATTGCATACCAAAGCCGCAGCATGTACAACTGCACTCCGAGAGTCTCCTCGATGCTTCACAATGCATGTGCCAGGACCATCGGGCTCACTCAAACGATTCTTCGATGCGATGGTCGACTTCTTCTTGAAGGCATCACTGTCCCAATGCGCCTTGAAGCCATCCTACATCTCAGGAGGCATGAATGGAGGGCAGCCCTTGGTCCTATCCTTCTTGAAGTAATGGACCATGTCCTTGTATCTCTGAGGAGCCCTGATCTCCCATGCTGCCCAAATGCCATCCTCCAAAGTGGGATCCCAAAATCACTCCTTCTGCAACATATTGAAAACATATGAAAATACTAAACTTATATAACATTTTAAAATAAAATATATAATAATAAGATACCCGAAACTCCTCCCTATATGTCTGCCTCCTCTCAGGGGGCACCATCTTCCAGGTGTAGCCTCCCGGATGCAAATACTTCTTGAAGCTGGATGTGATGGTGGCTGAGGTGGGATTACTCGGCATCAACTCGCTTCCAAATGTACAAAATAATAAAGATATTAGAATAATATAAATAATAATCTGTAAAAAAATATTCCACTATCTAAAGAAATCATACCCATCCTGAAGCCAACAACGACGACGACCCAGCGCATCAACATCGGGCTGTGACGATCCGGCCAGTGAGATATGGCCAACTGGACCGCTCAGGTCCACAGAGGACGATGATGAACCTCCAGCTGAAGTACTACCGCCTCCCTGTATCTGCAAAATCATATCGACATTAGTTTATGAAGTTAGCAAATTTCAACGGTACTAAGTACTTGAATAAGAAAACATCTATATATCAAATAAGACCAACCACACTAATCATCTATTTCATCATCATCACTGATGCTGTCATCTGATAAATCGATCTCTGGTTCTATATCTTCTTCATCATCTTCTTCTTCTTGAATATCTATTACCCCACCATCTGGATGATTTGGTATAGGATCGTCATCTATTGTGAGGGTATTCAAATCATCAACTGTTGAGGTTTTTTCGAATTGAACCACCGCAGGATCTAATTGGATGTTCATTAATCCTAATGTCATGTAGATCATAAATTCATGCATCTCATATGTTTTAATTAACCGAGTTTAATTAACATGCAAATCCGGTTTAAACGATTCTACTAAAGCGGAAACATAGAATCGAAAAATGACTTACAAATTAAACGACGGGTGGAGGACAAGATTAAAGATCTAATCTTGTTGTTGTGTATGATGATGATTGGCGCCCCACAATGATATTCCACTCCTTGATCTTCTGTTGTATTCCCGGACTGAATCTAGTTTCAGGGTGGGCTGAAATCTACTAGATCGGTATGGAATCTGTGGAGATAAAGAGAACACAAGAGGGGCTGATTATCCTTCTCAAAATTTCGTCCCCCACCTCCCTATTTATAGGGGAGGTGGTCGAAATTTCAGTGTCCCAACCCTACTGGGTTTGGGCCTCTATCCCCTTTTCTATCTCCAGTCCATTAAAGTCATATTGGGCTACAACAGGGATCTAGAAGAATATTAAATTGGCCTGCTAATTTATTTAATTTCCAATATCCAATAAACTTAGGATATTATTAAATAAATTAAGTATTATTTTTATTCCACTAAAGAAATAATACTGACCTACCAATTTAATACATATTTCTGAATATGCTTTCTCCTTTAGTCCAGCCATTCCCCGCGTTTAAGATATAATGCCCATTAATTAATTATGTAAGCTTCTGACAGCTATAATTAATTAATATCTTATCCTTGAGTAGTACCACACAAGCTTTACTCATGCACGGAATAAATTCCACCTGCAGGGTTTCAGCATGAACTTGCATTTCCTCAAGGGGACACCATCAAACTGGCGCACCAGGACACGGTGCCCCTACATATTGCACAACCCATCATAAGTGTAAATGTCACAACTCAAGATATCGAGATTATTGATCCTTATGAAAGAATCTCACCCTTTGATAAATCAAAGCTGCAAACACTACACGTATATGTCTGCCAACACATAGGGGTTAAGAACCCGAACTCTGTGGATTCTTATTCTCTCATTTAAGGTCAGAATAGAGAATAGAATCCTAAGTAGATCCTCCTCAATACACTTGACCGTGTATTAGAATAATCAGTTAGTCAAGACAAACTAACTATCAGATTATTCTACGGCGTACCGATAGCAGGTTCAGTGACATCTAAACCGTGAGCCTTTTAATACATTACAAGGAACCTGATGATATGATCTAACCATGTGTTTACCCACACCATATCATCTACAATGTAAGTATAGTGAACATGCATATAAATATAACAATTTAAATGCAAACAGTGACTGCAATAATATTCATTCTATATCATCATAAAACCATTATTAATAATGTATACAAAAGACAGGTCTTCTAGTATACAAAACCAACATCAACTTCATCCTCTTGAAAGGCTGAGGTTATGATTGTATTATCATCCTTTGATGGTACTTCAACATTAGTACGAGCCTTTATTTTGTAAACTGCCCACCAATCACTTCGAGAGCGATTTAAACTTGGGTATTCACAGTAACACACTTGGATTGCTTGTTTAGCAAGCACAAATGGATCAGATCCTGAATACTTACGCTTATGATTTATAGAAACCATTTTGTAGTCAGGATGCACATTTGTTCCTTGTGTTGATGTATCAAACCACTCACATTTAAACAACATTATCTTCTTAATAGGCAGACCAGTGTATTCCAACTCAATCACCTCCATCAATCGCCCGTAATATTCAGTGTGTGTCCCTTTAATGCAAACTCCACTATTCATTGTAGCTCGCTAGGAGCCGTGGGCAATTTTGTGAAATTTGTATCCGTTAATAAAGTACACATGGTAGACATTAACGGAACGAGAATGCCCACTTGAAAGATCACGCATGATCTTATTGACATTATTAGTTGGATCTTGTGCCTGTTACAATGGAAAACTTTATATTATGTTACAGTTTGCTTAGGTATACTTACATTAAGGTTTTCGGATATCATATACTTACATATTTGGCGAACCAGCTCGCAAATTCTTTATCCATTCATTTTTCAATATCTTTCATTGAGATATTCGGGCACGATACTTTCAATTGGTCAACAAACACACTTCAAAAAATTAAGCATGGATTAGAATTTGGTGGAAAAATAATAACACATTTTAAACAGTTCACATGCTTACGTTGTGTACGGTTCAACTTCTGGACAATTAAGCAACACGTAAATCTGTGCTGAAGCATACTCGTTATCTGTCAAATATCTTTTTGACATTCTTCCAGATGGTCGACCGTGCTGCTTGAAAATCGACAGATTTGTTGCACTGTCATCTTGTGCGTCTCCAAGACCTTCATAATTACGAGACATGTTTCTATGTCTCGTTTTTACAAAATCTTCAAAATAATACGAACAAAAGGTCGAAGCTTCTTCCACCAAGTAAGCATTGCAAATAGAGCCCTCAACTCTTGCTTTGTTTCGGACGTTGTTTTTCAACTTCCTCAAGTACCGTTCAAATGGATACATCCATCGATACTGTACCGGCCTAGCAAGTCTGGCTTCATCAGCCAAGTGGACAGGTAGATGCTCCATTGAGTCAAAGAAACTTGGTGGAAAAATGCGTTCAAGTTTACACAATATGATTGGAATACTTTCATGCAACCGACACACATCATCAACAGTGATACTTCTGGCAGTCAAATCCTTGAAGAATAAACTCAATTCTGTGATTGCTTTCCAAACATTGGAAGGAAGAAGTTCAGCAAATGCAATCGGGATAAGACGTTGCATGAACACGTGGCAGTCATAGCTTTTCATGCCAAACATTTTCAATTTTCTCATATCCACGCATTTGCTCATGTTGGACACGTACCCATCTGGAAATTTCAACTCTCGAACCCATTCAAATAAGATATTCTTCTCTTTCTTGTTTAACGTATAACAAGCCTTTGGATAATTTCCTGTAGACTCGTTCCGTTTTAGCTCTGGTCTTGAACAATACATATTCAACTCTTCTCTAGATTTGGAGGTATCTTTTGTCTTCCCCTGCACATTCAACACAGTATTGAATAGATTATCAAACACATTCTTTTCAATGTGCATGACATCCAGATTATGGTAAATCAACAGTGAGCTCCAGTATGGAAGATCCCAAAAAATACTTTTCTTTTTCCACCCACAACCTTTGGAAATTGTCACATTATCATTATTCTCTGTGACTTTTTGAAGACCTAATGCTTCAATGCGAGCCAGAATTTCGTGTCCCGATCTCATCTCTGGAGGTCCTCCATTCACCACTTTGTTTTTTAAGAATGCTTTTTTATTTTTTCGGAAATGGTGGTTTGCAGACAAGAATTTATGATGGTTATCAAACCATGATTGTTTACCACTGCATGATAAGGTGAAGGCGTCAGTAGACTCCATACAGTGTGGACATGCCAATCTTCCAGCAGTGCTCCAACCAGATAACATGGAGTAAGCGGGAAAATCACTAATTGTCCATATCAATGCTGCTCGCATCTGAAAATTCTGTTTCTATGAAACATCATATGTAGGCACACCAACCTCCCACAATTGAATCAATTCAGATATCAAAGGTTGTAAAAATACATCCAACTTCTCTTTCGGATTACGTGGCCCTGACACTAATACAATTAGGAACATGTACTGCTCTTTCATACACATCCATGGGGGTAAATTATATGGTGTAATGATGACAGGACACGAAGAATACTGTTGTCCTGATTGCCCAAATAGTTGGAACCCATCAGTAGATAGACCCAACCTAACATTACGTGCTTCAGAAGCAAATTGAGGAAAAATTGTGTTTAGATGTTTCCATCCAGGAGAGTCTGCTGGATGTCGCATTACTCCGTCATCAACAGATGATGCATGCCACCGCATATCCTTTGCTGTTGCATTAGATGCATACATCCTCTGTAACCTCGGAGTGAGTGAAAAATAATACATCTTCTTGTATGCAACAGTGGTCTTCTGTCTTTTTTGCGAACGGCGACTCGTTTCCTTGAAACGGGGATGACCACAGAATTTGCATTCAGTCAATTCACTATCAGCAGTCCAATAGATCATACAGTTGTTGAAACAACAATCGATCTTCTCAACAGGTAGCCCCATACCCCGTAGTAATTTCTTTGTGGTGTAGAAATTATCAGTTACCAAATTGTTCTCAGGAACAATCTCTTTCATTAATTAAGTTAGCTGATCAAAACATCTCTCTGACATGTTATTCTCAGATTTCATGTTCAGCAGATGAGCAACGAGTGACAATTGAGAATGGTTCTGACAACCCGGCCACAATTCTTTGTCTGCGGCCCTCAACATGTCATAAAATCGCCGCGCTTCTGGATTTGGGGCCTCCTCGGTATGATCATCGACATTGATGTTGATATGCGGACCAGAAGTATCCATTACCATGTTCTGGTATGTATTCACTCCATCCTGACCACCCAAATTCTGATCGGTGTCCGGATGCACTTGTTGTTCGCCTTGATAAATCCATACACGATAATTGTGCACAAATCCTTTCTTTGCCACGTGTAGTCTAACGGTAGACGGCATTTGGAATGAAATGTTCTTACACTTACGACATGGACACTTAATCTTGTCTACACTCATGAAGGATGGTTGATTGCAAGAAAACTCGATGAAAGCATTTAGTCCATTAAGGAAGTCCGGATTCAAAGCACCATTCTGAAGATATCGCCGGTACATCCATTCACGATCTAGACTCATTGTAGAAGGTCAATTTCTAGAATTTTTGATCGTAAAATACACACTGATTATCGTTCAATTAAAAATAAAATAATTCATTAAAAAAATAGCGCTGAATTTTTAAAAAATTTCGGCAGCACCTATGTGAATTTCCTAGTCCCAAATTCTCGACTCTACGCTAATTGATCTATGTTCTTCTAATCGATTCAAAACAGCAATACCAAGAAAAACCAACAATTCAATAAAGAGGGATACAGGGGCCCTCATCCCAAACAAAAACCAACAATTCAATAAAGAGGGATCCAGGGGCCCTCATCCCATTTAACATAATTGACATACTCAGCATAATAAATCCATACATAACATACTTAGCCTAAATTGCCCAAATAAATTTAACATAATTAATTGACATCTAAATGCATAAATAACATACTTAGCATGCTAATTGTCTAAATAACAAACTTAATTAGCCTAAATTTGCCAACTAAATTTAACATAATTAAATGACATATAATTGCAAAAAAAAAACATACTTAGCATGCTAATTGCGTAAATAACATACTTAGCATAAATTGACAAAATAAATTGATCTATGTTCTTCTATTTTTTAAATTGACAAAATAAATTGACAACATTAATATATTTAACATGCATATTACAAGATTTAGTAATGCATATTAAAATCATAAAAACATTACTTACCTTTGTAATATATATGAATCTACTTGATAAATTCCTCAATTTGATGTTTGAACCTCAAAATAGCTCTTCTAACTACAACATAATTACAAGAAAAAAAAAAATAATCAACCACACACACACACACACACACATATACACTAACACACATAAAATGAAACATTAACTTAAACTAATCTACCACATAATTTGTACAATTTAAAATATAAACCTAATCTAACCTAAACTAACAAATAACATATAATTAACCTAACCTAATCTAACCTAACCTAAACAAACACATAATTAATTCAAATTAAAATATAAACACCTAATATACACTAAACTAACAATTAACATATAATTAACCTAACCTAATCTAACCTAACCTGAATAAACACATAATTAATCCAAATTAATTATCAAAAAAACCTAATCTAACCTAAACTAACAAATAACATATAATTAACCTAACCTAATCTAACCTAACCTAAACAAACAAATAACATATAATTAACCTAACCTAATCTAACCTAACCTAAACAAACACATAATTAATCCAAATTAAAATATAAACACCTAATATACACTAAACTAACAATTAACATATAATTAACCTAACCTAATCTAACCTAACCTAAACAAACACATAATTAATCCAAATTAAAATATAAACACCTAATATACACTACACTAACAATTAACATATAATTAACCTAACCTAATCTAACCTAACCTAAATAAACACATAATTAATCCAAATTAATTATAAAAAAACCTAATCTAACCTAAACTAACAATTAACAATCAATCAAAACACCAAAAATCACACACACACACACAAATCTGAAATACATACACACACACACACACACATATCTGAAATATATATATATATACACACACACACACACAAATCTGAAATATATATATATATATACAGACAGCGAGAGAGAGAGAGAGGGCCGCACCAGGCATCGGGGTTGCTCGTCGCCGCTGCCGCCGCTGCTCGCCGGTAGAGTTGAGAGAGAGGGAGAGGGTATATATATATATATATATATATATATATATATATATATACAGACAGAGAGAGAGATGGATGGATGGGTGGGTGGGTTCTACTCGTCGTCGCCGCCGCCGCGCTCGTCGCCGCCTCCGCCGCCGCCGTGCTCGTCGCCGCCTCCGTGTTCGCCGTTCGCCGTCGCCGGGGTGGATGGGTCAGGGGGTGGGGTGGGCTCGATCGGGAATTAGGGCTGCGAAAATGAACATTCCGCGCCCAGATTCAATCTAATTAATCGATTTTTTACGACGGACTTAACGACGATATCAGTCCGTCGTTAATATTAAAAAATAAATAAAAAACTAAAAACTTAACGACGGCATCAGTCCGTCGTTAATATTAAAAAATAAATAAAAAATAAAAAACTAAAAACTTAACGACGGCATCAGTCCGTCGTTAAATATTAAAATTAAAAGAAAATTAATTAAAAATTATAACGACGGATATACACCGTCGTTAATATTAAAAAATAAATAAAAAATAAAAATCTGTAAATATAACGACGGAATATGTCCGTCGTTAAATATTAAAATTAAAAGAAAAATATTTAAAAAAATATAACGACGGATATAATCCGTCGTTAATATTGAAAAATAAATAAAAAACAAAAATCTGTAAATGTAACGACGGAATCTGTCCGTCGTTACATATAACGACAATAATTCCGTCGTAAGTCCGTTGTTAAACGATGACGGAAACGTTCCGTCGTTAATACGTCGCTAAATGACGACCTGAATTATGTCCGTCGAAAATTCCGTCGGTAAAACGTGAATTTTTTGTAGTGTATTATTAAAAGCTAATGAAAGCATTTTCGTGCTGGACATGAGTAAAAATGTATATTTTGTATTTTTCGTCTATATTTATTTGAATAAACATATCCATAACTGATCTTAAATTAAAAGGATGAAAAGAGCTTTAATTTGATATATTATTTGTGTTAAATCGATTAGAAACGAGTGAGATATGATTGTTTAAAAATTTTAAGATTTTTTTTTAAAAAAAAATGATCACATCAGCTTTTTTATAAGGAATGTACAACTATACCCCCGCCTCCTTTTTTGCATTGATTTTGACATTAAATCTCATCCATTAATTACATCATCTAATTGGATGGTATACGATGGATTTCTAGTTCTTATATGGAAAAAAAGTGTATTTTTATCCACTCCTTATAAGTAATGTTAATTATGACTTATTATATATGTTATAATAAATTTTATTCTTATAATAAAAACTGGTGAATAAGCCATGCCCACTGTACGGTGTGTTGGCTAAGAAGATTCTGCCTATATATGTATGTATGTATGTATACGATCTTTGGAACACACTAGCTAGCTTGCTAATTAATTACATATCAGTCATCCCATTTCATCATTTTCCCACTTGTGAAATTAACTCTCCTCACAAGAAAACCAAGACATAACCAAAAGAAGAATCTCCAATGGAACAGAGCCTAATCCATGACATAAAAGTATCCTCAGTGGGGCCGGCGTACGCAACGGAGGCGGAGATGGTGTACGAGCCGGAGAACATGGACTTGGCCATGAAGCTTCACTACCTGAGAGGAATCTACTACTTCCGGAGGGAAGCATTTGAGGGTTTGAGCATCCTTGCCATCAAGGAGCCCATGTTCACTTGGCTTAACACCTACCCGGTCACGGCGGGACGCTTCAGGCGGGCCGAGTCGGGTCGGGCTTACATAAAATGCAATGACTGTGGCGTTAGGTTTGTTGAGGCCAAGTGTAGTGAGAAAACCCTTGATGACTGGCTCAACTGCCTCCACACCAATCATGCCTCTCTTGAGAAGCTCCTTGTTTCCAACCAATTCCTCGGCCCCGAACTCGGATTTTCACCCCTCTTATTCATTCAGGTACACTACTCTATATATGGATTCATTCAATTGTTTAATTCTTGCTTTTAATTTCCCATAATATATTTTAATTCTTTTATTCATCTCTGATATATATATATATATATTTTGCTTTTTAATTTCCTTTTTTGTGTCGGTTTTAAGTCAACGTTAAAGCATTTCTATGTATGCTTAATTGGGTTTACTAGTCTCATACTCCGTATATAACTGTGACAGTACGTGTGTGCTGTCTATATCAGGCCTAAATTATATATAATTCTTTAGATTTTAGGTTTATATATTATAACCTAATTAAATGAGCTAGTCATTATATTCACAATCACTTATTTACCCACTTTTTCCATATTTTATTTGTCTAGAAGTAATGCCATATACAGTTGTTTAGAAATATCTAAGTATATTTTCGTACAATATTAAACAAATTAAGATGTCAGATAAGATTTAAGGTGATATATATGGTACTAAAACTTCAAATTTTAATGTAAAATTCTTAAAGAAGGCTATGCGAAAACATTATTGAATATAAGTTTTTTGAATTAGGCCAGGAAACAGTCATGAACTTGAGCAAGCAAGCAAGCAGAATAAATCTTTAATTTGGATGTCTCAATCTCAATCGACAAGAAGATATTCATTCAACTATAAATTTGCAATCAATTCCTCGTTCGAAGGTTACTTATTATATACTATTATTACAAAACTAAGGACACGTATATAACAACTAACAAAAAGTAGTTTGCAATTAATATGTTTGGCCCACATATTTTAATGCTTCGTTTACAAGTTGGCAAAAGAAGACTCATCATTGAGTCAATTAATTAGATACCACCAAAAAAATTGTTTAATTTACCCACATTATTTTTTTGGATCAAAATTTATAACATAATTTGGATTCAAATTTTATGTTTAATACTGTAATTATAATTTGCTTATGTTTGAATTTAAATCTTAACATGATCTTATAATATTTGGTTTTGAAATAATTAACCCAGGCTTCTATTTTTTATTTTATGAGTTTTCTTTATAATTAAGCGTACAATAAGATAGTATATATTATGGATTGGCAAGAAACTGTCAACCATAAGCTATATTGAAAAATAACTAATTACTCTATGATTTCCTTTTAATATGACTGTATACAACATAGGAATTTGTTAGGTCCGAAAAGAATAATAAAAATAGATGTACCTTAAAAATAGGAGTATTTATTTTCAATAAATTAAGAACCGATCTAGTTGGTAAGCGCTATAAATTGAAATAACTAAGAAGTTGACTGGCCACACTCATTTATTATTAATAGTTTTTTTTTTCTTTTAGGAACATTTATTATTAGTGGTTGGATTTACTTTCAAACATTGATTTTCTTCACTTGATGAATGCTTTGGAAAGTCTCGTTTGGTTGGTTAAGAATTTGGCTTTCAAAAGTAGTGTAATCACTTATTCTTAAAATTTTCATGTTTTGTGAATTTTTTATTCATCATGGGGCAAGTAGTGTGATTGCTTGTGTATTTTCACATTTTTATCATATTCTTTTAATGAAATGCAAATTAACTTATTTTGTTTGTTTAAGCAATTATTTTTGTTTGTATTTTTTATGTGTTTAATAATTGAGGTGGTCTCATTTACATAGAATTGTACATAAGATCTTATATCAGACGGAAAGAAGTATAACTTATAATACTAAAAAGTATGGTATCGTTTCTAATATAAAAAATATCATATTTATTTTATTGAACATTACTGCTAAAAACAATAAAAATAGTGACATTTTTATAATTATTATTACATTTTTTGAATTGAAAAAGTATTACTTCTAATACTGATAATATCAACTCCCTCCGTCAAAAATACATAGTTCATTTTCTACTTGCACGTAGATTAGAAATATTTATGAAAGCAAGATATAAAAGCTAAACTTCCAAAATTACCCTTATTTAAGATTTATAACTTTCATAAAAATAAGTCTTTAGTTTTTAATTTCCAAAATCCAGCAGAGTATATTTGTACATTACTATTAAAAATAATATTAATTATAATAATGAGACAATATAATTGAGACACTCCCAAAATAATACTCCCTCCGTCCCATTTATATAGTTCACTTTATTCTCACACGTAGATTAAAAATATTTATGAAAACAAGACATTAAAGCTTAACTTCCATTATTACCCTTATTTAAAATTTATGACTTTTAAGAATTTAAGTGACTAAATTTTAATTTTCAATATATGTCAAGGATATATTTGTATATTACTATGAAAATTAATACTATTTATAGTTATGAAACTATATAATTGGGACACCTCAAAATAGTAAAAGGGACTATATAAATGGGACGGAGGGAGTAATAGGGATTGTATAATTGAGCCGAAGTGAATATCTTAGTTAATCTAAATTGGTTTAGTAGAAATATAAAAGCGTACATAATATCTTAAAATTATAAACATTGTTTGTTTGTAGTAGTACAAAGGCTAGCGATCGATCAAATATATTTTTATATATGCATTCTATTGAGAAGTTGATTATTACATTTCTTACTCTATTCATCTGAACCAAATAAATTTTCTTAGTGTTTTTTCAAACATATGATAAGAAATATGCAAGTATATTCATTTTCGTTAAAACCACGTTTTTTAAAATCATATTCCTAAATACATTTAATCTTTTGTCAGTCAAATGAGCAGATTGGATTTTTCTTTTCCCATATACATTTTGTATCTACTAAGACTTATTGACTTGTTTAGTTTGATTTATTGTTTGACTTGGATCGGACTTTGATCTGATTAATTTACTAATTTGTTGGGTCACTTGGTTATTGGTTCATCCAATTGAATCGTTTTAAAAAATCAGATGGCCCGTCATATGATATTTATTTATATATTATGTAAGTGTACACATTAAAATATAAAAAAATAGACAAACTACTATCATGATAAATATATTAAATTATGTTTAAAAAATGCACCTAGTTTATATCAATGCAAAGTAAATAAAATGTTTATCAAGAGGTTTTCCATAAGTTAAGCGGTTCACAGTATAGTATTTATTAAAATTAACATAGAACATCAAATACCGCATTGTGAGAATATATATAATTAAATGCCTATTTTAATTACAAAGAGTATTCTATAATTAGTAACAATTAAAAATATTGTTAATTATTATTTCATAAGCACTTATTTTATATTTGTCTTCTCTCTATTTATTTTAATTAAAATGATAAATTAGATATATTGTTAAATGTTAATTTTAATAATATGTTAACATTGATTTTAATTAAAATGAAGTTTAGATATTTTCAATTTGTGCGCATGTATATTATTAATATGCAAAGAATAATATAAATATGAATTGACATAGTTGGTTGAGTGCATAACAAAAAACTAAGTACATTTTGCGGAGGTTGCGGGTTCAAATGATGCGAGCCTCTTGACTGAGAGGATTAGATCTGAATCGGAGCCTCTTGACTAAGAGGATTAAATCTGGACTGACTTTTACCGGATTTTGACCGGTTTGCTTCGGTTCATTAATCATGCGAGCCTCTTGACTGAGAGGATTAAATTTGGACCGACTTTTACTCGATTTTGATCGGTTTGTTTTGGTTCATTTTCAACCCTACATTTAAATGTAATTGGATTGGACATATGATCGGTTCGTGGTTAAATGTTTTAACTGATTGGTCTAGTCTAATTTTTGGATTGGACATATGATCGGTTCGCGGTTAAATGTTTGAACTGATTGGTCTAGTCTGATTTTCAAAACATTGCTTATATGAAATAGCTAAATAAATGATTTCAATTTGGATAAAAGGTCTTAATTTAAGAAGCAAATGCACAAAGTTGTTAGATTCGAATAATAAGAACCCATTTATGTCTGTTTTCTTTAATATGAATTTCTACAAACAATTGTGAATTAGGAATAGAATCCCAATCTATTATAAGATTGATGAATACTTGTCAAGGTTCTAGAAGGCGCTAGGCGGCCGCCCCCAGGCAGCCAGGCAGCCAGAGGGCCAGCATCTAGATCGTTTAGGTGGTTTTTAATTTTTAATTAATTTATTTATTTTTAACCTATAAATTATGCAATTTTCATTAAGTTCATAAAACATAACATTTTAAACAGAATATTCAAAGTAAAAACATACAAAAATTAATGTAAAGGAACATTCAAAATTATAATCATCTAAAATTCAAAAAACAATGACATTCAATGTTCAAGCATCGAAATCATCCAAGCCACAATTAAGAAAAATGAGAAAACAATTAAAATTGAAAAATAATAAAATATATCCACCAAACGACGTATAGAACTGTCTATGTCCGCCAAGCACCGCCTAGCGAATATCACCAAGATAAAAGGTAGCAGAGCATATCCTCTGTTGCATTTAGTGTTGCATAACTAATTTTTTTTATTATTTTTTTATTTTTTTTTAAGATACCCTAATTGGGGATGGATGAACCCTAAATATAAAATTTAAATTAAAATAAATCATAATAAATTAAAAAATAAAAAAAAATATTTTTTTTGAAAAAATATTGAAGAGTTGCAAAAGGAAGTACAGCAAAATTTGTAACAGGTAATTTCATTTCAAAAGGTCATGCTTAGGCGGCCGCTTTTTACAACCGTGATATTACCACTAAGCAACATGGCTTAGTCGGTGGATTCCAATTTTGTTTTTTTTAAATTCACTGTTATATTGCTTTTCGAGCCTTTTAATTTGCACGTTTGTTTTCAGTTTTTCTACCTCTTTTCGTAGTTTCTTTCTTTGCATGTTATGAAATTGCTTTCCCAGTGATTAAAATCTGAAAAATCAAATCAATAAATGAATAATATACACAGAAAGTAAACTCTATCACTAAATTAGACCATCTAGTTCAATTTCTTTATCACACTAGCTAGCTAGTGTCCATAATGAATTTTATTCCTTTTTCTTTCATTTCTTCTTCCATTTTAATTTAGTTTTATTGTTGGTTCGCAGCAATAAAATCAACAAGCAATCAACCGAGTAACACAAAATACACACTCAGAGATAGAACAATACTGTAAAGAACACCAAGAACTTTAAGTGGTTCGACTTTTTCAAGTCTACATCCACTGTGAATGAGAGAGATGATCTTATTACTGAATCAATTACAATCTACAGAGTACAGTAATTTGAACTGAGATTTGTGATGAACTTCTCACAAATAAACTGAAATTTTTCTTTTCTCTCACTCAACTGCTCCTTCTCTCAATCTGAATTGCATTATGAAACTGAAAAATTTGACTCTTTTCTATTCTCTGCCGAATCCTCCAGTCACCAATGTCTTTTCTCCAGTTAGTAACTGCTACAAGCATCTTGCACCATGTGTCAAAGATCCAGCACAAGATAACTCCCCACTACAGCAGACTAACTGCCTTCTTCATAACTGACTTGAGTAATAATCAGATGCTTTACAGTTCTATGCTCCATGTTGTGAACAAATTGAATCACATCAACATATAACCGATACATCAATGTTGATCTTTGAGCTAGCTATCTCCAGCTCTCAAACAACAATCTCCACCTTAGCTCAAAATCAACCATGATCAAGAGTTAATCTGAAACCTAACCTTTTTTTTTTTTTTTATTTCTACTGACTACATCTACTTGATGAGTGCAGCTCCACCTTGAGCTTCACTCTCCCTCCTCCTTTTCAGTTTAATCCAATCAACCCTAAGCTCATGTTGAACTTAGGAGCAGGTAGAGCTTTAGTAAAGCAATCTGCAGGATTAACAGCTGTGTCTATCTTCTTTACAATGATTGAACCCTTTTCAAGCAAATCTCTAACAAAGTAGAGCTTCACATCAATATGTTTTGTGCGCTCGTGATATCTCTGGTGCTTAGCCAGATGAATCGCGCTCTGATTATCACCATGAACTATCATTTTCTCTTGAGTAATCCCAAACTCAGACAGAATACCAGTGAGCCAAATGCTCTCTTTTATAGCTTCTGTGAGAGCTATAAACTTTGCCTCTGTTGTAGACAAGGCTACAACTGATTGATGTACAGACCTCCAACTTACAGCAGTGCCATAAAGGGTAAAGACATATCCAGTCAAAGACTTCATCGTATCAACATTAGCAGCAAAATCTGCATCAACAAACCCTTCTAAACACTCTTCAACCTTAGAACTTCTCTTGAACACCAACCCCTTCTTATCAGTGCCTCTAACATACCTTAAAGCCCACTTAACTGCTTCCCAATGAACCTTGCTAGGATTGCTCATAAACCGACTGATAACACTCATCACATGAGTTAAATCTAGTCTACAGCAAACCATGGCATACATAAGACTGCCAACAGCATTAGCATAAGGTATATTTAGCATCTGCAACTTATCTTCATATGTTGTAGGACCTTGTTGAACACTTAACTTCAAACCCTGCCTGATAGGTGTAGCAACAGATTTACATAAATTCATATTGTACCTGCTCAACACCTTATTAAGATAGGTCTCCTGAGATAGAGTGACTATCCCATCTTTTCTTCTTCTGTGAATCTGCATTCCCAGAATAACTTGAGCTTCCCCGAGGTCCTTCATTTCAAACTCAGCTTTAAGCATATTCTTAGCTTCACTGATTCCCTTCATTGAATTGCTTACAATGAGCATGCCATCCACATATAAAAGTAGATATGTGAATGACTGCCCCTCATGTTTGATGTACACACAACTGTCAAATGAACTTCTACTGAATTTGTTTGACACAATGTAATCATCAAAACACAGATACCATTGCCTGGGGCTCTGCTTCAGACCATACAATGATCTCTCCAGTTTACATGTCTTCCTTTCTGCATTCTCTACATATACACCCTCAGGGACTTGCATGTAAATATCCTCAACAAGCTTCCCATGTAGAAAAGTTGTTGTTACATCCATTTGATGTAACTCCAGATCAAATTGTGCAACCAAAGCAAGCAGAATCCTAATTGAACAATGCTTGACAACTGGAGAGAAAATTTCATTGTAATCTATTCCTTCTTTCTGGGAAAAACCCTTAGCAACGAGCCTGGCTTTGTACCTCATAGCAGCACCCTCAAAAGTGCCTGGTTTCTTCTTGAAAATCCACTTACACCCTATCAGTTTCTGAACCTTTGGCTTGTCAACAATCTTCCATGTATTATTCTTGCTTAATGACAGTAGCTCCTCCTCCATTGCTACCATCCATTTCTCCTTCTCACTACATGAAATGGCATCAGAGTAGCTACCAGGTTCATAAGCCTCCACCTCAAGGGCAGTGTATAGAGCAAAAGACACAAAATCAGCTTGACCATATCTTGTAGGTGGAATAATTGTTCTTCTTGCTCTATCCCTTGCGAGTTGGTAGCTGCTATAGATTGGTTTATCTGTAGCAACATTCCCTCTTTCATCATCAGATGAGTTCCCCTGATGTTCATTTTTCTTATCCCTCTGATCATCACCCTTAATCTCCACTGATGTTACAGGACCTTGCTCAGCTTTCTTCATAGGAAATTTTGTTTCATCAAAGGTGATGTCCCTACTGATTATGAACTTCTGTTGTTCCATTGACCACAACTTGTAGCCTTTTACACCACTAGGGTAGCCAATGAACACACACTTAAGAGCCCTAGGCTCCAACTTATCTTGTTTGACATGAGAGTATGCCAAACATCCCACTGGTTTCAAGAATCTGTAAATGGCTGGAGTTCCATACCACAACTCCTGTGGAGTCTTGAAATTCAGAGCTGAACTTGGTGATCTATTCATCAAGTAGGCAGCAGTAGTGACAACTTCACCCCAGAAGGACTTTGGAAGTCCTGAGCTGCTCAAAATACACCTCACTCTTTCAAGAAGAGTTTGGTTCATTCTTTATGCAACCCCGTTTTGCTGAGGGGCTCCTGGTATGGTTCTGTGTCTTGTAATTCCCTTTTCTTTACAATAGGATTGAAACTCTTCAAATAAGTATTCTAATCCATTATCTGTCCTTAGGTTTTTTAATCTCTTCCATGTCTTGTTTTCCACCACAGAATGCCATTCTTTGAACTTGCTAAATGCTTCATCTTTAGATTTTAAGATGTAAATCCACAGCTTCCTGGAGTAGTCATCTATGATACTCATGAAGTGCCTTCCTCCTCCCTTTGTAGTTGTCTTTGATGGTCCCTAGAGATCAGAGTGAGCATAATCCAGTATGCCTAAGGATGAATGACTTGCTGCACTGAAGCTCTTCCTTCTGGCTTTCCCAAAAATGCAATGCTCACACATCTTGAGACTGCCAATCTTATCTCCTTGTAGCAGACCTTGCTTTGACAATTCTTGGAGTCATTTTTCTCCAATATGTGCCAATCTGCTGTGCCAAAGATAGGCGTTGTCATCTCCAGTAGTATTATTAGTTTGGCCTGCTATTGTATTTCCAACAAGGAAATACAAGTCATCTTTTCTCTTGCCCTGAATGACAACAGTGCCATCCTTTGACACTTTCATTCTTCCATTTCTTGATTCAAATATGTAGCCCAGAGAGTCAAACATACCAAGTGAGATAAGATTTCTTCTCAACTCAGGTACAAATCTCACATTGTTTAAGACTCTAACTACACCATCATACATTCTTATCTTGATTGATCCAATACCTTCGATTTGACATGTCTGATCATTACCTAGCAGAACAGTTCCCCCATTTGATGGTGTGAATTTGAAAACCAGTTCCTGATAGGTGACATGTGGAAACTGCAGCCTGAGTCCATCACCCACTCAGATCCAATCTCTTCAGCTGTGATGCAGAGGGCTTCACATGACTCATAACCTTCATCTTTTACTGTGGTGGTCTGATTCACCTGATTTCTTCTAAACTTATTTGCATCTTCAGTGGCAAACCTTGCCATCATTTCTTGCCACTTTGTGCATTGTTTCTTAAAGTGTCCAGACTCATGGCAGTGAAAACACTTAAGATCTGAATTGTTTGGAGTCAAATCCACCTTCTTCTCTGACTTCTGGTTGGATTTTGGTGATCCCTTCTTTGCCTGGTTCAACTTGGTTTTTGGTGGTTTTTCCTTCTTGATGTGCAGTCCTTCACCTGCATTTGAGCTGCTGGCACTGAAACCATGCTTCTGTAATTCTTTGCACCTCAGAGATATTTGCACATCTTCGAGTGTGATAGTATCCCTACTACCAAACAACAAAGTATCTTTGAAGTTTTCAAATGATTTTGGCAAAGCAAAAAGCAAGATCAGAGCCTTGTCTTCTTCCTCGAGCTTGACATCTATGTTCTCCAAATCGTCAAGAACCTTGTTAAAATCATCCATCTGCTTCAAGATAGGCTTCTCCTCACTCATCTTGAAGCTGTAAAGCTTCTGCTTCATATAGAGTCTGTTGGCTAAAGATTTAACCATGTACAGACTTTCCAATTTCTCCCACACACCTATGGCAGTGGTTTCTTTGGATGCTTCCCTCAATGCCTTGTCTCCTAGGCATAAGATGATCATGCTGTGGGCCTTTTCAAAGATCATCACCTGATCTTTAGTCTTCTCTTTGTCTTTTCCAGATCCATCACTAGGCTTCTTCACCAATGCACTCCCTACACCTTGCTGGATCAGGAGAGCCTTCATTTTCACCTTCCATAGACCGAAGTCTATCTTATTAGTTAACTTTTCTATATCCAAACGAGTAGATCCCATGGTCGGTTGATTGTGTTTCCCACAGACGGCGCCACTTGTTGGTTCGCAGCAATAAAATCAACAAGCAATCAACCGAGTAACACAAAATACACACTCAGAGATAGAACAATACTGTAAAGAACACCAAATACACACTCAGAGCATAGAACTGTAAAGAACTTTAAGTGGTTCGACTTTTTCAAGTCTACATCCACTGTGAATGAGAGAGATGATCTTATTACTGAATCAATTACAATCTACAGAGTACAGTAATTCGAACTGAGATTTGTGATGAACTTCTCACAAATAAACTGAAATTTTTCTTTTCTCTCACTCAACTGCTCCTTCTCTCAATCTGAATTGCATTATGAAACTGAAAAATTTGACTCTTTTCTATTCTCTGCCGAATCCTCCAGTCACCAATGTCTTTTCTCCAGTTAGTAACTGCTACAAGTATCTTGCACCATGTGTCAAAGATCCAGCACAAGATAACTCCCCACTACAGCAGACTAACTGCCTTCTTCATAACTGACTTGAGTAATAATCAGATGCTTTACAGTTCTATGCTCCATGTTGTGAACAAACTGAATCACATCAACATATAATCGATACATCAATGTTGATCTTTGAGCTAGCTATCTCCAGCTCTCAAACAACATTTTACGAATATTATTTAAGATTTATTCCACACAATTAAGGTTTATAATTAATTTTTAGTATTTAATTTTTCATTATCAGTTAATATAATTGGTTATTAAGGTTGAATTTTCCATAAGTAGGGTGTAATTGTTTATATATTTTTAAATTTCAATTTTGAGCAATATATGTTAATTATAACTGATTATATTATTAAAAAATATTTTTATAATAAATATTATTAAAATATTAAATTTGATAGAGAAATTGGATCTTATCTCCGACTCTATCAACGAGTCTTTTACTATACAAATGAAGCAATACTTAACACACGTTAAGTTACATGCATATTAATTCTTTGATGATTTAAATTATTAAAACATAAAAAAAAAAAAGTAAAAACAAAACAAAAACTACACCGTTATGAATTATGACCAAATAATTATCACATTGTTGAGCAACTCAAAATAATAAAATAAAATTCTTACATTGGTTTGCAGTTAACCAAATTTAAATGTGGTGGAACGGCTATGGGCTTAAGCTGGGCCCATATTCTTGGAGACGCGTTCTCTGCCGCAGAATTCATAAACATGTTGGGCCGGGTTGTTTCGGGCAAAGATTTGGGCCCTTCCTTTGAGTTGGCCCAAACTCTCACAAAGTCCACGATCTATAACGGCCCACCAAAAGTTGTGGAAGATCCGACTGTGGTGAAACGGGTCGACCCGGTTGGAGATACTTGGGTGGCTCCTACAAAATTCAAATTAGAGCCATTCTCTTTTGATGTTACTCCGACACAACTGAGCCATCTTCAATCAAGATTAGGTCCAAATGGAGATCAATTTGGCCCATTTGAGGCCATCTCAACCGTGATTTGGAAATGCATTGCCAAAGTTAGGGGCCCAGAGTTGGAGCCCAATGTTGTGACGATTTGCAAGAAAAGTGAAGAGGAGGAAAACAAGAGATATGGCATGTTGAGCAATAGTCAAGTTGTGAGTGTGGTCAAGGCTGGTTTCCAAGTAGTGGATGCTGAGCCTAGTGTGCTAGCGTCGTTGCTGAAGAATGAGGCGTTTGATGAGAGAGAAAACATCGATGAAGCTATGAAGAGAGAGAATGGATTGGTTGATTACATAGTTTATGGTGCCAATTTGACATTTGTGAACCTCGAAGATGCAAAATTTTACGATTTCGAGTATAGGGGACAAAAGCCGGTTCGCGTTAGCTACAGAGTTGATGGAGTTGGTGATCAAGGGGCGGTAGTGGTGCTTCCGGGGCCGAATGACGGCGGCAAGAGCGGCGGAGGGAGGGTGGTTGTGGCGGTTTTGCCGGAGGAGGAAATTGTTGGACTTAAATCAGAATTGAAAAGGGAGGGTCTTATTGCATGAGCAAACTTAATTGATTTTCTTTACTTGTGTTGTGTGTACTGCTAGCTAATAATAATTTATGCATGGGCGTGGGCTGCAGTAACACGGATCTTATCGTGTATTCCAATTATTGGATTTTCGCTATGTGTATTTTGCTATTTGTTTGATCTTCTATAAAATAATAATATTAATTATCAAAAATGGATCGACTTCAGTTTTATATATCGTCCATGTAATGAATTAATTATATTGAATCAAAATAACCTTTCTTAAGAAGTAAATTAGCTCTTATTGATTTATTAATTAAACCCAAATTTACAAGATTACAAATCCAAAATGAGGAATACGATATATAAATTTCATTGCTCTTCGCTACAAATTGAAGCTGAAAATTAAACTAGTTAAAGCGTGTGAAACAAAATTAAGCACCTCTATTGATGTGATTAATTTCTTGGTATGACAAGTTTATTTGCCAAGAAATGTTTGCAACGGAACAATTCGTAGGGATAATTAAAAAAGTTAATTTGAATTTGAAACATTTCAACATAAGTCCATTCGAATATTTTGGATTACAATATATGGGTTTAAAGACCGTTTGAACTTTTTAGAAATATATATAATGAACGGGCTTGGGGCAGTTAGAATGGGCTGAAAAGTTTGAATAAGATTCCAACTGTTTTTAAGCTCGTTTGAAGTGATGAAAACTAAATAATAAATGAATGAAATGGCAGCAAAATGTCAAAATGTTCTTCAATCAACCTCCCTGATCTCCATGTCAAACTCCAAAAGCAGCAAAATCCATATTCCAATCAACCTCGACTTAGCATTCTAATTTTTGCAAACAGAAATTGGGTAATTTATAATTACTGCTCTTCCCCAGAATTGCCTGCTTCTGATTAATTATGTGTGAAATTCTGACTTGCTTCTTTGATTAATGGTTTTCTTTTCTAATTGATTAGGTGTATATGTTGATTTTCTGTTTGGTCAGGTGGAACTATTTCCTCATCATTTGCACTAAATAGTAAATACAATTTCTGATCCGGTGTAGCTAGCTAGCTAGGAGTCCACTGCAACCGATTTACTTCCCATGTCTTGCTACTCGATCAACTTTCATAAAACTTAAAACTACCAAAACTCCTAAGTGTACGTTAGCTTTTGACAACATCACAATATTTTCCTAACAACAATGAAATTATAATAATATATTAAACAGTAAATTACAATAAGATAACCAGTGCTCTCATTTCCCACACAAAAAAATAAAAATAGTTCTCACCTGAACTTATATATATATATATATATATATATATATATATATATATATATCAAACATTCATATGATTCTTATAAACTTATGTGAACACGTTGCATGTGATTAGGTGATTGAAGCTATCATATATTAATTAACAAAGTGATAAAAAATAGCTCAATTATTCATTCTAACTTAACAGAATGAATTATTGGTATGGTAGTTGTAGCCATCATAATAATTAACAAGGCGTCGAGAAATTAGATATGACTAGTTTGGCCTAAATTCTTAATTCCAACCTAAAATGTACTTCAAAATGCTTTAAACTTTTTCTTTTCCTAGAGTACGTAACAAAAATAAAATAATTAACAAACCTTTTCATATGACTTTAAGTTTTATTATAATTTATATATATATATATATATATAGAGAGAGAGAGAGAGAGAATGGATACTTTTTCCTAGCGTAGTACAAATTTATTAGGGTTTATTCAATTTCAATTATGGTTTATTTCATCTCAATTATGTTTATTCCATCTAATTATGATTATTTTTTTTTAATTTATTTTTTCATTTTTAGTTCCTAATTGATTATTAGGGTTTATCTTATCTAATTATGGTTTATAACGTATATTGACAGAGTATTGTCATATGCTAACATAGTGTGTACGCAGTGCTGACGAAGCAAAACCATAATGCTAATGAACTACATATATATTATTGTTATGATTTTATTTCGACTCATTTAGGGTTTATCACATCCAATCAATGTTTACTTCATCTAATTAAGTTTATTTCATACAATTAGGGTTTCTTCCATTTAATTAGGGTTTATTAAATCAAACTAGGTTCATAATTAATCTTTAGAATATATTTTTCGCTAACATTAATATTTGAAAACTTTAATTAGCATAACGATAACGCTTTGTTAGCATGATGATAATACTTTGTTAGCATGACGATTTGTTATCAAATTCTCCGCGATTTTTATAAGAATGATCAAATTACATTAACACCCCCGCATGAATTTTTTTTCTAATATTATAGAATTGTCACCGTCTTTTTAATCAAAGACGGGCCTTTGATTTTTGAGGATTGTGTGGTGAGATTTGTATCCTAGTTTCAACATTAGGATTGTTTTTCACCTAACCCCTCCCCCCCCACATACACACACACAAAATATCTTATCAGACTTTGAAAACCTAAAATGCATAAAATCAGACCATCAGGCGCAGGTCAATGCGCGGGTCAACAATGACTCGACCTGCCCTGCATGCCCCCCTCCCTAAAAAAAAGTTTGCTGGTAGTATCATTCTTAAGACTAAAAAGTATCAGTCCGAAGTACAAAAAGTATCACCCACAACCATAAAAAAATACTGGGCTTGCAACTTTTCGTATATGAGTTTTTTTAATTCAAATTATGAATTATTTCATCTCAATTAATGTTTAGAGCTTAGGGGTTTGGGGTTGGGGTTTTTTAGGGTTTCTTGAGGTTTTTTTTAGGGTTTAGTTTTTTTTTTTTGTGGGGGGTTTTTAGGGGTTTATTTTTTTGCTTTTTTAGGATATTTTTTTTTGGGAGGGGGTGTTAGAGGTTTATTTTGTGTTTTCTAGGGGTTTTTTTTGGGGGGGGGGTAGGAGTTTATTTTGTGTTTTTCAATGTTTTTTTTTTTTGGAGAGGAATGGGGGTTTAGGGGTTTATTTTGTGTTTTTTATGGTTTATTAATTCCATTTTAGGATTTAAATTCATATTCATTTCAAATAAATTAAATAAATTCACTTTAATTTTAGGATTCACTAATTTTATTTTAGAATATAAATTTTTGGGGAAATAACAAAAATAAAAAATAAAAAATTGAAAAAGAAATTGAAAAAAAAAAGACAGGCGCTCGTGGTCAACGCGCAACAGTGTGACAGTGCTGTACATTAATTGTGTTGTACAAGAAACCAGCCCATATATATATATATATATATATATATATATATATGGTGTATTGGATAGAGACTCTGTAGGATTTTGTTGGACTTTTAAAATCTGGGTGTATTAAATCCAGACTTTTAAAAGTCTTTAAAAATCGAGAGGTATTTAATACAGATTTTAAAATGTCTATAAAAATTCAACTGTATTCAAAACTCCATAGACTTTAAAATGCTAGTAATTCTATTGGATTTCACCTCAAAATCACGTAAAAAACACAAATGATGAAATTCGACCTTTGCACACGAGATTTTCATGAATTCATAAAATCCAGCGCGCGGTGTATTCCAGCGGCCGATGAGCAGTTGAATTCGGACACCCCAGCGCGCGATGTACCCCAACGGCCACTGAGGTGTTCAAATCGAACACCCAGCGCACGCTGTACCCCAGCGGTCGCTGGGAATAAGTCGGTCACTTTCCTAGCGGTCGCTGAGGTCCAACGGTCGCCCTCCCATTCAGACTTCAAGTAAAATGGAGAGGAATACCTTGTCGTGTAATCCACCTCTTCCTCAATGTCTTCATCTAGGCCAACATTAGCATTTTTGGTGTGAGGCATGGTGGTATGGCAGCGGGGGGTGGACTCCAGCGGCGGCGGTGGTCTGGTGACAGTGGCACACGGTGGAGAGATTGGAGGGGAGAAGCTGTGTATTCGCTGTTGTGAGTGTTTTGAGAGGAGAGGAGTCGCAATGAAATCAGAAATTAGGGCTCGATCGTATTTGACTTCCGAATTCCCAACGGTCGCTGGCTTTAAATTAATCGGCGGCTGGGGTCCAGCGGTCGCTCGGTTACGAATTAAAAGCTCGTTGTTTTTCAGCGAGCGCTGGGAAGAAGGATTTCAAATCCATTAAAATCGTCACAAATCCATACCCAAATCGAGAGAGACTCTATGTGGAGTCTATGAATTTTATAAATTTATGGACTTTTTAAAGTCCAAAAAAATCCAATCAAATTTGGATCCAATACACCACCCCATAGTCTTATCTATAATTGACAAATTGATCAGATGTTACTAAAATTAATTCCATAAAATTAAAGCACTACATATATTTGGAGAGATTACATGCAAATTAAACTAGTTAAGCAAAAATATGGGCCAATTTCTTCTTTTATTTCAGATCAAAATATTTTTGGCTCTCTAGCTCGATCCTATATATGAAAGAAATGTACAAACCACAAAATTTAATGGTATATGTGCGTAAGATTATTTGAAGAGTTACAACCATAAAATGAGAAAACGGTTAAAATAGATTTTTTTTATTTTTATTTATATTTTCTATAAAGAAAATCATTTCTTGAGGTCGAAATAATAAGTGCCAACTCGTTATTATCAAACCGAAATATAAAAATCGGCGATCGAGCAAACTAAATTTTATGGTTGACATGCATGCATATATATATGTTATAAACAATTGTCAAATATCTCACTTTCCCAAATTTAAAAGCTAAGTATAGAAACCATAAAAACCTTACAATTGTCTTCATATTTATGAATAAATGAACATTTCAAGAAGTCGTATTCACTCTAGAGGCTGCTTACGTCAAGACAAATGATAAGAGTTGAGGGGGCCAACTTGAGGATAGAAATTTCCTCCATATACATTCACTGAAAAAGACCCTCCAATTAATAGGGCCATTTTATTTTCACTTCCAACATGTTGCTTCTTGAAATAAATCATTTTTTTTTAGAGGAAATAAATCAAATTTATAGTGTGTGAAAAAACCGAAATAATCGAAATCAAACTGAACTTATTTCCTAGCATATATAGAATTGAAGAAGTGATTCGAGAATATAGATGATAAATAATGGCTTGGGTATAATATGCTGAATTCGATCAGCTCATTTGATTAAAAAATTTGAAGCTCAATTCACGCCCATCTCAAATTCAGACCAATGCATGCCTTGGATCAACGTTATATATATAAATGAAACAGGTTGCATATATATATATATATATATTAAAATTCCTAAAATGATGTATACATACATAATAAAAAACTATATCAAAATAAACGAAGTTGATCAAGTAGCCGTATAGGCCACATATGCCGGTTGAATTTCCTATTACGCTATTACTGTTACAATTCATTTAGGTATACTTTTATATTTTCAATGTTCTCGGTTAATTTTTAATTTTCAAATTCTTTTATTGCATTTCAATTATTGAGTGCATTTTTAAGATTGTAGTTTTGGTTTTCTAGGGTTTATTTTAATTTCTAAGTGTTATTCTTAATTTCAAGTATTTATTTTCAACTCTTAGGATTTATTTTAATTTTGTTGGATAATTTATTAAGAATACCATAGTTGAATATTTTTTCCTAGGATGTCATAAAAATGTTGGATTGTCTAGGATTGCAATTTTGATGCACGGGAGCGTGTGCGAAACGTATTCTAGTTGATAATTAACAAATAACATATATACTAGACGCCACATTATGTTGCACGGAAGACATTGATCAACGAGGGCAAGGAACATATATTGGTTGGGAGCCACTGGTCAGATTGTTCAAATTAATTAACTTGCATAGATATGTTGCGGCCACCAACACAAATTCGAGAAATCAAAATTAGGAATTCAAATAATCATTGATAACCGGAATATATATATATATATATATATCAATAAATCAAACCATTAAATCCAATGTACTTACATACCTTAGAATCCAACAAAAGAATTACCTAGACATATTAAATAGAAACAATAAAAATAGAACATGGTAAATAAAATATATTGTCAACACAATCAAGAACCCGGAATCTTCAATCTTGTTGTAGCCCAAATTTCTGATGCTCCAAAGTTTGTGTTGTGCATTTATAATTTTATACACAACTTTTCTAATGTTGTAGAAGATATATATATAGTGTTGGAGGAACCATACTGTTAAAAAGAAATCCTAATTTGAAAAGGCCTTCCAAAATTCCTGTAGGATCCGTTTGAATCGACCTGGAGGGTCCAAAGGGTTGGGTTAACTCAGAAAGATGTTTTCAAGAGCAACTGAGTCGACCCACATTGTGGTGGGTCGACTGCGTCGTCGATTATGCCCGCGTGCGTTTCATTAAAACGATCAATTCTCACCCGTGATCTCACCCAATTGACCCGATTCGACTTGCACAATGCTCCAACTTGTTTCTCTATCTTCCTAGCTAGACTCTTCAAACCCCCATTTAACTTAATTATTTTGCTATATTTTCATTAATTAAATACTCAATCTCTGCAAAACGAACAAACTAGTATTTCCCAAAAGAATACACAATTAAGCACAATGGTCTGACTTAAGCACGATATTGTTATCAAAACGTCATCCATTAAACCCCAAAATATGTGTAAAAATGACCACTATCATTATCCCATAAGGTCGTCGAGGAGTGGTGGACCCATGAATTTTTTGGAGAGAAGCCCGACTTACAATACTATAAATTATAATAATATAGCATAACTCATAAATAATAAGTAGATCACACTTTTGATAAACACTCCATACTTTTTCTTGATTATGTTTGAACAATAAAATATTAATTAGTTAATAAAATTATTTCATTGTACATTATTCTTGATAAATTTATAATTTTTTGCATACTCTAATAAAAAAATTAGTATTTAAAAGTAGGTTTGTGTCACAATAGTACTGCTTTTGTAATTAGAACATCCAACTAAATAAATTAATCCCAAATATTTACTATGAGTTGCAAATGCGAGAAAAATATAATTTAAATGACTTAAATTGATAATTGAAATAAATCATTAACAAAAAACACAAATGGATAGAACTGAAGGAAAAAAATTGAAAGTAACGAAAAAGTAAAAACTAGAATCGTGTTTGAGTTTAAATTGAATATTTGTAAATTTTGACAGATTTTTAGTGTTATAAAGTTAAAAATAAAGAATGATAATGGAGAAGATATAACACTGATAACATATATATAAATATATAAGTCTATAATTTGTATAGATTTTTCAAAATTTTAAATAAAATATACAAAATTATCAATCTACCCTTTATATATATTTTCTTAAAAAAATTGAGTGGGGCTAAAGGCCCCCTTTGGCCTCAATGTAGGTATGCCCCTGCTGTGGAGGGCAACTGTCTGCATGCATAGGAGGATTGAGTTTCTCATCCGGTGATATTTAGTATTCATGAAAGATTTAATTTGTTCCCCTTTATTTTAATAATTAGATGGTTTGCATTCACTTAGTTAATTTTTTTAAGATTAAGGTTGCTTAAATATTTACGAGAAATTCTTATACACATGCACACACAGTACACCCATTCCAAAGATGCAAACATATTAAAAAAATTAAGTAATTCATTATTTAAAAATTATTAATATGTGTGTGATGGGTATACGTAGTGCGTAGTCATGTGGGTAAGAATTTCTCAATGTTTATATTGTACCACGAGATATTACATTATTTGATATAACATGAAAATTGATCGCAACATAATGAATTAGGGGGAGGAGGCGCAGATCGAGCTGGACAAATTTATTTTAGGGGCCTACATGTATAAAATTTATGTTGGGGGGACCAATAAACTTTTAGGCAATTAGCCTCCGCCAGCAATGAGGATCGGGTTATGTGAAAGATACAAATTTGCGTGTGATCTCACCACTTCAAATTCATAATACGTGTTAAGATTTATATTGAAATTTATAATCAATTAAATATTTGAATTTTTTTGTTGATGTTTGAATATGAATTTTGACTCATCTTATAAATTTTTATCCATAAAATAATTTCACACAAAACTCATCTAGGTGAAATTGGAATGCCTTATTCCATTCATTAGAGTTGTAAATGACTGGAGTTATTGGCCGAGTTATTTGGATCATAGTGCGGAAAAAAAAATCATGTAGTGAGACTCGTGAATTAATAACAAATAAGATCCTCTATTTCAATTTTGTACATCATTCTTCTAAAATATATATATATATATATATTTAATTTTATATTCCAACCATTGAATTTATGCTATGAGTATTTAAAAAATTAAATAATTGTCCACTAAAAAAACTTAAATATACATGGCATGAATTCGATCAATGATTGAAATACAAGATAAAACATAAAATTGAAATAGAGGATTTCATTTGCATTAATATAAACAAGTCGAGTATGTCTTATGTGCGCTAGGTGCACATCATATGATCAACGCATAAAAAAATAAATTAAAATCAGTATCAACAGTAACACTAAAAATATTACTCAAAAGCATAAAAGCATCACATGTATCTTTAAAAAGTGTCGATCAGAAGAAAAAAAAAAACTGTTAAAATCAGTATCAACCTTAATATTAAAAAATATCATTTAAAATTCAATAAATATTACGTGTATATATCCTTAAAAAGCATCACATGTTTTAACAATTATTTTTTTTTACCGATTAATCAGTATTAATCCGATCAACACTTTGACCAACCTGGTTCACGGGAGAATTACTGAAAAAGTCAAACTTGAACTACTAGATGCATTTTTTAGAGTAGCTAATTGAAGCGCATGAACATCAATTTGTTAATTCGTTGATCCCACTTGGAATAGCTCGTTTAAACAAACTCATCTCGTTGATTCCCAATAATACCGACAACAAACATTAATAAAGAAAACAAATCTTCTAATAATTTAATATTATTCAATAAATTAATTCCATAAAACTCTATATGTGTATAATACTAAATAAATATGGATCAAGAATTATAATATCATAATTTAAATAGAATTCATTATTAATAACTCATAATCAAAATAGAAAATGAAATTAAATACAAATCTCAGACTAAACCTAAAATTAATTTTAAAATCTATCTTGATTTATCCATCAGTACCTCCATTGATACTACTCATCTTTATCTCGTGAGCAAGTTCATTAATATATTCATAAATCAACTTGAATATATATATATATATATATAACTATTAATTTGATTTTTTAAATTACATTTTTATACTTATATAGAATAAAATAATTTATTTTTAAACTAATGATGAAAATTTAAATACACACACACTCTTTAGCATTACATAATAATTTATTATTAAGTTCCGAGACGTAGACCTACTACTAGTTAATGTCAATTTTAAAATAGTGGTTGAGTTTACTTAAAGCGCCTTTAAATTAGATATATGATTCAAATGCCAAATATTTTTCGGAACTCGACATCTCAACTGTTCAATTAAGAGGCAAGTAGCCCACTTGCATATAAGGATCCATCATTAACCACAATTTATAGATATTTACTTAGTGCGCATTTTAGAAAGTAGGGTTACTTAATATTAGCGATTTACCCCATTTTTCACTCTCACATAACGGTTGATCTTCAAAACAGACATAATACTTGGTTTTTTTAATTACAAAATCTTTAGGGCATGACTAGTATGCATGTTTATATAATCATCATTCCAATTTTTATTACTGATCCCATTGTTGATATGATTTTATGATCAGGAATCAGCATTTTTGTAGGGATCACATTCTCATAAGCATGAGATTAGTTATTCCTCTCCTCCCCTATGGTATTATGTATTCTCAGTCATCTAATAATATATATATGTATTATCATTTTACAAATGAAAAGTCATATCCTTATAAAATAATTTATATTCATTACATTCATTTTATTTACTAATTATAAATTACAATAATAAAATAAATTTACAAATGTCAGTTTCATTCATATCTTATTCTTTTAAGATATCAGCCATATGAATGTCAATATTCACTACATTTCATTCTCATTATTTGTCCATTGTTAACTTCGAATATTGACATTCCATTCTCATTATCATTTCATTACTAACTTCATTTCACTTACATCTGATTCCATTCCAGCATATCAGTCGTACCCTTCATTTGTAGTTTTTATTTTTGGTGGGGGAGGGGCATACGATTTACGTTATACTCGGTCTTCTAATAAATTACAAAATCTTTAATTTCTAGTTAGTCATTTACGTCGTGCATCTTGAGGGGCATCCAATGCGCACCCTCGAATTCTTAGATTTCATTACGAAGTCCTAAGATTTCAAAATACTTGGGTCTTTTTCATTACAAATCTTAGATTTCTTGCTATGTAACACGTGGTCTTGTCATTAAATTGAACATTATTGTTAGAATATAAGAGGATTAAAATCACACCATCCGTCAAACTATTCATAGACAGGAAATGAATTCGGTCGAATTAAAGAAGCAATACTGCAGAAATTTAAATCAAGCGCGCGAGTAGATGAATTAACCAGTTAGACTATATACATATATAATATATTAGACTATGTACATATACACTTGTGGATAATACATATATATTTTTATATATAATTACACCCTGCTTTCTACTAAAATCAAGTAAAATCTCTCTCCTCCCCAAAGTGCTGTACCAAATGCTCTCTTTCTTTTTCTTTGTGATGAGAAAACCCGCAGTGCTAACTGACCGGCGAATGCACTATAATCGATTCTTTCTTCTGTGTAATATCTTGAGATGCACCATACTAGGAAAATCCCGTGCGTGCGACATGCTCGACTTGTAAGATGCTGACCAACTGAGAGAAGAGAAAGGTAAAGGATATACACCCGTAATTCATCTAGTTACGGGCCGGGCTGTAACTAGAAGAATTAGCATCACTCAAGACATTTCGTTCCTTTCTCTGCGCATCCTTGCGCCCCATGACATGGTATCAACAGTCTCCTTCTGCGTGCTTCTCCTCTTGAGTTCCGAAAGTTGAGATTGCCAACGGTTCTTCCACTCATTTCGGTCTTCCATTTCCTGCTTTCAGGCAAGAAGCGTTGTGAGACATTGATCAACAGCAAGAACTGGAAACTAGGAGTGCGGACGCAACAGAAATATTCCAACAATGTTGGATGGAAAATTCAAGAATGCAAGATAAATAATCTAGAATGCAGACTGTCTAACTATTGCAAAAGGGTGCGGTCCACTTTACTAAAAATGGCAAGTTCTCTACTAAAATTTAAGAAATTCACACACAGTTTCAAAGGAGCTGACGCATGGTATGGATGATATTAAAGATTATACCAGATATGAAACAAATAATGAACATGAACCAGATCTGCATAACTAGTTGACTATAACTTAATAGCCTAAAAAATCAAGCGATTCTATGGGTCCAATCGCTAGACTAAATGCAATAAAATTACAGTCAACTTAATAATGTGTGTGTGTGTGTATTAATAAAAGAGTATCAAATAATGCAGCATATTTGATAATTGAGACAGAGACACTCAGATAGAAGGTCCACTGTATAAAACTTGTCAACCATTAATTAAAAAGTAGTTTGAATTCATGGCTTCTATTTCGCACTAATAACGAATGAAGTTGATAAATAAACTTCACCACGATCAAGACATGTACTCATATATTCTCCTTTGGTTGAATAAACTTGGATGAAACTTCAGATTCACACGTAGCTCTCAACTTTTTAGTTTGACAAATGCTCAAAATTCTAATTCTAATAATTAGGAAATATGTGAACAGACGAGAATTAAATTCCCAGCTTCTTTTCCTGTACGACAAAAATCAGAATCATAAAATAACCGTTCTACAAATCCCTCTTTCCAGATTCAACAAAAAAATGGCAGATAAAATTGATTTCTAATACATAATTCAGAACTAATTATATATATAAGAACAGAAAAAATCAGATAATGCAAACAAGAGCACATTAAAACATACTAGATCAATATTATTAGTTTAAGCCAATCAATTGCATCAATCAAAATTCCTAAAATCACAATTTCCTAACCGAAAAAAAACAGAAGAATGAATCCGGATCTACAAAAAAAACCCCAATAAATTCACGACCAATTCGACATCAAATAAATCCCAACCCGAAAATCCTCATTCAAAACAAATAAAGTCAAAGTAAATAAATTCGAACCTCATCGAATCTGCTCCGGCGGCGGGCGGTGAAGGCGAGGTGGAGCCCCGTCGCCATGTGGTGGTCGTATAGCTCGCGCAGGCTAGGATCCGACAGCGTCTCGTAGGCTTCCTGCACGCGAATAAAGCGCTGAGTATACTCCTCAACCCGACCCGGAGGCGAGACGTCGGGATGGTACTTCCGCGCTAGCTGCTTGTACGCTTGCTTAATCTCCAGCAACGAGCCCGTCGCCGGTATGCCGAGCAGCTCGTAGAAGCTCACGGCAGCGGCGGCCTCCGAGACGGTGTCGTTGAGAGCAGAGCGGAGGGGGAGCGGGCATGGGCGAGCACGGAAGGAGACGGAGTGGGGCGGATTGTCGGGTCGGGTGGAGTGGGTGAAGGAAGAGAAGCGGAGGGGTTCGCTTCTGGAGAGGTGGTGAGCTAAGCCACTGCTGCTGCACATTTCTGATAAAATTAGATGGAATTTAGATTATGTGAGTGAAGTTGAAGTTCCTTTTTATAGCGTCCGATTTAGGTATTGTGGGTGATTCTGATAAATTTAAAGAGAGAGAGAAAGAGGGAAGGGGGGGGGGGGGGAGACAGACAGACAGACAGACGGAGACGTCTAAATTTAGGCATACATGCATCCTGACGATAAAATAAATTATTTCCATCAGATTTTACTTTTGCACTATAATTGGAAAAAAATAAATAAAATTACTTAAATACTTATTATTTAAAAAGAAAAAAAAGGCATGAATGGTTCGAAAATGAAATCCGAATTCACCGCATTTGTTCGATATTCAATTTTCGAACAAGCAAGTTTTTTAAAATATAGTCTCGTATTTCTGAACGGATTCCATTAATTTTTATTTAAGTACCATTCGAAAATAGAATTTCGAACACACCATATTTGTTTGAGCACACGAGTTCAAACGAAACGTGAATTTTTTTTATTAATAAGAGTTTTTAGATAAATTTATAACTAATAAAAATAAATGAGAAATAATTTATGATGTAAAGAGTAAAAATGGCGGTGCATTTAACGATTCCCCTTTTCTTTAATGGGTAATAAATGAACGATGTTAGTGGTTAAATTCTACCATAAGGGGGGATGTACTTACTATATGAAATAATTTCTTTACTAGTGTGGTTTTGAGATATTTTTTTTATGATGTTTCTAAAACCACCACCAATTTTTCAACATACACTACTATTAAATTTAACTTATAAATAAAAAATTATTAATTTACTTAAATGTCCTATCAAATAAAAAAAAAAGGTTGTTTTCTACCCACACCACAGAACATCACAATCGTCGCAGCCGCCACTCTCTCATTTTTTTGTTTACTTCTCATACCACGCAACTGCGGTAGCCCCAACCGCCTCTCTCCCTTCCTATTCATAAAATTAACCACATTGCGATAATTCCTTTGATTTCCCAGTGATCTCATTAAAATCAACTTACTACATTTTCTAATTTAATTTCTTTTGATTTCTACCCAATTCTTTTGGTTTTAATTTGAGAAAATTAGTTCTTGTATGTGCAACTAGTTCGAAAAATAATTTTCGAGTATGTTGTTGAGGTTCGGAAATTAATTTTTCGAACAGTGGGACTCATTTGTTTCAAAGGTTGGCTTCTGCATATGGATTGAAAACATTTTTTCAAAGATTGGATTAAGATTCAAATTTTTTTTAAACTATTCTTGGTGGCTTGTAAAATCAATTTCTCTCTTCTTTTTATCCAATTGCTGGTGAGGTGGATATGGCTGTGGAGTGGTGGTGGCGACAAAGGGATCTTAAAATAGAGGTTCTTGTGGCAGTAGCAATCCATGTCTATGCTTCCATCTTCAGAATTCTTTTTTAAAAAAAGTTGATTATTAAATTAAAGGGTAAAAATAAAAAAAGATGTGGTGTATAAAGAAAAAATATTGAAAAAAAATTTATATTGATGGTGTATATATCAAATGTGGTGTATATTGAAAAAATAGTGGTGCAAATAGCAACACTCATCTTTTTATCATATTTCATGTTATTTGTTTCATTGATCGTAATTATACATTAGATTTTGATTTGATTAATTTGAAAATTTATGTTTTCACATCTTGTTTGTGTTAGATATGGGCCTTCTGATGAGTACATATATTTGTTAGGGTTGATGTTGATCACACCTATCTCTATACATTTTTAATTTTTTTTCATTTTTGTAAATATTTGATATACTTGAATTAAATATTTTAGACATTTTGCATAAGATGCTAGTTGGACGATGATGTTGTGTTCAGTTCTCCGAATCCCTTTCTGCCAAGGGCAAAAGTCTGGCATTTATTGCTGCTAAGGGCGAAGGGCGAAAGCGTAGAATTTTATCGCTTTCTCGTCAAGGTGAAAACCCGATTTTTCCCAATTTTCTTTACCTTCATTTTCAGTACTAAGACATGCATCCACATTTTCCATATATTTTTTCATTTACAATTAATTCTTATGATTAAAGTCGAGCTATGCTCATCATTATTGTTGCCATGATAGATTCCCTACTTTCTATGTGGATCTTGTTAATCTGACACAATATCCATGGAAGATTTGAGCAAGAAGTAGAAGAATCTATTAAGTTAGAGAGTATCTTATTAAGCTTACAAGAATGAATAGCAAAAGACTAACTAAGGAGGCTAGAAGCAAGTACAAAAATATAAGAGTATCATTAGGGCAATCCAAAAGGATAAGACTATCTTTAATAGCTAAATAATATTACATATATTTCTAACATCCTCCCTCAAACTCAAGATGTCGCTGCGATAAGCATCGAGAGTTTTCCAACCAAAGCACGAAAGCCCGGAAATGAAAGAGACTTGGTGAATAGATCAGCAACCTGCGTTGAAGAGGTAATGAAGGGTAAGGTAAGAGTTCCTTGTTGTAAATGGTGACGAGTATAATGACAATCTATCTCGATAAGTTTGGTGCACTCATGGAAGACGGATCTGTGAGCAATTTGGATAGCACTCTTAGTGTCACAGTACATCTGAGTCAGATCAAGGATGGAGACACCATGTCAAGAAGTAACCAACGCAACCAAATAATCTCAGTGGTAGTGGAAGCCATGGCTCAATACTCAGCTTCCAGGGAAGAGTGAGAAACAACCGTTTGTTTCTTACTTTTCCAAGAGATGAGTAAGTCACCAAGAAAAACACAAAGCCCAGTGGTGGATTTGCGATCAATAGGATCACTGGCCCAATCAGCATCAAAGAAAGCATGAAGTTCAAGAGATGATGTAGAAGAATACAAAAGGTTGTGAAACATTGTACCTCAAAGATAGAAAAAGATACGAAAAACAACAGACTTGTGAACAGTGGTGGGTAAAAGAGACAAACTGACTGACGATGTGAACAACATAGGCAATGTCTGAACGAGAAATAGTGAGATACACCAAGCTCACAACAATGGTGCGGTTCAATACAGGGTCATCTAAATGTGAACTATCAGATGTAGAATACCAAACATTGGCTTCCATAGAAGTATCAATGGTTCGAGTATCAGTGAGACGAGCATGCTCAGGGATATCAGTGATGTACTTGGATTGGGAGGGAAGATATCCCATAGGAAACTTGCAAACCTCAATACCAAGAAAGTAGTGAAGAGGGGTCAAATCTTTCATCTCAGAACAGGATGTCAATTCTGATTTCAAGAATGAAATCCTATCTGTGTCACTCCTAGTAATAATCATATCATCGACATACAATGAGAAAAGAATGATGCCAAAATTCGAGGTCTTAATGAAGAAGGCATGATCACAATCACTCAAACGAAAGCCAAGAGAAATGAGATCAATAGAGAAGGTTTCATACCAAGAGCGAGATGCTTGTTTGAGACCATATAAAGACTTCTTAAGCCGAAAAACTTGTCCAACCTCGTGGGGTACTCAGAGGGAGTTATGTAGAATTCATCAATAAGATTTCCATGTAAGAAAACATTCTTAGTGTCCATATTAGAAAGATCTCATTGACGAACTGTAGCAACAACAATAAGAGTACGAACTGTGATCATCTTGGCGACGGGAGCAAAGGTTTCCTTATAATCTAGCAATACTGTTAGGAAAAATCTTTGGCAACCAACCTTGCTTTGTATCTCTCAATAGATCTCTTTGCATTTGTTTTGATTTTGTAAACCCATCGAGAACCAATGGCATGTTTACCTCGTGGAAGAGGCACCAAATCCCAAGTACTAGTCTTGTGCAGAGCTTGGAGTTCATCATTCATAGCTTGTTGCCATAAAGGATCAAGAACAACCTCTTTGTAGGATGTAGGTTCTGAAATTTTGTAGAGAGATGAGAGAAAATTTGTGAATGAAGGAGAATATGAAGAGTACATAAAATCAGGGAGTTAAGTGGACTTACTAACATGAGTGGAACGATAAAGAGGAGATCCATAGTCACATGAGATGGAGAGGGAGCAAGAGAGGTAGGGTGAACAATATCATCATCATCATCAGATGCATCATGATCAATACCTGCATGTTCAAGCTTAACATCACTAGCAGATGGGTCAGCATATATGAGATCGGACCTGAACACAGTGTTAGGAGAGAAAGAAATAGAAAATATGGGAATGTGTTCAATGAAGAAAACATGAAGGGATACCTAAAGCTTATGACTGACAGGATGAAAATATTGATAACCCTTTTGACCATCCATATAACCAAGGAAAACACACAAGACAGAACGAGGAGATAACTTACTGCGCTCAATATGAGGGTGATGAACAAAATAAGCACATCCAAAAACTCGCAAAGAAGTATAGTTAGGAGTATAACCAAAAAGTGTCTCAAAGAGAGACACACCAGAGATAAGGGCAACTTCTCCCCAAAACTCACCGGGAATAGAGGTAGACAGAAAAAAAGAGATCAAGTTGTTTCCATGATGTGACGATGTTTTCTTTTAGCCCCACCATTTTGTTAGGGTGTGTTAATGCAAGAACTCTGATGTATAGTATCATCACCAACAAGAAACTCTTTGAAACTATTGGATGTGTATTCCCCACCCAAGTCACACCTAAAACACTTAATAACAGCCGAAAATTGAGTTTTTACAAAAGCACGAAAAGTTGTATAAATGCACATAAAATCATAACGATGTTTCACAAGATAAATCTAACAGTAGCGTGTGTGATCATCAATGAAAGAGACAAAATCTTGACCCCCCTTTTGTAGGAATATGAGAGGATCCCCAAACATCAGAGTGAATCAATTCAAAAGGAGAAGTATAAATAGAGGTACTATGATGAAAAGGCAATGCAGAAAATTTAGCAAATTTGCATCCATTACAAGAATAAATGTCATGACTCTTAATAGATCCTAAGGATCCATTATTAGCCATATACTTCAAATGAGAAAAAAAAACATGTCCAAGGTGAGAATATGATAAATAAAAATATGAAGATGACAGACTCAAACGAAAAATAGATAAATCTACACTAGAAGTAGCAAATCCTAGGGTTTGAAGATGATCCAAAACATACAATCATCCTCCCTGCTTATGGCCTGTCCCAATCTGCCTCCAAGAACGTGGATCTTGAACATGACAAGAAGAAGAGGTAAATAGGACATGAGCACCAGAGTCACAAATTTTACCAACATAATCTAAATTCAAGACAAGTTTAGGGATGTGATAACATTTGGAAGGAAAATATTATGCAAGAAGACAGAACTAATTCCAGAAGATGGCATATGAGTCCCATCAGCAGTGGCAACAAATATAGAATTAGATAGACTAATAGAAACAAATGAATTTACATTAGGAGACATATGGTTTGTAGTTCCAGAATCTAAAACCCAAGCTGGAGAAGATATACATGTGGGGCTTGAAGTGGAAAAACCTGTTGTAGTGGACATATCATAAGGTTGTTGATTCATAAACTTCTGAAACTTCTCAAGGTAATCGTCGGACATTATGCTAGACGGAGTGGTTCCAGAATTAATTTGTTCAGAGGTGGGTATATCAACAGCAGTGTGAGAGGGCTTAGAATACTAATGGGACTGATTCTGATCAGACATAGATGGGACATGAACAACTGTGGTGTTGGATTTGTTTGTTAGTTCAGGATATTGAGCCTTCCAATGCCCGGATCGCCTACAGTAGTGGCACAAATTTGGGTTTGAATTTGGTCTGCTCTGACTCTTGTTCTGATTATGATGAGTACAGGAATTTGCAGCCAAGACAGATTGAGTGGGTGCTGGAAGGGTGTCTTTTATCGTTCCAGACTTATGCCAAATTCTCTCAACAAAGAGTTCACTAATCCACAGAGTCTACAAAGGGTAGATGAGTACGATGCATGATATTACCACACAAGGCTTCAAAGTCATCACGGAGAGCCATCAAAAATTGAACCAAATGTTGTTTTTCACTTCGAGCAATGTAGGGAGAGAATGCCCTAAGCACTGCAGATTCTGTGAAAACTAGTTGATCCCAAAGATTTGTCATGGCAGAGTAGAATTCTTGGATACTCATATCCTTCAAGTTAAGGGACCGAATATCCATCTCCAATTGATACTGCTTCATAAAATTTGACTGAGTGTACAACTTCTGCAAGTGATCCCAAACTTTCTTTGCTCATACTTAGCCAGTTATGAATAGAATTTTCAACAGAGTTGCTAATCCAGGTAATGACTTTCGAATTACAGACCTCCCAAGCATCAAGTTGTTCAATATACTTCGCATTCCCTATCTCAATTGGCTTAGAATAGGTGCCATACACATAACCCCACATTTTCTTACCCCTCAAAAAATTCTTCATAATATAACTCCAATAAGCATAATTCTTTCCATTCATACGAACATTAATAGACTGAAGTGAGTCATCTCTTTTCGAAGCTATGATGACAAAGTCAGCAACAAACAACACCAAACAGACAATTCCAAACTAGAATCAAATTTCGACACCAAGCTAGAGAATACCAAGCAAAAAATGAAAAAAGTCTAAACTAGGGCATGGAAAAAATTAAGAAGAATACCGAAGATCTGCTCAACTACAAACTTCTGGAAGTGCAACAACATAGTCAATAGCGATGGCATGAATAGTGGCCCAAAAAAAATTCCATATTAATCTAACACAATATCCATGGAAAGATTTGCACAAGAAGTAAAATAATCTATTAAGCTAGAGAGTATCTTGTTAAGCTTACAAGAATGGATAGCAAAAGACTAACTAAGGAGGCTAGAAGCAAGTACACAAATATAAGAGTGTCATTAGGATAATATAAAAGGACAAGACTATTCTTAATAGCTAAACAATATTACATATATTTCTAACAGATCTAAGCCCATTTGAAATGCATTTTGCGTGGTTTTTATCCCAATTGTAAATTTTATGCTACCCAAATTTTAGGGGCACTTAGCCTCTTCTTGTCACTAAATCATGATCAATCATTCTGATAAGCCCTTACTTGTGTAGCAAACCCTTCCCCCATCTCGCACCATTTCTTGAATGCATGTGATTCTGGGATCATGGCGCGACAACTTTCTTCGATGGTGATTAATGAATGCAGATAAATGCAGTTGTCTAGAGATACTGAAATTTTTTCCATAAGACCAATTTTGAGTATAATACCAATTTCTTGAATATTAACCATTCAGTCAGTTATCTTCTAGATAAGCGAGTTTTGTATTGAGATACTCATCATAGTGCCTTCTTAGAAGAAACTCATTAGATTGATTTCTCCCATGATTGCAGTGGTGTGAGTAACTCGTGTTGATTCATGCTTTGATGCCTAAATGGAGCATTTGTTCTCATGAATTAAGAATTTAACCATATTACATATTCAGCTCGAGGTTGACTGAAGGCATTTGACTAAAATTGATGTCTCTTTGAGAATTTAGTTGACCTTTAAAATGGTCTAGGCTTAAATATCTTTTCAGTCTAATTGAAATGTGTATTCAACTGAATTCTCTTAGAGTTGGGAAATTCTTATACGCCTCATGAGGTACTACCTCATGTGGCACAATATCTCTATTGGGACACTTTCAAGTGTCTCAATAGCCTATTAGAGCACTTTCAAGTGTCTCAATATCTCTATTGTGCCACATGAGGTAGTACCTCATGAGGCGTACAAGAATTTCCCCTTAGAGTTAGATGGTTCAGCCACATTAGTTCTGACTGATTTCAATTCAGTCGGTTTTGTTGCCTTGGTGAAGTCTTTTAGTGTTCATTTTTCTTTGCTGATTAGCACACCTTTATTCTTTTCACTCAAATCGTATTTGTTGTATCCTAGACCAAAATTACCTTTGGATATCATTTGATTATTAAAAAATATTCTAAGATTTGGGATCCCTTTTGAAAACTTTAGGATACCTTTTCATCCTCTAAAATTTTGTCTTTTAAATGGGCAGTTTCCTCTTTATGCATTGTAGCTTGCTTTCTTAGGCCAATAAGCTCCTATCGTTGTGACTCCAAAATTTGCATTATTTCCTAGTCAATAGTAAGATTTCTAGATTCATATCTAAACTGATCACTTTCTTTTCTTAATTCTACATGCATAGCAGAAATAGAAATAAGTTGGTTTTCTAAATCTGATGCGATTTTGGAGTAGATAGGATAGATGGAAATGAATTGTGATGTGAGAACTTATCCGATACGAACATCAGTCCTTGTGGACAAAAATGCGTACCTTAAAGCAAATACTCGAATGGCGAGGTCACCCTTGATTTCAGATTCAAAGTTGCCAAACTTAAAATCCACAATTTTCGAAAATAAAAAACACAAATTTTGTGTTGTGAGACAAAGTGATATTATTAATCAATATTCAAACTTAGTCTACATAACAATGAAAATAGAATACATATGTACAGGCATGGAATTCGATCCCCTAGACATGTTGGAATTGAAATAGGATTCTAATTTAAAACTTATCCATAACACTAATTCAAAATCAATTAGGCTAAAATCAGTCAACGAGTGAGAGATGAATAATTTAGTCAGATTTTCGTGAGATGCATGAGCTGAGATGTGAGATTCAAATTTGCTTACCTCAACATCATTGTTAGCCAATAGACAGGAAAGAGCTTGATCGTCTGAGTTGTATCCATCTAAGTCAATGCCAGAAGGATAGTCAAAATCATCTAGTACGATATTTTCGATGTTAGCGATTATGACATTTCTTTTAAAGAAGTTCATCGTAACTTTGGCTCATATCGGTAGTGACCCAATTTATGGCATTGATGACACTCCATTTTTGGTTTGAAGATAGGTTGGGTTTGACTAATTTTTCAGATCATTGTCGACTACCTCATTCTTTATCATAACTGGCATAAGTCAATTAGAGCTTCTTCAGTTTCTCCAAGAGTTTTGTGACTGACTAGATTTGTTCTTCTATGGTGTCAGTCAATTTTTCTTTAAATTCAGTCGAACCCTTTATGTGACCAGTCGAGGAACTGCTGGGGTTATCTCTTGATGTTGAGCTCCGTTGTCAGTGGTTGTTGTCAATGAATATAGAAGCATCTTGGATTGATGATGTGGATGCAACCATCTTCTTTCTGTTGAGATCATACTCATGCGCTTTTAGTGAAGCAAAGAGTTCCCATGGTGTTGTCTTGCTGGGATCAAGAGATTCTTTAGCAGCTACAACCTTCATGTTCCACACTTTAGTCATTCTATCAAGAGTTTTTGCAATCATCTCTAAGTTGCGATAGACCCTGCCGAGATTGGTCATTTAGCTGACTATACTTAGAAACCTTGTCTCTAACGCAGTGATAGATTCATCCGGAGTTTGAATGACTCATATTGATCATCAACTAGAACCTTGTTGCCTTTAATTGCCTCAAATTCTTGGCATTGATCAGCCAACATATCCCTAATTTCTTTTGCAGTCTTACAGTTTTTCGTATATGTCATATGATCGTCATTTAGCGGCTTGTGCAAAAAAATCAAGATTTCCTATGTTTTTATCTTCACTTTTAAATAAATTGTCGGCTTTAGAATTCTAGAAGGTTGATTGATATCATGGATGTGATAGTCATTATTCATCATAATTGTGATTGAACCTTCATTAACGACGTCCCACATGCCATCATGGAGCAAGCGCAAGTGTGTTTTCATTCTGTTGCTACAATTCTCATAGTTGTCAATTGAAAATTTTGGTAGTTTTTTTAATAGATTAGTGGCTAAACTTTTATAACTGCTTCTGACATATCATCAAAATAAATTGATTGATTTTCCTAACAAATTACATATCAAATTTAATAAAATGATTATTAAAAATAATAAAGAATTGAATGCATGATTTTTTTTTTTTTTAAAGCCTTGAATTTATAAATTCAATCATTCAAATTTTAAATTAATAATTTCTAGTTTTCATGTCCTAAGTTGATTCTGTTCTTAATTTACGTACCCCTAAATCAATAAAATTCCTAAATTTATTAATACCAACATTAGAATCGTGAGTTCAAAATCCTGCGATAGATACAATGATAAACGATAATATCTTCAGATGTGAATGTTTTTCTAGAAAGCAACTACAAATGATTCCCACGCTTCCCCATTATCTATTACGTTAATGAATGAATCTTGTTAAACGTCCAACATTATATTTCTTCTTCTGGGCTTAAGAGTACGTAAACCATAGGAGGCATCTGTCACATAATCAACAATTTTTATTTCTTACTTTGAGAAAAGATGTAATCAACAATTTAAAATGTGATACAGTAGCACATAATTTCCCGAACAAATAATAACTAGGCTATATAAGTGCACATACAAACTTCAATCAATTCGAGTACGCATTTGCATTACCTTATCACCATTCCAAAGATTAAACATTTTTTTCACAACGAAAGCTATGCGGGCACGGAATTCAACACGCCAACAATAACCATTGCAACACAAAACCAACATAAATTTTACAAATGCAGCTAAATGAATGGTTGGTTTTCTATATTTTTAGCTATAAATAAAGAACACACAAATACAATATGATGTTTATTCCTAGCGACACAACTTTGTTCCTTCATGAGGGAATAGGTAGAGAAAAGGGTGTGCTTAGGGAGCAAGTAGGTAGATGCTTAAACTAGAGACGGGGTCAACTTTTAAAAAGAACATTTACACATCTTAAAAATCAGCCATTTATTCACCTGTATAATATACCCTAAACCCTCAACAAGGGACGGAGCAAAAGTCACACATCAACAACCATTGTTATTGGAAATTCTCAATTTAGCCACAAAAACAACAACACATTCATTGGTTGTTGAAAACATCATCTCATCAACCATCCTTGCAACAAATTGAACAATCGAACAAGAGGGGAGAGGGGGCAGGAAAAGGGGAAAAAAAACACAATAAGCACTCAAAAAAGGGGAGAAAAATTCGCCATTTCCCAAATGGAAGTAAGATTTCAGCTCCCAATCCACTAAACATCCAGCATCACCTAGTAAAAAGAAAAGAAAAAGGAAAGAAAAAGAAAAAGAAAAAAAGAAAAAAAGAAAAATAGCACATAGAAAATATGCAGGAAGTTATGTTACTGACAAGGCAGCAATATCAACTCTCATAATCTAAAGGCAGGCGCACACATTATCCACTAGTTTACAAAATAACCTACACTTAAGACATTTGTACAACTTGTATGACCCAAAATTCTCGGATAAGTAAAGCAAAGTAGAAAAAGAAATTTTTTCAATCAACACAAAACCCATCAAACCTTAAGCGAGAGAATCTTATAACGGAAAAGGGAGAACAAACCAAAACTAGAAAAAGTGCGACATCGTTTCAACAAGAAACACACCGATTTCTCATTTTAATTTCGAACTAATGAAGTGCATGTTTCGAGTTAATATTTTAGACCCTGAGGATCATGATTCATGTTATGCACAGGATCTAACCAAATTTCTAGATGAGCCGGGACAGGTTCTATTTATCTTACAAAAATAAGGAGGCAACCATCTCAAAGGTATTAGCTACTTGTTATTTAACAAACTAACATGACAATAACATTTGAATCTTAAACAAACTAACATGCGGAGCAATATGTTCCCTGTTTTCACTTGCATGTACTTGGTTTCATAATTATTTCAGTAGTAGACATATATGAATATGATACGAGTATTGGTTATGTTCCAGACACGCATCCTTTCAATTCATGAATATTATAAAAATACATTCTTCTTCTCAGAAAATATGCTTATCAACAACATTTCAATCTTAAACAGCTAATTATTTCTGATACTTTTCTTCCAGTCATAAAATAGGGATAACAACATCAATGTTTCATGTGATAACTAGTTGAACAAATTTTACGTAAGCTATTCCATCCGCCACATTTTAGGCCAATTATTTGGCATAGAAAATTGATTTAGAGCTCTGGTTGCTACTACTAGAGTGGTAATCAAATCTAGCAGAAGCATGGAATATTCAGAAAACATTGAATTAGTGTTATCATCAGGTGATCCAACGGCCAATATTTAAGTGAATATACATGCAATGAACTCGATGTCAATTCCAAATCTTCACTCAAAAAGGAGTACCCAAGACTACCTGTAGGATATATTTTACTACAAATAACAATTGTTTCTAGTAAGTAATCGGATTCTCAAGCAATATTACATATAAATCATCATTAACATGATTTCACGAGGCAATCAATGACCCCAAAAAGAAACTTTTATTATTGAATTGGTGACCCTCAACCTAGACTTAATGTAATCCATGTTTCTTACCTGAATTTTAAGTACTAGTTCAACATAGTTTCCAGCTCAAAAAGACTGCCTATGAAACACTATTATTTGAGTTGCATAGATGTGCCTGATTCTGAAGTGCTGTGTTGTGAGTTTGTATTGGGGAGCTTTTGATGGTGTTTGAGAGCACATTAAACAAATCCAAGAAAATGAACAATGGTCAAAGCCAATCACTTCGAAAACAGAACAGAAAACAGAAAGAAAAAGAAAAAAAAAAGACAAACAAAAAAAGACTACAAGTGCATTGCTCATATGCAACTTTGACAGCAACATAATTAATATCTTAGCAAGATAAATTATTAACAAATTGATAAATTGAAAATGAGAACAAAGCATAGCTGCACTGTCTGAAAGCAACAGCCCATAGGCACACCCCTTACTATTCAAACAAAACCAATGTTAACCAAAAGTAATTACCTGTAAGAAAAAGAACAAATGACTGGACCAAGGAACTAACCAACCAACCCAGCAACATCTGATGTGGAATCAGCTTTTAGAGAACCTTGCCTAACCAAACAACTTTCAAGATGGGAAAAGAATAGGGCAGGAGGAAAAGAAAAGAAAAGAAAAGAAAAAAAGAGGGGGAGAAAAGGAGAAGAGAAACAGAAAGATAAGGAAAGAGCAATAGGAAAAGCACTCTACATCAAGCTTAAATATTAAATTTTAATGTCCAATCCAACAATTAGAGCTAGCATTCTCAATTCAACTACATTGCATACCTTCCATATATAATCAGATACATAAATCGTGCCATATTCATCCAATTGTGCACCAAGAAATAGCAGCCCGAGAACCTGCATCTTTTATGAATGTAACAGTCTCACAAAAAACAATAAATTCAAATTGAATAATAAACTTAATATTATCCATATCTGATAAAGCATCAGCCCATCCAGTAATTCCACTGGCTCATTAGTGAAAGAGAAATCACAAGACTACATATCTGATTGAGGGTGTCAACTCAATGAAGATAACTAACGTTGTCTTAAACTGTAATCACACTAATATAGTTCATCTTATTCAGAGTCCAAAAAAGGCATGCCATTATTGACTCAAAAAAGCACTAAACAAAATAAGATGGAGTTGGAATCTCATGCTTAGTAACTTCATCTAAAAAACAACATAAAGTGCAGATAGCATCTTGTGTAAAGGATAGTAACTCAAATAAGTGCTGGAGATCAAAATAAAAAAAAATAGCCAACACAATAACATAATCAAATAAGAATTCAACTACCTACAGATAGAGAGGTTATAGTCCAGCATACATCAATTAAACAGTTAGGGGAAAAACATTGTCATGGTTGGATCTGAGGGTAGTAACATTTCTTGAACTGTTCTAACCAAATCAAGCAAAGCTCCAGGCACCAGTGAAATGTATTCGGCCACAATCCTGCAACAGAAACAAACAAAGTATGTTTATCATGTGAAGGCTGAGACCACCTAACTATGTTGAACCTGAAAGCAGAAGCCCCATATTCTGAAGAATTGCCTCCTCTCAACCAATTTATAGTCAAACGTCAACATATGAAGCTCTTGCAAGTAGAATCATCAAAGATTCATATTTTCTCGACTTTCTTCGATCATCATCGTCATTAGTTTCATCTCTTTAGGCACTGTTTTAAGAATTCTTGCAGCTTCCAATCCCATCATCCTTCCATATGCCTCTACTCGATCAAACTGTCCATATGAATATCATCAGGTTCGACAGATCTGTCATTCTCATCCTCTAATGCTTTATCTTTGCTTTTAACAGGAACAATATCAGTTTGGTCAATATTGTGTTCAGCCAAGTTTTCAATAGAGTTTGACCGGGAGCGTTTCCTATGCTTTGACTTATGTCCACTTGAATGTCGCGGAGATGTCTTACTACCTCTCCTTCGCTTTTCAGCTGACCTGGATCTAGATCGCCTCTTATCCCGGTTTCTATATTTATCCTCTCTGCTCCTTTCATATTTATCACTTAATTGATGTTTATCTTCCTGAGATCTGGACCTTGAACGTCTTTTGTGTCTTGACCTGCTTTCCTCCAACACGCTTGGGGAAGATCTTCGCACATTTTTTCGACCATCTGCAGAATCTGATCTAGAGCGTCTCCTACCCTGACTCTTGGATTTTTCTTCACTTCTGTTATCTTTCTTGTCACTAGAATGATGTACAACTTCATCAGATCTTGACAATGAACGCCTTCGACGTTTCGATTTAGTTGTTTCATCTCCTGATGATGAAGACCTTCTCCTACGAAGGTGAGGAGATCTTGAATCAGGACGTGATGATTTTCTTGTTCTTTCAGGACTTTCTCGGCGATGCCTTGGCGACCCTAAATCATCTCGGTAAGGCTTCTTAGTTCGAGGGCTTGGACTCCTGCTTTTCTTTCTCCGGGAAACAAATGAATCATTATCACGCAATCTTCCCTGGTCCCGTCTCCTACTTCTATCACTGCCATCCCTACTATCCCTATAGGACCTCCGTTCTTTCTCATAACTTGAATAATGGCGATATCTCACAGGTGATCTGGATCGGTAATCTCGTCCACGGCGAGCAGGAGGTGAGAATGAGCGAGACCTCCGTCTTGACCGATAATTGATAGGAGAAGCGGACTTGGACCTCGACCTAGATTTTGACTTGGCACGAGCATTTGGTGACCTGAAACAATAATCTATACAGTTTAGAGGTGACTTTTACAGAAATGAGTGAAGCATATAATATTTGGTGAAAAGGTTTCCTTCTGAGAGTTGAATAATAAGAGCTCAAAAAATAAAAATAAAAAGAGACCAGAAGAAAAGATGGGGAGAAAAGCAAGAAAAAGGAAATAACAAACAAGATGTCTAGGAAGAGATGAGAAACCCTCAATAAGGTTGGATACAAAGCAGCAAAATAAGGAGTGTCGCTAATCAGAAACAATTTTTCTGTTTACTAAAGGAGAAGAACAACTATCAAATGGATACATCACTATGTAATACAATCATATTGCAAAACTCATATTTGAAGGCCACATCAAACTTGTCAACTCAATACTGAAGAAGGTTCAAAAAACTTGACTTTGTATTCTACGTAAAGACTAGAAAGGTAATGCTTCTACGCCAAATGTCAGCAGAAGTTAACAAGAAACAAGCTTACACAATTCATTACCAAACCAGCATATTACCAAATGCCACTCTTTGATGCCAAAATGACTGACTGAATATTTTTCAACTTCTTTATAGTATAATTCAAAATTAATTAAATTAAATAAAAGAACATAACATGTGTCTGATATTCTGAATGACAGATCATGAACAATTCAGGATTAGCAAAGTTATCTCAGGGCCTCTCCAAAAAGTGTATACCAATTTTAAAAAGAGGATTCAGCTGAAACTCCACCACACCCACTTCGTAACCACAATAAAGAAAAACTATCATTCATTAATTCAATAAACAATGGACTTATACTATTAAAAGAGCAGTGAACGTGTACTTTGCTAATACTATTAGACAAATCCAAATCGACGTCATCATAAACATTTTCACATTGTAATACTTTTAAAGAATCCTACAAAGTACGCAAAGTATACCGAGATTTTCTTTCAGGCTTTTCAGGTTCTTTAACCTCAATGACCAGACCGTCAGCTTGCAGCTTCTTACTTATTTCTGCAGCCCTAGCAGCAGCTAATTCTGTTGCTGACTTCATGGTTGCTGCTCGATTAGCAGCTTGTTGTGCTGTCAATGTTTGCTGCATCAAAAGAGCCTGCTGAAATTGCATTTGTTGCATGGCAACAGCTTGCTGCATGACCATAGGCAAAGATGATGAAGTCAGCGGTGAATTTAAAATAGGCTTCGGTGGAAGTGATTTGGCCATTTCAACATTTAATGGACGGCCCCCAACATCCATATTGTTCAATGCCAAAGCAGAAACAGCTTCTTCTGCTTTTGAGTATTCAATATATGCGAAGTGCTTAGACTCAGTAATGGTACATTCAACAAGTGTCCCACAAAAAGAAAAAAGCTGCTTCAACTGATCCACTGTCAGAAGTGGGCTAAGGTTGCTGACTTGCACAGTTTTTTTAAGTGAATCAGCATTCTTCTCACTGTCAGCTGAACCTAACAGAACAACCACAAGAAAATAAGAACATTCTAACGTGTTGAGGAAACCAAAAAAATAAATTCAAGATGTAAAATCTTAAGAAAAAATCATCATTTACTGAAAAGCAAAGGCACTTCAATTACCAGTTACCAATACACATGAAAAAGAAATGATAATTTTAATCAATTTTCCAAGTGAGGCAAATTACAGATATTTGAGTTTGAAACTAGACAACATGTAAGCACAAGGAGTCAAAAAAAGGGGGAATTTTATCTAGAACCCTTTCATTTCTAACCAGAACCCCATCATAATTTTTTAGATACGACAAAATTAGAATGTAGCACATAATTCCTAAATATCATTGACACCCCACCCAAATCATCTTCTTCCTCTTCACTCAGCTGTCGGAAAGGCAGCCACGGCCTGACTCCCAGTCCACAGACACACCCTTCCCACAAGTCAATTGCTCTATCTGGGTTAAATTGACGCCATAAATCAACCCTAGCACTAGTGCCATACTGCCATTCCTCCTTCCGATTACGCTGGCAGCAACCCAACATCGACACCGTCTTGCCCATGCTCCAATCTCCCCAAGAAAACCATCTCTATCATAGATTGTGCCCTCAATTGGCACGCATACATACACTAACTCACAAACACATAATTCATGCCAACACACATCGATCATCTATAAAATTAATTATCTGCCACCGGCCTCCTCTACATATCCTCGTTGGCCTTGACTAGCCAGTGCACAAGCACTCACACATGCTCCGTTTGCACGCACACACACAAACACAGGCACTAAAATTAGGGTTCGGAGTTTTTATGGTGGGATAAAGGATGGTCTGAGAATAAAATGGGTTGTATGTACAAATTTTAAATTTAATAAAAAAGTAAGAGGCTGTATGTAGATATGGGGCTGTGTTTGAGAAATTGGGCAGTGGATTAAATCCCTCAAATGTAAAAGAAACTGGAATACCTAATCTTACCAGAGGAGTCCTTTGTGTATTGGGCTTGAGCTGCAGCATGGGCTTGAAGGGCTTGAGCAGCAACAATTGCCTGAGCAGCCGCCATTGCAGCAGCAGAAGGTGCCATTGGCACTTGACTGAGAGTTCCCATTGTAGTTGTGGCAGCTAAAGCAGTCATCAGCAAATTATGGGGTGGGTGATTAAACTTGCAGCTAGCATTTGCACAGCGTCCATTAAGGTACTCTCGACATATTTCTCCCAAGGACGCTCCCATTCCAGGTAAAACCACTCCACCTGAGGCCCCAGAGACAACACCCGGAATCATACCAAGCAACCCTGGAAAAGCACCAGATACAGAACCAGAGTAATTTGGCATATTGGGCATGGTTTGGTTAACTAAATTGGGATATGAAGCTGCTGGAGCCATGCCAAGAAGCCCTCCAGTGGGGGTACCTGAACCACATAAACATGAAATTTTAACTCTTTCAATCATAGTAGTGATCAAATTTCACCCCTTTATTTAGCTATAAGAAAATGGAGCAAAGTGGTGTGAGAAAGGTACTTTCATGCATTCTATTAGCTATGTAATCTCAGGCTGGGAAATCCTGTTATTGTACCACAAGACCCCAGACATTAAGTTACTTAACGAAATTCTACATTAATCAACAATTAAGCATAACTGACACAGAAGTTAGATGTAAGGACTTAGGAAAATAAGTACGTAAATGGCGAAAAGAAATTTTGACATTATCAAAAGATTAGCACATTTATCTCGAGTAAAAAGAAGCATAATATAGCATGAACACCAACTGCTGAACATTTAATAATTGATGGACATAATATCAATCAAGCTCAGAAGTACAAAAGAGAGGGTCCCTAGTTAAAGAAAATAGAACAATAATTGTTTTCAAGACAAGATACAACGATACAAAGTTTCATTTATAATAAGTTTTTATCAAGAAATGTTCCCTAGTTAATTGAAAGGCTCAAAACCAGGTCAAGGCCGAAAGTAAAAATGGTACATCACTATCAACAAGCTGCTAAAACTAAACATCACATACTGGTATATGATGTTAGTTAAGAACAAATATGTTTGCACCAAACATGCAACACTGGTCATCACAAGCTAATTTACCTCAAACTCACGCATTATACTACCAATCTCTTCTGAACAATTGCCCATGCTTCAATATCATCAAAATTCCATTCAAAATATCACTACAAACCCAAAATATTGTATGATGTCTGCTGCATTTGCATCAAACATGTAATTAGAGCCTCAATACTGCAGTCACCCCAATCACGTCCAAGTATGTACCCTAAGAAGATACCACTGACGACTTCTAAAGTGTGTTACCATTGCTCAAGTGAGTAAACAATCACTAGATATAAACAAAACTAATGCGTACATGCACTTCAACAAAACACCCAAAGACACATACATCTTGTAGAAGTCACCCCACTAGGAATCAACCAACTCAGATGCAGATGTTGCTACTCGACTAGGAATCAACCAACTCAGAAGCATTTGCTACTACTCGGCTAGGAATCAACATACTCCGAAGCATATGCTACTATTCGGCTATGAATCAACCAACTCAGATGCAGATGCTACTACTCGGCAAACAGAGACTATATAGGATCATAATTACAGTGAGTCAACGCACGAGTACTAGCACACACTCTGAATATCGTGTAAAATGTGTGTGTGTGTCAAACAGTATCAGTAGACTAAGACAAAGCGCAACAGAGGACAATTATATAATTCAACAACCACAGAGTTTATTAACCTGAGCTGAAGAAAACTGGAAATGGACTTCCCATAATCGGCTTCCCATTGCATTCCACATCAACCATATAATTCCCTCTCTTAGGCACCACATAAGTAACACTATAGCTCCCATCCCCAATATCTTTCACTATCCCATCCTGCTCATTCCCCCCAACTCCAACGCCCGGCAAAACCCTAACCCTCACTTGAGCCCCGCCGCGCGCCACCTTCCTCCCCTCGGCATCCTTCGTCACCACTGTAAACGTGGCCCCCACACACGCCGTGCCGCCGGCAATCCCCGCGCCCTGAGCCGTGCACCTTGTGGGGTCCACGGGCCCGACAGTGCAGTCTTTCTCAGACGATTCCTCGTCATCGTCGGAGTCCGATGAAGAGGGCGATGCAGCGCAAGGGGATTGGGGCAGCTGGGGTAGGGACTTGTTATTGAAGGTGGCTTCGAATGCGGCTTTGGCGGCGGCGGTCTTCTCGGCTTCGCTCTTCAACTTGGCTTCCTCCGCTTGCTTCATCCATATGGGCTTCGGCGCCGCCGCTGCAGCCGGATTGTTGTTGTTAGTTGTAGTATTGTTCCGATCGGCCATTTGCTAGGGCAAATTTTCTCGAATGGCCGAACCCTAATTTCAAATTGCTGTAAATTATTGACCTAATTTTGGAAGGGGATTAGGAGAAGATGCAGTGCGGGAAAGCGTATAGTTGAATTGGGGCTCGGGGGATATGCATATGTTGAGATTTTAATAAAAAAAAAATATGGAAAGAGGGTCTATTGTGTAATTTCAGTAGAAAAGGTGGTTGAATGTAACACCAGATCCCGTATCACGTTTTCTACGCCATCTCCTGTATTTTTTTTTTAAGGGTGTTTCTCCACAAAATTTTATTTACAGATTATATTTTGGGGCCGTTCGGTTGATAGACTGTGGGCTGGATAGGACCAGGGATGAAAATATCGCTATCGCAACATATATCGTAACTTTAATTTTATGGATATATCGATGAATATATTGATATCGCAGAAAATTGAAAAAAATGACGGAAATCATATTAAAATCTTGGAAATTTAGCATGAAATTCTAAGAACTATTATGACATATTATTATGCACATATTCCACTAATTTTTTGATAGAATTGTATTTTGAAAGCAAATATATTAATAATACATTTTATAAATACCGTCTGAGACAATACATTTGGCAAAATAATACATAATACAACATAAAATGACTAAATAAACATTATAAAGTACAATTAATGCAAAAATGAGGATCTATGAGGTTTAAATATAGTAGATGGAATGTCATCTTGTTCTAAACAATATTGGTACCGACTTATCATGTTCGAGTAATTATGGATATAATTATGCACATGCGCTTGATATATTTTTTGATTTATTCCAACAACTTCACCATGAATTGGATAATGTCCAATGACCCAATTATTTTGTTGATACACATTTTGAGTAGTCCAATCAATTTGTGAACTCTCATATGTGTAAGAAGCATATGAATCTTGGAACATATCACTATGATCAGTGCCACTCATACTCATAGAATCAAGATTGGCATAAAGTTCTTCAATATGAGTCATTGGACTTTCTTCTTGAGTCAATGCATGTCTCCTTATGTATTCATTTCCTATTGCACCTATTCCAGAACCTCCAGCTCTACTTCCGTGGTCCATATCTCGTGTTGCATGAGTGAAGTTGGTCTCACAACTGAATGGACTCAATAACGTATGACTTGAACCATAATCGTCTTGATTGTTCCCACCATTTCCACCACCATCATCATTTCCACCACTTCCATCATTTCCTCCATCACTATTTCCCCCATCCTCTGTTGAGCTATCTGTTTTTGAATCATGAGAAGTATTATCCACTTCTTTCTGTAATACTTGATTCACATCAATGCCATAATAACGAGCCATAGCAGCTATTTTTGGGTCATGATTTCCCTCATTATCATCTAACTGTGCAGCGCAAACCCATTGAAAAAGTGAATTTCCTTCTTCATTATTTTCATCAGCTATTATATCTACCAGATATAGATATTCTTGCTCTGCAACCTTATAATTTGTTGCAAAACGTGTAGCTCCTGGGCGTACAAAATCTCCTTGACACATCTCCCGCATGAGTGCAAGTAGCCAACCATGGTTATAAATGTAATTGGTTAATTGTCTAGCCTTTGTAATTACCTCTGCAACAGTCTCTTTTTTTCCAATATCTTCAAATATTAAGTCGATACAGTGAGCAGCACATGGTGTCCAATACAGATCATACTTACTCATGAGTTTTTTTCCTGTTTTCACAAAAGCGGAACCATTATCCTTAGAACCAACCTCCAGCACCACATCCTTTAGCAAACCATATATATACTTATGATCCTTGATTCTATTGGATGAATCTCACTTTTCTTTCTAAGACATCCGTTGATTTTCCGGTCTTCTTTCTCTTATATTTTTTTACAAAGTGAATGTCTTTATAAAGCAAAGAATATTGCAACTCAAAAAATTACATTGAATACCTAAAAAAGATCACAAAAATATATAATATTAAATAAAAATTAAAATATATTATAGAAATATTAAAAAAATCGCGATATGTTGCGATATCTTGCGATATTTTTCGATATCTTGCGATATATTGCGATTTCTCATCGATACTCGGGAAAAAAGATATTCCCCCAATATCCGTATCGCAATGTCAATATCCGCGATATATCCGCGATACTTCGCGATATTTTCATCCATGGATAGGACTAAGTCCAATGTTCGGTTAATAAGACCTAATTTTGCAAGGTCCGAGACTTAATACAAGATTAGATTGCGCTCTATTATTTCCACGATTATTTATCAGAGCTCCCCCTCCGACAAAATCAATCTTGCGCAACTAATACAAATCTGTCCTTACATATTACGGTAGACACATTCTTCTACCTCTCCATCTTCTCTTGCTTCTGTATTTGGGGGTTCCATTTGTGAAATTTGAGGTCAGAAGAAAAAAACCGCGGCTTTTACACAGGTATTTAATTTCTACACATCTTCACCTTGTAATTGAGTTGTTTAATTTCTAGGGTTCTTGATATATACATGAATATTTGCATCAATTTTCGCACAGGTTGAGAAATCAAAATACCGACCCCTTTGTTTTAGTTCGATTTTAATGGTGATTCTTTCTACACTTGCCAGCATTTCTCTATCATTTTTCATTTTTTGATATTTTATGTCGAAAAAATGCACGATTCTTACTGAACAAGGACGGGATTTGTTATCTACGTCGATTTTTTTAATAATTAATTTACACATGATTCATGTATTATTTGTCCTGCTTCGTACTCGTGTCGAATTTGAGAAATTATTGTTTTGGTTAATATTAGTTTTTGGGAATAAATATGTTATGATGGATCTCTGTGATCGCTCGATTCCTTTGTGACGACTGAAATGTACTCCCAATCTTAATTAAGTAATCAAGGCTGGAGTCTCGAAACTGCTCTTTCTGCCAATATCCTAATTTTGGAGTAATTGGGAAGAAATACCAAATGAGCAAGAGAATTGGCATTGTAAATCATTGCTATAGGCCTTTGGTTTGGGATCATTTCATGTTATTCACAAGGAATCTTGGTAGTCCAATGTTACCAATCATGGCTTATGACTGTTATTTGCTTCAATGCTTTTAACCATAAATTGGTGATTTTTATCATCTCTTTTCTTCTTGATTTTTTATTTCATTTTTCCTACTGTAAAATTCCTAGTCTTTTTTTACCGATGTTGATGGATGAATAAACGAAATTAGTTTTGTGTGAATACGCTAATGTAAGAAAACCACAATCTAATAGCACATGTTTTTGGTAATGAGAATAATATTCATATTAGTGTCTGTTTGAAAAATTATGTTTAATTCTAGCTTTGTGAGTTTGCAGGAGGATTTCTTCAAATTTAATCTTGATAAAGTCATTTTTTTACCTTTATTTTTTATGGTTTTGGGATGTTTATTTAAAAAGAAAATAATAGTTTGTGCAGAACATATAAGCTTCCTCTATAATAACTGTTATTAGAACTACACTTTATTAGTAGTTCAATTATTTTGTCTAATTCTTATACTGATTATGATATTTTAAATATACATGTAGGATTTCAAAATCAACAACCGTGGCATATGGATCCTCATAAAAAAAATGCTTGTAGCTATGTTCTTACATAATTTAATATGGCAAAATTCATTTTTTTATGATATTGCTTGCTTATTATTTGTATGGGGAAGAGGCTTTTGAATTATGTGAAGGGCAACCTGAAATTAGGTATAGCTTAATAACGCGAATGAGAAGCCAAAAATTGTTTTTGCACAACCTTATTGAAACTAGTGATGTTGTATGCATCAATATTCTTCGTATGGATCGTCGTTGTTTTAGTAGATTATGTAAGTTACTTCAAACTCATGGTGGGCTGCAATCATCCAAATATGTTTCTATTCAAGAACAAGTAGCTATTTTTCTGAATGTTATAGCTCATCATACTAAGATTAGAGAAATAGGTTTTCAATACATGAGGTCATATGACACAATAAGTAAATACATAAAAAATGTCTTGCGTGCTATCATGACTGTGCATCGATACATGTTAGCTACACCACAAGCAGTTGAGGAGGGTTCTGAAGATAGATCGTGGAGATATTTTCAGGTAACATTAATTAGCATAATTAGAAAATAATAGAGATACTTCGTTTGAGATGTAGGAGAAACTTAATTAGTATTCATTTTTTCATGTCTCTTTAGGGTTGTCTAGGTGCTCTTGATGGTACATATATCCAAATGCAAGTCCCAGCACTAGATAAACCTAGATATCGTTCAAGGAAAGGTGATATTGCAACGAATATTTTAGGAGTATGTGACAAAAATGAGCGGTTTGTATACGTATTGTCGGGATGGGAAGGGTCCGCAACTGATGGACGTGTGTTGAAAGATGCAATTAGTAGGGAGAATGGTTTAAAAGTGCCGATAGGTAAGTTACTTAGATTCAAAAATAGTTGTCCCATAGAAATAGTAATTTTTTTTATGTGGTAACTACACTAACTGATTGCCTTATGTAGGTTCCTATTATTTGTGCGATAGTGGTTACACAAATGGTAAAGGATTTCTAGCCCCATATCGTGGATATAGGTACCATCTTTGAGAGTGGGAAGCAGGTCATAGAGTAGCTCAGAATTACCAAGAGCATTTCAACATGAAACATGCTAAGGCGAGGAATGTAATTGAGCGCGTATTTGGACAATTAAAAAGTCGTTGGGCCATATTACGTAGTAATTCATACTATCCAGTTCAAACGCAGAATATGATAATTATGGCTTGCACCTATTTGCATAATTTTATTAAAGATAATATGGAGTACGACCCTGTGTTAGATGATGAAGAATATATCATCCAACTTGAGCAAGTAATGGCAGCTAATAATGAGGAAAATGGAGAGTATATTGAAGTTGTCGAACCATCAGAAGCTTGGAGTGCTTTTAGGGAGCGACTCGCATAACAAATGTGGCTAGATCGCTAGAATAATATATTGAACTTGTACTTTGGATTTGATTTGTAAACAATATATTACGATATTGTTGTTTTGTACCTAAGTTTAATAGTTCCATAACTCGCATAACTTGTCAATTTACTTTACTGTCATAGTTTTGGTTGAAAGTTACAAGATTTGATTGTTAAAAATATGCACACAAGCCATGAGTTGACGGATAACATTTACTTTTAGTTTGATACATGTAGGAGCCATGAGTTCCTCACATAACAACAACTTCTCGAGGGCCCCAAATTCTCCACCATCGCCGCCACCACAGCCTCATGTCGTGAGTAAGGAAAGAAGAACCTGGACACGTGCTGAAGATGATGCTCTAATTGTAATTCTGAAAAAAATAGTGGTTGATGGAATGCGTCAGGAAAATGCATTTCGCACGGGTTATCTAGAACGTATTGAGAAAGAGTTGCAAGTACGATTCTCTGGTACTGATTTGACCTCGACAAATGCAATATCTAAGTTGACGGTATGAAGAAGACACTACTATTCGGTGTTGAACATGATTAATACTAGCGGGTTTGGTTGGAACGACTCAAACAACACGATTTATGTTGAAGATGATGTGTGGCTACAATATAGTAAGGTAAAATTTACTTTTTCTTGTCTTTCTTATCAATCACTACTTTCTTTACCATTCTCTTATCTATATTTTTAACTGACCCAGATTACATGTTTCTTTACCATTCTCTTATCTATATTTTTTAACTGATCCAGATTACATGAAATTACATATATAAATATACATATATGTTGTATTTTACATAAAGTTTTGGACTAGTCAATTTGTACTTGGAGTCTTGTGAGTATTTTTAATCTTTTTTACTGTAAATCATTGAGAATCAAATCAGGAAGATGGATTTTATCTAATTTGCATGTTATTGTTAAGGTTACTTATCTACTCCGAATGATTTTAATTATGCGATGTATTATATCGTATAGGTCCATCTGGGAGTTAAATCATTACGATTCAAGTCATTTCCATACTTTAAGGATTGGATCGAGATATTTGGAAAGGATCGCGCAACTGGAAAAAATGCGCAAGGTCCAGAAGATCTTGCTAAAGCTGCGAATGAAGAGCCGTATATACCTCACTTTGATGTAGATGAGTTTCCCCTCAACCACAATGTTCATATCCAGGGGAACTTCAACTCCAACCATCATGAACATGTTGACAATAAGTTCTCACGTGAAGATGTACCCGTTGCAGATGATATTGTTCATGATACTCCTTCTCCAGGTGAATGCAACTCCAATTCCGTTAACATGAAAAAAAGGGATTATGGCAAGACAATTCAATCCACTAGAAAACGCAGCTGGCTTGACTCGGCATCGAAGGAGCCAATTATTGTTGATCTCATGGATGCATTCTTCAAACAGCAAAATGAATCCATTAGTGTTTTGGTCGACAAACTCGATAAACGAGGTGAAAATCCAATCAACAACAAACCTGAAGTTGTTGACAAAACAAAACACGTTCTTGAAGCATTGAGAATACTCTTACTGAGGAAACTCGGTTGTATTTGGCTTACAAAATTGCGACAGATGCAAGTGTTATGGACTTATTTCTCAACTTCTCTCAAGACGAACAAGTCACATTCGTGAATATGATGATGGCCAACAAGGTGTGGTAATGAAACTCAAGTGTTGCTTATTAGTAGATGCATATGTATATAGTGTGGTTGTGTTATGTTAACTCATGTGCGGTTTCCAGATGTTGGAACATTATCTTTTGGTATTTTTGTTAATCTATTACCAGTCGTAACTTGGTGATTTGGGCTACTTTTGATGAATGTATATAACCTATGACTGGTTGGTTTATTATGAAATTATAAAAATTTAAGATCTATTTTTCGTTATTGTTTTTCTGAATGTTAAATAAACATAGAGTTGCTTTGTTGTTGTTGAGGAAAATCAAGGATTTTTTTTTATAACTAGTATAATGAGAAAGATAATTATAAACAACTTACAGATAACAAATAATTTAAGCATCTATTATGAAACCGTTTAAATAATTTTGTACTATTATCAATGCATGTTTTGCTTATGATGAATATATATAGACATACTTTATAAAAGCATTTAGACTAATTTTATACTATAATTTTTTAATGCAAGTTTTATAGTATTGTGTGATTAAGATATTTATAATTTAATTTAAATTTTATATTAATTTATAGTTTAGTTTTATAATAAAATATTTTTCAAGTGAAAGTAAGAAATTTGGAAGTGAAATTCATAACTTAATATATCTTGTAAAATATGTTATGTAGGGGTATATTAGTAAATGATCGAGAAATTAGCATTATATAATCTTGCAAACCAAACATGATTGTAAGATTGTATAAAATTGACAAATAAACCGAACAACTTTTTTTAGCCATGATTCAATCTTGGTCTATCACATACTGTATCTGACTCTTATCTTATCTAGGGAACCGAACGGGGCCTTATTTTTTACATCATAAAAATTGTTTTTTTTTTCGTTTTTGCTTTACACACCACACAAAAAAATAATTATACCTTTCAACTTAAAAAAATAAAATTTAGAATTTAACTTGAATTTAAAAGAAAAAGAAAATAGATCCCAAATATCCAAATAACCAAACTCTTCCATGGTTGAAAAAACCGTGAGAGGCTCGCAGACAGAAAATTGAGCATGAAGAAACATTGAACTTAAATATTCAAATACTCGAGAAACCCGTGAGCTATTGAGCCCATGGAACAAGTTTGTAAGTATTTTCATTTCTTCCATGATATTTAGAGTTTTATTTAAATTTATGATTTTATATGAATTGTGTCAAGTTGTTAGTGTAAATTGCTATAATATGTTTCAAAGATGAAATATAATGAATTAGTTTGAATTGTAGTCTCTATGTTTGTCCTCCATATTATTGCGTCGAGCTATTCTTTTTGAATTGTGGGTTGTGGGGGTTTATAAATAAGTTCTTGAATATGGATGTTGTGATTTATTAGCAGGTTTTTTAACCAGCTTAGGGTGGTTCAAAAGGATGTTTTTGAACATGATTCATAAACATATTTTTGAACTTACATAAGGTGGTTCATAAACATGTTTTTGAACGAGATTCATAAACATGTGTTTGAATGGGATTCATACATGTTTTTGAACTTACAGAAGGTTGTTCATAAATATGTTTTTGAACGTTGTTGTTTTGCATGCCTTGGTGATTTTTTTTTATTGTTGGGAGTGTACTTAACTTGTTAAATCTTTGATATGCAGATTCTCGGAGGAGATCCACAGCGTCTGCAAGGAGACAAAACATCCTTGAACGTGTTTGAATGAGATTCATAAACATGTGTTTGAACGGGATTCATACATGTTTTTGAACTTACAGAAGATAGTTCATAAATATGTTTTTTAATGTTGTTGTTTTGCATGCCTTGGTGATTTTTTTTATTGTTGGGAGTGTACGTAACTTGTTAAATCTTTGATATGCAGATTTTCGGAGAAGACCCACAGCGTCTGCAAGGAGACAAAACATCCTTGAACGTTATGAAGCAGAACGAGTTGCGCGAGAAGAGTTGGAAAATCAACAATTTATTGATAGAGCAAAGAAAAATTATATCTTTAATTGAAAGAAACTCTTTAAAGGAAAAAAATACGAACGATCTTGCTCTCTGATTCTCTTTTATTTTGATGTGAGAAAAAAATTAAGGGTGAGTACCTGTATATATGCTGGTAGGGTTAGGGTTTGGAGAAGAGTTTTATCGAACCAGAACTCTCTACTACGTTTATCTTCTCCTTGGAGGAAAAGAAAAGAAAAATAAAGATTGGACTTTCTTTCTATTGGATTTTGAATTAAAGTATTTGGGCTTCTAAATTAATAAAATTTGGGCTTATCACCATGCATGAAAATTTTTCATAATTTAAATGCATGCTCATGACATAAATAATTATACTATAAATTCATGCTTAATTATCTGATAAACATATTTGGCGAGACTTATTAGACTTAAGCAATTAATATCACACATGAAAACAAATAAAATACTAAAAAAAAATTTCATCCTCAAAATTTCTTACTTGGTCTTAACACTCAAAGGTATCTAAACTTAAGATCTATTATCGATCTCACATAATCTCTCTAATGGCATGTTTATTGCCTAAAATTCTAAGTTCTGAGATCTTTTTAATCGGCACGTAAAACAAGATCATTTCTATGTTCTCAAACTTAAAAGATTTCTCTAATTGATCATAGACTTGCTAGGCTCTAGGTTAACTATCTTATTCGGATACTAAAATATTCCTCAAAATCAAAGCGGCATCGAAAATTGCTTTTTAATTTGGCCATCCCGATACATTGACTGCGCCACCTTTATTAAGGATCCCAAGTGCTCTGTATCTTCAATCTGCTCACACTTTATTACACGTCTTTAATAAATTGCTACCAACTTGTACGATGTAGACCTCTTTATCTAAACTAATGCAAAACTTTATTCGAACTTAAAAAAAAACTGTTGTGCGTTCTCACACGTTTGCTAAAAATAAAACTAAAACCAAAGTAGCTACATAAATAAACTAGAAATGGGTAATAAAATCTAACGCGATGCAGTCATTCTTTTCTTTACTCCTCACCATTCATCGTAAAAGCTCTAGAATTTTCTCTCATTTCGACGCTTCTACCACCTTTCGTGTTTTCTCTCTCGGTGTTTCCTCATCTTCCAATGTTTCTATTTTGATGTAACGGATAATCATAGGTCTTATGTCCCTCCTTGTGACATTTGAAGCAAGTTTGTGTCCCTAACTTGCACTCTTCTGGATGGTATTTATGATATTTCTGGCATTGTGGATATCGAGATATCGCTCCATGTGTCTCTCCTCCAGTAACATTCGGCCTCTTCTCAGGTTGGGAACTTCTCTCTCTGTCTTGAGCATCGCGGTCATCCTATCATCTTTTTCCACCATTGCTTGGAGGTCTCGAGGCTAGCTTGTCCAAATTCAGACGAGTTGACACCGCTCGAGCTCGTTGCACAATTTCTGAGTAGGTAGTGAGATTGAGTGCGGATAAGTGTACTCCAATCTGAGGACGCAATCCGTCTTCAAATCGTCAGGCCTTTTTTTTATCTTTGTCTATTAAATGAGGAGCATAACGAGCTAGCTGGTTGAATTTTTGCTCATACTCCAGAATTGTCATATTGCCTTGCTCTATATTCATTAAATCTTTCTCCTTTTGCTTTCGGAATGCCTTTGGAAAATAATTATCCATGATCGTTCTTTTGAAAATGGTCCAGGTCAAGTTGGTCTGCTGTTCTTGACTCATGCTGATTTTCACTGCCTCCCACCAGTGACTTGCATCCTCGGTCAACTGGAACACTGCACAAGTAACTCTTTGGGCATCTGTACATCCCAGGTAATCGAAGATTCACTCCAATTCCCGAATTCACTCTTCTGCTGCTAGAGGTCCTCTAGTTCCTTTCAATTTGGGTGGTCCTAATTGGTGAAAATGCATCAAGATACTGTCTCCTTCCTGGTGTTGATGTTGCTATTCATTCTGATTTCATTGAGGTAGAACTCTTCTCAGTGCATCTACGGGATTTTAAGCAAACCCATTGACGCGCGGTCGTTTCGCGCTCAAAAATATATTTATAAACTCATGTACCCACAGCGAGCGTAGCCATCCAATGAGTACGGGTCGATCCCACAAAGAGCTGTTGCGATTCTATCTTCAAATAACCAATCACAAAGGGAGTTTTGGTGTTGTCACTATACTGGATTTAAATCTGCGAAGGAAACTTAAAGAAAATATCAAATAACAAAAGGTTCTGGCATTTGAATTAGAATTTGATTTAAACATAAAACAACTCGATCATGGGCACACCGATTTTCATACATGATATGTCATCTAGTTATGGTGACCGGATTCCTCTCTGCGTCTCCTTATTCATCCTTTCATTTTAGGTTTAAAAGTGATTACTCTTCGATTAAACCCCTAACCAGTTACCCACCTCTCAATTCTTCTAAGAGATGTAAGCAAACAAGCAGCAGTATGCCCTAGACCGATCCAGATCTGTTGTGTTCAACTGATTTCTCTTGTGCCCACAACACCCCATTAATTCCCTTATTACTATATGAATCGATACACAGTCACGATTCATCAATTCAATTAATAGTGGTGTGCCCTCTTTACCTAACGAGTGATCAGCCACATTGAGCACTTCAGTCACACACTCACGTGGAACAAGGCTCAAGAATTAACGAAAACTAATCATGCATTACTATGCCCATTTTGGCCTCACGAGTCCAGATTTATGCTTAATCCAATTTCATCATTCAAATGCCAGAATTAAAGATCTAGCCGAGAAGGCTAGACATAATTAAAACTGCAGAATTTAAAGACATAAAAATAAAGAGAACGTACTGGATTAATTAAGCAAAAAACTCGACTCCAACGTCGGGAAATATGAACATAACCTAAGTCCTGTTGGAAAATAGGATTTAATAAAGTGAGTGTGACTCATTTTATCCGATTTTTCATGACCGGGATATTTAATTTTGGAGGAATTAAATACCGTACGATTGCTCTATGTCGTGAGTATCAATCGTAGTATTTTTATTTGCTCAAATCCGATTTTCGGTGAGTGAGAAATAAATGGTTAAAGTTGGTCACACGATTGGGCATTTATGGTGTGTGGGATAATGTGTTTAAGACACATTAAATAATCCCACATTGATTTCTTAATCAAATTAAGAAGTGTATTTAAGTGTATTAACACTTAAGTGAAGTAATCAAGTGCACAAGGATGTGGGCCATGAGCCCACACGCGCGCGCCCGCCCGTGCCCATGCCCGAGCCTGTGCCCGTGCCCGTGCCCATGCCCGTGCCCGAGCCCGGAGCCTTACCGGACTTGTGGTGCTACTGCCGGAAGGACGAAGCCGTTTCATCTTTGAAAGACAACCGCCGAACCGTGAGCACTAGCCGGGGCATATTTGTCTTGCGGAGAGAGGTCCCCTCGACTCGGCTTGCCGGAACCGGATTCTGCACATCGGTTCTTTACTTTATTTGAATTCAGTTAATTATTGTAATTGTTCTATTCTACTCTTCTTCATTCTTGTACTTCAGCTGTAATCCAATTCCAGTGGAGTGTAACATCAGAACAACAATCGCAAGACAAATATTAAGACTAAAATAATCAACTACCTTTCCTGGAATGGCGTCTTCATCCAACACCGTTGCTCCAAGGACCATTCCCCATGGCCAAGCCGAGAAGCCTGAAAAGTTCTCCGGGTTGGACTTCAAGAGGTGGCAGCAGAAGATGCTCTTCTACCTAACCACGCTCGGAGTTGCTGGATACCTCAAGGAGGAGGCTCCTGTGGTCGAAGAAAATGAGCCGGACGTCAACAAACGAACGGTGTACGATCAATGGATCAATGATGATTTTCTTTGTAAAAATTATGTTCTTAATGGCTTAGTAGATAGTTTATATTCTGTATACGGAAATGTAACTAGTGCTAAGGAACTGTGGGATGCTCTAGAAAAGAAGTACAAAACTGAGGATGCCGGAACTAAGAAGTTCGTGGTGGCAAAGTTCCTCGATTATAAAATGGTGGACACCCGGTCAGTAATGGATCAAGTGCAAGAGCTTCAGCTCATTGTGCACGACGTTCATGCTGAAGGGATGGTCCTTCCCGACTCCTTCACCGTTGCTGCGGTGATTGAGAAGTTGCCACCGTGTTGGAAGGATTTCAAGAGCTATCTCAAACACAAACGAAAGGAGATGACTCTTGAAGATCTTGTGGTTAAGCTTCGAATTGAAGCCGATAACCGAAAGGCGGATCCGAGACCACGAGTCCCGATTGAGGCCAAGGCTAATTTGATGGAACGTGGTGGACCATCAAACAGCAACAAAAGGAAGCGCCCGGGTCAAGTTGACAAAGGGAAGAAGCCAATGACAAAGTTCAACAGCAACTGCTTCAATTGTGACAAGCCGGGGCACATGTCCAAACATTGCACGGCTCCAAAGAAGAAACGTACCAACTATGGTGCGCACTTGGCTGAACATAACAACAAAGGCAAGGGCAAGGCATGTCAAGATGATTGGGATGACGATGATTTGGCTGCCGTTGTGTTCGAGGCCAATCACGTGGACAACCCGAGAGAGTGGTTCGTCGACACCGGGGCTACTTGTCACGTTTGCTCGGACAAGAGCTCGTTTGCTACCTACAAAGCTGTTGAAGGTAGAAAGTTGCACATGGGGAACCAAGCTTCGTCTGAAGTGGTTGGTGTGGGCAACGTGGTTTTGAAGCTGACTTCAGGCCAAGAGCTGACTTTGAAGGATGTGCTGCATGTTCCGGACATCCGCAAGAATCTGGTTTCAGGCTCGCTGTTAGTCAATCATGGTTTTAGACTAGTGTTTGAGTCTGAAAAGTTTATTTTAAGCAAGTACGGAAGGTTCCTTGGTCGGGGTTATCTCGCCAATGGACTTTTCAAAATGAATGTAATGGCGATGCGCCGTGTGGCAAAAGAAAATGCTAATAAAATTGCTTCTTCTGTTTACTTGCTTGTTGAGTGCTCGGATTTATGGCATTGTAGATTAGGACACGTTAATCTAAATGCTATAAAACGTTTAGTAAATTTAGATTTGCTAAAAGTGAACCAATTAATACACAAAACAAATGCGAAGTTTGTGTTGAAGCTAAATTGGCTAAGTTACCATTTCAATCGGTTGAACGGAGCACTAAACCTCTAGAGTTAATTCACACATACGTGTGTGATTTAAAGTTTGTGCAAACTAGAGGCGGTAAAAAGTACTTTATTACTTTTATTGACGATTGCATAAAATATTGTTATCTTTATCTTTTAAGAAGTAAAGATGAGGCGATTGAAGCTTTTAAGAACTTCAAAAATGAAGCCGAAAATCAACTAAGCAGTCGAATTAAAGCAATTCGAAGTGATAGAGGTGGAGAGTATGTTGTCCCGTTTGAAGAGTTATGCGCAGAGGCAGGTATAATTCATCAAACTACGGCACCGTATTCACCACAGTCTAATGGTGTTGCTGAACGTAAAAACCGAACTCTTAAGGAGATGATGAATGCTTTGTTGATAAGTTCGGGATTACCACAAAACTTGTGGGGGGAAGCTGTGTTGACAGCTAACTATATCCTGAACAAAATTCCACTTAAAGGTAAGGACAAGGGACACGTGTTGGGATCCGAGCCGACAAGGGACACCTGTCAGGATCTGCAGAAGGTGACTCCTGGAGGGCTTAATGGCAGAGCTATAACTCCAGGGGGGTTACAACACCTGGTTTGAATGCCCTCAAACCCTAGCTGTCCCCTGGAGATGTGCCTATAAATAGGACATCCTGCATGGATCCAAAAGCTATATTCTGCACAATCATATTGCTTGCATACAAAGTTCTCTTCGAGTCTACAGCCTCTCAGTTCTCTACATTATCTAGTTCGCCGGAGCCTTACCGGACTTGTGGTGCTACTGCCGGAAGGACGAAGCCGTTTCATCTTTGAAAGACAACCGCCGAACCGTGAGCACTAGCCGGGGCGTATTTGTCTTGCGGAGAGAGATCCCCTCGACTCGGCTTGCCGGAACCGGATTTTGCACATCGGTTCTTTACTTTATTTAAATTCAGTTAATTATTGTAATTGTTCTATTCTACTCTTCTTCATTCTTGTACTTCAGCTGTAATCCAATTCCAGTGGAGTGTAACATCAGAACAATAAGTTCCGAATGTTTAAGACCTTTCGGATTGTTTGGCTGCCTAAGCAGCGTGCGGAAATTAAAGATGCAGAAATGTAAATGTGAAAATGTTTCTGATTGTCTAGAGATTTTTTTCCCAGAGACTAAACTTGTTTAAATAACTACATTTCCGAGTAGAGTTTCCCCCACAGGCGGGGGTTTTCTACTGAAAATTTGGAACGGTGTGCCCTCGCTGACTTTGACTGGATAAGCTTCATCTTCAACAAATCGATCCCTATTTTTTAGGGATTGCTCTTATCTCCTTAGATTGAGCTTATCTCCTCATCTGAGCTTATCCTTTTGTTGCAGCATTTTCCTGGAGTCCAGCTTAACTCCAACTCTCCTGCGGATATGTAGCTATCCTTCCACCAGCTGTCCTTCAACTGAATCCCGAATTTCACTGGAATGCCCATTCTGCCCTGTGGTCAAGTCTGTGCGAGTACTGTGGGCACAATATCATCTGTCAGCTCCATCCGTATCTGATATGCCCACTTCACTGACCGAATGTGGGATGGATACTGAAGAAGTCCCTTATGCCTCTAATGAACATATGTGTGAGATATACTTGAATAATTAGGCATAAAATGCCCCTTCCGCCAAACTCGACTCTTGGAATGCCCTTTGACCGCAACCTGGTTCTTTTCGACTCAAAACACACTAAAAAGGACATTTATAGAGGATAAAATGCCCATAAAAACACGAAATAAATGGACTTATCACCCATCTATACAGTTGTTGTTGTTATCCTCCCCGTTCGCATTGTTATCATAATTGTTCGTTGACTTTGTTTCATCTACAGCCCAGTTGTCTACTCTGAATGCAACCATCAATAGCAAATTTGACATCATGGCATGGCTGGCTATAGATAAGACCATGGGAAATACAGTTGACTATGCGAACTTTGTCAATCAAAGAGGCTATGGGAACAATAATTACTGAGGTGGTAATCAATTCTACCAAGGTAACCATTTTAATCTTTCATATGGTAACCCCAATAATGCACTGCAACCTCCTCCAGGTTTCTCAATTACAAATAGAGTGATTGATGAGGAGCAGAAGCCGAAGATGGATGACCTATTGATGGCTTTCATGGGTAAGATCGATAAATATATGGAACAGTTTCAAGCTAGAGTTGAGAAGCTAAAGAATGATGTTGGAGCGATGGGAACACAGATGAAGATGTTTTAGAAACAATTGGGACAACTTGCCACTGTTATATGAAATCAACACCAGCCAGGCCAGTTTCCTAGCAACACCACTGTAAATCCCAAGGAGTAGTGTAAGATGATTCAATTACAGAGTGGAACTTTCTGTGAAGGGCCTAATTATCTGAACCTTGCTTTGTCTACTGATGATGATTCTAAGAAGATTGTAGAAGATCCGATGAGTGAACAAGATCCTATCCAGGCCCCAGTTCATCCCCCATCACCTCCTATTCCATTAAAGTTTGTTCCTACACCATCCACTATACCCATGCCATATCCTCAGAGGTTTCAGAAGAAGAAGGTGGATGAGCAATTTTCAAAGTTCTTGGAGATATTCCGGAAGGTTTAAATGAACATTTCTTTGGTGGAGGCATTACAACAAATGCCTAATTATGCCAAGTTTCTCAAGGATGTCATCTCTAAGAAAAGATGATTGAGAGACTATGTCACAGTGAATCTCTTAGAGAACTGCAGTGCGTTGATTTAAAAGAAGCTTCCAGCTAAGCTCAAGGATCCAAGGAGTTTTACCATTCGGGAAAGACAGTGTGCGACTTGGGGGTTAGTATCAATCTAATGTCGTTATCATTCTTTCAAAAGTTGAACATCGAGAAGATTAAGCCCACTACCATATATCTTCAAATGGTTGGTAGATCGGTGACACATCCACGTGGGATTGTGGAATATGTTTTAGTCAAGGTCAACGAGTTTATTTTTCCCGTTGATTTTGTGGTACTAGACATAGAAGTGGATAGTGAAGTCCCTCTCATCTTGGGTGCCCATTTCTCAATACGGACAAGGCTTTGATAGATGTGGGAAAGGAGGAATTGACACTTCGTGTTAATGACGAGAGTGTCACATTTTCCCTTTTCAAGGTAATACAATTCCATGATAAAGATGAAGCTCAGCAGATTGAAGAGTGTAAAGTACTCCAAGTGGTGGACTCTTGCATCAGTTTGGCCGATTTCGTTACTCTAAAGGATTCTTTGGAGCAGAGATTGTTCAATTCGTATTTTTCCACAAGTGACTTAAATTTCTATGATTTTAATTTGACTGATACAATTGCTGAATTGAATTCACTGCAGAAAATTCCAAGGCGAGGATCCAAATTCCTCCATCTGAGGGCTGAAAATGAGAAGGCAAAAGATGGAGAACCAAATGAGCCCAAAAAGCTGGAGTTGAAGCCATTACCTTCACATCTCAAGTATGCATATTTGGGTGAAAATGAGTCTAATCCAGTAATCGTCTCTGCTTACCTCTCTGATCCCCAATTGGATAGCCTATTGCATATGTTGAGAAAGCATAAGAGTGTTATAGGTTGGTCTATTTCTGATTTAAAAGGTATTAGTCCCTCTATATGCATGCATATAATTTTTTTGGAAGATGATTAAAGCCTCGTGTGCAAAATCAACATAGATTAAACCCCATTATACAAGAGATAGTTAGGAAAAAAGTGTAGAAACTTTTGGATATGGGCATTATTTTTGCTATTTCTGATAGTGAGTGGGTCAGTCCTACTCAAGTTGTGTTCTCCAAGAAGAATGGAAGGATATTTTCCTTCAGTGTCATGCTTCTCTTAGTGGAGGACATTTTTCGGCCAATCGCACCGCGTTCAAGATTTTGCAAAGTGGATTATACTGGCTTTCATTATTTAAAGACTATCATGAGTTCACTCGAGAGTGTGACAAATGCCAAAGAATGGGGGGCATGACAGTTATAGAGAGCGAGAGCAGTGAGATGATTGCTACTAGAGTCATTACTTGGAAAGATCACGTTTCCCTTCCTTTTATTGGCGTGTGTGTATTGATTATCGCATGTTGAATGTTTCCATTAGGAAATATCACTTTTCCCTTCCCTTTATTGATCAGATGTTAGACAAATTAGCCGGATATGAGTATTACTGCTTTTTAGATGGTTATTCTGGATATAATCAGATTATGATTGCACCTAAGGACCAAGAAAAGACTGCTTTGACATGTCCATATGGTATTTTTGCCTATGGATACATGTCTTTTGGTTTATGCAATGCTCCTGCTACTTTTCATAGATGTATGATGGCTATCTTCCATTGATTGATTAAAAATATTATGGAAGGTTTTATGGATGATTTCTCTGTTTATGGAAATTCTTTTGATAACTATTTAGCCAATCTAACCCAAGTGCTGCAGAGATGTGAAGATACCAACCTAGTTTTCAACTGGGAAAAAATATCATTTTATGGTCCGTGATGGTATAGTGTTGGGACATAAAGTGTCATCTGCAGGTTCGGAGATAGATCATGCTAAGATTGTTGCCATTGAGAAACTACCGCCATCTACAAATGAGAAGTCCGTAAGAAGTTTTCTTGGTCATGCCAATTTCTATCGGCGATTTATAAGATATTTTTCTAAAATTACTAAGCATCTTAGCCATTTATTAGAAAAAACAGTTGCATTTGACTTTTCTGATGAGTGTTTGTAGGCTTTTGAGACTCTGAAGAACGCACTGGTAAGTGCTCCTATATTGAGCACACCTAATTGATCGTAGCCATTTGAGATCATGTGTGATGCTAGTGATGTTGATGTTGGAGCTACTCTTGGTCAAAAGCGGGATAAGTTGTTCCGTGTAATTTACTATGCAAGTAGAACTCAAGATTCTGCACAAGTAAATTACACAACAACAGAGAATGAATAATTGCTAGCAGTGGTGTACTCGTTTGATAAATTTTGGGCCTATCTTATTGGCGTGAAAACAATAGTTTACACTGATCATGCCGCATTGAGGTACCTTTTTGATAAGAAGGATGCAAAACCCCGTTTGATTCGTTAGATTTCGTTGCTGCAGGAATTTGATATTGAAATCCAAAAGGCTGTGAAAATATGGTAGCGGATCATCTATCTAGATTGGAGCACCCAATGGGGGGGTGAAGATGCTCATGTTCCCATAAACAAGGAATTCCCAGATGAGCAACTTTTTCTTCTAAAATCAAATTCTCCGGCAACGGCGCCAAAAACTTAATCGATAAAATATTGACTACCCGCAAGTGCACGGTGTGACTATGCACAATGATGAGCAAGGTCGTATACCACAAAGACTAATGATTAATTTATGTGTGAGTATTGCAACCTCAATTTCCTAACACTATTTAGGCAACACATCAAAAGATTTGGATTTAATTAACTAATTAAACAAGAAAATAAATAAAGCAAATAAAAGATAAACGAATGAAAATCGAGTCTAAATTCAGAGAGAAAGGAATATTCTATGGTTTTGATTTTATTGATTTATCCAGACAATGTCAATTCAATTATATAATTTATTTACGATTTCACTTTTTATTAAGACAATTACTCAATTAATTAAAACCTTCTCTCGAAGTGCTTAAATAGTAGATTACATGCTAGAATTAATGTGTCCATTCAATTATTAACATACAACTCCTAAAAGTTCCAATGATTTATTGTCCTCACAATTAACCTCAAATCTCTCAATTATTATTGATTAATGTGCTATGTGTTCTTATGCTCAATTGTTAAAACTCATCTCTCAATTTATGAATTAACACAACAAATCATGTTATCATGGTGATCAATCAATCAAGCAAACAATGCTAAGAACACAAAGAATAAAAGAAGAATCAAAATTATATAATTAAATATTTATCGTACTTCAAAATTAACTACTATCAAACCTTAGAATACTAGAGAATTAGTTACTCATAATTAAATAAATAGCTAATAACAATCCAAGAGAAAACATAATTAAATAACAAGAACATGATAAACCCGGGACATGAATCTTGATCTTGATTTTCAACTTGTTCTTCTCTTGCTCTTCAATCTTTGTCTTTAGGGGAGGAATATGGTGTGTGTTGTTGTGGTTTTTGATGTTATAGTATGGTTTGTGATGACTAATTTTCGTGCTTGAGAAGATACATATAGTGTAGGAAGTATCCCAGTCGAAAAAAGAAAGAAAACAGGCCAAAATAGGTCAAAATTGGACTCCAGGGTGTCGTTCGCAACCTCGTCCGCGACCAGGTTGGTCGCGGGTCCACCATAGGATACTTTTCTGCCCGCTCGTGATAGAGAAGGGGTGTCATAGAAGAAAACCCGTGACCACGGTCGCAGATAATCCTATTGGTCGCGGGTCCACGTGGCAGTCCAACAACCTTTCACTATTTTGCTTTGTTCTCACTCGTTTCTCGTCCGATTGATCAGATTCCATTTATAAAGCATTCCTAACTTGATTTTCTATCTTCCTAGGCTATGACCAAGGTCATTTGAAGATCACACAAAAAATGACATTAAATCCCTTCACAACGAACAAACACATGACATTGCACAAAATATAGAAAACTATGCAAAACTTATCACTTCATGCATGCAATGCCCATCAAATACCACTCAAATAAACCTCAAAATACGTGTAAAACACGAGGTTATCAAACATATTGCTAACGAAGGATAATATATTGACAATGAACAATTAATGTATTGAGATATTTTTTTAGATGAAAATGCTAATGTATTGCTAATGTTAGCATTGTCATATGCTAATGTAGTATATAAACCTGTTTAGAAAATCATATGTGTTGGTCCCGAGCAAGTCAGAATCAGTTTAGAAGGAGAAGTGAATAAACTGATCCAAAAACTTTGAACTCAAATGCGGAATATAATCAGGGCCCTTTGACTCGCTTTAAACTTATCAATGCACAAGTTAGTTGATCGATTTTCAGTTGACTTAATGTGTGCAGTTTGTGTAAGCTTTGTGTACAGCTTCAAGAGTAAGCAATTAAGATAAAACAGTACAACACACAATTCGATTTATAGAGGTTCGAAGTCTCAAACTTCTACGTCCTCTCTTCCTTCCGCAAAAGGGCAAATCCACTATATAACTTGAGTTAACTTTACAAATTATACAATGAATGAAAACTTGCTGAACCTGGTAACAATGAATTACTTTACAGTGTTACCTCAGCGAGGTCGACGGCTCACTTGCAGTCCCCAGCAGCTAGCTATTGCGTCGACAGTTTCTTTAGCGGCGACTCACACTTAACTGAAGAGTTAGGTGCTATTGTCATCTTTTCAAGATTTTAGATTTCTTTTGATCTTCAAGATGCTTAGTCTTGAATAGGGGTATCAACTGATTTGCTCATTGAATTGAGCTGTGGTAGTTGACCATTGTATAGCATGAACTGAGAAGACTTCTTCGGTTGGACTTTCAACAATGAACTGAATGCTTGAAACTCAATGCTTTAAGCTGAGTCAGTGAGGGATGGAGAAAGAAAACTCAATTGTGAGTGCTTACAAAAGTTTAGATATGCGAAAGTTATATTCAGAGAAGTGAAGGTATTTGGATTTTAGATCTCTTTCGATCTTCAAGATGCTTAGTCTTGAATAGGGGTATCAACTGATTTGTTCCTTGAATCGAGCTGTGGTAGTTGACCGTTGTATAGCATGAACTGAGAAAACTTCTTCGATTGGACTTTCAACAGTGAACTGAATGCTTGAAGCTTGTGGGGTTGTTCTTTTCAGTTGTGACTTTCGTAGCCGGAATCAATGCTTTGAGCTGAGTTAGTGAGGGATGGAGAAAGAAAAGTCAATTTTGAGTGCTTACGAAAGTTTAGATAGACGAAAGTTATATTTAGAGAAGTGAAAGTATTTGAAAGTTCGACTCACTCGTCTTTTATAGAGGAGTGATCTTATGACCGTTGAGTCTTTTTTTAATAATCAAAGATCGGTTGGTTCATCAATGGTCTGTTGGTTCTCATAGTCATTGGAGTAGTTGATGTAGTTGTTGCTCTGTCAATCGATCTCTGTTGAGCATTAACTCCTTTGATTCTTCAGTTGGGTCGTCTGGATCGACAGCTTGATCGACTTGCTTTGCAGTTGGCATATTTATCTGTGTTTCAGTCTGGTTGGCTTCAGTTTTCAGTTCGGATCTTTTATGCCTTTAGTTTTTCGAGAATTGTTTTGACACGTTTTGACATCTCATCAAAACTACATTCAGGAGTTCTTTTGATAGTATTTCCTAACACTATAATATTACATATATATAATCATTGTATAACGTCCATCTGAATTAGGCATGTTTCGTTAACATATGATAAATGCTTCACTAGCATTAGTTATATTGTTATAAGAGTTTTATCACATTAATTTTTGGGTTCAACAAATTAATTTTATTGAATTGCATCATTTGCTTATGTTAGCACTATGTTATGCTCACAAAAGCATTGTGTAATACTAAATGAATATATTACATAATACTAAAGAAATAATAATGTAGTGGATTGAAGTCAATTAATGCAACTAAGAACCTTTAATCAAATAACCATAACTTTGTCCACAATTAATATATTTTTAAAATTATATTTTGGTTGAAAAGTAAGCTTGATTAGCTTTCTAACAATATATACTTGTCAATTAATTATTTCCCAATAAAATTAGTTTTGCGTTTAAAGTTAGGTATTGTGTATAAATTGATAATACTACGTACTTCGTCAGTATACGACTATGTGTTCGTTAGCATATGATTGTGTCTCAGTTAATACGCGTTCTGGAAGTTTTTTTTTGTATTTGAACTTGACACAAAATTTATCAAAATGTAATCGTGTGTTTTGAAGTTCTTTTTATTTACAGTTATGCCACCGTCCCTTTGACCAAATTTGAGCCATTGAATTTTAAAGGATTTGTGGTGTGAGATTAGTTTATAGCTTAGACACTAAATGTGGTTTACACCGGAACCACTATATATATATATATACATACATATACATATACATATAGATGTTTGGTTTTATTGAGAATCTAGTATTTACCCTTTTCTTTTTGTGTTAATATGAGAAAATAACCATTATTACTTAGTAAATAATGTAAATAGTCACTTTTTAAAATTATAATATTTCTAGTCTTTTAGGATGGGAATATACATCAATACCCTTAGTAATAATATACACAATTTTTAACATTAATTATTTCCTAACATAAAAAACCCCTAATATATAAACAAAAAAATTATGGATGGTAATTTCAGAATCTATCTTTCGCACACCAAAAAAAAATATCTTTCGCCGCCGTTCTACGTCAAAGTCCCATAAGTCACAACTGCCAAGTTTTTGTTATCATCTTCTGTTGTTGTAGTTGTCATCTTGCTGTTGTTGTCGTCTTCTGTCACTGATGTTGCTGGGGACAAAAATTATAAGATTCAACCGCCGTCTCTGCCAAGGTTCAAACACCCTCATCTCTGAACAATTATGGACGATGATTTCGAATAATCTCATCCTCATAATGAATACATGAGTACACAAGTACAACAGTACGACTGTTCCAAGTCGTGTTCTCGTGCATTAGTTCAATAATGATTTAATACATGAGTACACGATTAGTTCAATGTAACAGTTCAAAAATAACTCATATACGAAAACACAATTAGGATCGTTTGTGTACACGTGCAACAATTGATCATTAAACTGATATACGACTTCATGAGTATGCATATTCGTGTACTTGTGCACTGGTTGAAAAATGCATAGATATATGAGTGCATGAATTTGCTAATTCGTGCCCTTGTGCTACAATTAAAAATGAGATATTGCACGAGTTCACAAATAAATTGTTGCACGAATAAACTCTAATACTCATGTACCGAAAAAAATTGATTCGTGCATCAAAGAACAATCAAATTTTTTTCCACCAATTCTAAAGAAAGATTCAAAAAACTTAAATATCTAGATCGATAAAAAGAGTGCATATCCGTAAATATCATATACCTTATTGCCGCAAAAAACAACACGCACAATGTCAACAAAACTTAAAAAAAATTCCCAAATTCGCAAAGAATATCTAATTTTCGATATTGCAACATATAATTTATTATTGAAACGAAGATTAGAGAGAGGAAAAATCGTGATAATCTTCAAAAATCATAGCTTGAGGATCTTCACCAATGGTAGTTTTGTTTCAATTAATAAAATAGAGATTGAAAAATGAGAGAGATGAGAGAACGACGTTTGCAGAGGGAAGAGAGAGAAAATCAGATATTTTTCCTAATAGTATTGATATATGAATATATAGATATGCATAAATAATAATTCTTAATAATAAGTATGGAATTAAGGGTATTATAGTACATTTTTTATGATAATGGTTAGAAACATTACTTTTTTAAAGAGTGACTATTTACATTATTTACTAAGTAATAATGGCTATTTAAAATATTCCATCTTTCTTTTTTTATGGCAACTCCAATGTTAAACACCAATTTGATGCATGATTTAATTTGCACCAAATAGATGCTAGTTCAGCATCAAAGTTTTTGGCAACTCCAACTTTCTGCATCAAATATTATACTAAATAATAATATTCTCGAAAATATTTCATTTTATCTTATAATTGAAATATGAATATGCTTAATGATTTAATATTTTTTTAAAAATAATAATTGTTCAGAATTAATAACTATTAACTATATACTTTCAAAAATATTTATTAATTAAAAATAAATACTCTTAAATATATAATATTAAAAATTTAAATACTATTAAAAATATATATAATATTAAAAAATTAAATACTATTAAATATATAATATTGAAAAATTAAATACTATTAATCATATATTTCAAAAAAATATAATATTCAAAATTAATAACTATTAATTATATACTCTTCACGTAGTTATATGCTTAATTAAATACATTTATTGAAATCATTTATTTATTTATTTAGATTATTTATAATTTAAAATAAGTGAATAGATAAGTTATAAATTAAATTAAATTTACTGGATAATCCATTTAATAATAATTTTAAATAATATAAATGGATGTTTCTAAATACACCACTAAATAATTTATTAAAAAATAAATAATTACTAATTTACTTAAATATCTTTTTAATTAAAAACTATTTACTTAAGCATTATAAAAAAAAAAAACTCTAAAGAAACTGAACGGAAAAAAAAGGTGGTAGCCATCTTCTTTTCCACTCCATTCTCTCTTAAATAAATCATGAACCAACATAAAATTCAAAACAATTGGATATTAAATCTCCACACGTTAGAAACACGAAAATGATATAAACTCCAGATAGCCGAGCAGGAATAGTTGGCGTCGTTGGTGGATGCCACTGTTGAGCTTTGATGGGACGAGAAAAGGCCACAGTTCATCCCTATGCTTCGATGAAACACTAACCTGGCACAATAAAGACTAAGAACAATGAGTGAAAGCTAAACAACCTTTTACTCTCCATGATGGCTAAGAAAAAATGAATTAAGACTAATTAGTCTCGTTGCCATGGAAAGAAGTCGTTCTGCAAGTTGATTTAAATCCACTGTAGTAGGCTGTAAATGAGTCGAGTCGAGCTCGAACATACATATATTCAAACTTTAAAAATTATATTTGGGCTTATTTGATTATCTATCGATCGAGTAGAGCTCAAACGAGCTGAACACGAGTAGTACGTAGTTTGATATTTTTATACATGTTTACTTAATTTTTATTTATCAAGCTCAAGTTCGAGCCGAGCTTTATATTTTATCGAACACTAAATTATGTTCATGCTTGTTTGATATGCTTAGCAAATCAAGCTCAAACAAGCTTTTAATGAACGAACACTAGTCGTGGACTTTTAACGAACAAATACAAATCGAGTATCAAGCTATTTAGTTTGATTTTTAGTCCTACCTGGTGGTGGTGAAATTTGATAATCGACCACGTGGGATTTCATGAATTCGGTAGTGGTTTAACCAATATTAGAACAAAATATGGGTATATCCTTTGAGTTTTATGAATTCATGCTTGAATGGGTTTGTGCATTTGTTCGGTTTCAAGTTTATTTATTCAACTAGTGCACTGCTCATAGTGGCTTGAATGTGTTTACGTATCTATTTGGTTTAACCAATGTCTAAGCGGTTCGGATTTTTGGTTAGTTCCGTAGGGGCATTTGATGGAGAAGAACACCATATGAGTAGTTTGATGTAGAGCCCTGGAGGAGTTGTTGTCTTCTCTCCATATGAGTAGTTTGATATAGTGCAAATAGTAACCCTAATAAAATACTTCATTAAATGTTGTCATCATCTGCATCAATTTGGTACAGCACGAAATTATGCCATAAATTTGATGCATAATTTTGTGTTGCACCAATTTGGAGCAGAATTTGGGACATAGTTAAAATGAAATCATGTCCCAAATTAATGTTTTGATCCAATATTGGAGTTTCTCTAAATGAGGCACGAAGACGTTGAACTCTCTCTATATATCTCTATTTTGTGAGAGAAAGTAGAGGTTAAATTCTCAAAATCTTAGAACTTTAAAACACGCGTTTCTTTTTTCTTTTTCTTTTTCTTTTTTAAACGCGACTCTTAGAAAAGTACTAGAGACGATAACGACGTGATGACTAATTCTATTATCCGATGTAAACTACATGGAAATGAGGCTAATAAGCCCATTGTCAATGCAGAAATACTATATTAATTATTACTTTGTTTTTGAGTTTGAATTATCTTATTCCACCAACTTTAATTTCAACAGAAAAATAATTATAAAAAAATTGATGGTTAGATTTGTCTAGATAACTCTAAAATCAGAGTTTGGTAAGCACGCAGTTTCTGAGAAAGTGCGTTTTCATACCTCTTTTGTCTCAGTATATCTTAGCTGGATTCAAAATTGGAGAATAAGTAATCACAAGTTCACACTATACACAATTTCTTCAAGAAATCGCGTAGCATGGTTTATAAATATAAATAGTGGCACCTATATATATCTTGCTGAATATATGCTTTACATACTAGAAAAAATAAACACTTTTGTTTCTTTCCATATTTCACAATCAGTACTGGTTAACCAATTTTCATTTAATTTCGAAGCTTTGCTAAAAGCCGCGCGTAGAAGGCTAGTCCGAAGATGGAAGAGTTACCGGAGGAAGTTCTTCGTTGCGTAGTTTCTTTCCTCCCATTGAAGGAGGCCGTGAGAACGAGCCTCCTTTCGACTGCGTGGAGGTCTCTCTGGAGACCATGCATTGTTAATATGGACATGAATTCAGATCATATCATGCAAGTAATTGGTAAATTTCTCAAATCTTGTGACGTACATGAATTGCTGAGGCTTTCTTGTCAAATTATAGACGATGATAGCAACTGTAGAAGGCTCAAAATGAGACAAAATTGGCATGTGTTAGCTGCTAAAGGAGTAGAGAAGGAGCTCTATCTTGATTTCTATAATGATGAGAGAGAAACAGATGTTAATTACTCGCTGAAACTAAATGCAATAATGAACTTAAGTACTGGTGTGGCTAGCTTTGCCTCTCTCAAGAATTTGCACCTCAAATCAGTGACTCGTACTTTCATGGAACTCTCATCTACTCTGTTCTCAAACTGCGTGTTGCTCGAGCATTTGAAGCTCGAGCAATGCCAAGGCCTTGAATCCCTGGACATTACAGCCAGTGGCCGCCTTGAAGATTTGACAGTGATGGATTGTCCTGATATGGCTGAGATTTCGATTTCTTCGTTGAGTCTCAAGTCCTTCAGTTACAGAGGACTTCTGCCTCGGATCAAGATGAAGAACTCGTCTAGTCTTGTAGATGTTACACTTGATATGGTCGAGGGATTAGGCCATGACGAGTTCGATTGTGAGGAACTATTATCATTGCTTGCGAGTTTAAGGAATGTGGAGACTCTCAATGTCACCGGATGGCTTCTTGAGGTACACCTTTCTTTTCTCGTTTAATTTACATCATATCGTACGTGTTTTTCTTTCCTTCTGGGTAAATTTTGTTGATCATGTGCAATAGTCAGCCCTCATACATATATATATATATATATATAAATTGTTTGGTGCAGTGGCTATGTTCAGCAGGAGTGATTTTCCAACGACTAGATGTCCGATTCAACAAGCTACTGCAGCTCCGAGTTTTGGAACCTTGCATGAAGAGAACGAAGCTTGACTCGTTGGCTTGCTTCTTAGAAATCTGCCCTTCACTTGAAAAACTCTACATTGATGTAAGAAGACGATTAATTAAATTAACTAACTCTCCATATATATATATGCACATTAGCATGCATGCATGGTAGTACATGAGGTCGAGCTAATTTAATTGTTGGTTAATTGAATTGCATTTCTACTTGTACAGATTGATCGTGAAAGAAAAGATGTGGTCTGCCCTTACTTCTACGAGTTCTGGCATGAGCCGTACTTGGGGTTGGACTGCTCGATTTTGAAGGCGAAGAGTCCTTGTAGGCTGGAATGCCTGAGGGTCGTGGAAGTAACTGGTTTGGAAATGGAGGAATATGGTTTGGGGTTGCTTCATCTCTTACTCAAGAGAGCATTGATGCTCAGTTCCATGCTAGTCAAATTTCGGGACGATATCCCACGACGACTCATAAAATTGCCCTTCACCCAGATTAACAATGCAACCAGGAATAATAAACAAAAATTCATCATTGTTGTATCTCCAAACAAGGACTATTATCTCCAATTCAATGAAATTTAGCAAGAGTTTCACTAATACAACTTGTAAATTGCATCATAAATTATGGGATAAAATCCTCTGCTTCACTTCTCTATCCTACTGTCAAATTTAATACTTTAAAAATATTTATTACAAAAATAAAATTTATTATAACCAATCATAATCTATACATATATAAAGGCAAAATCATGTGATAGACAACGGTTCTATTATAAACCGTTATCTATCACACGATTTAATAATTATATTTTAGACAACACTTTTTATATAACAGACAACGGTCCTGAGTTAATAGACAACAGTTTTGAGTAAATAGACAACAGTAATGACATTTATTGTTGTAAATTTTTCTTCTTTTTTTTTTTGCATTTTCCATGATGGTTTAGATTATAACCGTTGTATTTTAACAAATTTTTGCAATCTTATTTAGTATTTTTAAATTGGAAATTTGAGATTTATAATATTTTTTATTTTATTTTTTTATGCATGTGGATGATTTGTATATTACTCTATATTTGTCGCATAAAAAAATATATTTCATTTATGTTGCACTATAATAATAATAATAATATATTATTATTATTATTATTTTCTATTTCAATTTCATCATTTAAAATAATTATATAATTATATTTTTATACATATCATGTATTCAAAGAAATCAAATGTTCTTTAATCTTGGACAATTATATATTGCTTTTTATAAAATCGTGTCGTTTGAAATATTTCAATTAGATCTTTCTAACATGAATTTTTATTTAGTTCGTAAAATTTAATTTTCTTTTTATTTGTTGCAACTACACAAAATTGTTCCTCTTATCTAATTAATTAACAATAATATTTTAGACAACAAATTATGTATAATAGACAACAGTTTTGAGTTAATAGACAATATTAATGACATTTATTGTTGTAACTTTTCTTCTTCTTCTTCTTCTTTGGCATTTTCCACGACAGTTAAGATTACGACCATTGTATTTAACAAATTTTTACAATCTTATTTATTATTATTTTTACTTTGAAATTTTAGATTTGTAACATTTTTTACTTTATTTTTTTTATGCATGGGTGGAGGATTTGTAGTATTCTACATATGTCGCCTAAAAAAATAATTTTTATTTGTGTTGCACTATAATAATAATAACAATAATAATAATAATAATAATAATAATATAATTTGCAATAGTTTATTTTTTTATTTCAATTTCATCATTTAAAATAATTAAATAATTATATTTTTTTATACCTGTCATATATTCTAAGAAATCAAGTATTCTTTGATCGTGGACAATTATACATTTCTACTTATAAAATTGTGTCGTTTGAAATATTCCAATTCGATCTTTCTAATATGGATTTTCATTTAGTTCCTAAAATTAATTAATTTTCTTTTTGTTTGTTGTAACTACACAAAATTGATCTTCTTATCTAATTAATTAACATACGTGCATATCATTTTATTAATTTTTAAAAATTGAACGCAATATATAGAATTCAAAAATATTCATAATATTACATATCTAAGAAATAATAATTATTTGTGCATCGCACAGAAGAAATACTAGTTAACATTTGTTGCTAAAACTTGAAATTTTAAAAAATTATATACCCTAGTTTTGGAATAATCAACCTTATTAATCAATAATACAGTATTAACTAAAAGTATAAAATAATTATTAAAAAAATAGATATAAACCCTAATTGAGTGGAATAAACTCTAAATAATAATTATAAAATTAAATTAAATCAAAATAAATTGGAATTGAAGAAAAAATGGATAAAAATCTAATAAAAATTGAAAATGGGACACCAAATAAGATAGAGAAAGTGAGATAGTTGATTTCATTTGTTCAAAACCACTCTATTAGTTCCATTGAAAAAAGGTTTGAACAATATAAGGAATATGAAATTAATTAATTTTAACTTTTTATTTGATCTGAGCATTAATTTAAGAACTTTAGAAGACAACGGACTAAAAAAGGTTATACTTTAACCTTGAGAATTATCTAACATATATATTTGAAGAACATTTAAATATTAATAGACTTCATTTATTTTTCAGAGGTAAAAGTGTTAAAAAAAATGGACTTTTAAAAAACCACCTATTATGATATTAAATTATATAAAAAAAGTTATATCATTTTCCCAATACATATATTGCTTAATTAAATAATTAATATTATCAACTATAACTATAACAATTGCTTCAGAGTTTAAAATTAATAAAATCTTACTTAATATCAACTTTGTTACATGATATATAGATTGAATGGGTTAGGTATATATATTATGTATTGAGAGTAAAACATCTTTAAATGAAAATAAAAATTAGAATATATTAAATAAAATTAATATTGACAACCTTAAATGGAAATAAATAATTCAAAGAGGTGTCCCAAAGGATGGCCTAGTGGTGGAGTGGTGTTATCTTAAGACCAAAGATCTCAAGTTCGATTCACACTACCAACACCATTAGGTGTGAGACTGTCACACCTAGTCTGCCAAGTGTGGTTTACCTCTTCTATGTGGTTTGCAGACTATTACACAAGGGCGAGATTTACCTCTCATATGTGGTTTGCAGGCTATTACACAAGGGCGGAGTTTACACAGTGAGCATTTCAGTAATGACTGCGAGTTACACTCGCCAATAATAATAATAATAATAATAATAATAATAATAATAATAATAATAATAATAATAATTCAAAGAGGCGTTGTTTGCTAACGATCTTAAATGTGAATAAAGTTAGAAGATAAAATCATCTTAAATGTAAATAAATTAGAATATAAAAGATTTTAAATAAAATAAGCATTAATAATTTTAAATGGAGATAAATATATTGATAAAATGAGGGGAAAAAGTATTAAAAAATGAAATATGATGATAAAAACAAGGAAAAAAGCTAATAAAAAAAAGTTATTATTTCCTCAAAAAAAATATTATTTTTTTTAATTTTAACGACGGACTAACGACGGATTTTTTCCGACGTTAAACTTAATTTTGATTTTTTTTTTTATTTTTTTTACATTTTTTGATTTTTTTTTATTTTTTATTTACTAATTAATACTTAACTACGAATTTAAAATTAATTTTTTAAATTTTTTTATTTTTTATTTGTTTTATTTTTTTCAGATTTATTTGATTTATGTGATTTTTTTAAATTTTTTATTATTTTATATTATTTTTTCATATTTTATATCATTTTTTAATATTGTATATTATTTTTAATTTTTCAAGTACTAATTTTTTTTCTAATTTAAATTAATATTTGGAATATTTCTAATTTTTTTATTTTACATTTTTAAATTTTCATTTTATTTTTTATTTTTTAATATTTTATACTATTTTTTAATATTTTATATTATTTTTAATTTTTCAAGTAATAATTATTTTCGAATTTAAATTAATATTTTGAATATTTCCAATTTTTATAAAATTAATTTTTAATTTTTTTATTTTACATTTTCAAATTTCTATTATATTTTTTTATTTTTTAATATTTTAAACTATTTTTAAATATTTTATATTAATTTTAATTTTTCAAGTAATAATTATTTACGAATTTAATTAATATTTTGAATATTTCCAATTTTTCTAAACTTAATTTTTAATTTTTTTATTATTTCATATGATTATTTAATATTTGTAGCTTTTTATTTTTAAGTTCTTAATATTTGAGAAAATTAATTAAATAATGATGTAATATAATTATATTTTATAATAAACATATAATATTAAAAATTATAATAGATATTTAAATAAATGAATAATATATAATTATTTAATTTTAAAATAATATAAACAAATAATATATAAATAAGTTTCATGTGGTGTATATATATATATATATATATATAGGCTATTTCCATATTATAACATGAAATACTCACTAGTTTATTCTGTTAGTACATCAGTCTCCTTCCCAGAGGTCCCGGGTTCAAGTTCACTTGGGCGCAAACTTGGAAGAGTCTCAATTGAGTCGGTGGTTGTCCAGTTTTTTTTTAACGACGGAAATTTTCCGTCATTAATCCGTCGCTAAATTAATATTTTTTTTTATTTTTTTTCTAACGACAGAATTCGGCGATAAGTTAACAACGGAAAAATTCCGTCGCTAAGTCCGTTGCTAACATTTTTCCATCGTTAAAATAACTCAATGATGAGATTATTAACGACGGACTGAATCCGTCGTTAATCCGATTTACCGATGGATTTTTAATTTTCCGTCGTTAAAATATGAATTTTTTGTAGTGATCTTGGAGTAAATAATAAGCATGATGTAAAAAATGGTGCAAAATAATAATAGTAGAGCACATATTGTTTTGTATATAGTTGTATAGTCAAAATTTGCACTGAAAATTTTAATCACATTGCCCAATATACAAAAATATCCACAAAATCCAACGGACACTACCATGCAATGCACAAACCTTTTTTTATTCTACCGTGATTTGAATTGACCTATATTTTTATATTTTGATTAATTAGAAGTGAAGGTCTATATTATTTAAATAGAAAATTAGGTGAAAACTAAAATTTACACAATAAAATTCTATGATTGAATATAAAGTTTATTTGGCCATAAAATTTTCCACTTGATCGATCACAACACAATATAAATTACGTAATTTACATAACATGGTAATAAGATAATTCAAATAGAATTAAAACTTTCACGTGTAAAGAAATTTTTAACGAATTATCAATATTAGTGCAACCAAATAATATGTGATTCAAGAACATTTATAATTAAATTTGGAATAGATCCGAGTATTTATAAATGTAACTTTGTTTGGAAATACAACTTCTATAGCTTATTATGATAAATTTCGTAAATCAAATTGTTAAATCACATGTACCCCCTCTCATTAATCAAAATAATTTAATATGATAAAAAACTTTAAACAAAAAAAAAATTGAAAGAAATAAAATAAAAATAAAATGTTAAAAAGCATGTAGAAAATTATCATAAACATAAACAATAATTATCATAATTATTTAAAGAAACAAATAACATAATATCATCTTTAAGTAAATAATAAGCATTATATAAAAAATGGTGCAAAAAAAATCATAATTGAGCACATATGGTTTGTACATAGTTGGACAATTAAAATTTGCATTGAAAAATTTACTTTAATTGCCTAATATATAAAATATATCCACAAAATTTGGACATAAATGTGTAATGCACAGACTTTTTTTTATGCTACTGTGATTTGAATTGACCTATATATTTTTATACTTTAATTAATCAAAAGTGAATATTTATATTATTTAAACAAAAAACAGAAATGCTAAAATTTACGCCATTAGGTGAAAATAAAAATTTACACGAGAAATTACTCTGATTGAACATTAAATTTATTTGGCCGCAAATTTTTCCACTTGATCAATCACAATATAAATTACATAATTTACATAACAGAGTCATAATTAAGATAATTCAAATAAAATTCAAAGTTTCATGATGTGTAAAGAAATTCTCAACAACTTACAAATATTAAAGCAACCAAATAATATGTGATTCAAGAACATTTATAATTAAATTTGAAATAGATATGAGTATTTATAAATGTAATTTTTACTGGAAATCGAACTTCTATAGCTTATTATATATGATAAATTTTGAAATTCAAATTGTTAAACCATATGCAACTATTCTTAATCAAAATAATTTAATAAAAATAAACTTCAAACAATAAAAATTTGAAAAATAATTAAATAAAAATAAAATGTTAAAAAACATGTAAAAAGTAATTGAAATTTAACTAAAATATAATATTAATGTATCAATTATAACACTATGTAACTAACATGGCCTATCAATATACATACATTTATATATTTTCCCAACTCAATCTAAGAATATTGAAAATCTCTCATTCCATCTTCATTTATATAATATATTAATTTCCTTTTTTTTTTTTACATAAGTTCCAACTTTTCGATGATAGAATAATTCAAAGAGTGGACCGTTTGTTAAAAATCTAAAATGTGAATAAAAATCAGAAGATGTTTTTGTTAAAGTTATTAAATGTGAATAAAAGTTAGGAGAACATCTTAAATGCAAATAAAAATTAGAGTACAAAATATTTTAAATAAATTAACATTAGCAACCTTAAATGGAAAGAAATACGAAGAAGTTAAAATGAGAAGTCAGGCTTAAATGAATGAGGAAAATAGTTTATTAAAAAAAACACACACACCACAAACGGTCTTAATATTTTTTATTTACAAATTTACCCTTGTGATTGTATCTTAATTAGAAGTGTAAACGAACCGAATCAAGCTGAATACCTTGATGCTTGAACTCGGCTTGTTAAGGAATATTTAAGTTCGTTTTTGGCTCAAGCTCGAATCGAGTTTTTTTTTCTCTTGTTCAAGCTCGGCTCGATAAATATTTGTTATGTTCTAATTTGGTTCGAGCTCGACTCATAAAATACTCGAAAATTTACCAAATGAGCATTAGCTCGAATGCTCGAAAAAAACTCGTTTAATTTACATATTCGAGCTTGAACTTAAAAAAATAGTTTATTTTATTTACCCGTTTGAAATATTTATAATATTCATGAACATGTTCGATTAAGCTCAAGCTCGAACATGTTCGCGAGCTAGCCAAGCCGAATACCACTCTATTCTAACTCGGCTCGACAATTTTATCGAGCTCGATTCAAAGCTTGAGCTCGGCTCATTTAGAAAACGAATGAATTTCGACTAGCTCGCGAGCGACTCTGTTCATTTATAACCCCAATCTTAATATATGTTAGATGGATAGATAGATGTGATTTTTAATTTGTCTTTTTTTTAGTGTGTCTCATGAATCATTATTTGGTGCTCCTAATAAGATATCTCTTAAATATATATATGTGATGCTCTAAAGAGAAAAAAAGAAACAAAAGAAGGTTGAAATACATATAAATCGATCAGGAAATATAGATAAATATTTGAAGTTTGGCAGCAAAAAAGACCAAATAGAGAGAAAACAATAAAAGAGTTAGAAGATAAATGTTTTTCGTGATATATATTTCTTTTTAGCTCTATAAGGGTCATTTTTAAATTCTCGTTTGGGATCCCACAAGATACATGCTCGATCGTTCATTTTATCAACTAAACTATCTATCCATTTGATTATATAGGTTCAAGGTAAACAAGCTCTGGCTAAGTGACCCAAAGTTGAATTATAAAATCTCCTTAAATAATTAAAAAAGAGGTACTCTTGTGTGCACAAGGTGTATGAGTTTGGACCCATCAGATTGATCCAAGCCCAATAAAATTCAATTGCCCAAAAAAATTATCCCATTTCAGGTACGTGGACCCCACGCGCGCCCACGCGCGGCGCGTGGGGGTACACAAGCCAAAAATTATTATTTTTATTATTTTTATTTTTTTGATTTTTTATTATTTTTTCGATTTTTTTATTTTTCTGTTTTTTTTTTGTTTTTCCCCCAAAATTGTATACCCTAAAATACAATTAGTGAACCCTAAAAATTGAAATGAATTAATTTATTTTTTTAAATATAAATATAAATATATATCCTAAAATTGATTTAATGAATCCTAAAATTAAAGTGAATGATTTTTTTTTTTAATTCGGCAACTTACGCAATGCACTCGCTCGACACTAACACGTGGGCTCATGCATTTCGCTCGACAGTTAATTTAATTTTTCAAAATAAATATAAATGGTAATTGAAAAAACATAATTTTGAAATAAATATATACCCTAAATGGAATTAGCGAACCATAAAATAAAAGTAAACGAATTTAATATTTTTTGAAATAATTATAACCCCTAATTGAGATTAATAAACCTAAAAAAACACAACAAAAATCCCTAAAAAACCCTAAAAAATTATAAACCCTAAAAACCATGAACCCTAACAAACCTAACCTTCCCCAAACTTTAAACATTAATTGGAATTAAAAAAATCACAATTTGAACTACATAAACTCATATAAAATAAGTAGCAAACCAATTATTTTTTAATGATATTAATGATACTTTTTAAATTTTAAATGATACTTTTTAGTATAAAGATTGATATCGATTTTTATTATTTTTTTTGCGGGTCAGCGCCGATCAATGCGAGTTGGGCTGCGTTGATCCTGACCCGTCATTTGATGGATGTATGGACTTTATTGGGCTGGGTGACACAGAGGAGTTTTGGTGATTGAAAAATTATAAGGGAAAGAAAAAAATTTAACAAGTGAAGCATTCAAGTATCAGCGAGGGATTCGGAAACCATAAATGCGGAATGTAACGGCCTTGGCCGCAGTTTGCTTTCGACCTGCTGTCAGCCCCCAAGTTCTCTACATTCTTTCTCTCCCTTCTCTCTCTACCATTTTCTGCTTTCTTTCTCCCAGAGAGAGATAGAGTGAGGTCGATCCCGTCGTCCCATCATCATATTACCGTATACACGTTCTTGAGGGATCATCTTTATCTGAGATTCATTACCAAGAAAGATTAGAGAGAGCGTCTGAACCGTCATCAAGATTTCTGGGGTTTTAGGCCAGGAGACGGGCTTCTTTATCCGAAAAGCCGTTCAGAAACTTGTTCATTATTTTAGAGTTGTTGGAGTTACGTGGTTGCATCGGAGTTTGTGGCTGTCCTCTCCATTTCTAGGAAATGGTGGGAGTATCAGATAATGTTCGCGGATTTCTTCTGGCAATCTCTTCGAGTATTTTTATTGGTTCGAGTTTCATCATAAAGAAAAAAGGACTCAAGAAGGCTGGGAATTCTGGAACAAGAGCAAGTTTGTTTTGAGTCCTTTAAAGTAGCTTAATTTCCTTCAATTGATTTTGCAGTATTTCTGCCTGAAAGTATAGTAACTAATCTCATATCATATCTTCAGCAGAACATAAGTATCAAATAATATGAAGAGGCTTAGTTTGTTTGATTAGGGACAAGAGGCAGAGTAAGTAAAGTGACATTTGCCTAATTTTTTGGTATAGTTGGGTATGATAGACCGAACATTTGATTTTGGATTATTTGGTAGTGCAATGGATGGCTGATAAGATATTTCACTTGCATAGGTTGGGCATAGACATTGAGAGAGGATGTCTAATAGTGGGCAATATGTGTGTGGCTAATGTAGTGATCGTGATAGTGTTTGTGTTCGAAAAATGTTGTGGAAATTTCTTGCTATACTTGCACTCTTTCTGATGATAGAATTACTTTGTTAAGTAAGTGTACTTGTTTCTCAGGTGAAGGAGGGTACTCATATCTGATCGAACCTTTGTGGTGGGCTGGGATGATTGCAAGTAAGATATGTTATCACCCACAGAGTTTTTGTGTTTTTCATGTGTTTCATATCACCTATGTATGGTTCTTTTAACACTTTATAGTAGACGAGACACGGTTAATTCGAGTCTGAATAGTTTGGTAACAAAGTTTAAATCTTTTTAGATATGAATGATTGCATGGTAATGTGTTTATTGCTGAAGATGGAATGACATATGATTGCAGAATATGATTTCCAGCAACTATTCTTTGGAATGCACCATATGTCCAAATTCCTGGAATATGCACAAATATATTTGGATCATCGGATGCACTGTCACAAATTGCAGCTCCTTTGGCACTAACATCGCCTGAATAACATGTTAGAACTTCTCTTAACTCCTCGATGCATGTGAAATGAAGAACGATTCACATTTAAGATTATTATGAGATGTCCTGGGCATAGTTTATAGCAGGTCTAGAGACTCTTGACAGAGAAGTATGCTATTCGGTAATAAGAGTATTGAGATCATTATCACATAAAACAAAATTTAGGAGAGAGAATGAATAATAAGATTGAGTGGAGAAATCAGATGCAACAAGTTTCCCCCTTTTCAAAACATAAGAATCTTATTTCTTGATAACTTATCTCTTTTTCGCATGGTTGTGGCATATCATGACATACATGAATTGTTCTGTTTTTGGCACTTACTTGAGCTTTTCAGCAGTTCCTTGAATTACTAATACTATGACTAACTCATGTTACTTTGGGCTACAATTGTACGTGATTATGCAGTGGTGGCAGGGGAGGGTTTAAATTTTGCTGCCTATGCATACGCTCCAGCTATTCTTGTAACTCCTCTGGGAGCTTTAAGTATCATTTTCAGGTATGGTTTTATAGTGCCATTGAACAGGTTCTTACTTCTTACAGAAGCTCGTCTGTTCAGATTTTGAATACAAAATTTCTCATGCAGCGCAGTGTTAGCTCATTTTATATTGAAAGAGAGACTGCATATGTTCGGCATTGTTGGTTGCATTCTCTGTTTGGTTGGATCCGTTAGCATTGTTTTACATGCTCCCTTTGAGAGGGACATTGAATCTGTGAAGCAAGTATGGCAACTCGCGACTGAGCCAGGTAACTTTGCCTTATTCTACTTAGAAGGCCATATATTCTCTGACTTCATACATTTATCAGTTTGTTTATTGAATAATTATCTTGATTTTTCTGTAAGTCAAACAACATCTTGTTATCATTTATCACACATGAATTTAGTTGAGAAAAATCAGAAGGAAACCAATCAAGTAAGTAATAGCAATTTCCATAATTATTAGTTCCATTATGGGTAGGATTAGTTAAAATATCATGTAGCCTGATACATTCATACTTAAAATATCACAATATTGAAACATTAAAACTGAATTTTGATAAATAATTGGGAACTAAGGCTGATCTATTTAGTGACTTGATAATTGGTTAAAATTTTCTTTGATGAGTATGATGTATATGATTCATGTATATTCTTCTAAGTATTTGAGGTGCATTACTTGTCACCTGAGTGCTGTTTTTATTTAATTCTCACTGTTAAATATTTGGGATCAACAGGTTTTATCGCCTACACTCTTACAGTCGCGGCTCTAGTTACTGTTCTAATTTTTGTCTATGTACCGCGCTATGGACAAACACATATGGTCATATACATTGGAATATGTTCATTCATGGGTTCTTTAACGGTCAGTTCCTTCCTCTGATGTTCTTTATCGACATCAGCTCCATGTCAGCCCAAAAGAAACATTCTTCATCACTCTAGTATGAAAGTTATTTCCCTTTTCCTGATCTTGTGCAGGTTATGGCTGTCAAAGCGGTTGCAATTGCTTTTAAACTTTCATTTTCAGGGTCGAATCAGTTCATATACTTCCAGACTTGGTTTTTCACTATTATCGTAATCCTTTTCTGTATCATGCAGCTCATATATCTCAACAAGGTATTTCTATAATCATTTTGGGTTGTTTAAATGAGTTCTTTCATCGAGTGAATTGTAAATTGGCTTGTTTTTTTCTTCTTAAATAGTTATCACTTGTGTGAAGAGTTTGACACAGAACGCAATTGCAAATATCAATGAATAAAATGGACACTGGTTTTGGTGATTGTTGCATTAACACAACTTAAGAAGAATACTTCTACTGCTGCTTATCTTTTTATTTGAGATTGAAATCATTTAATCATTTGCATAGATAGTTCAATCAATTGAAATACTCCTCCATTATGCTGAGAAGTTTGATACGAACAAAGATCTACATTCCTTCGTCTCACTCACACCTTATTCTTTTGTCTCTTTTTGGTAGCCTTTACTCTGCAAAACCTACTCCCCCCATAAGAGAAATAGTGTTTCTGTTTGTCCAGCTTTAAATCAAAACATAGAAGATGGGATCATAATGCCATGGAAACGTGATTGCAAACCTTTACTTATTTCGAACAGATGAACCATTACTTTTGATTTAACCTTATTCCAGCTAATAATGTATGGCTCTCTCCAACCTTCACATTTGCAGGCACTCGACACCTTTAACACAGCCGTCGTTTCACCCGTATATTATGTCATGTTCACCACCCTCACGATCCTAGCAAGTATGATAATGTTTAAGGTGATCCTTAATCCTAATTAATCCAGTCCTGCTATTCTTTTACATCTCTTAATACCATCTTTTGCATGCTATCAGACTGGATTATCCCTGTTACTAACATTTTGTCACATTTATGAATGTTACAATCATTCCATTTAAAACTAACGCATGAAGTTCACCTAATCCATATATCTTCAAAAAAAAGAGCGTTTAACAATTGAAGCATATATTTTAGAGAGATCATATAATTCGACCTTTCATGTTGTTGAACTTCAGGAGTGGAATTCTCAAAATGCATCACAGATAGTTACTGAACTATGTGGTTTCGTGACCATTGTAAGCGGAACGTTTCTCCTTCACAAAACCATGGATATGGGAAGTGGCACGACGAACATGTCATCCCCGGCCTACCACCGGTCTCCCGAATCGAACCCCAGGCAGCCGGAGCCTTGAGAGAGCACAGAGTAGGACTATATGTACAATGTGCATGCATAGGTTTTTATTACATTTCCATTTTTAGATTTTAGATATTCAAGGATTTAAGTGTAGATTTTTCTTTCTTAGAAATAGATTGATTTGCTGGAACTTTGAGTCTGTTATTTCAACTCACCTGCTCTCTCTCCCTCTCTCCCCTCATTATGTTGATTGGGCTGCAATTACCTTGCTTCACATGATGATTCAGATCACAATTACACGAAAGTATGCGTGAAGTGGGAACTCATCTCCACCGTTCAATTAAATGGTCTTGTCGTCTAAAATTTATTAGAAAAATCTGTGGCAATTGACCACGGGAAAAGTTGGGGGTAATATGGTCAAGAGAGTTCTAATTGCACCATCATTTTTACTCTTTGCATCACAAATTATTTTTTATTTTCTTGTACTAGTTATAAATTTACTTAAAAGTCCTTACTAATAAAAAAATAAATAAATTCGCGTTCCGTTCGAAGTCGTGTGTTCGAACATCCTGAATATGTTCGAAGTCTTGTGTTCGAACAAGATGAATATGTTTGAAGTTGTGTGTTCGAACTATACTTAAAAAAATCATTGAGTCCGTTTGAAAATAAATTTTCGAACACACCATGTTTGTTCGAAAATGATTTTTTGTTAAAAATGATGCCTGTTTGAAAATGGAATTTCGAACAAATATGGTGAGTTTGAAATTTCATTTTCGAACCATACTTGATTCTTGTTAAGTAAAATGCATTTAAGTAACTTCAATTTTTTTTTCTTTTTCTTTTGTGGTGCAAATAGTAGTTTTAGTTGTGCAAATAGAAATTCTCTATATAAAAAAAGAATTAAACACTTTTAGAATAGACTTGAATACTTGGAGCAACTCTAATGCTAGACTAAAACGTCTTAAACTCACACCATTGTACTGAACTCCATTTTCAAAAATTGTTTAGCAATTTTAATTAAATATAGTTTATAATTATCTTGCAATAAAAATAAATAAAATGCATTCTAGATGTTTTGAACCTTTGACCTATCACAATAAAATGCAAAATACAATCATTGGGCTAAAGATAATTTTTGAAAATTAAAGCATCATTTTAGTTAAATAAAGACAGTAATGCATGCATTAATTAAAGTAAAATAAAGGTAAACTATTTTTAAGGAGAATTGAACCATAGACTTCAAATATTAATATCATGCCTTGACCATTAGGCTAAAGATCATTTTCGAAATTTTTTACAAGTTTTTATTAATATATAGTTCAGAATCATAGTGGAATAAAATGCTTACATAAAGTTAAAAATGGGGTTCGAACCCTTAACATATAGTTTTAATAAAACTGGGTTGCAACCATTAAACTAGACATTATATTTGAAATTTTCATCACACTTTAATTCAATAAATCAGAAAGCTTTGAAAAATAAAATGAATATTAAAAATGCAATTAGTGGGATTTGAACCTTAAACCTCTCTAATATAAACAATAAACACCAACCATTACACCACATCTCATTTTTGAAATTAATAATTTAATTAAATAAAGTCGTAAATTTGTACCTCAGACCTCATAACATAAAAATAAGAATTTATCCATTTAGGCTATAATTGAACTTTGAAATATATCCCAAGATTTATAATTAATATGTCATAAATATATGCCTCAATTAAATATTAAATTATTACTAACAAAGATCGATCCATAGACCTTGCAATTTCATTGTAGAGACTTATTCATTAGAATAAGATCAATTTTTGATAAACATTTCCACACTTTTTAATTATATTTATCTATATTATAAATAGAATTGAATAAATACCATTAACTAAAAAAAACATAATAAAAAAAAAACTCACGCACACACATACAACACACACACGCACGCACGCACACCCACTGGACGCACACACAAACACACACTAAAATCAATTTATTTATCTTCATTTCTTAATCAACCTATTCAATTTATAAAGTGTCCAAGAACACCAAGAACACTAAAAATTAAGGTTAAAATGATATTTAAAAATATGTAATCAAAACAGCCCACAAATCCCCTATGAAATACATAAAATCGAAAATAAAATGCAATAACATAGAAAAAAATGAGATTTTTCAAGGTTAGAGTTTAACCCTTTCTTAGATCCAAAAATAGGAAGCCCAAATCTCTAAATCTCTTGAAAATAATCATAAAAATTGAAAGAGGGGAGGAAGGGGAATCTAAAAATGATATTGCATATTAAAAATTCCGCCAGAAAAATTTTCCGACGGTGGAGGAGGCGGCGACGACTGGCGGCAGAGGTGGTGGTGGCGAGAGGAGGAGTAGAGAGAGAGGGGAGAGGGGGCTGATCCCCTTTGAATGAAATGAAATGAGCTAAGGAGGCTTAAGTGGTAATGATGAGGTATTTATACCCCTCCATAACTTAACCCTAAAGTCCAATTAAATCAATGATTAAATCATAACTTGGTTAATTGAAGTCTAACAAAGATGAAATCAAGTTCTATAGATTCGTATTGATGAGCACTATCGCCTAATGTATTCGTTCGTCTCATTTCGATAATAATTGAGCCATAAATAAATAAAATTATAATTGGGCTAGAAAGGCCATCATTTGGGCCTTTTATTAAAAATGGGTACAACTTAAACATTTGGGCTCTAGAAAATTCATTGGACCTCAATAATTGAATTTGGGGTGTTACAAGTAAATATAATGCAACGAATTGAAAGTTGATTACAACTTTCAAGACATAAGTTATAAGTACAAATAAAATACTACAATAAATATAATCTATGGACTAACGAGGAGTGTCTATTTTACACTCTTTTTGATTGCATTTATTTACAAATGCAATAGGTTTTATATGTAAATATGTTGTAAATATTGTAAATATGGTTTTATTCCTTGTTTTTAATAAAAGTGGTAAATACAGGAATTTATGGGTTTAACATTGCAAATCTAAGTCAATTTGGAGATTTGATCAACAAAGACCGCACGAGACGAGAAAAAGACGAAGAAAACCAAGTGTTGAGCTTGGATGCGACCTTGGAACGCGAGTTCCTCGGGTCGCGCCCAACAACAAAGCGAAACTCGGCCTGTGAACGCGACACAAAGCTCGCGGTGCAGAGCCTTCAGAGACATGAATTCCTTCGTTCGACACGCGACCTTCTCAAGTCGCGCCTCACACTTCAGCCGAACGCGGCCAGCAAATGCGACCACCCTGCGGTCACGCCTCGCTTCATTGTACAACACGAGTGAAAGGCCGCGTTTCGACCCCTTCAGAGAGCTATTTTTTGTGTTTCAAACTCAGCCCCTAAACGCAACCTACTAGGGTCGCGCCCCACACTATTATGAGACTCAAGCATCAAACGCCCCCCCGTGGTCGAGTTCCGGATGAACGGATCTCACTTTTTAACTTTTGACACTCAATTATTGGCCACTTCATATACCCGATTTGGAGGGCTTTTGAGACCACTTCTCACCCACTTATCACACACTTGACCTCTCATATTAAAAAAAAAACAAGATACACTTTGAGAAGAAAACACACAAGAAGAAGGAAGAAGAAGAAGGGGGAGCATTCATCCATCTTGAAGATTCAAGCCAAGGGATTGAAGAGGAGTGGTCTACATTGGGTTTTATCTTCTCTTTCACTCTCTTACACTTGTATTTAGGATGGATTTTGTTATTTTCTTCTTTGTTCTTGCTTCAGATGTAAATATGGTTGGCTAGAGCCTTAGGGCTCTAGGATGTGGAAAAACAATGTGAATCTTGTTCTCACCTAGGGTTTAATCTATGGTTGTGTTTTGTCAAGATTTAGATTCTTACTAATTCGTACATAATGTTGTTTGAGTATTTTTCATTTAACATCAAATGTTTGAATCACATGAATTTGATAGATCTTGTGATCATAAAGCATGTATGGATCGAATCTATGTATTTATCTTCTTAGTCGAATGCCGATTATGTGGAAGGAAACTAGACCCTTTGTGCTTTTGGTAGGTGTGATCTTGGAATGTATTAGGGATAATCATCCTTATCACATACGAATTTAAGAGATATTCGAGAGATGCTCTTATGATCTTCGTGGTCTTCCTATCGTTGAACGAAGCATGATAGTAGAGATAACCCTAGTTGTGTTCAAGAGGAGCATTGTATATCCATGTCCTAGAGTCTTTTCTTTTACTTGTTAATTGAATCATTTTCTTTAAGTCTTTGATATATTGCACCGGTGTAGAATTTGGATTTCTTGTTTAAATTAATTCTTGTTTTTATGTTTGATTGTTTGGTTTATGTTTTGGAATTTTTGGATTGAAATCAAACTCTCACTCATTCGAAGTCTAGATAATCTATTCATCTATTGTTGTGGTACTTGTTGTCGTCTGTTTATATATCTCATTCCCTGTGGATCGACCTCGTTTCATATTCTATTTGCAATATGCTTATACACTTGTGGCATGACTCGAGTATAAATGTAAAACACGAAAGAAAGCAGGAGTAATCCAGCGCATCAACTAACGTGTAACAAATTTACAACCATACAAGTTTATGAGTTAAAATATACAAAATGAAAGAAAAAAAAAGATAAATAAATAATTGAACTAACCTGTGATTTTCAGTTCAATTTTTATGTGGGTATTTTTTCCCATTGGCACTAGATATAGATTTTGGATCCTATACATGTGCCATTCTCTATTATATATCCTCTATGCCAAACTTTTTTTTTTCTTTTTTTCGATTTTTTAATGTTAATTACTTAATTTATAATGATTTAATTTAGTTTTAAATTTTTATTTAAGGTTATAGTTGCCCAATTAGAGCTAGTATCTTAAAAAAAAAAAGCCTGTGGCATATCACATGGGATGTAAAACGCGCAGAGCATATCATCATCTTCTATATATATTCAATTCCCAAAGGAAGCTATGTAGCTGAAATATTAATGGCCATCAAAATTGTAGAGCGCTACTCCGTCACACCCTCTCACGGCGGCGCAACCGAGCAATCGCTCCCACTTCTATATTTTGATATGATATGGCTTCAATCACTTCCTACTGAGGCTCTCTATTTCTATGATATCAAATGCTCCGAATCCTTTTTCTCGGAGACGATTGTCGTAGAACTGAAGCACTCCCTCTCCATCGCTCTCAAACATTTTCTTCCACTAGCATCCAAGATCATCTTCCCCCTCACCTCCGCCGGCATGCCCGTTTCTCGATACGTAGCCGGCGACTCCGTGGCACTCACGATCGCCCTGTCCGATTCTGATTTCACTAATCTGAAGGGGAACCATTCCAGGACTGCCGATGAGTTCCATGAGTTCGTGTCACAGCTGCCGCCGGCCGTTTATTCCTCCGACGACATCAAATTCAGCGCCCTCGCGATTCAAGTCACCTTCTTTCCGAATCAGGGCATCTGTATTGGCTTCACGTACCGTCACACCATTTGTGATGCAGGTGGTTTCTTCGCCTTCGTCCACGCGTGGGCGTCGATTAACAAACTAAACGGCGACGCGCATTTGGACGGAAATATACTGCCTTTCTACGACAGAAGCCGTGTTCAAGATGCAAACAAACTCACCACAATTACTTGGGACCGAATCAAGACGAGTAGACCGACGGTTTCACTGATCATTCCTTTACCTTTGCATAAAGTCCGAGCAACATTCATCCTAACAAATGCTCAAATAGAGAAGCTGAGGAACTTTGCGATGATCAAGAAACCAGCCATGGCACGTGTGTCGAGTTTCGTGGTGGTGTGCGCTCATGTTTGGAGCTGCTTAGCCAAGTCCGCCGGGGAGGAGGTGGCGGACGATGAGCCCGAGTACTTAACTTCTCCGGTTGATTGCCGCGCACGGCTTCATCCGCCCCTGCCGGAGACCTACTTCGGCAACTGCTTGGTGTTTTTGCGGGCGGATTCCTCTCATGGAAGGCTGAAAGGGAATGAGGGGTTTGTAGCCGCTGTGGAAGCGATCGTTGCCGCGATTGGCCGGATTGTTGATAGCGGCGGAGGGATCTTGGATGGTTTCGAGAATCAATTGGAAAGAGATTCGGAGTTGATCGGGAAACGGTGGGTTCCAATTGCAGGGTCACCAAGAATTGATCATTATGGTGGAGATTATGGATGGGGAAGTACATTAAGCAAGTATGAATACATTCACATTGATTTTGATGGAGCAGTAAATCTTTGTAAGGCAAGAGATGGAGGAGTCGAGATCGGCTTGTCGATGCCCATGCTTAAGATGGATGCTTTTGCTTCTCAATTCAATAAAAATTTATTAATCAATAGCAACCTCTAATGTATATGCTATCAGCTATGTATGTGTTTGTATGTATTGTTAATTAAGCAATAATCATAGTATAACTCGTGAATCTAAAGAAGAAGAAGAAATGTATTTCAAAGGAGTTGCTTAAATGGAGACTTACAAAAGTGAAGTGCAAAAGTAAGAGACACAAGTCCTATGCTAACATCCTTAAAAGATACATTAGGGCAACAAGAAAAAGACTAAATTACCCTTAATGATAAAACAAGAAAATACACTCATATTTCCAACATGTATCACTTAATTTTAATATTTCTCTTAAAATAAATGTTATGTTAATTTCAAGTCTCCGGCCATATCTTGTTTTACTTTTTACTTTATATATCGTTTTTCTTTCTTGGCCGATAAAATCCGAGGCACTAAATAGCAAGGAATTATGCCTTTTGGATAAATTCTGTTTTTGTGTAAATTAACTAAGCTACTACGTACTGAAGAGATAGGTGTGTATTTAGCTTAATTTATTTAATTGGATGAGGGTGCATTGTTAGAAATTGTTCAACAATGTCTAACTAATGTTAATTATACACGGATCCGCAATTATACATGCATGCTAAATTTGATAGGTAATATTTAACTAATCTAAACAGATCGATGATATGGTTTATTATTTAGCTAGCTCCTTCGAGTGTATTAAAGTACACAAGAATATGTAATAATTTTCATTTTATCAAATAAAATATTCTATTCACCAACAGAAATTCTCAAAATATTCATTCGGGGACACCTGAACGGTGAAAACTGTGTTACGATACCCATTCCAAAACGGAAAAAAAAAACCTACAAATTCACAAAGTAATGCGCCGTTGGGATACATCACAAAACATAATTATATATGAAAATTTGTCATCATTTGATAACTATTTATATAATACACCACTTCATATAATATCTTGAGTTTGTGTAATTTAATTATGAAATGAAGTGTTTATTTAAAAAATTAATGTGTTGCTTATGAAGGAAGCATCTGCATGTCGTCTCGTACGCTCACGATGTTTCTTTCAATAATTAGTATCTTGAACGAATGGATTATGGATGTGATATTTAATGAGAATATGAATTGGTAATTTAATAAATGGTGGGGTGGGGGTTGACTTCTTGAATATTTACATATAAATAAATAGTGGTAGTAGGCCAACAGGGGCAATGATCCCCTAATTTTTTAAAATCTTCAAGGCTCATGACTCATTAGCTGCTGTAGACTCCATTAGCAAGACTGTCTAAACGACAGAGGAGTTTCGTATTTTCTTAAGAAAATCGATCAAAAATACAATACATTGTATGGCAAAAACTTACACATTACACCCAGGTTAATCGACCCGCGCCAAAAAAAAAAATCAAACAAAAAAAAATGCCAGAAAAAGTGATAAATAGTTGCTACTTGGCTTTTATGAGTTATTTATTTTATCTCAATTATGATTTATTAATATCAATTAGAATTTATTACATTCTAATTAAAGTTTATTAATCTCAGTTAATGTTTATATTTATTTTTAAAAAATTAACTGTCAAGAGTAATGCAAGAGCCGGACGAATACATTGCGAGAGCGCCCAAATCAAAAAATTAAATTAACTCACTTTACTTTTAAGATAGATTCACTAATTTCATTTTAAAATATTTATTTATTTAAAAAAAATTAATTTATGAGCGCAGTGCACTAGCCTAATCATGTAGCACATATGAAAGAAATCAGATACGCTTTGTAATTTAAGTCATTCTTGACGAAGTTTGTCAAAGTATAAATATATATGTATCTATTAACCCAACCTATGGAATACTTTTGGGGAGTCATGTATGGAAAATTCTAAATAGTTCATGTTTTACTCTTTATAGCTTTAACTGTTTTATAAAATATAAATATTAATATAATAATATTTTTTTACCCTTCAATCTCCAACACTTAATAACCTAGCATACCTCCTACATATGATAGCCCCAGCTATGTTCTACAACCAAATTAAAAGTGGGAGAGAAGACAAAACCGTGGTTATCATAGGCCAAATTTCAAGCGGTGAGTGAAGATAGAATGTAAATTAATTGGCACCTTTTTTGTTCTCAAATTTCGCAGCCACACCATCTTGAATCCAGTTTTTGTTGTGCCTTTAACTTTCTTGAGATCTTTTTTTGTCTTCTGATTAATTGAATTATTGAATCGCATAAGTCTTTCGTAAATTAAACACTAAAACTCCAACTCACGAAAACACAAGAAACTCTACGACAAACCCTTCAAATCATATGATATATTATATAATATATATATTTCGACTTCAATTCTTGTTTTATCATCCAATTTTGGGTATCTTTAATGAACAGTCCAACATTCACCAAGAAGATCCTCCTCCAACTGATCTTTTCTCAATTTCTACAAGTTTGTGCGCTCTTCTTCTTCTCTCGCATCCCTCATTTCGCAATTTCTCCAAGATAACTATTTGTAAAAAATATGAAGCAAAATCATATTTTTAAACTTGCATATGGGCTATGATATTGTCTCGTTCTTTCTCTCTTTAATTTTAGTAGTAAAAAATAGTAGTTATGATGGAACATGGATGGGGCTATGATGTGCAGGAGGTTATGCTAGGTTTTAGTGGGGCTAAGAGGTAAATAAGTCGTATCATATTAATATTTATATTTTATAAAATAAAGGAGGTTATAAAGAGTAAAATGAGAGATGTGTTTAGAATTTCCCGTCTTGTATATGAGATTGTACTATAGACTAAAATCTGTCAGAGATAATTAAACATCAATAAAATATGAATGTATTATTAAATATAAATTTAAATTTGATCTCTACCGATCATATAGATTTTGACCTATATAGCACGATAGAATTATCCAAACAAGTTTTTGTACGCCTAGAACTTTTAGAGTATATATATTATTTTAGTTAAACCCACACAGATATATATTCATTTTTATTGTCAGTCCCTCCCAAAGTTATCATAAAATATATTATAAGCAACCTATACAAATAAATAAATAAATAAATGCGGTAATGGTTGTTTGTAGCCAAGTTAAATAACAACAATTTTTTTTTATCAAGATATATGACAAAATATTTGAACATCTTTATTCATACATGGATAAAATTATGTGCGTTCGCACCCAAAAATAATACACTTATACACCATCTACTGGACTCTAGGGACGAAATAAAAAGGCCCTCCGTTTTTTTTAGTTCAACAAAATGACCCTCTTGAATGGGTTCATCCTAAATAATTCCAATTAATAAATACATTTTAATAAGTGTATTTTATATTGCATTTATGTACGGTAATATTGCTTTAATTTTAGGGTGCGGCTAGTATAAATAAATTAAGTATGAATGAAATGACCATTCTCAATTTCAACATTGCTCCTAATCATCATTTCACTTAGCTCGAGAAACATTGATACATTCTCATATGAGATGGAAGAGGCCTCCATTCACAACGAGAAACTGAGGCTGAATGAAGGTGCTCCTTCAAACAGAAGTGACATTCATATAGAGACTTTAATTAGAAGAACATTTTCTACGCATAATATTGCAAGAGACTTAAGAATAGATTTTACCGCGAGGTTTTAATTGACTTTAGAATAGCAGAAATATATTTTCCCGTAAAATTTAATTGACTTCACAAGAACAAATTTTCCTGCAAGATTATTTTTTTTGCGAGGTTTAATTGACTTCAGAAGAACATAAGAATAAATTTTCCCGCAATATTTAGTTGACTTCTGAAGAATAGAAGAACAATTTCCCACAAATTAACTTTAATTCTTATTTATGAATTAGGTTTTTTCTACGTGATTCAATTCGTGAAAATCAAATAAAGGAGAGTAATTTTGAGATTGTTAATTTATTATTTGACATTTTGATATTACAGACGTTTGTGAAAATTTTGGTTACAATATTTTAATTCATATTTTATGAATTATGTAATGTTTAATTCATGTAGGTTTTGAGTAATTATACTTTTAATTCATGTTTTATTTGTACTCTACAAATTAAAAGGGTATTTTGAATATTTGGAAAAATTATCATTTCATTCATTATGCATACCAATTATATGAATGAAATCAATCAAGAAATGATCATTACATTCCTTGTTTATACCAACCATAAGAATGAAATTATTTATTCCATTCCATTCCATTCCCCATTTCATTCCATTCCAGCTTTATTCCATTCCTGCATACCAGTCATGCCCTTAATATTTTGTTGGGCAATATTAATTAATTTAGTTGACGGGCTTCCAAAAATTGTTATATTAGATTAGGAATTAATAATTTGAAAACTGTCTTGAGTATGAACCAGGAAAAATGTTTTAATTATAAAGATCAATAATTTGTATAAAATAAAATAAAAATTACCAACCCGCGTATGAAAATTTAATAAGAGTGCCCAATCTACTTTTTTTGTTACAAGGTTATGTCGCGGGAGATGCCAAATAAAAAATAATTCTAGTTGTAAAATGATGGCATCTTAATGCATAGTTGGTATACATGAGGCAGTGTAATATGAATATATTTCTCATCATTATTTACAAGAGGCAATTAATTTATTTAGTTTATAAGTTTTGTCAGCTAGATTAGATTTTGAAATAATGTATTTATTTAATCTAATGCATTGCGTGCGAAAGCAGCCCTCCAAAAGTTTGTGGGGTTGACATCATTTTTGTTACAGGTCAACTAATATGTTATATATAATCGCGTTATAATTGCAATTCTCCTACTGGCTAGCTACTTGACAATATGCATGTGGGGAGTCATATTCCTCTAGTAAAGAATATTCCTTACAAAATGAACCTATAATACAAGTCAACAAGTAATTGTTGTGATTTGTTTTTTCTTTTAGCAATTTTGGTTGTATTTTCTTACTTACTGCATGATATGGAAATTTGGCTATTGTAGCCATACAACATTGGGACCACTTAGGATTATCCTAGGGAACGAAAATGCAGCATACTGGATGATATTTAACCAAAATAAATTAGAAGCCCATTACAAAATAAGATCAGAAAACTCGAACCGAGTCCAATCTCATGGTTGAGTCATGGGTTATGTGATACACCAAAATCAAGCTCTTCTTCATTCTCAATTTTAAAATTGTCAGAAAAATATATTATTGGACAAAAATTATCAAAAAAAATATCATTTGACACCAAAAAAGTAACTTTTGACGCTAAAAATATTTTGACCATATTATAATGGGACGAAAAGTGTAATTTAATCTATTTGAATTGATATATAGAATAGATGAAGTTGAAACTTTTGAAAGTACTCCCAGCTCATGAATTGATTTTAATGGCCGTCGAAGTTATAAATTTGTTGCTACTTTGATCCAGATATAAGGAACTAATTTTAAAGTACACAGATTGTTTAATATCAGTCACTTTTATTTCCAGGTACAATCCAATCATAATATTGATATATATGATATGCTGCTTAAGAGTGGTTTGTATGCAAAATATCTGTAGTTAGTGTATGATTAATTATGTTGTCAAATCAGACACTATACATTAGAATTCATTTTAAATTAAGGTATGTGGGTACATATAATATTTGATCAAATTTAATAAAGAATGTCGTGCATCACATGGATAATGCAAATGTAGGTAAAACAAAAAGTAATACATAATATATGTAACAATGGATATATACGTATTTTGCCTCTCAGAACATAACTGTTAATTAAATACTTTTAATCATTAACTACAATTATATATACACCACATAATATTTTGAGTTTGTCTAATTAAATTATGAAATGATGGTATCTGTTTAAAAAAAAAATGTGTTGCATGAAGCATCTACATGTTACGAACGGGGAAGTTGACTTCATTAATATTAATTTACTCACTCATATTAATTTTACATGCCATGTTAGTCGATTCGAAGCCGGATCTTAAACTTCTCTTTTCTTCACTTGCTGCCGCCACCGAGACCCCTCTCTCTCCTCTCTCTCTCTCTCTCTCTCTCTCTCTCTCTCTCTCTCTCTCTCTCTCTCTCTCTCTCTCTCTTCTAGCGGACTTCCTCGCCAGACAAAATCAACCTTTTTAATTTCTTTTGAAATTCGATTGGATATGTATGAGTCCATAATTCTATATCTCATGATGGTCATGAAAATGGGTATAAATCTTTGATATCCCTAATTTTTGTTATACAATTCGACTCTTACAGTCAATGGCCATCAAAATTGTGGATCGTTACTTCGTCTCACCATCTGAGGGCGGCGCCGCCGCGCAATCGCTCCCACTACTATATTTTGACATGATATTTTTTCAGTCACGCCCTACGGAGACCCTCTACTTGTATGATATCAAATGTTCGGAATCTTTTTTCTTGGAGACGATTGTCGTAAAACTGAAGCAATCCCTCTCCATCGCTCTCCAACGTTTTCTCCCACTGGCATCCAAGATCGTCTTTCCCCTCACCTCCGCCGGCATGCCCCTTTCCCGATATGTAGCCGGCGACTCCGTTTCCCTGACTATCGCCGTCTCCGATGCTGATTTCGTTAATTTGGCGGCGAATCATTCCAAGGTTGCTGATGAGTTCCATGACTACGCCCCACAGCTGCCCCCCGCCGTTTATTCCTCCGACGACATCAAGTTCAGCGCCGTCGCTATTCAACTCACTTTGTTTCCAAATCAAGGCATCTGCATTGGCTTCACCCAACATCACGCCATTTGTGATCTCACTAGTCTCTTCAACTTTGTAGAGACATGGGCGTCGATCCACAAACTAAACGGCCACTCACATTTGGTCGGAAATACACTGCCTTTCTACGGCCGAAGTTTTGTTCAAGATGCAAAGAAACTCGCTGCCATTGGTTGGAACCAAATGAAGACGAGTAGGCCTACTGTTTCACTGAACATTTCTTTGCCTTTACACAAGCTCCGAGCAACATTCTTTCTAAGTGATGCCGTAATCAAGAAACTGAAGAACTATGCTATGATGAAGAAACCAGGAATAGTTCGAGTGTCGAATTTTGTGGTAGTGTGCGCTCATATCTGGAGCTGCTTAGCCAAGTCTGCTGGGGAGGAGGTGGCGGACGATGAGCCCGAGTACTTTGCTTCTCCGGTTGACTGCCGCGCGCGGCTTAATCCGCCACTACCGGAAACTTACTTCGGCAATTGCGTGGTATTTTTGTGGGCGGATTCCACTCATAGAAGACTGAAAGGGAATGAGGGCTTTGTAGCTGCAGTGGAGGCCATTGCAGCCGCGATTCGCCGGACTGTTGATAACGGCAGAAATATATTGGATAATTTCGAGAACGAATCACACAGAGATGCAGAATTGATTGGGAAGAGGGTGTTTTCAATTGCAGGATCATTGAAACTCGATCAATATGGTGCAGATTATGGATGGGGAAGGGCAATCAAGTATGAATGCATTCATATTGATTTTGATGGGGGAGTAAATCTTTGTAAAGGAAGAGATGGAGGAGTCGAGATCGGCTTGTCGATGCCAAAGGTTGAAATGGATGCTTTCGCAGCTATTTTTAACACAAATTTAAACATCATGAATAGCAATTTGTAATGGGTTGTAATTAGGGCGTTGCTATATACCACTTAATTTTACTAAACACGTTACAATCTTTAAAAAAAAATTATTATTTTACTTTATACACGCATGCATTTCCGTTTTATCCCTAGCCTTAAAAAAAATTAATTTAAATATATTTAATAAAAAAGAGAGTGAAACTGAGAAAAATTCGTTTGACCTTCTCCGACTTGTTCTTGTTGCCACCGAGGTTCACCTACGGAATCCACGCTCGAAGCCGGGCGACTCTTGACAACCCCTCGGCTCAACTAACACTAGAAGTGAACTCATCTCCCTGAACATCGACCATTGAGTCGAACTAACTTTTTCGATTATAGGCTAGGTCTCCTTTTCGAAAGTAATTCTTCAAACATGATGACTTTTCGGTTCATTTTTAACCTAACTATAAATTCACAATTCGATGTATAGTGGTGAACAATAGTATCATATCCACATGAATTTACTATTCGACTATCCGAATACCACAACCTCGATCAACTTTCTTATGCTATCAAGAGAACTGTTTTAGTGAAGAAACATAAGTGATTAAGATGTATTCTAGAATTTTCAAATAATTGATCAATCCACTTAATTAATAATTTCTAATTATATGCTTATATGGGACTTATATTTTGCTAGGACAACCACACCTTATAATATTCGATTCCAGCTCCACTTCATAATTAATTGATATATATTTTAATTTCCCGTCATTAATAATGGTCATGATGACGTATTATTAATGCATGGTTGGCATACATATTAGACAGTGCTATATATTATGAAGACATTTTATCATCATCTACAATATATGCACACTCGCAATTATTTATTAATGATTTGTCAAATTAGATTAGGAAATACATGTATTTATTTTTATCACATGCATTGCGTACGATGAGGGCCCATCAAAAAATTTTGTCAGGTTGACATCGTAACATGTCGACATATATTTTCTAATTTGCAAATTGCAATGCTCCTACCGGATACATGGCAATATGCATGTGGGGGAGTCATTGCCTATGACCTGAGAAAATTTTATGTTATACTCGGTATCGTATTATTAAATTTATAATTTGATAATAGTTATTATAAAAAAGAAATTAATTACAACACAATTAATCCTAATCAATATTTATCAATAAAAATGAATAAAAATTTAAAATTAAAATTACTAAATAATCAATCATAATAATGAAAAATTATTAGCTAAAAACTAACAATTAAATAGTTAAATACTCTAATTGGTAGAATGAGCACTAATTAATAATTATCAAACACAAAGTGAAAAATAAAAATTTGTAAGAGAAAATCTGTTGTGACCTACAAGCTACAACATCAGACCATCTTCAATAGTGTACCATAATTTTGGTACATAACTCCGCCACGTCATCGCCACATAAAAAATTATATACCTAGTTTTTTAAATACTCATTCCCTTCAAATCACTCACTATAACATATGGTACATATATAACTTTTTGGGGTCCCATTATGATATCACCCATTTAATAAAATATATATTAGATAAATGGTATTTAGACAAAGTGGAAATATATAAAACTAGCCGGTCAAACTTTAAAAAAATTTAATTTAGCCACTAACTTTTAAATATATATATTTTAGCCAGAATGACAATTTTGCCCTTGTGTGTTGCGCGCAGTGTCCAGCGCGCAATGCCAGCGTGCACAGGGGCATTTTCGTTCAAAGTGGCTAAAATAAGTATGTTTTAAAGTTAGTGGCTAAAATAAGTATGTTTTAAATTTTAAGTGGCTAAAATAATTTTTGCCTCTTTAGACAAATGGGATAGGCGGGCCCCATATTTGACCAAAACAAGATGAAATCTTAGTACATATATTAGAAATGGTATTTAGTTTTGTACCAGTTTTTTAAACCTCCACTGTAGTATGTATCAAGAGTCAGTACATATACTCTTTTGTACCTAAAAAAGTGGAAATATGCGGAACTAGCCGGTCAAGCTTTTAAAAGATTTATTTTAGCCAGTAAATTTTAAACATATTTTATTTGGCCAGAATTACTATAGTACCCCTTTAGTAATTAATCAGCCTTAAAAAAAAGAAAAATTCACAAAATTTTCAACCCTCTCTCTCTTCCCTCCCAAAATTCTGAACTTCAATTCAATTTGTCTCTTTCTTCCCAAAATTCCGAGCACTTTCTTTCAAATCTTCCCGTCGCTGCAAACCTCAACTGTGAACTTCGGTGAGCCATAACATCCGGCGACTGCTACATCATCGTCGCACATTATTGTTGACCAAAGGTGAGATTTGAGTCGAAAATTGAGTTTCGTAGGGTTTGTGTATTTGAATGGACTGGGGAATTGTGCTGTGTAATGGGTTTTAGGGTTTTGGGTCTGATTTCTTACTGCATTATATCGTGAATTTTCTAATAGATACATATTGTTGCCATTGTTTTGTCTTGAAGTTCGATTTTAGGGAAAATGTCAAATATTCACGAAGAGGCTCCTCCGCGTAAGAGACGACGTGCAACTGTGTTAGAGGTATCTTCATATACAAAGTGAAGTGGGTCTTTGAAAAAATGGAATAATTTGTGGTATTTTGGAAGTAGATAGAAATCTGCAAATTTTACTGTTCTTAGGTGCACGGCCTATATTGTTGATATCAAAGATGTATTGACTGGTTATGGTGATGATATATATGCCAAATTTTGAAATCCGTGCTTTGGTAAGCTGTTGCAAATTCCAAGCAAGATTGATCGATACAATAAAGCAGTGCACCATTTTCTCACACGCGAGATAGTGAAGGATGGATGTGATCAGACTGAGATGTGGTTTCAAATAGGAAAGAAAATGTTTAGATTCAGTCGGTTTGAATATGCTCTGATCTGTGGGTTGAATTTCGATCCTTCAAATTTTGATCCGCATAAAGTCCACAAGATTAGATCCTCCCGCTTCTATAGTCAGGTCCTATGCAAAAAGCAGATAACACTAGTTGAATTGAGAAAGAAGTTCAAGGAGAAAAAGGATCTTGGGGATGACCCCCAGGATTATTTGAAAGCTGTGAAAGTGTTGTTTGTCAATGGTGTGTTGTTTGGACTGACTCTGGGAGTCAAATTCCTGATTGGTTGTGGATGTTGGTCGAGGATGAAGAGAAATGAGAATCCTTTCCATGGGGCAGCTACTCCTACTAAAGACTGCTGCATTACCTGACCAATATCCCGACGGCACGGAAGAAATCTGCAAAAAGAGATTCCTATCATATATACGGTTTCTAACTAGCATTCACGGTATGCTGAGATAAATTCCTTTAATAACTGTAATTTCACTATAATTATTTGAACTATTGCAATATCGATTAAATTGATGTAAACATAGAATTTTTGATACACTATCCTGATGCAGGCATGGATTTATTGTGTTGTCCCACTGTTGGGTAAGACTTGTGGTGTTGTTGCATCAGCAGATGCTATGCCGAGAGTCTTACGATATTTATATAAATTTAAAAATTGTGATTTAAAAGACATCAGAGGACAGGTGTGAAGAATTCTAAGTGTTTCATTTAACGTTCCATCAAGTTTTCGACTTTTAAAAACTACTACTCATGTGTTCAAATGTTCTTTGAATGTAGATGTTCTGCAAGTTGAAACCTTCCGACCTTGAACGTGTCTCTGTATATTGGAATAACATAGAACAAGGTCCATTTTTGTTGCAACATGGTCCTCCACGCTGTGTAGTTAAAACCCGATCAAATGAAGCGGCTCAAGCAACTCTCCCTGGTCCGGCAACCCTACCTCATCCGGCAACCCTCCTTACACATGATGATGTTCCGTTTACGGATACCTGGGTAGATGATCTGTTGGCCAACAACCCTGAAGGCCATAGGGACACCTTTGTTGATGATTGTCTACTTACCAACAACTCTGAAGGCAATGCGTGGTTGAATAGAGAAAGTTTGAACGAACGTGGACAGGAAACAGGACCTGTCAGCTGGCCTGTGGATCCTGGCACGACTCAACTGTTGTCCACTTCTGAAAGAGAATTTTTTCTGAGAGAGTGTCATGATGTGGCTGAGAGAGCTGCTCAATTAGCGGCTGAGCAATCATCCCATCTTGTGGTCGAGCAAGCAGCACAACGTGCGGCTCAGGAAGTTATGGACAGAATGTAGAGCTGGCTATGTCATATTTTTCTGCAGCTCTCTAAATGAGAAGGAAGTCCTGAGCGTTCTGATGAACGAGAAAGTGGACATGTATGTTCATGTTGTATGCATATAGTATGGTGAAAATTTAAATTAATTAAAAACTAATTTGGTTTTTTAATTCAGGACTATTGGGGATGGCAACTACCTGAATTTAAATGGGGATGGAATCCCCGTAAGACACACAATCCAGGGATGACAGTGGGGGTTGGCCTATCCCGAAGAATACGGGAGCAGGCAGTGTATGGCCTAGCCGGTAGTCGCAAGAATGGGGTGCGCAGGAGACATCACAGGAAGAAGACATGATACCGTGACGTAGCCGACTATCGTTTGACTCAGCGGGAGCTGAGATGACACACGTAGGTGAAACAATGCAAGGTCCTAGCCCGCAGCCGTGGAAAGCGGTGTAATTCCTTCAGAGATAACTCCTACAACGCAAAGTCCTAGCCCGCAGCCGTTGTCTGATCCAGCCGTCGAAAGTGGTCTAATTCCTTCAGAGATAACTCCTTTGAAATTGAATTACAAAGAAGTCCGAAAAGGGACAGCGTCTGCTGCGTTGCGCAGCCCCTTTCATCCAACTGAGAAGCGCATTGCAGATTAGAAGAAATGGAGAACGAACAAGTCAAATTCCTTGTGAGTGATAATTAATGTTATATCTTAATTGTGTCATTAGTTGCCATTTAGAATGTAATCGGTGATGTGTGCAACGGTTTGATGACTGGTTGCAGAAGGAATGTGGGCATAGGATATGGTGTTGGAAGGGAATTCTTTATTGAACTCTTGAGTTCGAAGACGGAGTTGTCCAAGGGTTATATTGATGCTTATCTCGCCATTCTGCACAGTGATCCCCGTTTTGCAAGGTGTCGACCTTGTCGGACAGACACCGTTCTAACCTCGACCGCATTCATGGTATGTTCTTGTTATCGAAGTATACCACATGTCTGCTATCTAAACAATAAATAAATATCCTATTCTTAAAGTATACACATTTTTTCTTGTAATATTTTATTCAGCCATTCGCGCTCTTTTTAACAGATATCATCATGAGGGAGAAGACCTGGGCAAGCTTGGTGCAGAAACTGAAGAAGAAATTTCGGTTGAGGACCTGTCAGGTTTATCCCAATATGTGTCAGGTGAACTGCTTGGTTGGGGTCCATTAAAACCTTGGTACGACTATAATAATGTAATAAATCCAGCAGTGTTTTAATTTGAATGGGTAATCACACAGGCTGTTGAATTATAATGGTTACCAATTATGTATTTATGCAGCTTGTCTTTGTCGTCCCTTTACCGGGACATTGGGTAGCATGTTTAGTAGATTTCCAGAGGTATGCCTTAACGGTGCTCGACCCAAAACAACACGTGTGGACAGAGGACATCGTACAAAGCCGGAAAGAATACTTCATTCTACTATTGCGCATCTTACCGCAATTGTTGAAATATTGCAGATTCTGGGATGCAAGACATGTGCCGCAACCGAGGTATATCCAGTGGTATTGGAAGCCTCTCAAGACGAATCCGTACAAATAAAAAGACAGTGTCAGTTGTGATTTATTTGCTCTGCGGTACGTGGAAATTTTGTTGTCTTACGATCAAATCAAAATGGATACAGAGGCTTATATCACGACGTGTTGTAAGCACGTGGCACAAACGGTTTTCAGATATAGCACTGATGAGAGCACTTTGGCGCCACATGAGTGATGTATTAAACTTTCAAGACTATATGTTGTGTAATTATATCTTTTTTGTTTGTATAACATGTTTTCCGAACATTATGTACGTCGGATTTCTAACCTTATCACAAATATAACCTATTTTGTGTATATGCGTCAATGAAATATGATGTATGAATTTTTAGTTTACATGTTTATGCGATTTTGTCCATGTGCGATAGCTTACACTGTCATATCCGCATCGGCCAACTATTTTATAGTCATCGGCAAATGATCGGCAGTAGGAAATACGCATCGGCCACACATGGGATCGAATCCAACTTGCACTTTATTATTTAAAACAATGTAATCAATTATGATGAATGGCTTTTTTTAAGCACATTATGATGAATCGAGCCACACTTAGGTTAGGCCCTGGCATCGGCAAGAATTTGACTCATTATCGGCCAAGGTCTGTCTTTCGTATACGATTATCGGCGACCACATAGATCTCATAAAATATTACTTTGAATATTGATGAAGTAATTATTAGGATGGTAAAATGACGCGCAAAGAGTGCGCGCAATGTCGAATGATCGACATTTCTTAAAGGCACATGAATATTGAGATCGGATGACGATCGGAGTAAATATATTTGTTATCGGCAAAGTAAATATATGTTTTACATTGTATTTTTTATTGTGTGTTATTTTATTTTTTATCACGAAAAAGATAAAATATGGCCTACACCTACTGAGTTACGCGCCCCGTGTTAGGGTCTTTTAATATGCGCTGGCATGAAGCGCGCAATTATATACGCGCACCTAGAAGCGCACAACATTAAATTATTGCACGAATGCGTAGTTAAGCACCGTGCTCGCAATGATCTATGGTCAAGCATGCATTGTTGAGGAGTAACAACAGGGAGTATATATAAATAATGAATAGACTACAAACCTGAAAAACATAAACATAAATGGAGGGAGGGAAACATGTTCAACATAAAAAAAATGGAAAAACATAAACAAAAATGGCGGAGGAAAACATGTTCAGCATAAAAGAAAAAAGAAAAAATATAGACATACACCCAAGCAGTCGCTAATTATTCAATATAAAAACATCACAAACACAAAAACGGAAGGAACACCATTAAGGGGAGCGAGGGAAATACTGGCCCACTATCAGCCCACCATCGGCTTAAAACGTAGCTACTCTCACCAGTTTGAGAGCCATTCGCATCAGGAACGGCACTAGCGTTGTAATACCCCAAAATTTTATTATCTAAATTTAATTAGGAATATATATATATATACATATATATAGTCGGATATCCAAAAATTTTTTTGGTATTAAAAATATATATATAGCATAAGCTAACCATAAGAATAATATAGGGAAGAAAACGGACCCTTCTAGGTCACATTTTTAGGTAATGTGTACCCATTGAGTGAGTTAGAAATACCCTTAGAACATTTTCGTATTTAATTTAGAACCATAGATATGCACTTAATTTGATTAAATAGAATTTATTTACTAAGTATAATAGATTTATTGTGACAAATATATTTATATATATATATTGTATGTATGCATATCATTTATATATTTATATATATAATAATAATAATAAAATATATATATATATATATATTATTACGTATATATAAGTATATGTAAAATGGTAATCTATATATATACACATATGGTCTATATAATGGTATTGATTAGTACTTAATATAATAAAATATATATATATATATATATATATATATATCTTACATACCCTATCTACGTGCCATGTGTTAATAGAGGTGATATATGTGTCTTTATAATAGAATAGGTAGATTGTGACTCTTAATTGTTTTAAATTAAAATATTAAAAGTGATATGCTAGTGCTTTAATTAAACTTGTATTTTATTAAAACTTCAATCTCCCAAATCAACATTTCAGCATAAGTTTCGTTCACAGCAACTAGGGTTCATTCGATTTTCATCTCCAAGGTATATATATATTTACGCAGATTTCAATTGATGGATTATTATGGCACATAACTCATGAATATATTAATCATATCATATAATTTGGCGGTGAGAAGTTTCTTTTCATTTTTTTTAATTAATTAATGGTTAATTTTATATATGAATTATAATAACAAATTAATTTGTGTTCTATAAGTTTTATATGTTGTAGAGAATAGTTATTTAATATGTAACCTTAATTGATTAATTTAAGAGTACATAGCAAGACTAACCTAATTTTCAAAAGTCCCTGACCTGGAAATTTTACATGTTTCATATTTATGACTAATTATTAGTTCTATTCATTATACAGTTATAGTCAATTTATAGGATAATCATATGTGGTGTAAATTTTTAATTAATTTTGTTATGCTTTAGTAATTTTAAATTGGCCATATTAAATAATGATATTAACTGGGAAAATTAATATAACATAGTAACATAAGCTTAACTTAAAAATAAGTTAGGGATTAAGTTTAATAGGAATTCTTTAGTTAAACTAAGCGAAGCTTGGTTATTGTAGGCTCGGAAGAAGTAAAAGAACCTGAGCTAGACCAGTCTTGAATCTGAAAGCTTATCTGTGTTACAGATTTTTATCCAGGTGGGCTATTATATTTTTGCAAATTGTATCTTTCGAGTTATTAAACTCTGCTTTGTTAAAATTGCATATGTGACTATCTGTGTTAAATATTTACGTGCTACTGTATGTTGTCGGAGTCTCATATACCAGCGCTATGTCAATGTGAGTAGCAACAGTATGCATGCATTATTTATCCTGCCCTACTCCTTGTCGGTGAGACTAAAATGAAACACTTATTGGTTATACTCTTTGGGTATACTATGGCCATACTCAACGTTATGCGCTGGTGATGTAGTTTGGGTTGCGGGCAGTGACGGGTTATACTCTTAAGCGCTTCACGATAAAATGTTTTGGTGAACTTAGGTTGCTTCCAACTTTTAAACCTCCTAAGCTTCACTACCTGCATGAGCACAGATAGATTACTTTAACAAAATGATTTGCATAACTTGAATTGTAAAAACTTGCCCACTGAGTGCACTAGTACTCAACCCAAATATTTTCAAATATTTTTCAGGTCAGTAGGCTGGCGCGTGGATGTGACGATGCTGAGAAATGGGCTTTTGTTGTTTATGTATTTTCCCATTGTCTCTTTTTGTTAAATATTCTGTTGATAATGAGATCTCCGCGCTTGTAATATCCTTTTGTTAAACACTAAGAGCTCTGATCTTGGTGTTATGAATAGGTATATATTATTATACAGCATGTTTGATTATTCTGAGTCTTCTGTTGAGATTCTGTTAATCAGGTTACCCCCTTTCTTTCCCGCTTCTTAATTCCAACCCCCGTGGCGTCCATTTCCACGGTCTTTCGGGACCGGGGCGCTACAAGCGTAGTAGCTAGGCGGCTCACTTTGATAGTTACTACCGCCGTCGTCGGATGAGTCATTAGAGGAGGGCTCAAGTGTCGGAACATGGACTGAAGCACTGTCAGATACTAGATTAATGACCACACGGAAGAGGTCTCTAAACATTTCCCAATTCACCTCACCCTCATTCATGTAGTGCTGGACGAATTCGTTATCCTACATGCACGCAAAGTTAAGCCTTATATTTGTATGAATGTTGGGGAGAAAAACCAATATTGCGCTATTAATATTAAAGATGAATAATTATTCATACATGAATAAAATAATGGTAAATTACCAGTAACAAGTCAGTCCATCGGGCTCGCGAGGTATTGACGTAGTTTAGGCGCTCATGGTACTGCACGTCCGACTATGACAGTAGCCAATTGAAGGTGTAGTACCGGTCATTCCACTCCCTGACCTTCGCCAGATACGCTTCCAGTGGAATATCTGCATCATGATATTTTTTCATGATGGCACAAACTTTTGGCATGCACTTCTTGTTGGTGTCGTGTTCACCGGGTATCCACTTGTGTTTTTTTTTCTCAATTTACAGCAGAGACAGTACAAGGCCCTCACGGTGGCGAGTCCATGGCCTAACATAGAAGGTGTCATTCTGATTTAACGCATGGGGCACCATTATTTGTTGAGGGTTATGGGTAAGTTGGTTTCAAGGAGGGTGGTTTGTGAATATTAATTGTCTGAATGAACTTATTTATAGGAAATCTCCTAACGTTATCGTTTTGTGTTAATAAATACATATAATGTTGGTCCCAGTGCGAGCCTTTGTCAGTTTAGAGGGGGGTGAATAAACTGACTTCAAAACTTTCAAGACAGATTGCGGAATAGATAGGGCCCTAACTCGCTTTTGTGATTTATCTGTGCTAACTGATCAGTTGAGAGAGACTAACGGAAGCTTAGCTGGTGACCTGATCAGTTTGGAACTGAAAGCTTGAAGACGTGGCTGAAGCTTGTCAGTTCAGTCTGTGTGTGTGAATGTGTGCAGTTGAATAACTTGCAAAACTGTAAGACAGTAAGAACAACACACACAGAGCTTTATAGAGGTTCGAAACTCCTCACTTCTACATCTTCTCTTCCTTCCGCAGAAGGGCAATCCACTATGCAAGTGTAAAGTTTCTTTATTATAATTACACAGTAAAGAAATCATGTTGGATCTGAAAACGGCACCCTTCAAACCGAGCGCGGCCTCCTTTCCAACTGTTGTTGTCTCGGAAGAACGGACCCGTCGGTACGCGCTCCTCCTCAGCCGGTTTCTGGGTCGACAACTCACACTTACTAGTCCCAACTGCTCGCTGAGACTTTAAGTGCTATTGCCTATCTTTACATGATTTTAGATCTCGCTCGATCTTCAAGAAGGCAGCCTTGAAACTGTTATCAACCTAGAATGCTCATTTCTCTTGAGTTGAGTGGTTGATCTTTAAGGGACAGAACTGAGAAGTTTTGCTCTTGCTGGAATTCAGCGTCAGCTTAGCAGCTTGCTTTGAACTTGAAGCACGCCTTCTCAGTTTAAGACTTTTCGCACTTTGAGAATCTTGAGCTTTGAGTTGTAGAGAGAGAGAAAGAAATAGCTCATTTTTCTGCACAAATAGCAAAGTTAGATTGGAGAAAGTCTTCTCTTTTTGGCCAATTAATTTCACCCTCTATATATAGATGAGTGAATTTTGACCGTTAGGGATCACCGGTGGCATTTTTAATGTTTGTAGCCTTTTGAAGCTTCTTTTAATGAACTAGCCATTTTGACTTTTAAATTTCTCTGCTATAAAATCATCAGGATCTTTCAAAGATTTTCTGTTGAGATCTTCATTAACTACTTATCAGTAGGAGTAGGCGTTTCGGCTATTAGTTCTTGGACATTCAGCTGATGGGCTCTCAGCTGTCTTGGCTTTCAGCTCTGAGATAGTCCAGTTGGTAGATCTTCAGCTGCCTAGAGGTTCTGTCATGATATAGTCTAGTTTGGATCACTCATCAGCTGAGCTTAAGAGCTTTCATTTCTAGACTTATCAGTTGGAGACTTGCTTGAGCTTTTTCTCTTTAACTGAACTAATGGTCAGTTGAATAAAGACTCAAAGCGTTTAGAGCTGTTTTACTAGTAAACTGATCTTCGATCAGTTTAGGGCCAGCTCTGACTGATCTTCTGATTGGATCAGTTTTAGCTTTCAAGCTGACTCTGTTCATCAGTCTATCCTGCTTTTTTGCTAAGACTGTTGACTAACTCATCCAAGGATACCTACCAGTCTCCAAAGTTCTCTTCCCCCTTTACAACTTATCTCAAGCTTTGAAGAGTTTACTCTGACTGGTCTGATCAGGTAACCTATAAGCTGGTTGACCATGCTTCTGAATAGCTATCTCTCATCTCAGCTCGAAGTCTTACTTGGTCATTGTCATTGATTTCTAGCTTATCATAACCTGCAGTTTTTCATTAAATCATCACACATATTTTGACATCTCATTAAAACCATCAATTGGGATTTTCCCAACAATTTTCCTAACAATTTCCCCCTTTTTTGATGATGTCAAAACCAGCTGATTTGATGATGGAAAAACTGCGCAAGATTATTATTCATGAATTAGCATCTGAACCTATACCAATTTTGGTAGTGAGGCTGAAAATTAGACTATGTTCAATAGAACAGCCTTAGATGCTAGTAGCTATTTAAAGCTAATATTCATGAATATCAATGCTTTGATGTAATCATCAGAGCTTTGATAGAGGATGAGTACAGAGCAATGGAGCATACATAAATATGTGAGCTCAACGAGTTTTATCTGCAAGGTATCAAAGTTTTGCTGATTGAAAAATACAGCTAAAGTGACCTTCAGATATCTGAATACTCATTTGATCAGCTTGAAAAAAACTTCAAATGTTTCAGTTCTAAACACAGCTCAATTCTTATTATCATGTAGATTTTTTTATTTTTAGAGCACATAGAAAACATTAAGCTATTCAAAGGGACAAATCAGCATGATCAGAATAATTTGTATTATAAACAAAGAGCATGTTTTAGAAACTAATTGAGCACAAAAGATGAAGAATTATAGGAAGTAAAAGAGAGAGAGAATATCAAAGACTTGATATTTAACTTCTTTCTTCAGTTAGAACTGTTCACCACTCAGTTCCGTCTTCTTTTGCTCGATTCTCCTTTTTCAAACTTGCAGGGAGAGATGTCGGGTATGCTATGAATACCCCATTCTTGTTGTTCTTTCAGCTGAGCATTCTCCCAAGTCCAACAATACTCTTGAGCTGGGCATTGCTAGCTGAGCATTCTCCCAAGTCCAACAAAACTCTTGAGCTACGCATTGCTCAAGTTAGACTTCTCCCTCATGAATAGCTTCCCTTTGATGGGTAGCTTCCCCCTCGTGAGTAGCTTCTCCCTGAGAAGCAGCTTGCCTCTGAAGCTGTACCTCTCTTTGAACTTCTCTTTGGATCTCATCCCAAAGAGTTACATCACCCTGCCCGTAATCATATGTCGAAACATATGGTTTTTCATCATCAACATATCCTTCCCCCTTTTTGACATCATCCAAAAGGGCAAGTTGATGGAATTCATATTAGGGCAGTGACAATTGTGGCAAGGGAGAGAAAGAAGTGGCCAGCAGATTATTGGTGAAGTGGGGAGCTTGGAGTGCAGGTATAGAGGCGGGCAGCCATGCATAGGACTTCTCCGTCGTCATCAGCTGGTCAAGATCTGAAAGAGAGAGTGGATCTTGCCGAAGAAAAGAAGCTGATGTGATTTCGAGAAGTGGCTCGTCCGGAATGGTGATGATGGCATCCTCTTGAAGAGGAATTGTGGAAGAGTTGGAGGGCTCATGTTTAGGAAGGAGTGCATCATGAGGCACCGAGGTTTGAAACCTCCTAATCATGGAATCCATGATTTTTGGGACTGATGGAGGCGTATCGAGTAGATAGTTCATCCAACTGTGGCTCCATTCACCTTTCTCTATCCAATATGAGTAGCCTCGCTTGTCTACCATCATTAGCATGGTGGCATCATCCACCCAGTATCTCAAGAGGTGATACTGGAGATATCTTTGAAGATGTTCGAAGAGAAAGGGAATGTGATCCCTTATTCGACCAAAACAACTTTCCAGTTGTTGGTCAAGGCTTGCCTTGAAGCCTTCTTCCAGAGTTTCTGGGTCAGCGACATAAGAAGGTTCACTGGTGGCAGGTGCAGTAGACTCATTACTTGTAGAAGTGTAGGAGTCACTGTCAGTTAAGAACTGACATGCGTCAGCTGGAGGATCAGCGTAAATGAGCAGCTGCTTGCCTTTAGCTGGGTTGTGGTCCTCTATGAGCTGAAGTCTCGACTTCCTAAGGCAACCAGTTACAATCCGATGTCGTCGGTGAATGTAGACTGCAGGAAAGAGATCTCGTCTGGTGAGAGTGTATCCACCAGGGACTGTTCCGATTTGCTCCGCAATGATATGACTGAGTCGATTTACAAATCATAACGTGGCTTTGAATGTGCCAGAGGTTAGATTGATCTCAGCATGCTTCACTTGTCGGTGAAGTTGTGCTAATATATAGGATGTCCAATCAGCCTTGCATCCATAATATATTGCGACCATAAGATGAGAGGTGGTATCATTGAACTGAGCGTTGGTGATGCTACTCAGAAAGATGTGCATCACTATGTCTAGAATTTGGACCATGGTTGGAGAAAGACTATCTTTTAAGTTGTTTGAGAAGTCTTTGTGATTAACATGTGGACATTTCCAGTCGTTCCACAGCTCCAACTTTGAAGGAAACGCTAGTTTGAACACTTTTGGGCCATAGCCGGGAAGCTGGAACAGTTCGGTTAACACATCTTTAGTGATGATGATAACCTAATCTCGGACAATAGAGATGATGTTGTGTCCTGAGATTTCCGTGTGATAGTAGAACTCTGCTACTAGCGGAAGAGGCTTCCTTGTGGGCTGTGTTGTCATAAATGACAAGAGCTTGCATGCCTCCAGTTGATGGAAGATCATGCTGGTCTTCTCTCGACCGATTTGAGCTTGGAGAAACGCTCGATCGACAAACTTATCCATTTTGAGCTGCTTTATAAGAAGCTCCATATCCATCGATTGGAATGAGTAAGACATTCTTCGATGATATGAGAAGAGGAGGAAATGGGCTATGGATAAGTGAGAAGACAATGAGAAAGAATGAGAAATTTTTTTTAGAGAATGGTTATCTCTTTTTCTGCTTATTTTTCATTCACCTTCTCTACTACTTTTAAAGGCAGTAATTTTGCATGCATTAAACCAAAGCAATCGAGTGCTTTCTGCCTTATCAGCTATCTGATTTGAAAGAAAGTTAGCTGAATAAATGATGCATGCATCTCAGCCGTCCATATGAAAAATGCCTTTTTGATCAAGCGGCTGAGATCTGAGGATTTGAAAATCTGTGTAGTTGCCATAAATATCACAATATTTTGCCAGAAGATTTGCTATTTATATACCTCAGAAAATTCATCTCTTTATACTTTAATGCTAAGTATAGAGACTTTAATGGCAACTCAGATGAACAGTAAGCTTATTTTGAAATGTTAACGTTAACTTTTTCAAAAATAAGCTATGAGTAATAGAGAGTAGAGAAGCTTATCGAAGAGGAGTATTCAAGTAGCTGATTAGAGACGGAACTTAGGGGCTCGAGGCGTCAGTTTCCTCCTTAACTGATGAGATCGCCTTTAACTGATTGTATCAGTTTTGTTGAGAAGCTGCTGATTGACTTTTTGTCAATTTCCTCTTTTTGAGTGGTCGAATGAGACTAGCTTTACTGCTTTCTTTAGAGCTATTAGACCGTTTCCTTTTGGAAGCTGAACTAGAAATATCCTGAGAATGATCAGTTCTGGCTTGAGTCTCAGTATGCTGAAGTTGCTTAAGAGCAACTGCTAAGGTAGTCAGCTTCAAGGAGGTCAGTTCTTTAATTCCTCTGCAGGATGAGCTGGACTGATTTAGCATCAGCTTTGCAGCTCTAGAGCAAGACTTGATAAGAGGAGTAACATATTTTTTGGACAAAAGATCTGGAGACATGGCAGTGTCTTCATCGTCTTTTCTTTTATTCAGTCCAAGATGTTGACTCCTTGGGATTACCACTACTTGAGTATGAGAGAGATCTTTGTCTATCTCATTAGTGGTGCCCGCAGCTTGTAGATGTGCCTTTCTAGACTGGACTGGATCCGGGTTCAGTTGTAGGCATCATAGATCGATTGAAGTACTGGCATCTCCTTGTGATCTCAAGCTAGCTTGAACATCAGCTAGAGGGGTTTTAACTGGGATGTTGTTATCAAGTCGATGTTTCATAATCCGCTGGACTTGTACAATATTTGGAGGAAATGGATTTGAAGCTCCAATCCATTTGATTCTCCAAGTCTCTTCACGTTGCCAAAAGCTTATGCCATGAAAGGCTGTTAGCAAGAAGTGTGACTGGATTGACATTGAGTGTCTCCATTTGTACCAGTAAAAGTACCGGTGTAGCTGTTTGAACAGCTTATTGTCTTGCTGGGCAACATACGTGAAGTGAGTGAGAAGGAGATTCATTACGTCCTTCTAAGCACTCTTGACTTCATATTCGCTACTATAGAAAGTGCGAATATTGTCTTCAGTCAGTTGGAGAGGAAGACAGGCTCTCCTGAAGTACTCAGCTCCATAATTTGGATGAGGAATTCCAATGAAGGGAATAAGCTCATCTGGATCAGTGCAGGGTTTAAAATCCACTGATGATCCATTTTTGGAGTGAGGAGAGGGAACTTCATTGACATCTAAACTGCTTGAAGTTGTATGGCCAAATCTGGTTTTAGATCTCTTCTTCTTCTTGAGTGACTGAAGATGTGTCTTCCCTTTCTTGGGAATCCAGTCGGATATGAGAATTGGCAGTGCGTCATCATTTGGAAGATTCAACATATCTTCCAAGAGCTTGCTCAGCCTTAGAACAAGTTCTACTTTGGACTCAAATTTTCCAGTTCTCTTTGAGTCTGTTGCTTTGATAACTTGATGCTTAAATTGGGAGAAGACAAATTCTGCCCAATTAGCTTCCAATCCTTCTACAAGGTGTATCATTACCTTGTATCTTTCTTGAGTCAACTGACTCAAGCTTCCAATGGCGCTGAACATCATTTGATTCGTAATATCGAGCATGACTCCATACTCGGGCTCTAGGTCAGCTTTAGCCGTGGTAAAGTTGAATTGCTTGAAGCAATTTGAAGCACGCCATTCTTTCCAGTATGGTTCAGATGAATTTTTCAGATCTTGAACCCTGGAGCCTTTTCTGGGAAATTGAAAGATTTATGCAATCTTTCTCTCAGTGATTTGGAGTTTTCTTCCTTGAATCACCGATTGTATAACTTTTCCATCTGCATTGACCTTTGCTTGAAGCAAGAACTCACTTACCAAGTTTTGTCTAAATAACCTTGGAGGAGTTTCTAGGTAGTGCAGAATTCCAGTCTTGTGAAGATTGACCAGAAGAAAAGGGTTGTTTGATTCTTGAAGAATCACTTGAAATTTCTTGTCTTTCCAGAAATTTATCTCTCATCATTTGCTCTTTGAAGGAAATAAGAAGCTTTTTTTTTCTAGAGAGAAAGATAAAGAAAACACTCTTTTCAAAAAAAAATATTCTTGAGAGACTGCTTTGAGAAAGAGCAGTGATTGTTGAGTGTGTTGTTGTGTGTTGTGTTGTGTTTTTGTATTATCAAAATTTTGGCAAATGGGGTTTTTCTGAGTGAGCGACTCATAAATGTGATAGTTGAAAGAATTAAATTCCCTTTGTCATTTTCAGTCGTTGGTTTGAAATGAATATGCAATGTGTCAAAGTTTTACCAACGGTCTGTAATTTCAAAATGAATGCTGATGTGTCATGTACAAAATTTATTTTGATTCATTCATTTTTTTGAAATTCTTTTGAAGTACACTGAATCACAAGATACTAACTAGAGAGTCTTGAATCAGTTGTGCTTGATCAAGCTCCTAGTCTTGCTTGTGTTCAGTTCTTCTTCTTTTGGCGGCAGGCAAGGTGGGGCTGCTGTCCCCATCATCAGAGCTAGAAGACTCACCTTCAGATGATTGGAGTCCAGTATGTGCTTGGAGTCTTCTGATCAGCTTCTCATGTCGCTTCAACTGATGTTGAAGGCTTTTAAGAAGATTTTCCTGTTGAACTGATACTTGACCTAATGGCCGCCCGAACTGATCTTCAGCTTGGATTGGTCCTGAAGGACTGGATTGATCAGTTGCAATGATTAGCTGCAGATCATCTCCCCTGGATGATACTTCATCTTTGTCTTCTGCAGCTTCCAGTTCTTCATAAAGAACTGTTTTGGATTGATCAGTCGTTTGCTCAGCAGTTGTTGCAGGTAACTGATCTGCATCCCCTAAGTCAATTATGTCATTGTGACTTGATTCAGGGGGAGTTTCTGGATTTATCTGTGCCTGAGCTTGGAGTGCTATCTGGACTGGATCAGCAAAGATCGCTATGTCTAGCACTGAGGAAGCTGATGTCAGCTGAACTGTCTGATCAGCTGAGTTTCTAGCAGCTGTTTCGCCTTCAATCGATTCCTCAGTCAATTGAAGTTGAACTGGATGCTGATTATCCATCTCATAGGCAGGTGGTGGATCATCAAAAACCAGCTGTCTTGCTACTTGATGGATAGCTGTTTGTCTTGTGGTTAGACCACTGTTTATTGCCCTGTTTCTAATCCGTTGTTCTTCTTCCTTGATTGCATCCAAAGTTTGTTGTTATTGCTCTCTTCTAATTCTCTAAATTTCTCCTAACACCCAGTGTTGATGGACTTGAGGGTGTTTCCAAATATTCTGCTCTTCCTCAGTTCGTAGTTCTGGAACATCAATGTTAGCTGACTTGATGAGATCGTCCATCATATAAGCTAGTGTTTGTTCAGCAGGACGGTTATGCCATTGTCGTATCTCTAGCATTTCCCCTTAGTACCACAATTGGATTTTGTTCTGGAGTGCCTTGTCCTGACCACAAAATGCTCCATCTCTCCTCTCTTCTCCAAAAGCTCATTCCATGCAAGGCAGTCAGAAAAAAGTGAGCTTTGGAGTTAAATCAATGTCTCCAGAGATACCAATAGCAGTATCTTGCAAAAGCTCTGTATAGAGCTTCTGACCCGAGCAGTTCAACAGCAAATTTGTTGTTATGAATTCTGTGACTTTGGCCTCTGCCCATCCTCTGACAAGTTCTGCTCTTAAAAGAGCTCGAATATTTTGATCTTCTTCTCCCATCGGAGGACATGTTGTCCTGAAGTATTCTGCTCCTGAATTACGTGGAGGAATGCCTCTGAATGGCCCGATATCGTCTTCTTCAACTTCGCTGATGTCGAATATCTTGATGTTTCGTGGTGGCAATTTTGGAGGGAGAGGTGGACCAGTCTTCATTTATTCTTTTCCTTTGTTCAACCTTCTTATTGGTTCGCCATCTTTTCTTTTGGTTCTGGCTGATCCTCTTGCATCCTGAGCTGTTGAATCTATTCTTATTTTTGCTGGTACTGATGCTGATGTAGACTCTGAAGTTCTTCGTTGTGGTGATTTAGCCTTGATAAATCTACCAACTAATTGGTTGATTGGAAGATTGTCTTCAGAATCAGATTCTTCTCTGAAAGGCTCCTTATGAATAGCATTTCCCTTACCCTTGGTATCTCCTTCTTTCTTTCTCGTTTTGATACCATTTTGTATACTAGCAGCTTTAGGACCCCTTATCCGTTTTGTGGATGATGGGAAATAATTACCTTTGTCCATTGGTAATGCTCAGCTTCATCATCCAGTACTTTGAACGCATATTCCAGCAGTTTGCTGATTCTGCTGACAAAACACGTCTTTTGATGAAATCCTTCCTCATTCCAGTGTTTTTCAAGAATGTCCACAAACTTCTTGATCTGTTCGAAGAAAAATCCTACCCAGTTCACATTGATCCTCATGTCAATGGCATGACATATCTTGTACTTGATTTCTGTCATTTCAGAGTGGTTTCCTGCCACTCCAACCATCATTCTTCCTATGATGCCAGCCAGAATCTGGTATTCTTCTTGAAAGCAGGAGATTGGTGTTGTGATTTTGTATGGGTCATAGCAGTCTGCTCTTCTCCATCGATAGTATGCCTCTTGCTGATTGATTTCTACTTCATTTACTTTCAGCCCTTCATTTGGCAGGTGGAGAGCTTGTGCCAGTAGCTCTGTTATGATCTCAATTACTACTCCTCCTACTTGAGTAGTAATTTTATGCTCTTCTCCTTCTGAGTTCAGATAGAATTCACACACTGATTTAAGATACTTTTTCAGTGGTGTTTCTTCAAGAAATTGCAGAATTCCTGCCTCAGTTATCTTTTGGATTACTTCTTCAACCAGTGGAGAATTTGAGCACCTTTCTCTGTATGCTTCTAGAAGAAGGAATTGATCCTTGAAAATGTTGACTTGAAACCCTTGAGATGATTCACTGGTTTCTCTGAAGTTGAACTTTCGTCGAATGACTGGTGTGTTTGGTTTTTCCATGACTTTTCAGATGATTTTAGTAGGAAGAGGGTTACAAGATGACTGGGGGTTTTTGAGGATTGATTTTCTGAAGACTCGATCTTATGATTTGGTTTAGTGATGGCAGAAATATAATTCAGCTGTCTCTTAAGTAGCAGTGGATTAGAATGAGGAAAATTTGAATGTTTTATTTTCAGTGAATAGATTCAGAAATTCAGTCAGTTAGGCTTCAGATCTATCCGTTGAAAATTTATATGGAGAGAGAGAGAGAGAGATTTATTGAGGTCAATGGTAATATTTGAGAGACACGTCATTTTATCGTTCAGTAATAAATTCAAATTGAACTTATCTGGTTTTCGGTTCTCCTCCAGTCTCCACGTGGCATTTGAGCTGCTGACATCATCAGTTGTTTCCTCAACTGATGATATTTTTTGGCTTGGAGTGATCAGTTCCAGCTAGAGTCTCTTCTGTTTTGACTCCTTACCAGCTTAAGCTGTCTCCTTCAGCTTTGCTCATTTTAAGCTTGTCAGCTATTTCCATCAGCTGAAGCTTTGCTTTCATCAACCAGTTTTTAGAATCCAACTGCTCTCATCAGTTGAATATGACTGATTTGTGGACTGATGCCTTCTGCAATCAGTTCGCTTATTTTTAATAGCTTTCAACAGCCTTCTGCCATTTTCTTCAGGACTGATGTGGGTTCCATCAGTTTAAGCTTCAAGGCTTTGCAAAACTGATGTCCTCTTGTGTCAGTTCTGATCATCAGCAAGAGTGCTCTTCTTCACTCCTTCTGCTGGAATATCATCATCTTCTTGTGAAGCTAGTTCAAGCAATCTCAATTGGATGCATAGCTCAACAAATCTAGCTTCTAGCAATGGCTTCATGAAGATATCAGCTATCTGTTTCTCCGTGTTGACATATCTGATGTATATGTCTTTCTTTTTTATATGATCTCTGATGAAGTGGTGCCTGATATCAATGTGCTTCATCCTTGAATGCAATACTGGATTTTGAAATATTGCAATAGCACTATTGTTATCACTATAGATTGGCACTTCTTTAGTCTTCACCTTGTAATCCTTGAGCTGTTGCTTCATCCATAAGATCTGAGTACAACAACTTCCAGCAGCTACATATTCGGCTTCAGTTGTTGACATAGCAACTGAGTGCTACTTCTTGCTAAACCAGGATATCAGTTTGTTTCCCAAAAATTGACACGTTCCACATGCTGCACGCACTTGCTTCAGTTTGTGAATCCTCTCAGGATTCTAGATTCACAGCTCTCTACAACTGCCTTGCCCTTCTCTGCGGTAGTGTACTTACTATATCCCATCCCTAGGCTCCCAGATTCAGTTCTCTGATGACTCAAGATTTCATCAAGAGTCTGGGATCCCTTCTTGAATTTGAGAGATAATTCATCTCTTTCAAGAATTTTTTGCTTGAGCTGCTCATTCTTAGCTTTCAGTTCTGCATTTCTCAGCCTCAGCTGATCCATTTCTGTTGACTGACCATCAAGACTTTTTAGTCTTTTATTTTCAGCACTTAGCTCATCAACTCTGCTTCTTAGCTCATCATTTTCACCCTTCAGTTCAATATGCATACTTGATACATAAGCTAGTTGATCTTCTAGGATTTTTAACTGTTCATCCAGTTCATTCCTAGAGATTGATGCTTCATGTATATGATAGGATGAGGTTATTGAGTCAGCTTGACTAACCTCTTCTTCATTGTCGGTCATGAGGCATAGTAAAGCTTCATCATCGGAGTTGTAGCCGTCTGAATCGATTTCAGATGGGTAGTCTGAATCGTCAAGCACGACATTCTCAGAGTTTGCGATCATTGCTTTCCTTTTGAAGAAGCTTATCCTCACTTTGGCCTTTTTGTCTTTAGGAAGCTCTGGACATTCGTATCTATAGTGTCTTTGCTTATGGCAATGGAAACATTCCTCTATGTTCCTATTGGCCACCCTGAATTGTTCAACTAGACGAACAGCTGGTTGCTGGTTCCTCTCACCTTTAGTAGCTTCATCAGCTTGGGGTTGAGCTGATTGTTCATCTCTGACTTTTCTTAGCTTCTCCAGCAATCTTATCATTGACTGGATTTTTTCATTCAAGTCTTCAGTCAGGATCTCCTTTTTATCAGCTGACTCTCTTCTTCGATCAGTCAGCGATCCCCCTGGATTCTCTCTGATAGGTGAGCCTCTTGGTCGGAAGTTTTTTCTTTCGCAAGCTTCTCTGAATCGATTTCTTTCAGCATAGAAAGAAGCATCATGAAAAGAGAAAGTAGATGCTTTTCTTTTTCGATTCAGGCTGTACTCATGAGCTTTAAGAGATCCAAACAACTCTCTAGGATTAATGATGTTCAAGTCTCTCGACTCTTTAATAGATTGCTTTCATATCCCACTCATCAGTGAGATTATCAAGAACTTTAGAGTTCATCTCACTGTTAGGATAGTTTCTTCCCAGATTGTTCGTCTCGCTTATGATGCCAAGAAATCTTATTTCTAGGCTCGAGATGCTTTCATCCGGCTGCATTTTGAAAGACTCATATTTATCAACTGCCAGCTGGAGCTTGTTTCCTTCGATGGCTTCGGACTCTTTGCATAGATCTGCAAGAAGGTCCCAAATCTCCTTCGCTGTTCTGCAGTTCTTTGTGTCTTTTATGCGATCCTCATCTAGAGTTTGAAAAAGTGCTGCTTGAGCAACAAACTCTAGATTTTTCAACTTCTTTTCTTCACCCGTGAGAGGATGAGTTGGTTTTGGGATCCTGGTCGGTTGGTTGACATCTATGATGTGGGCTTCATTGTCCATCATTATGATGATTGGACCATCTTCAATCACCTCCCACATATTCTCATGGATGGAGCATAGATGAGCTTCCATCCTTCTGCTCCTATTGTCATAGTTCTCAACTAAAAAGAGAGGTAGCTTATGGTTTCCCATAGCTAAAATAGTTAGCACAGATAAACATATCTGATTCAAATGATCTGCAAAAACAGCTGATCCTTAGAATCAACTGCTCTGATACCACTTGTTGGTCCCGGTGCGAGCCTTTGTCAGTTTACAGGGGGGTGAATAAACTAACTTCAAAACTTTCAAGACAGATTGCGGAATAGATAGGGCCCTGACTCGCTTTTATGATTTATCTGTGCTGACTGATCAGTTGAGAGAGATTGACGGAAGCTTAGCTAGTGAGCTTATCAGTTTGGAACTGATAGCTTGAAGACGTGGCTGAAGCCTATCGGTTCAGTCTGTGTGTGAATATGTGCAGTTGAATAATTTGAAAACTGTAAGATAGTAAGAACAGCACACACAGAGCTTTATAGAGGTTCCAAGCTCCTCTCTTCTACGTCCTCTCTTCCTTCCGCAGAAGGGCAATCCACTATGCAAGTGTAAAGTTTCTTTATTACAATTACACAGTAAAGAAATCATGTTGGACCTGAAAATGGCACCCTTTAAACCAAGCGCGGCCTCCTTTCCAACTGTTGTTGTCCCGGAAGAACGGACCCGTCGGTACATGCTTTTCCTCAGCTGGTTTCTAGGTCGACAGCTCACACTTACTGGTCTCAACTGCTCGCTGAGTCTTTAGGTGCTATTGTCCGTCTTTACATGATTTTAGATATCGTTCGATCTTTAAGAAGGCAGTCTTGAAACTGTTATCAACCTGGAATGCTCCTTTCTCTTGCTGGAATTCAGCGTCAGCTTAGCAGCTTGCTTTGCACTTGAAGCACGACTTCTTAGTTTAAGACTTTTAACACTTTGAGAATCTTGAGCTTTTTGAGCTGTAGAGAGAGAGAAAGAAATAGCTCGTTTTCTGCACAAATAGCAAAGTTAGATTAGCGAAAGTCTTCTCTTTTTGGCCAATTGATTTCACCCTCTATACATAGATGAGTGAATTTTGACCGTTATGATTGGTGATGTTTAGAGATCACCAGTGGCATTTTTAATGCCTGTAGCCGTTTGAAGCTTCTTTTAATAAACTAGCCATTTTGACTTTTAAATTTCTCTGCTCTAAGATCATCAGGATCTTTCAAAGATTTCCTGTTGAGATCTTCATTAACTACTAGTCAGTAGGAGCAGACGATTCAGCTATCAATTCTTGGACATTTAGCTGATGGGCTCTCAGCTGTCTCAGCTTTCAGCTCTGAGATAGTCCAGTTGGCAGATCTTCAGCTGCCTAGAGCTTCTGTCATGATATAGTCTAGTTCGGCTGACTCATCAGCTGAGCTTAAGAGCTTTCATTTCTAGACTTATCAGTTGGCTACTTGCTTGAGCTTTTTCTCTCTAACTGAACTAATGGTCAGTTGAATAAAGACTCAAAGCGTTTAGAGCTGTTTTACTTCGATCAGTTTAGAGCCAGCTCTGACTGATCTTTTGATTGGATCAATTTTAGCTTTCAAGCTGACTCTGTTCATCAATATATCCTGGCTTTTTGCTAAGACTGTTGACTAACTCATCCGAGGATACCTACCAGTCTCCAAAGTTCTCTTCCCCCTTTACAGCTTATCTCAAGCTTTGAAGAGTTTACTTTGACTGGTCTGATCAGGTAACCTATAAGCTGGTTGACCATGCTTCTGAATAGCTGTCTCTCATCTCAGCTCGAAGTCTTACTTGGTCATTGTCATTGATTTCTAGCTTATCATAACCTGCAATTTTTCATTAAATCATCACACATATTTTGACATTTCATCAAAACCATCAATTGGGATTTTCCCAACAATTTTCCTAACATATAATAATATAAACTTATAGGCCTGCAGTTGTAACAGGTAGAGTAAATGGTACTGCTCGCACTTTTGTTGACAACTTCTGGAAAAATCCTGTGCGCTACTCCTCAGAATATGCATGCTTGAATCACGTGTGAATAGTAATCCCACATGCAATAAGATTTTGCTGAGGACGATGCATTCAGTATTGTCAAATCAAGAATAAAATCTTGATATTTTAACTGTGCATATTTTGTACACAGTTACCTGATTATATTAATAATTAAACCGATAAGATGCCGATAACAAGGAGAGTATGCAGATAGATAGCGCGCACGGTGATGCCGCGCCTTAGACCGCGCGCAAGCTTGACACTGTTGTAACTGGAATATGTTAACATCGGCAAAACATCAGAATTCACATATACTTTAACGTTCTAAGACATGAAATAGTGTTTTTTAAGTAAATAAATACATGCCGATTAATTATTTCTGACACCGATGTGGTGTCGATGGTACCACAATCAATGCCGATGTATGTTGGAGTAAGCATGGCATATGCGCGGAGAGGATGCGCGCAGGTACCGTGCGCATTTCGACGCGCGCAATTGATGAACGTTCTGGAAAGGTTTTTTCTTCATCGGAAAATTCTCCTCACGCTTCATTTATTCGAAATGGTATCTTAAGACATGAATATATGTTGTAAACTTCATAAACGATTAGCTGATTAACTTTGTTTTGGGACTGATGTGGTATCGATGTCAATTCATCCAATACCGATGCACTTGGCCGATGAGAGGGATTGCGCATCCACCGCTGCACGTACGGACATTACGTATTATAAGAATCGCTCAATGGAAAAATGATTTATGTTAGATCGTGTTTCTTAATATAGTAAATGTATTTTCCTAATTAAAACGTGTAAAAAAGAATTGAAATTGAGTGAATTGATGATGTTTCACTTTTGTCCAGGGTAAATTTTTTACTTTTACTTTTCCCAGAGTAAACTTTGCCCACCTTGTCGTATATGATTGGTCAGGTGTAGAGTTGGGATATTTAAGCTTAGCTTTTCCTTAGAAGAAAATACTCAAGGGAAACCCTAAAATATTACTGCTGCAAGCTGCTTACTTCTACGACTCTTGCTGGACAGAGCGTCTGGAAGGCTGTGTGGTGAATGAGCTTCTGGAGCAAAAGAAGAGTGGAGTTTGGGAAGTTGGTTTCGGTGACAACATCCAGGCCATAACCAATGTCATGGTAATCGTTAATGCGGAACTATCGATCCCAGAAAATGACTTCGATTGGTACAGAGCTCACGTGTACGGGCTCATTACACGCTACGCAATGTTAAAGTTGCTATGGGACTACACTCCTGCAGAGTTTCACTGGAATCGTAAGGAGAACAAGTTTTTTTGCGTCGGAGGAGACATGGAAATGATTTAAAGAGGTCAGATCTCTCGGTGACGGAGATAGCTTTTTGTTTTTTCTTAAATTAACATTTCGTATTCATATATATTTGCAGATGAATCCATTCACAGTAGTCTATCATGATGAGGGTGAGCCACGCTATCGGGCATCGACCACACTGTTTGAGGAAGGGGAGTCATATATAGGGAACCCAGATAATTGGGGACCATTTTAGTCGAGCGAATCTGACACCAATTGAATTTGCCGTTACATGTAACTCTCATGTGTACTTGTAATAATTATGACTTGCCCTAATGACATGCATGAAATATTATTCCGACTACAATTGTTCAAGTCCACTTTCGCTGATACATATCAAACTATGACTTTCTATCAGTAATATTGTTCAAATCCACAGGGTGAGCTAATAAGCAATGCGCGAAAATACGACGTGCATATACAATGCGCGCATAATATGCGCATAAGGCCTCTGCACGGAGGATGTTCTATTGATGACTTGAACGATCATAGTGATTTTATGCATTGAATTGTCATTTCATACTTTTTTTTTGCTATATAAAGTATCAAAAATAGCGATGTGAATGACCAGAATCGTTGGGTACATTGAACCGTCACTTCCCCAACTTATTTTCATACGCGATAAACTAGAAAATACATACGATACACGTACAATTCACATAGAATACTGAATTTTCAGACATTAACCACTATTTTTTAGTAAATACATCAATGCCGATTAATCTTCCTTGACAGCAATGTGTGATCTATGTTAATGAATTCAACGTCGATGCACTTTGACCAGTATAGAAAGCTTGCACGACCATCTGTACGCGTATGTAAATTACGCGCATAGGTGCACGCGCAATGCTTAAATGATCCTGGGCGTGTAATCTAAAGACGGAACCTTTCTTCATATTTCATCTATGATATTGTATATGAAGACTTTTGAGACTATGAGTAATGTAATTAAGGACTTGCCGATACACTTAGTTTTGATACTGATTTATGGTCGATAACAATTAAATCAAGGGCAGATGCCCCTGGCACGCGCAAGGGGGCAACGACCCTGGGGATTTTGTTTACAGAGGTGGTAACCTCTACAGTAATTTCATTTATTTTTATTTGAAGACATATGAGATAATGTGATAACTAGTAAAAGGCTTGCTGATTGACTCATTACTGAATTCGCACGACAAACTACGCGCATATACCACATCGGTGTGGTCTGCGTGCACAACTAGTACTTGCTGCGCCAAATTCATTGCTACCAACCTGCGAACCTTTTGAAATGGGAATATACTCTGTGCACGTGGCTCGATTGTGACCACTTAGTCCGCATCTAGCACATCTAGCTCTGACCTGATGCCCTCCCAATGATGACCGACTTGCTGATCGGATTCTACTCATATGTGGCCGGCTGACCTGTCGCGGATTAGGTGGTGCCGGGGCAACCCTACTGGCCAGTGGGAATGGTATATTCCATTTATCGGGATGAGCAACCGGAAACACCTCTGCGGAGTACATCTTACTAAGGTTCTCAATTGTGTAATAGCTGTTTACATATGAATAAAGATGCTGATTTGTTTTACTGTATAACAAATATAACTCGATTAGGTCATCAACATCAAACAAATGAATAAGAATGGCATGGATAAATCCTTTGATCTGAAATCGTGTGCCGAGCAAAGGAGATGAAACTTCAAAGTTTAACAACTGACCTTATGGCTGCAGCTGCGTGGGGACAGGGGATGAAATTAAGATCGAATTCGAGACACGAGCATTTTCTCACCGCAAGGTCAATGGTGTAGTGCTTCATTCTACTTGTAACCTTAAAATTCATGGCGGTAATGGGTTGAACAGTCATTGTCTTACCCTGTTCAATCGATTTCGAAATCTCACCAACGGCGTACTGCGTCAATGGATGTGTCCTCCCTATAGCATTTTTACGACACTCGTAAAACCAACAACTAATCAATGTACGTACGCACTCTAAGAGAGTTCATACTGACAATCTTCTCGTCTAACGAAGTCGCCCATTTAAGCACAATTAGAGGTCATAAATTCATAGCGACGGGTCGGGGACTTACACCGTGTCCATCGGATTGGATATGCATCTAATAACCTCTTATATGCTCCGTTCTCAGAGGCAATTGAAATATTCCTCATGTGTTTATCAAATTCTTGAGTACGATAATAATTGGCTGCTTTCTGGAACATGGCTACTACATTGGCGCCCCAGCTCTTTATGTTGTTCTGTAAATGGTATACACAAATTCCATGTGCTATTCCTAGATACACCTCTGCAACAGCATTCTTTATGCTCTTGTGCTTATCTGAAATGAACATGTTGTCGAGGCAGCCATATGTCCTCCTAAGTTATCACAAAAACCAAGTCCAAGTTGCATCATTCTCTTTGCCTCCAATACCAACTGCGAGTGGATAAATCTGTTTATTCCCATCCTTTGTCGCAGCAACAAACATAATCCATTTGTACTTTCCTTTCAAATGAGTACCATCCACAACAATCACAGGACGGCCATAAGAAATGAAGCCATTTATTGAAGCAGCGAGGGCCATGTACACGTACTCAAAGTGACCCGCTGCATCTGTTTGCAACTCTACAACTGAACCGGGATTGGACTGCTGCAGCATATACAAGTATCATGGCAGTAGCTGGAAAGAATTATCACTATCACCGTATATCATTCTTATTGCATGATTTCTCCCTACTAGAGCTCGAGTATAATCCACCTGAACACCGAACTCTCTCTGCAATTTCATCTGCATTTCTTTCGGTTTTAGGACTTTCCCCTCATCGAGTAAATTCAGAGCAAAGTATGCTCTAATAATTTTGGATGCAATCGTACACTGTCCATTGTCACAGAAATCCTCCTGGCGTGAATGAGGAACGTCCCATTGGAAAACCCTCCACTGTTCACATTGAGCTGAAGCACGCATTGAGAACATACAACGCTCTTTGTGCGTACAATTAATAGAAAACCAAGTCTTCGAGGAACACTCGATCCTGTACTCCACACGATTCAGAAGATGATACAATCCCAAAGAAGTGATCATTAAATCTTTACTGGAAAAGGTAGCGCCCAAACACAATGTATCACGAGTATTAACACTCGAATTAATACCCAAATCATTCAAAGGGAGCGCTGCTTGATAAAATGCCCCTGGGATGATCCACTGCCATCCATGTCCGCACGATACTTCGAAAGCATCATCTTGCACATCATCTGTTTCACATCTGGAAACACTTGGTGGTGCGGGCGTACGGTACATTCCACAACAACCGTCAAGGTCATCAGCCTCATCATCGGCATGTACTTCTTCCCCATCCTCATCAAAATATGTTTCATCATTCCCCTGATCATATGTTCTACAACGCTCCTCAGCGCTGAAATTGTCATTGTTACTACGGACACTGGTCTCATCATTCACATCATCATCATCATCAAGTGTCACATTCATCTTCAACACCAATAGTATCATAGGCATAGCAAAAAATTTCAACTCGGTGAACTATATCAGCCTTGACTCGTCTATTAAATGGATTATCATGTGCGTATGTTTGTGGACAAACATTTTGAGAATTTAATAAACCCACAAAATTATTATGGGCTGGGATAGTAAATCGATGCTGAGCTTGTGTAGGTGCTGCCTTATCAAAGGTTTCAATGTATAATCTCAAAAATGGAAGAACACTGTTAGCATGATCCAAGTCTGAATCATTTTTTATCCTAAATTGAATCATTTTACCATCGGGAGATAACATCAGAGTAGAATAGCATACTTATAAAGGTTTGGATCTTCACCAACAATTCCAACAGCTTTGTCAAATAAGTGAGAGTACGTCATACAACCCGATGGAACGTGGATATATTCTTCAATCTCATTTATGTAAGTGTTATTTCTCCAAAACCCTCCATGATGCAAAATAATATTTCTGTCGCTCATGTGCACGAGAACAAATACAAATATATATAAATATTCCTCAATCAATTTAACGTAAAAATGTGGTCTCCATGTTTGCAAATGTCAATTCGATAGTCGAAAAATATATTTTTAGGTATGTTTAACAATTTTGATGGTTTCATATTGATATTGATACACATTATATTCAAACCGAAGCAATGGCGATGTTGTACACACATATGCAAATAACGTTGCCGATGTCAATTAAACAATCGAAGAGGCGAGCGTGCGAGCATAAATTAGATGTTAAAATTTAACTTTCGACCTGTTTACGAATTTTAAATGCCAATACGTAGAAGCCGATAACCATTCTATATAAACCGAAGCAATGGCGATGTTGCACATATATCGGCCGATAACCTTGGGTCAAACACACATAAACTGTGCGGAATACATGCGCGCATCATAGCGAAGGCTATGTGCGCAGGACCGCCCTCTGAGGCGCGCGTGCCCGGGGAATGGCCAGAATGCGCGCACCACGAAGTCCACTATGCTCGCGGCATATTGCGCGTATCATAAAGCACGCTTGAACAAGCGCGCAACAGTGTCGGAGTGCAATCATAGATAACGGAGAAAAATGAATTTTCATAATGGTACAAAACTGTTATGTATAATAACATAGATAACAAATATTATTCCGTTACGTATGAGCGCAATCATACATAACAACAGTATACGTAAGACTCATATAATAACATAGATAACGGATTTTATCCGTTATGTATGAGCGTTTTTTTGGTAGTGACAATACCTTTCAAATTACACGTCAGAAAATTGAAGTTCACGTTTCACACTTTGCAAGTCAGCGTCGACTTCTTGTCGTTGTTCCTGTGTCAGTAAAAGAGACAATGCTCGAACTTGTGTTCGTCTTCATCTTTGACAGAGAGGAAAAATCTCTCAAACTTCCGTTCGTATTCGTCTTCATCTTCAGCTTCGTCTTGCCTCGATCAAAATGCACATTCAAAGTTTTGGGGAAAGAGATGGAGGGAGGAAATTTTTCAGATTTGGGGGAATTTTCATTTCAAAAATTTAATTATATTAATATATATATTTTCAGGACAGAAGGGCATTTTGGTCCAAAGTGACTAAAAAAAATATGTTTAAAACTTACTGGCTAAAATAAATCTTTTAAAAGTTTAAGTGGCTAAAATAGTATTTCTCTTCCTAAAAAAACCCATCTATTGTGGATGCCCTCATGCTGACACTATTAACATCTCGGAATCGACAGAATAAACTGAAACATTTCAAAGCATTCTAACTGAATTTCAATGGCCATTAAAGTTTTGAAGCTTTACGCATTCTCACCCTTACACGGCGGCGCCGGTGCTGAGCATTTGCTCCCACTTGTCTATTTTGATACGATATGGCTTCAGTGGAGTCCTACAGAGACTCTCTACTTCTACAGTAATATCAACTGTTCCAAGTCATATTTCTTAGAGACGATTATCGTACAACTAAGAAAATCCCTATCACAATCCCTCAAACATTATCTCCCTCTAGCAGGTAACATAATTTTCCCTCTCAACTCCTCCACCATACCCGTTTCTCACTACGTATCGGGTGACTCCGTCTCCCTAACGATTGCCCTCTCCGATGGTGATTTCTTTCACTTGACCGGTAATCATTCAAGGTGTGTCGACCAGTTTCACAACCTCGTCCCACAGATGCCGCCCGCGACTTACTCTTCGTGCGACATCAAATTCCTCGTCTTCACCGTTCAGGCGACCTTTTTTCCGAACCAGGGAATCTGCATCGGCTTCACACACCACCACGCGATATGTGATGTGTGTAGTCTCGTCACCTTCGTGCACCACTGGGTGTTGCTCCACAAATTCAGCAGTCACAGTGACGCCCATTTGGTTGCATTAGGCCAAAAGGTCCTACCTTTCTACGATCGAAGTTTAGTTCAAGATTCTAACAAACTCGGCTTGATAATTTGGGACCAAGTGAGATCGATTAGGCCTGCTATTTCATTAAACATTTCACGTCCTTTGCATAAATATTGAGCAACATTCCTCCTAACTGAGCCCGAGATTGAGAAAATGAAGAAGTTTGTGTTGATCAAGAAACCAGACATGGCGCATGTGTCGAGTTTTGTGGTAGTATGTGCCCATATTAGGAGCTGCCTAGCCAAGTCTGCGGCGGCTTCCAAGGAGGAGGTGGCCGACAATGAGCCCGAATACTTCAATTCTTCGGTTGAGTACCGTGGACGATTGAATCCGCCCTTGCCGAATACTAACTTCGGCAACTGTTTGGTGTTTTTTTTGGCTGATTTCACTCATGGAAGGCTGAAAGAGAATGATGGGTTTGTGGCTGCTGCGGAGGTGATTGTGGCGGCGATTAGCCGGATTGTTGATAACGGGAGAGGGGTGTTGGATGATTTGGAGAATGAAGCAGAAAGAGATGCAGAATTGATTGGGAAGAGGGTGGTGACAATTGGTGGATCCAGAGACAGAACTACATAGAGGCTGGGGGGGCCCCCAACTGATTTTTTTTACTAGTAGTCTGTATATTTTTTTTCCCGGTGATAGCCCCCCGTAGTAATTGCCGGATGAAAAAACGATGGGGCTAGAAGAAGAAGAAGGAGGAGGAGGAGGAGGAGGAGGAGTCGTCTGTGGTAGCCGAGACACAGACGTGATGTGAAGAAGAAGAAGAAGTTGCAAACATGAGAAGACGTACTAGTGTACTACAGCTGTATGCCTCTACAAGTATATAATATATATAATATATTGATATAGCCTATCTATTAATAAAAGTGTGTTTTTGAAACACACTTTTAGATAAAAAAAAAAAAAGGGAACGTATGCAATATTGTAAGTTACCCTAATTTTCTACTTTCAAGTAATTGAAGTTAAAAAAAATCAATTGATCAAGGGCAGGCAACCTGACGACGCAAGACTCACGAGATAGTGGGTGAGATAGAGTTTTAGAGATTTAGAAGCTCGTTTATTTCTCTCGATTTTCTTGGCAGCGACAAATAACAAATAAATTTGAGGTAATTTTTCTGAAATTTTCGTTTTAAATACTAAATATTTGGTTTCTTTCTTTGATATTATTTGAGGTTAGTTATTAAAAATTGTCAAGTCTCCTGTTTATATAGTTATATTTGTAGATTATTAAATCAATTGTGGGTGTTTAATTGAATTCAGTTTATTTTTATTTATGTAATCGAATGGGAGATGAGTGGATGAATGATAGTTTAATTTGGTTGTTTACATTGAGAATGATATTTTTTCAACAATTGGTAATGAGCAGATATTGAAGCGCTTCCAATCGATGGACACGTGCAGATACCAGTTGCCACCACTTTCTCAAATGACCACTTCAGCACTTCTATCACATCACCCGGTGTTAATTTTTAGATTAATTATAATGTATGAAATATTTAAACATTTATATTGATATTAAAATTATGTTTTTTATGTTACATGTTTTGTATTTAAATATATATTTATTTGATTGCGTGAAAAAAAAATATACTACAAATAAAATAGCCCCCAGAAAAAAATTCTGATTCTGCCAATGGGTGGATCATTGAAAATTGATCATTATGGCACAGATTATAGATGGGGGAGGGTAATTAAGTATGAATGCATTCATACTGATTTGAATGGAGCAGTAAATATTTGTAAGGCAATGGATGGAGGAGTCGCGATCGGCTTGTCGATGCCTAAGCTTATGATGGATTATTTTGCAGAACCCAAAATTGTTCATTAATAGCAAATTGTAATTTCGGCCTTTTCCCTTTTGTTAATTTGTGTGATCATCAGCTAGCTGTATAATATTTCAACATAGCTAGCTAGATGTCTTTTAACAGTTTGCAAGGAAAATAATTATGGACGGAGTATAGTATTTTTCTTATTCCGTCAATCTCATGAGTTGGTAACGCAAATAGATTTAATGAAAGGAGCTAGCAAAAGATAATGAAACGATTGCATTAATTACATGATGTCGGGTAGTTAATTTACAAATAAAATCCTCTAGTTTCTCTAGTTCCATTTTGATTTTTATTAAATTTTCATCATTTTTTATTCAATTTCATTTTCATTTGGTTTATTTTAACTTTGTAATTATTGTTTAGCATTTATTCCACCAAATTGGGATCTATATTTTTTTTTAAAATTTTCATTTTCATTTTCTAGTTAATATTTTTTTATTATGGCTAGGGTTGATTATTCCATATGATTTTTTAAATTTTTGAATTTTAACAATAAGTGTTAACCATGCTTAGTTATTGTAATAAATTTTATTTTGTAATAAATATTTTTAAAATTTTAAATTTTATAATAGAGCATAAAAATGAAATGCGAATGCGGAATAAAGGATCTCACCTTCTTAATTTATCAGAAGTGGTAATGGCAATGACATACTTGGATGAACAAAAATGTAACATTTAATTCCCGTGATCCTTTTCACACACCTTAATTATATTAGTACCGATTGAAATTATTTTTAAATATTTTTAAAATTCCAACGGGTTATAAATTATGACCTGTATTATTAGTACCCATTGAGATATTTTATGAATATATTTTCCAAAAAAAAAAATCAAACAAATTAATCATGCATGTTTAGAGTAAAAAATTCCTTATTATACGTTAAAATAATGAATATTTGTATTTATCCATATATACTATTTGCACAAAGGATGACATGTGAATTAGTTATTGGCGCCACACATCACATTATAATTTTATTGAATATATTATGATTATGAACATAACATAATATTTAGAGTTTGTCTCTAATTTATTATAAAGCATCTACATCACATGTAACATGTACATACATGGATGAGATTCTTTATTTTAAATTTAGTGTTCCAATTCGTATTCTACGATCAAATTTATAAATTTTTTTTCCATTTTTTCATCAATTTTAATTTATTATATTTTAGTTTAATTTTATGATTTATTTAGGATTCTTCCCATCCAATTAGGATTTATAATTATTTTTTAATGTTTAATTTTTAAAGAAATAATTATTATGGTTGATTATTTTAAAAAAATAATTTATAATTTTTTAAATTTATTGATAAATGTGACTAGGTTGATTATATTATAAATAATTTTTATTTTTATAATATATATCATGAAACTTGTAAATTCAATTATGGAATACGAGTTGGAACATTAAATTTGAAACACCCCATAACAAAATTATTGTAATTTTGTAGTTGACTTCATTAATATTTATTTACACATAATTTTCTCTTGCACATGTCAATGGTATGTCCGTCTAAGCCGGATCTCAAACTCTTCTTTTTGCTGTCGCCGGAAAAAAGTCTTCTTTCCTCTTCTTCTACTACCATACGCTATATCTCACTCAATGTGTGTAAATTGTAATATATATACACATTGAAAATGGGTAAAACTTTGACATGCATCCGTATGTATATTTTTTTTCAAATGAATTAGCTTTGTAGCGAGAAAACAATTAATACCAATGACCATCAAAATTGTGGAGAGCTACTCCGTCTCACCGTCTCACAGTGGCGGCGCCGCCGAGCAAACGCTCCCACTTGTATATTTCGACATGGTATTTCTCCAGTCCACTCCTACGGAGACTCTCTACATGTATGATATCAAATGCTCGGAATCTTGTTTTTTGGAGGCTATTGTCATAAAACTCAAGCACTCTCTTTCGATCGCTCTCAAACATTTTCTTCCACTCGCAGGGAAGATCATCTACCCCCTACCTCCGCCGGCATGCCCGTTTCTCGATACGCTGCCGGTGACTCCGTCGCCCTCACCATCGCCGTCTCCGATGCTGATTTGGCTAATCTGGCGGGGAATCATTCGAGAGATGCCGATGAGTTCCATGACTACGCCCCACAGCTGCCCCCTGCCGTTCATTCCTCCGACGACATCAAATTCAGCACAATCGCTATTCGGGTGAGCTTGTTTCCGAATCAAGGCATCTGCATTGGCTTCACACACCATCACGCCATTTGTGATGTGACTAGTCTCTTCGGCTTCGTGCAAACATGGGCGTCGATCCACAAATTAAACGGCGGCGATGACGACGCACATTTGGTCGAAAATGTCTCCGGCCGAAGCTTTGTTCAAAATGCAAACAAACTTGATAAAATTGTTTGGAACCAAATGAAGACAAGTAGACCTACTGCTTCATTAACTACTACTTCATTGCATTTAAACAAAATCCGAGAAACCTTCTTCCTAAGTGATGCTAAAATGAAGAAACTGAAGAACTATGCTATGATGAAGAAACCAAGCATAGCCCGTGTGTCGAGTTTCGTGGTGGTGTGCGCTCATCTATGGAGCTGCTTAGCTAAGTCCGCCGGGGAGGAGGTGGCCGACGATGAGCCTGAGTACTTCATTTCTCCGGTTGACTGCCGCGCGCGGCTTCATCCGCCACTGCCGGAGACCTACTTCGGCAACTGCTTGGCGTTGTTGCGGGCAGAATCCACTCATGGAAGACTAAAAGGGAATGAGGGGTTTTTAGCTGCTGCAGAGGCGATTGCAGCCGTGGTTGGAGACACGGTCATCGACGATGAATGGATCTTGGATTTTTTTGAGAATCAATCACAAAGATTTTCAGAATTGATTGGGAAGCGGCGCCTTTGGGTTTCAGGATCATCAAGAATTGATCATTACGGTGCAGACTATGGATGGGGAAGGCCAATCAAGTATGAATGCATTCATATTGATTTTGATGGATCGGTGAATCTTTGTTAGGCAAGAGATGGAGGCATCGAGATCGGCTTGTCGATGCTCAAGGTTGAAATCGATGCTTTTGCAGCTATCTTCCACAAAAGTTTGAACATCATCCATAGCAATTTGTAATAACTTATATTCTCAGGCCTCAACTTGTGTTTGCCAACCGCATACCAACACTAAAAATTATTACATTTTCTTTCATTTTTTTCTTCAATTTTAATTTCTCTAGATTTAGTATAATTTCAGAAATTTATTTAGGGTTTATTCCATCCAATTTGGGTTTATAATTACTTTTTAATTTTAATTTTTTAGTTAATATAATTAATTTTTGGGATTGATTATTCCAAAGTTAAGGTATACAATTTTTTAAAATTTCAATTTTTAGCAATAAATATTAATTATGATTAGTTATAATATAATAAATTTTATTTATACAAAAAACATTATTAACAATATATAATTTTAATGTTGAAACACGGTTGAGACACAAAGTTGGGAGAGGATCTCTACTCATTTGTAATCCCGTCAAAATTAATTCTTTGTAATGTCTTTGTGCCCATATATGTCTAACTAATATTTCCTTATATAGAACACTTCTGAAAAACCCCAATTATATGCATTCATTCGAACTACTATTCTTAAAAAAAAAAACATTATATATGCTCAATTTCCTAGCTTATTTATTAATTTACATAATCAATTTCGAACATTACCAATTTTCTTATTATATTTAGCAACCATACTATTTCTGAATTTGATCACTTCATCAAACACATTAGTTTTGGCATATAGCCTTATCTCCCAACACAAAAAAATCGACCCAAATCGAAGTAGAAATCAATGTTTTCTCGTAGACAAAACCTAAACCATGGAAAATTAAAATGCAAGAAAAACTAATAAATTTGTTAGTGAGATATAGCTAGAAAGTGAACTAGATGATCGAAAAAGAATGAGACATTTGAAGTTTATATTGACTAGTGGTAAAGTTCTGAAGCCAACAATAGTGGTTGCTCCCGTATCACATGCATGACAGATGATAAGGATGCTCTAATAAACATGCAGTCTTGTAGATAAGACTACATGATTTTTGGTGATAGTGTTAAAGGAAAACTTCTCCGACGCAGGGACTTCCGATCGTAGTTCTTAAACTCCAATTGAAGTATATACTTACAAACAAAGCTGTAGAATTTAAAATCAATACAAACCCAACATATTCATCATGATGTTCAACTTCATTAAAAATAAAAGTCAAGAATTATAAGTATCTCAAAATTTAATCCACGGAAAAAAAAAGAAGAAGATAAATTTTCAAACATCGTCATTTCGAATATAGCTTAATTCAACCAACTTATTGGGTTACTCTTTGCAAGCCAGAATGAACACATCGGAATGTCTTTCATCTTCCTTGCCAATTTTCTTGTAGCTAAACTAAATCTTGTCATAACTGCAAAATATATTATATAAAGCATATATTAGATAGATTTAAATATTTCAATACAGAAAAAGAGTCCTTTGTAAAAGGATATTAATTAGAAGTTATATATAGACACAACACACTAGCTCCAAATGAAAAATTTATCATATAAGAAAAAGAAAAGAATCTATTAACCTATTAAACCAAAGTGAGTCATTCAATAAAAAGAAAAGGATAAAAGATTAAGAAAACAAAGAAAACTATAGTTTTTCTTTCTTTTAAAGTTTTAAACTTCCAGCTGAATGAATATTGGAGAGAGAGAGAGAGATAGAGAGAATTACTCCAAAAACTACTATAAAAGGAGATGATTCCTCTTCAGATCTCTATCCAATATATAAGCCGCTATTTAAACCACTATCCCCGACATATTTAGAACCATTACAAAATGGCAAAAACTTACATGCACTAAATGTAGTATATAAGCTTATATTAGATGGTCAACGCGGGTCAATGCGTGTTGATCCAGTCAACCTGCAAAAAAGAAAAATAATAAAATAGGTTATACTTTTTGAATTTTAAGTGATACTTTTTAGTGTTACAGTTGATACTGATTTTGAAAGTTTATTATTTATTTATTTTGGCCGATACTTTTTAAGGATGCAGCTGATACTTTTGGGCTTTTGAATGATACTTTTTAATGTTACCGTTGATACTGATTTTGAAGTATTTTTTTTTTTTGGAATTAACCAGGTCAACGCCCGTTTTCCGGCATGGTGCACCTATTGCATACAAGTGCTTCTCCTCCAAGATAAGTTGTTTTCACTTATTCACGCACAAAGATCATAAGACTTAACTCATGATATAGATCCCTTCTCACTCATTGATGAGATAAGAAACTAACAAGTCACGAAAAGAAACTGATCAACTAATTCCCAGTTAACTAGTTGAAGCAGACATACTAAATCCAACACCATTTTAAGGTATAACCCTATTGATTGATTTGGATAATAGATCTGCTGGTTTTAAAGGGAGAAAGCAAAGAAAAACTAAGGAAGTCCAATTTCCTAGGTTTTTTACATGCTACACCACCATTTATATCTCAAACTATTTTCAATTTCTCAAATATATCTCAAACTAACACTTTAATCAATTAAATACTTTAATTATTAAAAAAACTGATCAAATCTAACATTTAATAAATTTTCCAGCCAAAATCAGGTCTAAAAAGGTTTTAAATGAAAATAGTTTTGTTATCATAATGAGTCATGTGACTTAAATTCGGTTAATCGGTCGGCCCAAACACGTGCATGTGCACTCCTACAATGAACTGATGATGATGCCCCTTTATTACGATTCAATATTAATTGCGAATAATTAGAGTACCTGATTGACCAAAACCATGCAGCAAAAATGTTACATAACAAGGATTCAATATTTTTAAGGATATGAACTAAGTGTCCCGGTGGGGATGGTCTAGTGGTGGACTGAGTTACCTGGAGATCAAAGGTCACGAGTTCGAATCTCCTCAATACCACAGGTCGGGTGTGTGAGTAATATATATATATATATATATATATATATATATATATATATATATATATATATTAGGGATATGAATGTTTCAAAATCCTCAAGTTCTAAATAAATATAGAAATTTCAGTGGATGTACTTGTATATTAAAACAATTTAAATATCAGTAAAATCAACTCAAGCAGCTCTAGTAAAAGAGATGATTTGAAAATAAGGACAAACAAAACTTACGGCAAAAAATCATTAAACCAAGCTAGATGGGAATTTGTACGTAGCAGCAAATAATACCTGACAACTTGTATTACTCAACCTCTTAGTGGTCACTGTCCTTACTGCAGGAAGATAAAGGATCAAGCCTCCTGCAAGGAAAATTAAATCAAAACCCTGCAGAATTATTATTATTTTTCCCCCGAATTTTGTATTCAACCTCCTAAGAAATGATTTCTTAGAAACACCTTTAGTCTGAGCTTTAGTTTAGGAGCAAAACAACAATTGAAACTGATGGAGTAGGTAGGTATATAAGCACATATATCATATATGTAATATGTTTACTTAAATCTTTCATGATACATAGATACATACCAACTGAAATTCTGAAAGAATCATTAGTAAAGACTAAAGAGTAGCTACCTGATGGTGCGAGATTTGACAAAGTGGAACATCTGGTGATATTGTGCTTCCTGATGAGCAGCAAGTGCAGTTGGTGGTAACTCTATTTCCAAGTTGTTGAGTGAAGATTTATTATTAGATGCCAATTCTTTAGGGATTCCCTTCAATTTGGGACAGCGCCTTACTGTCAAAGCAGAAAGGTGTGGCATTGCTCCCACATCCACCTTCCATTCCTCCAAATTAGGCAAACAATGGAATTCAAGATATTCAAGTTTTGGAAAACCTGTATAAGGGATGGCCATCTTTCTTCCAACAAAGGCACCATAGCCTAAGCACAGTTTCCGTAAGCTGAGAAACTTCCCCAGTGCTCCCATAGGATCTTCACTAAGTTTACACCCTATGAGTTTTATCTGAGTGATGTCTGAAGACGCAAGCATTCCACAATTTGGGAGCTTTTGTATGAGCACCATGGATAATGTCAATGAATCCAGATTGGGACACATTAACACCTCCTCTAAAATAGACAATCCCTCTGGTGAAGTGAAATTGCATCTGTACTCTATAAAAAGGTTTGTTTGCATGCTGGCGCCTTTCTCCTTGAAGAACTTGATAATCGATATCAGACTAGCATTATTATAAGCATGAGTAACTAGAAGCCGAAGCTTCTCCAGTTTGTAAAGACTATTAAGGTCATGAATGTCAGCATTGAAACCAACCAAAGTCTCAAGATCAACCAAGCCATCCAGTTTCAGTTTGCTGGATTGTTCATGGTCCAAATTATTTGGGACGCGCAGGTGTTTCAGCCGAACCATTTGGGATAAAGCATTAGGAATTGTTATTTTAGAGTCATCATTTGCTCTCACATTCAGCACATATAGGTTCCTAAAATTGCTTATAGATGATGGCAGTTTCTCCAAATCACAGTATAATATACCAAAATACCTAAGGTTAACAAGCTTCTCTATCCCTTGAGGTAGCTTTCTGCCTTCAAATTTGCACCTCACAAAATGCACAACTCTGAGGAGTTTGAACTCACTGAAATCAGGTACTATTCTCACTGGTAAATCTACATATTCCTGATCAGAGTTGAGAAAAAAGAGAGATCGGAGATCATCTCTGGCGTAGAGCCTTTCTTCTGTCCACGATGATGAATATTCTATTTCTGGCTTATTGAAATGAATCACCAATCTTCGTGTTCCGCCAAACAAAGCAAAAGGATCAAACATGGGCTGCTTACCATCAGAGAAGTCCACTACCTTGAGGCGAAAGTCTTCTTTTTCTCCCAGAGATAGAGATGACTCCCGCACATGATTGTGAAGATAAAGCCGCATAAACCTCCCATTTGCAGACAACTCATCCACTTGCACCTGCAACATATTCCTATCAGCTAATTCTCGTAGATAATTTTCTGTTGTGTCCATTACTGTCCCTTCCTTCCCAGATTCCTGCTTCACCATTCCCTCGGCCATCCATAATAATGTTAGGTCTTCTGAATCTACACCCGCATCCTCCTTGAAGATGCCTAAATACAAAAAACACTGCTTCAGATGATATGGTATGTCATCATATCTTGGAACCAAAATGTCATCGGATCTCTCATTTGAATATTCACTTTGCAAATATCCAGTGACATCGTCAATCACCATATGCCATTCACTCAAAGGGATTTTAGTCAATGCTCTTCCAAGACTAGAGAGTGCTGATGGGAGGTACCCACACTTCTTCACCATTTCTTTTCCTAATTTAGGTGCAATACCTAAGTCTGCAAAACCATTTATATATATCTTTTCACATGTTAGTGCTAGGGATATATACAACAACACAGCAAACAAAAAGATAAATAACTGCAGGGATGCATTTTCGATTTGGGGTGTTTATTCTGGACAAAAACTAATAACTTAACACAATTTACATCACAAACATTTCTCTTCTATCCTGTATATTTTGAAGTGGATTTACATTTTTATAAGCAAGTTACTACCTATCAATTATGGTACAGGAACAGGACATTGCATGCTTTACTTGCACCTGCAACATAATCTTTACTCTGTTTACCAATGGTAAAATCCACTGTATGCCCAATTCATCAATTTAATTAGCTCTCTATCCCAACTACTGAGGGAGAAAGACAAATAGCAATGTATGGTCAAGGTACTAGTTTAGGAGTAAAAAAAAGTTGTGGTTTAACTGCATTATGCCAACTTATATCATATCACACCACATTTATTTTCAACCAAGAATATGAATCTACTAAACTAATCTCAATATTTGTACTTAAATACTAGTTATAAAGTGGCTCTAGATAATCAGATTTACTATCAAAGTGACCAAAATGGAGGATTTCCATCACAAAAGCAAAATATTCACCAATTAGCATAGATGATGACTGATACTCATAAGGAACTGAAAGGATGTATATAACAATGTAAACAAAAGGTAGAGGAATTAAGGGGCACAAACCTGCGGCTTTTTTTCCACGGAAAACATATTTCTGAAGCAACTCCCAACCCTTGTCTTCATTTAGCAACATTGGTTGATGAGGAATTCCCTTACGAGCTATTGTTTCATCACGTGTAGTTAGCAGAATCCTTGTATTCGTACCTTGGTCCGTTAGGAGAAATGCAGAACATATGTCTGTCCAGTGGCTCATTTCCGAAATGCCATCAATAACAATGAAGCATCTTTTCTTTCTTTGGATCTCCTTCAATTGATCGATCATATTTTCCTCACTACTCTTTTTCTGTTCCTCTGTACCTGTTTTCTTTTTCTCCACTTCTGCCCCTATTTTCTGCTCCTCCGCACTCTTCTTCTCATCTGCCTCTTTTTTGGGCTCCTCCACACTCCTTTTCTTCTCATCTGCCCCTTTTTTAAACTCCTCTGTACTCTTCTTTTTCTTCTTCTTTTTCTCATCTGCCTCTTTTTTCAGCTCCTCTGCAGTACTGTTTTTCACTGCCACTCCACCTAGTTGCTTCAGCATGTGTTGCAAAAGGTTCCCAAATTGAAAACCTTGGCCAAGAGTAACCCAAGCCAAGGCATTAAAATGAGTCATTACATCAGGGTGCATATAAACTTTTCTAGCCAAGGTGGTCTTCCCCAACCCCTCAACGCCCCATATCGAGACAACACAATTTTTATGATCATCATTAGTAACCAGAGAAACGAGTAGCTTCAAGTCCTCCTCCATCCCAACAAAATACTCCGCCATGCCATCATGAGCATATGTCTGCCTAGGCCATGGCACATTCCTCCGATCGGCGGCCACCCTCTGTTCTTCAACTTCACTGCATACAATTTCCATGCCTTTATCATCAGGAAACACATCATGAAACCACTCCATATATCTCTCTCCTAAAAATGCCAAGTGAAATATCGCCCGCATGTTCCCGATGGTCATGCCATCATACTGCCGAAGAACATATCTTTTAAGAAGCCTTATGATGCCTCTTTTTTTCTCATTCTTGCTACACATATATGCAGCATCCATTTCGACAGCCCACATTTCTAGCAAATCCTCACAATCATAGGCGAGCTCCCTCAATCGTTGCATATTGTCGGAGACCCTATCACTGCTATGAGCATTAGTCGACAAATCTTCAATCTTCCCAAGCAGATGCACTAAGCCATTAACTACATCTTCAATCGCATCTTTGTATCTAAGCTCTAAATCATTAAGAACTTGCTGAACTCTGGAAGCCAAAATCTCAGCCATTTGCACTCAAAATCTTCAGCTTGACTTTGTTCGTTGCCTACTCGATCTGCTACCACAGTCACAGTAAAACAAAGTGAAATTGATTTCCAAATTTGACAACCATATAATTGTTGTACATACCTTACCCCAACCTAACAATGGTGACGAGGATCGGAGCTAGACTTGCTAAGTCGACGCCGTTAACCGTTCATCAACCTCTTTCTGTTTGATTTTTTCGCTTTTAGTTTTAGAAAGCATTTTACAGTTACTTTTCCTATTATATAAACTATGCATAATATTGTGTTCCTATCATTGGATGCGGATAAGAAATACTCCATCCTTGTTTTTTGTTTTTTTTTTGTTTTCCTTTTTTTTTGGGTTGTTGCTTTTTCGTATTTAATTAGACAAAATTATTGTGAGAAAAATTGAATGCCAGCTTGTATCCTTTTTGCTTTTAAATCAAATGTGACTGTAGGCCCCATGAGTGTGATAAATGTCGGCCATGAAATTTCAACTCTGTGATTAAATTAAAATTGTTAAAATAATGAAAACGGGACTGTTTTGATAATAATTTTCTTAATAAAATATGATTTTAGCAACTTTAAGCCACATACACTTACTATACTTGAGTGAAAAATTGGTTGGGAGTAGGTCATACGAATTATGGACATCATACAAATTCAATAGGGGCAAATTTATATATAGACAAAAGTAAATAAAGATTGGGAAAAAAGGACAAGATCTAAAACATAGTAGTTTTATAGGCAATTTGAGTGATAAATGACTAGTATACCCTTAAGTTAGTTTCTTTACTATTCATTCTAATATGCCACTTTCATAATCAAATGGAAATAGTCCATTACGACCATATCAGGCCCATCATGCTTCTGTAAATCAAATACATAATACTATAAACCAGATTCATACCTTTTTGATCGGAATACTGCCGGGTATTTTCATCGGGATTTTACGGCCTCGCCAACCACACGATCGCAACCTATGGTTTCCAGTGACGAACTCCTTCAGCAATACACAGCGCAACCCACGTTCGTTTCCTACACGGGGTGTATAGCAATTTTCTGGTATATAGTATGTATATATATGATGAACACAAGGGATGAGCAAAAGCCTGGATTTTATTTAGGAATAATAATACATTTATTATTAATAAGTAAATCTCCTTTTGGGAGGAGACAGACTTGTTTAGCTACACATGGTAGCTAGAATTCTCACCACGCTCATAAACTAAGAACACTCAAAATATTATAACTATTACAATTTTGGAGAAAGATAGGAAAATGTTCGATGCCCTATGCTTCCTTCAGTTTCTTGTTTTATAGAAGGGGAATCCTTCTATTTCACCAACTCCATTATTTAGCTCCGCAATTCACGTGAGTGGCCCTTTCTGCCGACACTTCCTTTTGAATTAGTGGTCGGGCCCGGTTCCCTTTATCCTCAAGTGAAAGTGGTTGTGGGTGGAGGTACCCACAATTAATGGCACCATGTGCCTCTTGTGTTGGACCACTCAGCCTTTGTCGTTTGGTGCTAGTGGCCTCTTCTTTTGGGTCACATGATCTGTAATCACATGTCTCCACCTTCCCTTGTCGGGAAACTACTTTTTTGGTGGGGCTCTTGGCATCCTTGCTTTCGGCATTGGATGCTTATCCTCCCCAGCTCGCTTTCGTTCCATCCTTGGACGGAACCCTTTTCCGAACACTGGCTCCTTCTGGTTCTGGCAATCCGAGCATACTCGATTATCCCATTGCCCAAAATGAGCCATGTTGCAGTACTTGCGATGGGTTTCTTTGCCCATAGCAAGCTTGTTCTCCCATATCAAGGACCTTTTCTTCTCGAACAGATCCTCAGCAAATCTCATTGTTCTCCCTGTCATGGTATTTAACAGGAATGACCCATTCACAGAATTGTGGAAAAACTTGAATGGGAACTTGACTTTGTCCATCTCAGTGAGACAGACCCATAATCCCCATGCTTGCCTAGTCGATATTTGATCTTCTGTAATGGAGGCGATTAGTGGGATTTCTTCAGATGAGGTTCTGATATCACCCCATTTCCTGGAATCTGGCCTTTGAAGCCTTATGTAGTGAAAGGCCTCATGATTCCCTTTTCCTGTTGGTTCCGGAGCAGCACTGATGAAGTATAGCTCAAGAACATCTCCTCGGCTAAGCAAATCATTGTTAGCCCAGGACTCTTGCACAGCTTCCTATATCCACTTTGGTAGACACTTGATTTCTGGGAAGCCTGGTGATATGGTCTGAATTAAAGTTAATGCCCCAAAATCATACCATTGCTTGACTTCGTGTGGATTGGTTCCTGGTAACATCCACACCCTTGGGTACTTTCCAGAGATATCAACCTTTATTTTAGACGGATTGATTCCCTGTCTAGTATAGAGCTTCTCCCAGTTAGCTTGATAAACCTGCCAAGATGAAGCTTCAGACTTGTTAGTATTAATCTTAGAGGTACCCGTCATGGGTCTAAGATTAATCTCTCCCTCTTTAACCCCAGAGGTGCTGGGTTGACTTGCTGGTTCAGAGTGTGATCCCTGACTCTCAATTTTCTCTTGGGCCTGTGTTTCTTTAGAAATCACCGGCTTAGAGCTCGTGTTAGAGGTATTTGAATCCCCTACTTCCGTTTTACAGATCGGTACTGCTAACTCTCCTTTCATCAATGGTAAGTTGATGGCCCAGAGGAGGGGTTCATGCATAGCTGACCAGAGTTGCCCCTGAGTCTTTACACATGCTCGTATTCTCTCGTTGACCTTGTTCTGGTCTGCTTGTTGCATTCTTCCTGCTTGTTCAGCATGAAGAACCAGCTCGTTCCATTCACGCTGAAGCAACTCCATGTTTTTAGTGAAGTGCCTCTGCGCAATCATGATGGCATCGACCTCAATCGCTTCCATCTCTTGTTAGGAAATCTGCAAGAATATTTTCATGAGATTTTATCACAATAATGTCAAATAAGTAATATTGACATTCAGCTTGCCATCTTATTAGTCTAGCTTTCTCAGGTTTAGATTCAATTTTATTTTTCAAGAAAGCTTTAACTTGTGTGTTATCAACTTTTAGAGTAAACTTCTTTGCTAAGAGAAACAGAGGCCATTTTTTAAATGCCTTCCGAACTGCAAAGAACTCCTTTTCATTGATATGCCATCGAATGGCCTTGCTATCCGAAAAGAGACCACTGCAATATCTACAGGGCTCCTCTCCGTTGCGTGTGATCTTTGTAAGCACGGCTGCCCACCAATGATCACTTGCATCTGTATAGAGGATCAATTCATCCTCATCTTGTGGTATAGCCAGTTTTGGGAGATTTTTGCATATCTCCTTTAGCTTCCAGATTCCTTGTTGATGTTCGTTTGTCTATACAAACGGGGTATCTTTCTTTAGAAGGTTACTGAACACCTTCCTGTGTTTTGCAAGATTTTTTATAAAGATTCCTGCAAAATTGACAACTCCTAGAAAACTCTGCAGTTGCTTTTTTTCTTTAAGGACATCAGGGAACTTCTGCACCTTTTCTACAATATGATTTTGCAGAATGATTCCTGATTCATCCACCTCGATTCCCAGAAATTCCATCTTCCGGGTAGCTATTACTGCCTTCTTTTCTGACAGCACAAGGCCCTCTTTATGACAAACATCTGCAAAGATCTCCAGATGTTTGAGATGTTCTTCTATACTCTTTGATGCGATTAGAATGTCATCAATATAGACAAACATAAAAGAGAAATAATCTTTAAAAAGATTATCCATCTTCCTCTGAAATATTTGGGGTGCGTTAGCTAACCCCATCGGCATTGCATTCCAAACATAATGCCCTTGTGGTGTTGAAAAGGCCGTAAACCTTTTGCTTTCTTCTTCCATGCGAATCTGGTAGAAACCTGACTTGCAATCAAACTTAGAGAATATCCTAGCATTCCGTATGCAGTTAATAAGATGTTCTCTACTTGGGATAAAATATCCATCAAACTCAAGAATGTCATTAATCCCTTTGTAATTAATGACTAGCCTTGGTTTACCTCTTTTAATCTCACCATGATTTCTTACTAAGAATCCGGGGCTGCTGTATGGCGAATTCCCTGGTTCAATCAGCTTGAGATCAAGGTGTTCTTTGATGATTGCTCGCATATCCTTTTGATCTTTGATGTTCATCAGGATAGGCTTGTATCTAACGAACTCAAACTCTTTTCCAGCCTTAACCTTCAAGGTTGCTTTGAGTTGGTTCTTTCCCCACCAAGCCAGCGGATTTTCATTATAGTTTCTAGCTATTTTCCGCTTGACATCTTCGAGGGATATCTTTGCTTCTTCCTTAATATCTTGATGTGATATTAAAGAAGCCTTGAGGATTTGGATCTCCTGTTCTTCAAGATCCTTTTCCCTACGAAAACTCAGAACTACTTCTCCGAATTTTCTTTTGTCCTGCATTTTTGGGTGTCGAAGATGTCCTTCATCACCACGCTTGCTGCGAAATTGTAGTGGCATTTGTCGATTGAATGCCTCTTTTAGCCGCTGGACAATGATCTTATGATCACAGATCGTCGTAAAGATCAGTCTCCGGTTGGTATTATCCTGCGTATACTTTCTGAACATTTGTAGGAAATTGTTTCCTAACAAGATGTCTGCCCCTGTATCATTAAAATAGATTGGTGGAGTTTTCACCTTATACCATGGTGTATCTCCTGCTCCTCCAATCAAGATTTTCGACTGCTTCACTCCCTTAGATAGGAGCAAGACTCTTTTTGAGAAATTTTTTCCTGCAATTGGATTTAAATCTTCTTCCAATTCTTCTAGGAAGATTCCTCTTTTTGCAGTACAAATTCCTGCTCCCGAGTCGATATAGGCTGCAAAGTATTCAGCCTTATATTTCTCGTATAACATCCCTACTGAGATGTATATGGAGAATGGGCTGGTCATATAATCACCAGTTGTTTTCCATTAAAGGTGATCATCATCCCATCTTCCTTCAGCTCCCATGGCTTGAACCTTTCTAAGAAGTCATGTCCTAAGATTAGGACTCCTGATTCTCTTCCGGCTCTTCCTCGTACTTCCATTGTCATAGCCTCTATATCGAGAGTTCCCTTATAGTGGCCGACTTCTGGTTGCTGTAAACAGTACAGGACGTCGCAAGGAAAATTATTTTCCCATCTTGTACTGTCGAACCTTGTGTCGATCTCTCTCCAACCTTCTGGGCATTTAATTTTTATTTTAACTTGCCTTGGTCGCCTGAGATCTCCTTGGAAGCTTCCTCTTGAGGATTGAGTCCATGGCTCTGTCACAATCCTATCTCCTTGGAATGACAGTCTTTTGCCTTCCAACTTGAGACTCTCATTGTATTTCAACAATGGTTTGTCTCCTACTCGAATATTTATCTCTCTTGGTAGCAGCATTTCTGATCTGTCTGGGTGGATTGCCTGTGCCACCTTCGAGAATACATCCGGTATCTCGATGAACTGCTTTCCCAGAAATAAATATGTGTGGTGTGAATTGGAAAGCGCATAAGACACCTGATATGTTAAAGAAAACGGTCGATTTCCCTCGTAGCTGATATCCTTTCTTTTGAAGTCTTGGTACAGCGTCAGGGCTCGACTGAAATCTCTATCTTTCAGATTATAGGATATTTTTGGATAGATTACCCCTATAATTTGCTTGGCACAAAGATTTCCTGATATAGTTCCTAACAAGGAATCTCTGTGATTTTTGATACGCTTATCGCATATTGCAATATCAATGGGCGTATCAACACCTGCGGGTAGTGCGGATTTGAGCACTATTTGGACAGCCCCGATGTAGATCCAGGATATGGTATCCCTTATCTCTGGCCTCATCCTTCCCAACTCTTCTTGAACGTCACTGTATGGAATCAGTTGTAACTCAACTTGATTCCCTGTAAGCTCTATAGGAAGCGACATCTCTCTTCTGGTAATCTTATAGATTACATTATGCTTCCTGCTTTTCAGACTAAAATTGCGAAGCAATTGATCAATCTGTCCGGCTGAAAAGCCTTGATATCTTTAGATATTAAGGCTCTTGTTCATGATTTTGTCAATCATGCTTTGTGAGATAGTGGTTTGACTGGAATATCCAGTTTCGTCCACTTGCTCTTGATAAAAAACCTCAGCTCCAGTCTGATTCAGAGTCTGATCTCCCATCAATACTTTCGTTGCTAAATACTTCTTCTTCTTCGTATATACTCTCATCTGAGGGTATATTCTCGAATTGGTAGACTTGTACCAAGTCTTGGTAGTAAACCGCTTCCTCGATGTCTGGTGCACCTTCGAAGCTTTTGACTCCTCTTTTTTCTGGACAATCTATCGAAATATGTCCTCTTGCACCGCAAGTCCAGCAGTTGCAATCTTTAAAACTTTCATTTGCCCTCGTATGGGCTCTTCTGAAAGTTTTCCTCGCGGGAGTTCGACTTGATGAACTTTGTGATGTCCTGTCTCTGGAAGGACCCCTTCTTTGTCCAGATTTGTAAAATCTGGCTTTTTGCCTGGTCCATCTGCTCCTTGGTTTCCAGCTCCTTTTCCTTGAGAATTCTTCTTTGGCATAAGGATGAACTCGGTGTTTCTTGTTCTTCCGTGGCCTTTGAGATTCTCCCCCAATGATGGTCGGCAGATCATTGGCTGTGCAGTTAAGAGGGGAATATTTATTCATCCTCTTTAATCTCTTGTAATTCTTTTGTAGAATGGCCTATCCGCACCATTCAGCCAGCTTTTGTTTGACAAAAGACATTCTCCTCCCAACATTGTTAGGATCTCCTGGAATGTATTCTTTAATGAACATTTCCTTCCAGGGACTCGGGAACTTCGTGAAGAAAATCTCTACACAGACCCTTTCATCCACATCTGAATTCCATTGGTAAATGTGGTATAACTTGAAGAATTGGTCAATTGACTCATTCTCCATGTTGTTCAGTCTCAGGTTTAAAATAGCCTGAGAATAATTCTTCCTCTTTTCGGAATCTGCACTTCCGAAATTGTCTGCTCCAAAAAGGTGAGCTTAAACCAGAAAGCCATTCTATCCACGATCTCCGTGTATGAGGCTGGCTCCAAGGTTTCTTCTTTGACTGCTAGTGCAACTCTTGACCATAACGTTTTGGCTACACCCAACAAACTCATCTCTAGCAGCTTGATGAATCCCTCCTTTTCTAGATCCAACGTTCCTGCTGCTATTCTCATCGATGATGACCAATCATCAATAATCATATCGATGTCCTTGAAGTCAATATCATCGATATTGAGCATGAGTCCATACGGATGTATGGGATCAAGGCTTGTTTTCCCGAGAGGTGTATCTCGGAACTTAGGGATCTGTTTCCTCACCCTAGTTCCTGTAAGATTGTTCATATTGGGCCTCTCTCTCCTGTGTTGATCTCCAACATGAAAGTCCTCGGGGGCTCTCATGAGAACGTCTTGTGCTGGGCCTTCTTCATGTTGCTGTTGGGCTGGTGGCACCTGAGGTACTTGTTGCTCCGGGGGTACCTGATGGTATCCTCGGGGAATTAAAGCCCCATCTCCTGTATTCATTTTCAGATCTACCATCTTCATATTGGCAAATGACTCTGCCAATTCTTGTAGATCTTCCAATCCTATCCTTTCGGAGGACGTCATTCTTTGATTTGTTTTAATAATTGGCAAATCCTTTCGTCCTTCGATTTCTTGGGTTCTTCTTTGGCCTTTGGTGTGAAATTCACTTTGTCAAAGTTGATGGGTTTCCTTTTACTAGAACATGTCTGATTTAATTCTAGTGTCTGGATCTTCTTTTGAAGTTCTAACAAGATGGTTAGAATTTCATCTTGTTTTATAGAAATTCGCCTTACTTCTTGTGGTACTCCATACGTGTGATTTCTGTAATTTTGTACCGTCTTCTGGATCTCTCGTAAATCCTCCGAGATTTTAGATGTGTCTGCCACGATCTCTTTAAATCTGGGAGTTATCTCGTAGTTTCTTTGTTCCATCAACCGTGGTTTTGGTGTGCCCTTTGTTGATGGTTCATTAAGTCGCATTGTAGCAGATTGTTCACTATTAACAAGTTCATTTGAGCTTGTCTTTGGGAAATACACTGCTCTATTTCCTCCAGATTTGACTCCGATAGGAATTTCTCTTCGTGTTGGGCTTTCCAGTAGGTTAGCCTCTCCTGGTGACTTTCCTCCAGTTCCTTCAAAATTTGAAGGTACATTCTGAAATAAAAACATCTCGAACAATTGTTCGGATCCATATTTTCTAGGTGTCTCCTCCGTTAGGATATTACTTTTAATAATAAATAAATTATTATTTCTAAATAAAATTACCTAGGCTCTGATACCATTTTCATGTAAAGTGGCAAAATAGAATTAAAACAAAGAAATAACAAAGAAATACCATCCAAACACCAATTAGGACACTTTATCCAATGCCTTTATAGCAAAATGGATCAAGGTTGAAAAGTCAATTTAATACAAATTGTCTATTTTTCCCCTATGCACTAAAACTTGTCTATTTTTCCCTTTTTCACAATAGTTTTGTCTATTTTTATATAATAACACAATTCAATACTAGTTCATAAATAACTCAACATATATATGAATTTTTTTTTTTTTTTTTTGAGAACCAAACTAATGAATTTCTCAATCCCAAACTAATAAATTTCGTGGTGGAGTGAGATTGCTTGGACACCAAAGGTCACGACTTCAAATCTTCTCAATACCATCAGGTCGGGCGTGTGAGTAAGAAAATAAAAAATAAAAAGTCGATAATCATTAGCTTCTCTAAACATATGACAAAAGTCGATAATAACTCTAGAAGCAACAAAATTAAGAATAGGAGTCTTCAGATAACATATTTGAGGTTGTCCATCTTCAGATAATATATTTGAGGTTGTCCATCCGCACTTTTGAGGATTCGAGTGGCTAGAAGTGAATCAGAATAGATAATAAATGGTCCCAGATCTTCTTGCAAACATAAGCCCAAATCATATAATATTGCATTTATCTTTGCATCTAGCACCGAGATTGGCCTCAAAGTTGGCACAACCAAAGCTCCTCAAATCTGCCCAGTATAGTCTCTCACCACTGCTCCCACATCAAACAAGTTATCGTTAGAGGTGGCAACGGGTCCGGAACCGCCGGTTCGCGATTCCCAAAATCGGGAACCGGAACCGCACCACCACCTAGCGGTTACGGGATGGTTCCGGAATCGGGAACCTCCGGTTCTAGAACCGCCTGAACCGCCGCGGGCGCGACATCCTCCGCCGCAGCGGGGCATGCCTCTCGGCAAGCAGCCCCCGCTGGCGCGCATCCCTCGCTGGCATGCATCCCTCGCCAAAATCGTCCCCCGCGAGCGCGCTCTTCACCGCCGGCGCGCAGCCGGTGGTGCTGTTATATTTTTTTTAACTTTTTTTGTAAATTAAAATAATGTAAAATTTAAGAAGAAAAATAAAAATACAACTTGAATAATGATGAATTTACAATAGAATTGAAGTAAACTTAGAAGTTACAACTTGAATTGAATTATTGAAGGATAGAAAAATACAAGTATACAAAGTTACAAATTTACAATTGAAAAATTACTATCTACAAAGTTACAAATTTACAATTAAAAAATTACTATCTACAAAGTTACAAATTTACAATTGAAAAAATGATGATAAGAAGAAAAATACATATGATTGAATAATGATGAATTTACATTAGAATTGAAGTAAACTACAAATTACAACTTGAATTGAATTTATAAAAATACAAGTCTACAAAGTTACAAATTTACAATTGAAAAATTACTATCTACAAAGTTACAAATTTACAATTGAAAAATTACTATCTACAAAGTTACAAATTTACAATTGAAAAATTTCTATCTAATATTCTAATCTAAACTCTAAAGTTCTAAACTTCTAATTATCTTAGTTCTAAAATCTCAAAATTTTCAAAATATGGAGGGGGAATGGGGAATGGACTTGGGCTTAATTTTAAAACTATAAGTTCAAAACTCAAAGTCTCAAACTTATAATAATAAAATTAAGTTGCCTACGTATCCTCATTGAGGAATCAAAGTCCACGTAGTTCTTTTACCTTGTTATACTTACTATTCGGCATTGCCGTCGGAATCCATGTTGTCGAAATCATCATCTTCGTTCATCAATGCACTCCAATCATTCTCTTGTTGTCTTCGTTCGGCCAAAGTCCAACCTTTAAGCAACAATTGTGCTTCAAAACTTTCCGGCGTCATCATCGATCTACACTCGTTCAACATATAGCCGGATTGACTAAATGCTTGCTCAACCGCCACCATTGATGCCGGAACCGCAAATATTTCCTTGGCCATGATAGACAATATATGAAATTTGTCTTGCTTTCTCGCCCATCACCGAAGAACATCAATGTTGTTTGGATCTCCATCACGCATCTCAATCAAATGGTCATCTTGTAAATATATATCAAGTTTGAAAATTCCCCCTACCCTATTAGATCCTCTAGCTTTTTTAAATGCTTTTTCTTGGTATATGTCTTGTAATTCTAGTGCTAATTCACTATCTATTCCTAAATCAAAAGATGAACTAAAGTTACTAGGTTGTGAATCATCATTATTATTCCCATATGTTTGGACATAGTTCTCAAAAAGAGTTTCTGAAGCAACCTTAAGATTTACTTTAATTTCATTAACATTTGGAAGTTCAAGAGGCTCTAGAGGTAGTGGAAATTGCATAGTTCTAAAAGCTTTATAATAAACATCTAACATTCTACAAACACCATCATATTTCATCGAAGGATCTAAGCATTTTGAAATTAAAAATACATTATGAATATTCATAAAATATTTCATCAAATTTGCTTTCTTACTACATTTATTAAATTGAAAAGCAATTAATAAACAATGATGTAAAACTCTAAGAGAAGTAGGATAATAAACACCCGATAAATCATTTGTAGCTACTTGAAAAACTCTTAAAAGTTCACATAAATCATAACATTCATCCCAATATGAAGAAATAAAAAAATTGCCATCAACTTCGGTTTGAAAAATTTCAATTAATGCATCCTTATATTCAAATGTAGAACTTAACATTTCATAGGTTGAGTTCCAACGAGTTGATACATCTGGATTAAATCTTTTTGGTTTAATACCTTTTCTAATACAAAAATTATACCATTTTTTAGTAATGCTAGATTTTCTATGCAAACATACAATAGCATTTCTAATTGGAGTAATAGCAACATTCAACAATTTCATTCCATCTTGCACACATAAATTTAATATATAAGCAATACATCTTGTATGAAAATATGCACCATCTAGAGTTGCATTGCATGCTTGGATAAGTTGAGGTATACTAGCCGTATTAGCACTAACATTATCGAAGCCTATTGAAAATATTTTATTAATTAATTTGAATTCATTTAGAATACTTATAATTACAAGAGCTATATTTATGGCACTATGTGGATCATTAAAATCACGAAAAGCAATTAAACGCTTATTTAAATTTCAAGTATTGTCTATCCAATGACATGTAACTCCCATGTAAGAATTTTTATTAAAACTATCACTCCAAATATCCGAACAAATTGAAACTCTATGCGCAAAATCATTAAAAGATTTTAGCAAATTAATTTCCATCTTTTTTGTAAGTTTTTTTATTTGACTTTTCATGTTATTATGAGGAATTCGTTTAGCGGCGGGATTATAAGCATGTTGCATAGCATATTCAAAATTTAGACTATCAGTAAATTGAAAAGGAAGTGAGTTTATAGCACATAATCTAGTCATTTCCTCTCTAGCACATTCATCACTACATCTAAATAAAGGAGTTTCGTTAGATATACCCGGATTGTTTGATTCCGTAAATCCTTGCATTTGTGTTTGTCGTCGAGCTAACCCCATCTCCACCGGATGAACTTTCAAATGCTTTTTGAAAGTCCCATATCCTTCTCCGATTCGATGTGGATATTCTTTACCGCAATAGTTGCACTTGGCAATAAACTTTTGCTCATCGTGCTCATTTTGCTTCGGCACGGGGATTTTCTTGAAGTGGATCAAAAAAATATATGATGTTACTTTTCTCTTCGACGTCTCTTCGGATATGTGAGGCATTTCCCTATCCATGCCGGAAGGTTGATAAGTAAATTGTGGAGCTTGAACCGATTCCGGAGTTTCACTCTCTTGAGTGTCTGGATCATTCATATTGAATTGTTGAGATTGAGAGCGAGAATGTTGGATCTCCTTATGTTGAAGTTGAGCCGCCAAATTTCGGTTCTCTTCTTCCATTTGCTCACGTTGTCATCGACTCGGTACTCTTCGGAGAGAAACGTTGGGATTTGGATGAGCAACATTTTCTCCATTCTCATGATATTGATACTCCATTTCTTCATTGATCGTGTCATCGATGAACAATGAAAAACCCCATCCTCGTCCTCAACGTGATGCACATGCTCGTCCTCTTGGTGAGGAACCATCGGAATAGATAATTCCATTGCCCTTATCGGCTCCGGAACCACGACCACCACGAGAGCTAGACATTTTTTTAGTAGTGACGAGAAGAAGGTGAAAAATAAGAAATGTGTAGAAGGTAGAAGACTAGAACTTGAAGAAGTGATGAAAATATGCAATGGATGAAATAGGAATTGAGAGTTGAGACTTGAGAAGTTGAGAGAATAAAATTGAATTGAGATTTGAGAATTGAGATTGAAAGAGTTTGATACTTTAGATCTTTGATTGTTCACTTGAGTTGAGAGTTGAGAATTGAGATAGATAATAGATTGTTATGTGCATTGAGAGTTGAATCCACATGCATTTATAGAGAAAGAGAGAGTGAGAGCCAAAAAAAAAAATTCAAAGTAGCCGTTGGAACCGGCGGTTCTCAACGGCTAGTTCATCACGGCCATCCGATCTTGCAACGGTCATTTTTTAAAAAAAAAATCCGGAACTTCCGGTTCCACGGTTCTAATTTTTGGGAACCGGAACCGCACCGTGGAGAGGCTGTTTCGGTTCCGGTTCTTTTTGCCACCTCTAGTTATCGTCGTCCTTTACCGACGCACCCACATCGAGCCTAAAACACCTCAGCACTAGGTGCCCTCCACGTCTTTTCACCAAGCTTAACACCTAAGGAGAACTCATTTTGAATTGATCTCCGAGCTTTCTTAAAATATGACAAGAAACGACGTGCCAAAGAAACATCAACATGCACTTTCGGAGCTCTTATCCCATGTTTTTCTTGACAAATGTGTTGCCAAATTGAGTAGATGATAGCCACCCAAATCTCATATTCTTCCCTGGTGAAATGCCAACTGATTTTCCGGCCTAAATCCTTAATTGATTGAGCTTTCCACGCTTCAATGCATCCCAAAATTGTGTTGTCTTCCAAAAAACCTTTCAATCCTCGTAGAAGAAGAAACCATGTGTGGTAGTCCCCTAATCCCTCTTACAGCGGTCACAAATACCCAACATGGGAATATGATGATCCTTCAAGTTCTGATACAAACACCAAACAAAAACGTTATGCCTTGTTTATTTTTTTCCAACATCAATTTTCAATTTTCAGTATTTACAGTTCAATTTATGAGGTGTATTGGTTTTTAAAAATATGTAATAATTTTATTATGATGAATGATTTAATGTTTAGAGTTATAGGTTTGGAAAATAGAAATATGTTTGTTTGATTATATATTCAATTTGAAATATGTGGTTGGGATGAAAAGATAACTATTTGTGTGGTTATGATAAATTGATAAATATTTAATTAATGGATTTTACTGTAATGATATATATATATATATATGATTGAATAGGTTATATAGGATTGGAAAAAGTGAAAGCTGCATTTGAAAATGAGTAGAACAAACGTGCTTTTCGGTGTTTTGAATAGTAAAAAATGAAAAATTTCCATTTGGAAATGAAAACAAACAAGGCCTTACTCTTTGGTCGTACTTCCAAATTCCAAACCACTTGTTTCCAATCCTCACGATAAGGCCCCGATCGAGAGACATGTGGTTCGGAAAACCCAATCTCCAAAAAATAGGCCGACTTTACTGAAAAACACATTTTGCATCAATTTTCCAGAGACAACGTCTCCACCAATCCTCAAAATGGGGGTGCACATAATAATATCAGTAATACGGATCCCAAAAACATAAATAAGCGTATCTTTGTATCTTTGTTCCAGTGCCGATCCTCTGTAAGAAAATCTCTCACCTTAGAACAAGACTGAATAGGGACACGAGGTTGAGGTATCTTAGAAGGAATATTTGGCACAAAACTTTCATGACAGATTCTTGCTAAAGATCCCGACCTAATCTTCCAAAATAATCCACGAGCAACAAGATATCTGATGAAATTAGACACACCATCGAAAAGTAAAATCTAATTTCTCTCTTATTATTTCTTACGTGAAAATCAGTTACAAATGATCTGAGATTCAGATATTTATGCTAGCTAGCTGAGATAATATCAAGCTCTAGAATGTTCCTGAAATCTACGGCTATGCATTAGAGAGATGGTGAAAAATCTACGGTACAGAAAGACATATGGCCATGTAGGCAAAAGCCAGCTTGTTCACTATATATTATACGCATGTATGCAAGCTATCCTACGAATGTATGCATGCTATGATGAACAAAATGTGCATCGAGCTCAGCTTCAACAGCCTCCCGCAAGCTGAACTTGGTAAAGGTCGCCAAGTGAAAGCTTGGAAAGGAGCTCTCGAAACCGCGGTCCGGTCAATGATTTTGTAAAAAGATCAGCAACCTGTTGAGCAATAGGAACAAATAAAGGAATTATAAAACCTCTGCGAAACTGAAAACGAGAGAAATGACAATCCATGTCCAAATACTTTGTACGTTCATGGAATACTTGATTTCGAGTAATTTGGATGGCCGCTTGAATTGATTGTCGCAGAAAACTTCAATGGGCTTGTGATAGGGAACATCAAATGTATCCAACACATAAGATAACCATATGAGTTCCCGAATAGTGTAACTAAGAATGCGGTATTCAGCCTCCGCAGTAGATAAGGAAACTGTCGTTTGTTTCATGCATTTCCAAGAAACTAAGCTAGCACCTAGAAAAACATAGTAACTAGTAACCGAACGCCTAGTATCTTGACAAGCACCCCAATCCACGTCACCACAAGCTTTGAGATGAAAAGAATCAGTAACACGGTAGAAAAGACCAAGGGAAGGACACTCTTTTAGGTATTTTAAACAATGTAAAACAGTCTCCCAATGAAGTACAGTAGGATTATTAATAAACTGACTAAGTTGTTGAACGGAAAAATGATATATCGGGTTTTGTGAGAGTAAGATAAAGCAATTTTCCTACGACCCTGCGATAGGAATCAGCCCGAGGAAGAGGATCTCTAACTTGAGTAAGGATCTGACCAGGAGGAAATGGAGTTCCAGTGGCCTTACAACCCAAAAGGCCAACCGAATCCAGCAAATCAAGCACATATTTCCATTGACTCAGAAACATACCAGTATCAGACCTAACAATTTCCATTCCTAAGAAATGGCGAGCCTCTCCTAAGTCTTTGATAGTAAAGGCCTCATGCAGAGCTTGTTTGATCTTAGTAAATTCATCTAATGAAGGTCCCAACTATTCACAGAACTGGTATCCAAAGAGTGATACCAAACTTTGGATGCATCATTTTCAAAGAAAAAGAGAATATGCGTAGTTGAATAGCATCGTCAGATACACCATTCATCTTGATTGTGCTGCAAATCTTCAAGAATTGTTGCAGGTATGCATTTGGATTCTCAGCTTTATGCCCATCATATTGGTTCTATTGAACCATGGCTACCAATCACGGCTTCAGTTCAAAGTTGTTGGCATTGATGCGTGGACCGGGAGCATCTCCATGATTGAGCACTGGTGTAAACAGTTGGTTAATCGGTGTTGGATCTTCACCTCTCGCATCTTCCTGCTCTTGCATCCTCCGTTGTATCTCCTCCAATTTTCGTTGGAGGCGTGTTCCACCGGAGTAGGAGCTTGTTGTTCATTTGCGACCATATCTCTTCTTCTTCTTGCGGCCATTTCAAAAATGATTCAACTCCTATGTTTCTTATGCTCTATGTGGATGATTTGCTTCTTATCAGTCCTTGTTGTAAAATTATAAAGCATGTTCAAAAGTGTCTATGTGAGAATTTTGACATGAAAAACTTGGGTGATGCTAAGAAAATACTTAGTATGCATATTTATAGAGACAGAAAGAACTTCTCACTTGTTCTGAATCAAAACTCATATGTTGAAAAAGTTTTGAGTAAATTCTCTATGCAAAAGGCTAAGTCTGTCAGTGTGCCCTTAGCTGCTCATTTTCTGCTAAGTAAGGATCAGTCTCCTAAGACTGATTCTGAATCCCATGATATGTGTAAAGTGCCTTATTCAAATGCCATTGGTTCTGTGATATATCTCATGATCAGTATCAGGCCAAATATTACATATTCTGTTTCTTATTTGAGCATATACATGTCAAACCCTGGATTGCCGCATTGGGAAGCTTTGAAATGGCTTCTCAGATATTTGAAGTCCACTTCAAATTATGGCTTGACTTTCTCTAAGTCTTCTGATAGGGTGAAATTGATGAGATATGTTGACTCCAACTATGCAAATGATAGAGACAATCTATCACTTCATATGTATTTACTTTGTGTGGATTGTGGCCCTCTCTATCACAGAGGCTAAATATGTTGCTGCTACTGAGGCTGTAAAAAAAGCCATTTGGCTAAATGGTTTATTGTCTGAAATTGGTTTTGCTAACTCTTCTCCTACTTTATTTTCAGACAGTTAGTCAACAATTCAATTGTGTAAAAACTCAGTGTTCCATGATAGAACAAAACATATTGATGTGAGGTTCCATTTTATTAGAGATGTTGTGGAGAAAGGGGAGATACAATTGGAGAAAATTTCCACTGAATTCAATCCAGCTGACATGGGAACTAAGTGCCTGCCTATTGATAAACTTGTCTCATGCCAGAGAATCCTAAACTATGATCTTGGTTAACTCTTTCCATCTCTACTCTGCTCTCTGTGAAATTGTTTGATTCTCTGTACATTCTTTTTTCATTCTTTGGTTATCTGTTAACCTACCCTAACTTTGTGTTATGTTTCTCTCTTGTCTTTGTGACTTTGCAGGGAGAAACAAAAGGCTATGATGAGTTCTGCAAAGCTCCTTTCGAAGATCAAGTACACACCAAAGGGCTAAAGGTGGAGAATGTTGGGTACTTGTTGGCCCATTTGTTGTGGCCCAATTACTATTGGCCTATCTCCCTTATTAATTGCAGCCTGTTAGCTGCCGCCCATTACTGTTGATTCCCTTGCACCCTTTCGGCTACCCTTGCTTCTTTTAATGAAGCCTGGGGCTTCGTTGTTCATATATCTCACAATCGATCTCTCTTTCTGAGTGTTTCTTCTCTGCTTCTTGTGATCCCTTGAATCAAGCTTTTGCTTAAGAACTTTGTGCTCCTACTGACCCTTGCTTACGGTCCCAGTTCGTCTGGATTCCTACGTGGTCTCCTCGTGTGAGTAGCCTGGGATAGCTAGGGTTCAGTCGTGGGCTCACTGGAAGTTTGAGACTGTGAGTGGTTGTGTAATCTGCAGTTCTTTGCCTTTCCGGTCTCGGTGTGTGCTTTGGTCACTATTTGGAGGAGTTTTGATCTCAGGTAACCCTGAGCCTTGTCACTGCCCCTCCTGCTCGTTCTGTCAGCGACGGGAAATAAGTGATGTAATCTCCGGGAGCCTTGATACCCTACAATACTAGACACAAATGAAAAATATAAGAATGATCAAATCATTCCGTTGTACTAATCACCACCTAAATTGTGATCCGTCGGAAGAAACTTATCCGTTGGATGATCTTAGTGGAGAGGCTAGAGGGTGTCTCATCCTAGTTAGCAGTATTCACCAACGATGTTGACGATTGTGTTTATTAACGCACGCAAAAACATATTTTTGCAAAGCTTCACTAATAGTCATGCTGATAGGCGTGTCGATCCAAACCAAAATAAGCATTAGAGAGCATTCCTGAGCGTCTTCCACAGTTTGCGGTACCTAATTACCACAGTCAACGGCCGAAGAGAATTACAGGTTTTCCTCTTTCCATATTATATCTACTTAGCTGCGTGATTTTTTCCTTCTCGATACAATATATATGTAATCGGGTGGATGGCTAGTTCATGGAGATAAACATTTTTTTTTTTGCTGATTTAATGTTCTTGATATCAGCCACATGCATATATCATTTTAGATCCTGCTTCGAATCTATGACGATTTGAGTTGTTGATATCTGAATATGAGTCGAAATGGCCGGTTAAAAATAGTGTTTCAGCTGTATTTGAATATTAATCGGGCTTGTTGAGGTTACCCCTAATTAAAGTGCTTCAATTCACGAGTTAATTTTTAGAAAATGAACAATCTTGAAATTAGTTGCAGTTGATGGGAATTTGAGTCGATAGAGCATGCTGAGTGTTCTTATTGTCTGTTAACTGAGTCCCTTAAGAAGTGAATTACTTGAAGATTACAAATTTCCCTCCTAATTAATATATATTTTTAGTTTTCAGATTGGTTTGGCCGAAGCAATTAACCTTGTCATTTTCGGATAAATTTTTATAGTCATTCACTGATCTCCAGTTTTCCATTTATAAGTAAGGTTTTATGAACAGACAGTGGAGAGGGCGGAGACGAACTTTCCTTGATAAATCTTGCTCCTTTTTCCATGAAATTAAAAGCATAGTACTGAAGTCTTCCTCATTTGATTTTTCTTTCAAAACCGTGCACCTGAGTCACATGTTAGCCTTACAAAAGTGCTATAGATATCTTTCTGCTTCTGCTGGATTATTGAATATATTAATCATATTTCACTTCTATGCATCAAACTTTTTTGCGACTCCCTGAAGATCCTTTGATTGTAGTCTCTACAATTTGGAGAGGTCCCATAACCCGCAGGAGATGGGATCTGAGATTGTGGTCAAGATAGACATTGAAAGCTTGACAACTTCCATTGACGAGAAGTTAAATAAGTTATCTGAAGATACTTCATATTCGTATGCTGCTTGTATCTATAAAGTTTCTCAGAAGCTCCGGAAAGTAAATGAAGCAGCCTATACTCCTCGATTAGTGTCAATCGGCCCACTTCATCATGAGCTAGGCCAACTTCAAAGCATGGAAGCTTACAAATTGAGATTCTTGCATAATTTCTTGAGCAGATTTGGAATTGGCCTAAATACCTTAGTCACGTTTGCAGCACATAAGGAAAGTTTTGTTCGTGGATGTTATGAGGGTACAGTTGGCCTCTCCCCCAACAAGCTTACAGAAATGATTTTGTTGGATGGAATATTCATTGTCGAACTTTTCCTAGAGAACCATTTCTTGCAGCTAAGGGATAGAAATGATATAATATTTGAAAATCACTGGATGTACAATGATTTGTTGCATGACATGCTGTTGCTAGAGAATCAGCTACCTATACGCATAATGAAGGACCTGTTGACTTTTGTGGATTTTTCATTCTTAAATGAAGGCATCAAACTCAGCATCTATGATCTTGCGCAGAAGTTTTTCAAGGATGTTGGTAATACACAGAAAATACCGTTGACAAAGCGTTGTGCTCATGCTAGGCATTTTGTCGAGTTTCTGCTATTTCTTCATGCTCCGGCACAGCAGGGGAAAAAATCTCTAGGTAGAAAGTTTGAATATACTCGCAGTGCAACAGAGCTTCAAGAAGCTGGAGTCAAGTTTTGTAGTGGAGATGGAAATTCTTTATTTGATGTTCTGTTTGACAAAGACAAAGGCAAGTTGACTATCCCAAATTTGGCTGTAAATCATTCAACAGAGACATTCTTCAGGAATCTTATAGCCTTTGAACAGTGCGGACATTGTGGGTACTATTCTGAAGATATCACAAGTTATGTCATACTCATGGATAGCTTTATAAACACTTCCCAAGATGTTGATTTACTTGTTAATCATGGCATCATCAAGAATGAATTAGGTGAGAGTGAACTAGTAGCAGACCTATTTAACAATCTTTACAAGGAAGTAGTGACCGAAGCAAGCATTTTCTATTTTGATGAACTCTGTAGAGACTTGAATGACTACAGCAGGGATCAGTTTCACGAGTTCAAAGCCAATTGGTTCAAATGGACAGTGATGCTGAGACGCGATTATTTCAGCAACCCTTGGTCCTTCATTTCAGTCCTCGCTGCAAGCGTGTTGCTCATTCTTACTGTAATACAAACAGTCTGTTCAATTCTCCAGGTATAGTTTCGCATCTCATCATATTCTCCTAAGATTCAATTTTCGTTATGTAATTTCAGAAGATCGATGCTGTAGTCTATAATGCTTGATTGTATTTAAAACTGTCGAAAAATTTCCTTCTCTATGATGCTTTTTTAGCAACATTTAGTTTACTACCTAATTTTACTATTGAATCCTGTTTATATTTATTTGGTAAAGTAGTCCTTGTGCACTGCTTTTCTTCAGGCAGCAGTGATACAAATACCATTTGATAATGCTACGCTTGCTATATTTCCTCATGAGCCTCTGTTATACTGTAATCCATTCACCATAAGGTAGCTTGTCTTCGAGTAATGTCCTTATGGAAGAAATGTGTCCCAAGTAGCTCGTTTCATTTATTAGAGTTGAAGAATTTTTAGTTTGATCATGTCATTCTCTTCAAAACATCTTATACTGTGTTCGAATTTTTATAAGCAGTGCAGTCCAGTAAAATTTGTTTAGGTTAACCATGACATCGTCACTTTAAATGCCAATATTGATGTCCCAAAACTCTAAACATGTAACATATTTTTTTTCTTAAATTTACCCCCCCCCCCCTCCCACCCCCCAAACCGAATCTGTTTTTCTACCCTCCTTTTTTACTAGCTGTGGAAACCATTTCTGAAGTCTAATATTATCTCTTTTTTTTAGGTTCAATGATAGGACAAATGGGGTCTTAATATGTTTAGAGAAGGAAACAGGGTGGCCATATGCATTATGCATATCATATCTTGGTGGTCTTCAGCTGGTCTTTAGCTCATAATAGTGAGGTGCTGGTTTTCTATCACCTTATATGAGTTCTAATGAGGCCTATAATTTTCTGTTTATGTATATTTATTGGTTAACTTTGACTTCTCCTTCGTATATATCTCCTTGTGCAATTTTGTTTTTTAAATTTATTTTCTATGTATTCAAACTTTTATTTGTACTATGCATGTGTAAGGTTGAATATGACATTTGGATTGTTAGAAGACTAATATGCTATGCGTATCTTTATTTGTTAGGGTATTTTAGTCCTTTCCCTTAACCCTTCTGGTTCCCCTTTTTATCTTTGATTGTATTTACTTCCGCTGGTTTTCAGAATCTCTTTGAGCAATATATAAAGGGATTTCCCTTTAACCCTGTTAGTTTCCCTCTCCTTTTTCTTTTTCTTATTAGTTTTTCTTTTCAATTTTTAATTTCTTCTTCTTTTTTGGTTTTTTTACAAATATATATATATTTAATTTTTTGAATTAATTTAATTTTTTTTATCCGACCTCTCGTGCAGTACACACGTTACCGTCAGACGAGGGCACTGCGTGAGACATCTCAGAAAAAAAATTAAATCAGAAAATTAAATATATATTTGTAAAAAAAAAACCATGTCACTTTGACCTAATTTAACCATATACTAAACCACAAAAAAGAATAAAATCTTCTTCTATATATGTCTTTTCCTTCATTATTAATTATTGTCTATTGGTATGCAGTTAAGATTACCTTACAAAAATAAAAAAGAGTTGATGATATATGCGCCCTCATTTTGGAATCCAAAATCAAAAGGAGTTGTCTATTGGTACGCAGTTAAAATTACCTTATAAAATAATTTACACCTTTTAGAATAGGAAATACATGTCACATGTACATGAGATAATATTATACAGTGCTGATATTAATCTTGCTCCTCTATATACATCTTCAAAGTTTCACCTTGTCTGGAAGTTAAAAATCCTGATTGACAATGCAAAAATGAAGCCAAAAAGCACAGCTATTCCAGCTACAATAACTGCAACGTATCCCACAAAATCATGTCTGAATCCATAATATTCCCTTATAAATTCTTCAACCGTTTCATTTGTCTCCAACACATCTTGAACGTCTCCGAATTGTGAGGCGATCAATCCATACAAGGTCCATGCTATCGGACATATATAATAGTACCATCTCCACCATATTGGAATTCTCTGTCATAACCAGAGAAATAAAACATTAACTTAATGAATCCATTCATATATATATGCTGTGTTCAAACATTAGCTGTTTATCTCAATTAACTTACTGTTTTTGGAATGATGAATCCTGAGAAGATGTTCCATATGCCGTAGAAGGCAGATGAGACAATGGCAGCTATGTTGTGGTTAGGCGTTACGGCCACTGTCATCATCCCATACAATGTGAAATACAGCAAGGTGAAGTAAGTGAAGAAAATGTACCAGAAAAACTTAACCACAGTCCACTCGAATCCTATCATGGAATACACTATGATGCCATATATAAGTGTTTGAGTGAAGATGTGTGGAAGTTCAACTATAACCTGCATTGGAAGCATGTTGATGAGGCTTATTTAAATGGAATATTGAGTGATTTCTTACAAACATAGATATTAAAATAAGAAAATTTGTACCTGCCCGAAAGCATATGGTAGAGCTGAGTACATTCCGGCTGCTCTTTCTCTATAAAACACGGTTCTTTCAACCGCGACCACTGGCTGCACTGATGCAGCATTTTGCACTCCAATGAATAGTACAGCAGCATACATAGATCCCATAGCCTGGAAGATGTCTAATGTTTTTTTCCTGATAACAAAAAATTTGTAACAGATTTAATTACTTGAGGAATATGTAGAAAGTTGGCTTCTTTTGCTCGTGCCTTGTGCATACCTTTTGGAGCCAAGATCCCAGAATATGGTCCCGAGCATTAGAGCTATGAACGTTGTGAACATGAGCCTCACAGCGATGTAAGGTGGATTCCTCGAATATGAGAGCTGTTGTTTCCAAAGGCATGCTTTGCATTGGTTGAAGAAAGATTGTGAATAACGAGTTAGGAAGTGTAGCTCTCTTGAACCAGGTATCGGTTTTCTGAGTTCTGTGATCAATGCTTTATTTCTCCTGAGATACAATTTAATTGGGGCAATTTGAAGTTTTTTATATTTCAATAATGTCTCAAATTTTAATATACATACATATAGTTTTTACCTGTATAATTCTGAGTTCTTGTAGAGTTGAGCAAAATCAACACCTAAAGTCGCTTCTTGAGCCATTGAAGTTACCTCCAACATCCATGTAGCTGGATTATAACCATCTTTGATTTTAGGGACACCATCAATTCCCTAGACATGAAATTATTTGTCAGTAATGACTAATAAACAAATTAGGAACTTTATCAAGAAATTCTCACCTCAAAATATTGGATTAGTAGAGAACTATGTCTTCCCAATGAACCTACAAATATCTCTTCACCTCCACGTTTGAGCAGCATCAACTGAAAAATCGTTATTTCCTCAGCTATATGTGTATGTATAGATAAACATAGCCATATATATAAATATTTTACCTCATCAAATGAGTCAAAGATATCGATGCTAGGTTGATGAATGGTGCAGACAACAGTTCGCCCTGTATCCACCGTGTTTCTAACAGCTCTCATAACTATGGCAGCAGCTCTAGCATCAAGCCCCGACGTTGGCTCATCCATGAAGATGATGGAAGGGTTGGCAACGAGTTCAACCGCGATGGTTACCCTCTTCCGTTGCTCAGACGACAAACCGTTCACACCGAGCAATCCTACTAGCCCGCCTCTTATTTGAGTAAGCTCAACAAGCTCCATTACTTCTTCTATGAACATCTACAGTTTACTTTTCAGTACAAAGTTAGGGTTTATTCTAAATGAAAACATAAAGGAGAAGTCTTCTGTCAGATGGTCTGATGGGTCACGATTTATATTCAAATTTCTACCAAAAAAACAAAGAAAATTGCGAAGATGTCTGGATATGAGATTATAAGATCATATCTTGATCAATCTAATAGATTTTAACTAATGAGACGGTCAGAAACAAGTTTGTTGTAATCATGATAATATGAAGATCAGATATATAACCTTTCGCGTTGCAGAGTCAACCTCTGGTGGCAAACGAAGCCATGCAGAGTACAACAGAGACTCGTAGATGGTAATATGAGGAGAGTGAATATCAGTTTGCTCGCAATAGCCTGCAATTCGAGCGAATGTTTCTTGCTTTTTTGGAAATCCTGATATGGTAATTGTTCCGGTGATATATCCCGTTGTTTTCCTCCCCGATAGCACGTCCATTAATGTTGTCTTACCGGCCCCAGTAACTCCCATTAGAGCTGTCAAAACACCCGGCCTGAAAGCGCCATTGATGCCCTTCAGAAGCTCGAGTTGTTCCTCTTCAACACCATGAGCTTTCATTTCCTATATATAAGCAATTCTTGGAATCATTTAGATAGAAAAAAACATGCTAAATTACTATAAAATTCATCACTATGCTATTTAAGATAACTAATCCAGAAAAGAAAAATGCCATACATGAAATTTGAAGCATATAGATACCTGTGGCATATCAACAGAGTAGTGGATGTCATCAAAAGTAATTGAAAGAGGCTGAAATGGTAAGACCATGCCTCTCTTTCTACTCTGATTCGCCTCGTCGCCGTCGTCACAGCCTACACTTGAGGGTACATTATTTGGGTCTAAACGGCTATTCCCAGTTGATGACGGTTGAGTATGTTTCACTGCAATTTTTGCGTTCCTCTCTGCTAATGTTTGCTCAGACAGAACTGGCTGAGGTTTCCCAAATGCTGGATCAAGCATTATATTCCTTAATAAGCCATCTTGACATTGCAATTACAAGAAAAATAAAATAAAATTAATTAGTGTAGTATAATGTAGCCTTACGGTTGAGAAATATAAGAGCCATTGTGTCCAAGAAATTGAATAGCAAAACATATCCAATCAGAGCTCCAACTCCAATCCAATACCAATATGCTTCGGGGAAAAGCCCTCTTGACTTCAAAATTGTTAGGCCTAATGCTTCTCCAGAGCTTTGAGTAACCTATAATCAAACATTATCCGAGGTCAAATTCTACGAGTTCAAATTAATATTGCCGAAAAAATCACCACTTTTATCATATTTCGTAAATTCAACACACCATGCTTTTAAAATATTGCAATTACATCATTATATTTTTAATTAATTAAAAATATCATATCCCCATTTTTTTTTCCAAGGTGTGTACCGCTGAATTGGCATCATTTAATTTTACCATGAAAAAAAAATTAAGGATGTTTTAATTGCTGCATATTAATACGTGATATATGTTTAAAATTGGTATAAGATTTATAACATGTGGCAAGAGCTTTTTATTTTTATAGCAGCTATCCATATATATAAGTGGGTGTAGTGTGTATTATTAAATAGAGACTTACATGATTCCAACCCTTTCCGAGAAATTCATTCACAGCTATAGCATTCTGGCCGTACATCATAGGCGAGCACCAATAGCCCCATATCCACCATTTTTTTATATTCTCTAAGAAATACATTAAAAAGTAAAAAATAAAATGAAGTATAGCTAGGTAATATGCAAGTAAAAAAAAGCAGCTTCAATCACAAAAAAAAAAAAAAAAAAAAAAAAAAAAAAACACGTAATTCATGAAGCATGAAATTAATTTATATCTACCTCGAGACAAAATGAATCCGCCCAACACGAAAATGGTAAGCAATGCGCACGTGCCAAATGAATTCGCAACAGTCATGTTTCTTGCTAGCGATCCCATTAAGCGGAACATAGCAGAAGCCATCTGATTCACCCATACAAGAATGAACAAGTACCTAAAAAACCTGCAACATGTACGTACGTACCTACCTCGTATGAGATCGAACTACTTCGACGAAACTAAGGTACTTATTCATTATTACCTTATTGCATCAGATTCGAATCCAATGCTGTAGTAAGTAGCAGCAGCCCAAATAGTGACATCAATGAACGTGATCGGAATCCTTAAAATCCACGCAGGTAGAGAGTAGGACCAAACGGGAAAGAAGAGAAGGTCGCGTTGCTTGTAGAACACAGGAAGTCTCATTATACTCAGCGCCATGTCTGAAAATCCATTAAACATTACTATAATCAGTGTGAAGAAGAGAGCTCCCATATAAATTCCGCCGTCTGTCACTGTCTTCTTGTGCATTTCTGTTCGTAGAAATATTGTCAATGATATGAACGCCATGACCAGAAGCTGGAAGCAAAGAAAATATAAAGTATTAAATTAATGATATATACTGATACAAAAATTTGTGTATGACTGTTCAACGGCTCAAAAATATGTGATATTGTTGGTATAGATACATATGCAAAACTTTATGTAAAAATTAAAACATTGGAAAATAGTTACTTGAATCATTCTGAATATGTAGACAGGTGAATTCCTCTTCATAATGAGAAACTCTCTAGATACGTTCGCTTTCAAGACTTGGATTTTGCTTAGGCCGTATTTATTAGTTGTTAGAGCTGCAGGGTGGCTCTTAGCCTTGTCGAAAGGAACACCGAGCTCATCTCCTATTTGTCTTCCAATGTGGAACGACCAAAATGCTTCGGAAAATTCGTCGACCGAAACAAAACTATAAGGCTCATCTCTTCGTGCCCAATACTGTTCTTGATCTTTCCTTGATGTTACCTACAAGAAATCACCAGCAAAAAGGTTGTTAAGGTCTCGAGTTTCCTTGATAGTATGAATACTAGCTACTGCATAAGAGTCTTGTGTCAGATCATCCCATAAGTCATACTCTGTCAGTCTAACAGATCTTGACTTGTTTATTAAATGGTCTTACACAAGTTTTTTTAATTTGTGAAAGCTACAAGGTGAATGAGATCATTTAGTACTTCTTGAAGAAAGTCTGCAACTCCTTTTCTCTCTGGACATTTGAATCCAAGGCTCTCGAAAAACTCTAGAACATTCTCTCGAGGACCTTGATACACGATCCTTCCATCGGATAACAGAATTACGTCGTCGAACAATTCATAAGTCTCTGGTGCAGGCTGCAGGAGGGAGATTGCAGCAGTTCCTCTAAGAATGTGTACATATTGTTTTACTGAATTCACAATTTGGAAAGTCGTCGAACTGTCCAGACCAGTCGATATCTCATCCATGAAAAAGGCTCTGGCTGGTCCGACCAGCATTTCCCCTTAATCAAATTACAAAAGTTCATGTAATAATCTTTCAAGTCATGATTATAATGGATAAATATGCTTGTCCTAATTAATTTTTTCTAAGTTTGAAAATAAATATTATATCATGTTACCTATTGTCACTCTTTTCTTCTCCCCTCCGGATATTCCTCGAAACAATTCATTCCCAACGATAGTATCAGCACATATTTCAAGTCCCAATATCTGCAAATGGCTTAAAATTGAAATGTTAAATAATTTGTTTATATATATATATATATATATATATATATCTACACACACACAAATTTGATATAAACTTTTAACTTATTACCTTCATAATGTAATCTGTCATTACACTGACCTCCTGCCCCTCAATGGAGGCTGCCTACAAGATCAATCAAAACCATCCACCATGAACATGAGCACGAACACGAGCATATTAATGACTCTTAACTTGTTACATTACGTACCTTCATGAAAATGTCAAGATCAGGATCTGGTTTGATATTTGCTTCTTTCTCCCTCCTCAACAATTCAGCTAGCATTTCTGCAGATTTTCAGGAACTCAGTGTTATTAGAAAACGTACGTACGTTACGTACGTAGAATTCATCAAATTTCGATATCATCATGCATTGAAGAATTTTCTAATTAATTTATTCTTACCATAACCAGTTCCAACTCCTTGACAACGAGCTGAGAAAGCTAACGTTTCTCTCACTGTTAATTCTCCCAAGTGAAGGTCGTGCTGACCTATGTAAGCTGATGTCCGTTGTGGTATGAATTCGTCCATATCGTGACCATTGTACGTTATTTTTCCAGATTGCTGTGGAAGCAACACATTTTTGAAATAGAGGATCTCGTACATTAATTAATTAGTTTCCATATCATGCAATAAACATATAGAAAAAAAATGCAAAGAATTTTCCCTCAGCTCCTTGCTTACTTGTAAATCTTGATCAAGTCGTCCTGCTAGTGCCATTAGCAATGTGGTTTTGCCGGAACTAGGTGGCCCTAAAAGTAGAGTCATTCTGCAGAAGCAAAATATGAATAGAGGCCAAACAAATCGATCCAAATGAACATTTTAATTAAGGTTAATTAATACTCAATCTTCGGACACAGTAATATTAGGGGAGTTTCTGTTTGCACCCCCATATTTACTCTTTGCACCCCAAAAGAAAAAAAGAAAAAATAAAATATTTTTGAAGTTACTTAAATGCCCTTTGTTCAAAAAGAAAAAATTAAGTATAGTTCGAAAATGAAATTTCGAACTCATCGTGTTTGTTCGAAATTTTATTTTCGAACATACATAATTTTTAAAATAAGTCACGTTCGGAAATTAATTTTCGAACACATCATGTTTGTTCGAAAATTGATTTTCGAACAAACATGGCATGTTCGAAAAATAATTTCCGAACGGACTCCATGAATTTTTTTTAAGTACCGTTCGAACACAAAATTTCGAACATATTCAGAATGTTCGAATACACAACTTCGAACGGAACGCGGTTTTTTTTTTATGCTTTTAATTTTCAGATTTTATGTTTTTTTTAAGTAAGGGCATTATAGTCAATTTTAGGGGTGCAAAGAGTAAAAAAGGGGGTGCATGGAGTAGCTATGGTGCAAAGAGTAAATATGGGGGTGCAAACAGAAACTCCCTGATATTAATTAGTCCAAATTTTAACTTCAAATTAAAAATCATGAATATTTTAACAAATTTAGGAGTGGAGTGAGAATCTATAATTAAATCCCATATGTTAAGTGTCTTTTCGGATTCATATGCATGGATTTTAAAGAGTTATATATGCTAATTATAGCAAACACACTTGTATACGATTTAGGAACCATGCAAGATTCCAGAAAGACATGCATCACATTATTGGTATTCCGGAATCTTGCTTAAATTCTACGCGTGTTAAAACATTCGAAGATCAAGTATCAATCTTTAATGTTTCAAAAGTTCGGACAAAAATGATACCGAACCCAAATATTAGTACTCCAAGTCTCCAAGCATAATACTATGTTTATGCTCGGTAAAAAAAAAATGCAAAAAATCAGTTATGTAAAGAGGGTTTATAAAATTATAATATGTATCTGTATTTATGTTATGTTACACATCTCATGTTCTACAATACCATCACTAATATATATATATATATATATATATATATATATATGACACGTGTCTTATCAATATATTGGATGACATCATAAATACACACACACATATATATAATGTATTATTGCAGTAGTGATATATATATATATATATAAGATAAACATAATAGAAGTGAAATATGATTTTTTTTAATTAAAAATAATAGGGAAATCGAAGTGGTGGAATTCAATACCTTCCAGCTCTGATGATGCCATGGATATCATGAAGAACTGACAGTGGTTTTTTCCGACTAGGTAGAATATGTAGCTTGGTCAAGAAACCCTTCAAGAGTTGGATGGTTAATTAGTTTTTATCGTAACTAAATTATTAATGTTGAAATTATTGGGACATTTTTAATTACTTTTGCTCCCTTACTTCATATTCATATTAATTATTCAACTTAATTAGGTGGCACAAACTCATTATGTGTTCAATATTTATGAGAACTATTATAATTTCGCTTGTGCTATACGGGTACACGAGAGTTAATTAAGTGTACTCAAAGCGCACCTCAAGGAGCAATCGATTATAATTTTTTCTTGTAACAAAATTAGAAAAAATTAGTAATAATGTAAATGAATTAGTACACGCCTTAATTAGCATTTGCTTTCATAGAATTAATTAATCACATATATACCTCGAAGATATTAGCTGTGAAATTCCCTATTGTTGGGAGTGCTCTGCTGCCCACATAAGTTTGAGCCTCAACACTCAACTTCTCGAACCGGACTTCAACAGTGGGAAGTTGAATGCCAACCCTACACGAATTTCAAATCCATCACCACAAAATTAATTAACATTTCTTTTTAGCACTGTAGAAACTTTTTTTAGCAAAATTACCCAAAATACACCTAATTTAAATTAAAAACATTTAGTGTGTCTGTGTGGGGTTAAAAATAAAATTATTCTCATTTTTCATGGACAGTGTTTTGTCTCTTCACAAGTAAATTAAATGATTAAAATTTATAATTTAAGTTTTTGGCTAATTAAAAAAAACTTTTTTACTGAAACCAACTTCAAATAATAGCACAGTACTAAAACAAAACTAGGAGATATGTTTCCAAAAAAAAAACCACACTAAGTGATAAAGTGCAAAAACACACAAGTGGAGATTCTAAGGGTAAAATGGGTAAAAAAAAAATCTCAATGTGTCATCAAAATGTTGCACAAAATTCCTTGTGTTTTTCGAATTGCGCCAAACCATCTTGAGTTTTTAAAACTATACACAACTTTTAATTTTTCAAATTTTGGACTAAAATACTTTTATTTCCTTTCCTTGGCCTTCGCCCCTTAATCCAATGTAAAGTTAATTACCTGTCAATACGATGTTTCATTTTGAGCAAAAAGGCCTCATTGTCTTGTTGTGCAATTTTGAGCAGCCTTTGAACAAGATTCTTCCTCTCTACCGAACCAAGATTCATGACATCAACCTCTCTAGCTTCCCCCTTCTCTTCCGAATACACGCCCTTCCTTATACGCGCATATGTCGGAAGTCTCTCCAGCGCCGCCCATATCAGCGCCGCCTCCTCGTCGTCTCGTTCGCGCGTCGACCGGGAGAAAACCTCCACCCCAGTGTTCCCCCATATGCTAGAGCTATTCGAGCGCCCACTGCTGTTTCTACTTATAACTTCTTCCATTACTTCTTTCCCAACTACGTACTTCAGATTTACAAACGTGCGTGCATGGATAATTGCAACATGTGTGTTGTGGCTAGCTATATATAAGAGAAATTAAGATCTATGATATATATATATATATATATAGGAAAGAGGCTTATCAATTGCTAGCTATGTTCATCCTTCAATATTAGTTTAATTTAATTGTGGAATTGACGACTGGGAATAAGATATTAGCATAAATTCAATTTAGAGATCAATTAAAGAATTTTGGTAACGTGCAATGGTCCAGTCAAATGTCGTTTAATGTACGAATAGGACGGCGCCCTACATGAACAGTCTAATAATATGCTGAGGTTAAGGAGGAAAGCTGTTGTCGCTACCGTCGGAATATATACAACGGTAAATGTGTAATAATTATTTTTATAAAAATATTGTTATTTTACAGATAAGATAATTGAGTAGTCAACGTAACATTAAAATATACTTTTTCCAACAGAAATGTTGCGACTGAATATTGGATCGGTATTTTATATCACTCTTGTATGATTCTGTTTTCTGCTTGGTTTTGAATGTTTTTTAGTTGAGTTTACGACGTTGTAATAATGGAGTGTGTATTAAAGTAAGGGCAAATGTCCATTTTTTTTTTATCTTATTAAAGGTAACCCGGAGCCGCTATTGAAGTGCGCATTGGATACATTCCGTCTCTATGTAATAATCTGACAAGCCAGGTGTGAGGTGGCATGAGATTCGAACTTGAGACCTTTAGCCTCAAAATAACACGACTCCACCACTAGGTCATCCCCAAGAGGACAATAAATGTCCATTTTGATCTTATAACTATTTGTGTGCATAGGTACACTTTGGTCCCTATTTATCTTGTTTGTTCAAAATGATCTCATAACTATTTTAAACGTTCAATTATGTCCGTGTTTTGATCCTCTAATTAACGGAGATAAAGAAAAATAGTGTTAACACAACCCGTTAAAACACACACTTTTCTCACATGCTTAGACTATCTCATACATTAACAAATATTTTTTACACACATATGGATTGAACACGAAATTTCCTCAAATTTTCACAAAGAAAATAAAACACATTTTCTAGTAAAATCACCAAATTCCCAACATTTCCAAATTCAACAACACGAAATTTACAATGTATGATTTATTTTAGAGGTTATATTGGAGTTTAATCATAACAATATACAAATACTATGTCAGAAATTAACAAAAATCGAGATCCACATCTCGATTTCGCTGCTTTTGTCTAAGAAAAAGGAAAAGAATGAAGCCTCAGTTCTTCATTTGTTGAAAATGGGCATTTCTTGGCTTATGAAGCATCACGGGTGTGGTAATTTGATGAAGAATTGATGAATTAAATATTTGGGGAGTTTTATGATTAAACCCTAACATTAACCTCTAAAATAAATTATACATTGTAAATTTTATGTTGTTGAATTTGGGAATGTTGGGAATTTGGTGATTTAGCAGAAAATGTGTTTTATTTCTTTGTGAAAATGGAGAAAAATTCGCATTCAATTTATATGTGTGTAAAAAGTGTGCGTTAATGTGTGAAATAATTCAAGTATGTGAGAAAAATGCGTGTTTTAACGAGTATTACTAACGACATTTCTCCCCGTCTCCATCTCCGTCAGTTAGAGGATCAAAATAAGGACCAGCTTGAACCTTTAAAATAATTATGGGACCACTTTGGACAAAAAAATAATAATAAAAACCAAAATATTCCTACGCAAATAGTTATATGATCAAATTGGACATTTGCTCTTAAAATAATAATATTATATTTGTAAGAATGTATTGTAGTTGACAGTTTAGCTAAAAAATGAAATAGAAAATTTTAATGGACAACTGTTGCATATAAAATTGAAAAAAAAACTTTAATTTGAAAGCAAAAAACAAGCAAAACCTTATTGTGTTGTTTCTAATAATTAGCAGAAGATACGTGTGTTGCACGTGTTTTGTTCTTTTTTTGTTTAGATATATTAATATAAATTTTATAATATTTTAATGTTAAATATTTTATATAGTTCTAATCATAATAAGATTAATTGATGAAGAATGAAAGTAGTAAATATAACGTAGAAAAGAGATAGGTGATGTTATAGAGATAACAATCAACTACAACTTATAATAATTCATAAATAAATATTATTGATGAAAAGAGTAAAATTTGAAAAAAATATTACAGTGTTAATATGTCCAAATGATTTTAAAAGAGAGTCTATCGACATTATTTCTTTTCTTGTTTGATTTTGATGTGTGGAGAAGCTTTGTTTTTCTTCTTTTTGGTTTCAGAGATAAATTTGTCCAATGTATCGTCGTCGCTTGTTATATCAATGTATTCTTGGAGCTTTTTTTTGTAAGTTTTCTTTTTCTCTTTCCTTGCACTTCAATTGGCTGTAATTCTGTTATCAATTCTTTACTTCTTCCATTCACAACTTGCTTGGTCTTTTTGAATGATTCATTTTTTTCTTGACCTTGATTTGGCTTGGGCTCTTCAACTGATGCAACTTATTTCTTTTGGATTGCACTGCCTACAATGCTCAAATTTCCCCTTTCATCGATTTTGACATCCTTGAATTTGGTCATAAAGCATATTTTGGTTGATACTTGTAAGCTTAGGCCTTTATAGTATGGAGAATCATTTACCCGTTCAACAGATTTTTCAAATTTTGGTTTTCGTGATAAACTACAAATTGTTTATTTGGTAGATGAAGTTGTAAGTTGAGGACTGATGGCTATATTTCATTTAAACTAAATTTAAAAATTCTCCGCATCGCTTCTTGAGAAGATATCTAACGTGCATCTTGGAATTGTTTAATTTCATCAACTTGGTTCTGGTCATCATTTTGGGTCATATTGATTGCCACTCTATCATGTCCTTTGTAGATATATTTGTACAAATATTTTACTGCCGTGATACCTGAACTTATCTCAAAATTGATATGACAATTATATCTTGATAATAAATATGCAATGTAAGGCACAACCCATTGATTGTCTAGATCTGCATTGCAAATACGAATCACTGATCCATCATTACTTCTTCTATAAATTGGATATCCATCTTTTTCTTATATTGTGCTTTCGCAGTATGGTCGTGGATAATGACATTTGTATTTTCCTTTTATCATGCAAGAATTTTTTGGATTCTTCTCTTCACAAGGACCATGTATCATGTGTTTATTCACTAATTCATACAGTTCGGGATTCTTTTCGTCATCAGGGAGTTCAGCACTAACAAACCTATTAATTTCATCTAGATTATTTATCTTATGCTTTGACTTGAAAATTATCAACATGTGGACATGTGGCAAACCCCTTTTTTGAAATTTAATTACATGAGCATTTGCAACTACATTTCCAAATATCTCTTTCTTAAATAATTGATCTTTCAAGTCTTCTAACTTTGCTCAAAATACTCTTGATGTTAAATCCGGACGATCTTGAGCTGTTTGCCCGACATGTAATTTTTCTTGTATTTCCTTCCACTTTGGATTGCAAGTCATTGTAATAAATAAATCTGGCTTACCAAATTTATGTACTAATGTCAATGCATCAAGATATCTACGTCTAATATCTCTTGGACCACCAATATATGTTGCAAGAAAAATGATTCTTTTACCAACTTTTTTTCCTTTCAATTCTCATTTAAAGACACTATCCACAATTCCTTGATACAATTCAGCTCTCATATCTGATTGGTTTTTGTTGGTCCCGGTGCGAGTCTATGTCAGTTTAGTAGGGATGAATAAAATGACTTCAAAAATTTAAACAGATTGCGGAATGTATAGGGCCCTGACTTGCTTTCGATATTTTATCTGTGCACTTAATCAGTTGAGATGGACGACATCTTAGCTGGTGAGCTGATCAGTTAGAACTGATAGCTTGAAGACTTAGCTTAGCTCGTCAGTGCAGCTTGTGTTCTAGAGTGTGCAGTTAAAGAACATGCAAAGCTGAAAGCAGAGATCGAGTGCAGAGATCTTTACTCTTGGATCCAAAAATTATGTCATCTACATAAATTTGGACCATTAAGATCTCAGCTGATCATTCTATTCTGAATAGAGTACGATCAATGACTCCTTTCTGAAACCCATTCTTCAGCAAGAACGTTGTAAGGGTTTCATACCAAGCTCTTGGCGCCTGCTTCAAGCCATATAGAGCTTTCTTCAGCTTGTAGACTTGATCTCCAATTTCGAAGCCTGGAGGTTACTCGACATATACATCTTCCTTGAGCATCCCTTGTAAGAATGCACTTTTCATGTCCATTTGATAGACCGTGAAATTGTTGTGAGTTGCATAGGTGAGGAACAATCTGATGGCCTCCAATCTTGCAACTGGTGAGAATGTCTTATCAAAGTCAATTCCTTCACTTTGAGAGTATCCCTTGGCTACTAGTCTGGCCTTGTTCCTTGTGATCACGCCTTGTTCATCCAGTTTGTTGTGAAAGACCCACTTAGTCCCAATGACTTTTTGGGTTTTCGGCCTATCAACAAGAAACAAAACACCATTTCTTGTGAACCGGTTTAGCTCTTCTTGCATAGCGATAATCCAATCTGAATCTTCAAGCGCTTCCTTGACGTTGGCCGGTTCCATCTGTGAGATGAAGCATGTGAAGAGTGCATGCTCTGTTGACCCTCTAGTCTGGACTCTGCTTCTTGGATCACCAACAATTTTGTCAACTGGATGGCTTCGGAGCCATTTGGGTATGGTAGCTTCTGCTGGTTCATCAGTTGCTCCTTCAACTGATTCTTCGGCTGCTCCATCAGCTGATTCTTCGGCTGGTCCATCAGCTGCTGCCTTGGCTCTGGCTTGTTCGTCATTTTCACTAATTCTTCCCTCTGCTTCAGTTATGGGATTTGAGGCTTCACCACAGTTTGTGTCCTCATTGACCAAGTTTTCTTCAACTGGTCTAGAATCAGTTTCAATGCCATCTTCTAGTGAAGCTTCAAACTGCTCTGGGACAATGTGATCAACACAGTCTAGCAAGCTTTCACTAGGAAATGCTTGTACTGATGTATAGTTTTTCTCTTTGTTCCTGTACTCATCAGCAAGCTCATCAAATACCACATGACATGTTACTTCCACAACTAGTGTTCTTCTGTTGAACACTCTGTAAACTTGTAAATGAGGGGCATTATAGTCGAGAAAGATCCCATCATCAGCTTTGGCACTGAAGGCTTTCTGCTGGGATTTGCCATTGTTGTGGATGTAACATTTGCAGCCAAATACCTTAAAGTAAGAGATAGAAGGCTTACGACCCTTGAACAGCTCGTAGGGTGTTTTGTCATGGGTGATGACTATGGCACTTCTATTCTGTGTATGGTAGTCCGTATTGACTGCCTCGGCCCAATAGCATTCAGCTATGTTAGCATCAGCTACCATTGCTCTAGCAGCCTTCTTTAGCGTACGATTTCTCCTTTTAGCTATGCCATTCTGTTGAGGAGTCCTTGCAGCTGAGTGTTCATGAGTGATTCCCAGTTCACTTAGGGACTTGATCATTTGCTGATTGACAAACTCAGTTCCATTATCGGATCTTATCCTTTGAAGTACTGATTTTCCTTTGTCAGTCTGCAATCTTCTGATCAATGTTGATAGCTTTTCAAAAGTCTCATCCTTACTTCCCAGGAACTCCAACCAGGTATATCTTGAGTAGTCATCTACTACTACAAGAGTAAACTTCTTGCCTCTGGGGGTCGGTGGCTTCACAGGTCCAAATAGGTCTATGTGTACCAACTGAAGGATGTCAGTTGTTCCTTGAGGATGGCTTTTGTTCTTGAATAACGACTTCACTTGCTTTCTTTTTTGGTATGGTCCGCAGACGCCAGTTTTCTTGTAGATCTCCTTGGGAAGGCCATCAACTAGTTCCTTCTTGGCCAGATAGTTGATAGTTTTGAAATTGAGATGGTTCAGTTCTCGATGCCATAGCCAACTTGCTTCAGTTGATCCTTTGGAGAGAAAGCAAGCTTCTGAATAGTCGGTTGACCAGTCAACAACATACATGTTGCCCTTTCTTACTCCAATCAGGAGTATGGCTCCAGTTGACTTGTCTCTGATGTCACACAAGCTGTTGCTGAAGTCGACTGAGTACCCATTGTCACAAAGCTGACTGATGCTCAGTAGCTTGTTCTTTAGTCCTTTAACATGTGACACGCTATTTACGACAACTTTTCCTTTGACCACAAACCCTTCTCCAATGGTTCGGCTCTTTAAGTTGTCTCCAAAAGTGACTAGTGGTCCCTTAGCCTCTTTATAACCGTTGAGATCATTCTTGTCTCCGGTCATATGTTTTGAGCACCCGCTATCCAGATACCAAGTATCTTTAACCTTTTTCTTGGATATGATACTTTTTTCCTACAAAACAAAAGTTAGGTTTTAGGTAACCGCATAATACCGGGTCCTGAGAGGTTAATCATGTGTTTAGGAATCCACATTCGCCACACTTTTGGCTTTCCATTTCCAAGAGATCCTTCAGAATTAGATCTCTAGATCAGCTTTGGACATCTTGTAACTCTTCGACTGAGAGTTGAGTCATGTGATCTATACCTCCGATGAGATTTAGGATAGAAGACTTTAACTAATATCCTCTCATCTTGTGACCTTAATGCTCTCTGTCTTGGCCAATTTCTTCTGACCTTTTGACTCTGAGCTTTTTGGCCTTTGTGATATGGCCAATTGGCAAACCAGTTGTGATTGGAATTGAATCTTGATTCATCCCTTGAGTTTAGATACTCATTGTACTTGGTTGCAAGGTCACTTGGAGTGAACTCCTTCAAAGATATTAGATTATGATGTCATGCATAATACAATATTGTGTGTACATTTCCTCTAGGATTTGAAAAACTCCCAGGTTGAAATGTATTGGAGGAGTTTCTAGATCGTTAAACTGATGGCCTGTTTTGAGCTGATGCCTTTGTCTGAAAGGCTGGCCTTGGGTGAACTTCATGTCTAGATTGAACTGATGACCTGGAATGAAATGAAGACTTGTGAAAGTTTAGCCTTTGATGAGCTTTTGATTTTGATCGAGTAGTAGATCTGGGCTGCTGAAATGATGTATGTTGAACTGGTGGCTTTGACTGAGCACCAAGCCTTTAAAAGACTGACTGTCTTCGAGTTGCCCTTCACGACTAATCAGTCTGATCTTTAGGCTGAGCTTGAGGAATTTCCAAGATGTCCTTGTCTTTGGATTCCTCAACTAGGGGGAATGAGCTGGTCTTGTGAATCCTTTCAGGATTCCAGATTCACAGCTCTGGACAACTGTCTTGCCCTTCTCTGCGGCAGTGTACTTGCTATATCCCAGCCCTGGACTCTCAGCTTCGATTCTCTGATGACTCAAGATTTCATCTAGAGTCTGGGATTTCTTCTTGAATTTGAGGGTTAATTCATCTTTTTCAAGATTTTCCAGCTTGAGCTGCTCATTTTCAGCTTCTAGTTCAACATTTCTCAGCTTCAGCTGATCCATTTCAGTTGACTGAGCTTCAAGACTTTTCAGTCTTTCATTTTCAACACATAGCTCTTCAACTTTGCTACTTAGCTCATCATTTTCACCCTTCAGTTCAATATGCATGCTCGATACATAAGCTAACTGATCTTCTAGGATTCTTAACTGTTCATCCAGTTCTTTCCTAGAGATCGAAACTTCATGTATGCGATAGAAAGAGGTTATTTAATCAGACATACTAACCTCTTTATCCTTGTTGGCCATGAGGCATAGTAGAGCTTCATCATCAGAGCTATAGCCATCTGAGTCGATTCTAGATGGGTAGTCTAAATCATCAAGCACAGTATTTTCAGAATTTGCGATCATTTCTTTCCTTTTGAAGAAGCTTCTCCTCACTTTGGCCTTCTTGTCTTCAGGAAGTTCGGGACACTCAAATCTATAGTGCCCTTACTTATGGCAGTGGAAACATTCTTCTATATTTCTATTTGCCATCCTGAATTATTCAGTTGATTGCTCAGCTGGCTGCTGGTTTCTTTCTCCCTTAGCAGCTTCATCAGCTTGTGGTAGAGCTGATTGTTGATCTATGACTTTTTTCAGCTTCTCCAGTAATCTTGCCATTAACTGGATTTGCTCGTTTATATCCTCAATCAGGATCTCCTTTTTGTCGGCTGACTCTCTTGTTCAGTCAGTCACCGATCTCCCTGGATTCTCTCTGACAGGTAAGCCTCTTGGTCAGAAGTTGTTTCTTCCGTGGACTTCTTTTAACCGATTTCTTTCAGCATAGAAAGAAACATCATGAAAAGAAGAAGTGGATGCTTCTCTTTTTCGGTTCAGGATGTATTCATGAGCCTTTAGAGATCCAAACAACTCTCTAGGAATAATGATATTTAAGTCTTTTGACTCTTTAATAGCAATTACTTTCATATCCCATTCATCTGTGAGACTGTCAAGAACTTTTGAGTTCATCTCACTGTTGGGATAGTTTCTTCCCAAATTGTTCATCTCGCTTATGATGCCAAGAAATCTTGTTTCTAGGCTCGAGATACTTTCTTCCGGCTGCATTTTGAAAGACTCATATTTGTCGACTGCAAACTGGAGCTTGTTTCCTTTGATGGCCTCAGACTATTTGCATAGATCTGTAAGCAAGTCCCAAATCTCATTCACTGTTCTGCAGTTCTTTGTGTCTTTCATGCGATCCTCATCTAGAGTTTGAAAAAGTGCTGCTTGAGCAACAAACTCTAGGTTCTTCAACTTCTTCTCTTCACCCGTGAGAAGATGAGTTGGTTTTGGAATCCTAATGTGGGCTTCATTATCCATCATAATGATGATTGGACCGTCTTCAATCACCTCCCACATATTCTCATGGATGGAGCATAGATGAGCTTTCATCCTCCTGCTCCAATTGTCATAATTCTCAACTGAAAAAAGAAGTAGCTTATGGTTTCCCATAGCTTGAAACGTTAGCACAGATAAACAGATCTGATTCAAATGACCTGGAAAAATGGCTGATCCTTAAAATCAATCACTCTGATACCACTTATTGGTCCCGATGCGAGTCTATGTCAGTTTAGAGGGTGGTGAATAAACTGACTTCAAAAATTGAAATAGATTGAGGAATGTATAGGGCCCTGACTCGCTTTCGATATTTTATCTGTGCACTTAATCAGTTGAGATAGATGACAGCTTAGCTGGTGAGCTGATTAGTTAGAACTGATAGCTTGAAGACTTAGCTTAGCTCGTCAGTGCAGCTTGTGTGCTAGAGTGTGCAGTTAAAGAACATACAAAGCTTAAAGCAATAAGTACAGTACACACAAAATTTATAGAGGTTCAAAGCTTCCTACTTCTACGTCCTCTCTTCCTTTCGCAGAAGGGTAATCCACTATGCAAGTGTAAAGTGTCTTTATTATAATTACACAGTGAAAAATTCTATTAGACCTGAAAACGGCACCCTTCAAACTGAGCGCGAACTCTTTTCCAATTGTTGTTGTCCTAGAAGAATGGACCCGTTGGTACACGCCCCTTCTCAGTCGGTTTCTAGGTCGACAGCTCACACTTACCGGTCCCAACTGCTCGCTGAGACTTTAGGTGCTATTGCCCGTCTTTACACGATTTTAGATCTCGCTCGATCTTTAAGAAGACAGTCTTGAATCTGTTATCAATCTGGAATGCTCCTTTAATCTTGAGCTGAGTGGTTGATCTTTGAAGTATTGAACTGAGAATCTTTGCTCTTGCTAGAATTTTGCGTCAGCTAGCTGCTTGCTTTAGACTTGAAGCACGCCTTCTCAGTTGGGACTTTTCGCTTAGGAGATTTGAGCTCTTGAGCTGTGGGGGAGAGAGAAAGAAAGCTCAATGTTTGCAAAATAGCAAAGTTAGCAAATCTTGCAAAAAATCTTCGAAAGATCTTGGGCAAAATTGAGTTCACTATCTTTAAATAGATGAGTGATCTTTTTGACCGTTGTGATTGGTGAATATGTAGAATTCACTGGCGGTATTTTAATGCATGTAGCCGTTTGAAGCTTTTAATGAACTAGCCGTTTGACTTTAATGACTTCTGCTCTAAGATCATCAGGATCTTTCAAAGATTTCCTGTCAAGATCTTCATTGACAGGTCTTTCGGCTATCAGTTTTGGACATTCAGCTGATGGGCTCTTAGCTGTCTCGGCTTTCAGCTCTGAGATTGTCCAGTTGGCAGTTCCTCAGCTGCCTTGAGCTTCAATCCTGGGATGGTCCAGTATAGCTGACTTGGCAGCTTAGCTTCAAAAGCTTTCAATTCTGGACCACCAGTCGGCTACTTGTTTGAGTTGTTCTCTCCTTGAACTGATCTTTGGTTAGTTCAATATTGGCTCAAAGCTTTTAGAGCTTTCTTCCAACCAGAGCTGGCTCTTTATGACTGACTGATCTTATGACTGACTGATCTTTGATCAGTTTCAGTTTCTTCCAACCAGAGCTGGCTCTGCTCTCATCAGTCTGTCTTAGCTTTCATCAAGACTGATGGTTACTCATCTATGGATGTCTACCAGTCTCCAAAGTTCTCTTTCCCTTATAGCTTTTCTTAAGCTTTGAAGAGTTGACTCTGACTGGTCTGATCGAGGCAACCTTTTAAGCTGGTTGACCATGCTTCAAGGTAGCTGACTCTCATTTCAGCTGGACCGATGTCTGAAGTCTTACTTGGTCATTACCCCTGATTTTAACTTTACATAACCTGCAGTTTTTCATTAAATCATCACACATATTTTGACATTTCATCAAAACCATCAGTTGGGATTTTTCCAACAATTTTCCCAATAGTTTTGAAGGAAAAAATATAGTCTTGTCGTCCCCAATTTTATATACATATCAACTATGAACTGTTGTAATAGTCTCCCTGCTAATAAAAGTATAGATTGCCTAGAATTTCTTATTTGTAGCTTGTAGCATGCATATTCTCTACATGAGATATTTTTATCACTTTGCTTCCTCAAAACTGTAAATTATATAGAATATAATAAAATTAAAAAATTGAAGAGATCATTCCACAAAACAATTTTAAATCACTTAAGTATGCACACAATTAAGGTTTTGGACTTGGGGTAACTAAACAATTGCAGCCTATTGTTATTTTATTTTTATTTTCATTTAGCCCTTTTATTTTCTAAGTTAGTTTATGCTCATTAGTAATTTAAAATTTTTTTACTAAAAAATAATAAATAATGCACCTTCACTCCATGGTTAAAAAAATTAATATACATACCTTCTTCTCTAGATATAACATCGTCTGCACTATTAATTCTTGATAGGGGGAAAGCATTATAAAGATTCATGTTTGGAACTGAAATACATTTTAAATATAAAAATAAACAAATAAATTAAATTTATAAATATGATTATATTAAAAATAAATAATTTTATTATTACAATGTAATAAATATAGGACATACCATTATTGGTGATAGACTTTGTGAAAGTAATCTTTTTAATATTTCAATGCCAACCTGTTTCGCCTCTTGGAAAAAGAAGTGGATATTGCAGTGAGTCATAACATCCATAATAATGTCTTATTCTGTGTTTCTCTCACCGGAATGAGCATGAACTACAATATCTCGTTCTGATGGAATGTTATCATTATTTTCTTTAACCCATATAGCTGCAACTTGATCTCATTTGGAGAATTGTAGACTCGTTGATCTAAGCTCACGTCTTTTGAGATATGAAGTTGAAAATTATCCATTGAAGGATATTTCTTTAAACTTCGAAAAAATCTTGCATACGGATTGACCTCCATAATTTTTATCAGTTTCTTCACAACTGCTTCTGATATATTTGAATTTTTCAATTTATTCATTCTGTTCTCAACCTCAGTTCGCGTCTCAAAAAAGCATAATTGAAAAAAACTTGGATTTGTATTATTAGGGATCAATCTTGGAAGATCATGATAAATCATTCATTGTGCTTTAAAAGAATACACTCCTCGTCTTGCAGATGTCGATTCTTTATCCAATGTTATACCGAATGAAGTGACTGAAAATATACAGTTATATGAGCAAATATTTCTTGAAAAATCTATAACCTCTTGTGATTCAGAAGTAAACAATTCGTACAATTTATCAGGAACTTCAGAAGATGCAAGTTGAGTTTTTTCACTATCACAACATAAAGTGGGAGGCTCATACTCAAATCTTACAACACTACAATGACTACAATCAGGCACTTTTTTTAATTCATGTAGTTTTGAAGTTAAAAATTGAGAAAGTGATGAACCTAAAATAAGAAAAAATAGCATGCTTAATCAAAATTTATTAATCATACATATATATATATATACATATATTATTTTCAATTAAGAAATTGCTTACCATTTGATTTATGTGAAGCGACGTCATCTGTTAAAATAAATGTAGCATTTTTATTTCTTCGATTTTTCTTAGCTTGATCTATCTTTTCGTGCCTTTGTATGATATTTAAATTAGAATATTTTCTTTTCATTTTTAGATTTCTTCTTTGTCTATAGACATCAGCAATTGTACAAGAAAAAAAAATATTTAATCACATTCAAATTAAAATGTAATATTATAATTGATTAAATTTAAATGTGGTATCTATTTTAAAAATGGTGAAAATAAGGTGATTTATTTGACAATTAACCCGTTTCGTATATTCAATTTAATAAATTACATATCAGCTTTATCACGTAGGCAATTAGTTGGCGACTTCGCTATCAGACTAAAATATTAAAATTCTAACCTAGTAGACATCATATAAAATAAATATCTATTAAATAATAAATTAAGCTTATTCTTCCCTAAAAAAATAACTAAATTTATCTAAATAACTATAATAATTATCTGTATGACTTCTCGGATCTTATCCATCTCAATGATCAATTTTAAAATGATTTCACTCTTCCATCGTGCTTGTGTAGTTCCTTAGTTATGTCTAGTTATTTTCTTTTCATTTGTAGATTTCTTCTTTGTCTATAGGCAGAAATGAACAGAGGTAGTTAAATTTTGATGGTTGATGCATGAGATGAATATATATATATATATATATATATACGTCAACTCATCTGAATATTATATACCAAAATTAATATTCGGTGTATCATATTTTTTATGTGGTCCTCATTAAGGTATATTAATTTATTGATACCCACTTTAAAAGCATAATAAACGAAGGTGCACTTGCAATATTCATGTGTGTGTATTCTAATTCATGTTATGTGGTATGAAAGAAAATTGAAAAAAAGTTAGTTTTATAATATACAACCAAAATGCTAAATTGTAATTTATTCATTGAAATTGATGTGTTCATTTTCATTTTATATGATTAAAAGTCATCCATGTACAATCAAGTTCTTCAAATATTCATAATTGTGAAAATATCACAATAATGAATGTACTATGTTGAAGTGATTGAATTTTCGTAACAATTGGCAATGAAATTTGTAAAGTGAGAATGGATTTCTGAACTATTGTTCGTGACAATTAGCAAGTTAAAATCCAATGATTTATATAGATAATTTTAGAGTCCTATTATAATTAAGAGAAAAATTATATTAACATTATAGAGTTATATTATTATTAAAAGAAGAATTATATTAACAAAGTCAATTAATTATTAAAAATAGATAATACTGAACGACACCAAAAATAGAATGGAGTGAGAAAAATGCCATGTCATTAATCATATAGTATATAGGTGTCGTGTTTAAAATAAAAAAAAATCATGTTAATATTATAATTTTAACAGTAACTATCTTTTTATATTGAAAATCACGGTATAAGTAGCATTAGCTTTTTATACTAAAAATTATTAGCTTTTTGCACTAGAAAAATATTATATTTAATTAAATCCAAGTATGAGAACCGTTACTCATATAAGAGGATATGCAATTATTATTACACAACATGATAATCAATAAAAATAACAAGAATAATTAATGTGATCTATTACAAAAGTAATATTGGACCCACAATAAATCAAATCTTCCTGATATAATTTAATTAATTGATTAATAAGACATAAAGAATAACTTATGTGGAATTTGATTATCTCAACACAGGTGATTTATCGATGATTAGACAGAGAAAGAGTTGACGGCTGAACATTAATCTTATATCTGAGAAGTAAGTTTGTTATTATTGTGGGATAATTTTATATAATAGAGTTCAATTATAACAAAACTATTGAAATAAGTATAGTATACTAAAGAAATAATTTTGCTATTATTTTGGGATAATTTTATATAATAGAGTTCAATTATACCAAAGCTATTGAAGTAAATGTAATATATTATATTTACAAACAATTATACCTATATATATTACATTACTTTTTTACCCTTAAATTAAGTGTAGATCATAGATATAATAGGTAAATCATTTTTTGTAAGAAACATCCACACTTTTTATATAGGTATAGATAGGCAATGGAGTCCATCACAGAAAACAGAAAATTAACGGAAAAAATACAAACACAAAAACAAAACGTACAAAATAAAAATTTATAGGAGTCGGATTACAACACTAATTAGGACTCATACATACTGTGATTTTTTGTTTTACTTTGTCAATTCATTTCTCATGGATTTTGAGTATTGAATATTAGGAAGCTTCTTACAAAAAAATAGCGACAGAAATATCCGTCTCCAAATTCATTTTTTCCGTCTCTAAATCCAGTTAGAGACGGAATTGAGACATAAAAATTCCATCTCTAATACCATGGTAGCTAAATACTTAGAGACGGAAAATTTTCCGTCTATAACATTTAGAGACGGATTTGAGACGAAATAATCTGTCACATATCATCTTCTCAGGTAATTCTACTAGTACTGGCTAGTATGTGCTCAATTCTCGACGTACCTGACAGATAGACCATTTGAAATTACTGACAGATCCTATGATGAAGTCCTAAGATTAGAAAGTTATGTTCCTATAAGTACATCAATTGAATTTGTAGAAAGCTTTCAAAATTATCTAGTGCACTAAATTGAAACTATTACCTCTTGTATCACGCGCCATGTTGACGCAAAAGGGTAAGCCTCCAACATCACATTAGGAGGATTGTCATGTAGCAATACTTCAACATATGCCCAGAACTTACTATTGAGTTGAGATTATATCCTCCTCCAAGTGCCATAACAATCTTTCCTCCAGCAAACTCCATCAACTACATCAAGCATCATATGTAATTACAAAAATAGCAAGTGGTTAAAAAGATAAGTAAAATGTGAATAGATATCCTGGCACGGTGAAGAAATAAGAGATACTTAACAGAGATATGTAAATAGAGGAAAGCAAACCAGACAAAAAAATGAACAGTACATCTATTTCAAGTGCTAACCTTGTTAAGCATAATTGAGTACCCATATGGACTAATACGACATCCCCCTAGAGGATCACTTATGGCTGTTCAAATTCCACACCACAAATAAAGCTTTATTTAATGAATATGCACTTCAAAATTTCAGCTTGAATAGGATGAAAATGAAATGATCAAAAGCACAGAACTTCAATCGCATGGCATAAATAAAGAATGTAAATCAGCATCTTTGTGATTTATACCTGAGAATAAGAAGGAAGAATCTAGAACTCTGGCTCAAGCTGTAGGTGTAGTTTAACTTATTTATGATAAGTCAATAGGTGGCCACAAGCACAACTTTATTACTTTCTAAATGGGAACATAGGATGAATAATGTGATTCACTGCTACATTGCATGCCCTAGCTTTTATTACACGACATCTAATTTGTAATCTTCAAACTTTGAAGGCTAAGAGGTGATTTTTGCAGGAGGTAAGTTTGATGTAGGAGGAGTTTCGAAAACTCCAGCTCTGACAAATTTTATATTGTTTATGCAACCTACGGATCAAACATAAACATGTCAAGGTTTTGCTGCTATATTGAAGGTGGTCAGGTAAAGACCTGACTTGAGTATGGAGTACATCATGTCTTACGTAAAATTGTAATTGGAGAAAAAGAAAATCCTTCTCTCTTTAGTTGAGTTTCATGGTTCAATGAGAATTTCACCACAACCTAATGATATATAGCAAAACAAAACCCTGACCACCAATATAGTTTACATCAAATTACGATCATTTCTCTCAAAATTCACAACAAACAAGTACGTTTAATCAAATAAACATCCACACATTGTTCGTACTCGAAGAGGAGAAACAATATCCAAACACAGTAGCATAATAAAATCAAAGATAAGAATGAGAGGCAGGAGAATTCAAGAATATCGAACCTTGTTCAATTGGAAGAGAAAAGGGCAATGACACGTGCCGACACAGTGGGAAGGGTGCACCGGAGTAGTGATGTGAGACACCATCATAGTCAAAAATTGTCAAGGAAAATCTTATAGGGCTTGTTACAAATTGAAGAATAGATAAATTAGGAGAAATTGCAGAAGAGAAGAAGTAGAAGCTCAAATAATGGAAAAAATCGAACCTTATTCGATTGGGAGGAGTTGATGGGAAATTGCAATGCTTATTTTGGATGCCGGAGAACAGAAGGGAAGGACATCGGAGAATAGTGTCGGAGGACGCGTAAGCAGAGCACGGATGACTGGAGCATTGGGTAATCACGGAATAAGCTAGGGCTTTTTCAAATTGGGAAAGAAATGAGAATGAAATTTCAGATGCGCAAGCTCTCACTTTGGCGGATGAGACAGCAAAATGTTCTCTCTCTCTCTAAGATCTCAATCTGAATTGGAAAAGAGGCCATTGGTTTGAAATGGGTGTTTAAGACCAAGTACAATTAAGATGGAAGTGTTCAGAAGCTTTAGGAAAGATTGCTTGCCAAAGGCTATTCTCTACAGCCCAGTGTGGATTTTACTGAAACTTTTACGTCGGTCACAAGAATGGAGACGGTCAAAATTGTTCTTGTTATTGCAGCCCAAATGGAGTTCCGAGTATTCCAACTAGATATAAATCAATATTCTTAAATGGAGAATTGGAAGATGAGGTTTATGTTAAGAAACCTCAAGGTTATGGAGTAAAAGGAAATGAAGGAAAAATGTACAAGTTACAGAAAGTGCTTTACGGCTTAAGACAAGCCCCAAGAGCTTGGAACAACAATATTGATGCTTATTATGTGAAGAATAGATTTGTGAAAAGTCCATCTGAACCATCTCTTTATGTAAGGAAAACTAAAATTGATGGCTTGACTACGTTGATGACTTGATTGATTTATGTATAAACTAATGAGTCGATGGGAAAATTGTTCAAGGAGGTAATGAAGATAGAATATGAGATGACTAATCTTGGACTGAAAGTATTTTCTTGGAATTCAAGTGAAACAGAATAAAGGGTTGATCTTTATCTCGCAAGAAAAATATATTTCAGATTTGCTGAAAAAAATTCGAATGGAAGATTGCAAGTTAGTTGCAACTCCTATGGCTCTGAATGAAAAACTGAAGCAAGAAGATAGAGCAGAAAAATTAGATTCTAATCTCTATCGAAGTCTTGTTGATTCTTTGATTTATTTAACTAACACAAGGCCCGCCATTGTATATTGTGTGAGTTTGATTTCAAGGTTCATGAGTAATCTTAGCAAGATCCATTTTGGTGCAGCAAAAAGAATACTTCGTTATCTCTAAGAAATGAAGAGCTTGGGAATCAAATATGAGAAGGAAGAAAGTAGCAAGTTAGTTGGCTTCACAGATAGTGATTAGACTGGAAGTCAAGATTATAGAAGAAGTACTTCAGCCTGCATATTTTACATTGGCTCAAAACCAATTTCGTGGAGTTTAAAGAAGCAGAATTCAGTTGCATTGTCATCTTCAGAAGTTGAATATATATATTTGCAAATGAAGCTACTCGAGAAGTCGTTTGGTTGAGAAGAATTCTGAAAATTTTAGAGCAAAATATTTTTGATCCAACACCAATTTTCTATAACAATTAGTCAACAATCTCAATGACTAAGAATTCAATTTTCCATGGAAGATCAAAGCATATCGAGCTGCGCCACCATTATATTCGAGACATTGTTCAAAAGAAGAAGATTTTGTTAGAGTATGTCAAGACTACTGAACAACCAACCGATATTCTTACCAAGGCTGTGAGCATCGAAAAACTTCAGCAGTTTACAGAGGTTCTGAATATTACAAATTAAGAAGGGGTGTTGAAGAGTAATTTTCAATCATCTAGATTCACACCACCATGAAATTTATTGAGTGTGTTCTAGGAATCTGAACATTCATCTAGTAAATGTGGTGTAGCACCCCGATTCTGAAGGATCATGGAAATGGATGCCATGGGATTGGAATTAAGAAGCAGAAAAAAATGGGATAATTTAATTGACGAAACCTGAACAAGAGACTTGTAAGAACAAACATGTTTTATAATACATATATTTGTCCAAAATACCAAGATCAGAGTTCTTAACATTCAACGAAATAATATCATAAGTGCGGAAGCTCAATTTTTAACAAAATACTTAACAAAATGAGATAATGGGAAAATACGTAAATTACAATAGCCCATTTCTCAGTATTAACACCTCCACGTGCCAGCCTATTAACCTGAAAATGTTTGAAATATTTGGGTTGAGTACTAATGCACTTAGTGGGCAAGTTTTCACAAATTAAGTTATGCAAATCATTTTCTAAAAATAATCTATTTGTATCCATAAAAGTAGTGAATCTTAGGAGGTTTTAAAGTTAGAAGCAACTTAAGTTCACCAAAATATTTTATCGTGAAGCGCTAAGAGTATAATCAGTCACTACCCGCAACCCCTACTACATCTCCAACGCTTAAAGTTTATGAGTATAACCAATGAGTGTAACGTTCATTTTAGTCTTTTGATAAGAATTAGGGCATGACGAATAATGCATGCAATACTGGAGCTACTCACATTGACACAACATTAAGTTATAAGACTCCGACAATATATAGCAGCACATAAATATTTAATACAGATAGTCACATATGCAATTTAACAAATCAGAGTTTAATAACTCAAAAGATACAATTTTGACAAAGATAGAATAGCCCACTTTGTGATACAAAAGTCATAATAAGGATCCAACACTCGATCACGGTCCTCAGGACGGAGCAATGGTCTGAAGTTCCTTCGCGAGTTCCCTTAGGGCTCAGCTGCTCTAACCACCTCGAGATTTAATCCTTCACCTTCCTGGTAAGTCAGTCAAGTCCTACAAGGATCAATCCATGCTTCAGGATCAATAACTACTTCCGAAATTAATCTAATATTTGCTTTAATTTTATTGAAGATATATTCATTTTACTTCGACTAGGAATACACAAAACTCGAGTTTTAAACCCGAAATCACTTGATAATAGGTTCTTACAATATTTTCTAATTAACTAAAATAAAACCGACAAAAAATGGAACGCCTTAAAGTAGGGAAATGATTTCAAAAAATTATAGAAAATTCAATTGAAAACTGATCGAGACACGGTTGGTGGCCACGCGTCCGTCACAAGGGGCCTAGAATCGGTTAAAATGAATCAGGAATGAATTATGATCACCCTGACCTGAAATTAGCTGGAAAGACAATTGTTACTGTTCACCTAATAGGTTGATCATCAAGAAGTTTGGGGCTCGATCGAGCTCGATACTCAATGAACTTTCGATCAAAAGTATAATTTTTCATAATATGAAAATCAAAGATTTCAATGGAATAACCCGTTCAATAATATAATGGCTACAATAATTGTAAAGGAGCATTGAATATAACATCATGAACATAGTTGAAGTCTGCAAAAAAAAGTGTGGTTTTCGGGAAATTAACAACTCGATTTCGGTGGACCAAATGACATCGGATCTTAGATTGAAAAATATAGATGGGAAGCTTGCTATGATAAGATCCTTCAATCCAAAAATCAAGTTAAAAGAATGGAGAAATTGAGGGGAAACGGGCTCTGAAGTTGCACTCACAAAATAACAACTTCTGTAGCAGATTTAATGTGTCGACTTGAGATATAACTTTGATAGAGCAAAAAATCTTGTATCGACAATCTGAGACCTACTCTGGAAACCTTGAAGAGTGAAGTTTACATCAATGCAAACCCCATAGAAAGAAAATATCTTGATCAATGGGAAAAGATGTCGGAAATGGCTTCGGTGAGTTACACAAATTCAACCACCCAGAAACTAGTTGAGCTTCATATAGGAGATTTAGAGCTCCGAATTGAGAAAATTGTGAGCATAAAATTATCTAAAAATGTATACTACTGCTACAAATTATCTACAAATGTATACTACGACTACAAATCGTGAGCTTTATACTCGAATTTCAGAAATTCTGGTTGAGATTTAAGGGATGAAAATGGTAAAATACTACTGCTACACTCATGATAAAACTTACAGCTAGAAACCATAATTTTGCATGTCTTCATTTCTGACTTTCCAGACACCAAATCGAGTGATTCAAGTCGCTAACTTCAGCTACGTGATGAAAGGAATGACATATCCAAATCTCAGTAATTTTGGTGGAGATTTGAAGGTTGAAATATACAGAAGAAAATGGTTGCTGCAGTTGTGGCGAAATACAACAACCTGTGTAATGTTTGCCTTCATTCTCGACCATATGAGAACTAAATTAGATGATTTCTTCATCTGACATCGTCTACATAAAGGTGGGAAGCTCTCTGTAAAATTTCATAATTTTTTACTAAGGTTTGAGGGTCGAAATTAGAAGGAAAAAAAAGGTTGCCGCTGGTATTTGGGGGGAGAGAGAGAGAGAGAGAGAGAGAGAGAGAGAGAGAGAGAGAGAGAGAGAGAGAGAGAGAAGAGGTGCGAGAGAAGCTAAATGAGTGATGCTTCATTAGGCTTGCTTTCAAGATGTCTAGCTGCCCCCACCTTTGACATGTATGGTGACACATAGAGCAATGCATGGTGATACATGAAGCACCCTTGATATGTATGCTGACACATGGAGCAATGTAAGATTCAGTAGTGGCAATGGATATATAATGTATTTTAATAAATGGTATTGGTTGAAATAGACAACGAATAAAATTTAATTAGAAGGTCAAATAAACTCCATTTTTAATGAAATCAACAACCACACCATTATAAAAAGATTTGTGACTCTTAGTCAAAGACGAAATCAATTTTGGAGTTAAACATAAAGCGGTAGAATTTTATTTTAGAGATAAAAAGATGGTCTTTAAATAATTAGGACACACAAGATTCAATGAACGTCCAAATGACGAATGGAAAAGACTCATGAAAATGTCTTGTCATGAGAAACAAAATATGTGATCGAGAAAGAGTTAGAGGACAACACGATTTTAAGAGTAGAATTGAGTCAACTTTGGGAGTCATTTTCTATGTTTAGAATTTTCAAAAACCATTTCAAGGCATCCTATAAACAACACATGTTTCCTATATGGTTGAAGTAATTCGTAGTTTTATTTTGGGACGGGGTGTTACATGTGTTCCTCATTTATTATGATTAATATGTATCTAGATATTCATGCATCTCCTAAGTTGTATTCATCTATTATAAATACCTATGTATCTAGATGGATCACATAACAACTAATATCAATTAAATTAAGGCAAGAGCTGTAGCTTTGTCATATTTATCCTACTTTCCAAAATAGCTTCACTCAATATATCCAACAGTATATTCGCATGGGAAAACGAGTCGGTCACCTCAAAAGACACTGAAAATATTAAGTTCTCAAATATATTATATATGTCTTATTATGTTATCGATATATATGTGTTCATGTTGCAAAATTTTACAACTGCTACAATAGCAGTGCTAGAGAGTGAATATTCTATATAAGTGTTTTCGGGCCTGCATGTTCTATCATTAGTTTCTATGATATTATTGTGTGGGGATGGGCCTCGTGGTGTGATTTATTACCACGTTGCACACGACTTTTGTGTTATATTCTCTATTACACACTCCAACTTTTTAGGTTTTTTTTATTTTTTTCTTCAATTACAATTTTTGTACTTTAATAATTTTATTTTACACTTGCTAGTTTGAGTTCATTCTACCCAATTAGAATTAATTTATTGTAACATTTTAGTATTTAATTTTTCAAATAATCAATTAATAACTAAAAATAGAAAACTAAAAACTAAAAAATTAATTTTAAGAATCATATATATATATATATATATATATATGTTAGTGCCATTTTATAGCACTAAGTTTGTTTTGACGATTTATGTTCGACGAAATGTTCGAGGAGATGTGCTAGAAGATATGTACTGATTCCGCTATGCAAGCTAATGAACAATTGGTAAACTGTTCCCAATGATGTTTCAGACATATTCCCGAACAGAGATATTTACGGCAGTTTCCATAATAAGTTGATCTTGTGCGAACGAGTTTAGGAAGCCAAGATTGACTGCCTTTTTAGAGTAGATGGCATGCTGATTTAGACCCTAAATATCATGGAAGGTATTTACACCAATATGGAAAGAATCACAAATCCCGAATCACTTAACATGTTGGCGAAGATTAAAGATCAAGGCAACAAGGAAGTGAAGCCATAAGAAGGCTGATTCAATTAGTAATCGGTGGCATACGTATATTGATTCTCTGAGTTTATTATTTGAGAGTCATCCGGTTTGTGATTATTATAATAGCTAGAAGTTGTTCCCTAAATTGTTCAACGTGATAGTCTAGCATTTAGTGTTTTCGGGTGAAACACGTGAGGGGTTGGTTTAATCCTTTTTGTACGCAATCTCAACAGAGATTGTAAGTTAAAGTAGTGGGTAGCTAGAGGGAGTCTAGTGTCACAGTTATGAAGGGATCTCACAGCTTTCGTTCAGTGAAATGGTTCGTGAAGAAGAACGGGTGACATAGGGAGGGAGTCCTGTATGTGTAAGTTCCTCAATACACTTCATGAAGGAGTAGTAAACGAATATTCAAGTTTGGGCGAAGCCCCTTAGAGTAGGTTGATTAACCGAATTGGGTTACCAAACTCATGCGTTCTTTTACTGTATTTTATTTATTGTTCTTGCTTCTGTTCCTGTCATATTCAAGAACACTTGCATGCAGTATCATTAAAATATGCTTTGCACGGATTGAGGTTTTTCAATTGGCACCAGAACGGGTCACCAGTTACACCTGTGTGATCTTGGGTTTATTAATCTGTGTTTTGTGTTTGTTTTGCCGAGATCGACACAATGAAAGAAGGAGCGTCGACAGTGCGACGCCCGCTCCTTGATGGCTATAATTATGCCTACTGGAAGGCCAGAATGACTGCGCTCATTCGCTCCATTGATGAACGTTCTTGGAAGATGGTGACTGATGGTTGGAATCCTCTCATGAAGAAAGATGAGAAAGTAAAAGTTGTTAAGAAGTCGGAGGAAGAATGGGACAATGATGACTATCAGATCAGGGGTTGAATGCCAAAGCCATGAATGCTATCTTTTCGGCTATTGACATGAATGTCTTCAAACTTATCTCCACATGTGACAAAGCTAAGGATGCGTGGGGCATTCTGCAGACCACTTATGAAGAGATAAGTAGTGTTCGTGTTTCACGAATGCAGTTACTCACAACCGGATTTGAGAATTTGAGGATGGATGAAGCAGAAAAGCTTGGAGATTTCAATGCCAAGATTTGTGACATTGCCAATGAAAGCTTTGCTCTGGGAGATGCTATTTTTAAAGAGAAACTTGTTCGGAAAGTTCTTCGTTCCTTACCTAAAAGATTTACCTATAAAGTCACGGCCATTGAAGAAGCCAAAGATGTGAGCCAGATGAAGCTGCAAGAACTGATGGGGTCCTTATGAACCTTTGAAATGGGCCTGACAGAAGAAGAAAATGTGCAGAAAAAAAAAAGCATTGCTTTTCAGGCGGGTTCTAGTACTGATGCTCCCAGTGATGTTCCTTCTAAAGCTGACCTAGCAGAATCAATTACTCTATTATCTAAAAACATTACCAAGTTTGCAAGATGTTTTGAGAAGTCTTCTCAAAATAATCATGTCAAGAACAGGTTCTCTAAATCTCGAAGAATCAAGGATGAAGATTCCAATAAAAAAAAGCACAAAGAGGTAAAGTGTAGAGAATGTGGTGGTTTTGGTCATTATCAAGCTGAGTGTGCTAACACTCTTAAAAGGAAGAACAAGTCTTACAATTCTACCTTAAGTGAAAGCAATGATCCTGATAAAAGTGGAAGTGATGAAGAATGTGTAAGCAATCATATTGCTTTCATGATACATTATGTCAAGGAGTTTATGCTTGCATCTATTCTGGACAACGAGGTTGAGAAAACATCAGAATACAGTGATGATAAAGAATTTACTGAAGAATCAGCTATGGAGGCGTATAAAAAACTGCATTCCAGTTGGATCATGGTGGTAAAAGTCAATGAATACCTTCTTAAGGAAATTTTCAACTTCACTAAAGAGAGAGATGATCTCTCCATCAGACTTAAGGAGCTACAAGATGAACTGTCGCAGTCCAGGAACAGTACTCAAGCACAGAATAGTGAACTTCAGCATTTGAAGAAGCTTGTTAAAATGATGAACTCTGAATCATCTCAGCTGGATGAAATTCCCTCTAAAGGAAATAGCACTTAGGATCATACTGGGCTTGGATACAATGGCGGTCAGACCTATGACAGGTTCTATCACGGACAATCTTCTGGAACAAAAGACTCAACAGTTCTTGAAAATAAAGACTGAACCAAAGAACTTCTTTAAAGAGAAGTCACCTCAAAAGAAGTCACCTCGTCTGAAGAAGTACATAAGGAGGACTTTTCCTGTTTGTCATTACTGTGAGAAACCTGGACACATACGTCCACACTGCAGAAATTATCTCAATGATCTAAGGAGAATGAGAAAAAGAGACATATATCAGCCTGAGCAGTATGTCAGAAGGAAGGATGTTAGAGACACATCTAGGAACAACCATAGAAACTACGTGGTTCACACTGCTCTCAACATTAATGCAAAGAGCAGTTGGTATTTTGATAGTAAATGTTCGCGACACATAACCGGAGATGCAAGCATGTTAAGATCAATCTTCAAAAAGATTGTTCATATCAATCTGTTACCTTTGGAGATGGAGTCAAAGGAAGAGTTCTTGGACGTGGTTAGTTGAATGTTCCTGGCATGCCTCGCTTGGAAGATGTTTTGCTCATGGAGTGAATAAAAGCTAATCTAATTAGCATTAGTCAGTTGTGTGACCAAGGTCTCTTTGTTCACTTTACAAGAGATAAGTGTCTGGTCAAAGATAAGGAAAGTGTTCTGCTGATGGATGATGACAGATTGCGGGACAGTTGTTATCTTCTCAACATGAAAGGAACGTGCTTCTAATCTCAGCTGAGTGAAGCAAACTTGTGGCATGAAAATCTTAGCCACATCAGTTATCGGAATCTACAGCGACTACTGAAGACTGAAGCTGTGATGGGCATTCCGAAACTGAACATTTATCGAGGAAAAGTGTGCGGCCCATGCTAAGTTGGTAAACGAATTCATATTTCCCATAAATCTGTAAAAAAGATTACCACTTCGAATACCTTGGAATTGTTACACATGGATTTGATGGAGCCTGTTCAAACCGAAAGCTTTGGAGGTAAGAGATTTATTTTTGTGTGTGCGAATGACTACACCAGATTTACATGGATGGAGTTCCTTAGAGACAAGGCAGAAACTTTTAAGACGTTCAAGAAGTTGTTCTCAAACTCGAAATTGAGAAAGGAACAAATGTTGTGAGGATAAGAAGTGACCATGGTCGAGAGTTTGAAAATGTGTTCTTCAAACTGTTTTGTGAAGAAAAAGGCATCGGTCAAGAATTTTATGCCCCTAAAACACCACAACAAAACGGTGTTGTTGAGAGAAAAAATCGAACTCTACAAGAAATGAGTTGTGTAATGATGAAGCAAAAATATGTGTCTGACAATCTCTGGGCAGAAGCAGTTAACACTGCATGTCATGTCATAAATCGGGTGTATTTCATACCCAAGACAAGAATCACTCCTTATGAGTTGTGGAAAGTGAAGAAACCAAATGTGAAATACTTTCATATTTTTGGGAGTACGTGCTACATGTTGAGAGATAGAGATTATCTCACTAAATTTGATGCTAAAGGAGACGAATGTATATTTCTTGGATACTCAAGAAATAGTCGAGCCTATCATGTGTTTAATAAAAGAACCAAGGTCGTTATGGAATCAATCAATGTTGTGATTGATGATCAAGAACACTCAGATTATTTAGATATCCCTATTAAAGATGATTGTTCCAGTTTTGAAGAAGTTATTGAAAGTGTGCCAGTGACTGTGCCTCACAGCAACAAAAATTATGATCTAACTGAACCAAGACCTGAGAGCAATGATGCTCATAAGCCATCAAAAGCAGTTCAAAAAAACCACTCAGCAGCCGATATCATTGGAGATATGAGTGAAGGAGTCCGAACAAGAGGAGTTGATAAGAACTATCGAGAACTGATTGCCAATGTGTGCTACACATCCACTGTTGAGCCTAAGAATGCTAAAGAAGCCTTGAAGGATGAATATTGGATCCATGCTATGTAAGAAGAACTCTTACAATTTGAAAGAAATGAAGTATGGGTCTTGTTCCACGACCTGAAGATGCAAATGTGATAGGCATAAAATGGATCTTCAAAAATAAGACCGATGAGGAGGGGAACATAACCAGGAACAATGCTAGACTGGTTGCCTAAGAATATTCCCAAGTTGAGGGAATTGATTTTGTCGAGACGTTTGTCCCCGTTACAAGGCTTGAGTCTATTCGTTTGTTACTTGCCATGGCTGCTTGGATGAAGTTCAAACTATATTAAATGGACGTGAAAAGTGTCTTCCTAAATGCTTACTTGTCGGGAGATGCTTTTATCAGCCAACCTAAAGACTTTGAAGACCCTCATCATCCTGAATTTGTGTACAAGCTAAAGAAAGCACTTTACGGTCTCAAACAAGCCCCATGTGCTTGGTATAAACGACTAACCAAGTTTTTTCTTGAGAAAGGTTATGTTCGTGGTAGAGCTTATCGAACTCTATTTGTCAAAAGAGAAAAATATGATGTGATCATCGTTCAGATCTATGTTGATGATATTGTCTTTGGATCTGTCTGAAATAGTATGGTGGATGAATTTATTAAGAACATGACATCAGAATTCGAGATGAGTTTGATGGGTGAATTAACCTACTTTCTAAGGCTTCAAGTGAAGCAAAAAGAAAATGGAATCTTTTTTTCTCAAACAAAGTATGCAAGAAACTTGATCAGCAAGTTTGGAATGGAGAGTTGCAGCACGAAGAGAACACCCATGGGAACACATCTGAAGTTGTCAAAGGATGAAGCGGGTGTGTCTATTGAACAAAATTTGTACCGGAGTATGATAGGTAGTCTGCTCTACCTGACTACAAGTCGTCCGGATATTTGCTACAGTGTTGGAGTTTGTGCTCGGTACCAATCCGATCCTAAAGAAAGTCATCTGAAGGCTATGAAGAACATAATCAAGTACATAAAGGGAACTGCAGAGTTAGGATTAAGGTTCTCCTATGATACAAATCCTAGTTTGCTTGGGTTTTGTGAAGTTGATTGGGCTGGATGCACTGAAGATCGGTAGAATACTTCCGAAGGATGTTTCTTTCTTGGAAACAACATGGTTTCTTAGTTTAGTAAGAAACAGAATTCTATTTCTCTATCAATAGCTGAAGCAGAATATATTGCAGCCGGAAGTTGCTGTACTCAACTTTTATGGATAAAGCAAATGCTACTTGACTATAGTGTTCCACAGACTGTGCTTACCATCTATTGCGATAACATAAGCGCCATTAATATCTCAAAGAATCCAGTGCAATACTCTAGGACAAAACACATTGATATTCATCATCACTTTATTCGAGAATTCGTTGAAGATGGATCACTTGTCATTGAGTATGTTGGAACAGATGCTCAACTTGTAGATATTTTTACTAAGGTACTTGAAAGTGGAAGGTTTGAGACACTTCGATCCTCATTAGGTCTTTATGTTCTCTGAACTTCTCCTATGCGAGAAATATCTCTGTACAATCTTGGTCAGTGATGTATGTACATAGAAAAAGAAGTGACCAAATGTTTCATGGTCTTTTGTGATGTGTACATTCATGTGTGCATGGCAGATGCAATAACTGATTGTAGCAGTTACTTTTTAACTGCAACGGCTAATGGGCCCTCGATTTTCGTGCCCAACTCACTTCCACTTCTCGAGGTCGTGCATAGTGGATTTGATAAGGGAAGTGATCCCTAATTATGGAAATTAATCTAATTATTTCCTTATTCAAATTGTGTGGTGATTGTTTAATAATTGTTCAACCTTAAACAGTTTTCTCTTACCTTTTCTCGTTGCAATTTTCTCCAAGAAACAGTTTTTCAAGTTTTGCATGCAACAATAGTTGACAAATCTGAATCATCCTCTGAGCCCTCAATTTTCAAGAAATTAAAAATTGACACTGCCGCATTATGGAAGGCTTTCGGTGAACTCTCAAAGTCGGTAGTATTCTCTACATCTGTTCCTGCTATCGTCATTCCCAGCAGCGAAGTTATGTCTGAGCCCGCTGGAGTCCCTGCGTCTGTGCCTAGTGACACCCTTGTGCCGTCTGTGACTTTCTCTGAGTCAGTTTCTGTGACAGTTTCGGAACCCCCATCTTAATCTAAGGTTTCCAATGATCCTTCCTCGCTCTCATTGGTGGAGCCTGCATCACTAGAATCGATGATTGCCACCGCTGCGTATCTTGATCCCTCTTTAATTGAAGAGTTTGCCGCATCAATCAATGCTATGACTTTTGTCTCTGTGCCAGCGTCTGTCGCTGTTGTAACTGATCCAGTGGATACTTCGGTCGTTACAATACAAGTTCGGTTGGGAGAAGCCACACCGAAAGCTCCTGAAGCTATTGTTCCCACTCTTGCTCAGTCTGAAGAGACAAGAATGGAAGATGTTGTTGTTGAGGAAGATGTTTCCTCACCTAATGTTGTATTTGTTCCACCCTTTTTAGAATAAAGAGGGACGTCGTCCAGGTCCCGTGGTGTGAAGTGAAAGCTTCAATTAATTGATGAACCAGAGGAGTCCCTTGCTGCCTCTAAGCACCATGATGTGTCTGCTACCGAGCAACTTTCTGATGAAGATGAGATTCCTATATCTCAATTGTGGACCCGAGCAAAGCCCAAGTCTGCTCGAAGAAAATACAAGGCCAAGAAGGCCTCCATCTCTGCTTCCGCTCGTCATGTGACAAGGAGCATTTTCGAACGGCTCTTAAGCCTGGCTTTGACTTCTCACCGGCCTCTGTTGAAGAATGCTGGAGCTTCGACTCCCTCTGTTGAAGAGGTTGAAGATATGCCCGAGGATGTTTTGCACAGTGGAGACTCTACATCAGGTGATTTTGACCCACATATTTTCCTTTCTGTCTTTCATAAGGAAAAATTTACAAATTGATGGTTGGTCGCTCTCTGATACATAAACATAGTTTGATTGCGTCTGATACTGCTAGTACTGGGGTTGTTGAATTTTTGTTTGATTTGAAGCTTGAGAAGTCTGTCTTTGATGTGTCTGTGTTTGTCAAGGCTGTAGTGCATGAGCTTTATGCAAACCTATCCAAGTCTATCCGTGATGTGAATTCTGCACATGCCTTTTCTGTTTATGTGCGTGGTCATTGTTTTGCTTTTTCTCCTACTGTGATTAACGAGTATCTGGGCCGTGAGCACTCTACTGCTCCTGAGTCTGTTCCAGACATGAATGATGTGGCAGATGAATTGACTGGATGAAGTAGTTTAGTGTGGCCAAAAGGAAGGTCCTTGTTGGCATCTGACCTAAGCGTGAAGTATTTAATACTTCACAAGATTGCAATGAAGAACTGGCTTCCCAGCCGGCATCATTCTTCTATTAGTAAGGCATTTGGCATCTTGTTGTATAAGGTTGGAACACAGGCGGTGTTTAACCTTGGCCAACAGATCTTTGATCAGGTGTGTGCACATGTTGAGTCCAAGAGGAACCAGCAGCCCATTGGATACCCGGGGATGATCTTCAGTATTCTATCTTCACAACATGATGTTGTGATCTAGGAAGATGTCTATAAGCCTGAGGAGCCCTCGCTCGTGATCAGCCATAAGCTATTTTCTGTGCAGTTCACTCGTGATATCCCAGCTGCTGATCCAGACACCAATGTTGCTGAAGATGTGCCACCATCTGCGCTACCCAGACCTATGCCCAGATCCTCTATCAATGCCATGCTCTTTGAATGGCACATTAAGTTCCTGGAATGAGAAGTTCAATTTTTGGAGAAGACTATCAGGACTGCCAGGACTCGAAAGCAGGAGCTTGAGTCATTAATGATAAACCTAAAGGCTCGTGCCTTTGGTTTTGCATCCCCGCTGGATACACCGGGACATCCGGTGCAATCTTTGATTTTGTAGGTACAAGTGCTGCTACCACTCCTCGCCCTACTGCTGTTGTGCCCCAGACTGTTCCAGCTACTGCTGATGCTGCTGATGAAGTGACTCCCGTCTAAAGCTTTGGCCTTGATGGCAGCCACTAAGGGGGAGAAGATCCTGATAGCAAGGGAGAGAAGATCATGCAGGAGAAGATGGATGATGAGGAGATGAAGAGAAGCTTCCACGAGCTCGCAGCTTATGAAGTTTTCAAACTTTGTTTAAGTTTGTTTTGTTTTTGGACAACTATTATGGGGGAGTTATGTTTATTGCCCCATTTTTATTTTTGTTGGCATGTAACTAATATTTAATCAACTAACTGAGCGGTTGAGACTGCAAAATAATGTTGATGGAGAAACTCTCACCGTGGCTTCATGGGGAGTGCTTGTAACTGTGCCCAAAAGTTACCTTATATATATATATATATCATTTTTTGATATATATATATATATATATATATATTTGATCTGTGAGTTTATTCATGTGTTGTGCAGATCGTTGATTATTGTTTACCATAACGCCAAAGGGAGAGATTGTTAGTGCCATTTTGTAGCACTAAGTTTGTTTTGGCGATTTATGCTTGACGAAGTGTTCGAGAAGATGTGCTAGAAGATATGTGTTAATTCCACTATGCAAACTAACAAACAGTTGGTGAACTGTTCCCTCTGATGTTCCAGACACATTCCCGAACTGAGATATTCATGGCAGTTTCCATAATAAGTTGATCTTGTGCGGACGAGTTTGGGAAGCCAAGATCTGATCGTTTGACTGCCTTTTTAGAGTAGATGGCGTGTTGATTTAGACCCTCAATATCATGGAAGGCATCTACACCAATATGGAAAGAATCACAAACCCTAAATCACTTACCATGTTGGCCAAGATTGACGATAAATGCAATAAGGAAGTGAAGCTATAAGAAGGCCGATTCAATTAGTAATCAGTGGCGCACATATATTGATTCTCTGAGTTTATTATTTGAGGCATCCGGTTTGTGATTATTGTAATAGCTAGAAGTTGTTCCCTAAATTGTTCAACGTGATAGTCTAGCATTTAGTGTTTTTGAGTGAAACAAGTGAGGGGTTGGTTTAATCCTTTTTGTACGCAATCTCAAGAGAGTTGTAAGTTGAAGTCATGGGTAGCTAGAGAGAGTCTAGTGTCACGATTGTGAGGAGATCTCACAACTTTCGTTCAGTGAAAGAGTTCGTGAAGAAGAACGGGTGACATAAGGAGGGAGTCCTGTATGTGTAAGTTCATCAATACACTTCATGAAGGAGTAGTAAACGAATATTCAAGTTTGGGTGAAGTCCCCTTAGAGTAGGTTGATTAACCGAACTGGGTTACCAATCTCATGCGTTCTTTTACTGCATTTTATTTATTGTTCTTGTTTCTGGTCCTGCCATATTCAAGAACACTTGCATGCAGTATCATTAAAAAACACTTTGCACGGATTGAGGTTTTTCAATATATGTGTGTGTGCGCACGCGCCCGCCTGTGTATATTGATATTGTATGTATATGTAACATACACACATATATATGTTATTCAAAGACTAGCTACTTGGAATATGAACAAAAATATATCTTTATATTTTATGCATTATGTATATGTAATATATGTGATATATATGTATATGTGTGTGCGTGTCTTATAAATATTGAAATAAAAATGGGAAAAAGATACAAATACACCCTTAAAGTTTCCATGTAGGATCAAATTCTCTCTTAAACTTTATTTTGGAACAATTAAGTCTAGAGTGACTCAAAGATGTGCATTTAAATCTTCTATGCTCTAATTCCATCTATAATTTGATTTTTATAATAACTGTTATTTAAGATTGGTGAGAAATCTATCACGAGAAAAATTCTCAAAATCCTATCATTCCTCTTTCATTCACTTTAACTTTCGATAAATCCTCATAAAAAAATTCCTGCAATTCTTTAACATCTGAAAAGACCCAAACTTACTCGATGTACAACTAGCTAAAGCCTTCTGAAATCTTCCGAAGCCTTCCGAGTAGTTGTTCAATGTCTAATAAGCTGTGCCATTTTTTAGGCTCCAAATTTATGCTCTTGTGATAGACTTGTTAAAAATGAAAAAGTAAGTATCAAATTGTAGCCATTTAAAAAAATAAAAATTTGGATAGGAAATGTAATTGTCCATAGGATATTACCATATGTTACTGTATTATATAATAATTTAACTTTCATCTTAATATATATAAAGACAAATAAGTATACTTTAAATAGCAGTTCTCATTTTCCCGCCCATTTGCACTTACTACAAACGGAAATAACAATTATCCCACGTTGAATTTTAAAGAGAATTGTTTTGTTTTGACATATTATAAATTCTAATGATCAACAATGAAAGTCTCGCATATTTCTTGGTCTCTTATTTGAGAACGAGCATAGTGTTTGATTTTATTAGTTTAGTATTTAAATACATATTAAAATATTTGAGTTAAATTTCAACAATTAAATATGTATTTTTGAAAATGTATTCAAGTTTAATGGTCAATAATTTATGTAGTCACTATGAATTTAAAAAAGTGTTCACATTTGTAATTTTAAATATATTTTAATCTATTAAATTATATTTATTTTAATTTTAAAATTAAATGTATCCTACATTGACCACCAACAAATATTGAATAATATTTATTAACAATGTATTTTGTAATATTCTGAATTAATAATAATTATGAAATATAGTTTGTAATTTATTGCTTCAACAAATGATACTAACAACCAACAAGTCAGTTTTGGAGTTTGCGCCTTCAAATTCAAATCATATATATTTTGAAAAAGAAATAATTAAAGGAAATAGTGTTGAAAATACAACAAATCTTTTCCAAATTCTAACAACCTTGTATGCTATTAAATTTGAATCTTTGGAATTCCTACTAGCTTGATAGCAATACTAGGGATTGGTATATTACAAGGGAGTTTCTGTTTGCACCCCCATATTTACTCTTTACACCATAACTTCTCCATGCACCTCCTTTTTTACTCTTTGCACCCCTAAAATTGACTATAATGTCCTTACTTAAAAAAACATAAAATCTAAAAATTAAAAGCATAAAAAAAATCGCGTTCCGTTCGAAGTTGTGTATTCGAACATTCTGAATATGTTCGAAGTCTTCTAATCGAGCATAATGGATATGTTCGGAGTCTTGTGTTCGAACAGTACTTCAAAAAAATTCATGGAGTCCGTTCGGAAATTATTTTTCGAACATGCCATGTTTGTTCGAAAATCAATTTTCGAACAAACATAGTGTGTTCGAAAATTAATTTCCGAACGTGACTTATTTTTAAAATTATGTATGTTCAAAAATAAAATTTCGAACAAACACGATGAGTTCAAAATTTCATTTTCGAACCACACTTAATTTTTTCTTTTTGAACAAGGGGCATTTAAGTAACTTCAAAACTATTTTATTTTTTCTTTTTTTCTTTTGGGGTGCAAAGAGTAAATATGGGGGTGCAAACAGAAACTCCCAATATTACAAATTCAGCATTCAGTATTAACTGACATGTTATTTCGAGAGGCGAGACAAAATTATATGCTACACATTCAAACGGAGTTGGTAAATTTTAGTATAATTATTTATACAAACTATATGATGTTAATATTTTTACTTTATAACCTTATTAATTACATATATTACACACATCACACATTTACTCAATTACTATTACTTGAAATGGATTATGTAATGGTAAAACGTCTACAAAGTTTCAAATGCTTTCAGAGTTGGAAAAACTGAAAAGTAGTAAGAAGCCAAATTTTTTAAAAAACAATTACCCTATATCGAATTTTGAAGATAATTATTCTACTTGATTTTACTATAAATTTTAATGGTCAGTAATGAAAATGTTCCTATCTCACACTTTTCTTGATTTTTCAGCTCAGACTTGAGAACAAATAGTGTGTTTGAATTTATCAGTTTAATATTTAAATTAAAATTTCAAATTAAATATGAATATTTGAAAATTGATTTTACCAATATAAACTCAATTTTTTTATATTTACATGTACTAGCCTTAATTTGAAGTTTTACTAAATTTGTTCCATATCGAATAATTAACAAATATTATTTTGAATGAACAAACTATAAATTGTGAAGGCGAACAATAATATTCCTGCAACTTCTTCAGTGTTTCAACTAAGATCAAGTACAATGTTTTATGCCACATTAAAAAATAAAGAGCATTCTTCTACCTGAACATACTATAAATTATAATAGATGAAATTTTGATACCTTTTTTGATCCTTTAATTTTATTTTTTCTTATTAGTTTAATATTAAATTACATATATAAATTTTTTAGTTTAAATATTTATCAGTTTCTTATTAATCATATATATATAATTAAATTTTATTTTTATGTTTTTAAATTCAAAAAATAAAATAAAATAAGAGATATAAAAAATCCAAATAAATAAATTTGATTTCAGCAATTTTAATGTATATAAGTTTATAATTTTAAATATATGAAAAATAAATCTCAAACATTTAAATCTTATATGTTTTAATTATTTTACTAAATTTGTTTTTAATGAACAAATTACAAATCATCACCAACAATAGTATCCATACAACTTGTCAACTAAGATCAAGTATAGTGTTTGATCCCACATTGATAAATATGGAGTATTGTTCTATTTCAAAATACTATAAAGTCTAAAAGTCATTAATAAAATTTTCACACATTTCTTGATCTATTAAGTTGAGATTGAGAGTAGTAATATTTATCTTATCTATTTAATATTAAAATACATATAAATGAGTTTAAATATCCATATCAATTTTTTATTAAATAAATATCTAAAAATATATATTTTAATTGTATGTTTTTAAATTAAAAAATTCAAATAAATAATTTTAATTTCTAAATTTTTAAATATATATGTATATAAGTTTACAATCTTAAATTTACGAAAATGAAACCTTAAGCAATTAAATCTTATATATCTTAATTTTTTTTTGTAAAATTATCTCACATTGAAGAACTAACAAATTTAAATTGGGAGGCTCGACAATAGTTATCCTACTACTTTCTTCATATTTCATCTAAGTTCAAGTGTAATGTTTGATCTCATATTGAAAAATGAGAGGTATTGTTCTACTTGAACATATTGTAAATTCTAATAGTTATAATAGAATATTCACAACCTTTCTTGATATTATAAGTTGAGATCGAGTATAATATTTAATCTATGAATTTAATACTAAAAAATATATATTTACAATTTTTCGTTTAAATATCTATCGGGTTCTTATTTTATATATATGCATATATAATTTAAACTAAAATTTTAAATTTTAAATTCAAAATTATAAATATATAAAAAAATCAAATAAATATATATAATTTGTGAAATTTTAAATATATGAAACCTAAACCTTAAATTCAATATATTTGAATTTTTTTATAAAAAATGTTATCCAACATCGATGAACTAAGAATAAACAAACTATAAATTGTTTGGCCAAACAATAGTCTTTCAACCTTTTTCAGTCTTTGATTTGAGAGCAAGTGTGATATTTTGATATTTGATATATAATTTATGATTTTTATCAGTTTAATAATAAATTATAAATAAATTTTAAATTTTAAATTTATAAAATTTACTATTTTAAAATTAAAATTTAAGTTAAATATATTAAAAAGTTCAAATACACATTTTAAAAATATTAATTTAATTTTTTTTACCTTTTAATTTAATTAAATATATTTAAAAATCAAAATCCACATCCAAATTTTAAATTAAATATATTTAATTTTTTTAAATTAAATGTATTAATTGATCTTATCAATTTAATGTTAAATATTTTTAAAATCTATCTAATATCAAAGAATCGACATATATTCTTGTGCATGAATAATCTATAAATCTTGAGGCTCGGTCTTTCAACATTTCTCAGTATTTAACTATTTATATTGAGATCACATGTAATATTTGATATTTATTTTTAGGAAAAATGTGCAAATACATGTCTAAACCATTTGTCATTCGTAATTTTTATTTGGTAGATTTGTGAAGTTCTAAAATTGCATATTAATCATTGGAATCACACTATTTGGTTTTTGTATAAGTGAGTTAATAAAATTACATGTAATAATACATAACAATCCATTTTGGTTGCTTAGGCTCTAGGCACTTTTATTTTTTATTATATATTATTATGTGTCGCTATTTACATATTAGATTTTCATTTACTTTACATCCCATATCATTTGTATAATGAAAATTGAGATGTAGGTTGTTGTATAAAAGTTCAAGTTAATTTTTCAACATTTTCTATATCCCACATCGGTTAGATTCACAAATTGGAATATGGATTGTTGTATAAAAGAGTGAGTAATCTTAAATTGAAATAGAAATCTCAAATTATTTCTGCAACTTTTATTTCAATTTTTTTACATCTCACATTGATTGTAGATTGAAGAAATTGGATATAGGTTATATAAAAGAGTGAAAAATCTCAAATTTTTTATTTAGTCATATTTTGAACCAAAAAGTTCAAATAAAAATTGATCGGTACCTGATTGACCAATTAATTGCCGTCGAGATCGCCTAGGTGATGAGGATTTGGCCTCTCCGATTTTACACCCGACTTGGATGTTTCCGGCCAAGCCGATTTCTACAACCTTGAAAAATACACAAATAATTTATTATTCAGTCGATCTAACTCATATATTCACATACTAAATTCAAGATCGAATATGATTTTATTATTGTTCATATATATTTTTAATAACATTCACTTTCCTGTGCATCGCACAGATGGTGTACTAGTATGAACAACAAGAAAAAAGTATACACAGTGGCTACAAGTTACTCACGATGACTAAAAACGCAAAATTTACCACATGAAAGGTTGTTAAATCATTAATTTGCCTGACATCCCAATAAATTGTCATTTTCGCTCTAAGATGTAACCAATCATTAAATGCTTCATTTATTAGTCTGCTATCTCTCAGTGCCTCATTTTTTTAAATAAATCGCAATCGAAACAAAAAACTAAATGAAGATCATTGAAAAATAATAGCAATCATCTTTCACATTCATTACCATTTGTCAAATAACAAGTATATATAATATTGTGAAGAAAAGTATATTGACATCTTATCTATAGGACATCATATTTATGAACATCATATTATCATGACCACTAAAATCTCAAAATTTACAACATGAAGGGTTATCAAATTATTTACTTTACATTTTAAATAATTGTCATTTTCATTCTAAGATGTTATCAATCATTAAGGATATTTCATCATTTTACCTTCTTAGCAGGATTTGCACAAAGCGAATGATTATAGGATCAGTGAGCCTAATGGATATCGTTTATCAAACTTTGAATCCTCTTAAGAATAATATGTCCAAATCTTAGATGCTGAAAATAGGTTTGTATTAGTAACTTAGACAATAGTTTGTATTTGTTCAACTGACAACTATAAATGATATAATTGAACCTCAAATTGCACAACCAAATTTTAAATATTTAATCAACCTTAATTACTAATGTAAAATTAATATTTTTTGATCGGGGCCGATTGGGCCATTTAAAATAATTTAAGCGGCCAAACCAACCGAGTCATACTTTAAGTGTTAAACCGAGACTATGGCAATACCTTCGTATTTTTTAATCTTATCCCTAGAATATATTGATAAAACTATTAGTACTACAATATAAAAAGGATGCTCTTACAATTTATGGACCCTTGTGCGGTGCGCCTCTTGCATGGTCTCAGGTTTTCATTAGTTATTTTTCTTGTTCCATCAAGTTATATTTTCAATCTTTTCATATCCATTTCCAAATTATAATTCTATCCCATGAAGACATATTAAATGTATTTTATTCTAATAGAGTCATTTATATTTATTAAAAGAAAATTTAAATGGAAAGTATTCTAGGATAAATTATACATACGAAATACCTTAATTTAAAGTATACTATTTAAAGACACTAGTAATTTTTTTAATTGAATTCTTAATGCGGAAGTATATCTTTCGAATTGAATGCCCAAGAAAGATCCTCCCATGAAATTTAAAGTGATTGAAAGAGGAATGGTGGCCGTTTGAGGATTCTCCTCGCGATAGATTTCTCGCCAATCTTAAATAATAATTATTAAAAAATTACATTGTAGATGGAGTTAGAACATTGTGAGTTTAAAATACACCTTCTTTGGGTCAATTCGGGTTGAATTGCCCCAAAATAAAGTTTATGGGAGAATTTGCTCCTAGATAGAAACTTTAAGGATGTATTTGCACATTTGGCTAATTTTTTATTTTAATTTTTATAAGCTACACATGCATACATGTTCATATACATAGACATATCACATATATTATAGAATATATATACATAATATATAATACCAAAGATATAACTTTATTCATATTCCAAACATGTAGTCTTTGAATATCATAAATGGATGTTTCATATACGTATAATGTCAATACACATATGCGCACGTATGTGTATATAAACAAAATATATATTATTTTTTAAAATATATCATATAATTACTGAAGTAACATTATATCTTAAAATTATAATCTATTATTGCTTTTCCACAATTGCTAGCTCTGAGCTCGCGTACAATTATGTGGATGCTATATATATATATATATAATCAATCATGGGCAATTGTAATAGCAATTACACATATATCTTCCAACTGCTCCAGAGGGAGTGCAAACTCCATTCCCATTGTAGGCTTTGAAGCACTGCTCTTTGCAAGTTGAAAGTTCACATTCACTTGAAACTAATGCAACTACGCATCTTTTTTGGGCATTCACTTCGACAATAACCATGAATGCAACTACATAAAAAATATACATCCAAATTAAGAACATAATGAAAGAAATTATCAGTGTCTTTTCAATAATATACTTTATATTAGGGCATGTGGTATGTATAATTTTATCCTTGAACACTTTCCATTTAATTTTTCTTTTAATGAATATAAATGGTTCTATTAGAATAAAATACATTCAATATGTCATCACGAGATGGAATTATAAGTTAGAAAGGGAGGTGAAAAGGTTGAAAATATAACCTGATAGAACAAGGAAAAGAACTAGTGAAAACTTAGCCATTGAATTTGATTGGAGTTATTTTTTTCTCTCCCTCTTGTGTGTCTATGATGAATTAAAATGGTGGGGGTAATGTCCAATTATATAGGCAGAGCAAATAGAATTGAAGATTTTCCAAACAAGATTATATATATATTCAATTGATGACAAATTACACTTTTCAGATTTCACTTTATTTTGATATATTATAAGTATTTATTAAAAAATACAATTGTTAGTTGTTACTATGAGATTGTTTTGCTAATTAGTATGGGATAAAGCTTGATATATTTGACTGAGTATCTTTTACCATGTAAGATATTAATGTTATGTATGTTTAAATGTAATAAAATAAATGCGCTACATATGTACTAATAATTTATTATTCGGATGATTATATTAAAAGTTTCCATAAAGTTACAAATCCCAAAATATTCATTTAAACCTAATTTCAGAAATCAATTAGAAAACGATTCTTGAAAATTAATCACAAAAATTACATTCTCAAATCGTGAATAGTAGCCAACAAACGCCACTTGCGAATAAACAGAGATCATATATTTACATAACGTGAAGCGTAATGGTGGATAAGACTCAAAAATTCACTCAAAGTCTACGTGAGTCACATTCAAAGGCGGCTCTAAGGCCGTGTGAGAGATACGCCGTCCACAAATTATAGCAACACAATTTTTATATTTTAGTAGTATTAATAGTTTTATTAATATATTTTAATTTTAAAAATTGATCTTTTGCCCAATTAAAAAATAGTAGCAAAGATCATAAATATGAAGTCCTATAGATAAGATATAAAGTTACTTTCTTCACAATATAGTACTTGTTAATTATTTGGCAAATGGTAATAAATGTGGCTAACTATGATGCATACATAAAAATACATGGCATATGTGAAAGTGGAGGAAACCAAAAAATGTTTCGCCAGGCATAGGTGGTGGCAGTAGTCCGACAACTGCTGATGATGTATACCCCGCCCCCTCTCCCTCCTCCCACCCAGTGCTCGTGCTTACTTCTCGTGCTTTTGATATTTCAAAGGTGTAGTTGAAAATGAATTTTTGAGGCTCCTATTTATAGAATTTTGAAATTTTCGGCCGATATAATTTTTCGGATATAAATACCCCATAAATCATTTTTGCACGTGATGACCTTTTCAAATCAGATGTTTAAATTTGCTTTAAAAGTACTTTATGGCTAAATCATACGCTAGAGATTCTTTTGATTTCGGATATGAGAAATTCAAACTCCGGTGGATTCATTGAAACTTTTTCTATTAAACAATCTCATAAAATCTGACCATTGAAACCATTTAATATGCAAACAAAATTTATTTACATAAAAAGACACCTAAAAGATGTGACTTATATCCATTTTAACCTTAATTAAGTTCCAACTTCTTTATTTAGTCTTCTAAAAATACTAGTATATCTCCCATGCGATGCATGAAAAAAATATGTATACATGATACTTAACATTATTGTCTAATTATCAAATGAAATTAAAAAATTATATATGATTATAATATGTAAAATAATAGTCATAATTTTCAATAAATTATGGAGAAATAATTTTTTAACAATATTTATAGTGTAGTCCGTGTGGAAAGATAAGTTGATTGAGGGGGGGAAAAAGTTTGGAACCGAGAGCAAAATTGGTTGTGGTCAGTAAGTGTATGAATAATACATATTTTGATTATTTTTAATATATATGTACACACACGCGCGCATATATACATATGATTATATAATATGAATTTATAGAGAGTAAATGAATGATTATGATTATAATTATCCAAAAATAATAAAAACCAACAATGGCCTACTGGCTCATCGACATCCATTCATTTAACAGTTGAATCAATACAACAAACACACCACATGTAATTTGCAAAAGACATAATTATGTTGATGTTTAGATTAATTATTTACATTTTATACATTTATTATTAAATTTCTCACATCGACACACGGGATCATTACATGCATTCGATTATATCATAGTAAGAAAATATATGCATTAAATTATTCATATCAAATAAAATTATAAATGGATATTTGTCTTGTAATATAAATGGTTTTTGAATAAAATGAGTAGGAATCAAATAATGAATTTAGTAATATTCAACTTGTAGGTGTAAAATAAATAATTACTGTGGCACCTTTCAAGTTTATTGATAAAAATATTTGAAATTGTGATTCTTTAAAAGCAACTGTCACTTCAAAATAATATTTGAAATTATGATTCTTTAAAATAAATCATATGATAATTACATTTGGAAATTATGAAAAAAAAGCAAAAGAAATTATGAAATTGTGAAATTTTTTTCTTTGATTTACAATATTTTCCCTCGTTCTAAAAATATAAATAATTAATAATGTACTCTTAAGTTGTATTTGTTTTCTTTGAAATTAAAAGTTAGCAAATTAAATAAAATCACAATTCAATGTTACATAATAAAATACAAATGAAAGAAAAAATGAATAATGAGGACAAACTGAAAGCTTGATCAAAATATAAATGAAAATTATGAGAAACACTGCAAAAATAATAATAATAATAATAATAATAATAATAATAATAATAATAACAATAATAATAATTATTATTATTATTATTATTATTGTTGTTGTTGTTGTTGTTATTATAAGAATAATAATACAAAAAAAATTGAGGATTGTTGAAATGAACAAAGTTCGATTTATAGAGGTGTGAGTTGCACATATTTAATTCACAAATTAAAAAATAAGATATAATTGAGACACTGATTAGATGGAATTGATGAGTAATTAATAAAAATAGGTAAATTGAAAAACTCAAACTTCGGTGGAGAGATCATCCACACTCATATAAACAATCCAACCATTTAATTCATAGATCCAAAAACTCAAATCATAATTGTGTTGTGGTTGGGTGATTTATATATAATGTTATGGTTGGGTGATTGGGTGGTCATCACTAAAACATGCAAAATAGATGTGATTGAGTTGGATGAATATTGATGATGTGGAAGAAAGATAAAATAATTAAATATTAAAGTAGTTGGGTGGTTGGAGTGGTTGCTATTATTTGTAGCCTTAGCATACTATATGATAAACTGGGATTTTACACTACTTTTAGTGTTATTTAATTATGCATTTTATATTGGTTTACTCATGTTTTTATCCCATTTTATTCGAATTTCACTCGTTCTTGGAGTTGGCGTCTTTATGGGATTTTTGTAAGATTTGCCTCCATTTATGCTGTATTTTAGACAATAGATAGTTGATGATGTTCCATGATTGTGCGTTGAAGAAATCGAGTAAAAAATGGGACAAAAACGTCATAGAAGATGAGCTGCAGCCACGTTCACGAGTGGAGTTGCGGTTTGACAAAGGGTCAGCCATTGTGAGTTCGCGACTAAGAAGGGAGTCTGAAGAAAAAAACCTGCGAGCACGATCCCGGATAATGGAAGAGGTCGCGGATATCTTGCCACGTCATGCCACGTGGAGCTGCGATTCGAGCCGCGGGTGACTAGGTCACGGGTCGTCTGCGCCAGTCCAATTCTGTGTTGGTTTTGGGCTTTATTTTACTAAGTATAAACAGGGTTTTTGTGCGAAAATTACACACACTTCACAATACCCTAAAGCTGCCACCAGAGAAAAACAGCAGAGGAAAAGAACGCGAATAATGAGACCAAAGAATTCAAGATTTGTCAAGATTAGAGTCAGAATTAGATTTCCGGATTTTATTTACTTTAATCTTTTCATGTCATTGTTTACTTTGTGGATTAATTTAGTTATTTATTTTGCCATGGATAGCTAAAACCCTAATATTCTAGGGTTGTTTATGATCCAACTATGAAGTTTATTTAATCTATTGAGTTTTTATTCCTATGACTTGGTTGTGTTTTGCTTATTCTCCTGTTTATCTGTATTATTTATATGATCACTAAATAGTGCAATTTGATGTGTTAAATCATAAATTGAGAGAAGAGTTTTAACATGTGATTTGGAATTGGTAACTAGTTAATAAATATCACTCGACAGAGTTGTGGTTAATTTAGAGAGCAAAGAACCTTAGGATCCATTAGGAATTGCATGTTAGATAATTAATGGACACGTGATTGTTTAACTTGTAATCTTCACCCAAAGCACTTCGAGAGGAGGTTTATGATGTATTAGTGGTTGTCTTAGCACAATTTAAGTCCCAACATAGGCATAAGAATGAAAGGGTTAAATGAATGGATTAATTGATGACTATTCAATCCTAGAATACTTTTTTATTCATTGTTTAATTTATCCGTGTTTATTTCTGTGGTAGCATTTATTATTTTATTTAGTAATTAAATTAAACCTTGTCTGGTAGTCTAGATAACTGTAGGAGATTTATTTAGATAATTAGTAATTTAATCATTAAGTCCATGTAGATACGACCTTGTTTACCGCTTTACTATTAATCTCATTGTACACTTGTAGTATAGGTTAAATAATTACAGAACAAGTTTTTTGTGCCATTGCAGGGGATTTAATTTTTATTTGCTATTATTTAGATTTAATTTCTTGTGTTAATCTAGATATTTATTTTTCAGTTTTATTTTCTTTTAAAGTGTTATAATTTTCTTTTTCTTGTGGTTAGGTTGTATATGCGTACACGATCCCAGGGATGATCTTTAGAAGAATTCAATCATGCAATTGAAGCCACTTCCTCACACAACAACGCAAGGAAAAGAAGAGATATGGCTGTTGCGGCTGACCAAGTTCCTAATCCCGTCAATCAAATTCGGTGCCTTCAACACTACAAGAAAATCATCAAATTCCAGCGAATTTATTCCAGCGGGCTTCATAAACGCTGGAATTTTTCGGATTCCAGCGGTTATTCCAGCGAAAAATATTTGCTGGAATTTTCCACCGAACATTCCAGCGAATTTATATCCGTTGGAATTTCCAGCGTATATTTAAGTTGATTCCAGCAGAAAAAATCCGCTGGAATGATTTTTATTTACTTTTTTCAAACTTTTCCAAATTCCAGTGAAAACATTACGCTGCTGGAGTATTTAATATTTTTTTTTTCGATTTTTTCCATATTCCAGCGGAAAAAATATCGCTGGAATGTTTTAATATTTTTATTTATGATTTTTCCGAATTCCAGTGGTATTTTTCCACTGGAATATTTTAATATATTTTAAAAAAAAAATCATATTCCAGCAGTATTTTTTCACTGGAATGTTTTAACATATTTTATTTTTGCTTTCTTTTATTTTTTTTTCATATTCCGGCAATATTTTTTCGCTCGAATGTTTTAATATTTTTATTTATGATTTTTTTTTGCATTCCAGCGGTATTTTTTCGCTGGAATATTTTATTTTTGAATTAAATTTATTTAATTTATTATCAATAAATAAAATTCCATCATTATTTTTTGGCTTGAAAATTTGAAATTTCAATATATTTTTTTACTTTTTAGTGCATATTATAAATTAATATAAATTCATATAAATAATACATTACAAAATGAAATATTAAAATGTACTTTAGTCTTGATAATAGAATATGAACTCGAGATTTATCTAATAATTGGATCTTGTTCTTTTAGAACTTAGAAAATAATTAATCAAGTAAAGTTTATAAAAGTAATATATTAAATTTAATATTAAGGTTGAAAATTATATATTGTAGTAAGCTGTAATATTTTTGAAGTTAAAAATCATAAAATCTTATAAGTAATTAAATGTTATATTGATGCAATGTTATTTTACAATTGTTCTACACTAATAATAAGTTTTGTTCAATCTATAATCATAATATGACAATCTTATTTAATATATATGTAATATACATGTACAATCAATCATTTAAAGTTTTATATAACTAATATAGATAATGTATTTTTAAAGTATAAACTATGTATTGTAGCGAGTTATAAAATTTTTAAGTTATAAATCATAAGATTGGTAATTCATTGTTATACAAATATTATTTTATAAATTTTCAACACTCATAATAAGTTTTCTTTAATATCTAATGACAATACAACATTTTGAGTTTTAAGTAAGTTAATTTGGTATTATAGTTTACTCATAATATATAATATACTCAAATAATCAGTTGAAGTTTCTTAAGCTAATAGCAAATCGAATTTTAAGATAATGCAAGTTATGAGTTATAATTATTGTTACATCTCTATACAAATGTTATAAAGAATAATTATTAAAAATGAAATTAAAATTAATTTGTAATCTTGATTAGATTTTAAAAAAAACTATTCAATACCACCAAATAAATAATATATCATTTGAACTTTCATAAATTAATCTAATGAATGTAATACTAAATGTTTATAAATCATGGATTATACGATAATACATAGTATATAAGATATACACATAATATATAATAAATATAAAATATATAGCATAATTAATGAATTCATCACTTGGTGCAAGCGGTAAGAGCTTGCGCACATATATGAGATATCCCGGGTTTGAAACTTGGGAGTAGCGTAAGGAGGGGGATTTTCGGCGGGCTTAGTGTGCGGGCTGGGCGGGCTTTCCTTGGGTGGGGGGGGTGTGGTTCCTGGGCTGGGTGGGGAGCGTTTTTTTAATAAAATAAATTAAACAATTCCAACGGATTTTATGCGCTGGAATAATTAATAATTTTTTCAAATCAAGATTATTAATTATTCCAGCGAAAAAAAACGCTGGAATTGATGTGCTGGAATCATATTCCAGCGGAAAAAATTCGCTGGAATAAAATTTTCGCTGGAATTGCGCTGGAATTTTTCAATTTCGCCGCACCGTTTTCCAACGTATCTTAGACGCTAGATGATTCCAGTGGAAATTAAGCCGATTCCAGCGAAATCGGTGCGCTGGAATTTGTGGGTTTTCTTGTAGTGCAAGCACAATTAGATGAGATGCATCAGAAGATGTAAGAGCAAGAGGATGCTAGAGCTGCATAGCCTCCTCCAATAAATGAGCTCTTCATTCCAATGCTCAACTATGGCGACATTCCAGGCCCAAGGATTAACGCGAATAACTTTGAGTTCAAACCGGGGTTGATCTCTATGGTTCAGTAGAACCAATATGGAGCATGGGCCACTGAAGACCCAAATGCACATCTGATATAATTTTGGAGATTTGCAGCACTGTGAAGATGAATAGAGTCCCCGATGACGCCATTGGCTTATGTCTATTCTCATTCTCTCTACGGGATATGGCTAAGTTGTGGTACCAATCTTTAGATACCGGGTCTATCGAGAGTTGGGAAGGACTAGCCCACAAGTTCCTGTACAAGTTTTTCCCATCTAGAGTTACTCTCAAGCTTAAAAGAGAAATCACCCAGTTTCACCAGTTCGACAATGAGACATTGTATGAGGCTTGGGAGCGGTTCCGGGATATGTTGAGGAAGTGCCCCAATCATGGATTTGGGATAGATCATCAAGTTTGCATCTTCTACAACGGGTGCAACATGAAATTAAAGAGGCTTCTGGATGCCTCTACTGAGGGTTCTTTGTTGAACAAAGGCCACGATCTAGCTATGACTTTTATAGAAGACATGGGAACCAACAATTATCAGTAGTCTGGTGATTGAAAAGTGAAGGTGTTGAAGAGAGCTACAGTCGTTGATGAAAATGATCCCATCTCCAAGCTCGTTTCTCAACTATCCATGTTGAATACTACTATTAATAATAGATTCAACGCCATGTCTCAGCAGACTGCAAATCTTCCCATGAGCCAAGCAGTGGAAGATGTCAACTACGTCAATCAGATGGGTGGCTATGAGAACAACAATTACCAAGGGAGAAATTAATTTTACCAAGGTAATTGATCTAATCTCTCATATGGAAAATCCTAATAATGCACTGTAGCCCCCTCCCGGCTTCTCAGTAACAAATGGAGTAATCAATGAGGAGAAAAAGGCAAAGATGGATGACTTGTTGATGGCATTCATGGGAAAGACTAACAAATTCATGGGGAAGTCGCAAGCTAGAGTAGAAAAACTAGAGAACACTATAGGCGCTATGAGTGTACAAATGCAGATGCTCGAGAGGCAACTAGGATAGCTGGCTACACAGTTGTAGGAAATCAGCACCAACCGAAATAGTTTTCTAGCAACACCACAGTGAATCCCAAAGATTAGTGCAATGCAATCCATCTACATACTGACGTTCCCATGTCGATCATCACCACTGTATTTGTTCCACCCAAGACGGCTTCTGAAAAGTCAGATTCCACCAGTCTTATAATTTTTCCCACAGTGACTATCCCATTCCCGCAGAGGACTTCAAAAATAGAAAATTGATGCACAATTTTCTAGACTCCTAGAAATCTTTAAGAAAGTGCAAATCAACATCCTTTTGGTAAAGACACTGCAGCATATGCCTATGTATGCAAAGTTCCTCAAGAATGTTGTGTCCACAAAGAGGAAGATAGAGGAATTTGAGACAGTACACCTTTCAGAAAATTGTAGCTCTATCATCCAACGGAAGCTTCCAACAAAGATGAAGGATCTGGGAAGTTTCACACTTCCTATCACTATTGGGGACAAGATAGTTGGCCGAGCGCTGTGTGATTTAGGGGCGAGCATCAATTTGATACTGCTTTCATTTTTCAAGAAGCTGAACAGTTGGCAACTCAAGCCCATAACTATGTGTTTGCTGATGGCTGATTGATCAGTGGTGTATCCAGAGGGAGTTCTAGAGGATGTGTTGATTAAAGTGAAGGATTTCATATTCCCGATGGACTTCGTGGTGTTGGATATGGAGGAAGATAAGAGCGTCCTTCTCATTTTGGGACGACCCTTTTTGCGCACTGGACGAGCCAACATTGATTTGGACACGGGGATTCTCACTCTCCGATGTGAGGATGAACAAGTCTGATTCCTGTTCGATGTAGAAGAGCACAAAATAGTAGTAGAGTGTAACATCATCAACACTCTAGAATCTGGTTGCATTACTGATGACGAGAATAAAGGTGGAGGCACGGAGATAGAGTGTAACATCACCAACACTCTACAAGACATGTTGTCTTACTTTTTGTTCTTGTGTGTTGGTTGTCTATGCACTTACTTCTCTAGAACTTGCATGTTGTCTTGCTCATGATTGAGTTTTTGTGCTTGAAAGTAGGAGATGATAATAGGTCATCTTTTCTCTAGTCATTTATCCCATACACTGTCTTGAATTCATTTTATTTCTTTGTGAGCCCTGTGCCTAAATGCCTTTTCTTTGAAAGCCTATTTGAGCTTAATTTGTTGATTCTTATGGAGAAATAGGAGAAAGGGATATGGAATTTTGGAGTTGGGATGAAGGAGAGATTTGAAAAAAAAATAGTGATAAATTGGTGATTTTTATTGATGCACAAATAAATGTGTTATGTAAGTGTTGAAAAAAAAAAAGAAAAATATGAAAAGAGCACAAAGAAAAGAAAAATGAAAAAAGTTCCAATGAAAAAAAATTAAGAAAAGAGACCAAAGGTCCATGAGTTGAAAGAAAAATATTATAAGGACTCAAAGAGTATAATGTTGAGTGAATGATTTAAGGTTGTGTAGGGGGAAGTTGGAAAAATTTTAATTAGTATTTGATGTGAAAAGTAGTTGGGAGTAGAAAGTAGAAGTGGTGGATTATTTTACAATTGTTAAGTCACTTTAACTAAATATTCATAACCTTAACCCGAGCCTACATTATAATCTTAAATAAAGTCCTATTTGATTCTAATTTTGAGCACATTTATTTATCAGTGGAGAGTTGAGATTGCACGCAAGCCTATGGTAAATCAGTAGATCAAGTGTGTGGTTCAACGTTTCGATGAGTGTTGTCCCTTCTCTTGTCACATTTTAAGTGTTTAAGCGAAACACACACCGGTGAGGATCATTGGCTTAATATTTGCTCGTGGAAATCTATTGCATGCGTTCATGATTTGAGTGTTGTATTTGTTCTTGTTATTTTCCCGGTTAGATTTTTTGAGGTTGTACATGCTAGATTGTAGATTATGATTGTGTGTATTGTTTGAATTCTAAGTTTGGTTTTTATTCTTTATTTCAGGACAAACAAACTCTTAAATTTGGGGAAGTTGATAAACTGAGATTTTACACTAGATTTAGTGTTATTTAATTGTGCATTTTATATTGATTTACTCGTGTTTTTATCCCATTTTATTCGGATTTCACTCGTTCTTGGAGTTGGTGTGTTTATGGGATTTTTGTAGGATTTGTCTCCATTTATGTTGTATTTTGGACAAAAGATAGTTGATGATGTCTCGGGTTCGTGCATTGAATAAATCGGGTCGAAAACGGGATGGAAACATTGCAGAAGAGGAGTCGCAAGCTCGAGCCTCGAGCACGGTCGCGGGTGGAGTCGCGGTTCGACAAGGGATCAGCCACTGTGAGTTCGCGACAGAGAAGGGGGTCTGAAGAAGAAAATCCACGAGCACCATCGCGGGTAATGGAAGAGGTCGTAGATATCTTGCCACGTCATGCCACGTGGAGCCACGACCCAAGCCGCGGGTGACTAGGTCGCAGGCATGGTCGCGTCGTCTGAGCCATTCTGTGTTGGTTTTGAGCTTTATTTTACTAAGTATAAATAGAGTTTTTGTGCGAAAATTACACACAATTCACCATACCCTAAAGTTGTCACCAGAGAAAAACAGCAGAGGAAACATCAGAGGAAAAGAACGCGAGGAACGAGACTAAAGAATTCAAGATTTGTCAAGATTAGAGTCAGAATTAGACTTCCGGATTTTATTACTTTAATCTTATCATGTCATTGTTTACTTTGTGGATTAATTTAGTTATTTATTTTGCCATGGATAGCTAAAACCTTAATATTCTAGGATTGTTTATGACTCAACTATGAAGTTTATTTAATCTATTGAGTTTTTATACCTATGACTTGATTGTGTTTTGCTTAACCTCGTGTTTATCTATATTATTATCACCTGATCACTAAATAATGCAATTTGATGTGTTAATTCATAAATCAAGAGATGCGTTTTAATACCTGATCTAGAATTAATAACTGGTTAATCAATATCACTCGACAGAGTTGCGATTAATTTAGAGAGCAAAGAACCTTATAATCCATTTGGAATTGCATGTTAGATAATTAATGGACACATTATTGTTTAACTTGTAATCTACACCCCAGACACTTCGAGAGGGGGTTTAGAATGTATTAGTGGTTGTTCTAGCACAATTTAAGTCCCAATATAGACATAAGAATGAAATGGTTAAATGATCAATGGATTAGTTGATGACTATTCAATCCTAGAATACATTTTTTATTCATTATTTAATTTATCTGTGTTTATTTCTGTGGTAGTATTTATTGTTTTATTTAGTAATTAAATTAAACTCTGTCTGGCAGTCTATATAATTGTAGGAAATTAATTTAGATAAGTAGTAGTTTAATCATAAAGTCCTTATGGATATGACCTTATTCACCACTTTACTATTAATCTCGTTGTACAATTACAGTGTAGGTTAAATAATTACCAAACACTATAGTTAACCAAGACCACAACTTTTGGGATACAGAAGCAAAGATTTAAAAAAAAATACTCTATTTCTCTAAACTCACGAGTCGCGTCCAACAATGAAGAAATAGAAACAGCTCTCAGCAAGTGCTAGAACATTAAGAATGGAAAGTGAAAGAGGGAGTACCTGAAAAAGAACACAAAGAGAAGATAAGGACTCGAAAATGTTTAGAGAGGAACTTTGAATATTTGGTGTGATTATTGTGAATGAGAGCTCATCTATTTATAATAGAAAAATTAGGGATTAATCATGGAAATGTTGAATGTTGGATTGATTTCTTTCCAAAACTTGATTTACTTGGATATGGTAATTTAGGTTTAGAGTTTAAACAATGGGCTTCAAAAATTACTTGGACTTTGAACAAAATACATTGAACCATGTGAAAAGAAATAGAGATTGCGCTTAAACCAATATAAATAACATTTACTTGATCATCATATTAAAACATATATTAATTATTTAGCGCGACTTATAGGATTCTATAATATAATATTTAAGAATCAATTAAAAGTAATAAAATGCTTTAAAATTTGTGGGGCGCTACAACTTTAGTTAAACAAAATTTCATGTTGACTCCGTTTAAAAATGGATTTTCGAACATACTATATTTGTTCGAAAATCCATTTTTGAACGAGACTGTCTATTTTAAAAATCTTGCCTGTTCGAAAATTGGATTTCGAACAAACATGGTGTGTTTGCAATTTTATTTTAACAAAGTTCGAATCTTGGGTTTGGAATTGATTTTCGAACATACTTCAATGTGTTCAAATTGTGTTTTTCGAATTAAACTATAAAAATATGAGTAGATGTAGAAGAATTATAAAAGAGAAGAGCTTAATAAATATTTTATAATATCTTTTCATTTTTTTTTGTAATTTTTGGTACTTTGAGAAATTCTTGTGGTGCAAGAAAATAATTTAAAAGGTATTTAATAAGTTTAAAATTATTTTATTTTTCTATTTTTTTATTTACTATGAAAAGAGTAAAATTTGTATTGTAGTCTATATGTACTAGCTCCTTATTAATATTGCTGGGGATTTTTTTTGGAAGTTTCTATTTGTACCACTAAAACTACTCTTTGCACCACAAAAGAAAAAAAGAAAAAAGAAAATAATTTTGAAGTTACTTAAATGCCCTTTACTTAAAAAGAAAGGGAGTTTCTGTTTGCACCCTCATATTTACTCTTTGCACCATAGTTTCTCCATGCACCCCCTTTTTTACTCTTTGCACCCCTAAACTTGACTATAATACCCTTACTTAAAAAAAACATAAAATCTGAAAATTAAAAGCATAAAAAAAAATCACGTTCCGTTCGAAGTTGTGTATTCGAACATTCTGAATATGTTCGAAGTCTTCTGTTCGAGCATAATGGATATATTCGAAGTCTTGTGTTCGAACGGTACTTAAAAAAAATTCATGGAGTCCATTCGGAAATTATTTTTCGAACATGCCATGTTTGTTCGAAAATCAATTTTCGAACAAACATGGTGTGTTCAAAAATTAATTTCCGAACGTGACTTATTTTAGAAACTATGTATGTTCGAAAATAAAATTTCGAACAAACACGATGAGTTCGAAACTTCATTTTCGAACCACACTTAATTTTTTATTTTTGAACAAAGGGCATTTAAGTAACTTCAAAACTATTTTATTTTTTCTTTTTTTCTTTTGGGGTGCAAAGAGTAAATATGGGGGTGCAAACAGAAACTCCCAAAAAGAAAAACATCAAGTATGGTTTGAAAATGAAATTTCGAACTCACTATGTTTGTTCAAAATTTCATTTTCGAACATGCATGATTTTTAAAATAAGTTTTGTTCGAAATTGAATTTTCAAACACACCATATTTGTTCGAAAATGAAATGAATTTTCGAACAAATATGGTGTGTTAATAAATACGATGTGTTCCAAAATCCATTTCGAACGGATTCCATGGTTTTTTTTAAGTACCGTTCGAACACATGAATTCGAACATATCCATCATGTTCGAACATATTCAGAATGTTTGAACACACAATTTCGAACGGAACGCGAATTTATTTATTTTTTTATTAGTAAGGATTTTTAGGTAAATTTATAACTAATAAAAGAAAATGAAAAATAATTTGTGGTGCAAAAAGTTAAAATAGCGGTAGAAATAGAAATTCCTTTTTTTTTTGCCATTTCTGAATTGGTAAGTCTCCAGTCGGTTTCATCGCTGACTTCCGTAGAATTTACTTCCAAAAAATACGTGTTGCTCTTGCACCTAATCACACGGAAACAGTGACGGGAAGTTCAATCGGAAAATGGGGCTCAAATTTCAACGGATTCTGTTGGGATTGATCGTGCAATTGCTGGTTGTTGACGGAGAGTTTTTCAAACCGTTCAATGTGAGCTACGACGGCAGAGCAATGATCATTGACGGGGAGCGGCGGATGCTCATCTCCGGTGGAATTCACTATCCTAGGGCCACTCCGGAAGTATTTCCTCGGCTCAATTTTGTTTAACTATGTTGTTAAATTCAAATTTTAGTTTCTTATGCTTTTAGATTGTTTCTATTTTTAAGTTTTCGTTTTTTATGCTAATTGTTCTCCCCTGCATGGTGCAACAGGTTTAATTTGTTCATGTGGCGTTTTTGTGCTTTTGATTGTTCAAATTGTGAACTGGAAACATAAATAGTTTGTGAAATGGAGTGTAGGTTATTCACGATGCTGTTTGGGGAATGGTCTGCTAATTCTGCTTAACTAACTAAATTAATCTATTTTGTGGAATATCAACCTATAAGTGACCTCATTTGCTCGTTCTGTGACATTTTCAAACAGAAAATTAATGCCAGGGTGGTTTGAAGTGAGAATGGACTGCTTTTGTGGAGGAGGATAGTAGCTTTATTAGAGAATTGGACCGATAAGTAATTGAAAGACTGTATCTTGTGGTAAAAAAAAATAAATCAAATTTTAGTTTCGTGTCATCTTTGTGTTTGCTGCTGTTTCAGAGCATCAGTTTTTGGTTATTTACTTCTTTATCTTTTAAGAAATTATTTTTAGCCCTCTACTGCATGGTTTATTTGTTCATTTGATGTTTGAACTTGTTCAAGAATGAAATAAATTGACTATAAAATTGTTATACAGTTTCAGTTTGAGAATCTTGGACTATCGTAGAGGTTAGAGGGTGGAAGTTATTAGACTTTTAAATATTATACCATGTGGTTCTGTTTCAGCACATAGCTTACTAATTATGCACGTTGAAAAAGACATTTCACACTATGGTAAGAACACTTTACAAGTAGTTATGTACTAAAATGTTTATGCATTAACTGATTGATCATCATCTGCTTGTCTAAATACTTGAACAATACTATTCATGAGTACATGTTTGAAGTCTGACTGGCTTGAAACTAATAATGACTTTCTGTTAGATGAGATGTAGACTTTTGTATCCATCTGATTGTTCAAATTGACTTTAGATGTGGCCTGATCTGATTTCTAAAAGCAAGGAAGGTGGAGTAGACGTCATTGAAACATATGTATTTTGGAATGGTCATGAGCCAGTAAGGGGACAGGTATTATGCACTTGCTTTCTTAACTTGCTCCTACATTTGATAAGCATTGATTAATTGTTCTTTGATAAATGGCTTGTCATTTCAGTATGTCTTTGAAGGAAGATATGATATTGTGAAGTTTGTGAAACAAGTGGGTGCCAGTGGACTTTATTTGTTTCTCCGTATAGGCCCTTATGTCTGTGCAGAGTGGAATTTTGGGTTGGATTCTCTTTCCTTGCTCTAATTTTCTTGATGCATATCACTATTTGTATGGGGGACTTATGTTTTCATACTAGTTATGAAATTATTGAAACTCTTTATCAATTATAATATCTCATTCATCGATTTTGAGATTCGCCAATGTTGTGGGATCATAAAACTTGCATGTTTCATTATGTGGTACTTCGATTTGTATATTTTGGCAAGTGTTGATGAATGTTTTAGTTTAGTCTTCTCTTACTTTTGTTCAGTTATAATCAAATAAGGGCTACACTTGAGAATCTTTCATAATTTATTAATTAATTAAAACCTGTTCTATATTGAGGATTTTGTATATTGATACCAAGGTTTGATAGAACTCTACATTTGATTTTAATTCATTTATTTTTTTAACACTAATTTACACATCTTGAATATATTGAAAGGCAACAGGAACAGATATGATGTTGTAAGTTGATAGTAAGAAAGTTTAATTAGGTTGAGATATCAGAACAAGAATAACTTGAGCAGTGAGCTTGGCCAAATGTGTTAAAAGTTGCCTGCACTTAATTCGAAGTGCCATTCCTTTGGATTTGGGAAGATGAGCATGTCCGTTGTGCATCTTCTAAGCCAATTTTTGTTTACTCATGTATGTAGTTGAGTTGGCTGTTGGCATAGAAAGATTGGAGCCTTTCTAGCAAGTAAAATTTGATGTAATATATTGAGTTCTGACTTTTCCTTTCTTTTCATTTTTGTGTTTTATTGTATTTCATTTTTAGAAGATATCATTCATAAAAAAATCTGAGTATGATTGTCATGGCCAAGTTCCGTAACATATTGAATATGGATGGTTTTGCTTATTGCCTTTAGTGGAATCAAGGCAAGACAAACTTGTTGCTTAAAAGGATAGGACTCCATACTTCTAATCACCTATGTAATGTGTCTTCTATGATCTGCATAGATGTGCTTGGACCCCTGACTTGGATGATAATTCATTAGATTATGATGCAGAACATCTTATATGTGATTTCACAGCAGATGAAACACTTTCCTGGTTAAACATATTAATATATGTATCTGTGTAACTCATTTTCTCCAGTCTCAATCATTTGCAGGGGCTTTCCTGTTTGGCTTCGTGACGTACCTGGTATCGAATTTCGGACAGACAATACGCCCTTCAAGGTTCTATAAGAGGGAACAGTGTTTTTTAATCTTACTTTAAAGTTGTTCAGATATTACCATTCTTAAGGTCAATGCTCCTATGAAGACATTATATATAACTAGATTACTAGAGTTATTTTATTCCATATCTTACATTGGTGTTTTTATTAATTTATTCTATAGTTTATATTGATTTTTTTTATTAGCTGCTAAGACAAGGTGATTTAGAGAATGCTGTCAATTTCATTTAGAGAATTTTGTTAACAACAATCTCGTGAACATGGTACAGATTCATTCTTGTCATACTCTTCTTGATCATTACAGCCATAGTCCTTGATTGGAAATGGATATTAGTCTCTTGTCGTTCCTTTTCCTCATGAACCATGCCCCTTGAAGCCATGACTCTTACAATTGTGATTTGTGAAAAGTTGGATACCCCTGACTGGGGCTTATCCAATTGGAGTTTCATCTAGTAGCCTCCAGCAGGGCAGTTAATTTTTGCTTGATGGAGAAGAAGTAGACAATGGCACACTTGTAGTATTTCTATTTTGCATCTATCTCCAACCCGTCAGATAGATATCTGCTCCCACAACCATAAGCATAGGTCTTCGCAGTTTCTCCTTTTGACTTCATACCAGCTTAATGCCTAGAAGATACTAGTAATATTTGGGGCAATTCTGCATCTGCACTGTTCCAAGCATTGTAAATGTACACCCATACGCCTTAAGGCATGAATTTAGGGTGTTTATACTTTCAGTTGCCATACTTTGATGTGCTCCTTTGCAAGTCATTCTGCTTTAATTTACAGCTAGCTAAATGCTGCAAGTCTTTTGTTAAAAAGAAACCGATCCAACAATTTCTATGTCATGATATTATATTATTATTTATAAGTAACAAGTTCTGTTTCCTAAACCGGAGTACTTATAAAATTCACACAAAAGAAGCCACTTTCATCCTGCTATATGCACAAGGGAAGTAGTTTAGTTCTCAAGGTGAAGAGCTAATCTAGTGGTTCCGTATGAGCTTGAAATATTTTCTCTTGGACATATTTACTTCGAAGTTTGATATTCTTGGTTGTAGCACATATACAAATAACTTTGGGGGTTTACATGGGTTTTTTTGTGTGTACTAGATTTCATCTCACTGTTTGTTGGACTGTTGGTAAGAGTAATTTTAGGTTAACTTCTAACTGACAGTTGATCTGTTAAAGACAAAATTTTGGATTCAGGGGATTTCCTGTTCTTCAAGTATTTATGTATGTGTCCGTGTGAGTGTGTTTTTATATCGTTAAATTGTCCGTGTGAGTGTGTTTTTATATCATTAAATATGCAAGTCTTACTCTTATTAAGATGCATTGCTTTTTGATCACTTTAGACAAATATTCATTTATACTCTTGGGAGAACCTACTTTATTATGTCCATACACAATTCAGAATACTTATTGCAGTTCCTAGCATTCAGTCTATGAAGTCAACTTTGCCTTTTGTTGTATAGTACTCAGTATTAGCCTTTTGGTACCTTTTTTTTAGCTATATCCATAGCATTTGTGTTGCTTTTTCCAGGAAGAAATGGAGCGATTTGTCAGAAAGATAGTTGATTTGATGCGAGAGGAGTCACTTTTCTCTTGGCAGGGTGGCCCCATAATCATGTTGCAGGTGAAAGAGATACCATTACATTCTACTGTCACTTGATATGGGCAAAAATTATCGCTTGCACTGTTGAACTAGAGTAGTAAATCAATTTCTATTGTACATCGATACTAGGTAGTAAAGTTGCATACCCATCTTTCTTCTGCTCATAATTATGTGCATTTGTGGAAAAGAAAAGCTTTGGCGACTACATCAGTAGAATGTTTGCCAATTTTGTTTGCCAACTTCTTGTTTCATTTCTTTCTTTTTTTAGAAACAATTAGAATCAGAAGGAAATTCATTTTCAATATGCTGTTTCATTTCTGTTGGACTTTTCAGTGGCTAAATTTTGTAGCTCCTTTTTTTTTTCTTATTTTTAAAAACAATGGATTTATTTAACTGTATCTTAAAATAAATTCAGAATGTAACTGATTATAATTATTATTTGCAGATTGAAAATGAATATGGAAATATGGAGAGCTTTTATGGCCCTAAAGGAAAAGACTATATGAGATGGGCTGCCAAAATGGCAGTTGGACTTGGTGCTGGCGTTCCATGGGTCATGTGCAAGCAAGTTGATGCACCAGAGGATATAGTAAACCCTTGATTTCTTGCATAGTTTACTTTTAACTGGATAGTGAGATGATATAATACACTAGTTAAAAATAGATTGTGCCTCTGGCAATTGGATGGTTGTTAGGTGCTGGGACATAATTTTTACTTTTCCATCTAATATCTAATTGGGACTACTTCATAGTTAGTGACTTTGGATATTTATTTGCTCTATCAGATTGATACGTGCAATGGATACTATTGTGATGGTTTCAAGCCAAACTCCAATAAGAAGCCAACCATCTGGACTGAGGAATGGGATGGATGGTATGGCACCTCCCTTTGATTTTGTTATTCATTTACCAAAAACGATGAGATAAAAATATTTCTAGCAGTGCATGCGGGACAGGAGATTTCAAGCTGTCTAGCTGTAAGAATTTTTGTAGGATCCTAAAGAAATTCAAAAATTATTACAGCTAGTAGTGCAATAATGTTTACCTTGTGGTTGCTGCAAAAGTCAGTTGCTAATGAACTCAATGATACTATCATGCAGTAGTAACAAGTTGCATTGCTTTGGATTATGATATAACAACGGCGCAACATAGTTTAGGGTGGAAGATTTTTCATCCAGCATTTTGTCTTAGTCTAAAGGTTTTGAATCCGTACTGTCTTGTGTTTAAATAGTTAATTGATTTATGCTGCAAGTCTCTTAGTCCGATTGGGCAGGATCTTCATAAGCCTTATCCAATAACTTTTTTAGTCCCTTTCATTCATACATGAGTTCAAAGTTATGGTTGCGCTTGAATCACACAAAAAAAATCATCCTGAATCTTAGTTTGAAAATATTTATTGTTCAGAGCTATTTTTGTTTTGAGTTTTCATTAAGACCTTGTCCTTGTTTAGTAAGTTGTTGATACTTGAGATTTACCTTACTTCAAGGTATACTTGTTGGGGTGACAGAGTTCCCCATCGCCCTGCTCAAGACATTGCGTTTGCAGTCGCTCGCTTTTTCCAACGTGGGGGAAGTTTTCAGAATTATTACATGGTATGTTAAATACATCACTGGTCTCTGAGGTTGTATTCCCCTTAGACAATGCAACGGTAGATGCTGAGCCATAGCTATCGAGAATGAAAAGTTTGCTATGGTAGATAGCCAAATTAATTTTTTTGCTTTTGGAAGTTTGCTACCATGCACGAGATAAAGTTCTTATAAAGTCATTATAGATTCTTTAGAAGTACTATTTTATTGTTTTTGGTAAGAATATTCTTGTAGCCATATGACTTACTTTGAGTAATGGAATAATTTAGCACAGTTTTCTTGTTGCAGTACTTTGGTGGAACAAACTTTGGCCGAAGTGCAGGAGGGCCAAATTATATCACTAGCTATGATTATGATGCTCCACTTGATGAATATGGTAGGCGTTACAGTGTCGAACTCTGTTGTTTTGGATAATAAGAATTGTTGTTCCCTTTGAAAATCATTTGCCATCAAGGTAGTACATGGTTTCTCTGCTTAAGTTCATTTACTTATGGTTTCCTACCTATTTAGGACTTCTTAGGCAACCTAAATGGGGACATTTGAAAGATCTACATGCTGCCATAAAGCTTTGCGAGTCTGCTCTTATTGCTGTTAATTCACCTCAGTATATCAAATTGGGACCCAAGCAAGAGGTCTGTATCCACTTTAAAATTCTTGGTAAAGTAGTCAGTCACAAATAAAAACTTGTTGTACATATTTCTAACTGCTTTATTTCTTCGTGTTCTGGTGAAGCATACCTTTCTATACTCCTATTTCTTTGTCAATTTCTTTTTATTGTCTCATAGGCATTCTCAAAATACTGCCATTTGCATTCTGAATTTACATTTCATAGTATATTCAATTATGTCACGGTGAGATTGTTCTGTTGATATTTATATCTCTTGTTTTTATCTTGCTTTATTTCATCTTAGTTATTGCATCTTCCATTGCAAACAAATTTTCGCCTTGAGTGATTGTTTAATAATAAGTTGCAATCTCAAATTCTACTCAATAAGCTGCACTTATTACATCTTTAATTACTGGATTGGATGGTTAGGAGAGAAGCAAACTGCGAATTCAAAACTTGGTGAAAATGTCATCTTGGAAAATCAAGTAGAAGATAAATTTGGATTGAGCGGTGATATGATATTATTTATTAATGTTTCTTCTTAACTTGACAGTCAAATGCAGTGTGAATTAGTTTCTACCAATTTTGAGGTGCTAGAAAATCAGTGTGGTTAGCCCACCAATTCATTTATGTTTCTTCTTTACTTGATGCTTGAACACAGTTTGAAGATTTTATACCAATTCTTGACATGTTATGATTTTTCATCATCTGTTTGGTTTCTACTATAGAACCATAGAGGGACGGACGCACGTTGTGCCCAAGAGGGGCACTGGGCCCCGCTGAAATTTTGAAACTTTTTAGTGTTAATATAGTAATTATATATGGGTTTGTGAAACCCATAAATAAGAACAATTGAAAATTAATGTTAATTGGCAAGATTGGTCCAGCGGAAAGGTTGCTATCTTTTGTTAATGAGGTCACAGGTTCAAGCCCTTACTAATAAAGCATTTTACCACGTTTACTTTTTCTCTTAAGTGAGTTTGGCTTTCTTTTTTTTTCTTTTTTTTTTAAGTTGACAGTTATTTTAATTTATTTGTTTCATTTTCACTATTAGCAATTCTTGTATAAAGTTTTTTTATATTTTTATCCTAAAGTTTCACTCCTAACCAAAATATTTTATGTATATATTTATATTGTTATCAATTTATTTTTGTTTTATAATTTATAAATATATATCTATTATTTTATTTTTATAAGATTACTAAATGGGCCCCCCCTCGAGCAAAACTCCTGGGTCTGTCACTGCATAGAGGGATAGAAAGAAATTAACCTTCAGTGAACTGATCATTATATTTGACGTCTTGAAAACTTCCATTAGTTTACCAAATGTTTCTCCATGCTAATTCATTGCTAAACATCACTGAAGGTAAGGCCAAAAGGATTGATGTCTGATGATTGCACAAATAGTGAACCTCTTTCGCCTCGGTCAAATACATTTCCTTTCTAAACTAGTACTCTTACACTTCAGTTAAACGGAATTAAAACACTCTTTTTCTTATTTTCTATTTCTCAGGCACATATCTATGAGGATAAGGGACATAGGTGTTCAGCATTTCTTGCTAATATTGATGAGCATAATTCTGCTACAGTGAGATTCCGGAATCAAGCTTATACTTTACCTCCCTGGTCAGTGAGCATTTTGCCGGATTGCAGAAACACTGCCTTCAATACTGCTAAGGTACCTATAGATTTCTTGATTAGGTGATGATTTTATTTTGTATAATGCACATGTGGAGTTGGTGCTGCAAGCCAATGTGAATGCTATCCTTCTGTAGGCTATAAGCTTGTCTGGAATATAATTTTGATCTTCTGCATAAAAGTAACTATCAGAGCTAAAACACACACACGCACACACACACACATATATATATATTACTGTCGCCATTCTTGATTCTGTTATTTACGAAGTCAATATTTTTGGTGATAGAGATAACTAGAGATTGAATAAGAATTGGAATTAACTTCAATTAAACTGTACTGGAATAAGAACCCTGGCAGAAATCCAACCTTATGGTTACTCAGATGAGACGCCTGCCAAAATATTATGATACTTTTCTAAGCATGCCTTAGTCCATGTGAAAATTGGAAATAAATACTAAGTGACTGCAGCCCATGCAAGGCCCGCAAACTCGCTAAACCCAAATAACAGAATAATTAAGCCAACTAAATAAAGTAATAAACATAGGAAATAATACGGAAATAAAACAGATTCACGAACCAACCTGCGTGCTTCTATGCACACGCACAGACCTGCAAATCTGGTCTATCAGTTGGTTCAAGATTTTCTATGTCCTGGTTTTTAAACTTTAACTTTGAAACTAAATATATCTTGTACTTTAAAGAAATGTATACTTGGCATTATTTTTCGTCGATTTGTTTTAATGGAAATAATTCTTTCGTCCATGTAGACAGCTCAACTATGTTATGATGAACCCCACCTGAAAAAAACATGGTCTAGGCAATTTAGATATAAGCTAATGTTAATGCTCAGGCAGGTCAATTAAATCAAGGAAACACTGGTACTTGTCAGAATTGGGCATTATTCTGGAGTTTGTTTGCACTAGGTTGAGGCCTTAGAACTGTTACATGCAACTTTAGTTACATTTTTTTGCTTGCTGTGCTCTAGGGGATACAGATATGTTCAACAAAATCATGTTACGGTATCCCACATCGATTCCTGATGAAAGTGTGGAAGGGCATATAAGTGGGCGAACCCTTCACCTTTGACCATGGTTTTGGCTTACGTTAGGGCTTCCTATGGGAAGTGGGCCTTGGTGTGGGTTGCCACCCGGTGTATGCCGTCCGGTTTGAAAGGGGGATGGATTGTTATCGACTCCACATGAAAGTGTGGAAGGGCATATAAGTGGGGGTCAACCCTTTACCTTTGATATGGTTTTGGGTTAAGTTAGGGATCCCTATCTTATATGCCTACAGGGCGGGTCGGACCAACTTGTGAGGCATATTTAGGCATATAAGATAGGAAGCCCTAACTTAACCCAAAACTATTGTCAAAGGTGAAGGGTTGACCCCCACTTATATGTCCTTCCACACTTTCATGTAGAATCAATGTGGGATACCGTAACAAAACATCAATTGGTATCATACAACATAGACAAGCAAAAGTTTCCTTTAAGAAATTAAAGAGCAAGTATAATAACCATGTTTATACCATGAATAAAATGTAAGAAAAGTAAGTCAACGACATTTCTAAAAAAAATACCGTCATAGTATTCACCATATGTGTTTTGTCTTGTTATTATCAGCGTTAAAGGTTGTGGGTTACTATAATCCTTGCAGTACTGAGCTTTCAACTCTGATATTTGGAGCAGATTGGTGTGCAGACCTCAATTAAGACTGTTGGAGTTGATGCTGCTTCTTATCTACATGTTCCTTCGTCTCTGAAATTGATGTCACCATATGAAGTTGAATATGTTTCGAAAACCTGGGAGTTTGTTAAAGAGCCGATTGGTGTGTGGAGTGCCAGCAACTTCACATATCAAGGTATTCTGGAGCATTTGAATGTAACAAAAGACAAGTCAGATTACTTGTGGTATGCAACCAGGTTTGTTATCTTACTGAACTCATATGGGGTGAAGCTTTGCAAAATATAATGGCATGTTCTCATTTTAAACCTATTTCCAGTCAACTTATTTCGCAAGTATTTGATTTTGTTCAGATGAGACTCTTATTGTTTCAACCTTTTGTGCAAAATTTACCAAGGTCTTCGGTTTCTAAGCGAAGAGTATTTAAAGTCAAAGCTCTCTTTGCATTGTAATTTAAGAAAAGGGGACCAGAGGCATCAGAAAAGACACAAGAACACTATTCTTCATCTTCTGTGTAAACTACACACATCTAATCCTATGCATATAATGCTGCCATTTTTTGTGGAGTTTGTGTGTATTGTGGAATAAATGTATAGGCCCAATATGATTGACCACTTAGGCTTAACCCAGAGCCAGTTCGTGCTCAATTTAGATGAAGAAATGATCTTAAACATTTTGGTTAAGCTTGGCCCATTCAGGGACTGCGATCATAGCGGTGCTGCATTAGAACTGCCTCATTTATTTTATGTATCTTGACTAATATATGCACGAGCTTTAGCTGCGTAACTTGAATTTTTTCATTTAAATGTCTGAACAGTATTATAAACTTGTTGAGTTTGAGTACCCAAACTTGAGCTCCTAGTGTTCTTGGCCAGGCTCAACCATGAGAGTTCCAAGGAAGGGCATTTTTTACACCCTCATTTGAATGTCTTCTCACCCTTAAATTGTAGACTTTTCATTCTGCAATTATTGTGGTGCGCTAGTTATTATGATTTCTAGTTTCTTTTTTATTTATTTTCTTATATCTAACTTTTGATTATTCTATCATTTGGCTAGTGGATTATGATTGATCATCAACATCTGGTTTGTGGTACTTAGAAATCTCTCATGACATGCAGAATATACATTTCTAATGAGGACATCAAATTTTGGGAAGAGAATCAGATTAGTCCTGTGCTTACCATTGATAGCATGCGTGATCTGGTCTATATATTTGTGAATGGCCAATTTACAGGTGTAAAAATGTATTATAATTCTTTTTGCTATCTCTCTCTCTCTCTCTCTCTCTCTCTCTCTCTCTCTCTCTTAGTGTAAGAGTCGGTAGGCAGAAAGATTAGAATCAGTTTAGTGAAACGAGAAAGCCAGTCAGAAAATAATTTATCATTAGGCATCGTATCATTGTCTGTATTTTAGAGTTAGACATAGGGATTTAAATATGGCACCAGGAGGTCTTAAAACTAGACAACCCAACACAAATCATATGAGATCTTGTGTTACAATCTTCCCTCAGGTACCTGACAAGTTAAGAGCAAATGATCACAAACTAGGCCAAGTTAGCATGACTCTAGCTAATTTTCTCAAAAGGCTAGCCATACTGTCTGGTTGGTGCTGTCAAATCTTACAAGTGAACCACAAAATCCTCCCACAAGGCCACAACCCATATGGTACAGGACATTGCATGCTTTAAGTTGCGGTTTCTATTAAGAAATGTATTCTTCATATTATTTGCTGCACTAGATAAGCTTTCCTCCAAGTTTCATGACAGCCATCAGTTGTGCCTAATTGATGCCAAATAAATCTTTTTTTGCACTTCCCTTCAATGGTTATATTTTTAACTTGAATTGCTGACATTAGTTTCTCCTTGTCGTATTTTGCAATTTTCGGAACTGAAGGTAGCGCAAGAGGGAAATGGATTAAGGTAACTCAGCCTGTTAATCTGAAGGAAGGATATAATGACATCTTGCTGTTATCTCAAACAGTGGGCCTGCAGGTAATCTATTTTGTTTGTCATATCTGTGGCTAAATATCACAAGACCAATAGTGTGCTTAATACTGGATGCAATTTTTCTAATTCGACACATACTCTGTTGGTGAGGTTTTGACTCTCATACTTATTGGACTCCGTTTACTAAAGTTCCATCAATCTTTATATCTACACACACACACATATACATACATATATACACATATATTATATATATATATACATTCATACACACATATATACATATATAGATACATATAGACTACTCTAGAATATTGGTTTCTGAAAAAAAAAAAGAAATTTCTGACATATCCTCTTGACATAAGTACTTTAAGGGGTAATTAAGTAATTTCATAAATATGTAATAGGAAAAATACAATTCTTGGTCCCTAAATTTTGAGATTCTATTTTATTTAGGGGTGAGCAAACACATCTCCGCCACCGAGCCGACAGCCAACTGACCGAACCGACAGAGTTCGGTCGGTTCGGTGCGGTGGATAGACGGATACGGGTCGGTGCTTGGTGGAGCTTCGGTCGGTGGTCAGTGGCTTGGCCGGAAACCGTCGGCCACACCGAACCGACCGACCAAGTGCTGAGTTACAGTACCAGATCTAACCACCACATTATTAACTGCTACCTTCTTCCTTCTAATTCATCACAATAAACCTGAAGAATAAGATTCATTTCACAGACTTTCTTTTCTCCTGCTTTCTTCTCTCTTGTTTTTTTTTATTCATCACAATAAACCAAACAATTGATTAACTAGATAAACAATATAGCAACAAGATTCATTTCCCAAAAAGAACTACATCAGCTAAGGATGAAAATTTGCAGAGAAAGGAAGTAAATGGAGAAGAAAAGCCCAGAAACGGTAGAGAATCAAAATCAAAATCAAAATTAGGCCTCTGAATTCAACAAAGAAGAGATTTTTAGATCAACCCCACACTCAGAACTCTGCCAAAAACAAAAATCCTTCAGCGGCTACTTTGCAGGTGCTGGAGAAAGAGAGAGAGAGAAATGTATCGAAGATGGGTTAATGATGGAGAGAGAAAAACATATCGGCCAACCGACCGATCACTGTCAGTCGGCGGTGGTCGGTGTGGTGGCCGGCCACCATCAGTTCGGTGGCCGGCCGGTGCGCCTGCCGTCGATCGATTATGTCAGTTTGAAGATTGTCGGTCGGTTTTTCACCAATGCTCAGGCCTAATTTTATTGTCTTTCTTTGAGTTCTTGAACTTTTGTTTTGGTGGCATTGATCCCTTGAACGAACATTTTAAACAACTTTTTAGCGCATTTAATGTATAGATGATAGTTTTTATTGCCTTTGCTGGATTTTCTTTTTGCCTCTTGCTTTTAGCATCATTAATGCATGAATTATACACATTAAAAAAGTGTAAGAAAGCCTGTTTCTAGAAGAGATGTTAGAAAGGTCCTCAAAAAGTTGTAAAATAAAAGTTCAAGGGCTCAATGAAACAAAAATATAAATTTAAGGACTCGGTGCAGAAAAGTAAAAGTTCAATGGCACAATATAACAAAACTGAATAGTAAAGGGGTGAAAAAATGACCTTTATCATTTCATGTTAAAATTATCACTGCATGCATCTTGCTTCATTTTTAAGTGCCAACTTTTTCCTCATGAGCCCTCCCGGCCCCCAATTCTACTTGACGTCCCGCTTATTTTCTCTTGCTTCAGAATTATGGCGCATTTCTTGAGAAGGATGGTGCAGGTTTCCGTGGTCAAATAAAGCTTACTGGGTGTAAAATTGGAGATCTTGATATAACTGAATTTAAATGGACTTATCAGGTACTTGATCATACTTCTCTGATTTATGCTGCATTTGTTTTAACTTATTATTAATAATTGAAAAAACTAATACGGGACACTAATACACTATTTTATTTTTGCATTTTGTTCAGTTCTTTTAATGCATTTATAGCACCGAACTACGTTTATGGATTAGAAAGGATTGACTTGGAATGACACTTGCTGGCTAATTATGGGCCAAATACTACATTATATCCCAATGTTTAGGCATTTTGGCTTATGTGGAATAAAATATTTGTCTATTCACTTTTTTTCCTTCTGTATTTCCACGTATGAATCTGGCAAGGTGAGTTAGCCAAATTTTTCTCTTGGATGTTAGATTTGAAAAAACAAAATTGATACGTTGGGTACTTCGTTGTTATGTTGTGAAGGATGGATTATTTTTGTTAAAAGGCTTAAACGTTGGGATATAATGTGGTATTTGACTATAATTATGTGAATGGTTGGCAGTTAGTAATGGCTTAAGTATGTTTTTTCAAATGGGCTAAAGTCTTAACCGTTTTGACAAATGAATATGTGGTCCTTTGGCGTAATGTGCTACCACTTTTGTGTTTCCTTTTCTATTAATCTGATAATACTGCTTTTCTCAACACGAATTACTGATAGTAATATGCACATATGAGTTCTGAAGCCAACTCAAAGTTGGACCAAAGTTTAAAGGTCTAATCGTGGAAATTTAATCAAACAACACTTTGTCCATGTCCCTGCTATCTTACTAAATCACATACTCTCATGAACCCATGATCAAAAGTTTTTATTTTTGTCAACTAGTATTGACCTATATTTGGGAGTTATGTTTCTCATAAGAAAAATGAGAACCTGGTTAATTATATAGCAGTCCTGTATAGGTCACAGCATAAACTTCCCATCATGGAAGGACAGTCACCTGGAACCCTCAACTTACTAACGTAACTCAAAAATGACATCCATCCATAAAGTTAGAACTCCGTCATAGTCACTATATTTCGAGTGTACAAGACTTAACTACAAGCGAACAACCAGTGATCTTGAATGTAATAATTTGATTGCAGGTTGGGCTTAAGGGAGAGTACTTAAAAATATTTGCCATTGATGAAAAGGGAATTGCAGAATGGTCTGAATTTCCACTTGATGCAACTGCAACCAGATTTTCTTGGTACAAGGTATTGATTTGGACATTACATTCAACATGCCTGGTTATCTTAATTTCTTAGTGTGATATTTGAGAGAGTGTTCCATATTACGTGACCTCAGATTATCTGAGGTGATGACTGGTAGAATTTGTATTTATCTGCTACTGGTTCTCTAATTGCAGTAGTTGTTATGTTTCTAGGTGTTGGACATAAGGTTGAATTGCCATCTTCTTTCCACATATGACTCGGTTTTTATGGTTGGTCACAATAGCTATTACGGCCAGAGGAAATCTATAGTTGTTGGCACAATGCTAATTTATTTGTCTTCTGGCAAGGAATTTGAATGCTACTAGGTGATAAGATGCACTGTAAATTGTCAATACAAGATAATCTCTGTTCTGTATGTTTATTTTCATCCATAACCATTACCTCTTGCCTTCTTTTGTCTGCACAGTTTTTCAGCTGTCATAATTACTAAGTGGCAACTTTACATTTCCAGTAATATTAATGAGCTTCCAAACTCATGCTTCTAACAGTACCAAAGTAACAGTTGTGTATCATCAAGTCTGTTCCTTTTTTTCTTGTTATTTTGTCTAAAGTTTCATCTTTAAACTCATTTAATTTGTTTTGCATAACAACTGGCTTCTTTTGTGTGAAAAGAAGAGAAACTCATCTAATATTTTCGTATATTTTCATGCAGTTCTAGAAATAAATAAAAATAATCATCTACAATCCTAAAACATGGACTGTGGCGTATCAAGGATTGTGCTAATGATTTTCTCCCTTTGAACTATGAAATTTTCTTGTTCGGTTTGGCTTTCTTGCTATATATATATATATATATATATGCAATATTATGAGTCTTCTTCAGCACTATCAAGAACATCAACAAACATCCTTAAATATTTAGAGAAGATCTATCATCAGCTTAAATTCTCTTCATTTGTTCATATTGAGAAAACTTTACTCTCTTTTAATTGATGGTTCTGTATCATTTTGAGAAAATTAGAATATCCTCCCATCGTCCCTTTCCCCAAGAAAATCCTATTTCCTTTTGGTGTCGTATACTGGATCTGTTTGTCTACTATGATATATTTTAATGTCCTCTCATCATTTTCTGTTCCTACTTATTTTCCAGACATATTTTGACATCCCTGGTGGATTAGATCCCATTGCCATTGATTTGAGTAGTATGGGAAAGGGTCAGGCATGGGTCAATGGTCACCACATAGGAAGGTATTGGACGTTATATGCCCCAAAGGATGGATGCCAAACTTGCGATTATCGTGGAGCTTATGATTCGACCAAGTGTGTAACAAACTGTGGGGAACCTACTCAATCTTGGTATGTTCAAACCAGAAACTGTCAGTTATTTATCCAGATTGTAACTATTTGGTGGATTTTTCTGGTAATTCAATTATAGTCCACGAAACACAATATTCTAGCATCTTATCATTGCTATTCGAACCTGTCAATGCTGATTCGTGTACAGGTATCACATACCGAGATCATGGGTGCAGGCTTCAAATAATCTGCTTGTCATCTTTGAAGAGACTTTAAAGAGCCCGTTCGAGATTTCCATCAAGTCACATTTCACAGAAACCCTTTGCGCTATGGTTTCCGAGGATCATTTTCCTCCCCTACATGCCTGGTCGCTACCAGAGACCAGAAACGGAACTATTGTACTGAATAATGTGGCACCCGAAATGTACTTGCACTGTGACGCTGGAAACACAATCTCATCTATTAAGTTTGCAAGCTATGGAACTCCACAAGGCAGCTGCCAGAAGTTTTCCAGAGGCAATTGCCATGCACCCATTTCATACTCGGTTCTCTCTCAGGTATGCATTACAATTATTTGCAATCATGTAGAAATGCCCAACTCATTGCTTCAGTCTATGCCAATTAGTTACATAACTTTCTCTCTCTCTCTCATTGTGTTCTAGAGTAAATTCTTAAAATGGATTTCCAAGAACTTTTGATCAGTTCTAGCGCTTGTTTAGGTGATGGTTTAGTATTGACACACTATCATTAATATTTACATCCATCCAGGCTTGTGTGGGAAGACAAAACTGTTCGATCAGTGTATCAAATGATGTATTTGGAGACCCGTGTCGTGGTGTTGTCAAGAGTCTATCCGTTGAAATGAAATGCTCGCCTTCGTCATCCATCAGCTCGTCGCTAATGTAATGACGACGACCTGCTCAAGTTCATATCCTAACTCAATTTCCTCAAGCTCCATCTCCTCTTATAAGATAAGCAGTTTGGTTCTCTCTTTGATGAGGGGCGTATATGTCGCTTAAACTGCTCAAGCGCTTTCACCATTGTTCGTGGGGGCTCTCTGATTTTTCTTTGAGCTTCATGAAATGTGAACAATGCAATATTTTCTCGATTGTATATAACTCGATCAGGTAGACATTTCGGTCAATTTTATATTTGGGCACATTATACATTTTTAATAAGAGGATGTGGAGTGATACAAAATATAGAATGGTATGAATTATAGATTTTCTTTTAACAAAAATAATAAAAAAATAAAAAAAAATGAACAAACTAAACAATATGTTAGAACTACAGGTATAACAATATTATCGACTTACACCTTTGACTTTTTTCATAAAAAGTTAATGTGACGATATTATTTTATTTGGATTAATTTTGTCCCTAGCATTTAATTGTGAGTTAATGAAACCACTGACATCTGTTTAATTTCATGCAATAAGACACGTGGGTTTACGTTAATATCAAATCTTTTTTAACATTTATTTAATAGTGTCATATCACGTGCCCTATTGAACGAAAAATTGAATACTTAATGATATTGAATAGATTCGAATCCGTGATCTTTGGTCTTCAAACAATTCCACTCTATCACTAGGTTATTCCCATCAGGACAAATTGAACACATGGTTAGTGATTCGTTAGATAAGGGGTCGTTACATCGACTATAATAAATCATTAAATCAATAGAGACCACATAGCTCTTTTGACCAAAAATTAGGGACCCAATTGTTAGTTATGTGAATCAATATTATTGCTATCAATTAATTCTGAGATAGCACTTTGAAAAAATAATATCCATGCTAGAAAATATAAAGTTTGTTGGCCACTTGTCCAAAATAACATGAAAAATAAACGAAAAATAAAGAAAAAAATATATATAGTAACTACTAAGCATGTCTGATGTATGGTATGTATCACATGATACAACACTCTCTATGTTATATTGTATTTTTAAATTACGAGTTTTTCTTATATATTTTTTCTTCACTTTTTTGTTTTTGTTTTGTGATTTAGTTTAATTTTATGATTGTTTATTAGGCTTCACCTCCACTCAATTAGGATTTATAATTATTTTTTAGTATTTAATTTTCAATTTTTAATTAATAATTCATTATTATGGTTGATTATTTTAGAATTAATTTTTTTAATTAATTTTTATATTGATAAATGTTGACGATGATTATTTATGTTATAATTAAATAAAAAAATATTATTAAAATTATAAATTTAATACGGACAAGTGCAATATGAAATTTGAATGAGCGGGTAAATATATGGAAGAGCCTTAACGGCGTCACCCTCTTAACAAATATAACAAATCTAGTTCATTTGTTTCGCATGAATAACGCCTATTATTAGTTAAAATAATATGCTTCTTCGCCACTAATTTTCATAATATTAAAACAAAGCTACATATGGAAAATATGAGGTCAGCAATGCTTTTCTTCGTCATTCTTCTGCTCATCTCATCCGGTAAATGAATAATCCATGCCACCTTTATTGCATATACTATTTTATTGTCATTCCAACAATATTATTAATATTTAATACTCGTGTTATTAATTTTCTACACAAAAGAGAGATGCATGTTAATCTGTAGCATCAAAACTAATTAGTTCAAGGTCAACATTAATTATTCATCACAAAAAGCTTCTGAGACAATCTCGTGCTTAAAATTCATAAGACGGTACGTACTCGATCGATCATATCTGGATCCAAATAAATATTCAATGTCACATTTAATCTATTAGTATTTGATTGTGTTTAGATGATTCGAATATGAACAGATCTTAACTCGTGAGATGGTTTCGACTAATTATTTATATAAAATTTTGTTGACATGATTAACGATTGATGATAGTAGGAAGGAGAGTGGAAGCGAAATCGAGTTATGAGGTTCCACGTATTTGTACAGAGTGCGACGACGGCAGTGACTGCGTCAGGCGCCAATGTGGCTTGAGCTGTGTGAAAATGAGATCCTTGGGATTTGGGATTTGTTTCTGGTAATTGATCAAGTGAAAAAAATAAACGAATTGTGAAAATTATTGTTTTTGATAAATAGTGGTTCATGGACTTCCCAAGTTGTTGTATGTGACAATTTATCACAAAAGTCTTTATATTGACATTCCCAATATTTCAGGAAGTTTCTATTTGCACCTCACTTATTCAATGTATTTTTAATCTTACTATTTGCATAATGTACATTTACATTAATGCTCTTCAGTCTACAAATATTTATTTTACTTAAAAAAAAAATATATGTTCGGAAACACATTTTCAAACACGTTCACCTTATTCGAGAATATTAATTCGAACAACTTTAATACTTAGAAAAACAAAATTGGTTTGGAAACTAAAGTTTGAACAACCTCCATTTGTTCGGAAAACATTTTTGAACGACACAGAAAAATTCAAGGTGGAGGGTGTTCAAAGTTGATTTTTCGAACAACCTTCATTTGTTCAAAAAACATTTTCCGAACGAACTATGCTCGAAAATTAAAGTTCGAACCACTCTAATATATTCGAAAACTTAAATTCGAATGCCCTGAACTTCATTTTTTCCCCTAAATGTTGTTCAAATAATAGTGTTCGAACCACTCCAAAATGTTCGAAATTTTCAATTCGAACGAATTGCGATCTCGACAAAAAAAAAACTCCACAACACGTTCTAAACTCAATTATTTCCGATCAATACACTCATATTAGCATCTAATAGTTTATTGAAATTGGTCATGAATAATGATTTTTAATATGTTTAATAAATGATTTTTAATTTATTTCTTATTTTTTTTAGTTTTGAATTTGTAGCGCATTAAGTAATTTTAGTGATATAAAAAAGTAATAAAAGAATATTGAAGTAACTTTACAATTATTTTATTTTTCATTTATTTCTTTTGTGATATAAAGAGTAAAATTAGTGGTGTAAATAGTCGTTCTCATATTTTATTGCTCAACTTAATTCAGATGATTCAAGTGTTTGGCAAAAAAGTTTGACAAAAACTTATATGGGACCGTCTAACGGGTCTCTTATGTTAGACGGGTCAAATAAAACCCAAACCCGCCCAAAACCCGCCCCAAAATCCATTTTCGCGCAGCCACTGGAGTATCACTAGGTATAAAGTAAAGTATCACTAGGTATACAGTAAAGTATCACTAACTGTGAAGTGAAGTATCATTAGATATAAATTTGGCGAAATATCATTAATTATTAAATGAAGTATCAATAGATATATATCTGGTGAGTATCAGTAATTATCTGTGAAGTATCATTAATTATGAGATGAAGTATCATTAATTCGGAAGTGGAGTATAATATGATATTATTGATGATTAAACATTAATTATCAAATCCACCATATATAACTGTCATTAACTATGAGTGGAGTATCATTAACTCAAGTATCATTATTTATCATTAACTATGGGTGGAGTATCATTAACTCAAGTATCATTATTTATGAGTGAAATATCATTAACTCACATGTGAGTATCATTGTTTATGGGTATCATTAGTTATGAGTGAAGTATCATTAACTCACATGTGAGTATCATTATTTATGGGGTAAAGTATCATCACCTGTGAGTATCATTATTTATGGGGTGAAGTATCATCACCTATGGAGTGGAGTCTCATTACTATGGAAAAAAGTATAACTAATTACAAAAGAAAGTATCACTAATTACAAAGAAAAGTGTCAGTTTAAAACATAATCTCAAATTGAGAATCAGATCTATAAATACAATAAAAACTCATTCTTGAGTAAAAATAATTTATTTCATTATCATAGAGAAAAATATTATCAATTACAAAATAAAGTATCACTAATTACAAAAGAAAGTAACACTAATTACAAATAAAAATATCACTAAAAATCTTCAAGGTCTCGATCTTCCACCTGTCACAACAGATCTGCTATAAATTTAAAAGCCAAAATAGATAAACACCGACTGCACCTGTCAGAAATTAACAATCATCTAGACAGATAAAGACCAAGGGCAATTATTAATGTAATTAGAAAAGAAGTGGTTAAAATTTTGCGAAGCAACCACAAAAATTGCTGCTGTGTCTTCTCTCACTTGACCCGCTTTCTCCTCCTCCTCCACAAATATTCTGAAATCTTCATCGTAATCGGCCATCTGTTTTTGAATCTCGACGAATGTTCTCAGATTTTCATTATAATTCAAACCCAAGATCAGAATCCTGACTCAGCTGCACGGGATCAAATCAACTAATTGATAGACCTATCAACTAAAAGGACAAAATTCACATTCTCTTAACAAAAACCTCTTCTAACCTAACAAACTCAGCAATTAACAAAGCCAATAGAAAAAAATGAAAAATGAAAATCGAAAAGAAATGTGAAGGAATAATACCAGTGTATGCATCTACCGCGATGCCCAAGTGGCGCATTTCGCCGAACACGTTGAGTGCAATCGAGTACTTTTCCTTCTTGGCTATGTCGCTCAATAGATTGTTGTATACACGAATAGAAGGCTCCGATGACATCGCCGTCAACTCACGCAACGAGCGAATCGCATCACTGTCTTCACGAGTACAGTTGAAATCTACTCTGTATTTGGGCTGTCGCGGAAACTGCCTCTTTTCGCCATTAAAGTCACGAGATGCAGAAGATTTAACCGTAAATCCGCCGCTAAACATCTAAATTGCAGCATCACTGACATTTAGATGCATCATCATTTTTTTAAGAAAACAAAATATTGATGATTTGATTCTTACACTTCTTTTTTGGGTGTGAGAAGTTGAGGTGGAAGGAGTCGTAAAGCGCTCTGGAGGCGTCGGCAAGGATGCGCTGCACGTTAGCGGCTGGTGGAAGGAATATGTTTTTTTTTTCTTTTATTTTTACTTTTTATAATTTAATAAATCCGGATGGGGTACAGATCCGTCTAACGTAAGAGACCCGTTAGACGATCTCATACAAGTGTGCCCAAAAAGTTTTAGAGTGAAAAACGGAATCTACCAATTATTATTATTATTATTATTATTATACACAGAGTATATATCAGTGGAATGAAGCATGAAAATGCAACAGATAAATCAAATCACTACAATGGAGGTCTATGCATTTCGGTCAACATGGATAATGCATATATTTTTAGGATAATATCAATATTTTGGTCGTAAAACACGTGCGAATTGCAGTTCCGAGTAAAAGTACCTTTTTTCCTTAGCTTAAAAAAAATAAAAATTATGCGACATCGTCTTACGAATTAATATGATGGATTAAAATTCGGATTAAAAATCATACTCAATGACACATTTCACATTTGTAATTTTATTTGTGTTTAAATCAAAATTTTGATACGAATTTGGACTTGGTCTAAAAAAAAAAAAGAAAAAAAAACTACTTGGGTAAGAAAAAACAAGTCACAAGCCGCCAAATGATTAATCTTCTGACCAGGATCTAAATAACTCAAATTCAAATTGATTATTAAAATATAAAAGGCGGGTCATGTGTGCACTAGGTGCACATTAGACAGTTAACGAGTTGATTCGGTTAATGTGCTGACCAAAAAAATCATCAAAATCAGTATCAATCGTAGCACTAAAAAGTATTAAACAAAAGTCCAAAATTATCACTTGCATCATTAGAAAGTATCGACAATAAAAAAAAAATAAAGAAAAAAAACTGTCAATTTCAGTATCAATCGTAATACTAAAAAATATCACTCAAAATTAAAAAAAAAATCACTTATATCCCTAAAAAAGTATTACATGTTTTGATTATTTGGTCAATGCGTTAATCATTTGATGTACATCTTATGTACATAAGAATTTGCGAAATATATAAGGATAATTAATTGGCTCTATAATTAAGATTTTTACCCCCATTTTTATTTTAAACATCACTATTTAATTTTTATAATTTTAACATAAATTGAAACTTCTTTGTAAATTAAACATCCCATTTATTTCCAATCGAATTAAAATCGATCGACGTTTAATTGAAATTACACATTTCATTTATGTAGCAATTATATATTATAACCAAGATTGCATAACTCGCTAGGCGCTAATCGGATTACCATGGGACGCTTTGTTTCTAGACAGGGCCTAGGCATAGTCTAGACATTTTTAATTTTGATAATTATCATATATTACTATTTATAATATAATAAAGACCACATTAACATATAAAATAAAATTTGAAATAGTGGTTTAATGCTCATCCAAACACTTATAGGTCATAGGATCTATCCTCGAATAAGCGTTATTTAAATTTATTAATTTTTATGTGAAAAACTTTGACCCCAAAAAAAATTTAGAAATAGATTTTTTTTTGGGTGGTTATTACTTTTATTTTATTTTTTTTATAATTTAATTGGTTTTATCATGTTTAGAATCCTACAAAGTAGACATGGGATTATTTATTAAATTAGTCACAATCCTACAATATCTAGTAATTATCAATCCTACAATATCTATATTATAACAAAGGATAATATTGTTATTCGGCCACACTATGGTCGGTCATAATTTTTTAATTATGATATTTTTGAAATATATGGTAAGTGTTTAATTAATTTTTTAATTAGTGATTAATAACATTTTACATTTAGACCCTTGATGTTTATTTTAGAAAGATTTGACTTATATATATTTTAAATTCAAATTATATATATGATCTCTCCCTCTATATGTGTGTGTGTGTGTCAGTGTGTGTGGGAAAATGGGCCAAATTAGCCAGTCAAATTTTTAAAAAACTTAATCTAGTAAGCAACTTTTAAATATATATTATTTAGCTAGAATTACCAAAATACCTTTATATTCATTTTAAAAAAGCAATCCTATTTTAAATTCCTCCCACACCAGCTGCCATTCATATTTGAAATCAAATTTTGAAAAATTTCTCTTTCCGCTATATTTCATCTTCTTCACAATCTGCAACACTGATGGAATCTAGAAGAAATCGTTGTAACGCCCCGTATCTTCAAAGTATTTTATCTAGAGTTTAATTGCCATTAAAAGATTAATTGAAGAGACTAGGGCTTCATAGCAGTTAAACGAATATAAGTCGTGAAGTTATTCAGAAATCATCTTCTTGAGATTTTGCATTTGACACCGGAAGATAGTCAACCTTGGTCTTTTCTGAAATGTAACGACCCAAAGGAAGCTGTCGGTATTTTCAGAATTTTAATTTGACATCTACAGGAGTCTTGGAGTTGAAAATTTGTTAAAGATAAATCTGTGAATAGTGTTTTTCCGTAAAGACCTGATTTTCAGAAATTCGTGAAATCTTGTGTGTTGACTCGGATCTTATTTCGCCAAGCCGTCCCTATAGAAAATCGCTCAAGGAATCTGTTGGCATTCTCAGATTTTTAATCAAAGGTCAATCGAACGCTCGAGAATTTTATATGTCTCTTATGATGAATAGTAATTCTATTTTTGAAAAAGGTATCTTTCTTCATTTTCCTTCAGTCGACTACCTCATTTTTCCTCGATGGGTTGGTTGAATAGTACTCGAGCCAACGAGTCTCACGGTATTTTTGGATTTTATGTTGAAGGTCATTTTAACCTCGCTATTGAATAAAGCAGCTTTTAATCAAATCCGAAAATCATTTTATCAGTATTTTATATCCGGAATTTCCTACTGGGTATTTCTAAATTTTGGCTATATATAGCAACCCCACCCTTTGAAATTATCCCATCCCCAACCCCTTAATCATATATATTAGAGAGAGAGATTAGCGAGAGAGAGAGAGTTGTGAGAGAGAGTGGGAGAGAGAGGAGGAGGGGGAGCTGCCGCCCGCCACTACCCTGCCGCCGTCCAGTCGCCGGAACGTCACCGGAGCTGCCCCTCGCCGGAAAAAGGCGCCAATACAGCAGCCACTTTGTGTGGCCTCATCTCGGTCCATTTTTCATCCTTTTAAGCTGAAATTTTAATATGTCGTGTATTTAAGTGTTTTTTGTTTCGTATGTTGAACACTTTTCCATCCGGTAGCCGAAAATTGGCCAAATCGCCAGAAAATGTGAATAGTGCCAGACGCCGAACTGTTCACGTTTTGTCATGTTTCACCCTTTTCGGGTCGTCAAATCGAAAAGTTTCTTCTCGAAATTTACTCCAAAATTATTTCCTATATGTCTGCCAAGTTTCGCGATCTCGTTGCGAGTTTTGAATAATTTCGATTATTTAACTAAAGCAGTTATTTTTATACCGGGAGCATGTGTTATCAAAAAATTCTAAAATTCTCATTCTTTAGTCTTGGCATGTATAGTATCATCCCTGAATATTTTCATAATTTTCGAGTGGTTAAAAAGTATTATCGTGTAGATCTGGTAAAATTTTGATAAATGACAAGTTTTGGAAAGAAACCTCTGTCAAATCAGTTGATCCCAGTAAAGCAAGAATAAAGTTTGGGAATTTATTTTCTTCTTTGTCGAAATTATTCAAGGTCTCTAGAGTCGTGTAATCTATTTTTGAATAGAATAGAATTAATAATAGCTCCGTTTATAGTAGATTAATTCCGAAAAATATAGTAATTATCCTGAGTTGAAGCTTACCTTGTGTAGTACCAGCTGAGCTAGAGAAAGAGTATCGGGGTTAATTCTTCGGGAGTTACTTTTCAGAATCCTGAGAAAGGTGGGTTATACTATATCTTTGCAAATCGTATCTTTCGAGTTATTAAGCTCTGCTTTGTTAAAATTGCATATGTGACTATCTGTGTTAAATATTTACGTGCTACTATATGTTGTTGGAGTCTCATAAACCAGCACTGTGTCAATGTGAGTAGCTACAGTATGCATGCATTATTCGTCATGCCCTATTCCTTGTCGATGAGACTAAAATGAAACACTTATTGATTACACTCATTGGGTATACTTTGGTCATACTCAACTTTACGCGTTGGTGATGTAGTACGAGTTGCGGTCAGTGACTAGTTATACTCTTAAGCGCTTTACGATAAAATATTTTGGTGAACTTAGGTTGCTTTGAATTTTAAAACCTCCTAAGCTTCAAAACTTGCATGGACACAGATTAATTACTTTAACAAAATGATTTGCATAACTTGAATTGTAAAAACTTACCCACTGAGTCCATTAGTACTCAGCCCAAATCTTTTCAAATATTTTCAGGTCAGTAGGCTGGAGCGTAGAGGTGACGAGGTTGAGATATGGGCCATTGTAATTTACATATTTTTCCGTTGTCTCTTTTTGTTAGTATTCTGTTAAGAATTGAGCTTCCGCACTTATGATATTCTTTTGTTAAATGCTAAGAACTCTGATCTTGGTATTTTGTTGATATATATGATTCTGCTTCTCTGATTCTGAACATTTGTTGACTTCCTAAGTAAACATGTCTCATATTGTAGTGCCCCGAACCTTTTTGTATATAATTAATTGCAATTATAGACTATGGGAGTCGCGTCATTTTAAAATTTTCATAATTCGGTGGTTTAACCGAACTTGCGATGTGTTGTATCGATGAAAATCAAAATATATTTTAAATATGTTTATTAATCGATTTATTGATTTGTGTCACTTGGCGTATTTAAAATATTTAAAAAAAAATATATATATTTAATTTATGGTTTTAAAATCAATGAATTATTTCATCCATTTCGATCCAATTTGGGATTTTTCCGGAGACGGAAAATATCACGATAATCGAACAACCGGTAATTAAAACCCGGTATTTTACCTAGTCAACTCCCAAGTCATGGGAGGCCATACCTCCCATCACTTTTCCCCTCACCTCCCCATGCTTCCCGTCTCTTTTTGTCCCCCAAATCAACCAAATTGGATTTATGAAATTAGCATAGCCATTTTCACCATTTCAACTTCTTTGTTGCAACATTTTCGAGAGAGAGAGAAGGAAGAAACAGCTCCATCTTCTTCATTTCTTCTTCTTCTTCATTCCTTTCTTCTTCTTCTTCTTCTTCTTCTTCTTCTTCTCCATTCATCTTCTTCATGTGTGAGCTTTGGAGAGAAGAAAGAAATAGTGAGAGCAACAAACACCATCTTCTTTTATTCCTTCTTCTTTGAGAGAGAAAGAGAGGGTGAGAGAAGCAAGGAGTTGCAATCATTCGTGGAGAGGAACTCCAGCTCGTTTCCAGCCATCTTCACCACTTTTCAAGCTTTCCGAGTAATTTTCGAAAGGTATTTTCGAAATCGTGCTATGTGTTTTATTTATGGTTTGAAGCATGTTAGATGGTAGAGATAAAGTTTGATTTGATTCAAAGCATGTTAGTTGAAGTTTGGTTGAGTTCTAGATGTGTTTAGATGATTTGAATGCTTGTTTATCGAGTATCATGGTGTCTGTCATCGTTTTCACGACTCTCGGCCTCAGTTCCGCGCGATCGCGGGGACGCGCGCGAGCGCGCATAGGCCGCGCGAGCGCGGGGACGCGCGCCCGCGCAAGGTCGCGCGCCCGCGCTTGTCTCTCGGCAGACTTGCCACCTCTCGGTAAAACGAGCATAACTCCCTCGTTAGACGTCCGATTGAGACATCGTAAATTTTGCCGGAAACTAGACTTCCGTGGCTTTCCAACGGTATATTCCTCAATCTCTAATTCATTCTGAGTAAATTATGAAAAATCTTCAAAGTTGGGTCATGTTTCGGTTTTCGGAAATTCGTGGCAGATTTGCTACCTTCTAGTAAAACGGTCATAACTTTTTCGTTAGTTATCGTATGGAGTCACCGAAAAGTGTTCCGGAAACTAGACTTAAATGTCTTTCTAATGGTATAGGGCCCAGCCCCTAATTCCTTCTGGATAAATTTTGATAAATCATCAAAGTCAGTTGTTGTGCAGATTGCTGAACAAATTTTCAATTTTCAAATCGCCCTTATTCGAAATCAATTAAGGGATCTTTTAACTCCTTCAATGATGCTAAGGAGTGTCCTTATCAGTTAGTAGCTAGGGTTGTGAGGACCCTTGAGCTAAGATCGGTTTTAACGTGGATTTAAATTGTGTCATTTAAAATCGCACGCCAAGTGTTTGATTTATGCTCGAATGAGATAAATGTATTTTAAAAAGGGTCTCTTTGTTTAATAAACTCCCATAGGTCTATGATGTTGCTGAGTCTCATTTATGTGATTTAGTATTGTTGAGATTTGAGACATTATTCATTGCCGGAGTAGGCAATTGTTAAGCTATTGAGGTTTAACTTGGGTCGGTTTAACCGACGAGCATGTGAAACTATATAATTGCGAGAGTCTTGACCTCGTGGAGGTTCTAAGATGAATTTTGATACTTGTAGATCATTTGCCGTAAGATGTATTCATTGTGGTGTTGCTCGATTCCGTAGGAACTGAAAAGCTTCGACTATTATAGTCAAAAGGTGGGCGTATACTATCCTTCTCAAAATGCTATGTTTGAGTTATTAAGCTCGTTTTGAAACAAATGTGCATATATGATTATCTGTGTAAAATGATTCGTTCTGCTTGCTGTGGTTGTCGGAGTCTCATATACCAGCGCTGTGTCAATGTGAGTAGCTATAGTCTTGCTTGGTTTGAGTCGCACCCAATCCCTGGCTGTTCTCAGCTAAAAGAACTTTTAATTACCTTGAGGGTTTACTCGGTAATTGCGCATGATGATGTAGTGGTGGTTGCGGGTGTCGTACTTAGCTCACTTCAGGGTTTACTGGTGAGTGGGTCCATTTCAGGGTTTACTGATGGATCAAGGTTCACTTCAGGGTTTACTGGTGAACACATTCATGTAAAACGTTTTGATGAACTTAGATGCATTTCCCTTTACAAAACCTTCTAAGATTCATCTGCATACTCACAGATAATTATTTTATCAAATGCTTTTGATAACTCGATTTTTCTCAGAAAACCCACTGAGTACATTAGTACTCAGCCCAAATATTTTCTCAAATGTTTTCAGGACAATGAGCTGGAGCGTGGAGACGATGAGCTGTGATGGGGCTTATATGTGTACTTTTGTAGCTAACCCGTTGTCTTGGCTCGTCTTAACCTCTGATCATCGTACTATTCCTTTTGATATTTCTTAGCTTCCGCAAGACCAAAAACTCATGTTGGATATATATATAACTCTGAATTTGTTACGATGATCGTATTCTATTATTGAACTAATTTGGAATTGTTCCTTGAGAATTATCCTCGAAATCCCCTTTCTTTCCCCTCTTCTAAATCCCCACCCCCGTGGCGCTCATTTCCACGGTCTTTCGGGACCGGGGCGCTACACATATGCTTAACTATATAATTATTCTAAGGGGAGGAAGCCCCGTCTTTCGTTATGTCTATTTGATCATTCATTTTGGCCTATGGAAGGGCTTCATTTGTTCAGGATATTGGTGTATGTTTCTTTTGTCGACCTATGAATGTGTCTATTGATTGTTGGTATTTATTTATTTGTTTTCGTTTGGCCTATGAAAGGGCTTATTGAATTGTTACAGCTTCTATTCTTCTCTTATAAGCCGTTATAAACGGGGATTCACTCTAGTTACAAAGGTTATGTTGTCCGATTTTTCGGAAGGCATAACCTATCTTTGGTATACTCAGTTGTCAAATTTATTCCAAACATTAATCCTTTTTGGATTAACACCCAGTCATTAATTTAATTACCCCATTTCTTTCCCGCTTCTTAATTCCCACCCTGTGATGTCCATTTCCATAATCTTTCGGGATCGGGGCGCTACAATTGTTGACTATTCTAGAAGATTTCTCTAAATCGTCGATCATTCTGGAACAATTTTCTTCACAATCTCATTTTTCTCTCTCCAGATTTCTTTACCAATGAGTCGTCGACCTCCGAAAATTCAAGTGAAGAAATAGAAAATCCTTCCCCAACACGCGTATGTTTCAGATCGAATTATTAATAATATTGTTAGATTGTTTGGTGTTATTTGTTTTCAAAGTTTGATATGGGGAAAAAAATGAGTCGAAGAATTTTCTACACATAATAGACATGTTTTGATAATAGAAGTACTTAAAAATCATCCCTAATATAATTGATATTTGAAAATCTAGAAAAAATTAAGTATTTCTGCAACCTTAAACAAATATGGAAAAATGAAGTTCTTAACTGCGCGCGAACCCCACTGCACAATGAATGTGCATGTGCGCGGAGCCTAGCGCGCATGCTTTGTGGCCACACACATGCACCTGTGGCCAAATTATCAACTGTTGTTCTACCAATGCCTGAAAATTATCAATCGATATTATGCTGATGTCTGCAGATGTCTATCGATGTGTTATGCGGATGTTCTGCTGAGGCCTGCGCACGCGCGCATGCTTGGGCTTACACTTCAGAAGAAAATCACGCGCACCTGAGGCTAAATTATCAACAGTTGTTCTGCCGATGCCCGGAAATTAATAACCGATGTTATGCCGATGTCTGCTGATGTGTTCTGCTGAGGTCTGCGTGCGCGCGCATGCTATGTGCGTTCATGCTTGTGCGCGCAGTTAAGAAGAAAATCGTGCGCACCTCAGGCCAAATTATCAATTGTTATGCTGCCGATGCCCGAAAATTATCAATCGATATTATGCCGATGTCTGCAGATGTCTGCTAATGTGTTCTATCAAGGTCTGTGCGCGCGTATGCTTTGTGTGCGTAGATAAGAACAATTCAGCGCGCATTCAAGAAGAAAATCATGTGCATGCCTTGTGTAAGCACGATTTGTGGCCGCACGCGCGCACCTGAGGCCAAATTATCAACTACTGTTCTGTCGATGCCTAGAAATTATCAACCGATATTATGTCGATGTTTGTAGATTTCTGCCGATGTGTTCTGCTGATGTTTGTTGTTACATGCGCGCACAGTTTGTGCACGCCGAGTCTCGAGCGCAGTTAAGAACAATTCAGCGCGCAATTTAGAACAAAATCACTTTTTTTTTGTAAAAGTTGAACTTGGTTGCTCACTGCACTAGCTCGACATGGTCGAGCTACAATGAGAACTATGGTCCAAGAAATAAAGATCAACGAAGAAGATGAAGATGGACGATGAAGATGAAAATGAGATTTGAAGTGTGATGGGTAGAGGGCTAGGTGGGATATTTTAATTTTTTTTAATGTCTAAAGGGCATTTTGGTCCAAAGTGGTTAAAAAATATATGTTTAAAATTTACTGGCTAAAATAATTTTTTTTAAAGTTTAAATGGCTAGAAAAAAAGCCGGCTATATATATATACATATATATATATATATATCTAAATATGGATGAATTGTTATATAAATTAATCTTTGGTGAATTGATTTTTTTTTTAGAGATCTGTGAATTGCAATTGAATTAACTCCGTTTAATTTGTTTTTATTATTCTCAAAAGTTTAGCCAGTAAAATGATTTTGCCACATCAATATTACAAATCAAATAATGAACTTGTGGAAATGGAGAGAAATCATCCTCAAAATTATTTAATATTTTGGTAAATTGAAATTAGACAATTTACCAAATTTATTAGATAAACTCTAGAAAATTATAAAAGTTTATGAAATGATAAAAAGATTAAATAAAATCTCTAAAAAAATATAAATGAATTATGAAATGATTTTGCTTCATCAATATTACAAATCAAATTATGCAATCATCCTCAAAATTATTAAATATTTTGGTAAATTGAATTAGACAAATTACTTAATTACACAATTGCAAAATTGAATAAATTATCGTAAAGTATGTTGGAGGGAGTCAATTTTTAATATGATTATGGGATCAAATTTAAAAATAAATAAATTATTGAATATGAAAATATTGAAGTAGAGAATATTATTTTAACACGAATGAAAGCCTTAATTAAATTAATTTTGTGTGTAATTTACTTTAAAAATTTAGCAACAACTTATAATAATGTGTATTAATATTATTTTAGAATAATTGATGATATATATTTTTATTATTGTAATCTATGGTTTGTGTATTTTAGAATTTTTTTTATATTTTTATTTATTTGTTAAATTAGGGTAGTGATTTGTAAATCATTGAAGAGAACAATAATAAATATGAAATATGAAATGAGATCTGATGTAATTTATTATATTTGATGATAGATAAATAAACCAAAATATGAAATTTTAGTATAATTTTACATAAAAATTGAAGACAAAAATTTAAAGTTGGTACAAAAAAGACGGGAATGAAAGGTCCCAACATATAGTTAAAATAAATATTAATTATTTATTTGTCTAATTCAATTCAAAGATCATCTAAGAAAAAAATTTCAATTCACGGAAGATTGATTTAATTAATAATCCATCCATTTATTTAATTTGTAATATTGATGTGGCAAAATCATTAATCTATTTATATATTTTCAAAAATTTTAAGTAATTTTTGATAAATATATACCATATGTTTTATTAATTTCATCCCTAAGCTTTTGAGAATAATAAAAAGAAATGAAATGGAGTTAAATGAATTGCACGGATCTCTCTCTAAAAAAAAAATAATTCACCAAAGATTGATTTATAGTATAACAATTTATTCATATTGAGAGAGAGAGAGAGAGAGTGTGTATTATATGTATAATTTGGATTTAAAAAAATATATAAGTCAAATCTTCCTAAAATGAACATCAAGGGTATAGATGTAAAATGTTATTACTCACTAATTAAAGAGTTAATTTAACACTTACCATATATTTCAAGAATACCATAATTAAAAAATTATGGCTAGCCATAATGTGGCCAAATATCATTACCTTATAACACAGTCCCAATCCTACAATATCTAGCAATTATCAATCCCTTGATTAGTAATCTATATATATATATATATATATATCTATAGTAAAACAAAATAGTCCCAATCCTACAATATCTAGGAATTATGAATCCCTTAATTAGTAATCTATATATCTATATCTATATTATAATAAAATAGTGAGCCCAATTTCCCGCCTAAAGCAATCTAATTAACTCATTTAATGTAAAAATATTTTATTTTTAGAATTTTTTTATTATTATTTTTACACGAGATCTTTCCAGAATCACAATCACTCACTTACAATATATAGACCTTCGGATCTATCTAGAAGAATTTTGAAACGACTTGAAATTCAAAATCGAAAAGATTGGAGCCATTTTACTTTTTAAGTTCATAAATATGATTACTCCACCAATTTGTCTCATTTTTGCCATTCTTATTTTGTTGATCTCTCTATTTTACCGTGAACTTATTTAGTGTTGTGTGTTTTCATTACTTATTAGAAACATCAACTTCAATATATGCAAAATATTACAAATTTACAATATTTGTAAAATTGAAAATTTGATCTCTCTCTCTCTCTCTCTCTCTCTCTCTCTCTCTCTCTCTCTCTCTCTCTCTCTCTCTCTCTCTCTCTCTCTCTCTCTCTCTCTCTCTCTCTCTCTCTCTCTCTATGCAGAGTGGCATATCCATATTTCTACTTTGAAGCTCTACAATTGGTTTAGAGACTGATTTTCTCAGGATCCTGAAACAAAAAAAAAAGTTAGGAATAAGTCGACCAATTGAAGATTTAAGTTAACAAATAAATAATACAGAAAAATTAAGAAAGTTTTTAGGTAGGTTGTATTTCTATTATATACCAAATATATTTATAATTTTATATCTTTTATAATGTCTAATTCTATATTTTTCATGATCGAATTCTTATATTAAATATTCGATATAAGCTTTAATATTTTGATTCAAATTATTGAAATTAGACCAAAACTTATAACGACATTCTAAACACGAAGGTTTGAATCATAAATATCCACAAATAAATCGACTAAGCATAAAGAACGTACAAATTCCTAATATTAATTGGTTTTATAAGATTTTAAGTTTGATTTTTAAAAAATTATTACTATTTTAAACCAATATGGTGTGGAGTTTTGCTAAAAGTAATTCATATTGTGTGTTTGATAAAAATACTTTATAGTGTGTGGACATTTGCTAACACATAAATTAAATACTGATACAGTTTAAATTTCAAATGAGATTTTGACATATTTTTGTATACCTTTACGCCTTATAGATCTTGTGCAGAAAATTCGATGATCTATTATTTTTTTTTGCATGGATAATGATCTTTTCTTTTTGTCAAGATTAAGCATTGCCTGTTGAAGGAAAATAAAAGTTGGAATCATTTTCAAACACCCAAACAAGACAAAATACAACAAAAACATTCAATATTATTCGTAGATCTATACAGATAGTAGTGTTGGAAAATTAGATTTAAAAATTGATTTTTAACTCATTTTATTCGATTTTTCTTGACCGAGATATTTAATTTTGGAGGAATTAAATACCATACGATTATTCTATGTTGTGAGTAGATAATCGTAGTATTTTTATTTGCTAAAATCCGATTTTCGGTGAGTGAGAAATAAATGGTTGAAGTTGGTCGCACGATTGGACATTTGTGGTATGTGGGATAATGTGTTTAAGACACATTAAATAATCCCACATTGATTTCTTAATCAAGTTAATAAGTGTATTTAAGTGTATTAACACTTAAGTGAAGTAATTAAGTGCACAAGGATGTGGGCCATGAGCCCACACGCGCGCGCCCGCCCGTGCCCGAGCCCGTCCAGTCCTCGTCCTCGGATCTTAGATCTTAGATCTTGGCAATTGAACTTTGGGCGTACGTGGGCTTCCGGGGCTTAGCCATAGCAGTTTTACGGTACATAAATGGTCGAGACGGTACAGAAATGGTCGGGTCATGGAGCGGGTCAACATTGTACAGAAAGGGTCATGAAGTGGGTCGGCGGATTGGTTGACTGGAATGGCGTCATCATCCACTACCATTGCTGCAAGAACCATTCCCCATGGCCAAGCTGAGAAGCCGGAGAGTTCTCCGGATTGGACTTCAAGAGGTGGCAGCAGAAGATGTTCTTCTACCTCTAGAAAAGAAGTACAAAACTGAGGATGCCGGAACTAAGAAGTTCGTGGTGGCAAAGTTCTTCGATTATAAAATGGTGGACACCCGGTCAGTGATGGATCAAGTGCAAGAGCTTCAGCTCATTGTGCATGACGTTCATGCTGAAGGGTTTCACCGTTGATGCGGTGATTGAGAAGTTGCCACCATGTTGGAAGGACTTCAAGAGCTATCTCAAGCACATTCGGAGGGCCGACGCCTTGTTTCCTGATCAAACGCTAATTTCGGAATGAATTTGATGAAGAACGCCTTTGACAGCCTTGCTTATGGATCAAATGTCGTCTTCGTGATGAATTTGGTGAAGAACGCCTTTGAATGTCACAAGAACGTCTTGAATATCTGAGAGAATTTCACTTATGGAAGTTCTCAAATTCTTGAACTCTTCAAATGACTTCTGGTGTGATTTTCAACTGATATGGAGGCCTCTATTTATAGTTGTAGGGAAAGAGATCTAGAGCTGATGTGACACTATCTCATTGACTGTTGAAAATTGATATATATCTTTTGAAAGATATTTATTTGTTGCCAAAGACTCTTGATGTTTATCATATAATAATATTTTTATTATTTAAATACTTTATTTAATTTTGAATTTCATAAGATTCCAAAACTAAGTAAATATATAAAAAATAATAAAAATATTATATATAATATTTTAAATTTTCACCGCCTACAAATGCCCCCTCGAGACTTGTTCATGGACGACTTGTCGTTTGAAATGAATGAGTCTCGAAAACTAATTAGATAGTTTAAACTCGTATCAAGGAGTCTTGAACTTGAATTTAGTAGATAGTTTATACTCGTATCAGGGAGTTCTTAAATTTCAACTTGCGAATAGTTTATACTCATATTCAAGAGTTCTTCAATTTGAATTTATTAGATAGTTTATACTCGTATCAAGGAGCCTTCAATTTGGATTTGAATTTAGATAGTTTATGCTCGTATCAGGGAGCTTTCTTGAACTTGGATAATTTATGCTCATATCAAGGAGCTTTTTCTTGAACTTGGATAGTTTATGCTCATATCGAGGAGCCTTCAACTTGAATTTGGACTTTGTAGACCTTTTATACTCGTGTCCGTGAGTACTTGAATTTGGATTTGTAGACATTTTATACTCGTGTCAAGGAGTCTTAGATTTGAATTTGTAGACATTTTATACTCATGTCAAGGAGTCTTGAATTTGAATTTGTAGACCTTTTATACTCATGTCAATGAGTCTTGGATTTGAATTTGACTTTGTAGACATTTTATACTCGTGTCAAGGAGTTTTGGTATTTCTTGAAGAGTTTAGATAGTTTTGACTCTTATCTAGGAGTTTTAGAAGATAGTTTAGGCTCTTATCAAGGAGCATTGACTTTTTCTTTTCATTGATTGTGACATATGTTGAAAGACTTGAATTGACCAATGGTTAGATTTGTAGCCGTTTCTTCATCTTCATCATCATCTTCTTCTTCACTTGGAGTTTCCTCAAAAGGTTTGCCCCCATCATTTATTTCTGGCTCTTCTTCAAAGTTGTGATGCTTTTGCATCGACAATTCTGCAACTTCATTTGCGACCATGCTTAACTCCATATCATGAGCTCTAGTGGCCAGTTCCTCAAAGGTCTTTGGTTGAATACCTTTCAAGATATATTGAAGACCCCAATTCATACCTTGGATGCACATCTCAATTGCTGAAGTTTCTGACAACCATCTTTGCAATTTAGGCTCAAGTTTCTCCAACAGTTGATGTAGTCGATGACATACTCTTCTTTTTGTTGATATGTATTTATGAGTTCAACCAAGCTAACCATCCTTCGAGTACTGTAGAAGCGGTTAAGGAATTCTTTCTCCAGTTGCCCCCAACTATCAATTGAATTTGGCTCCAAATCGGTATACCAATCAAACGCGTTGTCTTTTAAAGAGCAAACGAATTGCTTCGCTAAGCGATCTTCGTATGTCCCAGTATCATTGTAAGTCTCTACAAAGTGAGCCATGTGTTGTCTTGGATTGCCTTTGCCATCAAATTGTTGAAATTTTGGCGGTTGGTAGCCATCTGGCATTTTCAAGTTGTCAATTCTTGGAGTATATGGCTTGTTGTAAGTCCAGAGTGATTTACGGCTCTCTCCAGACTTGTCTTTGATTGTTTCCAGTATGAAATCTTTGAGTTGATCAACTTGTATTGAGCCATCAGATGATATTTCAATTTCTTTGACTGTAGATTTTCTACTTTTGTTGGTATGTAACTTTGCAGATATCTCAGCTTCATTATCTTCATCTGCTTGCTTGCCACCAAAATCAACAATTATTTCTTTGTTCAACTTCAAGATTTGAGCATCCCGTTCTTGTATCCGCTTGGCAAGTCCTTCAGCAAGCTTCGTCAAATTTGCAATTTGCTCTTCCAGAATTATAGACATCTTGATGCTTGAGGAATTCGATGAAGAGAAGAGATGAGAGGTAGAGATGGTCCCACTGGGCATGCCAAAATTTGTAACACAAAAATTTGTATTTAATTTGGTAAAATACAAAACAGTGTACAATAAAATGATTTCGGATCAAAAATATAAATTTATCAATCCAATCTCTATTTTTCCTCTGATTCTTCTCTTCAAAACTTGATTTTCAAACGGTCTTTGAAATCTTCAGAGTAAATTTGTCTCTTTGATTCTCTCGGACTTATTGTTTGAACTTGGCCTTTGAAGTTTTCGGGGAAGATTTGTATCCTCGATCTTCTTTGACTTGATCTTTAGTCTTGGTAACGTTAATTCGGAGGGCCGACACCTTGTTTCCGGATCAAACGCTAATTTCGGAATGAATTTGATGAAGAACGCCTTTGACTGCCTTGCTTATGGATCAAACGTCGCCTTCGGGATGAATTTGGTGAAGAACGCCTTTGAATGTCACAAGAACGTCTTGAATATTTGAGAGAATTTCACTTATGGAAGTTCTCAAATTCTTGAACTCTTCAAATGACTTCTGGTGTGATTTTCAACTGATATGGAGGCCTCTATTTATAGTTGTAGGGAAAGAGATCTAGAGCTGATGTGACACTATCTTACTGGTTGTTGAAAATTGATATATATCTTTTGAAAGATATTTATTTGTTGTCAAAGACTCTTGATGTTTATCATATAATAATATTTTTATTATTTAAATATTTTATTTAATTTTGGATTTCATAAGATTCCAAAGCTAAATAAATATATAAAAAATAATAAAAATATTATATATAATATTTTAAATTTTCGCCGCCTACAAAGGGTCAATTGATTTAAAATTCACAAATTTGGTCTGATATATTATCCTTTTTATTTGAACTAAGTTATGTGTGTATATACCATATATATGTGTGTATAAATATGTATGTGTGTAAGGTATATAAATATATCATTCGTATGAAAAAAAATAAATGAATTTAAAATTGCATTACATAAAATAAAGCTTAATTTGTAATCATATATTACGATCATGCTTAATTCTCTTAAAAATGATAAATGTGTATTGATGTAAAAAGTTATTTAATATGTAGTTTTTATTATTTAATAATATTTTTTATTTAGTAATTTATTACTTATATATGGAATAGAGATAAAAAAAAAAAAAACACATGCTTGATTTTTGTAATCTCAACTGAATTATGTGAATGCTGGCTCAATTAAAAGCTAGCCCGTTTCGTATTAGTATGTGGATAGATTCATCATGCCTATCAACCAGATCTACCTACAATATTTAGATAATTAGATAGCACTTGTATGCAAAAACGTTTTATAATTAGCTACGTACAACTCGACCAATCAGCATTAGTGTATTTTATAGTTCGATTAGTAGGTATGTTTCGTTCAATTTTATAATGGGAGTTTCTAAATGCACCAACGATTTTACTCTTTGCACCACAAAAGAAAAAATGAAAAAATAAAATAATTTTGAAATTATTTAAATACCCTTTAAGTAATTAAAAATTAAATAAAGCAAATATCCTTACTAAAAATTGAAAAATTTAAAAAAAAAAGGAAAAGAAAACAGAACAAGACGTGTTCTGCCTTCGGCGTCTTCTCCGGCTGGGTGTTGTTCTGCTCCTTCGACGTCTTCTCCGGTTGCACTCTCCACCTGCCGCCGCAACCAAGTTTGTCACTTTCTAAAGAAATCCAATTCCATCTATCAATCCACAAAAAGAAATTAATTCGAAAAATCAAATTTCATCTATTGAATCTCAGATTTGTCAAACATTGGTTCGAAAAATCCAGTTCGAATTGAGTTAGAGAGGTTCGAAAATGGGTCTTTGAATATATATGACATGTTCGAAAAATGTTTTCCGAATTTCTTCATAATAGTTCGAAAAGTATTTTTCGAATCACAAACAAATTCTTGGGCGAGCGGCGGACTTGGAAGTGGGAGTTCGGAGCAGGTCGTATTGGCGATGGCGACGGCGGCGAGAGGGCAGTGCCAGAGAAGAAGTGACCAGAGGGCAGTTCTCTAATGTAAATCGATCAAACTTCAATTCCAATTTTTCTTTTCTTCCAATTTGTTTTTTTATTATTGATAAAATTATTTTTTTAATTTAAGGGTAAATATGTAATACCGTGTGGTGCAAAGAGTAAAATTAGTGGTGCATTAAGTAGATGTGGTGCAAAGAGCAAAATTCGTGGTGCATTTAGAAACTCCCTTTTATAATACTATAATAGTTCATTTTGTGCATGTTGGGTTTAGCATTTGTATATTGAATTCGAGTATCTGTATATTGAATTTGAGAATTTGTATGTTGAAATTTACAAAATTACCAATGTATTTTGCTCTAAGTCTGGTCGTGTAATTTTTTGGGCAAATGGTCAAATAAACACTCGAACTATATGTCAAGTCCTACCTAAACGTATGATCTTTTTTTTTTGGCTCAAATACACACTTAAACTATTTAAAAAGTACAATCGACCTCCTCAACTTTTCAAAATATGTCAAATTCACGATTTTCGTTTAACACCGTTAGTTTTTTCCTTTAATTAAAATGCGCATAAATTATTCAACCCAAATATGATTGATTTATAATTAAGTTATAAAATATATACAAATGCATTGATTAGCAACATACGTATATACGTTAGGATGGTCTTGTATGCACTATGTGCACATCACACAGTTAACGCACATTGACTCGATCAATCTGTAAATTAAAAAAAAAATCTACAAAATAAGTATCAAACGTAATACTAAAAAGTATCACTCAAAAATTCAAAAGTATCATATGTATTCTTAAAAAGTATAGGTCAGAAAAAAATCTGTCAAACTCAATATCAATCGTAACACTAAAAAATATCATTTAAAATTCAAAAAGTATTACATATATCCTTAAAAAGTATCACCCGTTTTGAACTAATTGAAATCCTCTAGTATCAACTTGTGTGTGCCAACCGTGTGCCAAACCTCAAAACTATTACTTTTTCTTTCATTTTTTCCTTCAATTTTAGTTTATTTTGGTTTCGTATATTTTTACATTATTATTTAGAATTTATTCCACCCAATTAGGATTTATAATTATTTTTTTAATATTTAATTTTTATTTTTTAGTTAATATAATTAAGTTTTGGGTTGATTATTCCAAACTTAATTATGGTATATAATTTTTAAAAATTTCAATTTTTAGAAATAAATATTAGTTATAATTTAATAAATTTTATTTTTATAAAGAATATTATTAACAATATAAAATTTTAATGTTTGTACATAATTAGCACACACAAATTGGAACTAGACGATCTTTACTCCATATTTTGACCTTTTTTTTTTTTTGCGTTTACTCGGTCAATACATTGACTGTCCGATGTGCACCTAGTGCATTGGAGAATTGGCGAAATCAATAACACCTGTTGTGCCATATTTATATTCAATGAATAGTCCTAAATGTTTTGAATCATCCCGGCCTTGAGATATCACTCAATTCAAATCCAAGTAAACAGTGGATTAGCCTGGGTAAAATCAATCCAGCCTAATATTGCAAAGTGACTAAATTATTAATCTCCTTCAATATTTTTCAGTAAACCAAGTTCATATTTCTTTACACCCTTTTTTAATATGCGGCAAGTAAAACTCAAGTTTCCTTATATATATATATATATATATATTTCAAATTTGACACCGCCATTTTTTAATTTAAAAATTACAAACGCCATTTTTTTATTTTTTAAATAAAATATCATTGTCAATGTTAATTTAAGGATATGTATGTTGAATTTTACCATTGCATTTTCAAAAATAACTTATGAAATAGTAATCTCTTTTGCAATCAATGAGATCATCTCATCGGATGGTTGAGATTTATCCATAATTTATATATATATATATATATATATATATATATATATATTTTGGTGGTTTATAACTACATGTATTGTTATTCATATTGCTAATATGAAGTATTCATATCATTGATAGTCACTAATCCTAATATGACATACTGATATTGCTAAAATGAAAATCATGAATTTTAAGTATAGTTGTAAATTTAACATACATTAAAGTAGGTAATTAAGTCACTACATTTTAATTTAGGTTTTACTCAACATCCTCAAATATTTGAAAACAAATTCATCGTCAATTTAGCCGCCAACTTACTCGTCATTTCATGCTCGTTCTGGTCTGACCATCAATTTTTAGAAAAAGATATTGGTGCGGTCGAATTTAACATCCCTAATTTTCTTTTGATTGTTGCAAGTGTAAAATTCAGTTGCTCTGACGTCCTTTTATATATAAAAAAAATTGATGGTCAAGCTACGACGTACGAATATGAAGAGACGAGTAAGTTGTCACTTGCATCGAAGGTGAATTAATTGCTTCATAAATTTTTGAGATGTTGCATAAGACCAAAATTAAATGACGTTTAATTGTCAACTCTTGAAGTACTTGTTACATTTACAACAATGCCAAAGTTCATGATATTCAATGAAATTACCTAGCACATACAAGCAGTCGTTTAAAGACCTAGTGAAAGAAATATATGTTTGATTTAATTTCCCATAAAAAATGTATTATGATTTTTACACATTACAATTTCAAATAAAGTAATTTATATATATATATATATACAAATAATTTCATTTACAAATTAATAATTCGATGCTAGATTGTAATTTTATGATATAATAATAAATTAGTTATAAATATATAGTACAAATTATAACTAAACATATATGTATATTAACCATAAAAATAAGTAGTAGTAGGACAAGAAGGACCGGACTGGAATGAAGATATATAAATTTGTCAGACATGTCGAGGGTGGTGAAAGTGTAATTTTATTATTGTTACTATTTCATGAATGCACGTACGAGTGAATTACAAGTACATGAATATGGAAGGGCGAAGAATTCGCACACTAAAAGTGTGATGAAAATTTGCTTCTGATGAGTTGTGTATTTAAGAGCATGAGTTAGCTAGCCAGTTTATTCATTAAAAAATAACTCCACACACACACACACAAAAAAAAAAAAAGAAGAAGAAGAAAAATAATATTTTGATCAATATGACTTCTCTGCATATTCTATTCTCCGCTGGCATTATCCCAAACAAAGCTTCTCTTAAAAATCGACATGCCAGGATCAATGCCCATACCACACCGCGTGTTGTGTTTCAGCCTTCAGGTACAACTTTCAAACCTCTCTCTCTCTCTCTCTCTCTCTCTCTCTCTCTCTCTCTCTCTCTCTCTCTCTCTCACACACACACACAAATAAAAAGATAGATAAAGCATGAAACTATAAATTGGTGTATGATCCCTTACCAGCCATTTCACACCGTTAAAAACATATACATGTATACATACTAGATCTACAGTCCAAATTAAAAAAAAATAAGCGGTGACAATTCCGTAATAAAAAGCAATGCAGCAACCCGCAAAGATTATTAAGGGCAAAATCGAAAAAATTTTAAAAAAATTTGAAGAATTAGACTTTGCAGAGATTTCAATCACCATTACTACTCACAAAAGTTTACTCACACAAACCTACACGAAAAATCACGGAGAAATACTAAAAGCAACATCAACAACAGTTTCATAGAGTTTCCAACTCTTTTCAACAAAGATAAACAACAGTGAAAGATTGAATCTTGAAAGTAGAAATTAAAAATGAAAAATCAAGGTGATATTTCATTTAATTTTTTCCTATATTTTATTGCATTTTTTTTTCGTTCACAAAAATGATTTAGCATTCTTTCATGATAATTTAGAAGTTTCCTTTTGTTTTCTTAGCATTACAATACTTGCCGAAACATATAAACTATAGCATTGTTTCATGATGATTTATCAATGCGTGATTTATCTGTACATTTTGTGAATTTTAGTATTCTCGTTTATAGTTTTAGCATTGTCATTTTTCATTTTAGCATTATCATAACTCTTATTAGCATTAGCATGAAAACTTACAGGAAGATTGTAAGCTAATTATGAACAATGCTATTACAGTTTTGTTGAATTATCAATATCGTCCACCCCTGGTAGCATTGTCTTATAAACCCAAACCATGAAATATTTTGTGGTACTCGCATTATTGTTCATTGGAATTAGCATCATCATCTATCACTTTAGCATTATCATACACTATTGTTCACTACTTTTATTTTTATCATTCAATTATGTTTTTAGCCTTGTTATTTTGTTTAATTAACAGTATTATATAAAAAAATTATAGATGTTAAAAGAGCAACAACATATAAAAGTACAAGGAGAATAAAAGCTAAAATTGTCCCTACTCATCAAGATGATAAAGGCAACGAGATATTTTATAAATATCTATCATTGCAGATAACCACATGCCTATTACTCAGGTATATAAAATTCAAACGACCTAGGAGAAATCTCCAAAATAGTGCCAACACAATCTGCAAATTAAATAAAACACAACTAATCATGTTAATGTTAAAACTAATATCACCTTCAATAATGTTAAAACTAGTCGCAGTAATGCCAAAACCTATCATATTAATGCTAAAAGCATTAATTCAACCCAAATATTACAAAAATACTCACAGTTCATTAAAATAACCCTAATATTACAAAAATGTCAACACATAACTCAAACTCGGGTACATATTTTGACCACCCAAAAATTGAAGTTCAACGGATCTGATTGGTTCTTAGTTCTCATATGAGGCTCTTGTTCTCATTTCACCCATTCTCTCTCTCTCTCGCACTCTCTCTCTCTCTCTATATATATATATATGTATATATGTTAAACTAAAACAGTTTATTCTGGTGAGCACGCAGCTATGATGTTGGATGGGAGTTCATCTTTGGTGAGGGATGTTCGACCACCGATGACCGATTTCAGGCCGAGCATGTGGGGAGAGATGTTCTCTACATTTTCTTTCGAGGATCAGGTATCCATACATAATTTTGTACATGTACTCATAGGATCAACATGATGTTCTCCTTCATGGGGTACACGTGTCCTGTTGCATTTTTAAAAATTTTATTTCGCTATTAAATTTATGATTTCAATAATATTTATTATAAATAAAAATTAATTATAACATAAATAATCATTGTCAACATTTAAAAAAAATGAAATAAAAACTTATGAAACATAATTTTGAAAAAGTCAACCATATATAATAATGAATTATTAATTAAAAATTAAAAATTAAATATTAAAAAATAATTATAAACCATAATTGGGTGGAGTGAACCCTAAGAAACAATCATAAAATTAAACTAAATTTCAAAAAATTAAAATTGAAGAAAAAAATATAAAAAAAACTCGTAATTTGAAAATGCACCACGGAATGTAACACAAAGAGAGTGAGCAACAAGAAATTTCATGTACCTATATCGTGAGGTGAATGAAATGTCATCTCAGCCCCAAAAAATTATCAAAGATTTTAGGATTCCTAAATTTTATTTTACATAGTATATATGGGTTACGTTCGAGTTTAGTTCATGTAAAAAATTTAGTTTTCATTTTTGTTTGTTTAAAATTATAATACATCTACAAGAGCGAGAATAAGAAAAAGAGGCGTGCTATTTCCACCTCCCATGCCTCTAAATTACTAGGATCAACCCTGAGGATCACCACCGTAATTATTAATTATACTCAAATTAAACCTACACATAGCTTAAATTTTAATGAAGGTTGAAAAAAAATAAAAATAAACAACAACAAAAATTAGAAACTATATTATATTGTCTTTTAGCTATTCTCCCGCTTAATATTGAATTTCTTTAGAATCAACAAATTTACAAATATCTTACGAGGTACAGAAAAAATACACTGAGAAAATGGAAGTATTGAAGAAAGAAGCAAGAAGCATGCTAATGGATGCGACGTCTATCAAACTGATGATATTGATCGACAAACTCGAGCGTTTGGGTCTGGCATATCATTTTGAGACAGAAATTGAAGCCAAGCTCAAACAAGTTTATGATTCTGTTGAAGAAGAACAAGACTACGACTTGTTTGCTACTGCACTTCGATTTCGTTTGCTTAGACAACATCAGTATCATGTTTCTAGCAGTAAGTCGGTCACCTATTATTGTCTTGAGTTTTATTATTTCACATTTTAATTATATATATAACTGCCTACTTGGAACTAAAAATCTTCAATATTGAAGCAGATGCTTTCGAAAAATTTGTGGACAAAGACAACAAATTGAAAGAAAGCTTTTATAGTGATATTGCGGGGCTATTAAGCTTGTACGAGGCAGCTCATGTTCGAATCCACGACGAAAATATTTTAGATGAAGCTGTGGCATTTACAACCCATCACTTGAGTAATATGTTACCAGAATTAGAGTCCCCCATTAAGGAGAAAGTGCAGCAAGCTCTTGATTACCCGCTTCATAAGAGCCTTACGATCTTCAATCTTCGATTTTATATTTCCATCTATGAACAAGACGATTCAAGGGATGAACTTCTTCTAAGACTAGCCAAATTGAATTTCAATTTCTTGCAGAATATTTACAGGAATGAGATCTTTGAACTCACCACGTAAGTCACGATCACCTTTTACTTTTTCTCTAATTTAATTATTTTAATTTGAGAGCGCGCACACATGCAAATTTGCTTGATATTCTATATAGTTTGTATGTGAATTGTGAAGTTAGTTATATTCTTTTAATTTCTTCTTCCAAGATTAATTAATTTCCATCATTAATTCTCATATATATATCTATCTATCTATCTATCTATCTATCTAACGCTTAAAAACATATTTATGGGGGTGTATTGGATTGGGATTTTGATGGATTTTGTTGGATTTTAAAATGTCCATGGATTTCTATGGATTTTATAAATCCATAGACTCGACGTGGAGTCTCCCAAAACTCCACATGGAGTCTCCCAACTCCACGCAGAGTCTGGCGGATTTCGTATAGATTTCGGACCGATTTTGAACGATTTCAATGGATTTCAAATCCATCTCGCCAGCGCTCGTTGGAACACAACGATCGGTGTATCTGGTAAGAAAAATTAAACCCAGCGGCCGCTGGAATCGAGCGGCCTTGATCCCAGCGGCCGCTGCCAGCGGCCGCTGGAGTGCCATCATCGGCAAGGCCAGCGGCCGCTGGGGTCGGGTGACGGCTGGGGTGCCCGATTTTAACTCCTCAACGGCCGCTGGGACACCGCGCTCGCTGGGTTTTTCAAATCCATCGAAATCTCGTGTCTGGAGGTCGGAATTCATCCTTTGTAATTTTCACGTGAAATCCAGCTGAAATCCAACGAAATCAATGACATTTTAAAGTCCGTGGATTGTTGAATACCGCAGAATTTTAAAGGACTTTTAAAAGTCTGGATTGAATACACCAAGATTTCGTTGGACTTTTAAAAGTCTGGATTGAATACACCAAGATTTCATTGGACTTTTAAAAGTCTGGATTGAATACACCAGAATTTCGTTGGACTTTTAAAAGTCTGGATTGAATACACCCGGATTTTAAAAGTCCAACGAAATCCAACGAAATCTCAATCCAATACACCCCCCTAATTTGAATGGTTTTGTGAAGGTGGTGGAACAAGTTCGACCTAAAATCAAAATCGGCGTATGGTAGAGACAGATTGGTAGAGTGCTATCTTTGGGGAATTGCTTTTCATTATGAACCTCAATATTCTTACGTTCGGATGGAGGCTGGCAAAGCCTGTCAAATGCTCACAACTTTTGACGATACATATGATAATTATGCTACACTTGAAGAAATTGAACTTTTTAATCAGGCTTTGGACAGGTATAATATATATATATATATATATATATATGTGAGAAATCATAATTAATTATTAAAAAGTCGATTAACCTAATTAATGTCATTTTTCCTCAGGTGGAATATGGACGCAATTGATGTGCTGCCAGATTATCTTCAAACCGTATACAATTTTTTTATGAGCGAATATGAAGATTTTGAATCTGAAGCCAAAAAACAAGGAAAGTCGTTTGCGACTCCTTATTATATTGAAGCAGTAAGGCCATGCATGCACTTCTTTCTACACCACCATTCTTCTGAAATCCATACATGATCGAGTTATCAACTAGACATAATACTAATATTTTTATTACAAAATATGCAAATGCTAGCTATATTAAATGTCCCACGTTAGTTGGGTAAAGTGATATGTGCCACTTTATTAAGATGAGGGCACCCTTCCCTTACAAGCCCGTTTTGTGAGCGTGTGTTTCACCCAATATTCATTTCTAACACACTAGATTACTTTGCTATTTGTTTCAATTCAAAAACTTTGTTTCAAATATTACTTAATTAATTAGCAGATTTAAGTGGATTAGATGGCATAAATTATACAATTCAAAAGAATCCTAAATGTGTGGAATATTCAATTACAATTCACACACACACACACACACTTTTCTATATATCTGACACATTAATTCTTATCTACATACGTATATGTACATGTACATCAGATGAAGCAACTTGGTAGAGCTTTCGGTAAAGAGCAGAAGTGGATTATGGAACGAGAAATGCCTATTTTCGAAGAGTATATGGCCAATTCACAGATTACTGCGCTTATTTATATCACTTTCACAGCTGTTGTACCGGGGTTAAAATCAACAAACAAAGAGACCCTTGATTGGTTGCTAAGTGCTCCTCAAATTTTTTTATCAACTGCCAAGTCGGGTCGACTCCTCGACGACCTCGCCAGTCATCAAGTAACCACTCAATGTTAATTTACCTCTTTTTAATGCTAACTTTGCACTAAATTAACTCTGGAATTTGTAGTTTTTTAGAATTAATTGTGAATTTCAAGATTTCAATTGAAACTAGGTAAAAATACAAAAATTAAAGAATAGTCACACATGTGGTTATAATTGCATATATTTTATCCACGCGTACGATTCATATATATACACTAAGTTTCCACGTAACATTCAAGGCAAAAAAGGACTATAAGATATATATTATGGTTTCTAAGATTTTGTACATTTTGAAAGTTAATTAGGAGGGAAAAAAATGCAATATCTTAATTTGTGTTATAGGTATTCAGTATGATTAAACAAAATTTTGTATTCAAATTAGCGTGAGAGCAAAGAGGGAAAAATGCTTACGATCGTGGATTGTTACATGAAAGATAAAGGTGTATCAAGGGAAGAGACTCTTTGTGCGTTTGCTGAAATAATTGAGGATGGATGGAAGCATGTAAATGCAGAATGGGTGAATAGTAGAAATACGGTGCCCAAGGAAATGATTGAGCAATTTCACAACAAGTTTAGGATTTATATATGCTGCGGTTAAGTCGTCTCTTCATTATTGAATAAATGGCTGGCTCTATTATGGAGTTGGGGAAGAGAGAGCAGATATGTCTACATTGCTCAAATATCTTCAAAAGAAGACGATCATATCCACAACATTGCATTCTGATTCTATCTTCAACTTTGTAAAAATCATGGTGGTTACTCCTTCTCACCAGCCACATCGTTTGATTGAATGTTTTTTTTTTTTTTTTGATTCACACACCCGACCTAGTGATATTGAGGAGATTTGAACCATTGATATTTGATCCCCAAGCAATCTCACTTCGCCACTAGGTGATCCCCACTGGAACCGTTTGATAAATAATTCATCGATCTTTGTGTTAAATATCATGTTGAATTGTCTAGTTTCTTAAGTACAAATTTTTAATATGTGGAATATAATGTAATTTTGCATAAAACAAAACGGAAAAACTTAAAAATTGATGGTCATAATTTAGTTTTTATTAAAATAAATGGAATAAATTGTTATCTTGATTTAATGATTTCCAATTGTATAACTTATTTGTTAAATTATAAAAATTGAAATAAGATGATCAAGAGTGTGCATAAAGGTCTTTTAACAAAAAAAAAAAAATCACAAGTGCAAGTTGTATTTCCTTCCATTTTTATCATGATGTTTTTTATTTTCTACACTTATAAATAATCAAATATCATTTTATATGGTATGAAAGAAAATTGAAAAAAAAAAGTGATGTACCATAAATATACATACAACCAAAATGTTATGTTTTAATTTATTCCTTGAAATTTACGTGTTCATTCTTGTTCATATGATTAATTATAGCTTCAATTAAATTTACTGAAACAAAATTTCAACTTCTTTATTTATGGTCGGACTCGGATAATGTTAAACTATTAGAATGCATATCTATTAAAGTGAAGGAACACCTCAAAAAAAGTCAATGATGAAGATAAATATAAGAATTGATTAATGTAGAAAATTTTGGGAGCTCTATTTTAAAAGTTGCTAGACAAAGTTTTTAAAATATGATTATATGTAAAAAAATTCACCAACTTTAAATGAATTTACAATTTATACACGATTTTTAAAATATTATAATAACTTATGGTTGATTGGGAAAACAAAATTTAAATTATGGTTCAAATGTTACGTTGTTCTAGCCTATTAGTTTATAATTTGAGAAATTTAGAATATTGGTTGGTTTGATAATTATATATATAATATTTTATATTAGATATTCAGTTAATCAAGAATAGTTAATTAAATTCATGCGGGGAAGAAATAATTATTGCACAAATTTTGGAATATGGATTATGCTGACTACCCATAATCATATGATTGAAAATAAACATAGTCCAATTACCTATAAAAGAATTGAAATAGAAGAACTGAATAGTTTTCCTCTTAGATTAAACTACTAATTATTTAACATAATTCTCAAACTATTTGGCTAAACATAATGTAGAACAATACATATATAATTATATGTAGAAGTATTATACATTAGGATTTTTTTTATAGAATGATATATATTAGGTGTTTTGGTTGAATGAGAATGATTAAGCTCTCCGGGTGGAAGGAATGCATATTCCACATTTGTTGGAATATAGATTTCCACGAAAATGGTGATTACCAATTTTAAAATATATCAATCATAGAAATGAGAATAAACATTCTCTGTTAGTTGGGGAAATAATTGAAATTGAGGAAGTGAATAATTATCTCTTAGATTTGTACAACTAATTAAATTAGTTAATTAACCATTGAATTAAGAATTACAACTGACAATCAAATTACATTTTTCTTAAAAAAATTGTAAACATTGTATAAAATCTTGAAAAATATATTGAACATGAAACCTTGAACGCAATTTACCACAATAAACTATTAACCAAACTTTGAGATTTTATCATTTTTTATCTTTAAACACATGATATTTATACATTCAACACCATTTTAATTTAGTTAAGTTATTTTTAGTTTTATTTGTTCAATGTAGTCATTTATATTACAATAAAAGAATATATAGTATATGTATGTTTAGATAAAATGCACACAAAAATAATTAATACTTTGCGACATGTGTAATAAATAAAATAGTTCATTCATTTTAGTGTATCATGATGTCATACGTAAATTAATTGATAACATAGGGTGGTTAAAAATATAATTTACTTATGACATAAACTATATCAATTGATGTACGATAAGTTGTTTTGTCATAATAGTTAAAAATCATATGATTTATAATATTTTGAACTCATTAACTATTTAAATTATTTTATTAAGTTTAATTAACTTCATACTGAATCGTTCTGAAATGGATGATACAAGATTTTGTGAATTTATATTTTTATTTAACCGTAAAGTGAAAATAAAAATTGTTGAATAAAATATTTGAATTGTATTAATACATATATATATATATATATCTATATATATATGTGTGTGTGTGTGTGTGGACTATAAATTTCAAGTTCGTATTCGAATAGTTACAATTTAATTAAACTTTATGTTTAGATCATTTTTATGATTATTAATTAATCTATAATTTTTAAATATTATTATATTTATAGAGTTACATATATATATAATGAAATATATTTTTGATAACCTCATATTTTGCATGTATTTTGAGGTACATTGGAGTGGTATTTTATTGGCATTGCATGCATGAAGTGTTAAGTTTTGCATAGTTTTATATGTTTTGCGCAATGTCACGTGTTTGTTCATTGTGAAGGGAATTAATGTCATTTTTTGTGTGGACTTCAAATGAGCTTGAGAAAACCCTAGAAAGATAGGGAATCAAGTTAGGAATTCATTGCAAAAAGAATCGGGTCAATCGGATGAGAAACGAGTGAGAACGAAGCAAAACAGTGAGAGGCTGCCGAAGCTGAAAATTACTCGCGACCGGACTCGCAACTAAGGGGGTCGCGAATCATGGTCACGAATCACCATTTTCCCCTTTTTCTGCACGGTCGCGGCAGGGCTGGGTTCTCCTTTATTTTATTCACGATCTTATCGTGAATTTTGAGGTTGGTCGTGAATTTTCTGCCATGTCAGCGCCACGTCACGCCACGTGGATTCGCGACCCGAGTCGCAGGCACACTGGTTGCGAATCTGGTCGTGAGTCGAGCGGGTCTGTCCGATTTTTTACCTATTTTTAGGCTTTTCTTAACTTGGTATTTAAGGGTTTCCTTGGACGAAAATTACACACAATTCCACCTACCCAAAAGTTGCCACTAGAGGTTTGTTGTAGAGAAAAACAGATGCGAAGAACAAGACCAAGGGATTCAAGAGCTTTCAAGATTAGAGACAAATTAATTCTTCCGGATTCTATTTTCTCTGTTCTTAGAAATACAATGTTTACTTTGTGGATTGTTTTAGTTATTTATTTTGACATGGATAGTTAAAACCCTAGTATTCTAAGGTTGAATTATGAGTTATTTATGAAGTTCCTTTAATTCATTTTATTTGGTGTCTATGATTTGATTATGTTTTGATTATTCCTGTTGTTCTCTGTATTATTTACTTGATCACTAAATGATGCAATCTGATGTGTTAATCCATAATTCGAGAGATGAGTTTTAACACAAGATCTGGAATAATTAACTGGTTAGTCAATATCACTCGAGAAAGTTGCGATTAATTTAGAGAACAATAAATCTTTGGAGTCATTAAGAGTTGCATCATAGGTATTGAACAAACACGTTAATGTTTGTTGTGTGATCTACAATCTAGGCACTTCGAGAGAAGGTTTAAAATACATGAGTGATTGTTCTAGCATGATTTTAATCCCAAGATATACACTAAGGGCTTGTTTACTTTGAAGATATACAATTTGAAGGATAGATAGTTTAATGGATACATTGATGGATAAATCATATCCCACCTCTTTAGAAGGGATACATATCACACAAATAAGCACTCAATGCTCATTTATCACGGGCTTTGGGTTATCCCCCATTTTCATATCATGCAAAGTAAATATAGGATAATTTATTAATCAACCATTATCCATCAAAGTAAAGAAGACCTAAATGAATTGATTAATAGAATGGATTAAATAATGAGTATCCAATCCTAGAATGCGTCTTTTTCTCTACTGTTTTGATTTCTTCTGTGGTAATTTAGTTTATTTATTATTGTCAGCTTTTAGATAGTTAAATTCAATCATGATTAGTAGTCTAGATAACTGCAGGAAGTTAGATTAAAATAACTAGTAGATTAATTATTAAATCTCTATGGATACGACCTTGTTCACCGCTGTCCTATAAGCCTCGCTGTACACTTGCAGTTTAGGTGAAAATAAATACCGAACATGTTTTTGGCGCTGTTGCCGGGGATTTAATTTTTGATATGCTATTATTTAGATTTAATTTCTTATGTTAATTTAGACATTTTTATTTTCTGTTGCTATTTTATTTTTTATTTATTTCTCTTTTAAGTTTTATAGGTTGTGTATGAGCACAAGATCAAAATGGGAACCTTTGCAAACTTTTAGTCTGGAGATTGAAGCTACCGCTCGACACAACAACGTTAGAAGAAGGAGAGCAATGGCAGAGCAACAACCAACAGCCCCTGTTACAGCTGATCAGATGCGGCGTATGCAGCAACAACTAGAGGAAATGCAGTGGCGATTTCAAGAGCAAGAAGTCGCCAGAGAAGCAGAGCCGGCACCGATTAACCAGATGTTCACATCGGTGCTCAACCATGGATAGATTCTCAGTCCAGGCATTAATGCCAATAATTTTGAACTAAAGTCAGGATTGGTGGGCATGGTTCAGCAACATCAATATGGTGGGCACAATACCGATCAAGATGAATGGGGTATCTGATAATACTATTCGGCTTCGCTTGTTCTCATTCTCACTAAGAGATGCCGATAACTAGTAGATTACTTATTAAATCTCTATGGATACGACCTTGTTCACCGCTGTCCTATAAGCCTCACTGTACACTTGCAGTTTAGGTGAAAATAAATACCGAACAAGTTTTTGGCGCTGTTGCCGGGGATTTAATTTTTGATATGCTATTATTTAGATTTAATTTCTTGTGTTAATTTAGACATTTTTATTTTCTGTTGCTATTTTATTTTTTATTTATTTCTCTTTTAAGTTTTATAGGTTGTGTATGAGCATAAGATCAAAATGGGAACCTCTGCAAACTTTTAGTCCGGAGATTGAAGCTACCGCTCGACACAACAACGTTAGAAGAAGGAGAGCAATGGCAGAGCAACAACCAACAGCCCCTATTACAGCTAATTAGATGCGGCGTATGCAGCAACAGCTAGAGGAAATGCAGTGGTGATTTCAAGAGCAAGAAGCCGCCAGAGAAGCAGAGCCGACACCAATTAACCAGATGTTCACGTCGGTGCTCAACCATGGATAGATTCTCGGTCCAGGCATTAATGCCAATAATTTTGAGCTAAAGTCAGGATTGGTGGGCATGGTTCAGCAACATCAATATGGTGGGCATAATACCGATCAAGATGAATGGGGTATCTGATAATACTATTCGGCTTCGCCTGTTCTCATTCTCACTGAGAGATGCCGCCAAGGATTGGTATCATTCTTTGGATCTCAGTACTGTGGATAGTTGGGAGTGCTTGGCGCATAAATTCCTACACAAATTTTTCCCTTCTTGCTTAACTCTCAAGCTGAAGGGCGAAATTACACAATTTCGTCAGTATGATGATGAAACTCTGTATGAAGCTTGGGAGCGGTTCCGGAACATATTGGGGAAGTTCCCCAATCATGGATTCGGGGTGAATCATCAAGTCTGCATTTTCTACAATGGATGCGACATGGAGGTGAAGAGGCTTCTGGATGCCTCTGCGGGTAGCTCACTGCTGAACAAAGGCCACGATCAAGCTGTGACGATAATTGAAGACATGGCCACCAACAGCTATCAGTGGACTGGGGATCGACCAGTAAGAATATTGAAGAGAGCTGCAGCAGTTGACGACAGTGATCCAATTTCCAAATTGGTGGCTCAGCTATCCACGTTGAATGCTACCATCAATTGCAGATTTGACGCCATGTCTCAGCAGACTGCGGATCCTCCCATAAATCAAGTTGTGGAAGATGTTAACTATATAAATCAGAGAGACAGTTATGAGAACAATAATTACCGAGGCGGAAATCAATTCTACCAAGGTAACCGATCCAACATCTCATATGGTAACCCCAATAATGCTCTACAGCTCCCTCCCGACTTTTCAGTAAGAAATGGAGTGATAAACGAGAAGAAGAAGCCGAAGATAGATGATCTGTTGATGGCGTTTATGGGAAAGACTGATAAATTCATGGGGGAGTCGCAAGCTCGAATGGAGAAGTTGGAGAATATTGTGGGTGCCATGAGTGTGCAAATGAAGATGTTCGAGAAGCAACTGGGTAAGCTGGCTACAGTTGTAAAAAATCAGCACCAACCGAGATAGTTCCCTAGCAATACCACAGTGAATCCCAAGGAGCAATGCAACGCAACTATCTGTATACTGAAGTCCTTGCGCCTATTGCTTTCATCATCAGACTTATCCTGTAAAGGCCTCACCAATTTGGTCTCCATCTTCAGAGTTCTCCTAGCCTTCTTGCTAGTTTCTTCAATCTCTTCCTTTTCAATGTCTTGAGAACTGTGAAGACTCTTAGATTTATGGGTTGGCCCGACCTTCTTTTTTTTGCTAGCAATAACTTGAATGTGCACCCCAAGATCAGGATCTATGGGGTTTTCTTCTTCTCCTAAGAGTACTCGTTGAAGTGGTGTTGGATTTAACACTTGAACCCCTTCGGAAATATCAGCTTCCTTCATCGGAGTATCAGTTTGTTCGGTCGGAGGGGATGAGGGCTTTTCCAACTCAGATTTTGCACCTTCCTCAGGCACTCCAGGTGTTACAGTGACTGTGGGGTTGATGTTGAAGTTCCAGTAGGAACTGAAGTTGAAGATGGAGTGGCCATGGTTTTCTCCAACATTTGTTTCATCATTTGAAACATAGCAGCTAATTCATTAGGATCTGCCATGGATGTTCTGAAAAAGCTTGAGAGAAAATAGAAGAAAGAGAGATAGACAGGATGAAGGGAAACTGAAACGACTCGGTGGAGAGAGAATGAGTGAGAGATTTGAATTTTAATTCAAGATATGGATGTCAAGATCCCTCAATTCTCGGAACTCCCTAAAACCATCACATCAAGAATAAAAAATTAAAAATTAAAAATGGATTAGTGGATAGGGATAACCGAAGGTGTACTTATCATTAGAGTACAATTAGAGATATTCATGGGCTCCCTAAACAAATCTGTCCTTTTTTTTTGTTTTTTTTAAATAAAAAAATAAACAAATGGAATACAATTACATGACAAATATAATTTTAGGCATATAATTTCTGAAGATTATCGTTTCTTCTGCAATCTTGGTCACAACATCAGCTACAACACAGACAAACAGTGAACAAACCTAACTATAATTCACTTTATAGAATTACAGGTATTTCATTCACAAACACATACATAGAATTTCAAGTAGCTAATTTTGTTAAATAAATGCAGAGACACAATAATTTCATTAAGTCAGCCTTGAATAATACTTAAAAGAAATGACTAACATAAATAAATGCAAACGATGTAAACAACTGATGTTTGATAAAAAAAACTCACATCGAGTTCAACATCAGTAAACAAAATGAACTAATTAAATAGAACACATTCCAAGAGACTTTCTCAAGGCAGAAAATCTCTCGAAATCAAGAGGCTTAGTGAAAATATCCGCTGTTTGATTTTCAGTGGATATGTATTTGATGTTTATGATCTTCTTTTCCACCAAGTCTCTGATAAAGTGATGTCGAATATCGATATGCTTAGTGTGTGAATGTTGAACGGGGTTCTTGGAAATTTCAATAGTACTAGCATTATCACACAGCAGGGTTAGTGATGAGCTTGTCATGCCATAGTCCTTCAACATTTGATTCAGCCATACCAACTGAGCACAACAACTAGCAGCTGCAACATATTCGGATTCAGCTATTGACAAAGAGATGCAATTTTATTTCTTGCTTGACCAAGAAACAATATTGCTCCCCAAAAAGAAACAACCACCACTTGTGCTCTTCCTATCATCAACATCACCTGCCCAATCTGAATCACTGTATCCAATGAGGCTGGTGTTCGTGTCTTTGCAGTATCTGATTCCAAAGTCGACTGTGCCAGCAACATATCGAATTATTCTTTTGACAGCCTTCAAGTGTGACTCTTTGGGTTGAGCTTGGTATCTAGCACAAACTTCAACACTGAACATGATATCAGGTCTGCTGGCAGTCAAGTAGAGCAAGCTACCAATTATTCCTCTGTACATTATTGGATCAACATTGACTCCAACATCGTCTTTGCTCAGTTTTTCAGAGGATCCCATTGGTGTTTTCATGGGCTTTGCAGCTTCAAGTCCAAAGCGCTTGATCAAACTTTTGGCATACTTACTTTGGGATATGAAAATTCCATCTTTGTCTTGCTTGATTTGGAGACTAAGAAAGTAAGCCAATTGGCCGACCATGCTCATCTCTAATGTGTTGTACATCGCATCAATGAACTCCCTAAGGAGATTGGAACAGGTGGATCCAAACACAATATCATCAACATAGATTTGTGCAACAGTGATGTGTTTGTAAATCCTTTTGATAAACAATGTTTTATCTACCACGCCTCTTGAAAAATCAAAGTCAATTAAAAACTCGGTAAGTCGAGCATACCAAGCTCTAGGAGCTTATTTAAGCCCATACAAGGCTTTGTGTAGTTTTAGCACATGGTTTGGTTTTTCATGGCATTCAAAGCCTTTTGGTTGTTCAACATAGGCTTCCTCATTCAAAATGCCATTCAGAAAGGCACTTTTGACATCCATTTGATGCAGTGTAAACCCGATGTGGCAAACAATGGTAAGTAGGAGATGAATAGACTCTATTCTAGCAACAGGAGCGAATGTTTCATTATAGTCTATGCCTTCTACTTGAGTATAACCTTGAGCCACTAGCCTGACTTTGTTTCTGACCACATTACCAGACTCATCAGTCTTGTTCTTAAAAATCCATTTAGTTTCAATTACATTTTTATTTTCAGGCCTTGGAACTAACTCCCACACATTATTCCGAACAAACTGAATCAGCTCATCATGCATTGCTTCTACCCAGAACTCATCTTTTAATGCTTCTTTGACATTTTTAGGTTCAACACTGGATAGAAAGCATGAAATGGACACAAGGTTAATAACTGATGACATGCAAACCTGTTTGACCAATTCAGCAATATCGGCTGAGTTCTTTGTTCTGGTTTTGACTTCTTGAGATCCATCACCAATGATTTGGAAATTTGGGTGATCTCTTTTGATTCTCCTTGGAGGATCACGTCTTGGTTCATACTGAGCCAGTGGAAGATGGTCATCATCACTTTCAGAGGAGGATTCTGAGTCTGGTGTTCAAGGTGATGTTGATTCCTTTGCTGAGGGAGAAGAAGCATTGGATTTGACATCAGGACTTCTTGTAGGACTTTTGGTAGTTTCACTAGGCTCCTTATCAACAACATCTGGTTCATGGAGGAGAAAAGACACATCATCTTCCTCAGATCTAGTTGCCAGGCCTGCAAGATCATCAAACACAACATTGACAGATTCTTGCACAGCTTTGGTTCTTAGGTTAAGAACACGATATGCTCTGCTGTTTTGAGCATATCCCAAGAACAATCCTTTATCACTTTTAGAGTCAAACTTTCCAAGGTAGTCTCTGTCGTTCAGGATGTAGCAGACACATCCAAACAAATGGAAATATTTGAGATTTGGCTTTCTTTCTCTTAGAAGCTCATAAGGTGTCTCTTTTCTTCCTGGTCGAAGATAGACTCTGTTCCCGATGTGACAGGCTGTGTTGACAGCTTCAGCCCACAGCTTCTTCGAAAGCCCTTTAGCCTGTAACATTGCACATGATATTTCCTACAGAGTTCGATTCTTTCTCTCTACTACTCCATTTTGTTCAGGAGTTTTGGGAGCTGAATACTCATGGAGTATTCCTTTCCTTTCACAAAAGTCATTAAATGCAGAATTCTCAAATTCTCTTCCATGATCTGTTCTAACGCATGCAATGTTGGTGTCAAATTGCAAACACATTGTGCGGCAGAATCTTTTGAAGACTTTGAATGTTTCAGATTTTTCCTGCAGGAATTCAACCCAAGTGTACCTTGAGAAATCATCAACAATGACAAGTATGAAACTTTTACCACTCATACTCTTTGTATCAACTGGTCCCATAATGTCCATGTGTAAGAGTTGAAAACATCTTGTTGTTTAATAACCACCCAGGCTTTTGTGAGGAATTCTGGTTTGTTTTCCTTTTTGGCAGACACCACATACAACATCATGATCAACATTCAGCTTTGGTAGGCCACAGACAGCATCCGACACAATCAGTTTCTTCAAATTTACCATGCTCATATGACCGAGATTTTGATGAATCAACTTGGTTTCATCATTAACAGTCATGTTGCACGTTACATCTTTGTCAGCATGGTAGCAATTATCAGATGCACGGCTTCCAAACATTATACATTTGTCATGTTTGTCAAACACTTCACAAGTGTTTTTATCAAACTTGACATACATACCATCATCACAAAGCTGACTAATACTGATCAAATTTGCTGTCAGTCCTTCAACATGTAGAACATTCTGAAGCTTAGGAAAATGTTTAACATTCAATGTACCTTTTCCGACAATGTTTCCTTGAGCTCCTCCTCCGTAACTGACTTTGCCTTTGTTTGAAGTGGTATATTCTTCAAGAAACTCCTTATTGTCGATCATGTGTCGAGAACATCTACTGTCGAAGTACCACGTTCCGGCAATGTTAGCCTTCAGTGATGTGTACACAACATTGCATGTAACCTTCATCTTTTTGGATTTCATCTAGTTCTTGTTCTTTGATGTGATCCCTGATGTTGTTCTCCCGGTCGCAATATCATCGTGAAACTTAAAGCAATGTGGTTTGATGTGTCCTAGCTCCTGACAGTAATGGCACACATATTTTCGAACCTTTGAGCCCTTACATTTCTTCTGATCATCATCTTCAACATTGCTCCCAGTAGACATGTTTGGGTTGTTCTCCTTTACAAATTTCACAACATTGTGATTTGAGGAAGTCATGGAAACTTTGTTTGAGAATCCCAGTCCAGCTCTGTCTGTCTGTCCCAATGTTAAGGCTTTATTTAGGACATTCATTCCTTGATTCCATTTCTGAAACGTTCTTGAGGTGCTCTCCACTTCCTTCTTTAGTTTAGTGATTTCAGCATCACTCCTGGTGAGTCTAATTTCCAGTCGCACAATCTTCTCTCTAAGACACCGATTTTCTTCCATAAGAAATTTCAGTTCTTTGGATTGAGCTGTCCATTGACTGCAAACTTCATTCACAGCATCACTGAGTTCTTCAAGAGAGGCAAATGGGCGTTCTTCCTGTGGATTAACTTCTTTGATCTTAGAAGTATGATTAAACTCATCCAGTAGAGTCATTTCATACCAATTAGTAGTGTTAGAAGAGATATCAGTGAATTCATCTTCAACATCTGGGAGAACCTCATCTTCAATTTCACATTCTTCAATGTCCAGACCATCAAGTTCATCAATACCATTCAAGGCATCAATAATCTGGTCGTCTTCCTCCATGATATTGATGAACAACACTCTCTGATCTGAATCAGTATCAGACTCATCACTGAGAACAGCATTAAAATTATTTCTTTGTCTTCTTCGTGATGTTGGACATTCATTTGAATAATGTCCATACCCAGAGCATGCTCTACATTGAACTGAATCAATGTCTTTCCCAGTGTCAGCGACTTCCTTCTTGACATTTGATCTTCTAGAATTTGATGTTGATGAGGATGGAGAGTCAAATAGCCGTCGAGGTTTGAAATTTGGGGGGCTTTTCTTCATGGAACGAACTAGTGAGTTGAACTTCTTTGTCAATAGTGCAACACTTAGATTCTCTTCCTCATTGATTTCCTGAAAACTGTCAACATCATCATGAACATCAGATGACATAGTTGTTGTCTGGAGAGCAATTCCCTTTGAGGTTGAGTTTGCTTTCTGATTTTGCAGATTCATCTCAAATGTTAACAAGATGCTGACCGCTTCACTCATACTCATGGTTCCAACATCGTGTGCTTCTTCGATTGCAGAAATTTTCATATTGAATCTTTCAGGTAGAGTTCGAAGCAACTTGCTCACCATGTTCTCATTAGAAATTGGACTTTCAAGAGCGGTAGATTGGTTTGAGATCTCACATAATTTTTCAGCATAAGATGAAATAGTTTCATCTTCAAACATGCGCAAATTTTCAAATTTTGATGTGAGTAACCTCAGTTTGGTCTTCCTTACATTGGCAGACCCTTCACAATATTCCTGAAGAATGGTCCATGCTTGATATGCAGTAACACAATTGCAAATCATCTTGAAACATGGAACATCGATAGAAACAAAAATTGCATTCAGAGCGCGAGCACTAAAATTTGAGATAATTCTCTCATCATTTGTCCATTGAGATTCCGGAGTTAACACAAAATCTCCATTTAGACCTTCCATCCGAGGAGGGCTCCATTATTCAATCACTGTCATCCATGCTCTTTCATCGATAGATTTGATGTAAATCTTCATTCGAGATTTCCACATGACATAGTTACCACCATTGCTATCTAGAGCAGGAGGACGCCATTGATTAATCTGAATATCCATCATAGATTTCAAGCAATACCGGATCGAGTACTTAGTGTGTCAAGTACCGGCTCTGATACCACTTGTTAGAATTTATTGCCTGAAACAATGTGAATTACGGATGTAAATTGCAAAGTTAAATGTAATGTTGAAGCTAGTGTTACCACATTGTCTTCAACATGCAGCGGAAACGTAAATAGAACTTTGCACAAAACAAGTTTTAAATCACACTCCTTACGGTGTGTGATTGCCTCAAGGTGAAATTCACTATCACAAGTGAAGTACAAAAACAATGCTGATGTTGTCTCGGTTCACTCCCTTAACAACACTGCATAAAACATACAGAGGACTATCTTAGCTTCACTCACTCGATTAATCACTCAAAAACAAACATATCTAAATACTTAGATAGATTACAACTAGTCACTCTAAATCCTAGACTTCTCAAAGTTGAGTATCTAACCTACATACACAACTAGAATGAAAGTCTCCAGCTGATTGGGACACTAGGCAGATGTCGAGGAAGATGTCTTGGATTTCAGAGATGACACTAGATGCAAGATTCAGAGCTTCTCACAAACCACGGTGATAACCTGCTTGCATAAATGATTTTAAGGTCTAAGGAGACCTTAAATACTTCCTCCATCTCGGCTGGGTAGTTTCTCCACGATCCTTGATGAGTTGGATGCAAAACTACCGCCTTCCACTACCCTTGCTGAACTGGACTTGAGATAACCGTCATCTGCACTGCGTGGCACACGTTCTTCAACATCGTGTAACAATGGCGGTTACTCCAACTACCCACGTTCTCTGCAACGGTTAGTATCAAAGATGAAGTGGGAAACATCACGTCCCTTGAAACTCGGAACAGATTCTGACCTAGTCAAAATCAAGCATAATCCACGTTTTAATTCGAAATAAAATATCTAATAAATCCCTTAAATCGTGGAAAATGATATGTGACAAAAATCACAATTTATTAAGATTAATTTAAAATAAATTAATCCAAAATATTAGGAAAAGATAAGGTTAGAGATCCGAGTGTTATACTCGGTGTGACGAGAATGATGGACAACATTAGATACGACATTGATCGCGATGTTATCAGCAAAGTGATAACATCATCTAGAACACGTCATACTCAACACATAATATAACACTAAGATCGAAGTACAAAACCAACACAATTAGGCCCTTCCGCATTTAACTCCAAATATTCCAAAACACCCAAAATTACAAGGAAATAACATTTCATCAGAGATAACAGAGGAGTAATTGAATACGAATATTATGCAAAGGCAAGGAGATTGACCTTACATTTGGAAAAAAATAAAATAAAATTATCAGACCTAATCTTTCTGGACAAAAATATTATTAAAACTGTCATCAGGCACTGTAAAATTGACTAATGCAATTTGCACCGCATAATCTATACAAAAAGAAAGGTCTTGCAATACGACTGATCTCACCAGCCATGTTTCAATCATTGTTATCTTCTCCATGAAAAGCAAAAGCACCCCTACAAGAAAGAATAATAACAATTGTTGAAATTTTATCGTGTGATGATATCAATGTAGATCAATGTGAATGACTTAATATATACATTATTTTATCTATGGCAAAAAAAAAAAAAAAAAAAAAAAAAAAAACAACAACAACAACATTCCTTTCCTGTTTTACTATAATAATACTCCTCTGCTACTTTTGAAGAGTAAAGAAGCTGAAAGTATATGTTTACCTGGGCATTTTCATTAGCTTGCTTCTGATTACTGGAATTAGATGTTTCAGTAGGCATGACAGGTACCTTTCCCATTTCACTGTGTTTCTCTTCTCTTACTCGGTTGAAAACTTGAGTGTACCCTTCTGCTGCTGCAGGATCAGTCTCATCCCAGTCACCAAATTTGGGAACAGCAGGGCTTCGATCAGGCTGCCATAAGCACGAGAAAATCAGGAACTCTAGTAAAGATGCATGATAAATCATCATGGTAGAAGTAAGACGTCTAACCAACTGATATTCAATTTCCTAACACTCACTGAGTTTCAATATTTCATAATTCTCTAGCTCTAGCATCATAGGTAGTGAATCTAGAAAGACTCTCTTCATGTATGGTGTAATCTCGAAATTCGCAGTCAAAAACCTCTTTGAACTACTAACTTTAATATCGTAAATGTGACCAAGTCATTCCTCATTCTTCCTATGATAATGCTAAGTAAAACAGGGAAGGAATTTCAAAACAAGCTGCCCAATACGTGAGCTGAGTAGTCTTCAAAGTTTACAAGCAAGAAATACAAACAGTTTTTGAAGCATGTATCAAGGAAATAGATAAAACATACTGATTCATCGCCTCGCGTAACTGATCTCAACCGAGACCTTCCAGGAGTTGAGGGTGCCAACCCTTGGCTCCCATCAGATGTAGCTTTCCTTTCCCAAGAAGGAGAAGAAACTCCGATACTTTTTCCTCCAACTCTTGCCTGGGAATGCGGATGCAGTGGTGAGTGATCTGTACTGCGATCAGACCCTGCGCTATACCTTGGATGCCTCCTAGGTGTCTCACCAGCACTTGAACCACCATAGCGATGGTGAGGTGAGTTGGAGCTATTTCTACGGCCTGCAGTCTCATGACGCAACGGAGAATCTGTTACCCTTCTCATTTCACCTTCTTCTCTACTATGCCGTCGATCATGCCTTGGTCTATGCATTTCCATGGCCTTCAAAGCTTCTAGTTCCGATTTATCACTTCCATATTGTGAAGAATTATGCCTTTTATTTGATGAGTCATCTCCAGGTTTATGACTGATTACATTAAGGGAGCCAGTTGATTTTCTTACTTCACCGTCTTCGCGACTAGATGGTTGCTCATGCTTTGGCATTTTTGCTTCAGATGCTTTTTGGACCTTCAATTCAGCCTCAGCACTGTCATGTGGATCGATTTGGTAAATGTGGCCATTCTTCTTATCCTTTCTCGCATTATCAAAATACATAGTGTACGGAATTTCTTCAGTTTCCCAGTTGCCAAATTGAGGCAATTGTGGCCGCTGCTCCAAAATCAAGAAGCAATATTTGGAATAGGTCCATACATGAGATATAGATTTACCACATTGGATAACACTAATTGTCAGCAATTTGTATTCAAGACCACATGACTAATATCAAGCACTGAGTGAGATGAAAACACAAAAAGACAAGCATAGAGTGTAAAATTATTGCTCACTGATCTTTCGGTACATTCAGTACAAATTACTCCATTCACGTTAGAGAAAAACTCTCCCATTCTTATGAATTTAGCATACTATCATTGTTCACATAGCCCGTGATTAACAATAACTTAACTATAGCAAGCATAAGACGAGAAGGTTATAATGTCAAGGACCAGAATGTCTGTTTTATAATCATAAGCATCATCTTAAGCTCACAAGATAAAGCTTGTTGGGGGAGGGGTGGAGGCTCAGATGATACATTTATAGTAATGCAAACATATTTCTCTTTTGTCTTCTTGCTTATGTTTCTAGGGAATTCTCCATCTCTGTTCTTATTGTAATGTGGTAGCTTCACAAGGCCTAAACATGAAAATTGCCTATGTTTTGTTTAGTTATTTAAACCTTGATGTGTGTATTACTACTATTGTAGTAGACCTAGCAGGCTCCTTCAATGGGACTGTCTTGACTCTAGTGCACATTAAGAGGCCTATAGTGAACAAATGAACCCTCAATCAAAAATTGAAAAGATGATAGTGTTGAAGTAGATTAATACCAAGATATGAATTAGATTTGCCTAAACCCTCTTGCTAAGGTCAGATTCTGGGAGACTTCAGTGTCTTACAACTTGGGCAAGACTGACTTAATTAGTGATTTCCAGATTCGAAACCTCCCCTATTAAACCATTTCATGATTCGAAATTACATCATTAGCAATATCAGGCTATATTTCAAATTTGAACACTTTTAAAACTCAATGATAGAACTATTGAGGTGGGTACTGCGAAATTCATAGGATTAACAAGTATTCATCTGTAGTGTTAGAGGTAGTACTTACATGCTCTAGTTTTAGTGATCTTGGAGTCTCTTCCATTTGCTTTCTAACTTAATCTTACTGAGTGTTGAAATAAAAGGCGCAACTCACACAAAATATTTTAAGACACATTCCTTATTAATGTGGCAAACCTTTTAATCATTTTGTTTCCTCTTCCTATAGTCTGCATAGATGACTCCTTTAGCAGGAAAACTACGGGTAATGATGTCTCAACAGGTAAAATAATTTTTAAAATCTTTCAAGGGTCGTGTCATATTAAAAGTGGAAAAGTTAAATAAGATCAAATTGCAAGCTGAAAATTGAATTTGTTTAATTTTTCACTATAATGCAAGCCAACCATTATTTTCTCCCTTTTCTCAAGTGCAAAGTATTCTTAAGAAGTTTCTTCGCTCTGTTTCTACTCAAAGAGTTAGCATTGAGATTATAGATACCGAAATTCATGCTGTTGGTGCATTAACTTAACAATCCTGTGTGATAAAATTCTGAATTAGAGTTCAACGTGTTTCGTCAACTAGTAATAGCATCTCCACATCATAAAAAACAAAAACTAACAATGTCACATCAAAGTCACAGTGTTTCGTGTCTTGCTCCTGCAAAACCTGGGTTTATTATTTAAACCTTGAAGTTAAATAAGATACATGAAAATCAGAATGAATAATAAAATTTTTGAAAAATGGCCAATTTTTGTACCAGAGCAGCATAGAATTGCTATGTGTCTTATTTCTTAACATTGTTCAGTTCAGTTAGTGGAAAGAGAAGGGTTCAAAAAATTGGTGTACTAGCGAGAAAACAATTTTAGTTTGACTTCCAGAGTCCAACCCAAGAAAGACGGTCTCATTTTATCAAAATAGTCTCTCCGAACATCACAGGTGTAATGATCAAGTCATGATCGGCCACTGTCATATTCATATCTTTTTAACATTATTCATTAATTTCAAGTTGCAAGATCACATGATTTAAAACCATCTAGCTAAACACTTCCAGGCCTGTGTCTTCCCCCTACAAAACTATTCACAAAAAATCTGCATACATCAGTAGTATGTTCATCCCTTGAAACCAAATCTAACAAGAAGAAATTATCGTCGGGAAATGAATAGATCCACACGGAAATGTAAAACTAGAATATAGCAAGAAAGGGGCAGCAGATTTTGAATCAGACTACCCCCATAGACCTTTAAGTAACAGTCTACTTTAGTTTTAGTTCAATGCTACCAAGAGTTATGGAACAACAAAGATTAACAGAAATGTTAACAGAAACTATTATAGTGTTAGCATTCTTAACTTATTGCTGTCTTGCAATAGATCCAGAGAAATAGTCATCGACATTGCCTATATATTTCCAATTAATTATACTAACTATCATCATAATTGGTAAACATTGGTACGTTTTCTATCCAAATCTGGTTTCAAGATCGCATAATCTTATTTCCTAGAAGTAAACTTAACCATCCTACTCCAATACATTATTAATACAAGTGGCCCTTGTATCAGCAAGAACTCCAACATAAAAATAAAAATAAAAATAAATCACTATTTAAATCATAAGAAATATCAGTCCATATTCATCTCCATACATAAGGCATTGAATGAAATAAACAGAAGTAGCTCCACCGCCACAATTTGCAGAACATCTCTCATCTTATACAGTCATGTCACAACACAAATTTTAAAATAAAAATAAAAATAAATAAATAAAGAAATAATTCTCCCCATAAATTGGGAACCACCAAATCAATAAATAAAAAGAAATGCAATCCAGACATTAAAAATTCAGCAAGACTAACATTACCCAGCAATTAACTAGAAAAAAGAAAGAAAAAACATAGATCAAGAAATAGCACTTACAGCCATAGATTAATCTTCAAGAAAATCAACTATTGAGCAAAACCCAGACAGAGAGAGACGCCAGAAATTGCGGTGGCGAGTCGCCGGAGCGGCCGTGAAGATTGAGGTGATGAGTGAGAGAGTGAGTTGGGTTCCTAAATTTGAAGTGAGAGAAGCAACAGATAGATAAGAGCACGTGCTGCTGTGTGTAGTTAATGTGAGATGTGGCCTGTCAGCTGCCCTTCTGTACAGTTTAATGAAACCAACATGTTATGCATGATAATATGTAAATGCATCTAACAATTATTGAATTACATAATTTGACAAAAATAACAATAAAATAAAAGGGGTAAATACACTTCAGAGTAGTTCAGATTCCAATTAAAGTATTCATTTAATTGAAAGTGTGAACTTTTTAGCATATTTGCTACCGTCACGTTACATAAAATTGTGTGTCCAATATGGGAAAGTAGCTTTTGGAATAGTAAACTTTTATTTAGTAACTAATTTAAAAACATATTAGTTATTATTTTTTAGATCTATAATATTATGATTATTTTTTAATTTTATATGTTGTGTTCAATTTTTAAAAATTAATAAAATAATATACACGTGAGTTAATCAATTAGACAAGAAAATCAATTTTGTATGGTTACGACAATAAAAAAGAATATTAAATTTTAGGAACTAAATAAAAATTCATGTTAGAAAGATCGAATTGGAATATTTCCAGCATCACGATTTTATAAATAACAACGTATAATTGTCCACGATTATAGAACATTTGATTTCTTTGAATATATGGGATGAATAAAAAATATAATTATTTAATTATTTTAAATGATGAAATTGAAATAGAAAAAATAAATTATTATTATTATTATTATTATTATTATTATTATTATTATTATTATTATTATAGTGCAATACAAATGAAAGCTATTTTTTTAGGCGACAAATGTAGAGCATTACAAATCATCCATCTATGCATAAAAAAATAAAATAAAAAATATTACAAATATCAAATTTTCAAGTAAAAAAATAATAAATAAGATTGCAAAAATGTAATATAAACCGTCGTAGAAAATGCAAAAAAAAAATGAAAATTTACAACAATAAATGTCACTACTTATTAAGTCAAAATTGTTGTCTATTATTCAAAAACTATTGTCTAAGGCAAAATGTGTAATAGGCAACGGTCTATACTAGAACCGTTGTCTATCACACGATTTTGCCTTAATATATGTATAAATAAATAATTTTTAGTGTTTTTATGTGTAAACCACACCGATTACAATATCCTTCACTATTAACATTGGACATGATACAAAAAGCATTTGAAGGCTGGTTCAAATTTCATGTTGTATTTTTTTGTATTTCACTATTAAATTTATAATTTTAATAATATTTGTTATAAAATAAAAATTAATTATAACATAAATAATATAGTCAACATTTATGAATAGAAAAATAAAATTATTAATTATAATTATGGATTTGTCAGCTATATATAATAATGAATTATTAATTGAAAATTGAATACTAAAAAATATTTATAAACTCTAACTAAATGGGATGAATCCTAATTAAAAATTATAAATTTAAATTAATGTATAGAAAAATGAAAAACTTAAAAAAAATAGAAGAAAAACTATTAATTTGAAAATGTAATAAGAGTGTTACAAAAAAAGTACAACAAGAAACATCAGAAACAACATACCTGTTAGTCTAGCTTACGAATTTCCTCTATCTTCTTAACAAGAGTATCTTTTCTTCTTCTTGGATTTACTTGATTCCGTCGAAATCATGTGTAATACAAATTTTTATATTTAATTTAATAAAACACAAATAATGTACAATTAAAATGATTTTCGGATCAAATATAAATTTATGTACTCAATCTCTATTCTCCTCTGATTCCTCTCTTCAAAATTTGATCACTACAAAAAATCACAAACTAGCAACGGACTGTATTGATCTGTCGGCATTTGCGACGGACGAGCGAAGATCATCCGTCGCTAACCGTTTCGAGGATTTAAAATGGCGGGAATGCTTCGCGCCTAAGTTTAACGACGGAAATATCATCGTTATAGTTACCGACGGATGTGTTCCGTCTTTAGATTTTTTACAGAATTAGATAATTAAAAAATAATATGTTAACAATGGACAACATCCGTTAACAATTTCGTCTATTTTAATTAATGAAAGAATAAAACATTAACGACGGACTCAATCCGTTGTTAAATTTTTTTGATTTAATTAATTAAAATATTTATATTTAACGATGAAATATATTCGTCATTAGCATTGTCTGATTTAATTAAATAAAATATTTATATTTAACGACAACACATTTTCGTCATTAATAATTCCGCTTATTTAATTAAATTAAATTAATTTAAAATCTAACGACAGACAAATTCCGTCGTTAGCTATTTTCTCAATTTAATTAATTAAAAAATAAAATTTTAACGATGGAAGTTGTCCGTCATTAGCATTTTCAATTTAATTAATTAAAATATTTAACGGTAATGATAGAATGAGTCCGTCATTTGAAGTCAATATACGGGTTTTCTTACTCTCATTTCACATCTGAGCTCTAATTTGAAAAATAAACAGCAGATTTCTCTCCCCCTCCGCCGTGTCGCCGCCATCGTCTCTGCCCCCTACCATGTCGCCGCCATCTCTCTCTCTAGCAATAGCGCGCAACGGTGGCAAGGTCCGTCACCGCCTCCGCCGCGACTGCCATTCCAACTAGCACCGTAAGTCCTACCCCCTCTCTCTCGCTGCTTTATCTGTCGATTTTGTTGTGGAATTAATATGAAAGAATTTTGTAATTCATATACTTTACTTTATACTTAATGATACCCGAGTGGCCGCACGTGGGCGGGCGTGTGAAACCCCTGCGCCTGACTGAAAGAATTATCACTAGCTCTCTCTCCCCATTCTACTTTTTCATGTATCGTCTTTTTTTCCCATATGTTGAGATTTTTTTTTACGCTCAACTCCTAATCAATTTCAGATCATCTGTGCCTCTTACTGTAGCATCTCGTATGTCAAACTCATTCTTTTTAACTTTTTTATTTTAATTAATTTATTATAATTTATTTGAACTTTAATTTTTTTTAGATAAGGCTCATCCTTTCCCAATTAGAATATATTAAAAAAATTAAAAAAATAATCTAATTCTAACAGAAGAGATATAATACAGATTGGCACCGGAGATTTGATCTAAATCAATATATAGTTAAAATAAATGGTACATTTATAAATAGTTTACAGATGCATTCATTTGGGGCAACATTATATTTAACATTAAGGAAGCAGGATTGTGGCCTAAGCAACATATTTTTTAGCTACAAGAAGAAGTGGATTTTTCTTATGCATCGTGATTTCGGGCAGAGCATCGGTATCAATATCTTCTGCCCGAATTCCCGGGGGCAGTTCCCAATCAAAAGAGTAGAGCAAATTTGCAACTGTAAGCTCCACATTTGCAAGTCCCATAGGTATTCCAGGGCACATTCTTCGTCCCGATCCAAACGGAATCACCTCAAAATCCTGCCCTTTTATGTCGATATTGCTGTTCAAGAATCTTTCAGGTACGAACGCGTCTGGATTTTTTCAGTGCTCGGGATCTCTAGCTATTGCCCACGCATTAACATAAACCACAATTTTGGGTTGAATTTCGTATCCTGCTAGACTGCATCTTTCTATGGTCTCTCTTGGTACAAGTAGAGGAGCTGGAGGGTACAATCTCAGAGCCTCGTTTATGACTGCATTTAGATAGGGAAGTTTGGCTAAATCATCTTCATCTACTCTGCCTTTTTTGCCCACCAAATTTCTGATTTGGGATTTCAATTTCTCCATCACATTAGGTGCCTTGATTAAGGCTGTCATGGTCCAAACTGTTGATGCTGCACTTGTATCCGTCGCGCCAATAAATATATCCTGATTAGAGAGAGAAAAGTTTACCCGATCGTGTGACCTCCACTATGACATATTTTCAATCGAGAACAATACAAAGCTAAAAAATAATTAAATAAAAACAATAATAAGGCAAAAAGGCTCAAGAAAAAAATTAATTTTTTATTTCGTCATCATACCATTATACTATGCTCGTGGTGTATTCACTGTTTGTTTGTATTTATTTTCTCTATTTTTACGGGGTTTCCCCACTTCCGAACAGGGAATTGTTTCTTCTATTAATCATCCTTTGATAAAATCATTTGATCGACAATTAGTGTCCCACTCAAGGAATCATCACGTGTTTGGGAATATTTGTGATAAGATTAATTTCCAATATACTACAAATTTTCCACACTAAGTCACACACCACTTACTTGTGGATCGGAAGAGATTTCATTTTAAGTGTTCGCGATCAAGATTAGGTAATAAAAGAAGAAGCATGATTGTGCAATACGTACTATATGTAATATATGTGTACAGTGATAATATCATACTGTAAGCAGTGCTTTGATGCGATTCGAGTCGAGGTCAATCGAGCATGAGGCGTGCTCTTTAATCTTGATCAATATATCAAGAATATCATCCTCTTCTTCCACTCTCTTCACCCTTTTGGGGTCGAGATGCTCGTCGATCATCTCCTCGTAAAACGAATCCAAGTTGTTGAAAACCCTATTTAGACGATTGATGGATCCGGACAATTTAACGAACCAACCAAACCAAGGAAAATAATCGGACACATAAAAGGTCGTCAGCACAGCTTGAACCTCCCGCACTAGTACGTCGAACCTATGCATCTCGGATCCATATCTCTCACCGAAAGCAATCCTGCTTATCAAAGTGCTACCAAGAGCCAAAGCTATGTCGCTCAAATTCACAACTTGAATGTCAGGAGAAGCGTGAGTGAAGCTCAAAATCTTTGCAATCACACGAGAGATTTCATCTTCACGAATGGGACGAAAAGATTGATTCTTCTTAAGGCTAAAGAGATGAACGGCTGTGATCTTCCTCACCTCCCTCCAGTAATCACCGTAGGGCGAAAACACCATGTCCGAGCAGTTATAGGTCATTTTCTTTTGCCCGAGAAGACTTGGCCTGCCACAAAATGCTAAATCTTGTGTTTTCATCATTTCTTTAGCCAATTTTGACGAAGAAACGACGAGTATTGGCACACGACCAATTTTCATTAGCATAACTGGACCATATTTCTTGGAGAGTTGCCATAGATAATTAAGTAGGTAGGTTGCTGGCTGAGGCGATTTCGACGAGGTTTCCGATCAAAGGCAGGCCTCGAGGTTTTTTGGTGGATTTTTGCTCATCATATGAACAAGGTATATCAAGATTATTGGCACAACTATTGATAGAAAAAGTATCATCTTGAATTTGAAATTAAGGATTAATGTTTTGCTCGATTTGGATGGAGTTATGTCAAATTGCTGGAGCAATTTTTAAGTGTACATGTGTGTGTTTAATCGCTCTCTTTTAGGTTTGCTTTTCTATTCGATGCTGCCAAATGCGCTTGTTCGATCTTGCGCATTTGGCATTATTCCATCCTTCCTGTATATATATTTAATTTCTTAGTTTCGGGATATTGTTATTTTTATATTAGATTTAAATGCGGAGAAATGGATTTTGGATGATGAGTTTTGGGATCACGTATATATTATGGAATTTTCTAATATGTTGCGCATAGCACAATTATATTCAATTTGCTAATTCTCTTTAGAATACAATTACAAGTGGGTCTCCAATTATTAATCTTGGTTTTTGTTTCTTGTCGCCTTGAATTCTTCTCAGACTTTAATTTATGAGTTTTCTTATTCTTTTTTTCATATTATTTCAATCTGATATTGTGTTTTAGTTTAATTTACAATAATTATTTAGGGTTTATATAATTATTTTTTGCATTTAATTTTCTAATTTTAATTAAAATTACTTATTATAATGCATAAATATTAGAATTTATTATTTTTTATTTCATTTTCTTTTTGTGATAAATACTAACTAGGGTTGATTATATTATAACTACTTTTTATTTTTATAATAACTATTATAAAATTTATAATTTTATAATGTAACACTAAATGTGTAAAATGGGATCAAAACTGATACAAGAATGTATTAATTAAAACATAAAAATAAACAATTCAAATTTTATGTTGTACTTCTTCTTAGCTCACTATCAAATTTAAACTTTTAACAATATTTATAGTAAAATAAAAATTAATTCAGACAAATAATCATAGCCAACATTTATCACCAGAAAAATGAATTAAAAAACTTATAATATTTAATTATGAAATTATCAACCATGATAATGAATTATTAATTGAAAATTGAAAACTAAATACTAAAAAATAGTTAGAAACTTCAATAAATAATTATAAAATGAAACTAAATCAAAAAAAATAAAACTAAAGAAAAAATACAAACACATTATAGGTTAGTAATTTAAAAGTGAAGTGCAATAAGAAATACTAGGTAATATTAGGTGAAAGGGAAACTTAAAAAGGCTGGCAAATGAGGAGATATGTTTATTTGCAATTTTGCATAGATATTTGTCGTCACGGATGATGAAAATTGTAATAAAAAAAATGCTACCGCCGGGTTCGATTCCCAAAGGCCGAACCTGACAAGTGCATAAACTCTTTTAATAATTTTATAAATAAACCAATTAATTAAAGTTTAAATTATTTTATTCTTTAAGACTGTTTATATATTTGAAAATTTTAATTAGCATACCTACAATGCTTCGTTAGCATGATGATAATACTTCGTTAGTATAACGATATGCTATCAAATCCTCCGCGATTTTTATAAGAATTACCAAATTATGTTAATATCCTCGCACGAAAAACTTTTCAGATATTACAGAATTGCCACCGCCTTTTTCATCAAATCTGGACCTTTGATTTTTGATGGATGTATGATGTGAGATGTGTTCTCATTTCTCACACAAGGGGTTGTTTTTATATAACCTCATCCCTTTTAATATATATATATATATAGAGGTGGACTTGCGTGCAACAACAGTTATTTCCGCCTATTTCAGGCGGCCACGTGGCCCCACGCGGGCGTGCAACGTGGCACATGATACTTTTTATTGTAGTTGGAATGATGATAGTATTAATCTCAGGTTGATACCTTTCTGCTTGCCACATGGTACTTTTTATTTTACCGAACTCTTGTTTTGCTTTCTTTTGCAAATTCTTGGAATGATGATTGTTTTACATTAATCTTAACACATACAATATAAAAACTGAAAAAAAAAATCAGAATTTGAACTAAATAAACTTATATAAAATAACTAGCAGACCTAGAGTTGTCAACTGGGCCGGGCGGCCCAGGCCCAGGTGGGTTTTGAGATAAAATGATCCAACCTAGCCCAGGCGCACTAGTGGAACGGGCTGGGCTGGGCTGGGTTTTCTTAAATATATATGAGCCCAGCCCAACCCATACACCGGGCCTAATGTGGGCCTGGGCTGGGCTGGGCCGGGCCTAAGGTGGGTTTTGAATTTTTAAATGCTGGCATTAATTAATATAATTATACTTCGTGAATTTATTTATCATTTATATGACAAGATACAATTAATAATATGATTTTATGGTATTATATTTTGAAATTATAGTACGTTGAAACATTTTTTATGTATGGTCAAATAAATTAATAAATTAAACTAAGACGGGTCTAAAGTGGGCTTAAGGCGGGCTTGGGCTGGGCCTTTTGTGGGCCTGGGCTAGGTTGGGTTTCAAAAAAGGGCCCACGGAAGCCCATTTCGTCAAGGCAAACCCAGCCCACTTAACCCATGATTTTCATGGGCTGGGCTGGGTTGGCCCATAGCGGGCTTGGGCCGGGCTGGGTTGGGTCAGCCCAGCCCATTTGACAACTCTAAGCAGACCCCTTACTTTTTAATGATACAAATGGTATTTTTCGAATGTTTTGTGATACTTTTTAATAGGAAGGTTGATACTCACTTTGGACAGGTTTTTTTTTATGGGTTGACCCAGTCAAAGCGGGTTGACCCGCATTGACCGGGTCAAAGTGCGGGTTGACCCGCGTTGACTAGGTCAAAAGCGGGTTTGACTGACCCGTCTCATATAGTGTTATTTGCATCATGATACATGCAAGTGTTTACCATATATATATGTATCTTTCTTATTATCTTATATATATCTATATATTGAGATATATCTCAATATGTATTAAGATAGTGTTAATTAATTTGATATTATATTATATATCTTAATATATATTGTATTTTATATATTATATATTGAGATATTATGATATATATCATATCTTAGATTTGATGTTAATTATATTAATTAATTTAATATATATGTAAATTTAATTAGTAAATAAATATTTTTGTTTCTAGAAAGTGGTTTAGGCGGGAAAATGGCAATTTCTATTTTTAGTATACTTTATATGTATTAAGATTAAGATTAAGATATGATTTCAATACCATTCAATTATAAATTAAATTAGTTGATTTTTTAAGTAATATTTATAATATAAATTGATGATGTGCAAAAAAGTTCCAACATTTTGGTCGATATGCAAACAACCCCTTCTGTTAAAGACATTAATTTGAGAGGTATTCGCACCAAATTTTTTTTTTTTTTTTAATATTACTTTAACGTTTGCCACCAAATAATGTTGTTTTGAGAAGTAAAGAAAACGCGACGCACGAAAAGAAAAAAAAAAAGAAAAAAAAAACCGCAATTGTCGGAGAAAAAATCAGAATGGAACAGAGGAAATCAACAAAATAAAATAAAATAAAAATGTGCAACTGGTAAAAAAAGGCATCATTCACAACATATCTTGCATAGCTCACTGATATAAGAGTGAGACTCGGGAGGTCGATTCTCAATTCCCTCTCTAAAACGTATAGAGAGAGAGAAACTCTGGACACGTGGCTAAACTTCCTCATAAGCTTGTTCGACGAAGAGAACCATGCAGCACTACGCTTAGGAAGAAAAATTCGGAGAAGAAAGAGGAAATCGACAAGAGGAAAAAATAAAAGAATATGCAACCACAGAAAAAAAAAAAAAAAAAAAAAAAGAAGCTAATACCATTTACAATTAAACTGCAGCACATTACAACACAATCTTTTCAAGAAAATTACATCAACAAAAAATTAAATGGTCATCATATCAATAATAAAACTGCAGCATAATACATAGGTGGTGATCAAGTTTCATCAAGGCAAACAGTCTATTCCAATTTCCACTAAATTGAAAACTGTTAACAAAAGCTAATACTATTATCCCATAAAACATAACAGGGCAGAGGAAATCAACAAAATATTTCTATGGTGCACAAGTCTCCGGTCTCCATCTTAATTGGAAGCGAAATTCCTGTGTATTTACATCATCTAGCAACGTCTTCCATGGCAGAGGCCGCCACTCTCCAATCGTCTCCTCAAAAACTTCCACATTCACTTCCTCCAGACCATGCATATATACTTGGGTTGGGAATGCAGTGATTCTCACTTCTTTTGTCTATAAGTTTCTTGCAAAGGAGCTCGAGCAATTCATTGTTTTGCCGGGTGCAAAGCAATACTGGTTCACAAACTTAGTACGACAAATCAAAAATAAAGCATCCAGAAGGCCAGAATGTGGGACATGATCCATAATATTCAAATTCTCCACTACAGGTATGGGTTCACAACTAGTGTAATCACAGATATACTTGGTGGGATACCTAACATGCATAGAGAGAGAAACCTTGGACAGGCTCAAATCTTGCAAAAGTTTTCTCAAGGAAGAGAGCCATGAAGCACTACACTGATATGATGACGCATTATATATATGTATATCAGACTCCCAATCATCCCCACAAGTAGTTTCGAATGTGAGGCAACAGAAAGCAGAACCCTCAAAGTGAAATTTCCGAAGATTTGGAACATCAAACTCCGCAGTCACAGCTTCATAAGACTCTACCAAGCTTATGCACTCCAGTGATTGGCTACAAATTCGTATATTTCTGCATTTATAAATATTACCAATTGCCAAATTTAAGTAACAAGTCTTGGAAAAACAAGGCCCCTCTATTTCTCTGATTGTTCAACGACAAAGACTGGAGCTTATGAATCTCATTTTCAGAATCTCTCGGGTTTTTAAACGAGAGCAAGCGATGATCATCACACACTAATTTCTCAATCAAGGGACATTTCAAAATCAAATTCCTAAATAAATCGCCATTTATAAACCCCACTCCCGATAAATGAAGGGATTTAAGTTTGGAACAAGTTACCTCTCTGAGATCAATAATACAGCAGCCAGTCACAGATAATCCGACTAGGGTTTCGGATCTAAGCACATCATCTGGCAAATCTAACCACTTACTCCCACTCGAAAAGTTAATATTGAGATCAACAGCCCCCAATTTCATCGCTGTCACAATCAATTCATCAGCGAGAGTAGGACTGTCAAAGTCATATTTCAGCCATAGCGTGAAACTCTCGATCTTTACCTTCAAATCTTCGTACCTTGATCGAAATCGAGGTTGGGCGCTTGGACCAGGCCTTGTACAAAGATTTGGAAACGATAGCGGTTCGAACAGCTTCTTTTCCTTTCATAAAAGAATGAATGTGCTCAACTATTTCTGGAGGAAGTGAAAATTCTCTTCTTTTCTCATTCTCCATGGGAAAACCTTCAATCGGATTTCGGTGGGTGTTTTTTAGGGTTGTGCATAAACAGAGTCAAGTATACCGTCGGTGGATCATGGAGAGTCGAGGCAGCAGAATGAGAAGAATTTGTTTTGTATAGATTGCAATCTGTAAATACGTCTACCGCGACGTCGTTCGCCTCCACGATATTCAGCCATATCTCGAATGCTCTCTCATACAAGTTAGTTCTATTTTTCTTTTCATTTTTTTGCTTTTTTTTTGTTTCTTTGATTTTTTTAGATTTTTCCACTTTTGGTGATTATATTGATAATCTAGTAGTGCTGCAAATTATGGCTACGATCAGAGTGAATTATTTGATTTCGATACGCATTGGATTCTAATTAAATGAAGTTCCTTTTTTCTTCTTCTTCCCGTGGTTATCCAATTTGATAATTCATATCCCTGTTATTTATTTTTCACATAATTTTATTAAAAATCACGGGAAAATCAACGTAAAATTTATCGTAATGAACATCGTTATTCGATCTACCGAATAATTTCGTTAATATCAGAAATGTTAATTATGCAAACTTTGGATATTGATTTTTTACTCTTTAAATTTGGGAACAAAAATATCAAAACGGACAAACGCTAAGTACTGATTTGTAATTAACCCAGGATATTACTATATATCTATAAAAATTGTATAACTATTGTCTCATATGATTTTAGTTATATTCAATTATAAATTAAAATGATTTATTTTAAGCAATTATAAATTAAACCGATTAAGTGCAAAACAGCCCTACCATTTAATTAGGTCAATGTGCAAACGCCCCCGTTTGTAAATGACCTCGGTATTTGCTACAAAAAAAAATGTTAGTGTTTACCCACCAAATAAATAATGTTGTTTTGAGAAGTCTGGAAAACGACGCAGAAAAAGAAAAAAAAAATTACAATCATTAGAGAAAAAGGGTAATAAGGAAAAAAAATTAACGAGAATATATAATTTTAATCACACTTTTGAAAATATTTAAATAGATAAAAGTTCAATTTTTTTTCTTAAATATAAATAATAGTTATCATAATTGTTTAAACTGATATATAGAAATCAAACATTAATTTATTGAAACAAATAAAAATGCAATACAAAATGTAATAACATTGATATAATATATCACACATAATGTTGACATCGAAAATATATTTGAGTAATTTGTAGGGTCTCTACAAAATTTATATATAGACGAAAACTAACATATAATTGGGTGAAGAAAATGATAGCCTAGGAAAGAAATATTTTATTAAGAATTTAGATTTTAGGTTACGTAATTATTTTATGTAGATATGTAAACTTTCATAATTGGTTGACAATAATTACCATTTTCAGAGATATAATAGATTATATATTTTATAGTTATAAAATAAATATCCCTAATTTTCGGGTTTCATAATATAATTTACATATGCATAAATATGAGTATTTAGTAAAGTAAATTTATACTTCCAGATTTTTGGGTTATATATTATAATTATTGATATAAATATAATAAAATAAAATTCCCTCATCTATTGCATATAATATTGAAATACAAAAAAAAAATATAAACTGTCGAGAACGTCATTTACCTAGTGTAAAATATAATCCATATTAATATCATTTACCCTATACAATCTATAATATATAATTTACCATACATGAAGATATCTTGGTATACATAAATGCTCATTATCAAATTTGCGAAAATTATCGATAATGAAATATGAAAAATCTAATCAAAATCGTATACATTTTTTTATTTATGAAAATATATTAATATTTAATTATTTACATGAAAATAAATAATTTTTAATCTACAATAATATTTTTCATTTTGAAAGTTGCAAATGGGGGGATCAACATTTTCTATTTTTGGGTGCGGAGTTGTTATTATATATTATATAGATGATAATTGTGTAATTATATAATTATTGTTATGTTATTATATATGTAGAAGAAATAAAGAAATTTGTCCAAATTGATGAATTAATTTGCGGATTGTACCAAATAAAGCAATTATATGTTAAAAATTGAAGTCAAACATATTAAATAAGGTAAATATATATAACATTATTTGATTATAAATGAATTGATTTAATGATAGGAGGATATTCATATAAAATCTTATTTATAGAATAAAAAAATTAAAATATAAAATAGTCGAGAATAGTTATGACACATCAAATACAATATATAATCTATATAATATATAATATTTAAATAAAATATTTATAACATATATTTTACCTTACATTATTCATTAGAAAATATTTTCGGCCAAGACATATATATATACCTATTATAACAAATCAATCCATCAATATATATATATATATATATATATATATTATGGATTTGCAACATATAAATTTTTTATATTTATGAAAATATATTATTTCCGAAATAAATAAATAATTTTATAATCTAAAATAATATTTTCTCATTTTTGGAAGGTGCAAATGGCGGGAAAACTATCTTTAGCTATTTTCGGATGCGGTCTTGTTATTATATATTATATAAATTATTATTAGTTGAATATATTTATCTAATAAATTGATAATATGATATTATATTTGTTTATATAAATATAATATTAGAATATAATATATACATATTTGCATATATTTAAGTTTTGGAGAATTGTTATATTATTTGATTCAATTAACATAAATTGTTAATAATTTGGTCGAGTGACTATAATAACAAATTGAAATACATTTGGCTAATGTTTGAATCTTGTTAGGGGTGAAAATTTAATTTTTTTAGCTTATTTGTCAAAGCTCGATTTCAAAGCTCAATTACAAGTTCGATTAAAAGCTCATTTATAGCCGAACTCGAGCTACTCATGAGAAGCTTGCGAGTAGCTAGAGTTCGGCTTGAGAAAATTGTTGAGCTCGAAAAAAAGCTTGAATTCGGCTCGTTTAATAAACGATCGAGTTTTGATCTAACTTTTTTCGAGCCGATACCCAAATAGATCATGAACAGTTTGATTCATTTATAGCCCTAGTAGTCGTAGTCGTAGTGATGGTAGTAGTAGCCGTAGTTGTAGTGGTGGTGGTGGAAGTCGTAGTGGTAGTAGTCGTGGCGGTGGTAGTGATGCTGGTGGTAGTAGTCGTAGTAGTTGAAGTGGTAAAAAAATTGATTTTTTTTTTAAAAACCTTGGTAAATCATCGTCTAGCCTGTATAATCCTAAATTGAAAAATATTTATATAAACTATAGCCATCTAAAATATAAAATACTTCGTTACAAAGATCAACAATGTTAGGAAGTATTTTATAAAGTTCTAAATGGTGTGAATTAGTGCTTAATTGGTTAAGTATAGAAATAGTTGATCAAAAAATTGTAACTATCATGTATATGATTGTGTTCTATAAAACATGTACCAGTTACGAGCCCAGTCAACTGAAGCGATTTGAAGTCGAGAAGATAATGAACTGAATTGGAGAAGAGTTGAATGCTATTTAAGTAAAAAACTGAAGTCGAAAATTGATTGTTACAGCCTACAAGTGCTGATGAGTCTCTGATCAATCTCAACGATCAATTTGAATAAATGCTGAGATTAATCCACGATGCAGACTTTAAACTCAAAAGGTGCAATGACTACTTCATCATCAAGCACTATAAAAGGAGACAAAAGCTCATTTGAAGAAGGTTATTGATTTCACAAAATCTTTAGCGAATTCTCTGAGCACTCAAACCTTCAAATCTTCAAAAAACCCGAACTTAATTTTGAGACAACTGAGTTGTTTCTGCTTCAGCAGAGTGAATCATTTATCAACATATGTTGTAAAATCTTCTTAGGAGATTTAAAACACCGAAGCCTGTAACAACTAAGCCGTCACTTGATAAGGCTTGTGAGTTGAGAAATTATCATACTTGAAAGAGAGTTACATTGCAGTGAGACTGAGCATTGCAAATGTAAGTAGCTGATCTAGCTGTGCGATCCGAGTTGTAAATGATAGTCTCTGAAAGCATAGTGATCACCTACCAATTTTTGGAAGAAGAGATGACATAGAATCTGTCAAGACTCGAACATCAATATATCACATCTCATTTACAGTTTTCTTTAATTGCTTTATTATTCATTTATCTAATGTGTGTGATTGCTCATAATTATCTAAGTGTTTCATGAGTACGTGTCTTATATCTTTGACGAGAAAATTTCACTTTTGGTCCCATAGGACACGCCTCACTCCCCTTTTGATCATAGAGCTGTCTATTTTGGTCCCAAAATTTTTTTACTGTCAATTTTGACCTCTCCGTTACGGTAAACGTTAAATTTACTGTCGATTTTGGTCCCATTGCACTTTTAATTTCAGTCCCAAAGTAACAATTAACCAACTAACTGTAACATTATTTAGAGGCAATTTTGACAGATTTTTATCATGTTTTTAGGGACATTCCACATAATTTTTGGAGGGATAATTGTCACTAAAATACATCCATATTCCCAAAAAAAACAACAAATCCAAATCAACTAAACCAAATCAATTTAATCATAAGAATCAACAAAGCCAAACTGAACTCAACAAATACCAAATCTAAACTGAAATCAACAAGACCAAATCCAAAGCCAACTGAAATAAGACTAAATACCAAAGCCAAACTAAAATCAACAAGACCAAATCCAAATTGAAATAAGAATCAAGTACCAAAGCCAAACTGAAATATACAAATAAACATAAACTGCAACTTCACAAATAAACAGAAACTGCAACTTCATCAAACTGAAATATTTTATCTGAATATACATCACTTCCAACAAGTTTGTTCCAGAAGCTCATCAAAAAGTATTCAGCAGTAATATTTCAGTTGTAGTGAGGCAAAATAAACAGCAATTAGGCAAAAAATTTGTAGTAGCAGTTAGACAAAAAATGGGTTGTTTTTGTGAGAATCAGAACACTTTCATGCTTCTTTGGAGCCACTTCTCTTTCCTTTTCCTTTGTCTGCTGCAGACCTAAGGCTAGAGAGAGTGACAAACTTCTTAGCCCCTTGAGTGATGACCTTCATGGAACCTTGATCACTTGCTTTTTCCTTCCCCTTGATTGCAGCACCAATCAACCGAGCTGGATGGAAGCTCATGGGAGGGGGGCTCTAATTTGAACACCTTTTTGGGCTGGCTCAGGAGCATTCACTGCAGCTGAAATAGAGTAGGTTTTTTTGGGTGGTGGCATTAGAGCCCTGTCCATTTCCTTCTTGCTCTGAGCCCTCTTGCTTACCTTCACAGAATTGAAAGTTAATACCTTGAATTTGAACTAGAAATAAATTGCATGTGAATGTATATTGCAGCAACTTACCAGCATCTTTCTCCCCTTCCTAGTTGTTGGTTTGCTGCTGAAGTGGAAGTTGTCTATGAAGGCCATCACATCAGCTTCATCTTCTTGATCTTGGCTCATTGCAAAATCAGGTTGTGTGAAAAGCATTTCATCAGCTTGGGTGGTGCTTCCCTCAGCCTCCATCTGAGCTCCCTAGGTAACATATAACAACAATTATTAGGAATTAGATATAAACAGACACATCTACATTTACTTAAGTTATAAAAGATTTAAAACTACTTCAGTCTCATGTGTAGTGCTTCCTTCAGCTCCCACACTCTCCTTTTCAGCTCCCTATGTAACATATAACAAATATGTTAGGAATGAGATCACAAACATCAAATAGTTACTTAAGTATAGACTGCACCTTTGTCACAGGGCATCCAAGCCTGTTATGACCCTCTTCTCCATAGACTGCACAGGTTACTTTAAACCTTTACTTTCCAAGCTTCTGAATTCCACTCACCTTCTGCTTCTTCTTTGGGCTTTCAGTGGCTGATGGTCTTCTCAAATTTACAGGCCTTCCCTTTTTCTTTTGATTGAAGGTAGGTGGCAGTGGTGGTATATAATCAGTCTTAGCCCACAACTTTTCTCTATTCGTTGGGCTAATTGCATGGCTATAGACTGATGTATATGTCTCCACTGAGTAGCATTGATTGACATAATCCTCTGGATCCCCTCCTTCTGAACAGATTGCACTCACATCATGTTTACAAGGTATGCCAGTCAACTCCCATCTCCTGCAGTCACAAGTCTGGTGCTGCAAGTTGACTGCAAACCTTGATCCATCAAAACAAGACACCTCATACTTGTATTCACTTGCCTTCACAGGAATACAGTCTCCAGCTGCCTCAATCAGCTTCCCAACTATTGTCCTAATCCTCCCATAAATTTTTCTGCCCTCCCACTTCCTTTCAGCCCTCTGTCTATATCTTTGGAGTCTTGACATTATGTACTCCCTTATCCACTCAAGCATTGTCAGGATAGGCTTCTATCTAGCATCTAACAAACAAGCATTGAACTGCTCACACATATTGTTCACCAGAGTATCACACTTCCCAAAGATAGAGAAGTGTGATTTAGACCACTCCGAAGGTGATTTGGCTTGCAGCCACTCCAAGCACTTCCTATCCACATGCTCTATCTCTTGCATGACCTTCTCAAATGCAGGAATAGTGGTAGCATTTGCTACTTTCCACAATAGCTTCTTAAATTGTTGACCTCTAAACCCAGCCCTCTTTAATTTTCTATGTAAGTGCCTCACACAAAACCTGTTTTAAAGCCCAGGTAGAACCCTTTCAAATGCACCAATTAAACCTTTTTGTCTGTCTGACATAAAGGTATACACATCATCTCTCTCAGACATCAAATCTTCCCTTAATAGCTGCAAAAACCATTCCCACTCTTCCTTATTCTTAGCTGACACTACTGCATAGCACAATGGATATGGATCATTATTTGGATCCATGGCTACTGCAGTCAACAGAACTCCACTGTTCATTCCAGTTAGGTGGCAGCCATCCACCCCTATCCATGGTCTACATCCAGACTTGAACCCATTCTTCATAGCCCCAAGACAAACATAAAACCTTCTAAACTTGTTTCCATCATCTGCATTCTCACACTACAATATAACAGTGGAGCCTGGGTTTTTCGTGAACAGTGCATCTGCATAATCCCATAGCTTTGAATACTGGTCAGTGGTGCTCTCTTGCAAGTTTTTGAGGCTCTTCTTCCTTGCTCTGATAGCCTGTTGTGGAGATACATACACTCCCAGCTCAGCAATTGCAGCCTTCCTAAAACTTTTCACACTCAGCTTAGGATCACACATGAAGTTCCTTTCAAACTTCTTTGCCAGCCATCCTGACTTGGCATTAGTTCCATGGAACTGCCTTGCACATGTGTGTGCCAAGTTCATCTCCCTGATTTGAAAGGCGGCTTCATCTTTGACCATCAAGGCATTGATATACCAGTCATACCCCTCATCTACCTTCTTACACCTTGCATACACCCTTCTGGTGTCATTCTTTATAAATTTTACAGCTCTGCCTTCTGCAACTGTGATACGAGATTTACTCTCTTTGCTTGTTTTACATTTATGCTTGTGTCATATGCTTACAAGTATAAAAGCATATTTGTAGATAGGATGAAACGAGGTCGGTCCACAAGGAATGAGAACTAAAATTTGATAACACAAGTACCACAACTAAAGATGCACGAATTATCTAGACTTTAATTAAGTAAGGGTTGATTTCAATCAAAGAAATTCAAACATAAACCAAATGATCAAATACCAAAACATAAACTAGTTTAAATAAAGAAAACAAATTCTAACGAATGCAAGATATCAAAGGCTTGAAGAAAACGGTTTGAATAACAAGTTAAAAACAAGTCTGTAGGACATGGATACACAATGCTTCTCTTGAACACACAACAAGGGTTATCACTACAATCATGTTTCGTTCAACGATATGAAGACCACAAAGATAATAAGAGCATCTCTCGAATATCTCTTAAATTGCGTATGTGATAAAGATGATTATCTCTAATACATTCCAAGATCATACCTACCAAAAGCACAAAGGGGTCAAATTTCCTTCCACATATTCGACATTCGACTAAGAAGACAAATACATAGATTCAATCCATACATGCTTATGATCACAAGATTGACTAGATGCATCTGATTTAAACATTTGATGTTAAATGAATGCCACTTCAAACAACATCATACAAGAACTAGCAAAGATTGAAATCTTGACAAAACACACCCATAGATTAAACCCTAGTCAAGAACAAGATTCACATTGTTTTCTCTATATCCTAGAGCCCTAAGGCTCTAGCCACCCATATTTACATCCATAGCAAGAACAAAGAGGGAAATAACAAAACCCATCCTAAATACAAGTGTAAGAGAGTAGAGGAGAAGATAAAATCCAATGTTGATCACTTCTCTTCAATCCTATGGCTTGAATCTTCAAGATGGATGAATGCTCTTTCCTCTTCTTCTTCCTCCTTCTTGATCTCCAAAATATGCTAAGAGAAATGTGTGTTTTCGAGTGGGAGAGATATGTAAAAACCCTCCAAAATCGGGTATATGAAGGGACCAGTAATTGAGGGCCAAAAGTCAAAAAGTGATTTCGTCTGCCCGGAACTCGACCCCAGGAGGTCGCATTTGTAACAAAGAAGTTCACATCTCTGAAGGCTCTGCAACACGGGCTCTAGGTCGAGTTTGAAGGCCTCTGAAACTCGATCCCTAGGAGGTCGCGTTTAGGGGTCGCGTTCGGCACGAGTCTCCGGTAGCTTCCACGGTTTTACTTCGTTCTCGCTCATTTCTTGGCCGATTGACCCGATTCAACTTGCAATGCACTCTTTATTCGATTCTCTATCTTCATATGGTCTTGAATCCCTCAAATTTGTAGTACTTTATCCTCCATATCTTGTAAAATTCAAACAACAAATAAAACTTCCAAACTGGGAGGTTAAACACTCAATTTGGGCTAAACCACATGCAAAACTCTTCAAATTACTTCATTTAAACCTCAAATTATTATGAAAAATGACCAATCATCAACTGCCTGGCTGGTAACAACATCTTTAAATTCAACTTTGGTGCTAAAGACTTGACCTAAATGAAGTGCAACTACTCTAGTTCTTGATCCTCCAGCAACCCTCACAGTAGTCTCTGCCTCTTCACCATCAGACTCTTCTGCACTATCAAAATCACTAAGATCCACTGCACGATCTTCATCATCAGCCATTGGACCTCCCCACTCAACTTCTCTATCTATATTCTCATTGTAAATGCTATCATCTAATAGTTCATCACAGCTATCACACTACAAGAATTTAGGATTTTACCCACACATGCAAATGTGGCTAAAACTATATATACATATGTGTGAGTATAACTCTTTACCCACACATAATACAAATGTCAACAAGTGTGGCTATATTTCTGCAGGGAAAAAGTTTATAGCCACATTTATATACATGTGTAGATAAATCCATAAGCATTGCCTACACACATATATGTCACTAATTATATAAATTATGTGTGTTTAAATATATTTTAGCATTACAATAATGATGATGTGTCATCTGATGTGGCATGTGATATATAATATGGACACGTGGCAATTTTTAAGTGTGGATATAAACTATAATTTATGTATGGGTAATAATTTTTTAGTAATTTAATATAAAGAAAAATAATTATATATATATATGTGTGTGTGGGTAAAATATATATTATGTGTAAGCAATAATACTATAAATAAATAAAAATGTACAAATGTGGTTAATAAAATTTTATTTCATACTTTATTTAAGTAATATATTACATAATTTTGAGTAATTTAGCGAACCAAAAAATAAATATAACCATACAACACATTAAAATATAACAATGCTATAATTTTCTAAATATGCTTTCTTTAGAAAATACAACTATGTCATCGTAATCAACATCCATGGTATCTCTTTGATGCTTGCTAATAGCTTTAACTTCTTGATCCACATTCAACTCTTGTAATTTTCTTTGAAACAAGTCGATTGTTTCTTTTTTTTTTTAAGTCGATTGTTTCTTTCCACCTCAATTTGCTGCATTAGTAAGAATAAGATATTAGTACCATAGACAACACGGTAAACGGAAAATGTATTTACTCGAGCTAGTGCATCTATTAACCTAATACTTAAAAAATCTTAACCTCACTTCGACTCCTAAAAGAGTAGGAAATTAATAGAGTCCAAAAGCAAACAAATCAATATGATAACCAAATCTTCACAACAAATCAATATGTATAATTGAACTGATTAAATGTACATGCAAGCAACATATTCCCTAAAAAACAGACATAAAAAAGAAAATGAAAATACTTTAAGGTATTTGGTTGATAGGAAACATCAAACTCATTAAAACATGGCTCATACATTCAAATATTATCATGTACCAATTTGTAGCTCAGGTTAATGGCTATGAAATTCAATTTCATAGCAAAACTCAAGATGTCGACTAAATTGAATAGTTCATCCTTTCTAAGTTTATGACTTCGACTATGATACAAACAAATTTGCAGTAGCAAAATAAATCGAAAAAGAGAGAACAAAATTATCATAAAGCGGAATATATTTTTTATCAGTAGGTATTTCACCTCTTTTGTAATTTATATCCGTCATTCCAAAAAAACACGGCTTTATTGAACTCAGCTCCTGAGTTGATATCAACTGCAAATGTAAGAAACATAAAAAGGTGAAAATCTCAGTTTTAATGCCAACAAAACAATTAAATGGAAGGTAGAATACTAACAATCAAAGGAATAATAAGAAAACTCAATTCGGGGCAAGATATTGGCAGTATAAACTATTCAAATAGAACTATGTTGCACTTCATTAAAGCCATAAGCAATTCATTGCTTTCAAGAACATATAAACATAATTGTTTGTTGCCATTGGAGTTCATGAAGTTTAGACATGCACATTCAAATAAACACAAGCTCACAATTCTGAACAACCTAACAGCAATACATCAACTACAACCATGACAATACATCGCCGAAAAAATAGAGAACAAAGTTTTGAAAGAAAACAAAAACAAAAAAAAGGAAAAAAAGCAATGAAGACTTACGAGCAATTTCTTCGAGAACAGAGATGAGCCACTCTCCAACTTTGAGCATGAAGCAGTCCTAATTAAGAAACAAAAATAAATTAAGAACACGCGTAGTCATCGAAATCTGAAATAAAAAATTATGATCCACCTTCGATTGATCAATGTTGCGATATTGTTATCGCTAATTGAGATTTAACCGGGGTAAGCTTTTAGCCGATTGCCATCCAAATCGACTGTTAAGAGCTCTCCAATATACAGTTTTGCCAATTATCTATTCAATTTCTCTATGATGATGATGATGATGATGAATTTGAACAACGCAGGGCAAAACTAGTTGAGAAATATCGTGGGAAAATAGAGAAATTGATAAGAGTATGGTGTTTGTTTTAAGATGAGAGAGAGGAAAACTAGCTAATTTCTTAGATATGGGAAGAGAGGAAGCAAACTGCCGCTAGTTCGAATTTTGGACGGAGTTTTTGTATATGGGAGTATGGAAGTGAAAATTTTTCAATTTTTCGGCATATGACGGGGATAGTGAAATTTTTTCTTTTTCTTATCTCTCTGTGTATGGTGGGGACAATAAAATCTTGAAAACACAATTGATTGGTTTTGTTTTTAAATATTAAGGGTCGTGCTATTTTTTTAGTTTTCTTCCTATGCATATAATTATATTCTTAAAGGCAAAGGCAATTCGTATAATATATAAATATTTTTAGAAAAATGTATGAACTATATAATAAATTGTACCTGTTGTTTTTTCTCGAGTACGGTTTTCAAAATTGGAATTTGAGATATTGTTTATGTTCAACTATTTTGCAAAATATATTGAATGAATTAAGTACATTTTTTTAATTAGAATAATGTGTTATAATATTTTATTATATCTCTCTTTTTTTTTCTTTTTAACTCTGTTTGGGAAGCAAAAACACAATTAAAATAAATTTCTATATAAAAATTTATTTTATTTTTATCTATAAACCTCCTTAATATTTTGTGTTAGGACACATATTTTGTTAATTAGGCACTGAAGGAAAATTAAATAAATAATCTTTTTGGATCGTATTCTAGGAAAAAAAAAACTTTAAATAATGCATACAATACATTAAAATATAACTAGATCATAATGTAGATATTTACCGTTAATTACAATATCCAATAAAAGCATGGTAGGTAATAACTACTAACAACTTCACAATTCTAAAAACTCAATTTCAGGTGAGTTAAAGGTGTTTTAAAATATAAAACAAAACATTTCAAAAAAGTTATAAAAACACGATCAACATATATCACCACGATCATAATCAATCAAGATTATCAATAGCTCACCATGTTTTAATATAATTGACCATGATCTGATTATACACAAAAGAATTTGGTTCGATATCTTTTTCAATCTATATATGTTGCAACTTCAGAAAATCACATTCAAGTGCTTCAAATCTTTGATCCTCAGCATTAACCACATAAGTTTTAGGCACGTTTGGTTAGCAAAGGAATCTGGCTTGGAACAATCATTCAATTCTTTATTCTTAAATTTATGTCTTTGGTTCAATTTTTTAGGAAGTTGTTTACTTACTTCAAGAACCATTTCATTATTCAAATTTTTCACCCATTATTTTTATTATTTTTAATAATAATTATTAAAATTGTATTTATATTTTTCAATAAAAAATTGAATTTTTTTGTGGATTATTGTTAGTTTTTTATAATAAAGTATTGACTTTCAATAAAATAAAAAAAATCCTACTAAAATTCGAGTATCATGGTATTTTTTTTTTGGCAATCAGCGGTTGAGAAATGACATTCTCAAAACAGTGATCAGCTCGACTTTAGAATCAACAGTAGAATTCGACACACACGCACACACATCTATATATTAGATTTACTTTTGTAAATTAATGCAATTTTTTATAATCAATTTTTTGCACGGGTTTGTATTTATACAATTTTACTTATATATATATATATTTTTAATTATTAACTTATCTTTATTTATTTATTTTCTTAATTGTTAATTTATTTTCTTGTTTTGAATTTGGGGAGGAGAATAATGATCGAACTCCAATCTTTCACCATAAAATGGGTGAATAATATCTGAAGCTACAAGTCTACAATATTATTAATTCATCTTAATAAACATACTTGATTAATTTGATTAAAAAATATTAAAATGAGAATCTTGACATTTTCCTTGTTATGCTCCAAACACTGGATAAATAATTTATAGCATTCATTTTCCTCAGAATCACATTCCTAAAAATCACATTCCCAAATAACTTTACTTTTTGTCAATCAAATGAGCCATAGGGTTTTATGTATTTATTTATATCTCCGAAGTATTCTAGAATATATTTTCTTAGAAATTTTATTGATTTAGGATCCCAAAACATGTTTACTATCAATCTGGAATCTGAAATATGAAATGTATCAATTTATGACTATAATAATTGAAACTTAATTTCAATCTAAGATTCTCACACTCATGTATTTGAATTTTATTTATTTACTAATTATTTTGTAATAAATTTACTAAATAATTAATGAATGAAGTTTTATTAAAAATGAATATAAAAAATGTAAAAATAAAAAAAATGAAAATACATAGTCTCTTATAATGATAATTTCAATTACTTAAACCCTAAATTTAGGTTTTTCATTTTTACAATTCCTAAATTGATGGCTAACCTACCTTTCCTATCCTAAATCGCTAAAATATTTTTTTTAGTACTATTGTTAAATCAGTATTGTTTGAGACTGATTTTTGTTTAAGATTGGCATATCTTTTTTGTTTGTGCCATGATCAGAGCAAACAAACTTTTTAGTTCATTCATTATTTTATTTTTAAAATTCGGGTAAAAGGGTGTTGGCATCGGTATTTATGTCGTTGAGTGCTTAGTAATATTTTTACTTTTTTTTTAGAATTAGTTGTAATATTTTATATATTATTATTTGAAAAAAATTGGGTCCCAAAAGAAAAGGGATTTGGTTGTTGCCTGTTGGCCAGTTGGGTTATTATTGTTGCTTTTTCTACAGAATTTAGATATAGATTTATCAATTTAAATTTCAACTAATTCTATCAAAATAGAGGTGGAGGCGTGGAGACAACACGTTTCAAATAAAAATAATTAGAAAAAATCTATAAAAAACTAATTAAATTAAAATATATTGACGCATACGTGTTCTTAGATTTGGTTTAATGCCATAAATATATGTTGTAACAAAATATATTAGTACAGCAAAATCAAAATATTAATCTTATATATATATATATATTATTCGAATTGGTGTTTAACCACGCACATACATAGTTTATAATTATGTGTAGCTAATACATATTCAAATTCTCCACATAAGCACAACAAGACACGGATGTGACTCCGCCAAAATATAAATATGAGTAATTTTATAAAATATATATATAAAAATGTGATTGTAAAGTTTTTACCACACTTATAAAATGACAACAGATGAAGAGATATGTCAAATTAATTTACCTACACATTTTCTAATTATGTGCGGTTAAACAACCACACATTTTATGTGTGGCAAAATTATGTATGGTTGAAAATTCAATTTCTTGTAGTCATAATCAGCTGTGAAGTCAGCATCTTCACTGTCATCATCTGAAGCATACTCATCTTCCAATATACACTTCCCCTTCACCTTATCCCTCTCTCCCTCAAGTTCCTTCTCTGCATCCCTCTCTAAGCATGCATGCTCTGGCATCCTCTCAGTTCCCTTCCCCTTCTCAATAGCCTCATCCAAGCCTTCATTCTCTGGCTCATTCTCATCCCCATTTATCTCTGCCTCAACTCCTTTATCTGCGTCAATCCCATCCCCCTTCATCTCTGCCTCAACTCCTTTAGCTACATCATTCCTATCCCTCTTCATCTCTGCCTCTATCTCACCCCTCTTCATCTCTGCCTCTATTCTCCCTCCCTTTCCTTTATCTTTGCCTCTATTCCCCCTCCCTTTCATCTCTGCCTCAACTCCTATACTCTTCATCTCTGCCTCATTCCCCTTCTTAGCATTCTCTACATCAATAATGTTCTCTAACTCAACCACTAACTCATATGTTTGTAAATATCTTTCCTTCAACCTCTTGACAGTTTCATCAACTGGATTCTCAATGTTATCAACTTCATCATCCATATAATCAATTTCCCCTTCAACACCTTCTCCAATCTCACAATCATTACCTTTTTTACCCTCTAAGTATATCATAAACTCCATACTCTCCTTAGCCCTCTGTATCAACAACCAAGTATCAGCCTCTAACAAGATAGGCTTCAACCCCCCTCCTCCCCTCATTATACCCATAGAACCTCATGGCACCCGTGTACCCCAATTGTTCACACAATCCCTCTAAGTACTTCAAACTCCATTTGTGTGTATCAACAAAGTCAAAGGCACTAAATGTGCCTTCTATATACTGGTAAACATCCGAATCATTGATCGTCATCCCTCCATGTGTGAGCTTTAGTGTATACCAATAATGAGACCCGACTGTCAAAAAAACGAGAAAAGAAATTGTTACAGTGAGAGAGAGGAAGAACAGAGGAAGAAGAACGACTGTCAAAAAAATGAGAAAGGAAAATTTTGAAATTCTTACTGTGATCAGAACAGAAAAAAAGAGCGGAACAAGAGAGGAAGAAGATTACCGTAATTTTGGTGTGGCATTGGCAAGAAAAACTTCCTTTGAATCATGGTGTGTTTTGCTTTTGATGCGATTTCAACGTGCTATTCAATTTGGCTGGTCAATTAAGGAGAAATTAGGGTTTTGATTTGGGTGGGATTTGGGATTTTCTTGAGTTAATGGTTCATGATTGGCAAATTAGGGCTTTAGATTGATTTTAGGAGAAAAATCTGATTTTAGTCCCATAGGACATGCCTAGTCCGATTTTGGTCCCACTCCTACCACTTTTGATCATATTTCAGAAATTGTTATTAAATCTAGTCCCATAGGACCTAGTTTATCAATTTTGGTCCCACAGTTTAGACAAAAATTTAACGGGGTGACTAGGGATGTCAAACGGGCCCGAAACCGATGGGTCGGCGCGAAAAAACTGAAAAAAAAGATGGGTTAGGGCCGAATTTTTTTGGCCCGAATTAATTTTTAACCGATCGGGCCGGACCGATCGGGCTGGCGGGCTTTTCGGGCTGGCCCGATCTGTCCTCGGGTCGGCCCGTCGGGCTGGAGTATTTTTTTTTTTTTAAAAAGGTAAAACGACGTCGTTTTGGCTAGAGGGGTGAAATCTGATTTTAACTAAGCGATCGACGTCTCTCTCTCTTTCATCTATACTGTTAGGTGACGGACAAGTAGTTGCACGTGACTAACATGTGCAATTTATCCCCAAATTGAGTAAAAATTTCCAAATGAAAACAAAGAACCCTAATTCCCCCATTTCAAAAAGCCCCAGACCCTTCTCAAGACTCTTCTTTGCAAGGGCAAAGTCTTGTTGAGTTTGAATCGGTATAGTGTTGCGTTGGACTGTTGAGTTTGGAGCGTTGGATGTTTCCGATTAGGTTCTGAGCGGTTTCCGTGGGAAAATGCACGAAGTGGCGGAGTACGTTGGTGCAGTGGAGATCAAGAATTCTGGGATTAGTGAGTGTGGCCTATTTGCAACGAAGAATGCCGAAAGCGGGGGTTTGATGCTGGTGACTAGAGTTGTTGCTATTGATAGGGCGATAATGCCTCAAGATTCAGGGGAAAATGCTCATCTAGTTATATGGAAGAGCTTCGTTGATAAGGTGATGGAGACTGCCAACAAATGTGAAGATGTCAGCAGTGTAACAAATATAGGAAGCAAAATAATGGAAGTAAAAGAAGCTGTATGCGGAACTGTAATTCTTTTACTACTGAAAATGAAAGATGAAGCCTAAAGCACCGCTTCAATATATCAAATTAGATTAGGCTTGCATAATTTATTTTTTTAGCCGTATTTTTTTTAAGGGAATTTTTTAGCGGCATATTTGAAAAAAAAAAAAAGTAATTAAATTGCTTTTTGGAGCGTGCTAATAACCGTTTTAATACATAATAGACAAAAAGAATAAACATAATTGTGATTTTTTTAAAAACTCAAATTATTTATGAATTGACTAAAATGCCCCCACTATTCTGTTTTTATATAGTATATAGATATAGATATTGCCTCCGTTAGCACTTAGCACCAATAACTGCAATATTAAATATTTATAATTTATTAGCACAAATCAATATATATCAAACGACAACTAATAATAGGGGATGAAAAGGGAGCTAACAAGAGACATCTTGTATTATGATTATATACTAGTATTTTCCACAAACGGAAATCATAATTTTAAAATTTATAATATTGAGTAATTCAATATGAAAATAGTAATTGTAGAGAATATGATAAATATGCATGTTTAATTTGAATTATGGATTAAAGATTAATTATAGCAAATAAATATAAAAACTAAAAAGATATAAATTTGAGAATCTGTTTTGTTTTTTTTTTTTAATTCTTGATAATATGACAACGCAGCTAGAAATAATGTATAAATGTAGAGTTAATTTCGATTTTGATCCCATAGGACATCGGATATTCCGATTTTGGTCCCGATACTATCATTTTTGGTCATTTTTCAAAAAAATCTCCCAGTTTTAGTCTCATAGGTTTAAGAATATAATTTTTAGTCTCATGATTTTAAGGCAAAAAATGGGACCAAAATCGATACTAACTCTGTTTGGAACCAAAAATGATAGTCTCGAGACCAAAATCGGAATACCCGATGTCCTATGGGACCAAAATCAATATTTTCTCTATAAATGTATAATTAGATAATAAAAACTTGTAACTTTGTGATCAAGATATAGAATAATAACCTAATACAAAAACGAAAACGCATAGGATAAAGCAGAACTTTGTCGAGGAGAGAGCCATGTTCTCTGTCGTCTTTGTTTGCCCTCCTTTTTAATTTTCTTCTCTGATGAGTATATTATTTTTTAGGTTATTAATGTATGTGTATATATAGGTAGAGTTGAGACGGTGTAATATGATTATAACCTTCTAATAAAAGGCTTTTATAGAAGAAAATGATTTGCATGCCAAATAAGGTTTGATTCTATATGAATCAATACGTACGTATAATACCTCTAAGATTATTGTTGATTATGTTCCGACTAATCATATATAGTAATAAACTATACTATATTTTGCTATTTATGTTTTATAATCGTTTATACATACATATGCCAACAAATATATAAGTTTATATATATTCTCATCCTTGGATATTGCATGGTGACGGCGGTGTTATTTACAAATTAAATTTAGTTTTCTAATGAAGAAGTTTGAGGGCTCGCGAATAATTAAAAGGCAAATTCTGATATGCAATAGGTGCATGAATCATAGCCCACCAACGGATCGATTATAAGGAGGGGGGGGGGACAAGAAGAAGAAGTCAAAATTAGTATCAATGTTTAAAGTTGATGTGTTTTTTAGGATTCATGGTGTTTTAGGATTTTAGGGTTTATTAATCTCAATTAGGGGTTATATTTAAGTTGAAAAAATTAATTATCGAACGAAATGCACGAGCTCACGCGTTAACATCAGGCGAGTGCATTGTGCAAGTTGCCGGATTTCAAAAAATTAAATTAATTCACTTTTATTTTAGGGTAAACTAATTCCATTTTAAGTTCATATTTATTTCAAAATTAGGTTTTTATTTTCAATTACCGATCATATTTATTTCGAAAAAATTAAATTAATTATCGAGCGCAATGTACAAACTCACGAGTTAGCGTCAGGCAAGTTCATTGTGCGAGTCGCCAGATTTCAAAAAAATAAATTAATTTACTTTAATTTTATGGTTCACTATATTTATTTCAAAAAAAAAAAATTCAAATACTGTTTATATTTATTTCAAAAAAATTAATCATCGAGAGCAATACACGAGCTCACGCGTTAGCATCGGGTGAGTGCATTCTGCGAGTAGCCAGATTTAAAAAAATATAAAATTAATTCACTTTATTTTTAGGGTATTTATTCCAAACAAATTAAATCAACTTACTTTAATTTTAGGGTTGACTAATTTTATTTTATGATATATAATCTTCGGGAACAAAACTAAAACAAAAAATTGCAAAAATAAATTTTTGGGGTATATATTTATCTTTATTTCAAACAAATTAAATCAATTCACTTTAATTTTAGAGTTCACTAATTTTATTTTAAGATATAAGTGGGCGCGTGTATCCCATGCACCGCGTGTGTGTTACACACGCCTGATTTGGGCATGTATTTTGAACCATTAATTTTTTATTTTATTGGGCATGGACCAGTTGAATGGGCCAGACCCTGACATCTTGTGTACACAAGACATACCCTAATTAAAATAGAATGACATTTGGGACTGTAATCCTATGTTGGGCTAAAAATCACAACACCCCCGTGTTGTGTCGTTTCTACCCTAGAGGTGGCAAAATGTTTTGGAATTGCCGGTTAAAACCGGAATCAGAACCGTATGTGGCGGTTAGGAACTGAAACCGGAACTGTTTCCCCACGGTGTAGTTCCGGTTCCTGAAAAATGGAACCGCGGAACTGGCGGCTCCAAATTTAATTTTTTTATTTTTATTTTTTTTAAATTATAGTCATTGCCCGATCCAACAGTCGAGATGAAATAGCAGTTGAAGATCGACGGTTGAGATGCAATAGCCATTGGGAACCGTTGGTTCCAACGACTATTTTTTTATCTATTGTTCTCTATAAATACATTGGGATCTAACTCCAATTTCATTACCACACTATCTCAATTCTCTCAATTCTCAAGTGATCAAACTCTCTCGATCTCAATTCTCAATTCAATTTTATTCTCTCAACTCTCAAGTCTCATTTCAATTTTTAATACTCAATTCTACATTTCTACTACACTTCTAGTTTTCTACAGTTCATTTCATAATTTTATCACTTCTAGTCTTCTACTTCTACACATTTCTTATTTTTTATCTTCACTACTAAAAAATGTCTAGATCCCGTGGTGGTCGTGGTTCTGGAGCCAATAGGGGCAAGGGAATTTCCTATTCCGATGGTTCCTTACCAACAGGACAAGCTCGTGCATCACGTTGAGGACGAGGAAGAAGTTCTTCATTGTGGATCGATAACACGATCAATGAAGAAATGGAATATCAATATTATGAGAGCGAAGAAAATATTACTCATCCAAATTCCAACATTTCTCTCTGAAGAGTACCGAGTCGATGACAACGAGAGCAAATGGAATAAGAGGACCAACATTTGGCGGCTCAAATACAACAAGAGGAGAGATTCAACGCTTTCAATCTCAACAATTCAATGTCAATGATCCGGAGACTCAAGAGAGTGAAACTTCCGAAGTTGAAATGCCAATGTCACCTCCTTTAGGTCAAGTTCAACAATTTCCTTATCGACCTTCTAGTATGGATAGAGAAATGCCTTACATATCTGAAGAGGTGTTGAAAAGAAAAGTAACATTGGATATTTTCTTGATCCGCTTCAAGAGAATCACCGTGCCGAAGAAAAATGAGCACGATGAGCAAATGTATATTGCCAAGTGCAACTATTGCGGCAAAGAATATCCTTTTCGAACCACCAGAGGATATGGAACGTTCAAAAAAGCATTTGAAAGCTCATCTGGTGGAGATGGGATTGGCTCGGGGACAAACACAAATGCAAGGATTTATGTCTTCTAACAATCCAGATATGTCTAATGAAACTCATTTATTTAGATATAGTGATGAATGTGCTAGAGAGGAAATGTCTAATTATGTGCTATAAACTCACTTCCTTTTCAATTTGTTGATAGTATAAATTTTGAACTTGCTATGAAACAAGCTTATAATCCCGCCGCTAAACGAATTTCACGTAATAGCATGAAAATTCAAATAAAAGAACTCACGAAAAAAAAAATGAAAATTAATTTGATAAATTCTTTTAATAATTTCCCCCATAGAGTTTCAATTTGTTCGGATATTTGGAGTGATAGTTTTAATAAAAATTCTTACATGGGAGTTACATGTCATTGGATAGACAATACTAGGAATTTAAATAAGCGTTTAATTATTTTTCATGGTTTTAATGATTCACATAGTGCCAAAAATATAGCTTTTGTAATTATAAGTATTCTAAATGAATTTAAATTAATTAATAAAATATTTCGATAGGTTTCGATAATGTTAGTGCTAACACCGCTAGTATACCTCAACTTATCCAAGCATTCAATGCAACTCTAGGTGGTGCATATTTTCATATAAAGTGTATTGTTCATATATTAAATTTATGTGTGCAAGATGGAATGAATGTGTTAAATATTGTTATTTCTCTAATTAAAAATGCTATTGTATGTTTGCATAGAAAATCTAGCATTGCTAAAAAATGGTATAATTTTTGCATTAGGAAATGTATTAAACCAAAAATATTTAATATGGATGTATACCTATAAAATGTTAAGTTCTACATTTGAATAAAAAGAGACATTAATTGAATTTTTTCAAGCCGAAGTCGATGGCTATTTTTTTATTTCTTCATATTGGGATGAATGCTATGATTTATGTGAATTTTTAAGAGTTTTTCAAGTAACTACAAATGATTTATCGAGTGTTTATTATCCTACTTCCCCTAGAATTTTACATCATTGTTTATTAATTGATTTTCAATTTAATAAATGTAGTAAGAAAGCCAACTTGATATATATTTGCAAGATGACCATTTGATTGAGACGCATGGTGGAGATCCAAATAACATTGATGTTCTTCGGTGGTGGGCGAGAAAACAAGAATAATTTCCTATATTGTCTATCATGGCTAAGAAAATATTTGCGGATCCGGCGGTCAAACAAGCATTTAGTCAATTTGGCTACATGTTGAACGAGCATAGATCAATGATAACACCGGAAAGTCTTGAAGCACAATTGTTGCTTAAAGATTGGACTTTGGCTGAACGAAGACAACAAGAGAATGATTGGAGTACATTAATGAACGATGATGATTTTGACAATATTGACAGTGTTGAATAGTAAGCATAACAAGGTAAAAGAACTACATGGACTTTTATTCCTCAATGAGGATACATTGACAGCTTAATTTTATTATTATAAGTTTGACACTTTGAGTTTTAAACTTATAATCTTAAAATTAAACCCAAGTCCATTCTCCATTTCCCCTCCGTATTTTGGAAAATTTTGACATTTTAGAACTTAGATAGTAATTTTTCAATTGTAATTTTGTAAACTTGTATTTTTATAAATTCAAGTTATAAATTTATTTAAATTGTAATGTAAATTCATCATTCATGATCAATCAATAATATGTATTTTTCTTTTTTAGCTTTACATTACAAGTAATAAGGTATTAAAAATTAAAAAAAAATACATAAAAAAAACACAGCACGGGTCATGCTACTGTAGCACGACCCGTGCTAATTAAAACACCCCACAAAGGGCATGAGGCCGAGAGCAAAGCATGGCCCGTGCTATTTTTAACGTTTCTAACCGTATAACCGGCAGTTCCAGCGGTTCGGAAACCGCCGATTCTCAGTTCCGGAACTGTCCCGTAACCGTGATTACATGGTGCGTTCTGATTCCCGATTTTTGGAATCGGGAACCAACGGTTCCGAAACCATCATCACCTCTATTCTACCAAAAATTGTGTTGTTTTGTGTTTTGGTACAATTTTTTATTTTATTTTAATTTTCACTTTTCTTGAAATACCCGAAAAACACTAATAATAAAAGTGAAATATAATCATGAATCCTACCTAATTATGAAAAATAATCCCTAATAAAAATGAAAATTATAATTTCTTTCATTTTTTATTTTTCTAAAAAATACTAAAAAAGTAATAAAAATTAAAATTGAAATATAAAAATAAATCCTAATTAAGAAAAAATAAACTAATGAAAATTATTAACTAAATTAGAGCGGACTTTCATTTTGAATATTTAGTTAGTACTATGATTTAAAAAAAAAAAATTCAACCTCAACCCAGCTAATACAATTAATTATGTTTTTTTTATTTGTGTTTATTAGTATTTCACGAAAAATGAAAGATGGAAAAAAAATCATTCTTATTAGGATTATTTTTTTCATAATTCATCTTTATTATTATTATCTCTCACTTATAAGTTTTATTAGTGTTTTTAGTTATTGAAGAAAAGTGGCGAAAAAAAAAAAAAGAAAAAAAAATGTCAAAAAGGCAAAGCTTTGGGTGGAAAAATATGGTCTGCCGTGACTTTTAGCCCAGCAGAGGATCACAATCTAGAAGTGTGATTAGCCAATAATCGATAGATACGTAGTAAACAATTGACAAACGCACTTGCTAACACCATAGCTAGTGGTGACATCCATCCCATAAAGGACAAACAATTTAAGAAAAAGAAGTAAAAAAAAAGTCATGAAAAATCGTGACTTGGAGCGGGCAGCCGACTCAAAGGTGTGACTCCAGCAGTTCAGCCCCGAGTTGATGTGCACGCGTAGCACTCTCTGATTGGATGCCACATAATTATATATATATATATATTAATTTAAAATTTAAATATTTAATATAATTATTAAAAAATAAAATATATATCAAAATTCATAAATTTTTTCTCTATAGATTGAGCTTAAAATATACAATATTGGTATATTTTTATAAACATCTAAACTCTCTTTTTCTCACGTATCTTATTTCACCAAATTTTCATTCTCACATTTCTTCTTCATTTTAAGTTATGGATCCAAATCACCCAAATTATTATCATCACTTTCAAATTTTTTCAAATTTTGGAACTTACTTTTACCCACAAATTTTTCTAAATCCAGAAAATCAACAAAGTTCTTAATATTATCAAAATTCTCATTTTTTGTCAAACATCACTCAAATTTCATCATCTGAAGATATATCTAATAAACTAATTATGATTTTTTAAATATAGTAAAAATTATTATTAATAATATGTTATTAAAAAATAAAATGATAAATATATTACGTAAATTGAAAGAAAGGGATATTAATATTTTAATTGAAAATTAGATTGGATAAGTATCACTGATGGAATGTAAATTTTAAGAGGCTAGGGGTTGTGGATGTGGAGGAGAAAAAAATTAATATTTCATTTAAAGATTGGTTTAGATAAATATCAATGATGTGAATAGTCTAAGTAATTTGTTAAATTTGCAACAATACTTAATTTGTTAAGTAGTTTGTGATTTTTACAGCAATTAATCCAAAACAAAATGAAATTTTGTACGATACTTCAAAGACATCCGGGGGGCTGCCCCAATAAATGGGACCAAGTTGGAAGAACAGGCAGTGCCCAATTGTCCTGAAAAATACTCAATGCTTGACACGTGTCCCTTCAAATTGATCTTTACACTTTTTTCTTGCTTTGGTCACTCTAATCTCTCTCTCCTTCTCTCTCTCTCTCAAAGACACTCATCCCTCTCCTCCGCCGGTATCATCTACGTCATTATTTATAAATCACCGGAATCGGACATCGTCGAGCTCAAGGAGGTGATGGCCACGAAACCAAGATCTTCATCGTCATGGAGTTCGTTGGCAGCGGCGAGCTCTTCTCCAAGGTGGCGTAGGGCTCTCGCCTTGGGAAGGTCGCAGCGCGTTGCTACTTCCAGCAGCTGACAACGCCATCGACTCCTGCCACAGCAGGGGCATCTTCCACCGCGACATGAAGCCGGAGAATCTCCTCCTTGACTAACTTGTTCCGAAACCCAGGTGCTTAAGAGAGATAAAAAGATAGCATTTTTGGGAAAGTGATGGACGAATAGTAGATGAATTTTTTTATTTATTTTTTTTAATTGCAAACCCATTGAAACTGAAATTAAACAAACCTATTTGTATTTTTTCTTTTTCTTTTTTATTTTTATATTTTGAATTGCAAACATGTTTAAACTTAAATTAGTTAACTCTATTGAATTATGAATATGAATTTGGGTGTAAGGATCCCAGCGAATTGAACTGAAGAAAAAGAAAATGAGTACTTTAATGGAGAAAAGAAAAGAAACATTTTTCCACATGTACGGATGAGAGTGGGGGATAAGGAAAAGAGGGTGTAAAAAGAATGATCGGGCATTACCCGAAGGGCAGCGTAGAAATTTCCCAGAATCAAGTAAAAGTGAGTATTCAGAAGTAATACATGAATGGAAGGACAAAAGTGCTACTCTACGTCTGCTCTGCAGTCTGCAGATAACATAATAGCTTTGGTATTTCTAATAATAACTGAGATTGGAAAGCAATGGATTTTGATTGACCAAATACTACCACCACATTACCATAACTCAAACCAAATTTGTCCCACATACTACGATCTCCCATGGACAGGCCATTTCTTTCGCAACCAAAAAAAAAAAAACAAAAACAAAAACCCAGAAAACTAACACAAAAAGGAAAAACAAACAAGTATGGCGCCTTCTGGCAAACTCATCTTTCAAACCACCAAATTGTAGTCTCTAATACCTGTAGTGAGGAGGCTTGTAAGGACCCTCAACTGGTACACTAATGTAATCAGCCTGCTCCTTGCTCAGCTTAGTCAGTTTGGCACCAAGCTTGCCAAGGTGGAGAGCAGCAACTTTCTCGTCGAGGTGCTTGGGTAAAACGTAAACTTCTTTCTTATACTTTCCGGTGGTCCTCTCCTTCCACAGCTCAAGCTGGGCGATTACTTGGTTCGTAAATGAGCATGACATGACGAAACTAGGGTGTCCAGTAGCACAACCCAAGTTCATGAGACGACCTTCAGCCAATACAATAATTCCAGTTTTCGTCTCCGGGAAAACCCATCTGTCTGTCTGTGGCTTGATGGTAATTCTCTTCACGCCAGGGTATGTCTCGAGGCCATGCATGTCAATCTCATTATCAAAGTGACCGATGTTGCAAACAATGGCGTTATTCTTCATCTTTATCATGTGGTCGACCATGATAATGTCCTTGTTGCCGGTGGTGGTGACAAAGATATCAGCCTCAGATACGACATCTTCAAGGGGCAGGACTTGGAAACCCTCCATGAGGGCTTGAAGGGCACAGATTGGATCAATCTCAGTCACAATTACACGGGCACCAGCTTGTTTCAAAGCAGCAGCACAACCCTTACCAACATCTCCGTAACCACAGACAACACCAACCTTTCCGGCAATCATCACATCGGTGGCCCTCATAAGTCCGTCAGGCAGTGAGTGGCGGCACCCGTACAGGTTATCGAACTGGGAGAAGCAAAGACAAAGCGGGAAATTAATGTAAAGTTAATGTAAACAAAACTTCTTCAAGCAAAAAAAATATTTTAATATGCAACCCAGAATTCAACACTGCCATGGACGCATGACAAAACTTAACACAGTAGCATAATCGAACAATTTACATCTAATCTGCAAAACCATCCCATTGTAATCCGACAAAACCACCAAACCCACAATAATTTATTAATTTTCCAAACTTCTAAACCAGAATCGAGCAAGTTGTCTGGTGAGGGGGGTTATGAACTTATAATGGACAACTAAATGTGGTGTGCCTATTTAATGCAGAATATTTGCATTTTTTTTCCAGATTATGGGTTTTGATGTTAGTTGGGTTCTGTTCATGTATCTAGTGGGAGTAATATTTCTTGATTGTATTAATTTATCATCACATACTGCATTTTTTATTATAATAATCATTTATTAGAAATGTTTTTCAAATTAAAAGGTAAGTTTTTTTTTCCAGAAGAAAGTTGATGAAAATGTTAGCTCATGAAGTGGGCTTAGATAATGCAACACAAAGAAAATGTAAGATAAAAGATGGCCTGTGAGCATCTCTCATTTTGCATAAATATTACGCAACTTTTGCACCATTTCAATACAAGCCTATAACCATCCAATGGCTTCCATTAAAAGAAATAATCCAAAAATATGCTTATTTATTTTTATTATATATTTTCATTTAAATATCTATCTATATTTTATAAACACATGCATTAAAGAGTTTTCTTTTATTTTATTAACTTTAGTCTTGCATGGTTTACATAAGAAGGAATAATCCCAAAATGTGTATAAATTTTATTTTATATTTTCATTTAAATATCTATCTATATTATATAAATGCATGCATTAAAAAAATTTCTTTTATTTCATTATCTTTAGTCTTGCATAAATTATACATTATCTAATTTTAAATTTTTATGATAACTTTACAATTCAGAAATAGTATTAACAAATAATAAAAACATAAAGAAACCGAATTTGATCAATATTTGGCATTGCTTTTAATTGATGTCATAAATAAGTGTGCGAGACTATATTAAAGCATAGAGATGCACCAATGCTCCAAGAAGGAGTTGAATATATATATATATATATATATATATATGAATAAAAATTAAATTAAAATTGAAAAAACAAATAATAAGAAATTATCAATAGGAACTGTGGAACAGAATTATAATTCCAATGATAAAGATACTTTTAAGTGTTTCACTTAATGATAATTCAATATTATATATTTAGCTATAATTTTATTTTAGCATGTAATAACTAATAGCAAATAAATTTATTTAACTGTTCTCGCGAATCATTGTTATTAACGAACTAAGTAATGAAGTTAAAATTACAATACCCGCAACCAATCCTAAAGTAAATAAATACACAATATAAAGCTAAAAATTCAAGAACACAATGCTGCATAAACTTCACAACAATTTAATACTCTGAAATATTATTAAAATAAACTCCCATATATTTAGATCTTATATCCTTCTAAATCTTTTAATATTATTATTGTTTTATTCTCTGGAAGCTTATCTTAAACGTACAGAATCAACAGATGCATTATTTATGATATGCATTTTACTGTAGTAAAATTATTAACCTCAAAACGCAAGCAACCAAACAATCTAAAAACAAAAACAGCTGAAATATATTAAAGGGCGGCACAAAAAAGTTTGATTTGAAAATTTTTGGTGGTGAGGATTGAACTTGGTGAGATTCACAACACATTGCACCGGATCTATCCGGTCTTATCCCAGAATCTAAAATAAAAATCTCAAGAAAACAAATATTAAGCTAAACTCAATGAGAGGTTATAGTCTTATAGATTTATTACTACAAAACGTGTTTCATGCAATATTATCGAGTCTCGGATTTGCTATTGAAATGAAATATTTCAGTTTCCCAGCATTTATACGTTCCTTCTCGGATTTAACATATTTATATTTAAAAAAAATATTTTGCCAAATTAAATAACTTATGAAATGTAACACAATTCAGAAACATGATATTAAATAAATTAGATCCATAAAAAATACACAATAAAATCGAGATATATACCTTGCTCTTGGTGACAGAATCATTGACATTAATAGCTGGGAAAAGCAGAGTGCCATTAGCCTGCATCTGATACAACCTCTTAACGCCAGTGGTAGTCTCCTCCGAAACCCCAACCAATCTCTCCTTCATCTTCGTATACTTGGTCGGATCCTCCTTCAATCCATCTCTGATAATGGTTAGCACCAGCTGGAACTCGGCATTGTCGGTCGAGCTCGGATCGGGCACCTTCCCCGACTTGGCGTACTCCTCCTCGGCCTTCACCCCCTCGTGGATCAGCAGGGTGGCGTCTCCGCCATCGTCGACGATCAGATCGGGGCCGCCGCCGGGGCCCCAGTCGAGGGCGCGCTCGGTGCACCACCAGTACTCCTGGAGAGTCTCGCCCTTCCAGGCAAACACGGCGGCACTGTCGCGAGCAATGGCGGCGGCGGCGTGGTCCTGGGTGGAGAAGATGTTGCAGGAACACCATCTGACCTCGGCGCCCAGGGCGGTGAGGGTCTCTATGAGGACGGCGGTCTGGATCGTCATGTGGAGGCTGCCGGTGATCCTGGCCCCCTTGAAGGGCTGCGACGGCCCGAACTCTGCACGGCATGACATGAGGCCCGGCATTTCGACCTCGGCGAGCTCGATTTCGAGGCGCCCGAAGTCGGCCTGGGACATGTCCTTCACCTTGTACTCGCGGCCGGCGGTGGTCTTCTCGACTTGGAGCGCCATAGGAGAATGATTGGATCTGAGAGATTAGAAGAGAGAGAGAGAGAGAGAGAGAGGAGAAGGGAGCGAGAGGGGGGTAGTGAGGGGTTTATAAAGAAAGGGGGTGGAGATGAACGGTTGGGATTTGAGGTGAGATGTGGGAGCACTGGGACTGGGAGGGAGGTTTTAGTGGTATGGGTATGGAATTAAGCAAATATTTGGGGCTATTTTGTGATTTATGATAAAGTTTTATTGGTTTGTGGTGTGGCGGCCAGTTGCAGCAATCAGATATTTATGGCAGACAATTATTACAAGATTTTCTCCATTTTTTCAACTATTCACGTCAAATCAAACTTCAAATCTAAAGTCATTGCCGTCTCTTATTTATTTTTAAATAATGCTAGCTAGCCAGAAGGCTCTAATTTTTTGATGATTAATAAAACTGTATTATTAATAAATTAATTATGTTAATTATTAAATGTTATGTTTTTACTATATTATCTTTCTGTCATGAAATTAGTAATTTATAATTAATTATTAAAATTACTCCAGAAGCGGATAAGAAGAAAAGGGCGCAGCTTCATCTTCTTTCTTTTCTTCACTTCTTTATTTTTTTTCCATCTTCGATTTCTTCTGAATTGAAGCGCATATAGAGTTGCCCTAATTATTATGGAGGGCATCAATGTAAATTTATTGAATAATTAGTGTTTTATTACTTAAATTAATTAATTATTAAAAATAATAAAAGATTCTGGCTAGCCAGAATCTGGCTGAAAATCACTACTCTTTATTTTTTTTAAACTTTATTTTAGCCTTTTTTGATGAATTTACAAACATACCCTCAATGAAATTAATACAAAAATATAAAAATGAAAACAAAATATACGTCTCTTTCTTCTCCAAATTTTCAATCCATATCCACCACCGATGTCGACTGACAATACCCCGTCAACCCCTCCTCCACCCACTCCTTTTCCTCTCTCCCTTGTCTCTCTCTCTCAACTGAACCAACAACCCACGACCTCCACGATGCCACCTTTTGTTGGGATTGGGCCCTCATTAGTTGGAAGTCCAACTGATTTGTGGTCAATCAGTTGAAGGATCAGTTTTGGGAGAAAAACTGATATGGTGGCTGATCAGTTTTGTGATCAGTTTTGACTGATCAGCTCTGGATATCAGTTTTTGACTGATCAGTCTCAACTAATCAGTTTAATGAAGAAATAAAATGACAGAGTCGGTGGCAATAAATAGAGACCACAACGACAGAATAGAAGGGATGAGAACCACAGAGCAAAATAGCAGACAAAATAGAGAGAAAAATAGAGGAGAAAAAGAGAGAGAATTTGAGATTTGAAGGTCCGAATCTTCACCGATCATCTTCAAATTTCAGATACAGATTCGTAGCAGCAAGGGCTTCGACTTGGGCACAGAGATCCTCTTCGAAGTAGCTACGGAAAAGTTTTCCTATTTATTTATCTATTTAGTTCGGTTCCAAGACTAGATTGGTCTTGATGAATTTTGTTGATGTTGATGATATAATTCCCCTACTGTGATAGGGAGAAGACATTGTGTAACTTGTGATTACATAGTGGAAGTTTATCTGGACTAGGTCCCGTGGTTTTTACCCTAATTTGAGGGGTTTTCCACGTTAAAATCTCGGTGTTATTTACAAGCTTTGTGTGTGCATAATTTGATCTATTTATCTACTCATAGTTGGGTGCTCAAACTTGAGTGGCAGATCTGGGAAATTTGGTGTTCTGATTTTGGTGTCAACATTCCGTTGCGCTGACACCAGAGTTCATTTTGTATGAACCATAGCCTCTGCCACAACAGTGGTATCAGAGCGCTGGTTAGAGGGCAACAACTACGGAGGGTAGTAGCAGCAGTGGGTCTATGATTAAATTGGTATCTGATAATTATTCGATATGGAAGGCTATGATGGAGGATTTGCTTCATTGCAAAGATTTATATGATCCCGTGGAGGGTGCCAGTGCTAAGCCCGAGGAGATGTCTGATAGAGATTGGGCAAAGTTTGGGAGAAAGACCATTGGTACTATACGCCAATAGGTCGACATTAGCATATTTCATCACGTAGCCAAGGAGACGGATCCATGTGAGCTGTGGAAAAAGTTTCGAGAGCTTTATGAAAGGAAAAATGCACAGAACAAAGCATTTGTGATCAGAAAATTGGTGAACCTGAAGTATAAAGACAGAAGCTCAGTAGCAGAGTGCTTGAATGTGTTTCAAGACTTGGTGAATCAGCTTTCTACCATGGAGCTTGTATTCGATGATGAAGTACAAGCTTTGTTTCTTTTGAGTTCTTTGCCATAGTTGGAAAACAATGGTGGTGACACTTAGCAACACGGCTCCAGATGGGAAGTTAACATTGAACATCGTGAAAGAGAACATGTTCAATGAAGAGACTAGAAGGAAAGAGAATGGGGCCAGTTCTTCCCAAGCACTTATGACGGAGAACAGAGGTAGAAACAAAAGCAGAGGACCTAAGGGTCGTGGAAAATCCAAAGAGAAGTCCAAGTCAAAAGAAAAGTTCAAGTGATATCATTGTGGTGAGGCTAATCACATGAAAAGAAATTGCAAGCTACTGAAGCAGGAGCAAAAGAAAAATCATAAGAAGAAGTCTGATGATGAGAATACAGCGGCCATTGTTACACACTCCGATGATGACCAGACAATTGTTTGTGTCAGTGATGAATGTTGCCACGTAGAAGATCCAAATGTTGAGTGGATAGTTGACTCTGGAGCTTCTCATCACTGTGCTCCAAAGAGAGAGCTTTTCACAAGCTATCGAACTGGAGACTTTGGCCAGTTGTACATGGGGAACAAGAGTGTTACATCGGTAATTGGGATTGGTGATATGATTATTGAAACAGATTTGGGATGCACATTGACTCTGAAGAATGTGAGGCATATTCCTCAATTGCGCCACAACTTGATTGCAGTGAATGTTCTTGACAAAAAAGGATATGATCAGAAATTCATTGATGGAAATTGGAATCTTTCCAAGGGTTCCTTGTTGGTTGGCAGAGGAAAGCTTTGTTGCACTTTGTATAGAACAAAGCTCAAGATCACTCAGAGTCAGTTACACATAGCAGAAGATGAATCATCACCAAACTTGTGGCACAAGAGGCTTAGACACATGAGTGAGAAAGGATTGCAGCTCTTGGCCAAAGAATCTTTGATTCCAACGGTGTAAGGTAAACCACTCAACCCTTGTGACTATTATTTATTTGGTAAACAACATAGAGTTTTCTTTCGTTTAAATTTTAAACGAAAGATGCATGTATTGGAACTAATACATTCTGATGTTTGTGGACCGCTTGAGGTGGAGTCTTTGGGCGAAAATAAGTTTTTTGTAACCTTTATTGATGATGCTTCACGCAAGACTTGGGTTTATATCCTCAAGAGCAAGGGGGAGGTATTGCAGAAGTTTAAGAAATTCCATACCATGGTTGGGAGGCAAACAGGAAAAATGTTGAAGTGTTTGCGCTCTGACAATGGTGGTGAATACACATCAAATGAGTTCAAAGAATATTGTTCTCAGCATGATATCAGACATGAGAGAACAGAGCCTGCTACCCCTCAACATAATGGTGTTGCTGAAAGAATGAACATAACCATTATGGAGAAAGTTAGAAGCATGCTGAGGATGGCCAAATTGCCTAAGTCGTTTTGGGGTGAAGCTGTTTTGACTGCCTGCTATCTGATCAATAGATCCCCTTCAGTTCCTTTGGAGTTTGACATTCCAGACAGAGTTTGGAGTGAGAAAAATGTCTTTTATTCCTACTTAAAAGTTTTCGAATGCAAAGCGTTCATGTATGTCCCAAAGGAGCAAAGGAGCAAACTGGATAGTAAAGCCACTCCATGTATCTTTGTTAGATATGGAGATGAAGAGTTTGGTTACAGACTATGGGATCCAGAGAAGAAAACAATTGTTCGGATCAGAGATGTTATCTTCCATGAGCATGAGACTATGGAAGATTTAAAGAAGAAGCAAATAGACACATGAGTGTCTAGAGGTGTTGTGGATCTAACTCCACAACAGATTCCTGCTACCATTCCTGAAGGTAGTAGAGAAGAGATAGAAGTTGAAAATGAGCAAACTGTAAATGACCAAGAACCAGATGTTGAGCAAGAAGAGCCACCACTAGAGAATCCAGAACAACAGCTTAGGAGATCCGAGAGGGAGCGTAGACCATCATCAAAATACCCAGCTCAAGCTATATGTTGATCACTGATGAGGGGGAGCCTGAAAGCTTTAAAGAAGTCCAGACTCTCAAAGATAAGAGTTGTTGGATTAAAGCCATGCAGGAGGAGATGAATTGTCTACACAAGAATGGTACTTATGACTTGATCGAGTTGCCTAAGGGCAAGAGAGTGTTATAGAACAAATAGGTTTTCAAGCTGAAGAAGAATGACAACAAGATAATCAAGCATAAAGCATGCCTAGTGGTGAAGGGATTCAATCAGAAAAAGAGAATTGACTTTGATGAGATTTTCTCACCAGTAGTCAAGATTAGCTCAATCCGAATTATCTTGGATTTGACGGCTAGCTTGAATTTAGAGATTGAACAGCTTGATGTTCTAACCGCATTTTTGCATGGGGATTTGGATGATGAGATATATATGAGTCAACCAGAAGGTTTTGAGGTTAAAGGGAATGAGCACTTGGTTTGCAAATTGAAGAAGAGTTTGTATGGCTTGAAGCAAGTTTCAAGGCAATTGTACATGAATTTTGATTCTTTTATGACTAGCCAGAGTTATAAAAGAACAGAGGCAGACCATTGTGCTTATGTGAAACACTTCCCTAATGGCAATTTCATCATTTTGTTGTTGTATATTGATGATATGTTGATTGTGGGACAGGATATTGGTATGATTGGGAAGCTGAAGAAAGAGTTGTCTAAATCCTTTGACATGAAGTATTTAGGCCCAGCCAAGCAAATCTTGGGAATGGAAATTATTCGTAACAGGAAAGCTAAGAAGCTGTGGCTATCACAAAAAAAGTACATCGAGAGAGTGCTTGAAAGATTTAACATGAAGAATGTTAAATCTGTTAGCACACCACTTACCAATCATTTCAAGTTGAGTAAGAAGATGTGTCTTACAACGGAAGCACAACAAAAGGAGATGGAATTAGTTCCCTATTCCTCTGTAGTGGGTTCTTTGATATATGCGATGGTCTCAACGAGGCCAGATATTGCTCATGCAATTAGTTTGGTGAGCAGATTTCTTTCCAATCCTGGAAAAGATCATTGGGAAGCTGTGAAGTGGATATTCAAATACTTGAGAGGAACTTCAAAGCTATGTTTGAGGTTTGGTGGTGCAAAGCCAATTCTTGTAGGCTTTACAGATGCTAACATGGTGGGTGATCTTGATGGTAGAAAATCTACTTCAAGCTACTTGTTTACTTTTGCAGGGGGAGCTGTATCGTGGCAGTCAAAACTACAAAATTGTGTTGCTTTATCCACCACTGAGGCTGAATACATTGCCATGAATCAAGCTGGCAAAGAGATGTTATGGATAAAGAGATTCTTGCAAGAGCTGAAGATTAAACAAGAGAGGTACGTTGTACTTTGTGATAGCCAAAGTGCAATAGACTTAAACAATAATTCTATGTATCATGCTCAGACAAAGCACATTGATGTGAGATACCATTGGATTAGAATGGTATTGGAGAAAGAGTTGATGAGAGTGGAGAAAGTCCACACTGATGACAATGCTGCAGATATGCTGACTAAAGCAGTCACAAGAGAGAAGCATGAGAAGTGTGTCGGGTTGTCCGACATGGATTCCAGGTGATCACCTGAGATTGTATTCCCCTCTCCAACTATTTCGGGAGGGAGAGATTGTTGGGATTGGGCCCTCATTAGTTGGAAGTCCAGCTGATTTGTGGCCAATCAGTTTTGGGAGAAAAACTGATATGGTGGCTGATCAGTTTTGACTGATCAGTTCTGGAGATCAATTCTAACTGATCAGTTCTAGAGATCAGTTCTGACTGATCAGCTTTGGAGATCAGTTTTTGACTGATCAGTCTCGACTGATCAGTTTAATGAAGAAATAAAAGGACATAGTCGGTGGCAATAAATAGAGACCACAACAACAGAATAGAAGAGACGAGAACCACAGAGCAAAACAGCAGACAAAACAGAGAGCAAAATAGAAGAGAAAAAGAGAGAGATAATTCGAGATTTGAAGGTCCGAATCTTCACCGTTCGTCTTCAAATTTCAGATCCAAACTCGTAGCAGCAAGGGCTTCAACTTGGGCACAAGATCCTCTTCGAAGCAGCTATGGGAAAGTTTTCCTATTTCTTTCTCCATTTAGTTCGGTTCCAAGATTAGATTATTCTTTATGAATTTTGTTGTTGATGATATTATTCCCTTACTGTGATAGGGAGGAGACATTGTGTAACTTGTAATTACATAGTGAAAGTTTATCTGGACTAGGTCCCGTAGTTTTTACCCTAATTTGAGGGTTTTTCACGTTAAAATCTCGGTGTTATTTACAAGCTTTGTGTGTGCATAATTTGATTTATTTATCTACTCATAGTTGGGTGCTCAAACTTGAGTGACAGATCTAGGAAATTTGGTGTTTTGATTTTGGTGTCGACATTCCGCTGCGCCGATACCGGAGTTCATTTTGTATGAACCATAACCTCTGCCACAACACCTTTCTCATGTTTTCCTTCCTTCCTCTCTCCAACAACCATTCTTCCCTCGCCAGCGACGTCGCTCCTATTCCTTCCCGCAATAGACACAACAATCTTTTTTCCCCTAACAACCATGATAGTCGAAATCTCACCCATCTTCTCATATCTTCAACTTTACCAGAAAAATGGAGGATGCTTGAATGCTCGATGATTGACTAGTTCGAGCACTAGATCATTCGAGCACTCGAAGAATAATGGAGCAGGAGTCAAGCGAAGCTTAGGCCTCGAATGCTCGAGTGCTTGACTAGTTCGAGCATTCATCGTCAGATGGTTGGAGGCGAGGTTGCATTACGTACATATCTAGAACTTGCCATGCTTGAACCTACAAAGCTTCGGTAAGACTTGAGTACTCGAGTGTTCGATGCTCGAACTAGTCGAGCACTTGAGTATTCGAGTGCTTGTTTGCGCTCGTCATTTGCATCATTAACACTCGATTGCTCGAATGCTCGAACTAATCGAGCACTCGAGCATTTAAGGACCTCCATTTTTTCTGCCATGGTGATGGAAGTTCACGGCAAAGATGATGCTACAGACGAGATGGAGAACACGATGTCGCCGACTATAGGTTTGAGAGTATCAATATTAATGCCTCAGTATTTAATGTCGTTCAAAGATGTCGCCAATGTTGGGTTCTGACTTCTTTCCGTCGACAAAGTGAAAGAAAAGACTGTGAGGTTCAGCCGGAGAAGACGATCGAAGAAGATGTGCTGGAAAGACGTCTGACAGGAGAAGACAACCTGTTGGGCATTTTATTTTTTGATTTAACTTTTTTTTTTTAATTTCATTAAGGACATTGTTGGCGTTTAAAGCTCCAAGTTGCTAGAATAAGGTTTTATAAAATTTGTGGCCAAAATAAATTTTCTATAATCTTAAGTGGCTAAAATAAATTTTGGCTCTTTTCTTAATTGCCCCTATCTATTAAATTATCTATTAAGTTGTTGCTTTAAATTTGTCCAAGTGTTTATAAGATTTAGGTGATATATTTTCAACTAAGTAAAATCAGTCGAGTCAATAGCTTAGTGTGTGAAAAATCAATTGAATTTATAGCTTTAGTTGAGAACTTGTTTCTACAAGTGAGTTGACTTGACATTTTCACATACTTTGATAATTTTTAAAAGTGATTTGGCCCTGAATATTCACCCCTTTGTAATCACTAATTTGAATTCTTCGAGACCAACATTTGAAAAGAATTTATTAAATCCACCATCTTCTAAATTCTATTTGACTAGTTAGGGGCGAACACTAATAATTGTACAAAGCTACACCTTACATTTTTTAAATTGAAAAAAAAAAATATCACTTATAATATTTAAAAAATTCCTTTTAACACTAAAAGTTATCCATTTTAACACTGAAAAATATTCGTCTAATATAAGGTTTATATACAATTGTTGTACCTAAGAATTTGACTTTGACTAATTTACACATCCCTCTGCACATGCCATCAAATCCTATTCACATATATTTTTCAAAAAAAATGCAAATTATATAATATACATTATATTTTATGGAAGAAATAATCTATTATTAGTAATTTAGAAATAAGAGATTTTATAGGAAAAAAAAAGGTGACCATTAAAAAGGAAAAATTGAAAAGAAAAGGAAAAAAAATCACCTTCTAGTCAAATATAAGATTCGTCTAACGATTTGTGATCCATTGAATGGCACAGGAGAGTGCTTCTTTTATATGTAATCTAGATTTAGATCATAAATATAAGATCCGTCTAACGATTTATGTCTGTTAGACCGTACCACAACTATGACTATTTTATATGTAACTTGAATTTGGGTCAAATATAAGACCAGTCTAACAGTTTTATTTATTTATTTATTTTTATTCACACACCCGACTTGGTGGTATTGAGGAGATTCGAACCCGTGACCTTTTTGATCTGTTACACCAAAGAGTGCCTGTTATTATTATTATTATTATTATTATTATTATTATTATTATTATTATTATTCAAGTTCCGAAAGATAGTTTATATATCGATATAGATCCCGAAAGATGGATTCTATCAATTCAAGACTTGAAAGATTTAAAACTATTGATTTAAAATTTGGAGATTTAACAGTGATAAAAATTCATCCAACACAAGGTGAGGTAGTCGTTAAATACACCACATCAACTTGACACATCAATTTTATTGTAAATTCAACTAAAAAAAAACACAAAAATTTCCATTAATTAACTTAATTATATTAATCAAATGGTTTTATTAAATTCTTCCATCTCTCCCTCCGGATGCGGGCTATAGAATTCTTCTGATTTTTGTTACTCTCCCTCTCCTAGGATAATTTCTAAATCTTTAATAACCATATATTTACCATCTAAAAAAAAACTATAATTTCCGTGTTCACAAAACAAGAATATATAAATTGTGTATTTCTTCTGGAGGCATTAAAAAACTCAAACTATCATTCCTGCAAGAGTGAATAAAATTGTGTTTCTCACTAGGTGTGGATTAGTGCATAGATAATATTTTTTGACATAATTAAAATGTTGTACACGAGAGAGGGAAGGGAGACAAACAAAAATCAATAGAAAATAATTCTGTAGTGGCGCGGGAGAGATGCCGGAAGAGATTGAAGAATTTAATAAAATATTTGATTAATTAAGTTAATTAATGTATTTTTTATTTAATTTAATTTAGAATAAAGTTAATATTTTAAAATGACGCCGGTATTTAACAGTCATGTCATCTTCGGTAACACCATTTAATCAACAAATCTTAAATCCATAATTTGGAGAGGGAGAAAAACAAAAATCAATAGAAAATAATTTTGCAGCATCGCAAGAGAGATGCCGAAAGGGGAGATTGAAGAATATAATTATACGTTTGATTAATTTAATGAATTAAGTTAACTAATGTATTTTTTTTTGTTTAATTTAATTTAGAATAAAATTAATATTTCAAGATGACGTGAGTATTTAACAGTCACATTACGTTCTGTAATATCCTTAAAACTCAAAATTTTAAACTAATAATTTTAGATATTTTTAAATTTTTCAGGATCTATATTGATAGATAAAGTTATGTTTGGAATCTTGGATTAATAATTCTCCTTATTATTATTATTATTGAAATACAGTTAGTTAAATATGTGAGTTTACTTAGTCGATCAATTTATCTGGATTCTGGATCCTCGCAGAGAACAAAAACCCCTCTCTGTTCATCGCAGAACTTCCTCAATTCAATCCAACTGAAATCCGGTTGTAAGTTTCCTTCCCGATTTACGCTTATACATTTATTCTTTGCCTTTTTAGGTAGATATAATTTTGATCCCTTTATTAGAATAAAGATGGATGGGAACAAAGATGAAGCGTTGAAATGTTTGCAAATCGCCAAGAATTCAATTCAATCGGGCGACAGAGACCGCGCCCTCAAATTCCTCAACAAAGCTCGTAGATTAGACCCATCGATTCAAATCGATGATTTTTTGTCCAATCTCAACGCTTCATCGCCTGAAGAGAAGAACCCTAATGAACCCACCGATGAAAATCCTCCTGATCCATCGGGAACTGGGCCTCGGCGCAGGGTTCCGGCCGCCGGGCGTTCGTCATCGTCGACTGCGTCAGCTGCCTACACAGAGGAGCAGGTGACTGTGGTTAGAGAGATTAAGAGGAAGAAAGATTATTATGAGATTTTGGGGTTGGAGAAGAATTGTACGGCTGAGGATGTTAAAAAGGCGTATAGAAAGTTGTCTTTGAAGGTCCATCCTGATAAGAACAAATCTCCAGGGGCAGAAGAGGCGTTTAAGATGGTGTCGAAGGCGTTTCAGTGCCTGAGCGATGAGGAGGGCCGGAAGAAGTATGATGTTGTTGGATCGGAGGAGCAGGTGTATGAGAGGAGAGGTGGAGGTGTTAATGGAATGCATGGTTTCAATGGAATGCGTGGTTTTAATGGTTTTTATGAGGCAGACATTGATGCAGATGAGATTTTCAGGAACTTCTTTTTCGGGGGAATGCATCCAGCCACCACCGGTAACTTTGGTGGTTTTGCATTTGGACCCGGTGTGAGGGTTAGAACTGGTGGCGGTGGAGGTGATCCTAGTCCTAATTGGTTGAGAACGTTGATCCAGTTGCTGCCAGTGATACTGATTTTGTTGGTGAACTTCATGCCATCATCAGAGCCGGTTTATTCTTCCTCTAGAACTAATTACCATGATGCTAGATTTACTACACCCAAAGGAGTCAATTATTTCGTTAACTCTGCAAAATTTGGGCAACAGTATCCACTTAATAGTCCAGAACGTGTTGCAATTGAACAACGGGTTGAGGATGATTACCACACAGGCCTAGTGCATAATTGCAGGGTTGAGTGGCAGCATTTTCAATGGGGCTACAGACGTGAGACACCAAGTTGTGATGCATTAAGGAGCTTTGAGGCTAGGGCTCAGTGAAGCATTGAGCTGTGGCTTAGTGACATGATTAAAGGTTATTTTCATGTTTTATTTGTGATTTGCCTCTTAACCTGATTCAAGTTTCTGATCATGCTCTTTTTGTGATTTGACCCATAGCCTGACTCAAGTTTCTTTTCACGCTTAGTTTGTTGCTATGATTGGATACATGTTGCTATTTAACTCCATTATTGATTAACCATTTTCCATTTCTACTGTTAACGTTCTTCTCATTAAGTTTTGAGATGCATGAGCCTGTAATTTTTTTGGGAATGACCATTTACTACTCACTTGATTGGGGATTATATTAGTTGGCTTCTAGGAAACTGCTTTAAGGTATATATTCACCATTACAATGACTAAGGTTGGTATTGGTAAAGGGCAATTTTTTTCTTCATGAGAACTGAATCTGATGGTTTGGTTAAGCTTGTATTACTTGAGAAGATATGTTGGTCAAATTTAGTTTCTTAGTAATAGTCAAATTATTGTTTAACATGCTGCACAATGCTAGTGTAGGAAGTTCTGTAAGTATGTGTTATAAATATATTTTTCTATTATAAGATTATAGTTCTTGAAGTAGTAACTTGTGTTAATCAAGCTTGTTACTTGTTGTGTCCTTAATCCCACGCAGATTTTAGAATAGAGTTCATTTTTCCATCCATTAAATTTTTTTTAAACGTTATGGTGATCGGACTACTTATCAAATCTGAATTATCCTACATCACTTTAGCCCTGAACTAGATGTTAGGTGTGAAATTGAGCCTTAAATATATTATTCCATTGTATGAACTGGCTTAGTAAATATGTAGCTGTTGTCCAAGGCTAAACTTTGTTGTTCCTGAAGGCCCAATGCTACTGCCTTTTGATTATGTTTGTTTCTAAAAGTCAAATCTGCATAGCATTTCATTTGTAATCACTGCTTAGACCGATTAGTAGTCACGGATGATGAACTTATATTGCAATTTTAAATCTGACAAATAATAAAACTATGAGGTTCCTTGCATGTGGTCATACTTTGTTTTTATTCAAATCATTCTACATTTTCTTATTAAACTTTTAATTTTTATGTATGAAGTTATATGCAAGACAAATTAATAGGTTTTACTCATTTTTATTTATTTATATAGTTATTCGGAAAGAGAAGTGATATAGTTTCCAAATATTACATTATAATAAATTTGGTGATGTGTAGAAAAACTCGAATGCATGTCAGTGAAAAGATATGGCAGGGTATCTGTTGATTGCTGTAACTTAAGGAGTGTCTGTACTTTGTCAACTAGAATCCCCTTGTCCATAGTTGAAAAACATGGGTCAGATTGCTCTAGACATTACTTCGACTCCACATTGTTGTCGGGTCTCTCCCAAACAGAAAGAACCACAATCCACACCCTTAAAAGCAGACCTTGTAACTTTCTACCCTTTCCAAGTGAACATGTGTATGTGTGTGTGTGTGTGTGTTTTTTTTTCAGTGGTTGTGTCTGGATTCTATTTATGCACCAATGTGTGTGTAACTTCAGAGAGGTTGGAGAGAGGAAGTGAGAAGATAGAAAATGTGTGAATTTGTGAAAGTCGGGCTTCCCCTTGTTTTGCTATATGATGCCTTCATCATCACCTGACCCAGTGACATTGGTCTAAAATTTCAAATTAGAAGGCCTTATACGTTATTCAATTCTCTTATCCTCTATAAATTACTTTTAGCAATGACGTGGTTTTGCTGCATCTTCAATATCAAGACACTGAATTCTTCTACCACTATTCCACATTTAGTAAAAATAATGCGTTAACTGGTCGTAGGTTCTTTTTGGCTCATCCTGAAGTAAGTATTTTCATTCTTTTGTTCTGCAGATTAACTAAAGTCCGTTCAATTTGCGTGTGTTCCTGAGTAAATAGTGGAACCAGAAAATCGAAAGTTTGTGGTGGCAACCAGAGATTAAGATGAAGCCGCTATATATAGGCAGCAGAGCACACTGTTTGAGGACTCGTGGCTAAACCCAGTTATGGAATCCCATATCCGTGAATGCTACAGGAGGATTTTTTTTTTCTCGTTCTGACATTTTAATCTTACATTACCTTATCTATTTATATATATTTGGGTCATGTTGCTACCTGGTGCAGTCCTGTTATTCCTGCTTTCAGCCTCGTGTATTTACACGGAAAAATGGTTAAGCAGTCTGATTTATCTCGTGGTTGGGTTAAATACTTGGTTTTACCCTATTACGATAATATTGTTTGGTATGAATGAGCTTGAAGATTCTTGATGTATCTCATCAAAGCTAACAATCATGCTAAAATTCCACGGGTTTTAAAGAGAAATACGCCACTACGTTTGAATTTTACTATGAAAAAATGTTGCAGTGAGTAATACATGCAAAGGGATCACTAAAGACATGAACTTGGTAGAAGCGTTTTAGTTGCAAAATCACGATATTCATAAGGACATATAGCTCAAGGAAAGTACAAAAATCCAGCTAATAAAATTTTACTCAACTTTGGAGCCCAGCCTACACAGTCAGAGATATACAGATCATTTCCAAGTTATTGAATCTGTCTTCAATTTTCTCTGTCCTCTACGATCTCACTCCAATTTTGATTTCAACCCCTATTCTTTCGAGGTGATAACCAGCAATCCCAGAGCGCCTATCAGTATATACTGCACCAAAGAAGCCAAAGCAAACACAAACTTGCCTTTAGACAATCCAAATCAACACAAATTGGAGAAGAATCCCATTTTGGTATGTCAAGCATTAATGGCCAAATATTGCAGTAGAAAGCTAACCTTGATGATCGGCTTCTCAGTCATGATTATCGTCACCCAACCTACATATGGCAAGAATCTGCAGAAAAGCATCATTGGAAATGTAGATTGATCATCAGACCTCAGAACACACATAGTGAATGTTGTTAGCAATAAACAAATGAATGCCAAATTTCAGGAACATCAAAGCAACATTGCAGAAGAATTTAATGTAGATAACGTCGAGAGTTGACTGATAATCACAAAACTTGGAGGAGTTGGTGTTCCATGGGCTGGGCATAGCTGGTTGGCTGAGACCTGCTTCACACTTATGTTTTTCCTCTACTACTGCTTTATTTGCTAGGTCCTTAATCACCCCTTGGCTCTAGAGAAAGCTAAATGCGTGACATACTACAAAAGACAGAGCTTTCCCTTTCCTTTGCAGTAAAAATCAAAACGTCTAAATTAATCCTTAATTGGCAATTTACCAGTAGATTTCATTAAGTAGTCTCTGCCATCTTTCACCCTGTTTTAATCACTTCAATTTCATATGGCTGAAAAAATGTTGCTTCATTTCAGTATTCCATCCTACATTTTCAGGTTATTGCATGTTGAGGGCCACCAATGAAGCTGAAAGAGCTTCATTGCTGCTTCAGGAAAAGGGGCATCATTGTGAAAGTTTCAACTACGATTTAGAAGCATCCAAATTGAGGCACAGGCTGGACTTTGTGGGAGGTAAAGATGTATGCTTTGTAGTTTATGATGTATATCAATGGAAGAAAAACATGACATCAAAATATGAAGATTGGCTTATGCTACAAAGAATAATGCAAAAGATAATAAAAAATACAAGATGTTTCTCCAAAAAGCTTTTGAAATTTCGCTGCAGAACCCAAGAGAAGTTCAAAGGTCTATAAAACCTCATGAAAAGATAAAATGGCTGTATCTGCAAATAGGCTTCAGAACTTTCCAACTTTATACAGGGATAAGCCAGTGCAACAAAGTATTGACTTGTAACTTCAACTATTCTAAAGCTAAAGAGGACTTCAACAAGCACCTACTCAGGAGAATTAGAAAACCTTCGTATAGGGCTCTGGCATACAACTTGATAGAAGAAAATAAAGCTAAAGAATCTCAGAATTGATTATGTCCCGTCAAATCTGTTTATGCCTATAATTTTTCTCATATATTCAGTCCTTGACTTCTAAAGAAGAAAAGGTAAATAATATTGTCCATAAAATCAGAAATCTTAAAGCTTCTTATAAAAACTTAAAACACACGAGGCATGCAGAAATATGTATTCAACCATGAACTCACCCAACAGCTCTTCCCATAATATGGTGCCTGTGTAACCAGAGCTGACCATGAGCATAGAGAAGTCTGTCATCGCCAAAATTATTATCTCCTGGAAGAAGAACAACAGACCGACGTAAATACCAACATTACATTTTCCTGAAAAAATATTGCATCATGTCTATTGCTAAATGAAGGCATACTCATACATGATACAACTATTGCTAACTCCCACCGCATCCCCATCATAAACACTAACTTGCACATGCTTCAGGGCTCAAATGTACCTCAAGACACTAACATTTCATGATTCTGAGTAATGTCATTTTGTACCAATTATCTTTATAGGGTTCATATATTGTCAAATACAGGTCTAATCAGAAAGTGAAATATTATTATGACAAATAATAATAACTCAGAAACATACCTTTCGTAAGGACATCAACTTCTCCACTATCTTCGCGCTCATGAACCTAAAATAGCAACCTAAAGGTTAGTGTGAAAGCACAAGGAACAGGAGAGCACATGAAGACAAAACTTTGTCAATAAAGCAAGCATAAATGCATAAGCAATCATACAGGGCTTGGTTCTTAGTGGTGCGTGTATTATTTGTACTATAGTTCTGTGAAGGAAGATCTTAGAAAGCCAGTTATTTTGCAGTACAAATGAAACGTCATATCATATTACATGTAAAACATATATATGCATCTGCCGACCTTAAGTTTGATGTTTGTTTCAGTAAATGCCAGAGAAGAAACTAATAATGTTTCTATGCTTAAAGCTAATGTTAACACCAAAGCCTTGTTTTCTGTGGTGTAACATGACGACAGAGGGAAATTGACTTCCCATCCTTTTAACGCTTCCCCTCCACCTAAAATTTACGAGGTACTCACTTATCCAATGAGTTGACACATTTTTTCACCTTTTCTCATTTTCTCCCTTATTAACAATGAAAAAGCTGCTCTTTTCCTCCACTGGAATAGTTCCAATGCTAATACGTAAGCAGGGATAGATAAGAACAAAACAAATATGAACTATCATACCTTGATAACTCGGTGGACAATAGGAATTTCCCGCCCCTGCCAGAAAACAAAAGAAATGGAACGAGCATCAGATAATAATTTACAAATACTTAATAAATGTGCAAAGCCATGAAATGCAATAATACCAAAATAATATATGATATTGATACCACGTACATCAACATTAAACACAACAATTTCACCAGCACGAATAGGGTCCTTGCTCATATGCAAGAACAAGATGTCACCCTGAAAAAAAGTAAATGATCAAGTTAAGATCAATGAAAAATGTAAGGAAATTTGATATTTCAAAATCTAGTCATAATACAGCATAGATACTAGGTATAAAGCGACTAATCAAAGGAAACCCCCATGGTAGCTGTCTACCAATCAGAACATGAAACGAGATAAGAGTAGTCGAGAAGAAAATTTACACGATTTTATAAGACCAAGAGCTAGACCTCATGTTTGATTTGGCAGCACTAGGGTGTTAAGAGTGGGTCAAGAATCAGTTTAAATGATACATGATGTATTAAAAACCCTTTATCAGCCAACTAAGAACCTTTTGCGCATGACGTTAATCCCATAACACTAACCAAAAAAAATTGGCAGATTCATCAATTAATGTTATAACAATCTCATGAAATCAAAGTACTTACCCTTTTAAAACCAGGCTCCATACTTCCAGAAAGAACAACAACTACCGGTGATTCACTGCCAGTAACACACATTAACCCTTTCCATATAATAAGTGCTGATGTGACTATCATACCTGGAACAAAACACAAATGAAACTATTGACTTGCACACTTCTTCCTTGTTATAAGGAAAAAGCAAAGTGGACAAATATTACCCAAATCCTTCATGACAATAAGGCTTAAAAATTAGGGCATACATAATATAACCCTTAGAAACAATGTGTTGAACAATTTTCGGGCGCACGAGATGTGATTGTCACAAACTCCAGATCTATTGCTCAATTACTGAACAATTAATGATTTGTTAAAGCTATATAGAGCCCATATTAAAAATTCAAGCTTTGACACACATAAACAGACAGATATGCATATACATTAAGGGCAATCCAGGTGAATGTCTTTCAATGTTAATCTTCAATATGCAAAGGCGGCCAAAAAAACATTACTTCTAAAAATAGAATTGCATAAAATAAAAAATTTAAATATATGGAATCCCCCATTTAAGATGTCAAAGATACATCCTTTAGTTCTTGACAGCAATTCCTCATTAATTTCCTTTCTACCAAAAACCCATTCAATGTTTCTTGAGTTGATGTGCGTGATGAAGAATTAACAAGAAATCACAGAAATCTCAACAAAAGCTACTCTAGATTAAGAGAAAAAAAAAAACCCAAAAAAACAAAAAAGATTAATTCACCCAACCAATCAATAAAACAGGCAGCGGTACATGAATTCACATCTTCAAAACAAGTCAAACATAGAGGCGAAAGCACCAAATAAAGGGGGCAATTTTTTTGACGTGATTCAGGAATTCAACAGACAAAAGACAAAAAAAATTGTGCAATAATAAAAAACTAAAAAGAAAAGGAAATTTATTGCACGAACCGAGGCTGACAACTTGAGTGAGAACTTGTCTGAAATTCAAGGATTTAACTGAATCGATCTGCTCTCCGATCCACCCCATTTTCGCCTCACTCCTCTCTCTCTCTCTCTCTCCCTCTCTCTCTCTCTCTCTCTGTATTAGTATTACACACTTTGTTTTAAGTTCCGAGTCGAAACGCGCAAACGCTGTTATTATTCGTAATTATATTTATGAAGGCAAAACGGGGGAAGAACTGGAAAATGGTGTGAATATTTCCATTATTTATAAATATAGATACACCCAAATTTCCACACCAATCCCCTGTTGCATTTCCTATTACATTTCCTGTTTCAAGTCTTCATTTTAAAAAAAAAAAAATATTTTTTTTTAATTTTTAATTTATTATAATTTACCAAATGCAATAGGAAATGCAATAGAGGATCCAATCCGTCAAATTTCATTCTTTACAAACACTAATTATTCTTATAAATTAATTATAGAGGACACTGAAAATTGTTTTTTTTTTTAAAGTTAGTATGGGATTGGTTCCATAAAAAATGGAAAATATAAATAAATTAGAGAAGAGATTTTCAGAATTTCTTAAAAATTAATTCTTTTAATGGAATAAATAAGATTGATTAGATATGGTAGGATTGTATTATTAATGCAATAACAATCTTGTGTTTGAATTATTTAGGATTGAGATTAAAATATAGCAATAGACCAAAATTGCCTTCCACATAATTTTTTTTATTGAAAATTTAAAATTCTAATTATTTATTAATAATTTTAATAAATTTGTAATCTTTAAAAAAATGATTAAAATTATAATTATTAAAATTTAGAATAATGGGTTAAACAAACAGAATAAATATGAAAGAATAAGTATGGAAATAATATTAAACCTAATAAACATGAAAGAATACGTATGTAAATACGTGTTTGAAAATAAACTAATAAAAAATTTATTTGGTGTTCTTTCTCTTCATCCCCACCCCCACTTAGCCTACAACTCTCTCTTTCTCCGGCAATTTCTAATTTTTGCAATTTTGTTGCAGCAACTCGGCGGCGCAGGCCGAGGCCGTGGTCGATTTCCGTCGCCATCTTTGTGCTCATGAGTGAGGCTCTGTCAGAGCATGTGGTTTTGAATTTGTGCTAAGTTTGAAGAGATTGTGTGTATTTTTATTTGTAAAAAGATATATATGCGGTGATTTGTGTGTTTGTATTAGTTGTGTGGTGCTTCCAGTTGCCGACGGCGTGGGTCCGTCGACGATGGGCTGGTGTTGGGTGGCATATTTCTTCGTCCAAACATGCCTATGCGAGATCTTAAATTGAAGACTTAATTTGGTATATTTTTTGCTTAAATCATATTAGCAATGAGAAAATTGTGATCAGTTGAAGTTTTGAGAAATTTTGATAATGTCTGCGCTGGCCGAATTTTTTTAATTTTTTTTTGGCGGACTTGGGCTGTGTTTCAAGCCGACCCCGCCCGTCTTACAGAATGGGAAGTTGCAGCGGATGTACCAAAGTCCTAAAGATAATTAACCATTTTTACGCATTTTTTTGTAATATTTTTTCACTTTACGTTTTTTCATTCACAGCCCCAAACATAACTACTGGTACCAGATGATCACGGATAAGGTTCTATTATATATATATACTTACCACACAACAACATAATATAGTCTGATCGAGTAATTCTCTGGGTGTGTGTTATCTGATCATCAAAGGTAACTCAAATTAGAGTGAAGAAAAATGGCAAAAGATAGTGGATGCTGCAATAAGGGACCGGGATATGCTACCCCTCTTGAAGCCATGTCTGGTCCCAGGGAAACTCTTATTTATGTTAACTGTGTTTACAACGGTACGTAATTCTATCTTCAATTCTCTTTTATTTGCTTTTCTTTTTTATTTACTTCTTTGTGTTTTCTGTTAATCAGCATTGACCATTTTATTAATGATGTGATGTACAATAATTTATTTGTATATTTGGGTGTTGTTTGTTGGTAAATTTCCTGATTTTATTTCAGCTGTCATGATTAGGGAATAATGATAGATTAATTGTGTATGTATATATTATATATATATATAGTGAAACTAAGATTTAAGTGAAGTCAATTTTTGCAGGGTTCAGTCAGATTTCCCTAGAGATCCATGTAAAAACTTAGGGTGTACAATAATGCTTAACTCTGAATTTATTTGATGATATATATACATCAGTTTGGAGTAGTTGCTTTTTCTGAGTTAATTATGTCCTGAAGGGATGCATTCATAACAAAATATAATTTAGAGGAGGTCTCTTGTCAGTCTGTCTATCGGATCTCAATCGGTTAAACTGATCTTACTGGTTCTCTTCCCTTTCTATTTTTTTTAATAAAATTTTTTAGTGGTCTCCCTTCTCTCTTTTCTTTTCTTTTTCAGTTTTTTTTTTCCATTTTTTTTACAAATATATATTTACTTTTTTTACTTGATTTAATTCTTTTATCCAGTGTCTCGCGCGGTGTACGAATCAATGGACTCGATAATTAATTTTTGGAAATAATTATATACCTTGGATGGAATTAGTGAACTTAATTTTTTTTTTATCCAGTGTCCCACGAAGTCCACGAGTCCACGAGCCACGTGTAATGGATTATGACCCGTTAGACAGTCTAACACAAATTTTTGTCCCTAATTTATAGTTCAAAAAACAGCAGACGATGACTAAATTGTAACAGGAGGCAGAAAAATGGTACATGTGTATGTGTGTTCTCTTATCTTTTATTTTCCTTTTCCCTTACTCTTTCCTTGTTGATTGGTTTTGTGAGCATTATATATATATATATATATATATATATATTTACAGGAACAGGAAGGGAGAAGCCAGATTATCTTGCAACAGTGGATGTTGATCCAAGTTCATCGACGTATTCAAGAGTTATACACAGGCTGCCAATGCCTTACATTGGTGATGAACTTCATCATTCTGGATGGAATGCCTGCAGCTCCTGCCACGGTGATCCTTTGGCTTCACGTCGCTTTCTTATCCTGCTTTCATTGCTGTAAGCCATCCACATTATATTGCAGAGCTGCATTTAGTTCCTTATCTTATGCAATCATATATATATATATATGTATCATCAGATGATTTGTGTGTTACTCTTATAATGACATACAGTTTATCCTTCTGGTTGTGCTAACCTTAATCAAAACAATGTTTTTTCTTATGGAATTCTTATGCTCATGAGAGACTTAAATTCTGATATCTCAGGTCTAGCCGCATATATGTAGTGGATACTCTACAAGACCCAAGGGCTCCGACTTTGCATAAAGTTGTTGAGCCCGAAGATATAATTGAGAAGACGGGATTGGCATATCCGCACACTCCTCACTGCCTAGCTAATGGTGATGTCATGGTATCATTTCTCGGAGACAAAGATGGTAATGCTAAAGGATGTGGATTTCTTTTGCTGGACTCGGATTTTAATGTTAAAGGAAGGTATATATTGAAGACTAATGAGATTAATGTTGTCTGTTTTGCACAAGTCCTTGATCAGCTGCATGTTTTCATCAATCTAACAATATATATAAACTCATTGCTATGCATTTGCTATATTTTTGTATATTAGGTGGGAGAAGCCAGGGCACAGCCCCCTTTTCGGCTATGATTTCTGGTACCAACCTCGTCATAAGACCATGATCAGCAGTTCGTGGGCAGCCCCTTATGTGTTCACCAAAAAATTCAACATCCAGCATGTTGCAGAAGGCCTCTACGGGAGACATTTGCACGTTTACAGCTGGCCCGAGGGCGAGTTGAAACAGATAATGGATCTTGGAGACACTGGCCTTGTACCTCTTGAGGTAAATACATATATATGACTTGAGGTTCTGTTCATGGTTGTACAAACGATTCTATGTAACCTTTTCTCCTTTATTGCAGCTAAGATTCTTGCACAATCCAGCCAAGGATAATGGATTTGTGGGTTGTGGTTTGTCAAGCAACATTATACGATTTTTCAAGAAGCCTGATGGGTCATGGGATCACGAGGTACGTGAAAGTGAAGATCTTTCCCTTTCCATTTCCCTTTCCTCACATGAGTTGTTTGAAGGCCATTTTAATCTGTTGTAGGTATCTATATGGGAGGAGCCACTGAAGGTGCAGAATTGGATTCTTCCAGAGATGCCTGGCCTTATTACTGATATTGTGATCTCATTAGACGACCGTTTCTTGTACTTGTCCAACTGGTTTCACGGGGATGTTAGACAATATAACATTGAGGATCTTACAAATCCTCGGCTAACAGGGCAGGTATGCGTTGGAGGTTTGATCCAGAAAGGAAGCCCCGTGGTTGTTGAGGCTGAAGATGGTTCGACGTACCAGTTTGATGTGCCAGAAGTTCAGGTACTTTGTCATGTTTCTTTTCTGGGAATGCACATTAGATTTTTCATTTTGATGCTTATTTTCCCAAGATTGTATTCTTTTACACAGTTCATGTGATCGATCAGTTTACAAATCACAGTTTCACCTCACCAATTTACACCAGAAACGAATTAAACTTAGAAGCTACCTTACTCGAACAGTTTAAGTAGACTTTTACATGCCGCCTTGGAATGATCAAATGCATTTGTGTATATATATGCTTTAAATTCTGCTGAGTAACATGGAGTGCTTCATACGTCTTAGCTATCATTAACATGAACAACTCTAATGTACATCACTATAAATATAAATGCAAATCCTAACAAAATAGTAATATTCTCAATATATTTTATTACACTATTGCCCTTAAACGACATAGTTCTTGACTACAGACTAATGAGTCGGTTTGTTTTGGTTATAGGGAAAGAAATTAAGAGGAGGGCCTCAGATGATACAACTGAGTTTGGATGGAAGAAGGCTTTACGTGACGAACTCAGTGTTCAGCAATTGGGATCAACAATTCTATCCTGAGCTGGTAGAGAAAGGTAGCCATATGCTGCAGATTGATGTCAATACTGAGGAAGGAGGCCTTGCCATCAACCCCGATTTCTTCGTCGATTTCGGGGCTGAACCGGAAGGCCCCTCGTTGGCTCATGAGATGAGATATCCTGGTGGTGACTGCACCTCCGACATCTGGGTTTAAGCATCGACCTCGCCTTGAAAAGTTTGTCTAGTTGAACTGTTACTACTGTGGTCTGAATATCAGTAATTATGAAATAAAAGCACATCTTTATATATATAAAAGCAAATAGTTATTCCTTTAATAGTAGCTTGGTTTTTCCGCCTAAATACATAACCCAAAAATAGTAAGTTGATTAAATCTATATTAATTTAATTAATTATATACCATATATCATATCATATCTTTAATTTAATATAATATAATATTTTATATTATATTATACATTAACAATCGTATGATATTATAATACATACATACATAGGTATCTAAACTTATATAAGATATTATATAATATAATAATTCACACACACACACACACACACATATATATATATATATATAATCTCATATCTCACATATACATACAATAAAATTATATAGTCTACACACGTATATAATATGTAATAATATAATAGAACAGAATACTTATCATCTCTTTGATCGTATAATTTTTGCTGTATTAATATTAAATCTATAATATTAAATCAAAATAATTATTATAAAATAAATTCTTAGTTAATAATATATATATATATATATATATATATATATATATAGTGACTAATTAAGGTCATCAATATATACTTAAAATGGATTGCATAATTTACAGCCGGATTGAATGTGTTTACATGATTTACACTAATATCATAAAATAACTACTAATATTCAGCCATATTACTTAGTCAAATTAACCAGAGTAACTTACCTTATATAAATAGAAGTAAAATCCGGCTACAATTGTATTGATGACCTAAAATTTTCCTAAGATTATTACACTAACAATAGAAGAAATTTGGATGCGCGCATTATATTGTTTTATGATTGCAGCAATTATGTATAAATATATATTGATATAATTAACCTACAATAACAGCTTAATATTTTGAACCTAATTAATATATAATTAATGATTCAAATTTTACAATGTTGTAGTCATTTCACTATATATATGATATGATTTCCTATTTCCAGATTGCCTCTAACATTTTCTTTCGCGAGCTTTACAGCACTACTTTAATGTTTAATTGAAACCATTTCCTATAGTGTTCGATGAAAAAACTCAGCTCCTAGTTTCACAATTATCTTTTACTTGGTACTATTTAATCCTTTTGTTTGTATACGTGTCTTTTATTTAATTTCATGGTTGATATTGTGCTTCTCTGTGTATGCATTCGGATTCCTGTTTGTGATCTACCTAGCTATTATTTATTTTTTATGCTTTTGTGTATTATGGGATCATCACTTTCGTTATAAAATTACATCAATTATTAACAGTGTAAAAAATTGTACAGATCTTATGTTGGACTACGAAATCCAAGGACTCCATTGCATACCACAGTTAGAAATCTGCATCCCATCCTCTACCACAGGTGGTTCGAGAGTTTGTTTGGTATAAAAATGGTTTTCCTACGCCCCGCAACAAAAAAGAAAGAATTTTTAGTTTTGAATGTGCACATACATCTACCATGACGCACATGTATAAGTTAAAACATTCTTGAAAAATACTGAAGAATTTTTAATTTTTGACAGGAGGTAGTTCATCCAAAGTATTTAAATAATGATGAATATTATTTGTGAGTGCAAATATTTGTAAAATGCCCCCCGCCCCCAAAAAAAAAACGCTTCTTCGTGGACAATGACAAATATTTGTAAAATGGCTAAAAGTTATTTACTTCCCTTTATAATTGAAATAATAAATTTGATCGATGGTGGTACCTAGAACGTTGGATATAGGAAATGTTCTCATATTTAAGTGAGTCAACCATATTAGAACATGATTATAAGTTGAATTTCATTAATACAATAAAAATAGGTATTTGAGATTTTTAAGACTTTCAGTTGAGATCTATTGTAACGTTTGATTTTATATTATTTAATATCAAATATTAAATATAATTTAAGTTTCTAGAATGTAAATATTTTAGATTTTAAAATTTGAATTAAATATATTAAAGAGTTCAAATAAAATGTTTTAAGTATGCTAATTGAACATATTCTTTATCTTTTTAGTTAACTAAAACTATTAAAGAATCAAGCCACGTCAAAAAATTTAAATTAAATATATTTAACCTTTTGGATTAAATGAATTGAATTTATAAATATTAAATTTTTATGAGTTTAATACCGATATTAAATATGTTTTATATTTATAATATTTATATATTTAAAAGTTAAAATTTTGAATTAAATATGTAACAAATTTTGAGCTAAATATATTCAAAAAATTTGATTAAATATATTAATTGTTCTTATTAATTTTGATGTTAATATATTTATGTTATAAAATTTAAATATATTTAATTTATGAAACAAAATTTATAAAAGTAAAATTTATATATGCTATTCATAAGATTGAAAATAGACCGGAAGGTGAAGATGAAATTAACATAGTAGTTTTAGTTGTAAATGCCAAGAAAAATTTAGAATGAATAACATTCTTGATGAAGAGTGAATCGACGAGAGTCGAAAAAAAAAATCATTGGAGAAGTTAATTCGATTAATTTTATGTTTTGTATAGAAAATTCTTAATGATTTTATTTAGCATAAGTAATTAATTTCTTATTTATGTTTTTTTTTATTATCATATATATAATAATAATAATTCATTTCAGATAAATAATTTCTCTTATTGATATTGTTCCGTGAATTGGTTTGTGACTCTTAAATTTTAATTGAGTTTCACTTATATGCGAGACTTGAGACCTATTCTTAAAATTCTGATTGGCGGACAGTCAAATTATGTAAAAACTGAACAATATTTTTAGTTAGTAGATTTAAATTATAATGAGCATCAAATGTGCGAGATCTCATGTTTGAATATATCTATGTTATCTTATTCAATCCAAAATCCTACTTATACAACACATTTCAAATTCTTTAACATTTCTTTAATAGTTAAGTATCAAATGTATATTTTACATATCATACATAAAAATAACCAATGTTTAATTTCACACCAAATATATATAGACCGTAATTTTACATTAATATAATTTAATATATTTATATCCGTGTGTAAGGAGACATACAATAATATGATGTTAAAGATGGAATTTGAGGTGTTTTCTACAAATTATGATGATGCATTAATCAAATTATGGAAGCACTGCCCAAGTCATGATAACTGTTCCTCGATGATGTCCTATATATCCACTTCAATTCATAAAGTATAGAGGAATGACGTGGATGTATATATATATAATAATTTCCTTAAATGTATTTTATGGTGTTGTATCATTTTCTTAATTTTTCTCATTGTACTTAAAATTGTAAATTATTTCAACTATGTTTGTAATGGGTGGAAATGAATGGAATTATATATGTTATTTGTTTTATTAGAAAAAATTAATGGAAATTGTAAGTTTATTCGTGGATATGAATTGTCTGTTGATAAAATAGTGAATAAACTTGAATATATATATATATATATAACATTATATTATTTATACATTTTATAATTGTGTCTGTTAATTAGTTAATCATAATTTAATTATTTTATTTTTACAGACTATTTATTATAACTTTTTTCGTCGTGCATCGCACGGATGTAATACTAGTATATAAGATATGGTAAATAGATTAATTACTATGTATCCAACTTTGATGCTATTTTCTGTCTTGAAGCAGGTAACCTTATAAATTAAGTCATTACTATTAGAAATTAATTCGATTAGTTGTAGCAATTGGGTATCTATATATGATATATCTCTATCACTATTAGAATTTAGAACAACTCCACCCGGCACCAAAAACTCATTTTGCATTAGAGAATTTATTCCAACCGAATCGGAATAAAAATACAAATCATCATATTATTTAATTGTTAAAAACTGAAAATTAATTATTAAAAAATAAATATAAACCCTGATTAGATGGAATAAATCCTAAATAATAATTACAAAATTAACTAAACCAAAATAAATTAAAATTGAAGAAAAAATTGCATGAAAATCTAATAAAAATAAAAATGGGACACCAAGTGGGATAAGGATAGAGAAACTAGATGATTTCATTTAAAATCACTTTTTTTTTTTGTTTTTTCTAAGAAATTGCAAATTAGCCTTTTTGTGTTATTAATTTACAATAGTTACTAGTATTATTTAGTATTTAAATTTCTTTTTATCATTTATATATTTTAATTTTATGTATTTCTTTCTTTATTATAGGAGAATAAGTAAAATTATAGTTGTGAAAATTAAAGAGCATCGTTGACATAAAAGTTAAATGTATAACATTAACATATAAATTAAAAATCATAACAAATATAAGATTCTCTTATGTAAATAAATATTTAGTTTGGTAATTTTTTTACAGTCATTAGCAATTAAGTTTATCTCGTACTAATATTTTAGTTTGTATAAAATTATTGATTGATAATTATTTGTTAAATTTTCATGCACATATTAGTATGGACACAAGTATTACATTATGCGGGATGGTACTGCCTTCAAATAATATATATATATATATATAATAAAAGGTTAAAATTGTCTTTTTTTGTATAGAAAAAATGATATAAAAAAACCCAAACTCTCTAATCTTTTGGCAAGTGTGATTCACAGTTCACACACCTAAGTCACATTTTATGTAAAATATATATATATATATATATATATATTTTTAATGAATTTTACCAAAACAGATGGGGGTTTAGCCTATTTACTAAATATGTTTTTTTAAAGAAAATTCAAGAAAATACAGGAGGTTATATGAATTTGACCGTAATATTTATTTTAGGTTTAATTAGGATATTTCTTGTGTGTTTTTTTTTCCATTGCTTTAATAGAACTCGCGCGGGTGGATTACCAAACCTTGAGGGATTAGGATTAATAGGACTGTTTAGTATTTAGTTATTGGTGTTACTTTCATGGCTTTGCATTAAAATTAATAAGTTTAAATAAACCATAACTAAATACTAAAGAGCTACAGGTACTCAAAATGTGAGTTTTATTCGTCCTTGAAGCAGTTTCAATATTATAGCACAAGTTGCCTCATAATTGCTTTGTGTACGTTAAGAACCCATAAAATATTAATGCAATATACAATATAAGAATGCTACACTAATTAAGCAAATTAGAATGAACCCTAACATAAGATTATATGCATTGTCGAAAATTTTGGTAGCTAGGTACTTTTGAATTTAGGTGAGGTTTCTGAATCTATTTCCCTACTGTTGTAGTTTTTCCTACTGTTTCTGTAGTGGGTACATCTACGGTGAGATAGGTAGGGGGAGAGAGAGAGAGAGAGAGAGAGGACTAGTTGTCTAATTACATTTAAATTCATGTGTTTCTCATTTCATTCCATTTTGGCCGGTAAAATAATTGGAGAAGTCTTGTGTGAGATCATTTTACGAGTTAAAATTAAAAAGATGGATAAAGATCTGGATCCAATTAGCACAATCAAACAGACATGAGATCTTCAATATGCCATTGTCTATAACATTTATTGTGCCAAATCTATCTTCTTCTTTTTTAATTTTTTAATTTTTTTTCCAATTTATTATGATTTAGTTTAGTATAAAATATTTATTTTGAGTTCATCCTTCCCCAATTAGAGTATATAAACAAAAATTAAAAATAAAAATTAGTTATGGCACATGAAATATCACACTCATCTATCGTAGTAGGGGATCCAATCCAATATTATCAAACATCAATAAAATTACAAATGTGTTATTGAATATGAATTTGAATTCAGATTTTGACCTCTATTACAGATTTTGACTCTAAGACTGTCTGAGCAAGTTTTTGTCTCAATAATTTGGGTAGATTTATCCAATCTATAATAATAATAATAATAATAATAAAATGGAGTAGCCTATATATCCACAATCAACACCAGATTACTTATTGTATTTCATGTTCCAAGTCTTTGATTTTTTTTTATTTATTATCATTTTATTTAATTTAATTTTTTTATTTAGAGTTCATCCATCCTCAATTAGGATATATTAATTTTTTTTAAAAAAATTAAAAATAAAATCTAATTATATAACACCAAGTGGAACCCAAAAAGTCCGCCAGAAACTGTCCTAGACTTAGGGGTGTGCAAATAGTTGGTTCGGTTCAAAACCGAGCTAAACTAACAAAATCAAATAAAAAAATTCTTAAAAAAATTCAAACCGAACCAAGCAAAACAATATATATAACCGAACCAAACCAAACCACAATTCTTTGGTTAGTTTGGTTTGGTTTTCGGTTTAACCGAATTTTCAATTATTATTTTTGTTTTTCTGAACAATTACATCTAAAGAAAATAACATCCACTCAATAGATAACAAACGATATATTAAATAAGTAAATGTTTTAAAAATTCTAAAACTAGAAAATTAAAACTAAATATTATAATTACTAATATTATTTTAGGTATATAAGCTTTTAAATTTATTAATTTTGGTATAATTAGTATTTGAATTATAGACCATAAATTATATATATATATATATATATTGGTTGATTCGATTTTAACCAAAATATTTTTCACTAAAATCGAAATCGAACCAAACTATATTTTGATTTTAATATTCAAATTCAAACCAAAATTAAAGAAAAAATGACCAAACCAACCAAACCAACCAAATCAAATAGCTCTATTTGGTTCGATTTTTAGATTTTGATTCTATTTTGCACACCCCTACCTAGACTCCTATCCGTAATCCATGCAAAAATTGATGTTCATTACTAAAAAAATTAAAAAAAAAATCATGTCCTAAATTTTTCGTTGCTAATAAGAGAGGGTGGGTGACTCTTTACGAGTATAGTAGAATTTGGTTTATGCGGCTGTCTAGCGCCTAGAAGTAGGGTTGTAAATGAGCCAAACTACTCGCGAAATACTCAGGTATCGGCTCGAAAAAAGCTCGCTCGAGACTGGCTCGTTTAACAAACGAGCCGAGCTCAAACCTGCTAAACGAGCTCGCTATTTTCTCGAGCTGAGCTCGATCCTGGCTCGTCGAGCTTGCAAGCTAACTCGGCTCATGAGGTTCTCGAGCTTTTTAACGAGTTATCTCACGAACTGTCTCGCGAGCCGGCTTGAGAGTAGTTAAACGAGCCAAACTCGAGCCTGGCTCACGAGCTGTCTCACGAGTTTGACTCGCGAGTTCTTAAACGAGCCGAGCTCGAGTCGGGCTCGCGAGCTGTCTCACGAGCCTGACTCACGAATACTTAAATGAGCCGGGCTCGCGAGCCATTCGATTTAAATCTCCAGACACGTACTATTTTTGTAATTTTTAAAATGTTATTTATTTATATTGTAACTTTTGTCAAATTAATACTTCTCATTAAAAATAAAATGAAATTAATGGCATTAACTATTGAACTAATATTATTAAAGTTAAGAAATCAATGATCAAGAGTAGCGATTATATACACAAACATACAAACTAATGAACTATATATATAACATAGTTATCTTATTTACAATTCTACATAGTGTATTAGTATGATAAATAATAATATGAAATATAAAATGATATTATATTAATATGGTCGAACTTAAGAAATTGAACGCTCAATAATAAATACTAAGTAATAAGAGAAATTAAGACTGACATTTACAAAATAATATTTCTCAATTCATTAAATAATAAATATGAAATGAAATCAATAATATTATTTAATATTATTCAAATTAAGAAATATGGTGTTTAACACAAGAGTAAAGGAGTAATAAAAGAAAATAAAGAAAAAAGAGAATCAACAATATATAGTATATAATATAAAGATTATAGTCCATCTTAGATTATTAGTTAAAACTGACAAGAATATAAGTTATAAATTATAAATTATAAATATATAATGCGTGTAAAGTAAAAAAGAAATAAAAAAATATGATTAATATTAACAATTTGACAAAATAATAATACTCATTATTAAATATTAATACATGAAATGTAATCAATGATATTAAACTAATATTAGCAAAAGTGACAAAATAATAATGGAAAAAGAAAATTAACAAAAATTAAAATTAATTAAATGCCCAAGAATAACAATATTCTTAGCACCACTGTTATATAGTTAATCTTAAACTCTGAGTCATATATACTATCGTCCATCAATTAATATTTCAGTATATAGTCAATATTAATTAAACTGTACATAGCAATAAAAGAAAAAAAGAAAATTAATACTAATATTGACAAAATAATCAATCTCAATTCATTAAATAAGAAAGAAATGAAATAAATGATATTGGAAATATAATAATTCTTAGTTATATATACTATTTGCATTATAGTACGTAGTTTAAATAACTATAGTTTATATTAGTTAACATGCACATAACAATAAAAAAAATAACAAAAATTAAGACTAACATTAAATAAGCTAAACTAAGAATAATAATTAAAAAAGTTAAGAAATTAATAGTCTCTTAAATAATATAGAATTATTAATTTATAAATTATCTTAATATATTGCAATAGGATATGACTTATGAGTTGTGATTCATGATTTATGAATCTTACAACACACACTCGATAACTAATACACACACATAATATATATTATATATATGTATATATTATATAACTAATAGACATATAGTATTAATTTATAAATATATAAAAAATAAGAGGATTGAAAAAATATCAATATTGACAAATAAATAAACGAGCCGAGCTCGAGCCCATGTCGGACTCAAGTTCGGGCTCGAATTTTAAATAATCGAGTCGAACCCGAGGCGAGCTCAAGTTCGTGCTCGAATTTTAAATAAACGAGCCGAGCTCGAGCTTGAGTTCTTCCTATCGAGCCGAGCTCAAGCCCGAGCTCCGAGCTCGAGTCGAGCTCAAGCTCACGAATACTTAAACGAGCCGAGCTCGAGCTCTGTAGTACTCGACTCGACTCGGCTCGTTTACACCCCTACCTAGAAGTGGTCTCTAACCGAGCTAAAAATGGTATAATAGACATACTGATTGGTTATAGGCAAGGATGAAAATATCGCGAAATATCGCGGATATATCGCGGATATTGACATTGCGATACGAATATTGGGGGGAATATCTTTTTCCCGAGTATCGACGAGAAATCGCAATATATCGCAATATATCGTGATTTTTTTAATATTTCTATAATATATTTTGATTTTTATTTAATACTATATATTTTTGTGATCTTTTTTAGGTCTTCAATGTAATTATTTGAGTTACAATATTCTTTGTTTTATAAAGACATTCACTTTGCAAAAACATATAAGAGAAAGAAGACCGGAAAATCAACGAATGTCTTAGGAAGAAAAGTGAGATGCACGTGCACTGACTTTATTTTTTCATTTTTTCAGTTAGAGGACATGATGGACAAATCACTAAAAATTTTCTCCCCATATATCACACGAAATTGAAATCTAAGATTGAATATAAATTATTTGCCAAATCTTGATTCTATGAATATGGGTGGCACTGATCATAGTGATATATCCCAAGATTCATATGTTTCTTACACATATGGGAGTTCACAAATTGATTGGACTACTCAAAACATGTATCAACAAAAATAATTGGGTTAGTGGACATTATCCAATTCATGGTGAAGCTGTTGGAAGAAATCAAGAAACATATCAAGCGCATGTGCATAATTATATCAATAATTACTCGAACGTGATAAGTTGGTACCAATATTGTTTAGAACAAGATGTCATTCCATCTACTATATTTGAACCTCATAGATCCTCATTTTGGTATTAATTGTACTTTATAATGTTTATTTAGTCATTTTATGTTGTATTATGTATTATTTTGTTAAATGTATTGTCTCAGACGGTATTTATATAATGTATTATTCATATATTTGCTTTCAAAATACAATTCTATCAGGAAAATTAGTGGAATATGTGCATAATAATATGTCATAATAGTTCCTAAAATTTCATTCTAAATTTCCAAGATTTTAATATGATTTCCGTCATTTTTTTCAATTTTCTGCGATATCGATATGCGATATCGATATATCCGTAAAATTGAAGTTGCGATATATGTTGCGATAGCGATATTTTCATCCTTGGTTATAGGTTAATGATAAAGGTATTTTAATAGAAACTCTTCTTAGCGATCAATTTGTAGAGAGTATTATTAAACGCCCCCGGCCGCCTTACTACCGCCTAGCAGTTCTGCAACATTGATTCTAATTAGGGGATAAAATTCTCTAGTCCACATTCCATGTCTCACTATTGTATCCCACTATCAAATTTAATATTTTAAAAATGTTTATAATAAAAATAAATTTTATTATAACATAACCAATCATAATTAACATTTATTGCTAAAAATTAAAATCTTAAAACATTATATACCCTAATTTTAATTTAGAATAATCAACCTTATTAATCAATTATACTAAAAACCCAAAAATAAATATAATTCCTAATTAGGTGGGATGAACCCTAGATAATAATCATAAAATTAAACTAAATCAAAATACATTGAAATTGAAGAAAAAAATGATGAAAATCTAATAAAAATGAAAATAGGACACCAAGTGAAATAGAAAAAGTGGGATATAGAATTTTATTTGCTTAATTGGGATAAAATAAACTTTTATGACAAGAGTGATACTTTTTAGTCTTATTAATGATACTTTTTTTGGGATTTTTTTCTTCCTTTGTAGTCAATGACCAAAGGGCTTGGGTACATGCAACTTATGTACCCAAGTTTTTGCCTTCTTAAAATGATTTATTTTTCTTCCTTTATAGTCAATGATGGATCCAAAAAAAAAAAAAAAAAAATCTTGAGAGCTTCATTCTATTGTCTATGATAAAACAATTCAATTGTTGGCGCAGGGTGGTAATTCACACGCCCAGTCCTGAAGGCATGCTCAAGAGACATTTGTTTAGGGTGGAAAATTCTTAATCACATGATGGGGTAGTGGTCCAACTATTACAATAGATCTGTTGTAGCATATAAAAGTGTCACAATATACTTATTATAACGGTTAGGTCATTACCCCAACATGTGGCCAATAATTTCTCGCTTAGGGTTCTTAATTTTTGGGGGCCCAAATTTTTATTTTTTTAATAGGTATATGTTTATTTGTGGGCCCAAAATTACAAGAAAAATAAAAACAAAAGAAGCAAGACTGGTGACGGAATGATAGATTCATGCCACCGGAATGAAAAGAAAAAAAAATTAAGAGAGATAAGGAGTTAATGCAGTTTAATTCATTTTAATCATTTTTATCTAAAGTGATTTTGAACCTTATATAATTAATAACATCTACTAAATTTGAAAATAGCATATAATTTAATGGTTGGTGTTCAAATTCTTACTTGAGAAGTTTGTGAGAAAGGGTCACAAGGGGGATTTGAGAAAAAAATAAAAAAAAAACTTCGAACTTATTTCCGGATATTCTAGCAAATAAAATAAGATACACATTCGATTTTAATATTATTTAAAATTTTGGGGTAATGTGGAGACTATTTGATTAGCTATTAGTGTTGGTGACTTGGTGTTGTGGTAACAATATATACTATTTAATTTGTCAATTATCATACAAACAAAGCTATGATCTCAAGTGAAATGTCAAGAGTATTAAATGTCCCACTTTTTTTTTAAGAGGGTGAATTGTTTCCCAATTGCTTATATTTCCTACAAGATTTTATTAACCATATCGGTTACGATTTTGAAAGGTTTTTCTCCAAGTTGAAATTAATCAAGGATTATCTAAGATCAATTATGTCACATGACGAGTTGAATGGATTGACTATGTTATCAATTGAAAGAAAAATGGTCGATCAATTAGATTACATATACTTGATAAGTATTTTTGCTTCTAAAACGGCAAGACACGTTTTATTTAGATGAAAGATTATTTGTATCTTTTGAACTAATGAATGTTGTTATTTTACCCACGTTAATTTGTATTTTTGTCTCCATTTAGACTTTTTTTTTTTTAATTTTATCTTTTCTCTGTAGGGGCCAATTTTTAAGTTCCGTCCAGGACTCTTGACACATAGGACCACCACTGGTATTTCAAAGTAAAACCAACCCTATAGAAAAAAGAAATACCCCCACCCCCACCCCCACCCCTGCGAGTTGTACTTGATGTATACTTCCCACACAGCACAATGATCTATAAAAGGTGAGTTGAGTCTGCAATCTAATCATCAAACTCAAATAAAAGTAAAGAAAAATGGAAAGAGAAATTGGATGCTGCAATAAGGGACCAGGGTATGCTACCCCTCTTCAAGCCATGTCTGGTCCCAGGGAAACTCTTATTTATGTTAACTGTGTTTACAACGGTAAGTATTTACATATAATAATTAATTAATTAATTTATATATTTGTTTATTTTCAGGGGTGTAGTTTGTTGTATATTTCTTGGACTTATTTTAGCTATCATACATGGTTAGGGAATAATGATAATGAATTATGTATGCACATATGCTGTGAAACAGAGATTAAGTAATTAAAGTTTAATTACAGGGTTCCATGTATGCTACAGATTGGCTAGCTAGTATATATGTTAAAACCCGGTAGTATTTAGAGTGTCTAATAATGTTATAATCTTGACTTAACTTAGTTATTGGTATTTATGATTGTCAATTTAGTTTGAAATTGATAAACATAATCCGAAATCGACCAATAAAAAAATTGGTAAGGGCAAAAAAATTCTAGCCCGACAGAAACATTATAGCCTGGAAGGGCCCGTTGAGGACGAGTGCGGGTATAAGTACATTAGTTACCACCTCGCCATATACCCCCGTATAATTATAATTATATTGGCGGTGTTGAAAAATATTATAATATTTTACTTTTTGAAGGTCCATTATATTACTATGTTTGTATCTTTTTATATAATATTGTATTTTTACTAAAGCTCTCTGCATTAAATTTAATCGAATTATGATTGAGTTTTACTACTATTTTTTAATTATTTACTTCAAATAATGATAAATAAGTTAAATATTAACAAAATAGTAATTAATGATAAATATGATGCTCCTTGTTATTATATTTTTTAAAAGAAATTATGGTACTACTTGTTATTATCCATAAAATATTTTTGCAGGAATAAAATGATAGTTGAAAAACAAAATGGACGACATAAAATATAAACTCTAAATTTTGTTATATATTCATAAATTGCAAACTCTTGATCAAACATATAATAAATAAAAAAAAAATCTTATAAAAATCATGTCTTACATAAAATATTGGACCACTCTCTTGTTCACTAGACTGATGGGCCGGTCCATCAGACCGACCCGATCTGGCCCAGTTTTTTTAAAAAAACTTTTATCGGCTGGCGCGTGCACCACACGCGCGCGGCGCGTGGGTTACACGCGCCTGCTATATTTTTTTTATTTTTTCTAAATTTTTTTTTTCAATTTTTTTATTTTTTTCTGTTTTTTTTTATTTTTCTGTTTTTTTTTGTGTTTCCCCCCAAATTGTATACCCTAAAATACAATTAGTGAACCCTAAAAATTGAAATGATTTAATTAAATTTTTTAAAATACATGTAAATTTATATCCTAAAATTGATTTAATGGACCCTAAATTAAAGTGAATGATTTTTTTTAAATTCGGCAACTCGCGCAATGCACACGCCCGACGCTAACGTGTGGGCTCGTGTATTGCGCTCGACAATGAATTTAATTTTTCGAAACAAATGAATATGATGATTGGGAAAAAATATAAACCCTAAAAAACACAAAATGAACCCCTAAAAACACCCCCTAAAAAACCTTAAAAACACAATAAACCCCTAAAAACACAAAAAAAACTTAAAAAACATAAAATGAATCCCTAAAAAACCCCAAAAAACCCCCCTAAAACACACACAATGAACCCCTAAAAAATCCTAAAAACACCCTAAAAAACACAAAATGAACCCCAAACTCATAAAAAATAAGTAGGAGACCAGTTACTATTTAATGATACAATTGGTACTTTTTGCCCTTTAAATGGTACGTTTTAGTATAAAGATTGATATTGCATTTTACCAGTTTTTTTGGGGAAGGGGAGGGGCGGGGCGGGTCGGGTCGGCGCGTTGCCCGAGATCCGACCCGTCTGATATGCCTAATAGGCCCAATTTTGGATTTCAAAGTCTGATAGGAGTTATTACCTAAAATATATCCATATAATTTTTTAAAAGAAGTATACAAAAATTAGTAAAATAAGTATTTTGGAAGGATTGCAGGAAAAAAATATTATTAAATTTGCTAAAATAGTTAGACATTACTAAGTTTTTACTTACTATATTCTTTAGAAGTATATATGTACTCAAATCAATATTTATTTATTATGTGAGCATACATATTACTTGGAAAAAATCCATTGCAAAAGAAAAAGGAAATATAATTCAGCATATTGTAAAAAGAAATTTAGTTTTTTATATAAATTAAATTTTCATATATAATAAAATTTTCACATTTAAAAGAAAAGTAAGTATATTTAAAATAGATGCATAAAGCATAGTTATATTTAACTGTGCATTTTTTTTTAATTTGAACTTATAAATACATTTTAAATTTATTAACTATTATAATTTATCTAGAAAACATTTACCGGGCATCGCAAGATAAATATTAGTTAGTTAGTACCCATGTGATATGATGATGTGCATAAAAGTTGCTAATCAGGGGCATGCGTGCACAGACAAGTACATGTGTTTCTTTTAAAATGCATGTATAAGGACAAGTACTAACTAAGTGGGTTAGTCCGAGTAATTCAAATTTCTATTATTTATTTTTTTATTTTGGTTAAATATTGAAAGTTTCATGATTGATGTGGTTCAATTTAGGAGAATTGTCAACTTAGCATCTGAAAGATGAGTAATTTATCAATCCAGAACCTGAACGATGAAAACTATAAATCCAAGACTTGAAACATGAAAATGATCAACATAGGACCTCAAAAATCATGAATTTTAATTTTTTATTGATAATTAATAATTTCTTTAAAGAAATTAATAAAAAATAAAATAAATTGAAAAATGTGATTTTTGAGGTTCTAGATTGACAATTTTCATCTTTCATGGGTTATAGTTTTCATCATTCGAGTCTTGTATTGACAAATTACCCATCTTTGACGTTCTCAATTGACAATTCTCCATTAAAAACTAAATATATAATTGTTGACATAAGGCAACAATTATATCAGGAGGCAGAAAAATGACTAAACTATGTGTATGCTTATGTTCTTTTCCTTCTTATACCTTTCTTACTTTTTCATTTTCTGGAGTTAAATATGGGGGGCATGAGTGATTGGTTCTGTGAGCATTATATATATTTACAGGAACAGGAAGGGAGAAGCCAGATTACCTTGCAACAGTGGATGTTGATCCAAGTTCATCGACGTATTCAAGAGTTATACACAGGCTGCAAATGCCTTGCATTGGTGATGAACTTCATCATTCTGGATGGAATGTATGTAGTTCCTGCCACAGTGATCCTTTGGCTTCACGTCGCTTTCTTATCATGCTTTCACTAATGTAAGCCATCCAAGCTGCATTTGGTTCATTATCTTTTGCAATCATCATATATAGATATTTTACTTAATTTGCAATATGTTATATATGTGTTGAAATTTTACTCTGATTACAAAAAATTTAACCTTGCTAGATACACAAACTAGTTTCGATGAAACCAATGTTAGGTTGTTCATTTGATTTTGCATAGAGTTGTCTCAGGTCTAGCCGCATATATGTAGTGGATACTGAACGAGACCCAAGGGCTCCAACTTTGCATAAAGTTGTTGAGCCCGAACATATAATTGAGAAAACGGGGTTGACATACCCGCACACTGCTCACTGCCTAGCTAATGGTGATATCATGGTGTCATTTCTCGGAGACAAAGATGGAAATGCTAAAGGATGTGGATTTCTTCTGTTGGACTCAGATTTTAATGTTAAAGGAAGGTATATATTGAAGAGTAATGAAAATTAATGTTGTCTGTTTTGCATCAATCCTTGATCAGTTATATGTTTTCATCAAGCTAACAATATATAGAAACTCATAGCTAGGCATTGTCTATTTTCTATATATATATATATATATATATATATATATATATATATATATATTAGGTGGGAGAAGCCAGGGCATAGTCCCCTTTTTTGCTATGATTTCTGGTACCAACCTCGTCATAAGACCATGATCAGCAGTTCATTGGGTGCCCCTTGTGTGTTTACAGAAGATTTCAACATCCATCATGTTGCAGAAGGCCTTTACGGGAGGCATTTGCACATTTACAAGTGGCCCGAGGGCGAGTTGAAACAGATAATGGATCTTGGAGACACTGGTCTTGTACCACTTGGGGTACATACTATACTGGACTTGAGCCAATGCATCCGTATAACTCTATCTATATATGCTTTACACACCCTGAGTTTTATTGAGGACATGATGGTTTTAAATGGGTTTGGATTGATGATACACCTTGAGTTCTATTGTTTCATAATTTTTTATTCTCTAATTATGCATTATTGTAGCTAAGGTTCTAGTTCATTTGTGCATTTTGCAGCTAAAATTCTTGCATGATCCAGATAAGGATACTGGATTTGTGGGGTGCGCCTTGTCAAGCAACATGATACGATTTTTCAAGAAGCCTGATGGCTTATGGGATCATGAGGTACGTGAAGGTGTAGACATTAATTCCCTTAATTTCCTTATAACAATTTGTTTGAAGATAGATAAATCAAAGAGGTTATATAAATCTATATTAGGTATCTATATGGGAGGAGCCACTGAAGGTGCGAAATTGGATTCTTCCCGAGATGCCTGCCCTTATAACTGAAATTGTGATCTCATTAGATGACCGTTTCTTGTACTTGTCCAACTGGTTTCATGGAGATGTTAGACAATATAACATCAAGGATCCAGCAAATCCTAGGCTAACAGGACAGGTACGCGTTGGAGGTTTGATCCGGAAAGGAAGCCCCGTGGTTGTTGAGGCCGAAGATGGTTCGACGTACCAGTTTGATGTGCCAGAGGTTCAGGTATATTGTATACGTACTCATGTCTTGTTATATATGTTCCTAGCTAGCTAGTTTTTGAATTTATATTTTTTTTTTTCATTTTGAAGTTTATGTTCTACAAGTTATAATATTCTTTTACTGTGCACATCAGGATCATAATTCATATGATCAGTACATATCACAATTTCACTTCACTACACCAAAAATGAATTAATTTTAGAAGTAGCATTACCTGAACTAATTAAGTATACTGTTACATGCTTGCATGCCTTGGAATGGTAAAATGGATCAGTATAAGCTTTAAATTCTGCCTAGTTAGCATTAGCTGCAAATATTATATGCATTAGCAAGAATAATACGATTCTATCATATATATTTTAATATGTTGATTTGGTATTCCAATTGTAATGAAGAACTTTAGTATACAACACTATTAAGATAACTTATTCTTGACTGTAGATAGTTGATCACCTGAACTTATTAATGACTCATTTTATTTTGGTTATAGGGCAACCAGTTAAGAGGAGGGCCTCAGATGATACAACTAAGTTTGGATGGAAGAAGACTATATGTGACGAACTCAGTGTTCAGCAATTGGGATCGAAAATTCTATCCAGAAATGGTAGAGAAAGGTAGTCATATGTTACAAATTGATGTCAATGCAGAGGAAGGTGGCCTTGCGATCAACCCCGACTTCTTCATCGATTTTGGGGCTGAACCAGAAGGCCCTTCATTGGCTCATGAGATAAGATATCCTGGTGGTGACTGCACCTCAGACATCTGGGTTTAAGCATTGATCGCCTTCAAAGTTTAGCTAGTTGAACTATTACTATATATGTTGACTTAGATATCAAATAAAAGGATAAATATAAGCTACATTAAAGAGATTACTATATACATCAAACTTTGAATCCATTATCTTTTTCTTTAAGTAGACAACCTTATAAATTAAGTTGTGTTACTATTAGAAACTCGATTGGTTTGGCAAAATTGGCTATCTATTCATATCATTATCATAGAAATGCTCTAAACTTACAAAATTCATTTTGCATGTTATATTATTATCAATACTTCACTACAAGAAAAATGGCCATACACGACGGAGAATATCCGTGGTCTATTCATTTTTTCTACCATCGTATATAGTGGTGTTGTCTATAGTCCCTTTTTACACGACGGAGAATCTCCGTGGTCTATTCTCATTATACACAACGGTAATATACCGTTGTATTTTTTATAAATACCGTTGTATATTCACATTATATGTAACGGTGTCTTATTATTACCGTTGTCTAATATGTACTTTAGATAACGGTAAAATTGTATTTACTGTTGTATAAAATACTTATATGTAACGGTAAATACCGTCGTACTCATGAAATTTACCGTTGTGTATAGTGGTTATATGTAACGGTTTGTTCAATTATTGCCGTTGTATAATATAGTCATACGTAACGATAAATACCGTTGTACTTATGAAATTTACCGTTGTACTTATGAAATTTACCGTTGTATAAAGTGCTTATATGTAACGGTTTGTTCTATTATTACCGTTGTATAATATAAGAATACGCAACGGTAAATACCGTTGTACTTATGAAATTTACCGTCGTATAAAGTGGTTATAGGTAACAGTTTGTTCTATTATTACCGTTGTATAATATAAGCATACGCAATGGTAATTACCGTTGTGTACACAGTTCACCGTTGTATTTAATTACTATACACAATAGTGAAATTTAATTTGCCGTTGCAAATGGCATTTTCAATGTATATTATATTTCATATTATTTTTGTCACCAGTGAATCATAATATGACAATTAAAATTATAATTATGAATAATCCAAAAATACAATATGATGAAATATTATCTAAAAACATGTTAAGATGACCTAAACTATTAAAATGTTTGTCATCTCTAATATCTAATACAAAGAAGCTCTAAAAGAGCTATAATCAAAATTCAAAAAATGATAATTGCACGTAATTTCAGTGCATCCCGATAATATACTCCAACACGCCTAGTTGTAGATAGTTAGAAATCCAAAATACCTTGATCCTACAAATGATCGCTCGCAATTCGCCCATTCCACTCGAACTTCATTGATCTCATCTTTAGAATGACTTTTTCTTAAACTACACACAAAAGCAATAAAAACAATAATATTGCACTATCGTTGTATTAAAAGAATGCATATTTCATTACTAATATTGTATTAAAAGGATGCACATTTCATTAGCAATGATCTTACGGAAATGGACTCATTTCGTCCTTGTATCTATCCATATTCACATAATTAAACTTAAATTTCAAAGATCATAAAGTCAAAGTAACTAAGTACTTCACAATGTCGAACATTTTTTATAGATAAAAATGAACAACTTAAATTAAATTTTATAGTAACTCATAAGTTATGAATAATTTAGAATCATGATGAATCATATAATCATATTGAGCACAAAGAACGTAAGCAAAAGATATTAATTTGTTTCATGTCATTGTCCTTAGGTATAGAGTCACAAAAATTAATCGAAACTCACAATGACACAACATCAGCAGGTATATAGTAGCAAATGAAACTAATTTAAACGTTAAACAACATCAGTAGGTATGCAGTAGCATGAAATATTAGTATATTAAGTAAACATAGCCCATATTTCTTGTTTCTCAATGCATTTTAATTTCTGTTTTTAGTTTAAAGGTAACAAGTGAAGAATATCTACTTATACTCATTTAGACCGGCCTCCAACAATAAAATATGCTCTTAAATTCTTGTTAGAGCATTTTAACATCCGACAGACCCGAGCCATGTAAGAGATCATTTAGGATAGTCATTGGATCACATAAACTGAGTATAACATATGAACATTCACATAAGTATAGTTTCTCATTTCTAAGAAGTCCTGTATGACATACACATATAATGGAAGGCACAAAGGACTAATGTAATGTCAACCAGATGGTATAGAGCCTCACAATAAATAATCATGAGATAAAACTCACATGTAATATGTCAAGTGTATGAGTCATTTGAGCAAATAATAGAATATGATGCCCAGAGTCATGCGTTTCAGAAGTAGCTAGTCTAAAAACTGCATATAGTAGTTTACCTGAACTAGGTACTCACCTCCTGATATGGTTTAGGCTCAATATCCTGGAAAAGATATGGGTGGCTACATGCTTTCCGTAGCTGAATTACCTAAAGAAGAATTGGAGTATGCAAGTCACTTTAATACTGATAAGTACAAATAATCATCCAGTTCCTACATATGACATCATCATCATCATAAATGGTTTGATGAGATGTGGAGCAAAATAAAAATAAGAATCTAAAGACAATAAAAAATATAGTTAATTAATAACCAAAATCATTTAATCCCAACAGTAATAAACAATAAACACTAGCGGATGAATATGTTTAGTTTCAAACTATCAACACAAATAATGGACTAATGGAAGGCAATATAAGTCACATAATTCATGTACAAATATTATACACATAATTATAAATCTCACCTCCAAATTTCTAAACATTTTCTTAAGAGCTTAAATTACAAATATTTAAGCTACAAGAAAGTCAGAAACTAGATTAATTTACAATGCAACATCAATACAGTAAAGTACATAGAAGTTTTCCAAAATATAATTTTTGAACAATGTAAACATACCTAATATGAGGCATAAAAAAAAAGTACAAGGCTAATCAAGAGCTTCTTTGTTCTCACAAATTATTTCCATGACAAATTCCACTAGCTTTCTGCTAAAAAATATCAATTGGTATATGTTGAGACAGAAATAACGTGAAATAGAACTGGAATATTAACAATAATCAAACGATAACAGAAATCCAAACCCTAAGGTTCCTCAGACTTTCATCTGCCAAAATACTATGATACTTTTCCTAAGCATGCCCTAACCCTGCGAAAAAACTAACTTAAATACTAAGTGGTTGCGGCCATGCAAGGCAGCAAACTCACTTACCATAAATAACTGAAAGATCTAATTACCTTAATTAACTGAAAGAACTAATTACCATAAATAACTGAAAGAACTAATTACCATAAATAACTGAAAGAACTAACTTAATTAATTAAATACGGAAATACTTAAATAAAACGTGCATCTAGCCACGTGCATAGATCTGCAAATCTGGTCTATCAGTATAACAAGAATATTAAATTATTGTTAGAAAGAAATAATCATAAATTATTACCAGAGAAACTATCTTTTTAAAGGTAAACAAAAATCCATGAGTTTGCAATGATTAAGATAAAAAAAGTTTAAGCCATCATTGAATCATGCATTTGCATTTAGAAACATATCAGCACTGTAATTACATGATAGCTCCTCTAACAAAAATGAATTTCAATTAACCTCTTTTAGAGCTATTGTTTCAATAAAAGAGAAGACAACCGCCTTCAGTAGGTTAGCCTTTTGCAAGGAAGTTGTACTCTTTAAGCTCAATCTCCTTCCAGTCATCCCTTCAAAGAAAAATAGGAAGATTGAATTGACCGTAGAAAAGATAAATTTAGAATCAAGGAGTAGTACAACTAAAACTTGCTACAAGCACTAACTTACTTATTTGACCGCTTTATTTATCTTAAAAGCAAAAAAAAAAGAGAGAAAGAAGAAGCAATGTATTACCTCTGTAGATTCTCACGAGTTAAATCAGTAGCCACCTTCTACTCTTTGGAGCATAATTAGGACATTTCTTCACTGAATAGCCTTCTCATATCCTTGTATTGAAATGAATAGATACAATACAAATATAGAAAATACACATATTAGAGGTCTACAGCTTAATGAACACCAAAAGATTGAAATATATATGAAACGAGAAAAAAAGTGGAAAAGAAACAAAAAACAAATAGAAGGTTATTACTAGGAAGTAAGAACTAATAAGCCTTCTTCACTTGAGAGTGTAAATATCCTTGACACCAACAACCTGTAAATTTTACTCATATCAGTAGCCATCAGAAGATTGGTGGTTAATATAGACACGAGTCAAAAATATCCCAACTCATTACGAAGCTCATCTCTCATAAACTCATCTCTCCACAACAATTATTACATCTCACCAGTCCTATGTTCGGTGATTGTTAACTATATTTTGTTGAATAACAAAATTCATAAACGAGCAGACTGACCTAAGAATATTGCATAAAAATTATAGTATACTCTTTGGGAAATCCCTTCTTTGTTTCTGCAGTAACTAAGCCATATCAGTGGTATACTCTTAGCACATCGACCAAAACAACTCAATTAATAGATGCTAAAAACTAAAAGGCATGTTTTCAACAGCAACATTTCCTTGAACAAGACAATTCCATTTCTTAAGAGCAGAAGGAGCCAATGGAAAGTAATTGTGAGGATTTTATGACTATCTTACAAGTTGAATAGTAAGTTCTTGAAGAAATTACATGTATGTAGCAACATGCTGAGAAAGGAATAACCATGGAGCAGTTGTCACATCTACAGCCAGGAGTTGGCGCCATCCATGTCTATCTTGAAGCATTTACTACCAGTACATGCTTTAACATATGATCCAGTTGAACGAAATTAGAAATAAGAATAAAAGAATCAACTCCTCCAAGAGATTGTGTTTGATGAAAATTTTCACATTCTCCGTATTCAGTTAAGTAGAAAAGAATTATTATAGGTGTCAGTCGTCATGTATAATAAATCGACTAAACTCACCTTGGTTGAGCTTCGGAGCTATGACCTCTATGCTCGATGGGCTATCGCTACTTCCCCATTCAACAATAGAAGTTTATTTGTTGAAGATAGTAGGACCTGAGTTCAAAAAGAAATCTATTCAACATCAATATATGACAATTTAGTATGTGATAATGCCTAGTCCTATTAGCGTACCGGATATAGCCAAGTAGTTGGGGAGGTTCACATCGACAGGTACAATCTCATTCTGGTAAAGGTGGTTGAACTTACGGGAGAACTACTTGGGACAGGCTTCGAGGCTGACTTTCCCTTCTTCCGCTTCTCAATAAGGACATCCTATTTTACTAGATGAAGGAAATCACACATCTTTTACATGCTGACTAGATACTCTAAAAAATAAGACCTGCTAGCTGCTATTATGGTGAGACTGAGACTAAATCATCAAGTTTCCTTCTATCTTTTTCCAAATTCTCTTTACATTTCGTATAGACAGCTTTGAGAAAATTATGATTTTGAAGATGTGCATTTCATATGATGTTTTAAAGCATCCTACATATTCTTCAAAGGCCAATTAGTATACTTGCTCAGTAACACTACCATTTCACAACTAAAAAAATTCACAAGATGAGTTACTATATTGCAATATCAAAATCCTTGTTCTGCTATTCACAAGATGATGAGGCATTGCCCAATAAATTGGAGAGACTATTAAGAAATAACAGTAAAAAATAAAAATAAAAAATGGTTAGAAAGCTGAGGTATACGAAGTGATCGAGAAAATTCCATTCACAGTTTTCCAGAATATTCCCAAGTGCTCAAGCGATAATAAAGCTCCGTCTTTGTGAATTCAACACATACAGAGTTGCTGTTGATAGCAAACATGAAGAGAGTTTCCAAGGCTTAATCTGAGAGAAATAGGGGGAGAAAGGGCTAAGGCACAGTTGAGCGAGAGAAGACGATACTTACCGGCGAAGAGGCGAGGACCACCACCGACTGGCTCCGGCGAGAATGTTTGTCAAAGAGGTTAGTGAAACAGAAAAAGAAATCAGAATTTGGCCTTGGTTAATCTCAGAGAAATAGAGAGATAATGGGCTAGAGCACAGTTGAGCGAGAGAAGAGGAGACCGGCAAAGACCGCCGTCGACTGGGTTTCCAACCGGTGAGAAGGCTCGTCACAGAGGGGCTGAGCAGCGATTTGGGTATTTTCGTCCAGGGCACAGACGGATTGAGCGAGAGAAGAGAAGAAGAAGATTATCGTCGACTTGGTTAGATATCGGCGAGACCACCGGCGAGAAGAGGGAATAGAGTGCCAATTTGGGAAATTTTTCAAAGGAAAAGAATGAATTGAGCGGGATTGACATGAGCTCCAAATCTTTTCATTTTATCAAAATGTAGTGTAATTAAATTAATTTTTATTTTTCTTTTAATATGTTTATACAACAGTTATGTTGAACACCGTTATGTATAGTGGGTGTATATACAACGGTATATATGTTACTGTTATGTTTAATTGAAGCGGCACTCACATACGTAACAGTTTTTTGAAAAACCGTCGTATTTTTTGCATACACAACGATAATTGAAAATTACCGTTGTGTATTCAGTGTTGTGTATGCACATAATTCTTGTAGTGCTTGATTCACACAACAATAAAAATAGGAAATTGTAATACCCGAGTCTATGATAATGCTTCATTAATTAGCATATTATGATAATAACATATACTAACAAAGTATTGCCATGATGTTAACATAGCGTATCCGTAGTGCTAACAAGACATTATCATATGCTACCGTTACGTACATATATATTATTATCTCGAGCATCACACCTAACTTTGAACTCAAAACTGCTTTCATGGGAAAATAATTAAATGTCAAATCCTAGTCTAGTTTTCAAAACAAAATGAATCTATATAATATACTAAAGCAGTTAAGTCTGCCACTGTTCATACCTCAAATTCCGCCCAATTTGCCCCCCAAAACCAAGCCATGCACATGCACAACTAAAAAAATATTACGTGGCCCAATAACAGCCACATTTATATCTGCGTGAACAGTGCTCTGATAATGGTTAATTTTCAATTTATTAGTACTATTTTTAATTATAACAGCTATTACAGCTTTTAAAAAAAAGTATAAAGCAAAGCGGATCCAACAACGCATCGATAAATGAAGTTTTGAATTTCAAATTTGAGATTGGAGCTATATTTCATTTACAACGAAACATTTCTTTTATAAATAGTAGAGTGATTGTGACAATTTGTTTTATATCCATTTTTTTATATTTTTTAGTTTGCACCAAATTTTCTTAATTAATGGCATTCAAAGTATTTTTCCTCTATTTTTGTCTCATAAATATTCAAAGCCTGTGTTTAATACTAATATATTATATTTTTTTGCAGATATTAAAAATGCAAATAGAAACTCATGGACGATTTTTTTCAGTAAGGACAAAACCAAATTCCTCTAGTCAATGGCAATGAATTTTTACTCAATTTGGTAAGACCTGTAACATGTATGAGCTTTAAATATCTGCATATAGATAGAATACATTCATCATACATCAAAATACATATGAAGCTAACTAAATCTTCAGTGAGTGTTGTTGAGAAATGAAGTAGTGTGCAAAAAAAGTAGCTTTGCACACATTCGTTGCATGAAACATTGACTTCTACATAGGTAAGTAAAATCAAAACAATAAACATCCAATACTTAACTTATTGCTTATGAGACCAGGAAGTGAAAGTGAATTTTCTATGCCATCTATAATTTTCTCCATTTTTAACCATCCACATTAATTTTTAACACATACACTAGATAATATCGATCAACCTAAAATGGTGAGTAGCATAATATAATTTTCTCAAAAAGATAAAATTTAGGTATTATTTATTAATTAACTAAAGTGGTGTGGATCACATAAATAAATTACTCAAAAATATAAAATTCTAGGATATTACACATTAATAGTGTTTTCCCAACAAAAAAAAATGTGATAAGAGCATTTACCTTACCTATATTATTATTTTGATACTTTTGTGCAGCAAATTCAGAGCTATTTCCGTAGAAATATGTCAAAGATCTTAAACATATTCTATACAGAAGAATTAAAAATGAAAAATAAAAATTGTGTATTCTCGATCTGGAAGTGTGATAAGTCCATTTATTTCGTATTTTTATGGGCATTTTATCCTCTATAAAGGTCCTTTTTAGTGTGTTTTGAGTCGAAAAGAACCAGGTTGCGGTCAAAAGGGCACCAAGAGTCGAGTCTGGCGGAAGGGGCATTTTATGCCCAGTTATTCACGTTTATCTCACACATATGTTCCTCAGAGGCACAGAGGACTTCTTAAGTATCCATCCCATATTCGGTCGGTGAAGTGGGCATATCAGATACGGATGGAGCTGACAGATGATGCCGTGCCCACAGTACTCGCATAGACTCAACCACATATCAGAATGGGCATTCCCGAGAAACTCGGAAATCAGTTGGAGGAGAGATGGTGGAAGATAGCTACACTTTCGAATGAGAGTTGAAACTAAGCTGGACTCCTAGAAGGCGCTGCAACAAAGAGATAAGCTCAATCGAAGAGATAAAGCGTAATCCCTAAAAAATAGAGATTTGATAAAGCTGAGGCTTATCCAACCCGATCAGGGAGGGCACGCCGTTCTGAAATGTCAGCAGAAGACCCCCGCCTGTGGGGAGAAACTCCACTCAGAAATGTAACTATTTAAGCAAGTTTAATCACTGGGAAAAAGATCTTTTAGACAATCTGAAACATTTCTATATTTTATATTTCTACACTTCATTTTCAGTACGCTGCTGAGGCAGCCAAAAACGATCCGAAAGGTCTTAAACCGTCGGGACTTAAGTTATGTTTATGCTTCTCAACGTTGGAGTTGAGATTTTGCTTAATTAATTCAGTAAGTTCTTGTTTATTTTATGTCGATAATTTCTGCAATTTCAATTATGTCTAGCCTTCTCGGCTAGATCTTTAATTCTGGCATTTGAACAATGAAATTGGTTTGAGCATAAATCCGGACTCGTGAGGCCAAAATGGGCATAATAATGCATGATAAGTTTCCGTTAATTCTTGAGCCTTGCTCCACGTGAGTGTGTGTCTCAAGTGCCCAATGTGGCTGATCACTCGTTAGGTAAAGAGGACACACCACTATTAATTGAATTGACGAATCGTGACTGTGTGTCGGTTCATATAGTAATAAGGGAATTAATGGGGTGTTGTGGACACAAGAGGATTCAGTTGAACACAACAGATCTGGGTCCGTCTAGGGACACACTGCTGCTTGTTTGCTTACATCTCTTAGAGGAATTGAGAGGTGGGTAACTGGTTAGGGGTTTAATAGAAGAGGAATCACTTTTAAACCTAAAATGAAAGGATGGATGAGGAGACGCAGAGAGAAATCCGGTCACCATAACTAGATGATCTATCATGTATGAAAATCGGTGTGCTCATGATCGAGTTGTTTTATGTTTAAACCAAATTCTAATTCAAATGCCAGAACCTTTTGTTATTTGATATTTTCTTTAGTTCCTTTTGTAGATTTAAATTCAGTTTAGTGACAACACCAAACCCCCCTTTGTGATTGGTTACTTGAAGATAGAATCGCAATAGCTCTCTGTGGTATCGACCCGTACTCATTGGCTAGCTACGCTCGCTGTGGGCATAAGAGTTTACAAATATATTTTTGAGCGCGAAACGACCGCGCGTCAAAATTGGCGCCGTTGCCGGGGAGCTGGTTTCTAGTGATTTTATCTTCCACAATTGGTGAGCCTGAAAGTTGATGCCCAGTGGCTCTTCAGAGGAGACTCTATTGTACAATCCAGAGATAAAGAAGACTTCGAGGAAAAATAGGGCAGCAGTGAAGAGGGCACGCCAAGCAGCAAATAGACCTCGTAAGCCCACACCACCACCAGAGGATCAAGAAGATCAAGGAGCCGAAGGGTACGAGGAGGATAGACAGTTTGAGAACGGCCACAACATCAACATGGCCACAAATGGAAATGCCGCGAATGGCAATGCGGATGATAACATGACTTTAAGGCAGTTGGTCTTTTCGACCAACATGAATCTGCGCCCAATGGGCATTACACTCCCAGCTGTGACTCTGAACTAGGATATCCATGCAAACTTTATCCAGATCTTGCCGAAGTTCCACGGAATGCCTGAAGAGGATCCACAAAGGCACTTGTAAGATTTTGAGATGGTTTGCCAAATTCAACCATCCGACCATGGACGAGAAGAGTATGTGCGGTTGGTCTCGTTCCCTTTCACTCTTCAAGATGGGGCATGGGACTGGCTGTACACACTACCCACTAGCGTTGTGACCACATGGAGACAACTTCAACAGAAGTTTTTGGAAAAATATTTCCCAGCATCCAGAGTGCAAGAAATGAGAAGAAAGATGGGGAGTCTGAAGATGGGAACTAACGAAAGTTTCTATAACTATTGGGGAAGATCCCAGACGATGCTGGTGAAATGCCCACAACACCAGATTACTGAACACGATTTGATTCAGTATTTTATCGGAGGACTGAGACCACATGAGAGGACAATCATGAATGCCTCATGTGGAGGATCCATTTTGAACAAACAGCCTGTTGAAGCATTCAGAATTCTCACAGAAATGGCTGAAGACAACCGAGACTTCGGTGGAGAGGGCATTCGGGTTGTAACTGAATCAGAGAGGGCACTGGACCAGGACAACATGATTGATAGATTGTGCGACAAGATCAAAAAAATCTTGTCCGGTGCAAGCATGGCGAGGAAGCCCAAACCTTGTGGGGTATGTAAAAGCATATCTCATTTCACTAATGAATGTCCTACTCTACAAGATGAAATAAAAGAAGTGAATGCTATAGGGGGCCAGAATGGGCATTCATCGAGGAAACCACCAGCAGGGAAGACACCGCAAAGGGAACACCCAGTCGCAGTGATCATGAAAAGGCTTGAGTTGATCGAGAATGCCCAGTTCCAGACCAATGAAAAACTGACCCGAATCGAAGCAGCTCTGAAGGCCTATTTCAAACATGTTGGGTTCTCCTACCCAACGCCTACAACTGACTAGCCTGGTTCTTTTTGTCCTTGTAGATTAGTTTTTGTTTTGTTTTTGTTTTTTTTATGTTTTCTTTGTTGTCATGTTGTTTGAGCCTGTGTCCACACTTTGCAAGTTGCAAAGTGTGTAGGTGGGTAGTTGAGTCAAAGCATGCTATTCTGTGAGTCTGACTGGGCATTTCACGTGATGATCCAACTTTAATTGCTTTACAGAAAAATCAGCATGCCCACTTAAGATAGGGATGACGAACGAGTTTAGCATACCCTGTGAGACTTGAGCCTATATGATGTATGCTTCATTTTACAGTTTTTTTTTCATTCATAAGTGTGAATAATTATGTGCTTATGATGTTCTAGAATTTGCCTCTGTTCTGCATTTAACTCGGAGAATTATTGATGCACATGTAGATGAGATAGGCCATGTTTTTGCTGAACCACTGAGATAAAATAACTCCCACTAATGACACAGCCCTTGCAGCCCCTTTGAGCCTATAAAATGCCCTGTTCGATTTTGTTTCGGGATGGTTTATACTTAGCCAAGGCATTATAAAACCTAAAAAGACAAAATGGGGAAGATAGAGTCATTTTTGGGAAGTCATATATATGAATGGCCATAAAAGAAAAGGAGAAAAATTAATATATATATATATATATATAAAGAAAAAAAAAAGAGAAAAAAAAAGAGTCTGAATAAAAATCCCCCAAGTCTTAAGTGTTTAGAATGCCCAAAATAAGAAAAATTCAGTGCCTGAACAGGGCACAGTATGGTAGTGAATAGAAAGGAGCTGGGGAGGGGTCTGTACAATCAATAAAAACCCCTCCCACTTAAAATGCCCACTGTGGCCTAAAAAGCCCTATTGATACTAATGCATCATGGTTTTTGGAGAATAAACAGCAGAACTTTGGCAAACTTATGGGACGAATTTGTACAGAATTACAGTCGAATTGAGTGTATACACTGAGTGAAGAGAGTCTGTGAGGAACACTAAACTAAACTCATTTTTGACCTATTTTTGGTATGCTGAAACTTTGCAATATTGTTGGATTATTTTTGATGTGCCCACGCTGAGTAACAGTTTGCACGCTTGTGTCTTGTGACTGTTTCTTTTCTCTTTTCTTTTCTTTTGTTTTTCTGGATGTGTTGCACCCCATGCTTGAGGACAATCATGCTTAAAGTGTGTGGGTGTGATAAGTCCATTTATTTCGTGTTTTTATGGGCATTTTATCCTTTATAAATGTCCTTTTTAGTGTGTTTTGAGTCGAAAAGAACCAGGTTGCGGTCAAAAGGGCACCAAGAGTCGAGTCTGGCGGAAGGGGAATTTTATGCCCAATTATTCACGTTTATCTCACGCATATGTTCCTCAGAGACATAGAGGACTTCTTCAGTATCCATCCCATATTCAGTCGGTGAAGTGGGCATATCAGATACGGATGGAGTTGACAGATGATGCCGTGCCCACAGTACTCGCACAGACTCGACCACAGATCAGAATGGGCATTCCCGAGAAACTCGAAAATCAGTTAGAGGAGAGATGGTGGAAGATAGCTACACTTCTGAAGGAGAGTTGGAACTAAGCTGGACTCCTAGAAGGCGCTTCGACAAAGAGATAAGCTCAATCGAAGAGATAAAGCGCAATCCCTAAAAAATAAGGATTTGATAAAGCTAAAGCTTATCCAACCCGATCAGGGAGGGCACGCCGTTCCGGAATGTCAGTAGAAGACCCCCGCCTATGGGGGAAACTCCACTCGGAAATGTAACTATTTAAGCAAGTTTAATCACTGGGAAAAAGATGTTTTAGACAATCTGAAACATTTCTATATTTTATATTTCTGCACTTCATTTTCACTACGCTACTGAGGCAGCAAAAAACGATCCGAAAGGTCTTAAACCGTCGGGACTTAAGTTATGTTTATGCTTCTCAACGTTGGAGTTGAGATTTTGCTTAATTAATTCAGTAAGTTCTTGTTTATTTTATGTCGATAATTTCTGCAATTTCAATTATGTCTAGCCTTCTCGGCTAGATCTTTAATTCTGGCATTTGAACAATGAAATTGGTTTGAGCATAAATCCGGACTCGTGAGGCCAAAATGGGCATAATAATGCATGATAAGTTTCCGTTAATTCTTGAGCCTTGCTCCACGTGAGTGTGTGTCTAAAGTGCCCAATGTGGCTGATCACTCGTTAGGTAAAGAGGACACACCACTATTAATTGAATTGACGAATCGTGACTGTGTGTCGGTTCATATAGTAATAAGGGAATTAATGGGGTGTTGTGGACACAAGAGGATTCAGTTGAACACAACAGATCTGGGTCCGTCTAGGGACACACTGCTGCTTGTTTGCTTACATCTCTTAGAGGAATTGAGAGGTGGGTAACTGGTTAGGGGTTTAATAGAAGAGGAATCACTTTTAAACCTAAAATGAAAGGATGGATGAGGAGACGCAGAGAGGAATTCGGTCACCATAACTAGATGATCTATCATGTATGAAAATCAGTGTGCCCATGATCGAGTTGTTTTATGTTTAAACCAAATTCTAATTCAAATGCCAGAACCTTTTGTTATTTGATATTTTCTTTAGTTCCTTTTGCAGATTTAAATTCAGTTTAGTGACAACACCAAACCCCCCTTTGTGATTGGTTATTTGAAGATAGAATCGCAACAACTCTCTGTGGGATCGACCTGTACTCATTGGCTAGCTACGCTCGCTGTGGGCACAGGAGTTTACAAATATATTTTTGAGCGCGAAACGACCGCGCGTCAACGTGTTTGGTGAAGGTTTATCAGCTGACAATCGAAATCTGAAGCGATGAGCAAAATATCTGCTGGTTAATGTGTACTGGCGAGAAAGAGAGATGAACAGGTACAAACGCAGCGGCTGGAAAGTAGTTGTACTTCTGTTTAACCCTACATGTTTCTATATATCTTAGCCTAATGGGCTTCTTCACCTTTTTTTTTTTCATTTTTTGGAGTTCTATATAAATGGATCATGGAAATTGTGCCCAATTTTGTAATCTTAGACTTCAAAGTGTAGTCCAATGTCGTAATAATTGTTTTAATTAATTGCATGAAGCTCCATTGCTACTGTTTAATTGAAAATTCAATTTTATAGAATATATATTATCTTCATAAAATTAAAGTAAATTCTATTTGCATTAAAATTTAAAATTAAATAGGAGATATTGTATACATAAACACACATACACACACGTGTATTTATATATTTTTTCATAATATTAATTTACAAAAGAATTCATATATATCATATATTTAATTCGTATAATGTAGATATATATTCATTCACTCAATAAAACTCTAAATTAAAATTTTTCATACCAGCACCCTCTATTTAAACAACTTTAATATCATGTATACATATTATATATATTATGTATACATAAAATTTAAAATAAAATCCATTAAAATGAAATTAGAGAAGATAAGATTAAGATACAAAATGTTGTTTCATTAATTTACGTTAATGTATTTATCAGATACGTTAATGTTGTTTTTATACTGATTTGTTGTAATTGTAATGTTTCAAAGTTAATGTTTAAATAGTAAATTGATGTATTTAATCATAATTAATCATTTATTTATTTTATATTTTGTTTGCGTCCTATATTATTGTAATGTAATGTGTACACTACATATATTGCAGCAATTACATTAGTACCTTAAAAATTATGTCGGACAATAATTTGCATAAAAATTTGGCACGAAGGTGTCCGCAGTAGTATACACACCTAACGTGAGCACGGAGGTAGCCATGGTAGGTTATTAATTATTTTCATTATGTGGATAATTAAGATACCATTTGTTGTGGACCAAGTAGCATCATCTCATTATTGTTTTGTCTTATATATGTGTGTGTGTGTGTGTGTGTGTGTGTGTTAATTGTAGTACATCATATGCATAAGCGGAACTACAAAAAAATCATTAGGGATCGTATTGTTCCTCACCGATAATTAGATGTACTATTTTGTTTTTTTTTTTAAAGTATAGGTATAAAACTATATTAAAAAAGGAAAAATTACGTTTTATGTCCTAAACTATAAAGGTCGTAACAAAAAAGTTATGAACTATAACTAATCACAACATGGGTTCCAAACTACAAAAGTTTTCACAAAAATATACTAAACTATGAGTAATAACACCCTATGTCCCCAACTAATGATAAATGAACAAATTTGTTCCAAGCCCTATCATATTTTTGTGAAATATTCATACTTTGGGACATAGGGTGTAATTAAATTATGTTTGTGGCCTAAATAACATCAATGTATATTTTTATATATTTTATCGTGCATTGCGCGCAGGTAAATCTAGAACTTTTATATTTTATCGCGCATTGCGCGTGGGTAAATTTTTATATTTTTATATATTTTGTTATTCTCTTCTTTTCTATATTTTTAGTGTCCCACCTAGGGGTGTCAAGGTACGGCATACCTTACTTTTTTTGTCATACCTTATACCTTACCTTAGCTTACGGTATGACAAAAATCATACCGTTGTCGTACATTTACCTCCGGTATAGCTTAAGTTCGGTATGACACATAATGCATACCTTTACCATACCTTTATTTCGATATACCTTACCGTACCTTAGTTCGGTATACCTTACTTCGGTATACCTTATTGTATCAATATTTCGGTCTGTATCATACCGACATTTCACGGTATATCGAAATTATCGTTATACTAAAAAATATTTATTAAGAAAATACATGCATAAAGAAACATTAATCAATAATACACTTCATTTATAAAAACATAAATAGATTGAATAGTACACTTCAATATTACACTTAATTTTAATTTTCTCAATAATTCATCATAATTTTTAGTCTAAAAATTAAAGAAGAATATAAGAATATATTTATTACATTAGATTTCATATTGTTCAATTTTTAGTTAGGAGTTTTGTATTAATTATATGAAATATAATATTTTACTAAATGTTTATGATGGAATTATAGCATTCTATATCATATATCATTTTATTTCAATTTTTTTTATAATTCATTATAACTTTTAGTCTAAAGAATAAAGAAAAATATAACACTATTATTTATTACATCTGATTTCACATTGTTCAATTTTTTAGTTAGGAGTTTTGTATTAAATTATATGAAATATAATATTTTTCTAAACTTTTATTATGAATATACTAAGTATTATAATATTGTATATAATATTTCATTTTAGTATATTTTTCTTTACTGTTCATCATAACTTTTAGTCTAAAGTTTAAAAAAATATAAAAGATTATCAATAACATTTGTTTTCAAATTGATGAATTTGTAGTTCTAGTTTAAGTATTAAATTATTTGAAATTTAATAATCTTCAAAACTTTCATAATAAACATATTAAAGCCTAAATATTATATTATTGAATAATATAACTCATTTTCTTTAAAATGTTTAGATCATTCATCATAACTTATACTTTAAAAATTGAAAATAATATAATTATTATTTATTACGTGTGATTTCACATTATTTGATTTTCAGTTATAATTTACTTATTAAATTATATTAAATATTATATGTTTATGAACTATTACGATGAACAAACTACGTATTATATTTTTATATAATATATCTCATTTTCTTTTAATCATTTCAATCATTCTTGTTAACTTTTAGTTTTAAAAATTTAAGAAGAATAAAAGATTATTATGAATTATATAATTTAATTTATCTTTTATTCCATTGAAATAATTTTACATCTTATAATTTACGTATACATCATTATATTTTTAATTTTATTGATAATTCATTTTAACTTTTAATTTTATTGATCGAAAAAATAGATCATTATTTATTACATCTAATTTTAAATAATTCAATTTTAGTTATAATTTAGGTATTAAATTAAATATCAAAACATAATTTTTATGATAAATTTATTAAATATTATATTATATATATTAAATTTGAAGCACGGTATGTACCGATATATACCGTCATACCGTACCATGGTATATGCTGAAGTGAAGGTATATAACGGTATATACCGATATATGACGGTATACCAAACTTGCGGTATACACCGGTATACCTTAATTTTTAAAAATCCATACCGTTACCTTACCATAAAATTCCGGTAAGATATCATACCTTACCAAAAAATAGGTATACCGTAAATATCGGTATCTTCGGTATTTTTCCGGTACGATATGGACGGTATTCCGGTATGACGGTATTTTTTGCCAGCCCTAGTCCCACCCGTCTTTCTGCCATCCATATTGGATTTTTTTGTTATATAAATAATATAGATCAAATTTATTTAAATAATGAATAATTATTATGAAATGAGATAAAAAAAATATCCCACATTTCACCACGCAACGCGTGGGTATAAATCTAGTTTCAAAAAAACTATTAACTTTGAAGGAAGTTATGGTGTTTCATTGAAGGTTGTCAATTTCTTGCAAGAGACGTTTGTTCATATTCAAGTCTCATAATGCTTCGTCCGCGTCACATAATGCTTCATTAGCATTATCCCAATACTTCACTAATTAGCATTATGTTGTGATTAACATTATGACAATGTTTGGCTAAGCTTGTTTGACATGCATATCAAATTGAGCTCAAATAAATGTACTTTTAACGAATGATCACAAGCTAAGTATATTGAGTTAATTGATTTTGATAATATTTCGTTAATAACATGAGGAGTGTTTCTTTAACCATATGAGAATACCTTATTGGCATTATGATACTGTTTCATTAGCATTATAATTTTGTTATGAGAAAGAGAACACTAAAAACATATTTTTGTAGACTGTTGTATTGTTTTAAATTACAATGGATAAATATTTTGTCTATGAGTATTTTTTTTATAACAATTATTGAATTACTTTAATATCCGCACAAAAAAAAAACTAATCCAATATTGCAATAGTTCCACCGTACTTTTTAAGCAGCTAGAATAAAATAGAAATGACTAAAATGTCATCAACAATAATATAAAATACAAATATATAATTATTCTAACATCCTCAAATTTGAGATGGAGAGTTCTCCAACAAAGAAGCGAAAATATGAACGCGGAAGAGACTTAGTAAGCAAATCAGAAATTTGTGATGAAGAAGTGATAAACGACAAGATAAAAGATTTATGTTGCAGATGGTGACGAGTGAGGTTAATATAAATCTTAATATATTTGGTACGTTCATGGAATACAGAATGTGAGCAATCTGTATAGCAATCTTATTATCACAATACATAATAGTGGAAATTTTAAATAGCCATTGTTACTTAGTAAATGATATAAATAGCCACTTTTCAAAAAAATAATGTTTCTAGTCATTATCATAAAAAAGTATTACAATACCCTTAGTTCCATATTTATTATTAAGAATTATTATCTATGTAAATATATATATATATATATATATATATATTCATATATCAATACTATTAGGACAAATATATGATTTTTTCTCTTTTCTCTCTGTAAAAGTCATTCTCTCGCATCTCTCATTTTTCAATCTCTGTTTTATCAATTGAAACAAAACTACCATTTGTGAAGATTATCAAGCTATGATTTTTAAAAATTATCACGATTCTTCATCTCTCTAATCTTCGTTTCAACAATAAATTATATGCTGTGATATTGAAAATTAGATATTCTTTGTGAATTTTGATTTTTTTGAAATTTTGTTGACATCACGCATGTTGTTTTTTGCGGCAATAAAGCATATGATATTTACGGATTTGTACTCTTTTTATCGATCAAGATATTTAAGTTTTTTGAATCTTTCTTTGGAATGGGTAGAAAAAAATTGAATGTTCTTTGGTGCACTAATCAATTTCTTTGGTACTTGAGTATTGGAGTTGATTCGTGCAACAATTTATTTGTGAACTCGTGCAATATCTCATTTTTAATTGTTACACTAGAGTACAAATTAGCAAACTCATGCACTCATGTTTTTATCATTTTTTAACTAGTGAACAAGTACACGAATATGCATAGTACACATGCAGTCGCATATCAGTTTAATGATTAACTGCACACGTGTACACGAATGACCCTAATCGTGTTTCATGTATGAGTTATTTTTGAACCGACACATTGAACTAATCGTGTACATGTGTATTAAACCATTATTGAACTAATTAATGCACAAGAACACCACTTGGACCACTCATGTCGTTGCACTTGTGTACAAATGTATTCATTATAAGGATGAGGTTGTTCGAAATCATTGTCTATGATTGTTCATCGATGAGGGTATTTGAACCTTGGTAGAGACGACGGTTGAATTTTGTAATTTTCGTCTCTGGCAATAATAGTGACAGAAGACGGAAACAACAACAATAGAAGACGACAACAAAAACCTGGCAATTGTGACTTCTGAGACTTTAACGTAGAACGACAACGAATTTTTTATGGTGCGAAAGATATTTTTTTTTTTGAGATTGCGTAAGATAAATATATTAGGGTGTTTTTATTTTATGAAATAAATAATGTTAAAAATTATTTATATTATTACTAAGGGTATTGATGTATATTCCCATCCTAAAAGGCCAGAAATATTATATTTTTAAAAAGTGGTTATTTATATTATTTACTATGTAATAATGGCTATTTTCTCATATTAACACATATTTTTTCTTGTTTTTCCAACAAATTAGAGAGTCACCAAGAAAAATACATATGTCAATGGTAGATTTTCGATCAACATGATCATTCGCCAATCATTGACCATCTCAGTCTTTCGTTATATATTTTGCGGAGCTTTGTTGATAAGTAGGTGATTAATTACGTGCATATATACCTGATTTTGAGGGTTAAAAAACATTCAACAATTAGAATTGTATGTTGATAGAACATATAAATTCGAACCTCTTTTAAAGATATAATTAAGAATTTATGATCGATTAGAATTGCATTAATCTCTTTTAATACACAATTGGATAATTATCAACACTCACAATTTTAAAATTAAAGAAAATACCATATTAGAGATTTTACTCAAAATTTTATTCATCCATGTTTATAATGATAATGGGATGTAGATTATAATTTACCAGTAGACATTTATTTGATGTGGTGTGAATTAGACTTGAGAATTTAATTCAAGTGTATGTGTGTGTCAGTTTTTAGATGGGAGATTCTAATTTTGCTAATGATTCTAAATTCCAAAGAGATGGTTTAAATGGAGAGAGAAAAAAATATATCTCATCCCCTTCAACTACTTTTCAATTATATACATTATGACATCCTAAAGAATTCCGACCGGAAAATGAATTTTGACCATCCATTCATACAACAATATGCCTTTGAGTACAACACGAGCATCTTAGGTGTTATGAGCTCATTCACACACATTGGAAGCGTTGCGAAACAATTCAAATGCATAGAGTTTCCCTACATGCACGAGAGTTCTTTGCAAAACTTTATGAGGGGTTTTTCTACTAGTATGCTAGAGCGTTTCATTATGCATGGCATCTGTAAAGTCGTGAAGGCGGTGACGGAACTCCACAACTCTAACTACTTTCACGGGAAAATTTATGTGGCACGTGTATTTTTCATGGGGGCGTGCTCAAACTAAGATACACTGACACAAATATCGATGTGAACACCAATGAGGATGATGTTACGCACAAGTGTGATGGGTGGCAATGGGCTGTTGCCCCAGAAGTCGTATCTGATGAGACTACGACTTGGGATTAGGTCATAAAAACGGACATTGGATGATCAGAACTCTCGTGTTGGAGCTCGCATATTCTGGGCTATCTTTTAATGGTAGTGGTTACCTGCACCGAAGACTGGATCAAATCAAAGAAATTGGGAAACTCCAAAAAAATCTTCTCGTAGACGATGCGCCCTGACACTCCATTATCCAAAACAAATTGAAAGCTCTCATGAAGAAAAAAGAAGGGGTTTTCGTGCGCTTTTCAGGACCTTATGCTCAACTGTTTGAACCCTGACCAATCTCTAAGGTCATTTGCTAGAGCTCTGGAAGCAGATGGATTTTTATATAATTATAAATTAATATGGAAACTAATGTAATATACTACATTTTACATTATAAATATATATTATATATTATATATCACACAATTATCCTTAAATTAAAGTTGTAACAAGGATATAACAGGTAAAGTAAATTTTGTAAAACAAGACACTTTTATTATATTAGTAAATCTAGTCCCTAGAGTTTTGAAGGATTTATGGTGTAAAGTGGATTCTTAGTTCTCACATCAATCTTGAAACTAGGAACAAATCTATATGCTTTTATTAATTTCATGATTTGGATGAATGAGATTTGATAGGAATCATAGGATAAATGAGAGGATGTCCCGATAAAGTGATGTTTTGGGACCACGATATAAGGAATATATTTGTGACTTTCTTTAGAAAAAATGAATGTGGGAACACTAAGAAGTTTAGATAAATATAAGTTTTTAGTGACGAAGCCACAAATGTTGCTTAGGGGGCTAATTCATAATATAAAAGGTCATAAGTAGAACGATAAAAGATAAAATTTGTAACTAATGCAATTATAATAGGCAAAACATATTCGAAGAATCGAAGGTCCCTGTACTTTTATATTTTATTTCGATGTCTTTATACTATATTTTTTAGTAGATCTTTCTACTTTGATAATCATTTTCTCCGGTCTTTATACTTTTATATTTTATTTTGATAGGGCCTTCTACAATTTTTTTTTATTTAATAACGCCTTCTACTTTTATATTCGATATCAGTAAGTCCTTCTTCAATGGAACTAACAAAGTTATTAACTTTTTCATTATTTAAAATAATATTTCAGTAATTTAAATATTTGTTTATATTTTATTTATGCATCTATATACATATAAAAATATTTTATATTTGAGTTGATATAGTAATATATTTAAAATAAAATAGTTTACACAAATGAAATATTTGTTGCATTCGAGAATTCAAACATCTCAACTTTTGAAATTTTGGATTCTTGAAGTTCTTCCATTCATTGAATTTAAACATATATTACCAGTAAAAATATAAAGCAGCTGAAAATATTCATATTAATTTTAACAATTTGCATCAATCTATTTCTTCAAATTTCTCTAAGCTAGTGTCACTACATTTTCCATCATAATATACTGAAAAGTTATTGTAATCTACTAATCTTTGATATTTTGGTACATCGATGCAAAAGTGTTGACAATGATAGACTCAACCAATGGAAGTCAGAGCTCAGCAGATTTAACCGTGCGGATGCCCCTAAAATATTCCAAAAAATGAGAAATTCTACAAAATTCACATGATACTACCCACAAACTGAAAACTAGATCACGTCATATTAATAATTTGTATTCTAAATAAAATACTGATAACGTGACACTATCTCGATCTCCAGTCTTGCAGGTAGTACTTAAAGGGGAAGAGTATAATTTTCCCTGAAGACGGGGTGAAAGTTAACATGCGGTGATGTCATTACATTTTACAATAGAACAGCTTTTTGATAATGTGAAATTATAATTTGAAATCTTATTAAATAATTTATTATTATTTTATAAATAATATATTAAGATCAAATTTTGATTATTTTTAAAATTTTATTGATAAAAAATGAAAGTGGTGCATATATAAAAATATTCTAGTAAAAAAATAAAATAATTAAATATTTGATATAATTTAATATATTCAAATAAAAGTGATAAACTATTTTTCAAAGAGTAAAAATATTTTTATTAAGCTATACAAATTTTTATATATTTATTAATTAAATATTTTATAATGAAGAAGTTTTTCAGAAAAATAAATAAATTATAATTTGCTAGAACAATTTATTTTAAAAAAAATCATGTACTAAAAAAGAAAAAATGTAGTGTACAAATTTACGAAGAAAATTTACGAAATGTATTGATAATATTAGCTACTACACACACTTGACTCAATTATAAAAAAAATTAAAAGTACATAAAATATTTATTTTATAAGATAAAAAATAAAATAAAATGACGTTTCATTCCCTTATTTACCCCATAGACATACTAATCATAATAAATGTCATATCATCATTTCATTTCTAAATTTATCCTATTTATATCCAGTTCCATTATGCTATACAAATCATCTACGAATAAATTGATATGTGAAATTAATATTATAATTGTGATAGAAACACAAATCCGGCCTCATGGTCACAATCTAATATATATATAGTAAAAAAAAAACGTTTAAAAAACATGTCGCATAATCAATTAATTGACTAGACAACGACAGCACATAGAAATTAAGACGTCTACGCGATATAGAGAAAAATATTAAACGTGTCTTCACAAAATAAACATGTTTGTTTATGTCTTTTTTTTTTTTATTATAAAGTATCGGATGTATGTCGAGGGTTATGTGGACTCGTACTTATTTATCCTCAGATTTAAAATACTATCATTTTTATGTTAATGTACACGTGATTTTTATCAGATTTAAAATACTATCATTTTTATTTAGTCATGGTCAATTGTATGTAGCTGTATCAAGAGTTAGAAGTCGTAGTGGTTTAAAAATATTAATATGTGACTCTGATGATGTCAATAGTAATTCGACATCAAATGTTGTATATAAAGAAGTTTTCCAGAATTTGTAATATAAACTTATGTTTCTCCATTTTTATGGACTATAATTTATGGATGTACTTTATGTTTGTTAATATTTAATATATTAAGTATGCTTATATAATTTTTTATTAGTCATCAAAATAATTTATAGATTATATTTTTTTCGCGACCCAATATTTTTATAATTATCGTGATCTCACTTCGCATATAATTTCATATTTACAAATTCTATAATACCGATAAATAAATAAATTTCATCTAAAATAAATTATTATTATTATAAAAATTAACATACATAAAATGATAAAATAAAGATGCCGCCGCAACGCGCGGGTGAAATACTAGTTTTATTACTGTAGCAATTCTTCACGTCTCTTTTGAATCGCAACTTTAACTATATTGGGATAGATTGAATGTAATCTTCTACCTATCTTTAACTTGATAGACTTTGTACTGCATGTTTTGTAACATGATAATATTTATTAATTTTTTTTTATTTCTTCAATTTTAATTTTTTGTACTGTAATTTTATTTTAATTAAATAATAAAAATTAAATACTGCAAAACTTAAGTATATACACTCATTTGATTATGTTATAAAATTAAACTTAAGGACATCAAATTCAAATTGAAGGAAAAAAAAATAAAAATTAATAAATTTTAATGCGTAGCATGGAGTACTATTCAACAAAATGTAGTATATTATTCCATCTGATGCGAGGGAAGAAAAAGAGGTCCGTGTATTAAGTTCGATAATTAATTTTTTCGAAATAAATATAAATCTTAATTGTGAATAGTAAATCTTAATTTAGATGTATTAATCATAATTGAGAACGAACTCATATAATTAAAGTAGAAAAGTGATACTTTTAATAATATGGATGATATTTTTTTAATGTGAATAGTGATACTTTTTGAACACATATTTTTTTTGGGGGTGGGGGGGGGGGGGGAGGGCGACCCAGCCCGAGCTCAGCCCGCTCCTCAGGCCATGCGACTGTTTACATTAAAAAAAACGGTGGGATTTGTATCATAAACTTGAGTCTTATGCATTTGATGGCTAAACATTCAATAAATAATAAATATAATATGCAAAACATGCAATTAGCCCACCAAACTATGGAAAAATTATGCACTCAAACATTCCTAGTTAAAACGCACATTATTTCGGTGGGGATGACCTAGTGGTGAAGTGAGGTTGCTTGGTGACTAAAGGTCACGGGTTTGAATCTCCTCAATATCATAAGTCGGGTGTGTGAGTTATAAAAAAAACGCACATTATTTTCATTTTCAATAGGTTTTTTTTTTGAGGAATTATTTTCAACGGTTAAATTGTCTATTATCAGGACCAAAACTTACACTCCCTTAATTTCATAACCGTAGTCTTTTATTTCTTTTTTGTTCGTCCTAAAACTACATTTCACTTTCCTTATATATGTACATTAAATTTTCATTTTCCTTATTATACCTTCATTTAATAATCTTTCAAATTAACATTCATTTTCTTTTGAATTAATAAATAAGAGTATATATGGTAGCAAAAATTCATGAAATTTTATTTTTCAAAGTACATCAAATGTTTTTTCTTGCTAGAGTATATATTTTTTTTAAATTTAAACACGATATTTCAATTTTGGTAATTAGTTAAAATGACTTTTTTTTCCCTCCAATTTAGGCTATAATTCGATATTTTTGGTGCTGGAATCCCAAAAAATATTATAATGTCTTGACTATTCCAACGGCTATTTTGTACTGGAATCATAACAAACGGCCTCAATGAACCCTGATTCTTGCGGGAGATAACCGCGGGAATCATACTCGCAAGCCCAAATCACACACACACACACACACACACACACATATATATATATATATATATATATATATATATATATATATACTCCAAAGGTTATAACACGTTCGAATCCCCGTTGGAATGTGTCAAAAATCGTGGAATCATGCTGGATTATATGGATTTCTCTAGGTCATTTTCTGGTGGGAGGTTTCCGTTGGGATCATCTATTCTAGCAGTAATTTTGCTGATTTTAGCGGTTTTCATCACGTTGGAAAAGCCGCATTTTCTTGTAGTGCATTCTGCTCGAATTGAGAAACTTGAAGTGGTTCATTTATGTTACTTTAGCCAGGCAAAAAAACACACTAGCCAAATAACATGTGATGACCAATGATGAACCTCAAATAAAAATTTAAAATTAAACTAAATTAATCATAGTAAATTGAAAAAAAAAAAAAGATTTGGTACAAAGGATATAAAAGAGAATATCACATAGGATCTAAAATCGAAGAAGCAAATTAGATTATCCATGCCAATTTGTGTTACATCTCCCGTGTCATAACTAGTTTTTATTTTCATTTTTTTTAGTATTCTCTGATTGCGGAAGGATAAACATAAAATAAAAGTTATAAATTAAACTGAATCATAAATTAATATTATTATGTAAATTAATACAATATATTAGATTTTACATTATTAGAAATCATTTAATGATATTATTAATATGGAAGACGTAGGATACTCCGGATTTAATAATATTAATTAATATGAAAACTAATATAGTATATTAGATATTAGTTTGTACATCATAAAAATATATTATTAATAAATACAATACATTATATTATAATATTACCCTTAAATTGAAAGTATTTATATACTAATAATACAATTCTATTTAATGAAGAGGAGACTTAAATTTCATGTTTCTCGAGCGGATACTAACCTACCTTTTTAAAATACACATAATTTATTTATTTATTCAAATCATATTTCATGTACAATTCATATTGCGATATCAAAAAATGTGTGACAATATTATTTGAGTTGTCCATATAGTACCTAATTACAAAATTTACGCATATAGGTTGTTGAAAAAAATAGTATCATCAGTATGTTAATAGGCATAAAATAATATAATTATTCACATTTTCGAGTTCTTCTACATCAATTACACATCAAATATCATTTTAAAAAAAATTACATTGTGTATATTTAAAAAAAAAAAAACTGGTAAAATTCACTACAACCATACATGAAACTCTACTATAAGTCATTATTTTGTATCGGTCCCCAAACTCATGACCCTCTAATATAAATCCATGTGCAAATGGTAAATTAAAATTAATATAATCGATGTGCAGTGCATGATGAGTTTCTACACTCGTCAGAGCCACCAGTAACTTTTTTTAATTTTTTAATTCAGACAAACTAAAGGGTGATTCTATTTACACCACCAATTTTTCTTTTCACACCATAATTTCTTTACACACCATAAAAATTGTAATTTTTTTTTTATTTTTTTCTTTACACACCACTTCAAAATACTATTTTATCCTTCAATTTAAAAAAACCTAAAAAACAATAATTTTAATATGAATAATTTAAAAAGAAAATGAAAAAAAGAAGAAGAAGAAAGAGAAAGGCAGAAAACTGCCGTCGCCGCCATCCTCCTTCGACACAGTATCAACCACCATTCTTCCTCCTTCCTCCTTCACCACCGGCCACCCTTCTTCTCATTGCTTCTCACTTTTCCTTCCTCCTTCACCACAATTATTGATTCTTACACCCACCACCACCACATTCTACCTATCTTCTCTGACAACATGAAAAAAAATGACAGATTATACTTCGAAATATACAGTTCGAACCTCCATCTTTGGGTTTGAAAATTACTTTTCGTATCTAAGGAAGGTCGTTCAAAATCATATCCAAATCGAACACGTATTAAGTGGTTTGGAAAATATTTTCCGAACCCCAATGAGGAGATTCGAAAAACGTTTTTCGAACCTGTAGAAGGGAGCTCGAACTGTAAATTTCGAACGAGGGTTGAGGGAGGTGAATCTCGCCATGGTCGCCGGAATTTATGCAACTCAAATCTGCCATTTTTTTTTTCCTTTGATTTTTATGTTGGATGAATGGTTATGGTTGTGGGTTTGTAAATATAGAGGAAGAAAGAGAGAGAGAAATGATTGTGAGATGGAGAAGGAAGGCTCAGGACGGTGGCTGGAATCGGGAGAAGGCGGCGGCGACTGGAGTCGGGAGAGCGGGCGGCAGGGCTGGACTGGAGAAGAAGACGGTTCTTTTTTCTTTTTCATTTTTATTGTTTTTTTAAATTTATTTTTAAATAAAGTTTTTTTAATTAAAAAAGATATTTAAGTAAATTAATAATTATTTAATTTTTGAATTAAATTTATTGGTGGTGTGTAAAGAAAATTCAGTGGTGTATTTAGAATCACTAAAATTTATTCCACGTGGACATGTCGTCAGCAGCACTACTTGAAGGTTATACACTGAAACTGATCACATGCTTCTACCCATTTAATTGCAAATGAAATTCTTTAGTCTATTTTTTCTCTTTTGATTTAGTTTGATTTTGTATTTATTATTTAGGATTTAAAACACCCCATTAGAATTTATATTTATTTTTAGTAACTAGATTTTTTTAGTTAGTATAATTGATTAATGGGGTTGATAATTCAATAATTATGATATATAATTTTTTAAGATTTTAACTTTTAGCAATAAATGATAATTATGATTCGTTACATTGTTATAAATTTTAATTGTGTAATAAATTTTTAAAAAATATTACAGTCGATTTTTTTAGTGTTTTTTTTTCAATTTTTTTCCCTTAGTTTCAATTTCTTTTACTTTATTTTAATTTTACATTTATTATTTAGAATTCATCAAACTCAATTAGAATGAATTGTTATTTTTTTCGGTATTTAAAGTCAAACGAATCCCTAGCGCAAATTTTAGTCGAAAATATGCTTTTAAATTTTTTAAATATATTATTTCAAAAGGTAATCGTGTGTCTAAAATGATTTAATGAGTATGTATATCCAAAAAATTATGTCCGTCCAAAATTTAGAAAATCTAAACGTACAAGGTGTTCCTTTCATATCTTGACACCTTCAAAAAGGTAGAATTTTTGAAAATCTAAATAGGGCGGGCCTTCAATTCATTATCTTCACACTTTCAAAATCCGAGCAGGTGAGCCGGGACGGGAGGGGAGTACCTGCCGACGTTAAACAGCACATGGCTAAAACATTTCGTATATATGGATATTATTCTTAACTTAATTTGCGTAAATTGAGTTAATTAACAACTAAAATATAAGTAGATTTAGAAAGTAAAACCCACCTCAGCTCGCTAGTCTCGAGTTTGGAAGCTAAATCTCCTTGATATCAACATTGATTGTCTCGCTATAGCTCATCAGGTCCTACACAGAATAAACCTCAACTTAGGCCTGCTATTTGACTATTGTATATAAATCTCAATAATTATACTATATATATGTACGTATATGTATTCATAATTATAAACAAACAAATGAGGCCAATTCTCCTGTAGCATGTACATAAGTCTTATATGAGACGATGGGTACCCTCCGGACCCGACCCCGCCCCAAACGCGATCAGAAAAAAAAAATCACTTATAATACTAAAAATATTATTTTTATTACTAAAAAATGTGACATTTATGTTACTGGGAAGTATGGCTAAATAAAAATGAAAAAACAAAACAGTGTTATTTTTGTAATTATTACTGTATTTTTTGGATTGAAAAAGGTATCACTTTTAACACTGAAAAATATCATTTTAAACACTAAAAAGTACTCTCTCTATTTCATAATAATTGATGTTTTAGTATTTTAATTGTCTCAAATTATTTAATGTTATAGAATTTTCACATTCTTTCTCCTAATTCAAACTCCTATTGAAAGTTGAAACACTATAAAATCTCCTACATTAACTTATCTTTAAAAGATGAAATTTCTTCTAAAAAAATTGATAAGAGGTAGAGAGAGAAGGTATATTTGTCTCTTTTGTTACTTCTTAATTTTTATGTTAGAAGCTAAAATATCACTTATTGTGAAACAGAAGGAAATGCTTGTAGCGTAGATCTAGTAACAATAGAGTTAAGGACAGTGGCGGAACCTAAAAAAATATTTGGGGGGAAGGGATTGTAGTACTTTGTAGTGTAATGTTTTCACTCAATTAAATATTTATATTAAATGTAGTAACATAAAATAATATAAAAATCAAAATAATGATAGTGATAAAAATGTATGAAAAAATCATAAATTCGAATTAGTCTGATACAATGAAAATGATATATCTAACAATTCTAAAGAGGTAAAAAAAATAAAAAATCTAAAGAGGTGCAAGAATAGAATAAAATAAAATTAAATAGAAGAAAGATTAATATTATACTATTGAGAAGTTTGGAAGAGCGGCCACAGGTTTTTATTAAGAAAATAACACTTTTCACTTTAATTTTGAGAGTTAACATCACCCACATGAAGATTATACCATCGTCAAATATGAATTACACCACTATAAAAAATAGCATTATGGGCTATCAATTAAATCATTCTTATAGTAGTACAACAACATTACCAACTATCAATTAAAGCATCAATATCAAACAAAATAGCATTATCAACTATCAATTAAAGCATCTCATAGTATAGGTTTATTGCTTCAATCAACCTAAATACATTCTAGTTTGAAAAGGAAAAAAAAAAACAAACTATTGCTACCTGTGTGATGCTCATGCTCAATGTGTTTCTTGAGCATATTAATATTCTCTTAATTAAAAAAGCATACAAGAAAATAAGTTCACCATGAAAACCAAATCAAAAGCATTGTTACACATAAAAAAACATTACATTAATAAAATAAAGCATCTTGGATGTCACGCAAAACACTTTTATACAACCTAATTAAACATAAATTAATTAGATGATAAAAAAATACGAAATTAGATAAAATATTAATTTTTTTGGAACACTTTAATTTGCTATGAATCAAAATCATATACAAAAAAGGAATTAAAACAGAGCTTCTCCAATAAATAAAATTAAAGTATAATTTTTCCAAATCATTCAATGAAGCATTACCAACCACAAAATAAGCACTCGTATTCTGAAAAAAAAATTGATACTCGACAAATACATACACTCTTAACATATAACATGTCATTTTATTTCTTTAAATAATATCCAATAGTTTAAATAAAACATTGTGAAATGAAAAAAAGCATTGTATAGGTCAAAATTCTACAATTAATCGTACGTTGGATTCAGGCTCCGGCGACCTACAAGACAAAAGGAAAAGACGTGAAGCCGAAGGACCGTCGAGGGGTTGACGATCAAACGGACTCCGACGCTCAAGTCAGAATCGAGGCTAGAAAAAATGGACGAATCAAATAAAGCAGTAAAATTGAATAATAATGTAGAGTTGAATTCAGCGTTGTAGTATTGTTTCAGTGTGTATTATGCAGTTTTTTGTATATCCCCCCTACTTTTCTTCGTCTAATGATAAATATATATATATATAGAGCTCCTACCCCATTTTCGATATTTTAGGGATATCTATTATCCCTTTTAGGGTTTTTGAATGAGTCTTCCCTTATCCGCAACGGGTTTTGACTTAGTCGCCTATGTTGAATTCTGCCTGACTTCGACTTCTTCCTTAGGCCTTCGACCCCTTGACTTCGGCTATCGAACCTTCAACCTCTCGACCTCGAATGAATATGGGCCTGGGTTTTGGGCCTTTACAGAAATGAGGCCTCTACAGTTAGCTCCTCATTACTTGATTCTTGTGTTTCAAGGATCGGGTAATGAATGTCGGTGTTCGCCGGTCGTTGTCTTGGTTCAGCCCTAGGCTTAGATATTGATTTTATAATAGCTTCGAAGGCATACTCGGAAGCGAGTTTTGGAGAGATCTTACCGAGACCGCGAAAGTGGGATTTGTCAAGAAGATTGGAGACAATATGTAATTAGTAGAATGTCTGATGATTTTAAGGTTAGTTATTTGATTATGAATGTATGATTCGTTTAGATGAATGTCTAATTTAAATCCTTTACTCTGATTAATGTAGAAATTGAGTAGCTTACAGTCGGAGAGATGTAAGATGAATCAATTCCCACACTGACTTTCACGACAAGGCTATGCAAGGCTGGGTGAAAACCTGGTACATTACTAACATTTTATTACTCTCTTACGATATATTACTAACGTTTAGTAAATTTTGTATAATGATGGATTACATAGAGATGATGAAATTGATTGGACAATCATGTGGAAGAAGACACGAGTGGTTAAAAGTGGAGATATTGAAGACGAAAAATTAAAGAATACTTTTCAAAGATAGTAAGATAATCTTTTATGTGTTTAAATTAAAGAATGCACTTGAAAAACCTTCCGTGTTAGAGGGTTGGGGAGTTCTATTACTCCTACATTGTATTTCAAGCAGTTTGGAGAAAAGAAAAAAGACCTGAAACCTGATGAAAAAATTGAATTAATGGAGGCACGGAATCATATTGCCAAGCAAGATTTACTCCTATTAATGCAGTTACAAGAACTACTTCTCGACTTGAAGAGTAAAAAGAAGTTGATGAGAAAGGAAGTTGCTCTGTCAAGCAACATGTTCACTTGATTGATGAAAATTTTGAAGATGTGAAATTAATTACTAAAATGGATGCTTCACTGGTAATGATTTACCGAGTATGTATTGCACATTTATCATTATTTAGTGTTAATCTAATTATATTTTTAATATATAGGGAAAAGCAGTATCATTGCTATCACCTTCTTCCAAAGCTATTGTAGCTTATGGAATAGTGGTTACTTCTTCTGGCAACCCATTTCCCGATGGCTGCTTATATGTAGCAATTGATGAAGTCGTTGACCCAAATATGTTGCTGCCGTTTCCTATGTCGGAGAGTACTCAGAATTTGGGTGATGCAGTGGGATCTCACATTGCTTGGTCAACTTATTTGGTGATAGTGAAAGAAATGGTAACAATTACTTTAATCCTTATTAACTTATTACTCGAACATACACATACATATAGTATATTTTACATATGTATTCTTAGTATTACAAGTTTCAGAAAAAGAAAATGAAAGAGATCAAAGAGGTTAAGAAGAGGATCGTGAATAACTGCGATTCTTTGAAGTCATCATTAAAGGTGTTGTATCTTCATGGTGAGAGAAATTTAAAATATGGGGAAAGGATACTTATTTCATTTGATGATGACGTCTTTGGCTGTGAATTTGAGATCCACCTTCATATTGAAGACATAATCTCATTTTGTGAATTAGAGCCCATTTATGGGAGTTGCATAGCTGCGTACATATGGTAAGCATTATTTTATGAATTTAAACAATTTGAATTTCTGGAATTTTCATAGTATTGGATAGATTTTGAATTTAAGCATATGGTTAATTTGTTTATGAATTAGCCACTTATATAAGATATTGGTAGAGAAAGACATGATTGATGCATGTCGATTTGTGGATCCATTTAGTGTATCATATGTGCCAAAGCAGTCACAAGATGATCGAGCATGGACTTTGTTCCAAAGTATTGAGAAAGTATCCACCACTCAACTAGCAATAGTGCTATGCAATGTAGGGTAAGTTGGAATATCAAATATTAATTGAATTTATAGTTTATGCCATTTTAAATTATTTCTAATATATTGGTCGTGTGGATTAACCTCCATTGGATTCTCACAGTAATTGATCCCCATAAAGAGTCCGTATATTTAGTTTGACCATCTTTGTCACCGAATTTGTAATGATACTTGGACACAGACTGTGAACAAGTAAGATTTTTCAACTTTCTTGAAGTTTACATATATTTTAATTTTAATCTTTCATATGAATAATCAATTTATTATTTTTTCATATTTGGTTTGAAGGACAATTGTTATGTACAATGCAAAATTAGGGCGAAGAGGCAAGAAACAACCACATTGGGAAATTGTTAAGGTATGTACGATTTAAATACAACATTAGTAGCATTAGATTATTAGAAGTAGAATTTCACTTCTTAATTTTTCTGAACAGGGTCCAATTCAACCTGATTCCAAGCAATGCGGGTTTTTTGTGATGCGTTACATGAAATAAAGTATTTGTGATTATAAGTATTTATTATTATCATTTTCTACACAAAAGTATAAATAAGTATTTGCAATTATTATTGTTATTGTATAGTTTCACAATCGGACATATTCTCAAATGGAGATCGATGAAGTTCGTTTTGAGTGGGCAGATTTTGTGTTGGAACAAATATATGGTGTTGGCATTTGGAATCAAAGTGAGCATATTGCAATCATCTTTTGTATTTTGAATATTGGATATTTTGGAGTTTAGATTGCATTTTTTATATTGATGATGGATGGTAGTAGTGGATATTGATGATGTTTTATTGGATATTATGGATGTTGTATTTGATATTGGATGGTGTATTGGATATTGGATCTGTATTGGGATTTATTTTGAATTTTTGTAAATTTAATTTATTGTAATTTTATTTTATTTTTTTGCAAATATATGAACTAAAAATAAGTTAACCGTAGATATAACAAAATAAAACCGTAGACATTACAAAACAAAACCGTAGACATTATAAAATAACCCGTAGACATTACAAAATAAACCGTAGATTTTAAAAAACATTCACTACGGTTTACTAAACCGTAGTATTAAGAAATCGAAATTACTTCGGTATAAAATACAACCGTAGTGTTGAGGTATCTTTTACTACGGTTTTCAAGTCCAAATGTGGTGAAATATCTACGGTCGAAGCGTAATCTATAGTCTTAATTACCTTATCTCTATGGTATTTTTGGTCTTATGACTACGGTGTCATAACCGTAGTTGATTTGCTCTTAAGACTACTGTTAAAAATCGTAGAGTAGGTGGGTACTCTATCTCTACACCACCTTTCTCTACGGTCTCAGATCCCATAAGACTATGAGTTTTAGCTGTAGAGTATGAGCATTTTTGTGGTAGTGTAATGAGTACTAGTGCTTCGTGTGACAACTAAGAACTGTGTTTATTTATTATGATTTTATAGCTTATTTTATTGTATTTTGGCGCTTATTAACACAAGTACTAATGTCGTGCAAATTCCCAGATAATTCAAGAACACAAACACAAGAACAGAAAATGTAAAGCACACGAAAGAATTAAGTGGTTCGATCCAAGAATTGGATCTACATCCACTGTCAAAACACGATCTCCTTCTTTATTGATTCAACAATGTGTTTACAAACACTCAGCTCTCGATTCTATCTTCTTAGCTAGAATACACTAAGCTCTCAACCCAGAAATCCCTTTGTTGTACAAGTGAATCTCAAATCCAGAAACTAGAGCTAAATCTCACTGAAAACACACACTTTGCTATATGAGAATTAGAGCTCCTATCAGCTATTTTAACTGGCTAATCAACGGCTAAGATCACACCAAAGTAACCGCTGCACAAGATCAATGAACGAGAATAGTCTATTCAGTTAGCTCAGCTCGATCACTGCTGCCACATCAACTGAATCAATTGATATCTAACTAACTTCATGAGCTAAAAACTGCTGCTGCATACACCCTCATGCACCTGCACTTATCTATGATTTGATCAAAGCTATATCCTCACAATTCTCCACCTTAGCTGAAGAATCAAATCCTGAAGTAAAACGTATTTGATAACCTTGCTCCACCTGGAACAAGAAACCACAACTCAAAATGCTCCACTTTGAGCTGCAAAAAAACTTCAAACTTCCTGCATATCACACTTGCTCATTAACCTGAGCTTATTCAGCTGCTCACTCACACTAAGCAGCTCCCAACTCCACTTGTTATTCACTTAACTCCCACCAGACTCTGACACAGCTCAAACTTTGCTGTTGGAAGAGCCTTGGTGAATGAATCTGCTGGATTCTCTGCAGTAGCAACTTTCTTCACAGAGATCAGCTTTTTCTCAATCATATCCCTGATGTAATACATCTTTACATCAATATGCTTTGTTCTTTCATGGTATCCTGGATGCTTCGATAGATGTATGGCTGACTGATTATCACAGTAGATAGTCACTCTATCTTGCAGTAACCCAAACTCTCCAAGTATTCCTTTCAACCACACACTCTCCTTCACTGCTTCAGTAAGTGCCACGAACTCTGCCTCTGTAGTTGACAATGCAACTATGGATTGATGCGTGGATTTCCAACTAATTGCTGTGCCGAACAGAGTAAAAACATACCCAGTAAGAGACTTCCTAGTATCTTGATTTGCTGCGAAGTCAGCATCCATATATCCCACTAGAACATCTCCTTCATGTGTCTTTCTCTGATACAGCAACCCTTTGCCAACAGTTCCTCTAACATACTTCATGGCCCATTTAACTGCCTCCCAGTGACTTCTTCCAGGATTTCCCATAAACCTTGTAATTACAGACATTACATATGCCAAGTCAGGCCTGCAGCACACCATGGAGTACATTAAGCTGCCTACTGCACTTGCATATGGTATCTTCATCATCTCCTGCTTATCCTCTTCAGTAACTGCACCTTGACTCAGAGATAGCTTGACATTTTGCTGCGCTGGAGTAGATACAGCCCTTGCTAAATTCATGTTGTATCTCCTGAGTACTTTGTCCAGATAAGTAGGAAGTGACAGCAACACATAATTATCCTTCATGTTTCTTCTAATTTCCATGCCCAGAATTACCTTGGCCTCCCCTAGATCTTTCATGTCGAATTCTGACTTTAGAATCTCCTTAGCTCTTTGAATACCTTCATTGGACTCACTAGCTATGAGCATGTCATCAACATAGAGTAACAGGTATGTCAATGACCTCCCATCTCTTCTGAAGTAGACACAATCATCAAACTTGCTCCTGATAAACTTGTTTGCCATCATATGTTCATCAAACCGCAAATACCACTGTCTTGGGCTCTGCTTCAAGCCATATAATGACTTCTTTAGCAGACATGCCTTAGTGTCTGGATCTTGGACAGCAACACCTTCTGGCACGTTCATATATATACTTTCTACCAAGTTTCCATGTAGAAACGTTGTAGTTACATCCATCTGATGTAACAGCAACCCAAATTGAGCCACTAGTGACAATAGAATCCTTATTGAGCAATGCTTAACCACTGGGGAGAAGATTTCATTATAATCTATGCCTTCTCTCTGGGAGAAACCCCTTGCTACCAGCCTTGCTTTATACCTTATGCTACCACCCTTTGCTGACTCAACTTTCTTTTTATACAACCACCTGCAACCGACTAGTTTCTGCTTGCTAGGCTTCTTCACTATCTCCCAGGTATTGTTCTTTTCCAATGACATGAGCTCCTCCTGCATTGCAATCAACCACTTCTCCTTTTCTGAACAGCTTACAGCTTCATTATAAGACTTTGGTTCAGATGCTTCTAGCTCCAGAGTAGTATGCAGAGCAAATGCCACCATATCAGGTTGACCAAATCTTGCTGGCTTCCTGATAGCTCTTCTAGTCCTGTCCCTTGCAAGTTGATATGTACTTAGACTTCCTGAATCCTCAGCATCAGATTCATCTCCATCCTCAGGTTGATGTTCTTCAGATTCAACATCTGCTATCTCATCTTTATTTACTGTATGATGCTCCACCTCAACCTGTGACTTCTCCTGGATAACTTTGTTTTCAACTTTTCTAAGTTGCAGTGGCATCTTGGTCTCATAAAAAACTACATCCCTGCTGATGTGAATTTTCTGAGTTTGTATACACCACAGTTTGTACCCTTTAACTCCTTTAGGGTATCCAATGAGTGCACATTTTAGTGCCCTGGGCTCAAGTTTGTCATTCTTTACATGCATGTAGGCTAGACATCCTACTACCCTCAGATAGGAGTAGTTAACCGGCCTCCCTCTCCAAGCTTCTTCTGGTGATTTTCCCTTCAGAGCTGCAGCATGACTTCGATTAATTAAGTATGCTGCAGTCATTACCAGCTCACCCCATAGATATTTGGGAAATCCGCTACTACTTAACATGCATCTCACTCTTTGAAGAATGGTCTGATTCATTCTCTCAGCTACTCCGTTTTGCTGTGGAGTACCAGGTACAGTTTTGTGCCTTACTATACCCTTTCCCTTGCAATAGTTGTTGAACTCTTCAGACAAATATTCCAATCCATTATCTGTCCGTAGGTGCTTCATTTTCTTTCCAGTAGAGTTCTCTACCTCAGTTACCCAGCCTTTGAAGTTTTCAAATGCATCAGACTTAGCCTTCAACACAAATATCCACAGCTTCCTTGTATAATCATCTATTATTGAGATGAAATACTTTCCACCGCCCTTGGTTAGATGCTTTGCAGGCCCCCAAAGATCTGAATGCACATATTCGAGCTTCTTCTTTGTTGTATGAATTGCAGGTGGGAATTTCAATCTCTTAGATTTTCCCATCACACAATGTTCACACAGATCCAGATTTGTGATCTTGGCATCACCAAATCTTCCTTGCTTGGCTAACTCCTGCAGATTTCTCACACTCAGATGTGCCATCCTCCCATGCCACTTGTGAGTGTCATCATATACACACACTGAGTTTATCTGCCCAGTATAGATGAATCCCACCAGAAAATACAAACCATTCCTTCTTATGCCTTTAATGACAATCTTCCTATCTTTGATAACATCAAGAGTTCCATTCTCTAATGTAAAACTGTAGCCCATCTCATCAAACATTCCCAATGATATCAAGTTTCTCCTGAGTGAAGGAACATATCTCACATTCCTTATAGCCCTCACTACACCATCCCACATCATAATGTGAACTGTGCCTATTCCCATGATCCTGCAGTTGTGGTCATTCCCCAGCATGACATTTCCACCTTCTTGCTGCCTTAAATCAGCAAACCATGACTTGTTTGGTGTCATGTGAAAGCTGCACCCTGAGTCTAATACCCACTCACCATCTGCATTACCATCAGACACACACAATGCTTCAAACCCAACATCTGCATCAGTGGTAGCAGTAGTTTGGTTTACCTGATTGTTTTGATTCTTGACACCATTATCTGGGTTTCTTGCCTTCATTGCTTTCCACTTGTTGCAATTCTTCTTGTAGTGCCCTGGTTCATGACAGTAGAAACACTTTCTTGCATCTCCATCATCACCATTCTTCTTCTCTTGCTGCTTATTTCCAGGATGGTGAGGCTTCTTCCCAGGTTTCTTGCCTTGAGACTGTTTCTTGACAGTCAATCCCTCACCCCCAGCTGGAGCAATCAATTGATCAGATGTCTTCTGCAACTCCTTGCACTTTATTGCCATTTGAACATCTTCTAGCGTGATCGAATCACGGCTACCGAACAATAGAGTATCCTTGAAGTTCTCTGAAGATTTAGGCAGAGCAGATAGCAGCATCAACGCCTTATCTTCTTTGCTTAGCTTTACCTCTATGTTTTCCAGATCGTCCAATATCTTGTTGAACTCATCCATCTGAACCAAAATTGATTTATCCTCTGTCATCTTGAATGAATATAGCCTCTGTTTCATATACAATCGGTTGGCTAACGTCTTCACCATATACAGACTCTCCAGCTTGTTCCACACACCGATGGCTGTGGTTTCTTTGGACACTTCACGCAACGCCTTATCACCAAGGCATAGGATCAGCATGCTGTGCGCTTTCGCCAGCATCATGGACCTCTCTTCCGATTTCTCCATCTTTTCTTTTCCTTTATCCGACATCTCCGATGCTTTCAGAATCGCATCACCCAATCCTTGCTGAATCAACAGCGCTTTCATCTTGATCTGCCATAGCGCAAAATCAGTCTTGTCTGTGAATCTTTCCACGTCGAATCGCGTCGAGCTCATCCTTAATCCGTTCGCAATTCCCACAGACGGCGCCAATTTGTCGTGCAAATTCCCAGATAACTCAAGAACACAAACACAAGAACAGAAAATGTAAAGCACACGAAAGAATTAAGTGGTTCGATCCAAGAATTGGATCTACATCCACTGTCAAAACACGATCTCCTTCTTTATTGATTCAACAATGTGTTTACAAACACTCAGCTCTCGATTCTATCTTCTTAGCTAGAATACACTAAGCTCTCAACCCAGAAATCCCTTTGCTGTACAAGTGAATCTCAAATCCAGAAACTAGAGCTAAATCTCACTGAAAACACACACTTTGCTATATGAGAATTAGAGCTCCTATCAGCTATTTTAACTGGCTAATCAACGGCTAAGATCACACCAAAGTAACCGCTGCACAAGATCAACGAACGAGAATAGTCTATTCAGTTAGCTCAGCTCGATCACTGCTGCCACATCAACTGAATCAGTTGATATCTAACTAACTTCATGAGCTAAAAACTGCTGCTGCATACACCCTCATGCACCTGCACTTATCTGTGATTTGATCAAAGTTATATCCTCACAACTAAAATATGACAAGATAAATTATAATTTTTTTTAAAAAAAAAATTGCACTATAATACAATAAAGTAAATTATAATTTTGGCCTTATTTTTTGTTTTGTCATGGCTCCCGATATTGGCCGATCCTATTTGCATATAAAGTGTTTGAGTGTTTTTTTTTTTAATTTCACACACGAATTTTGAATTTTTAGGATTCTTTATTTGATTTGATTGATGCCTTGCTTTTAAGATTCCTTATTCGAATCGTTTTGGAATGCTCATGTGAGCAAGAAAATAGGAGGATTAAAAAGCAAGAAAACAAACATGAGAAGAAGCTGAAGACGGACTTGTTCAAAGAAAAGTTTTTCAAATAATAAATTGGGGCAAAAGCTGAAGAATAGATGGTAGAAAGAAAGTGTTGAGCCCAGCTCAACAATGAATGAGCTTACTGGCACACTCGGGCAAGCCAAACCAACCGAGTGGGCCCAAAAGAGATGAAAATAAGAGAAAGAGAAACGTATCCTATTTTTACAACAAACAAATTCATTAAACAAAACTTTGAAATTTAGACTTCATTCTTAATGACAGATTGCACCATTGGATCCACCCTGGGATAATAAGTTTGTGGGTACACAAAGATAAGTCTAGCCAATTGCAGCATTGTCAAACCGAAATTTTTCCCTAAAAAAAATTACAAATTTAACAGATATTTGTCTTCGTAATATATTTATTAGTATGCCAATAATTTAAGGTAAAATTCATATAATCGATGCGTGTTTTCCAAAAAAATCTAATAAACCATCATATATAATAAATAATCTAAAATTCTCTTTATTAATTATATGGTAAAATTTATAAAAATAATGAGGTTTGGAGAGGGTGGGTCACACTTGTCAAGAAAGGGGGTAAGCTTTTTTTTTTTTTAATACCATTTTTGTTATAAGAAAAAGGCAATTTTAACCTCTTTATTAAATATAAATATATTTTATATATGGAAATTATACTAGTTGGTCAGACTACTACATTTTTGATATTGTGATAATTTCATAAGTTCTGTATTATTATTTATTTAAATATGAAAAGGGTATCGTGGGATACACACACACATACATACATATATATATATATATAATATTGTAAAATTATTATGGTATATGGGGTGATAAATTTTACCATAAGATTGAGGATTTTCAGATTATTACTAAGCACATTTTTTTTATTATCGATCTTTCGTCAAAATACAAGGTAGTTGTATAAACTTTGCCCATAATTTAAAGTTGATTCTCACTTACGAATCAAATGGTGAGTGTTGTGATCTAAAATTTATGAGTTATGACGACATGCATGCACATGGACACCCGACTAATCACTAAATGATATATATTATTGTCCAGTTATTGATGGGATGATCATTTTTGAATTGAACAATGATATATATCTAGTCTTTATCACAATGTGAAATTAATCACTCGGGAATATCGATGTTGAGTACTTAAAAGTAGTGTTCAATTGGCACACAGCCTCAGCTCACACCTAAATCCTAATAAATGTCGGTCGATCATTCCTCAATTTCCACGTGTGCAACAAAGTAAAGGGCAATGCAATTTTGTCATCACTTATTAATTAGTGATTACGATTCCTCAATTTTGTCAGATTTAGACTACATATGTACTTCCAAATGGTATTTCAATCACTTATGACTATAAAAAATAATTATTATTTAATATAAAAATTGTGAGCAGTACTGCTTTTCTCATCTAAGTATATATCCTTTTGTTTCAGAATATCAAACTAGGTTAATAGAATAATATATATCTATATCCTAATTAATGTACTAATACTATGATTATATCACTTATTATTGTTATTTAATTATTTACTCTTCTAACTTTTAGGATATTACTGTTTCTGTTCATTAAATTAATATTCTTATGTACTCCCTCCGTTTCTGTATAAGTGTCATTCTAGCATTTTAATTTTGTTTCAAGAAAAGTGTCATTCTACAAATTCGAGACATAAAATTCTCATTTTTCACATATTTACCCCCATTTAATGTATTCATACATTTATATTTAACTCATTTAATGTATTCACACAAGGGTATATTCGGTAACTCAATTTCTTAATCTGTGTGCATTCAACCAAAGTGACACTTAATTAGAAATGTAGGGAGTATAATATTATTCATATTGATTACATAATATTTGTATAATTAATTAAGTTTATTTTTAACTCTATGTCATCATCGCGCACACACGAATGTGAAGAGAAAATTTCACTTTTGGTCCCATAGGACACGCCCCTTTCCCCTTTTGGTCCCAGAGCTGTCTGTTTTGGTCCCAATTTTTTTTTACTGTCAATTTTAGTCCTTCCGTGACAGAAAACGTTAAAATTACTGTCAATTTTGGTCCCATAGGATTCAAACTATCAATTTTGGTCCCATAGGAATATAAATCCTAAAATGTAATCAGCTATGAACGATTTTTGAGCCGAAAAATTGATCAAATGTTAGATTTGTAAATAGGGGGTACTTTTTATTATTATTTTTTAATTGGGTTATTTAAAAAAATACTACAATAAAAACACGATTTAACAACGGATTATAAACTACAATAAAAACGCGATTTAACAACGGATTATAATTCGTTTTAAAATACAGACACATTAACAACGGATTAAGATCAAGATATTTAATGACATATTTTTTTATCTCTAACTTAACAAAGAACACACGTCGTATTTTAATTGTAATTTTTTATTTTTTTATGTTAACGACACAATAACGAAATATTTTTTATAATATTATATATATATATATATAAATTTTTAATTTATATATTTTTTATTTTGCAATTACTAATTAATTACAAATATAAATTTTTTATTTATTTTACATGATAATTTTTAATTTTTTTTAATGTTATTAATTTTTTAATTACTATATAATTACGAATTTGAAATCAATCTTTTTAATATTATTGATTTTTTATTTATTTTACATTTTAAAATTTATTTTATTTTTAATGTTTTAATAATATATATTATTTTTTAATATTATATATTTTTCAATTACTAATTAATTACGAAAATAAATTTTTTAATATTTTTATTTATTTTACTTTATGATTGTTAAAGTTTTTTTAATATTATTAATTTTTTAATTACTAATTAATTATGAATTTGAAATTAACTTGTTTAATATTATTAATGTTTTATTTATTTTACATTTTTGATATTATATATATTTTTTATTTTTCAATTACTAATTAATTATGAGTATAAATTTTTATTATATTTTTATTAGTTTTACTTTACGATTTTTAAAATTTTATATTACTTTATATATATTTTTATTATTTTATATTATTTTTAATATTTTGGGCTTGACTTGTCTCGCTTCCATCGCTAAAATGTGAATTTTTTGTAGTGAAAGTTCAAAATGTAGGTATGAAAGTATAATTTTTTCCTAGATTTTTTACTTTACATTTTACAAGAATTTAATTATAAAATAATCAACCATAATAATGAATTATTAATTGAAAATTAAAATTAAATATTAAAAATAATTATAAACGCTAATTAGATGTGGTGAACGCTAATAAACAATATTGTAAAATTAAACTAAATAAAAAAATTACGTGTATTTAGGGGTGTAAACGAGCCGAGTATCTTCTTGATCGAACTCAAGCTCGACAGAAAATTAAACTAAATAAAAAAAATGGCTTTCTTTTGATTTAGTAGTTGTAATTTGATGATTTGGTGACAATACACATGATAATTACTAAAAAAATAAGATGATAGTTTGAATCCTATGGGACTAAAAGTGATAGTTTGAATCCTATGAGACTAAAAGTGAGCGAATTTTTAACAGCTTTAACGGCCGTTTAAAACTCTGGGACTAAAAGTGATAGTTTGAATCCTATGGGACTAAAAGTGAGCGAATTTTTAAAAAAAGGACCAAAACAGACAGATCTGGGACCAAAAGGGGAGAGGGGCGTGTCCATGGGACCAAAAGTGAAATTTTCTCGGAATGTGAACTCATATAATATAGTATTAATTAGGTAGGCGGCGCCGATGCTATTTGGGCATTGCGTGGGGACTTTTGATCGATCGAGTTGCATATGAAAGTCTACAAAACCAAAACTCCCAAAATCACTTTGATTTTATGACTTGCGAAACGTGCCCACAAAACTCAAATTTTAAAGTATTATATATAGATGTTTCTTTTCATTCACGCTCCATATTAAAAACTCACGATTTTCATTTCATTTAAACTTGATTTCATGGAGCTCAATTTACTTCCTCAAAAGGCTAACACCACCGTATTTGAAGGAGAAGGTGGCGCTTACTATGCCTGGACCGCAGCCAAAACTACGGTGGTTGTTCAGGCCGCGGTCGGCGCCGGAAAATTTGTCTTGCAGCCGCGTGGATTCGCTTTCCCTCACTATTCAGACACTAGCAAAATTGGTTATGTCTTCCAAGGTAAGTCTATATAAAATTATGAGGATTTTCACCTCACTATATATTTTAATTATTCGCACATTTTTATGATAGTTGAGGGGGCGAGTGAGGCCCTCTGAAATTTTAGTGTCTAAATGAGTATCATTTTAATTGTGTATATTAACACATCATTTTAGTAAATTAATTCGCAATTACAATTTGACTTTTAAAGTAGTTATCATCATCATCATCATCATCATCATCATCATCATCATCATCATCATCCCACATTGTATTGAGAAGGATCGGAGAGTGAAGTGAGAGGAGAGGAGTACAAAGAGGAATTTGTGGGTTCAATTTTGATTTGTATTATTAATAATCATTACCTAAATCTTATAACATTTTTTCCCCCTTTTTTCCTTACTCTTACTGGCGCCCAGGGCAGCCTAGAACCGACTAGCTATTTTTGCTGCTGACTAATAATGATAGATCGTATTAATTGCAAAGTTTTAAGGTCACGTTTTAATTGTAAGATTATTAAGATGTTAGTGTTAATGAATGCATATGAAGTCATTTAATTAATTATATTTGGTATGAATGACTAATTAATATATATACGAATATATACTACCATAGGTACCTGCACCGTGGGACTCATATTACCCAACAATGAAGAAGAGAAAATCATAATAATCAACAAAGGAGACGCCATTCCGTTGCAAATGGGAACCATTTCATGGTGGTTCAACAATGGAGATTCCGACCTCACCATTATATTCATAGGCGAAAGCCGCCAATCCTACACCCCCGGCCAGTTCGACTACTTCTTTCTGGCCGGCGCCATCGGCATTCTCGCCGGCTTTTCCACCGAGTTTATCAGCAACATATACGGCCTCAACGACGCCCAGTCGAAAGAGTTGGCTAAAAGCCAATCCAACACATTAATCATTAAGGTTGGAGCAAACATTCACATGCCTAATAAATCCAACTGCAAAAAAGAAGGATATGCCATTAATCTTGATGCTATGCTTTCTTCCAATGCTAAAGTCGAGATCACAGCGGAGGATTCTCCGTTGATCGATAAAATTGGGCTTAGCCCGAGTCTGGTGAGACTTGAACCCGAGACTATACTAAACCCGTCTTACAGCATGGAACATCGGATTATATATGTTATAAAAGGCCAAGGTCGGATTCAAATTGTGGGATTGAATGGTGCGAGGGTACTGGATGAGATTGTGGAGGAAGGCCAGCTTATTGTTGTGCCAAAATTCTTTGTTGCTGCTTTGCTAGCAAACCACAAAGGGTTGGAGTTCTTCTGTGTTTCTACTTCTTCAAGGTATTAATTAGTAGTTTAATTAGGGTTTCATTGCAGTGCGATTAGGGTGCCCAAATAAAAGTATAATTATTGAGAATATATATTTAATTTGATTCAAATGATTTTAAATGAATATTATTGTTTGCATGATCGATGATAATTGGCTAGCTCTCTTAGTTTGTATATATGTTTTTTTGTTGCATGCAGGCCTTTGTCAAAGCAGATAACTGGGAACACATCACCATATAAAGCGTTGTCTTCATCAGTTTTGGAAGCTGCATTGAATGTGTCTCCTGAGTTCGTGAATATTTTCAAGTCCACACTTTGAAATATGCAACAACAATGCATGATTAATAAATTAAGTTGTATTTGATTCCTATCATACAATATAGCTTATAATCGATTATGTTATTTCTAAGGTCACTACCTTCTAGGTTTGGTGTGTTGTGTACAAGTTATATATTCAATTAATCATATTCGCTTGTTTGGTATTTTGATTTGTTGGACACCATATTTATGTAACTTATGAAAATAAAAAGTTAAATAAAACTATTTGTTGCAATTTTTTTTGAAGGTAATATTTATTGCAATTTATTAACTATATATTAGATTTACGTCGATTGATTAATTTGTCTCATTTACTTTGTTTGGTATTGGGGCCTTGGGGTTATAATTACTTACTCTTAGAGCATGTAAATCCCGTCTAAATCCTACGAGACGTTGAATAACTTATTAATCCATAATATATATATATATATGTGTGTGTGTGATTTGATTTAAATAAGCATTCACCTTGGTGTAAGAACGTAGACACACTACAAGAAAATCGGTCATACACCACGGGTAATAACCGTGGTGTATGACAAATCTCAACCGTGGTCTAGGCGGGCGTCGTCTATGCACACGCTCATATACCATGGGTAATAACCGTGGTAAAATATTTTACCACGGTTTTAAAAAAACCGTGGTTAATTTACGACAGTGACATACACCACGATTATTCACCGTGGTAATTTTACCACGGAGTTTTGTAAACCGTGGTAAATTTATGAAAAACCGTGGTAAATTTACGACTGTTAGAAAAAACCGTGGTAATTTTACCACGGTTTAAGTATAACCGTGGTAAATTTACCACGGTTTTATTAAAACCGTGGTAAAATTACCACGATTTTCTTAAAAACTGTGGCAAAATTACCACGGTTTAAGTATAACCGTGGTAAATTTACCTTGGTCCACCATTAAAACCGTGGTATATTTTTATTTTTTATTTAATTTTATTGTTTTATTTTTAAATCCCTTGATAAATTGTTGTCTAGCATGTATAATCCCAAACTAAAAAATATTTTATAGAAATGATAATCATCCAAAATACAATATCTTATCCAAAATATAAAATTCATTGCAAAGAAACATCTCTATTGCTTGTTAAAAAAACTACTAAACAAATTCAAAGTTCTATTACAAAAATCTTACTAGTTCCATTAGCTAGCTCCAATGATATATTGAAGAAATAAAGGAGAGATGATAAGCTTACAATAACCTGCAATATGTCAAAAGATATAAGTAATTAATTACAAGGTCTTAAAATCATATAACAATTACGGGATATATTAACCTAAAGCACTATACACATTTGCATACACCATATCAATAAAACCACAAAACAATAATATCATGAGATAATTCGATGTACATAAAATAGGTCCTCATAACACATGATGCACAATAAAGAATTTTATATAACTATTCATATCAAATATGATGTCCCATCAATGCCAATTATGATTCCAATATCTACCAATTTTTTTTAGTAAACTGTATGAATTGTTGAATCAATTTAAGGGAAAGCAAGAGGAGGATATTATTTACCTGATTTGCTCTGGAACATAGCACTTAAACCAAAATTGATCTGTTTTAGGTTTCCAACACCATCTAATAACAAGTTTTCTGGCTGCAAAAGAAAAGATACAAAATAAAACATAAATGATACTTTTGCTTGCAAAATCAAATATTGATGAAATAATTTTGAATTATTACTCAAATTTTGTTCATCAATCTTCTTAAAGCTAACAATCTGCTCATCCATGTACATAGGCAACAAAACTCCAATTTAATTAGAATTTGTTATAGAAGTCCTATTTAATAAACAACTTATTAAAGAATAAAATGCCTTTTTATAATTAAAAAGGATTGGGAGAGACTGGAGAGTAGAGTAGCAGACTCAGGTGTAACCGTGTAAAAAATAAATAAATATAGAAGCAATATATAAAAATGTAATACCTGAGGGATGTTGTTATGCTCTACTGAACAACAGAAAAGCAACATAAATAATACAATCAATCAAGAGTTGGTGATGATGTTTAAAGCACTTATATTTGTTGGAGGGTATCCATCAATGCCCACTCTTGGAGTTTAAAGGGTGAAAAGGAGAAACCCCAAAAAGAAAGGAAAGGAAAGTGACAACACAGTAATTTACCTTAGGTATAAAAAGCTCAAGACAAAACTTGGGACCGTCATAGTGATGCAAGACTGGCCTAAAAGCATCTTCCTCAAGATAACAAAAGAAACTCCCTCACGGAATCTCTATGGCAAGCCTACAAAAGAAATGGACAGTTATTTACATTGATAACAACAAAAAGTAGGCATAAGAAGCAATTATAATACTCAAAAGAAAATAACTATGGGTTTACTTGACATATTCAAAAAGAAAAAAAAAGTACATGTGGAAGCACAATGATTATGTCAAAAAAAATAAATAGACTAAAGGTATCATATCACTTGGACTGTTGGAGTCTAAGAGTAACAACATATATATTAACCCTCTCTAAGTTCGTATATAGTAACATCACTGTGAACATTCTCCATGCTGCAAAAAAACCTATACACAAATGTGTAATCAAAATATTAATAGATATCTTAGCTGAAAAGATAACCCAGATAACCAACTAAATTCATGCCCGAAAAAACAAGGAAGTAATTAAGAGAAAAAATACATTCAGCAAGTTAAAAATCCAGAAAAGATAAATCTCCAAACTTACTTAGGACTACAACAACTAAAGTTCTGCATTGTCTTGGTGTCCAGATAAGACCTGATAAATGTGGATAGTTAATTTTCAAAGCCTTCAAAATCATTAAATGTATTGTGGAGACATAATAAGGTACAAATAAAGTGAAAATAATTTGCTTCCTCCAGTAATCAAAATAAAATATATAAAATTTTTCTATTCTAGTAGGGGAAAATAACATGGTTCCAATTATTCGCACCTCTCAGCCAGAAGCTGAGATGTTAGTGTCACATTACAAGACCTAAGTAAATATTCAACTGGGAAAACATAATAATAGACACAAGTAAATCATGAAAGAAATAAGATAGTCGATATAGAGAAAATTTAATAAAATAGTTAAGCACCAAATCTGAACGAGAATCTGTAGCTCTAAGAACAGCATGTCAATTAGGTTGCGCCTCAACATCCCAAATAAGAACCTAATATAAAAAGTCAAGCAAAACTTAATGCAGTTTTAAACTAAAGAAATTACCATCTAACATGTATCATACAAAATAAGTCAAAAGTTTTATCAGAATAACCCCCAATTAAAAGTGCAATTTATAACATCTATCATTTGGAATTTGTTTGGTTAGATTGTTCCGAATATATATGTATTAAGTCATACTAACAACAAAGATAACAGGTTACCTGAGAAATAACATAAGGATAGAGCAGAAAAACCAGCATACAAAAAGGTTATAAATGAACCATATCATGGCCATACCTGTTTAAGATTGATTGACTGAAGATATCCATTGACCACAACAACAGAATAATTAGTTAATGCCGTTGAAGCAAAGTCTTCTATCAATGCCTTCTTTGACCCAAAACCATACATCAGTAGCCCAAATCCATACCTTCACACATAGGCAAAGAAACAACTCAACATCAAAGTACATATTCGTAAAACTAGAATACCCTTCAATTAAAAATGCCTAAAATTCATCTGATACATACAAACAAAGAATAAGAAGAAAGAAATCTACCTCAAAATATATACCCATTCTGTATATAATTTCTTGTAACTGTTTACCAAATCATTAATTTCTTTCTCGTGCTTGAACTCAAGTTTAGCATATGCTTCTCTTAGCTCCTGCAATATCGCATAAAACTTCAATCTTTTTCCGTAATTTAGATGAAGATTGCATAATTAAACTAGAGAAAACACAGAAAATACCTGCTCATCGACGAGATTGATGTCAAAAACTTTGCGTGCAGACTTCTTTTACTTCAGGACAGTCAGTGTGGGTAGCCACTATATTTTTGTTCTGGGGAAGTTCCCTGATTCTGTTCATCTACAAAATAAACTACAAAATGAGTGCAAGTGATACAAGCAGCAGCAATGAGTGAACCCAACCACAACACCAGCAACATTGCAACAACAGAATCCCAAAGTCCAAAAGTTTAGGTATAAAATGTATGTTTTTGTTTTAAGGTTTGAAGTTAAACTTGTTTAACACTGCATCACTTTGATGGATGAATTCCATCAGATGCATCTTCGTAACAACAACTCACTCATAAATTTTGGAATATGTTATTTCATTGCTTCACACTTTCTATTGATCAAACAATACATTACAAAATCAAATCACCACAAATTTCAAGCAATTCGACAACAAACAATCTATATTTTCAAAGTAAGACTCTCTCTTAACCCAGAGTTTGAAGACTTTATGCCACTGGAATGAACACAACAAAGTCAGTGGTGATAAGATGATGCATAAAAACCACAAGCACGGGCATATATATTCCAATCAAAATTCTTAAAAAGATCAAAACTTCAACAAAAACCAATCAAAAAGAAAACAGACCTATAACATACAAGAAAGCTGAGAAGCAAGGTCAATCTTTCATTCCCCTCATTTCAATGCCGTCTTTCCTGGTCTTTATTCCTCTCTCTCTCCCTTTTGCAACAAAAAAATGAAATAAAAAAGTTTCAGCTACTACGAAGGGGCCTTGGCCTCTTTTAGAGAGAGAATGCGGTGATTTCTTAAAATGGATGAAAGTATATATACATGGGCGTGCGTTTGTTTGTGTGTAAAATTGTAATTGGGAAGGCAGTATGAGCAGTAACCATAAATAACATGTAAAGAAATTAATTTCCTAAACAAACCAAACCTCCGTTGAATTGCCATCCTCATTCTGCTTTTCCGTGACCCGATTTCAGCCGTCCGATTTACTTTCCTCTTTCGATGGTCAAAGATTGCAGGCTCGCTCTTGGGTTGCCCACCTCTCCAAGTTGAGTTGATACACGAAACGGAATGGAAGAACCACGAAACAAAGTGGGATTGAACTGAGCCAGAGTGCAACGACGATGAATCTGCAACTAGGAACTCGGAATTAAGTTTGATTTTAAAAATACCTAAGACTTCGCATAAACACTTCATAGCAGGTCAGAGCGCGCTGACAGATGACGGAGGAAATGAAATTACATAGCGGTGGAGAAAAAACTTCACTTCGCAGTGACGAAATCGAAATTCTACAACTCCACTTCACAACAGCAAATCTAGTTGGAATTTGGATGATTGTTTTTGTATTAAAAGGAAAAGGAAAATTGAAGGAGACGACCTGCAATTTTGAAGAAGAGAATGGAGAGGCGGGAGAGAGTTAGGGCTTTTTCAATTTAATTCCAAAACTTTCAACCTCCCGCTTGATCTGTTTTGATTTATATTTTTGTTTTTATTTTCATTTTTTTAATAAAATAACTTAATTAGCTAGAACACGCACATACACCACGCCCACACAACAACCGTGGTGTGTTCAAGCATGATGGCCACATTTTTCCTAAAATTGTGGTGCTTTTTTCAAGAAAAGACGCTCATACACCACCGTTTTTATGAAAATCGTGGTAAATCTCAAATTTACCATGGTTATACAAAAAAACCGTGGTGAATCGAGTGTGGTGTATGTGTTTTTTTCTTGTAGTGACAATGCTTATTTTATTACAGTTTAGTGTTAATTGTGTGCATAATTCTCATACCAAACACAATGCTCATTATAATCAACCCCTATATATACATACACATATATATTAATTGGAAAATTCTTGTGTACATCAATTGTATAACTTGTATACAAGCCTTATATAAGAAATATATACTTTTCAGTGCTAGAAATAATATTTTTTTAGTACTATATATAAGTGGTATTTTTTTCATAAAAAAATTTAGCATTATATAACTATAAAAATGCCACCGTCCTTTTTTTTAGCATTAGTACTATCAGGTAAAATAAAAGTGATACTTTTCAATATTAGAAGATATATTTTTTTTTCATCTGATATAAAATTTATATATAATTAGTGTACGCATGATCATCTATATTAATTTCGTTAGAAAATAACAAATTAAGTCATTTATTGTACAAACATTTTATGAGCATCTATGCAATGGGAAGTGAATCATCATTATCTATACATATATTAAGGCAAAATCATAGGGGTAAAATTATAATTAAAAAAATATCTGAAGACAATGGTACAAAATAAATTAACACCAAGACTTCTTTAAGTGATCAACCTGGCGCAATTGGTAGCTAATTGTTTTCCCAATTGGAAGGTTCTGGGTTCGGTCCACCAATAAGCACAGTAGTTGTTTGTTTTTTCCCTTTTTTTTTTTAACTCTTGCCGGCCTCCTGCACCCAAGTTAAACTCTTCAGATATAGTTTTCTTTTCTTCAATCCTCAATGCATCATTTCTTCTTCTTTTTTTTTTCGGAAAAACTCTTCAGATATAGTTTTTGCAACCTCTGTCTATTTATTATTGAAAAACTCTTCAGATTAGATATAGTTTTCATTTCATCAATTGGCAATTGCAACCGCCGCCTATTTATTGTTGAAAAACTCTTCAGATTTCTTTATGTTTAATAATTTTCGTCGTATTAATTGTGGCTGCCGAAAAATAAAAAGTCTTTTGCCATTGCATAAAATGACATCTATCTCTCACAGATCCGATTATCAATCGCCACTTTCTTTCAATTCTCTGTTTCAATTTCGTTATTCTTTTTTTTAAATTTTTTTGTGAATTTGTGAATTCAATTTTGTTTGGGGATTTGCAAGAACGAGCAGGTTTGACAATGTTGATAACCGAATTTTTCCGGCAATGAAGTGTTTGTGTGGTGGAGAGACAGGCGTTTGCAGCTTTGGTAATATTTATAATTGATCGAGTTTTTCTTGCAATGAAGTGTTTGTGCGGCCGAGAGACAAGCATCTATCTCTCACCTTCAACACCCCCTAACGACTGTAGTGTCGTGCCTATGTGATTTTGATTTTGAGTTTTAATTTAATTTTGGTATAAAATGTTTTTAGACATTCTACTTGCGCTTTGATGGCTCACTCTTAGTTCATTGAGGACTCCGTATTGTGTTGAGCATTTTGATTATAGATTTCACTTTTGATATATTTGTGATCCATATTTAATCGGAGTATTATGTTCTAAGTCTATTTTTTAGAGAAGAAGTGGCTGGAAGCCTTAACAGATGTTGAAATTTTTGTGTGTAAAGAAGTCTAGCGGCAAAGACGCGCGGGAGTTGTCCTTCAACAATAACTACGCCGCTATCAAATTTGACATCTGGATCATCGCCGGAATGAGTTGTTGCTGCACCAGTGGCGTCAACAAAAGTTTCTCTTCTTCAGTACTTTGCATTTCGTTTGGCCATGTTATTTATCTTTATTTATTGGTCCGTAAATTTTCACAATATAATGATGTATTACGTCATTTTTGGAAATTAATGTGATCCATAGGTTATACAATGTTATGCAGTTAAATAATTTTATAGCTATTTTAATATTATAAATTTAATTTAAATTAAATTACTTATTTAGTTTTAAATCAATGGATTCCATAAACTCTAAAGTCGCTAGCCTTTTAAATTTGACGTGTTAGATATGATTTGTGTGTATGTGTATCTACTTTCTACTAAAAATCATTATATATATATAATTATCTTAATCAATATATAATCACATAACTTTTATTTGCATTTAACATCTTTAACAAAAACATCTACTAACTTTTATTCACATCAATTAAGATCTTTAACAAACAGCCCATTCTTTGGATTAATATATCGTCAAAAAGTTTAAAAAGTAAAAAAAATGAAATTAATACATTATACAAATAAAGATGGAAAGAGAGTTTTTTTATTATTCTTGGATTGAGTTAGACAAATATATAAATTTATGTATATTAATTGGTCATGTTAATTACATAGTGTTATAATTGATACAATAATATTATATTTTAGTTAAATTCCAATTACTTTCTACATGCTTTTTATCATTTTATTTTTATTTAATTATTTTTCAAATTTTTTAATGTTTAAAGTTTTTATTTTATTAAATTCTTTTGTACATGTTGTTTACCAATTTGTTTTATGAAATTTATCATAATAAACTATAGAAGTTCGATTTTTAATAATTTATAGTGGGATCGATCAAGCGAAAAATTTTGTGGCCAAATAAACTTTATGCTCAATCATAGCATTTTCTCATGTAAATTTTCATTTTTGCCTATTTACGTAAATTTTAGCTTTTCTATTTTTTGTTTAAATAATATAAATACTCATTTTTAATTAATCAAAATATAAAAATTTATACTATCAAAATATAAAAATTTATACTTTTAATTAATCAAAATAATATAAATACTCACTTTTAATAAATATGGTTGATTTTTTTAATATATTTAAACTTTAATTTGTTATGACGTTTGTCTCACACACTTATATATGTGTGTATTTCAAATACATATATAAATATGGTCAAGTTTTGCTTTTAGCTTTTCAATTATTATAAATTAAAATAGTACCGAGCATCGCTTGGGAGACATACTAGTTCTTATTTAAAAAAAAATTGAGAATATTGAATAACATTTAATTAACAATTGGTATTTTATGTACCTACTTTTAAAGTTTGTGTTAAATTAATTTATAATTGTGTCCAATTTTCATGACTTGTAAGGCAATTAACTATTTTTTTAATTATCTTTGTAAGTATGTGTTTCAAATTAATAAACATAACCATATTTTTAAGTAATTAATTATGAGTTGGATATAAAATATTATAGCTAGATTTGTTGATTTTTTAAGTAACTCAATTAATATACACATACTGGTTATAGTAATTATAATTAGAGGCAGACTTGGGTGAGACCGTCTCATACATGAGACGGGTCAATACTCACATGCGGGGATCATTATTTATGGGTGAAGTATCATTAATTCACATGTGAGTATCATTATTTATACCCGCATGTGAGTATCATTAAATTAAAACAAATTTCAAAACAAACAACTAGATTACATGATAATTAAAATATTTTATTATACTATATTTTTAAAATGAATTACTATCCAAAATTTTCTATAAAAAATATTGAATATATTGTCAATTAATTGGTAATGCATTATATTCTTCCGTTTTCCCGATATTTTGTCACAATTTTCTTATGCCCATTTCTCTATTGAAGCAATTAAATTATTTTAATTTATTTTAAGAAACAGTAAGTCAGTAACATGAATTTCACACTAGCTATAATCAATGAAATTAAAACTCGTCCATCGCGGAAATAGTACTATCGAAATGTCAGCAGATAAAAGCTATCGAAATAAACATGTATAAACTCACATCAAAACCTAAATTTAATTGCCACAATTCAATTATAACATGTCGAAAACACAACTTTTAAACAACATTTCTCGTTTAAGATATTTAAGTTATTAATTTCATTAGAGAAAAGGGCGACACTCTACTAAAAAGAAAAAAAAAAAGGCTTATTATGTAACAAATAAAGAACATTTATAAATTATAACTTATCTCAAGGTTGTTTTGATATAGGACCATCCTACTCTAATTTTATATAAAAAAAAAAAGAAAAAAAGAAAAAAAAATCTTTAAAGTTAAATAAGTAGCAATTGTGATTTGTACGATTTTCAGCCATTACAATTATATATATATAGGGTATGGTTCACGTGAGAACCAATCCCCATGTAAGAACTAGGAACTAATCTCAACCACACAATGTTTTGATCTCAATGGTCTAGATTTAAATAAAAATATGGTGGCATAATGGTAAATATGAGAAAGTCAAACTTACTCCTGGCCAAAGCTGACATCAACATCCTTATAAAAAATTTATTTAAGAGAAGCTCTTGCGTGCAGGAGGCGCGCATGTGCGCCTATATCAGACGGGCCGTGGGCGTAACGCTCCAGTCTATGTTGTTTTTTTTGTGGGAAATTTTTTAATTTTTTTTTGATTTTCTTTGTTTTTTTTTTAAAATCTTCTCAACAAAATTTATACCCTAAAATAAAATTAATGAACCCCAAATTAAATCGATTTGATATAACTTATTTGAAATAAATATAAATTTATACCCTAAAATGAAATTAATAAATCTTAAAAAAGCAAAAAATAAAACCCTAAAAACACCCCCCTAAAAAACACAATAAAAAACCTTATAAACACCCCAAAAAAAAAATCCTAAAAAACACTAAAAAAACCCTAAAAACACCCAAAAAAAAAAACACAAAATAAACCCCTAAAGCACAAAAAAAAAAAAATCCTAAAACGCATAAAATAAACCCTAAAAATAACCCCAAAACCCCTAAGATAAGTGGCAGGCCCCTTACTATTTAATGATACAGATGATACTTTTCGAACTTTAAGTGATACTTTTTAATGTTACTGCTGATATTGATTTTACCGAGGTTTTTTTTTGCGGGTTGACCCGCGTTGACCCAGGTCAAATCGGATTGACCCGCAAATTTAACTCGTCCGTCTGAAATAAGCCTTATATGCACCTTGTGCATGCAAGTATTTGCCTTTATTTAAACTTTAAACATCCATAACTTGCTCATTTTTCATTAGATTAACGCAAATTATATATCAAATTAAAACTCTTTTCTTACTCTTTCATTTAAGATCCATTGTTCATATGTTTATTCGAAAATATATTTTTCATCCATAATAGCTGATGTTAAACTCAGAATAGCATGACAAAATATTCATGATAGCGTGGAAGTATACACATAATAATAGCATGAAAAAATATTCATAACATCATGAAAATATATTCATAAAACACATAAATTTTATTCATAATAGCAGTAGTAATGTTCGTTAATAGTAGGACATTATCTGTTCATACTAGCATGCACACATATTCACATTGGCATGTAATTATGTTCATAATAGCATGATAGTACTCTCATTTTAGCATATCGAAATTTATAAGAATAGACAATGGTTTTAAAGTGTTGTCTATATATTTTTCGAAAATTATGCTTTTTTAGGTTTCTCAAATATTACAAGTTTACCACCGCCTTTGACCAAAAATTGACCAAATCTTAACCATCTAAATCAAAGTAATGGATGTATCTCATTCAAAATTGCTCAAAATAATGATGAAAAATATTTTCTTTAGGATAGTTAAGATTACACCTCAAGCATACAGTAATTAAGACAATTGTAAATTGTATTGGTATTTAATTGTGTTTGTATTCAAATTTTGACGCGTAAGATAGGTCTTATATTGTGGGGTCCAAATTTACTACTTATATTTCCGGTTAATGCTCAACACTACAACTACTAGGACCGTACCCGCAATTGGACGGGGTCAATCGTAGACGTGATAAGCTTAACCCGAGTCGATCTCTCAAGGAAGACTTTATGGAGGAAATTGTCTAAAGAACTATGCATGCATCACAATAGAACAACTAAAATAAACTCTAAACATTCTAAACATGAGGTTGATGATGATTTATACTAAGAATTAAAGTAGAAAATTAACAAGATAATAAAATGCAAACAACTCAATTAAAACAAGATATGAGGAAATAAGATAGATTAAGGCATTAGGGTGTAGATTCTCTCAATGGTTTTATCACTATGCCTTGCTCAAGTTGATAATGCTAATCTCACAAATACAATCGACCCTCTCAATCGGTTTAGCTTCAATTACTGTCACCGTCTATCCATTAAACCTCTTTTAGCTATATCATACAAGCAAGATTAACATATTAGGCTTAGGAACCCCATCCACCTAACGTTGAAGGAACCAAATTCAGGATTTAGAATCACAATCAAGACTCCTCTAAATCCTAACAATGCTCAAGTAGAGATCAAGTACTCTCACATAATAGGTACGATTCCAACAACAACAACCAACAAGAATAAGCATAGATCAAAAACCAAATCGATCCTCTACCCCCTAATAGAGAGATTAGCCACTAAACATGCTCAAAACAACACAAATATCATAGAAGAAAGTCATCTCATAAATCAAATGCAAATAACAATAACTTTTACAATATTATATATCCTTCAAGAGTTTGGAACAAATCTCCACAAAACATCCAAGAAATACAAAGACAATGCAAAAGGGAAACCTCCTTCGAGCGTAGCTTCCGTGGATGGCTCGTCGTCGGCTCCTTCTCGTCTTCTCTTTTTTTTGCTTGGCTTGGTTACCTTCTTCATTTTGTCCTCTTCTCTTTGGTGAAGGTGATGAAGGTGAAAATGGTGAGAAATGATGGTGTAGAGATTTAGTGTGTGTAGTGGTGTGTGTGTAGACAGAAAAATGGAAAATGGAGTGTGGTGAAGATGAAGTGGGTGAGAGTGAATGGAATGAATGCATCATATGAAGATGAATCCCCCCAAAATCTATTAGAGATATGAGAGAGAAGAGAGATACGAAAAAGAGAGAGAGAGAGAGAGTATGGTGGAAGGCATGAGGAGTAAGAGAGAGGAAAGGTGATGAGAAGGGAACATTAAATGCTAGAGATTTTGTGGGAGATTTGAGGAGATTAAGTGGAAGCAAAAGTCCACAAAGCAATCTTAGGGATAATAATACCTATTTCCCTATTACTAATATAGCCACAAAAGTAAGATATTTATTTTGAAATAGGAGGGGAATAGAGTGGGATTGCCCAGAGTAGAGGAGGAAAAACCCGAGAGAAAAACTGACCGGGAGAGGAAAAAGGGACCCCGCACGGCGGCGGGGTAGTGTGCGTCCGCGGGGCTGGAATTGGCGCGCGCGCCGGCGCACACCCGCGGGGCTACAAAAATGCCTTCGCTGAGAGCACATGCGCGCGGCGGTGGGGTGGCGCGGTCGCGGGGGTTGGGGCCTTTTTCCACGATTTCTTCAAGCATGACCTATTGAACTTCAACTCCCATTTTATTTTTCCTTGGTCCTTTAATTCTTTCTTCCACAAATCCAATCTTAATTTTCGACTTTCCTGCTTGCCCCCAAAATGCCGTAAAATTCCTGCTTTTGTGATCAAAAGCTCAAGATTTACAATACTTGGCATAATCCACCATTAGAGCAATAAACACAAATAAACACATAAAAATCAACAATAACAATATAAAAATCAACGCAATAAATTATTGAACATAACAAAATTATTATACTAAAATGGTACAAAAAGACACTAAACAACTCCCCCACACTTAGTTTTTTGCTTTTCCTCAAGCAAACAAGAAATTAAAAATATGAATCAAGAAGGAAGAATTTGCAAAGCAATCATATATTTTGATCAAGTCGCATAGTTCCCACAAAAGCATTAATCATCCAAGAAAGTGAGCACAAATCCAAATAAGTGAGAAGCCCGCCCTTTCAAGATTAAGATGATCATGTTAGACTTCATTCTTTCCAATTATCTCCCCACGAATCACTTCCAAAATTTATTCACAAGAAAGCAAAATATTTTCAACAAACAAGAGATTGCAATCTTAGGACAAGGTTCACTAGGTTTAATCATCGAAATTAATCGAGCTTCCTAATGTGGTTTTCCATACTCATCATGCAAAATACGAGGAGCATTTGCCACACATGAGAGGAGTAGAATCCGGAATGTAATCCCGATTATTTATACACATTTTTGGGGCGTGGATCAACATTCACAAGGTGAAAAACCATAGGGAGGAAATCCCTAGTGTCCTTGTGTGGTTTTCCATACTCGTAGTTGAATAAATCAACTAGAGGAGTAGAGATCCTTATTGCCCCATTTTTTTTATTTTTTTTTTATCATATATATATATATATTCAAATAAATATACATGATGAAAGAAGATAAGGGGATAATTATCAAGAACAAGGCTAACAATGCTTCCTAATCCTTCGAGGACAAGACTCTCAACAGAATTTATCAATTATGAACATTTTCAAAGACAATTCATACTTACTAGTGAAACCACGATAACATTTCATTTTTCATGATTGATTCGAAAATAATTCCTTGAAGATTCATATTTCAATTTTCAAGTTGTTTGACAATTGGACAAAACATCATGCTAAGCAAGGGGAAAACAAAATACCCAACATATACAAACGATAAACTCACAGACGATTGCAACCATTTATATCCAAAATTTCAACAAAATCCAAAATATGGACACATTCAATCAAAACAAAAACAACATAATCCAACAAAACAATAATAAAGCATAACCCATGTCACAATAACAAGCTAACGACTCTCCCACACTTAAACGATGCATTGTCCTCAATGAATGAAAAACAAATGCGAGATAAAAATAAAAGGGGAAAGAGAACAGCACAATGAGTAGAAGACTGGCAACAAGCGCTGGTTCCTACAAAATAACACTACAAAACACGACTACGAAATATGAACATAGAGAATGAAAAATAAATTAACGACACACACGAACACAGAAATACACAAAAGAAAAGAAAAACACGAATACTTCACTACTCGGATGGATCGAAAGGTGGTGGAGGAGGCTGCGGGTAGGGGTAGGAGATTGTCCAGTTGTTCCAGCTTTGCTCCAAGTCTGTCATTCTCTCATCATGGTTGCCTAGGCGGCTATTGACTTCTTGGCGAAAATCCCTAAGATCATTATGTAGGGAACCCAACTCCTGATGAAACTCTCCCATCGAGGTGTCAAAACGCTCTTGGAATTGCCGGTATTGGCCCATGGAGGAGACAAAATGCTGCTGGAACTGCCCCATTGAGTTGACCAGTGTTTGCTCGAGGCCTTGCCGGAACTGGTTCAGGGAGGAGTCATAGTGCTCCTGAAAGTTGTGCTGGAATTACCCCATAGAAGTGTCAAAATGGTCTTGGAAGGACGTCCAGTCGGCTTGCGGCATATGAAAGCCGGGCTGTGGGGGCTGCTGAAAGTGGGGCTCTTGTTCTTCTTCTTTTCCTTCTTCTTGCTCCTCTCCGTCATTAGGTTCCTCATTGCCCGCTTCGTCGGGCTCATCTGAAAGACCACGTTGTTGTATAAATGAGGAGCCGGTACCTCCAGTAAGTTGCATGGTATTCTGTTGGGCGAGCCTCAACTTCTCAACACAATTTCTCTTTGCGTGAGGCCTCACTCAGTGCTCATCATAGATAATCTGAGCTCGTTTGAGCTCAGCTTTGTCAATATTGTACTGATCCATCCGGGTCTGGCCATTAGGCACCAGACCATTTTCTTGAAGCACTCCTAGTTTCACGGACAGGGCTGAAATGAACGCGCAGAAGGAGGGGTGTTGGATGTCACATTGATGCATGCCCTTGATTGCTGACCAAAGGAAGGTAGAGGGACAAATTTTCTTCTTCTTCTTGGCACACCACAAAAGATAAGCCTCCTTTTAATTAACCTTATTTGCCTGCTCTTTTCCACTTATATTTTACACCAAGAATTTGTGCACCATAGACAATGCGGGGTCTTGGATATACTTGCTTGAGGTCCCCTTGGGGTCCCAATTGTGAAAACCCGAGATTTCATACCAAGCCTTGGCAACATTGCAGTCGGATGGTTTTTCTTTGATTCCCTTGGATGAAAAACCAAAATAGTCTTTCATATTGGACAATGTGACCTCATATCTATTTTCCAACATTCTAAAAGAAATCTTCTTCTACTCCATCTCATCATATTCAAAAGACACCAAAAATTCAAGACATAAATTGTCGAAAGCTTCAAATTTCATTTTTGCAAAAGTCTCCGAGCTCAAAGACTTAAGATATTTGGTCACTTTGTCCTCAAGCCCCAAAGATTGCATTAACCGCCAATCAATATATCTTGGAGAAGTTATGTCAAATTTTTGGAAAGTGGTGAAGTGTTTACCTTCATCTGGGGAGATGAGAAGCAATGGTGCTCCAAATTGGTGTGCAAAGTTTTCCACTTCCCTTATGGCACTGGAGCCTGCCTCTCCTGATGCAATAGAGGGAGTTTTTTGCTTGGGGGCCATGGAGATGGTAGATTGGAGCAAGTTGGAGAGGTGAAACAAAAGGGAAGCGCAGCGGTGAGGACGGGCGCGACGGCGGCAGTTGGCGCAGTGGAGGCGGTGCGCGGCGGTGGCAGTTGGCGTGGGTGAATGGATGAAGAAAAGATTTTTGTGGAGGGGGGGAGAATAGTTGCTGTGGAATTTGAGCAGGAGATAGATTTTGGGGAGAAACGGCGCGGGTGAGAAGAAAATAGGGATTCAGCATTTGGGCCCTTTTAAAGGGTGAGTTGGGCAAAGAAGGGCCCGCAGTCGCGGGCCGATGCACGGCCGCGGGGGGATTTCACGGTAGGGGGGTGCGCGCGCCAATTTCCAGGTGCGCGCGGGCGCGCGTCCATGCGCGCTCGCAGGGGGTGAATTTTTTTTTTTCGTGCACGCTCGCGCGGTCGCGGGGGTAGCTGGGCCGAGAGGCCTTGCGCGCGGTGGTGCACGGACATGGGCCAAACCTCCCCTGTTTTTTTTTTAATCTAATTCTTGCTCTCTTTCCTCACGCCTGCAAAAATCATTCAACTATTAAAATTCTAAACAACTACAAATGCATCAAACAAATTGAAATAAGGTAAATGAAAAGAAAATAAGATAATAAAAATCATGGGTTGTCTCCCATGCAGCGCTCATTTTAATGTCTCGAGCTAGACGAAGTCTTTGGAGAATTAATTTGAATTGACGAGCTTTAATTCCTCAACATCGGCTTCTTGAGAAAATCCTTCACGATATGGTTTGACTTAGTGGCCATTCACTTGGAATGTATTGTTGGTTCCCGAGTTTTTCAAAGTGACAACTCCATAGGGAAACACTTCTTCTATGATGAACGGTCCACTCCATCGTGACTTGAGGTTTTCGGGAAAGAGCCGCAAGCGAGTGTTGAAGAGGAGAATCTTCATGCCCGGACTGAGCTCCTTTTTGACAATGTGCCTATCGTGAAGCCTCTTCACTTTGTCCTTGTAAATATTGGCATTGTCATAGGCTTCGTTCCTTAATTCATCGAGCTCGGACAACTGCAAGGCTCGTTCCTTTCCTGCACACGTTAAATCAAAATTCACCGCTTTAATGGCCCAATAGGCCTTGTGCTCAATCTCAACGGGGAGATGGCATGCTTTTCCATAAACGAGGTGGTATGGGCTCATTCCTAGGATGGTCTTATAAGCCGTCCGATATGCCCAAAGAGCATCCGTTAGCCTTATAGACCAATCCTTCCTTGTAACGTTCACGGTCTTCTTCAAAATATTTTGAATTTGTTTGTTGCTAGTCTCCGCTTGACCGGAAGTTTGAGGGTGATATGGAGTAGCCACCCTGTGAGTCACTCCATTCTTTTTCATCAATTTCTCGAAGAGCTTGTTGGTGAAGTGCGTTCCACCATCGCTTATGATTGCTCGAGGGAATCCAAACCTACTCAAAATATGCTCCTGCACAAACTTGATAACCACATTAGCGTCACAAGACCTAGTGGGTATTGTTTCAACCCACTTTGACATATAATCGACCGCTAATAGGATATACTCGAAGCCAAAAGAGTTAGGAAATGGTCCCATAAAATCAATACCCCAAACATCAAAAATTTCAACAATAAGACTGATATTTAGAGGCATTTCATTTCTTCTCCCAATGTTGCCAAGTCTTTGGCACTTATCACATGAAACAGAATAGGCATGAGCATCTTTAAAGATTGAGGGCCAATACAAACCGGATTGCAAAATCTTTCGGGCCGTCTTTTACCCTCCAAAATGTCCACCACAATGAGAAGAGTGGCAAAAGGCCAAAACATCGGTTTGCTCCTCTTCCGGGATACATCTCCGGATTACCTCGTCTTTTCCCAAGTGGAAAAGGTATGGATCCTCCCAGAAGTAGTGCCTACAATTTGCCAAAAATCTTTTCCTTTCTTGAAAGGAGAGATTAGACCTCATCTTATCACAAGTAAGATAATTGACAATGTCGGTATACCAAGGAGATGAATTAAGCTCAAGAGCATGCTCATAAGGAAATGTATCACAATCAACTCCTTTTTCATGTGATAATACAAAATTTTCATCAACGGGGAGGCGAGATAGATGATCCGCTACCACATTTTCACATCCCTTCCTATCCTTGATTTCAACATCAAATTCTTGCACAAGCAAAATCCACCTAATGAGTCTAGGTTTAGCTTGGGGCTTGGTCAACAAATGTCTTAGAGCCGCATGATCGCTATGCACAATAACTTTAGAACCTAAAATGTAGGATCTAAATTTGTTTAAGGAAAACACAACGGCTAGCAATTCTTTTTCAGTGGTGGTGTAATTTACTTGAGCACTATTCAACGTGAGGCTAGAATAGTAAATTACACGAAGAATTTTATCAATCCGTTGACCCAAAACGGCACCCACGGCGGAATTTGATGCATCGCACATAATTTCAAAAAGTAAAGACCAATTAGGGGGAATGACAATGGGAGCGGTGATCAATTTCTCCTTTAGAGTATTAAAAGTATGAAAGCATTTTTCATTAAACTCAAAAGGAACATCTTGAGCTAGTAAATGGCATAGAGGTTGGCTAATCTTGGAGAAGTCTTTTATAAACCGACGGTAAAAACCGGCATGGCCTAGAAAGCTTCTAATTCCTTTCACATTAATGGGTGGAGGTAATTTTTCAATTACATCTACCTTAGCCTTGTCTACACTCATTCCTTCTTTTGACACAGCATGACCAAGGACTATGCCACTAGTAACCATGAAATGACTCTTTTCCCAACTAAGAGTAAGGCTACTCTCTATGCATCTCTTCAAAACAAGTTCTATTTTTCCTAAACAATCGGAAAATGAAGATCCAAAGACCGAAAAGTCATCTATGAATACCTCAATGAAGTCTCCAATGATTTTGGAGAAGATAGAGAACATACACTTTTGGAAAGTGCTCGGTGCATTGCATAGTCCAAACGGCATTCTCCGATATGCAAATGTGCTAAACGAGCACGTAAATACGGTCTTAGCTTGGTCCTCCGGTGCTATAGCCACCTGAAAATAACCTGATAAACCGTCAAGGAAACAATAAAAAATATGACCGGCAAGTTTATCAAGTATTTGATCAATGAAAGGAAGGAGAAAATGGTCTTTTCGCGTTGCGGCATTGAGCTTTTAGTAGTCAATGCACATTCTCCACCCGGTGGTGGTTCGAGTAGCCACATGCTCTCCTTTGTCATTCTCTACTATCGTTATCCCTCCTTTCTTTGGCACCACATGGACCGGGCTCACCCATTCACTATCGGCTATGGGATAGATGATCCCTTCCGCTAGGAGCTTAAGAATCTCCTTCTTTACGACTTCTATCAACACGGCGTTGAGCCTCCTTTGACCTTCACAAACCGGCTTAGCCCCTTCCTCAAGAATGATGCGATGCATGCACGTTGATGGGTTAATTTCTTTGATGTCGGAAAGGTTCCATCTAATGGCTTGCTTGTTCCTCTTTAGCATGGCTACTAAGAGGTCTTCTTCATCTTTTTCAAGCCCGAAAAAGATGATCATGGGCTTCTTCTCTTCTTCCTCGAGATAGACATATTTGAGGTGAGATGGGAGCTCCTTAAGCTCGAGATCGGGAGTAGGGTTCACTTCCTCTTCGGTTGAGGCCATGACTTCTATTAGGTTAATTCCTTCTTCTAGCAAAATTTCTATCTCTTCGGCATTCAACTCCTCTCCCCCACACTTGAGGTAAGTTTCTTCCATAGCAAGTTCCTCGGACAAGGCTTCACTCCTACAATGGGAGCCTATCTCCTGCAAGAAAACCTCCTCGGTCAAGGCATCAATAGTATCAATGTAAAAACAATTTTCCTCAAATGAGGAGACGGGAATAGCCTTGTTTTCATGTACGGAAAATGACAAAGTTTCTCCTAACACTGACATTTTTAAAGTTCCATTTTTAACATCAATCAAGGTGTTTGTGGTAGCCATAAAAGGTCTACCTAGGAGAAGTATGTGCTCTTTACCCGTTTCTTTTACATCACCCACATCCAAAATAACAAAATCAATCGGTATTATCAAACCACCAACCTTAACTAGAATGTCTTCAATTATTCCTCTAGGATATCTTACGGACCTATCTGCCAATTGTAGACACATTCTAGTTGGTTTCAACTCTCCTAACTCTAATTGTTTATAAATAGAGTAAGGCATCAAATTAATTCCGGCTCCTAGATCTAGCATACCACATGCTTCTTTACCATTTCCCAAGGTAATTTTAAGAGTAAAACTACCTGGATCGCGGAGCTTTGGTTGGAGTTGATATTGTAGGATTGCACTTGCCACTTCGGACACCACAATCTTCTCATCCTCCACAAACTTCCTCTTCTTGGAAGCAAGCTCCTTGAAGAACTTGACATAGGCCGGCACATTTTGAATCACATCGAGGAGTGGAAGGTTGACGTTCAATTTTGATAGGAGCTTATAGAACTCTTGAAATTCGGTGTCTTGCTTCTCATTCCTCAACCGGCTTGGAAATGGAATTGGAGGGTTGTAGGGATGGTAGGCTCGTGGAGTGTGGGCTTCTTCACTTTATCTTTTCCTTTTTCGGGCTCCTTTTGTTGTTGTTGAGGAGCCTCCTCTTCTTTCTCAACCTCCTCGGTTGGGCTCGGTTCTCCAACCTTGTTATCGATCACCTTTCCTCCTCGAAGAACGGTGATGGCTTGAGCTTGCTTCGGTTAGCTAGGCAACTTGCCCGACTTGGCTTGCTTGGCCAATTCTCCAATGGTCCAGGCTATTTGGCCAACTTGAGTCTCAATTCTCTTCACGGAAGCCTCAACGGATTCAAATCTTTGTTGTGTGGCTTGAATGAAGGATTGCAATGTGTCTTGTAATGTCGGCCTAGGCGGTTGGTTTGGTTGGGCCGGATATTGTTGCGGCCTAGGATAAGGTGGAGCTTGACCACCTCCAGCTTGTTGAAGTGGAGGCGGTTGTTGTGGCGGTTGAGGTGGTTGTTGTTGAGGTTGTCTCCAAGAGAAATTCGGATGATTTCTCCACCCCGGATTGTATGATTGAGAGTATGGGCTGTAAGGCTGGCGTGGATGGAATTCTTGAAGGGCGTGCACTAGCTCTTGAAGAGCATGGAAATGAGCCTTTTCACTTAACTCCGGCTCAATCGACCTTTGGCACAAGTTGGCCCCATGGACATACTCTCCACAAATCTCACAAGTCTCAACGATCATCGCTTGTTGGGGTGGTCTCTCGGAAGTTCGAAGCATCTCTACTTGCCTTGTCAACTCGGCAAGTTGTTTCGTCACATCATAACTAGGGTTGGCTTCATTGACGGAAGCTCTCTTCCCTCTAGCACTCTTTTGTTGAGAAGTAGTGGCCATGGTCTCATAAATGTTTGAGACCTCTTCGGCAGTCCGTCCTCCAATGTCTCCTCCCGATGCATTGTCCACCATATATTGGAAATTTTGTGAAAGCCCGTCGTAGAAGAATTAGTTGAGCAACTCGGGTACGAGATGGTGGTGACACTACAAGAAAATCAGCTATAGACAACGGGTGTTTAAAAATCGGGCATTGTTAATAGAGGTGTTGTCTATTAGCGGACGCTAATAGACAACGGCCAAAACCCGTTGTCTATTAAGTAATAGACAACGGTCATATTGCCCATTGTAACTTTTGACAACAGCTGTCATTAGAGCCGTTGTCTATTGACGTAAAACCGTTGTCTATATTTAAAAAGACAACCGTTTTTGTTTGTAGCCGTTGTCTATTATCTTATACACAACGTGGATGTTAACCGTTGTCTTGTAAAAAAATCAACAACGATTATTTTGACCGTTGTCTTCTTTTTTTAATTATTTTTTTTCAGGTTTTTTTAATCCAATTTCAGATCTTGCTTACAAATTTTCCCAAGGTGCCAAATAATTAAAATTCAACAATAATGAACTTCATATAGCGTAACATATACAATGTACAATTACATTCATGAATATGCAAAATCCCAAATACATAAGTTCATATCCAAATATTCAAAATACTCAAGTAAAACATCCAAATACATTAGTTCATATCTAAATACTCAATCAAACGACTAATATCCAAATACTCAAAAGTAAAGAGTTCATGAAAACCTCCCAGATGTTCTATTCTTTCCTTCATTTTGCTCATTCACTTCTCTTTTACTTGAAATCAACTAAATACAACAAAAAATAAATGAAAAAAAAAAAGTAATCAATTAAATATTGCATCAAAATCATTTTAAAAGAAACAAAGTTGATGTATGAAACTTACATTGTCAATCCATAAAATCTTGGACACACTCAGCCCACTCTTGACGAACTTCATCAATTTCATTTTTTGTGTAATATCCTCCAGAAAACTAATGCATAACACATATTACATAGTTAACTTAAAAATAATAACATAATGAAAGAAATATATATTTCATGACCATTACCACTAAAGGCAGGGAAATTTTGTCTGGATATCCACATTTTTCAATAATCTCTCATATAGCGCATGATATAGAACCCACACTGCTTTAAATCGGGTTGTTGAGGACACTGTTTCAAAAAAACAATTAAATTGTAACTTAGCATATACAATATATATATATATATATTGATTAGTATAACATATCACAAGTATTACAAAGCAGATCAGAATTTGTAATGTCTAACTAGTATGTATATATATATGTATGTATAACTGATAAATAAATTACTAACCAAAGCAGATCAGAATTTGTAATGTCTAACTAGTATGTATATATATGTATGTATAACTGATAAATAAATTACTAACCAAAGCAGATCAGAATCTGTAATGTCTAACTATAACAATATATCAATGTAGATCCATAAGGCATCATTAGTTTCAGTTTCGACCCTTGGAATGGTAAGATGATTCTGGAAATCGAAGGAGCAGTATCACCCTTTGGTTAAGAGGAAAACATTAAGGAACATAAATAGTATCAGATTGTTACATATTCAACTGGACACGTGGCTAAATATGTAACAGCTCGCTATTGGGAAAATATGGCATGCCACTTGTACCACGTGGAGTGAAAACAAGTTTTGTGCATATATGAATCTTAGTTAGAAATTTGGATTAGATAGTGTAGCAGCCAATGATCAGCTGAAAGGTCGTGAATAGAGCTACTAGGGTAGCCAATTCTCACCTGCAGTTACTTAGATAATTTTCAGGTCTTCAACTTGCCCACCATTAGAAATAGATGTCAAGATTTTAGCAAAGCAAGTGGCCATCAAAGTCAATTACTATATATCGAACACAAAGGAAGCACATATACCACTTTCTACCTTAGAAATGCCACATAAATATATATAAAAGTAAATAATCCCCTATACATCTCAATTATTTTTGCTTCAATAATATTTCATTCACATTATGCCTAATCAATTTCACAAATTGAATCGAACAACATAAAAATGAAAATCAACTAATTCTCTAAAAAACAAAAACAAAATTAACCAATCTAACATAAACCTTTAAAAACCAAAGCAGTATACCACAGTTCTTAGTATACAATTACAGGCTCTGCAATCTTTAAAAACCACAGCAGCAGCATGGAGGGGAATTTAAGTTATTAGGGCAGAGTAGAGGTTGTTTCCTTACAACCATATTTCACAACAGGCCCTGTAACCTTTAAAAACCACAGCAGCACACCACAGCAGCACGGTTATCTTTATAAGCATTTAAGATATGGTTCCAGATTTCATGTATATATACATAAACAGATAAACTATTTCTTCCTGTGCAGATATACCACTGTCGGTCAAATTACGTAACAAAACAGTACTGAAATAAGAAGTATGTGGAAAGAAGACAGCGACTTAAAATTGATTGAGCACATTAGGCAGCCACCACACAAATATCATACTAGTAAAAATCAGAAAAATAAAATCTTGCTCCAAATAAGATGGGAAAAAAAAGAAGATAGCTTCAACGCCAAATAAGCAATGACTATAATTTTTCAAATTAACCCCACATTATCAAGGTTGAGAAGTTAAGACATAGATATATTTAAAAAAACAACCCTTTCAAGCACATAGAATGCATTTCACACGACTAAGTAGAAGAAAATGTCATTTTTAATCTAACACAAATTGAAAACCCTAAACCCACAGTGACGCCACAAATCGAAATGCGCAAAAGCCGCGTCAATTCACGATTGAAATACAAAACAAAAAAAAATCATACAGATAAAATTAAACGAAGAACAAAACTACGGCGCAAAAAAAACACTGATTAACAAACAAAACCAAAATAAGAGGCTGCAGAGATGAATGCGAACCTTTGGTGATCAGATTGGGGCGAGAATCGAACTGAGTCTTGTCAGCCATTGATGACCAAGGTTGGAGAGAGAGAGAGAGAAATTTTAGAGAGAGAAACAGAGACAAAAACTCGGTGTGTTGCAGACGGCGTCATGGCGGAGCTTTTGTAGACGGGGCGAAAATTAGGGTACTCCGGTGTGTTGCAGACGGTGACGGGCCGGATATCTGTGTTACAGATGGTGCCTGAGCAGACGTCGGGGGAGTTGTGTGTTGTAGAAGATGGCTTTGAATCTGTGTTGTTTTGGGCGGCGGGAGTAGGGCTGTGGATTGTGGTGGGAAATAGAGATTAAATCCCGCTTTAAAAAAAATTGAATCTCACGAAACAACGTAGTTTCAACCATCCAACACGACAACGGTCACAAAGGGATTGTCATTATTATGTTGTCTAAAGAAAATACGGAGATAGACAACAGGTTAAGAATAGCCGTTGTCTTTTAATGTATAGACAACGTCTCAGTTGACCGTTGCAAGTAAAAAAATAATAAAAAAATAAGAAAAACGCGGAGATAGACAACGGCTGAGTGTATGGCCGTTGTCTATATATATACAGACAACGGTTTTACAAAAATCCGTTGTCTACATAGTGTTGTCTATCGCCGATTTTCTTGTAGTGTGTAGGCATTATTGTTGGAGACCTCTAAATCGATCCCAAGCTTCATGAAACGTTTCACCCGGAGATTGGGTAAAAGTAACAATTTGAGCTCTCAAGTCTTGGGTTTTTTGATTGGAATAGTATTTGGCCATGAAATTCTCATAGACGGCATTCCAATTGGCCAATAAATTGGCCGGAAGAGACATGAACCATGTCTTGGCTCGATCCTTCAAGGTGTAAGGAAAACACCTCATCTTCAACTGATCTTCGTTCAAACCTTGTAAAGGAAAGGTTTGAACAACGACATAGAACTCCCAGTTGAAGTTCAAAGCATCTTCGGCCGGCATCCCGTAGAATGAGGAAAGTTGGCTAAAATGAATGTTCTTCAACTCGTAGTTCCTTGCGGCTTCACCAAGAACTATGCAAGAAGTCGACGCCCCAATCACGGGACAAGCAAAGTCTCTCATATTCCTAGCCGCATTGGCATTGTCGGGGTTGTTGAGGGGATTAGCTTTCATCTCTCTTTCCCGCTCGAACACGTCGAATCTCCTTAGTTGATGGATGTCGTCAAACACTGGGGCTAGTCTCCGATTGAGGCTTCACCTCCCTAGCATACACAACCAAAAACAAAACGGGGATCACACGTAACTTGCGGAAAGAGATATCAAAGCCAAACAAAAGGACATAAACATAAAAACAAATAAACTCGAGTCGATCTCTCAAGGAAGACTTTATGGGGGAAATTGTCTAAAGAACTATGCATGCATCACAATAGAACAACTAAAATAAACTCTAAACATTCTAAACATGAGGTTGATGATGATTTATACTAAGAATTAAAGTAGAAAATTAACAAGATAATAAAATGCAAACAACTCAATTAAAACAAGATATGAGGAAATAAGATAGATTAAGGCATTAGGGTGTAGATTCTCTCAATGGTTTTATCACTATGCCTTGCTCAAGTTGATAATGCTAATCTCACAAATACAATAGACCCTCTCAATCGGTTTAACTTCAATTACTGTCACCGTCTATCCATTAAACCTCTTTTAGCTATATCATACAAGTAAGATTAACATATTAGGCTTAGGAACCCCATCCACCTAACGTTGAAGGAACCAAATTCGGGATTTAGAATCACAATCAAGAGTCCTCTAAATTCTAACAATGCTCAAGTAGAGATCAAGTACTCTCACATAATAGGTACGATTCCAACAACAACAACCAACAAGAATAAGCATAGATCAAAAACCAAATAGATCCTCTATCCCCTAATAGAGAGATTAGCCACTAAACATACTCAAAACAACACAAATATCATAGAAGAAAGTCATCTCATAAATTTAATGCAAATAATAATAACTTCTACAATATTATATATCCTTCAAGAGTTTGGAACAAATCTCCACAAAACATCCAAGAAATACAAAGACAATACAAAAAGGAAACCTCCTTCGAGCGTAGCTTACGCGGATGGCTCGTCGTCGGTTCTTTCTCGTCTTCTCTTCTTCTTGCTTGGCTTGGTTCTCTTCTTCTTCCTTTTTTTCTCTTCTCTTTGGTGAAGGTGATGAAGGTGTAAATGGTGAGAAATGATGGTGTAGAGATTAAGTGTGTGTATTGTGTGTGTAGAGAGAAAAATAGAAAATGGTGTGTGGCGAAGATGAAGTGGATGAGAGTGAATGGAATGAATGCATCATATGATGATGAATCCCCCCAAAATCTATTAGAGATATGAGAGGGAAGAGAGATACGGAAAATAGAGAGAGAGAGAGAGAGAGAGAGTATGGTGGAAGGCATGGGGGGTAAGAGAGAGGAAAGATGATGGGAAGGGAACATTAAATGCTAGAGATTTTGTGGGAGATTTGAGGGGATTAAATGGATGCAAAAGTCCACAAAGCAATCTTAGGGATAATAATACCTATTTCCCTATTACTAATATAGCCACAAAAATAAGATATTTATTTTGAGATAGGAGGGGAATAGAGTGGGATTGCCCAGAGTAGAGGATGAAAAACCCGAGAGAAAAACTGATCGGGAGAGGAAAAAGGGACCCCGCGTTGCGGCGGGGTAGTGCGCGCCCGCGGGGCTGGAATTAGCGCGCGCGCCGGCACACACCTGTGCGCCTAAGGGGCTGGCATTAGCGCGCGCGCCGGTGCACACCCGCGTGCTCGCGGGGATGCCTTCGCCGAGAGCACATGCGCGGCGAGGCCGCGGGGGTTAGGGCCTTTTTCCACGATTTCTTCAAGCATGACCCAGTGCACTTCAACTCCCATTTTATTTTCCTTGGTCCTTTAATTCTTTCTTCCACAAATCCAATCTTAATTTCTAACTTTTCTGCTTGCCACCAAAATGCCGTAAAATTCCTGCTTTTGTGATCAAAACATTACTTCAAGCACATATCCTCGAACACTTCGTCGAACATAAATAGCCAAAACAAACTTAGTGATACAATATAACACTAACAATCTCTCCATTTTGCGTTTATGGTAGACAATAATCGATAATCTGCACAACTCATGAATAACCTCGTAGATCAAATATATATATCAAAAGACGATACATACAAGTAACTGCATGTCTGGCATAGTTACTAAAACTTCCCCTGAAACGACGTCGGTAGTTTCACCATCACATCACGAACATTGTTTACTCGTACCAAAGAAGGATACATCATTGAGAATGTGTGCCGACTGCCAAGCCGTCAACAATATCACGGTAAAATATCGGCATCCTATACCCCGATTAGATGATATGCTAGATGAATTGCATGGTGCTTGTGTGTTCTTTAAGATAGACTTGAGGAGTGGGTACCATCAAATTAGGATTAAGGAAGAGGATGAATGAAAAATGACATTTATTACGATATTGGGCTTGTATAAATGGTTGGTCATGCCGTTTGGATTAACTAATGCTCATAGTACTTTCATACATCTTATGAAGCATGTCTTACGTGTTTTTATAGATAAGGTCGTGTTTCTTGGTTTTGTTATTAGTGCAGATTGTGTACAGGTGGATGAAGAGAAGATTCGTGCGATTCAAGAGTGGCCGAGTCCCACCAATGTAGGAGAAATCCGTAGTTTCCATGGCCTTGCGATCTTTTATCAGATATTTGTGCCACACTTCAGTAGCATAGCAACACCTATGGCTGAAGTAATCAAGAAGAATATGGAGTTCTACTGGGGAGAGAAGCAAGCGAAGATGTTTAACACACTCAAGGAGCAGTTAACACACCCACCAGTACTTTCTCTTCTAAATTTCTCTAAAACTTTGAAGTAGAATGTGATGATTCAAGCATTGGAATTGGTACAGTGTTGATGCAAGAGGTTTGCCCAATTGCATGCTTTAGTGAGAAGTTTGGAGGTGCAACATTAAACTACCCGACGTATGATAAGGAGTTGTATGCGTTGGTTCGAGCATTGCAGACATGGCAGCACTACTTGTAGACTGAAATTAAAATTTTAAAAAATTATATACTCTAAATTTGGAATAATCAACCCTAAAAAAATCGTATTAACCAAAAAATAATTATAAACCTTAAATAATAATGTAAAATTATACTAAACCTAAATAAATTAAAATTGAAGAAAAAAATGAAAGAAGAACTAATAATTTTAATGTTTGTTACATATAATTGATACACACAACTTTGAACTAGAGGAGCTCATATGCTTTTCTATACCTAAATTATAAAAAATGAGATTAAAAAAATTAATGAACGGACTAAAAATCCTTTAAGGGACACACCAATAAAAACAATATGTCAGCTTTAATTTTTATTTTTGTCATGTCTCTCGCGAAGTCTACCATGTTTTTAGCCACAAACAAGTACTTATTTAACTTTACCTTAAAAAATTATTCTATTGATTTAGGACCTGAAATATAGGTTATCAAATAATCTAGGACACCGAAGGTGAAAACTAACAATGATTGAAATATCAATATACCTAAGACTCTAAAGATCATATATTTCCATTATTTTTAATTTTTATTATTATTTTTATGCTATTTTTTAATAAAACATTGTCTGTTAGTTATTTGTTAAATTTAATTTAAAATAATTTTAAAAAAATCGAAATACATGAGTTTTGTAACACCCCGGAAAAATATAGTATTATTTTATATCTAGAAATTTTATGAAATTAGAACCCAAATCATTATGGCTAGTTAATTATGGGCTTAGAGGTACAATATGACTAAGAAAAGTCTCGATCTTAGTTGAGCCTCTAAGTTAAAATTTAAATTTATATTATAAAAGTAGACATTATTGGGATCGTTTTGATATCAAGATAATCTAAATCGGACTTCATTTGAGTTTTCAATGAAATTTAATTCATATAATAATTTGAGCCAAATTTTATTCTACCATGGTCACTATTATAAATTAAAGCCCAAGTAATCAATTCACTTCCGGCCCAATTTAAGCTTATCATCGGCCCATTAAATTAAATCCATTCTAATTGTTAAATTTTGATGTGTGGCTATTTATTTATAAGACTAGTAATTTGGATAAATATTCCAAACTTTCACGAACTAATTGTTACCATTTGGAATTGACTTGGTAAGATTAGTGTAATTGGGCTAAGTACACATGTGAGTGTGTGTGTAATATTGGATTGCTAAATAAAAAGAAAAGGTATAATAATAATAATAATAATAATAATAATAATAATAAAAAAAAAATTAAATTAAATTTCTAAACCAATATAAATTAAACAATTGGCAATTGATTTGATGCCATTAGTGTACATCTATCTATAGTACACGTGTGTGTGTGGGGTAACTTTTTTGTGTGTGTATATATATATACATACATACATACATACATACATACATACATATATATATATATATATATATATATATATATATATATATATATAAGTTGGGGGTTAGTTAAATCAAAGCAAAGCAGAAAAAAAGAGACGGTAAAGAAAAAGAAAATCGAAGAAGAAAAATAGGAAGAAAAAAAGAAGAAGAAAGAAAAGAAAGGTGAGTTTTTACCCTCCAATGTTTCTTTAATTCAATGTTATTTGATCTATTTAATTTCAAATTTGGTTATAAAATATTAAATGATTTTTTTTAAATTCATATTTTATTTTGTTCTAGTTTAGTACTTGGGAATTAAATTAGGATTTTTTCAGAAAACATAATTTAATCATAAGTAAAATATTGTATATTTCTCAAATAAATTCTAAAAATTAAATTTTATTTCTATATGTTAAATCAAGCTTCATAATTATTGAATTGAGTTTGATACATATTTATCCCTATTCAATTATATTCCCGAAGTCCGATAAATTCTCAAATAAAATTACTAACTTGATTCAATCCGTCAAATGCGCATTATTCGCCCATTTGACTCCATTTTAATTCCAACGATCCCAAGGCATAGCAAATCCTTATTTAAGTTATTTAGGATCTAAGTTATTATCTTTATTGACCTATTTGAGGATTTTAAGTTAGAATTTTAATTTGATAGGTCGAGACGAGCTGAAAGCATAGTAGCATCTCACGCATAATTGCACTGTTTATTGAGATCATCCAGGTGGGTTTTTCTATAACTCACAACTATATTTTTAAATTCGTCCATGAAACGCATGTTAAATGTTTTAATAGCATTGTTTACGCAATGATTGGATGTTATGAGACTTCATGCACAGAGAAATTCCGACTTACAAGCATAGACGGTTTACTTTGTGAATAAATGTCTAGATAAGTAACCGTAAAGTATCATGTGATCACATTGAGTCTCTCATCCAATGAAGAAGAGTAAACTATGTTATAAAGTATGCTCATGGTTATTTTTCCATGATTTATGCAGTATAACAGTTTTAAAGCGTGAAAGTTTGTCTTGGACGAATGTTAATGCCCACTGAGTGTTTTCTGGCACTCAACCCAAATATTTTTAAATGTTTTCAGGTCCTGGAGATCGTGCTGGTTGATGACATGTTGCTGGTTTGGGTTTTGATGGTTAACCCTTATGTGGTTTTTGCTTAAAACCATCTTTAAACTTATGTTTGTATATTAAATATTAAATGCTTTCGTTGATACTCTGCAAAACCTTTAAGTTTGAAAGTTGTTGACCCTCATGGTCAATTTTGACTGTATATACAAATATTTTGAATGTATATAAGGGTTGACCGTGGTGCTTTTAAATGTGTGGCCTGTTTGGCTATATATATATTTCTTGTTAACAGGTCATTTAGTTATGTGTGAGTTTGTGATTTCGAAAAGCTTTGTTGAAAGTTGACTTTGAAAGCACCTGAATATGTGGTTCAAATATTTTTAAGTTGAGGTGCTGCCCGTTTACAAATTAATTGTAAGGTTAATTTAATTTCTTGAAAAATATTTATCACGTAAGCATGTACATACGTCTTTTGGTGACGTTTTGGTCCTAGTGGGACTGGGGCGTTACAAGTTTAGATTTGGAGATTGATAGATCTAATCATTTATGTTTTAAATTAACAGTTTCATATTTAAGATTTTGGGTAGATATATTACATAAGTTTTAGGTCCTTAATTGATAAAACTTCAAAAAAAAAAAAAAACTCACATATTTCTTAATTAAGAGACAAAATATCACAACATAAATAAACACACAAAAAATTAAAATTTAGGTGGATAATGTTGAGAATCAAGATTTAAGTACTTGAAGGTGATTTCCTGAAGTGACTACATATATTTGATTAAAAAAAATTATTGCATCCTCATTCTTCCATCTCGGTGCATCTCCTGCTGATAATCTTGATTATGATTATAATTATATTTTTTGATGTTTTAGTAATTATTTAGAGATGTTTTAAAACTACTTTAAACTCACTAAAATTTATATTTGGAATTGTGAAATTGTTCATAGTTAAAATGGATAAATTATCGACTTTGCTTTTATTTAATAATTTCACTTTAAGGGCTCATTTGATGATTGACATGAAAACTAAATTTTAAAATGATTTTTTATTTTTAATTTTTTTGTTTGGTTCAATTTTAGTGGATTTTGGAAAGTAATCAAATTTCTCAAAACAAGTAAATGATGCAATTTTTCTGGATTTTGGTTACTAGACCATATAAATCGTATGATTACTTATCTATGAGAATCTTAGGTAAAAAACACGTGTAAATTTTGGGATAAATTGTTAATTCCAAAATTATCTACAAATGACAATAAATGATATATACAATGTAAAAGATTATTGTAAAATTTATGTTTTCAAATATGTAGTTGACATAGGACCAAATTAAATAGTTACACACACACACACGATTCTTGAATTTCTATTTATATTTTTGTCTAATGATTTTGTAGTAATTATTTTATTGAATCAATAGAATCTCAATATTGTTTGTTTATTTGTAGATTAGTGGTGAATGGATTAAAAATAAGAAGGGGTCGATATCTAAAAGTTCAAATAAATCATATTATTCTATCTCTATATAATAAATCATATTTTTTAGTTAAACATCACATTAAGCGGAAAAAAAAAATATCCGGAGGATAAAAAATAATCTTCACCCCACCTTTATATCTATTTTCAAATTTTTTTTATATAAAGTTCATTTTATAGTTAATAGAATTAATTAATAGAAAAAACAAAAAATAATAAATATTATTTTGTAATTCTAAACAACAATAGTTTATTGTTATTAATTAGACTATAATAATAATAATAATAATAATAATAATAATAATCTATACTATATATAAAAACAGAATAAATCCAATTTTACTGCCAATTTAATGATAATTTTGTATATTTTATTGATTTCGAGGGTAATATTGTCAATCTATATTTCCCACATTATGTACAGCAGTTTTTTCGGAGCGGTTAATATAGAGAAATATCCTCTCACATTCTAATCGGTTAATTCAGAGGATGATTTAGAAAACTCTCTCAAACTCACTCTACTTCATAATCTCTTTCATAACTCTCTATCTCTACCCATAAATTCAGAAAACTCTCACAAACTCATGCTACTATGTGATCTCTTTCATAACTCTATTTCTACTCATAGATTCAAATAGATGCGGTAAATTACTCTATTTCTACTCATAGATTCATATAGATGCGGTAAATTATGATGGAGCCTGGTGATGTATCGAATGGAAAGAAGAAATTGATGAATCATTCCATTTCTGCAACGATGGAGGCTGGTAATGTATCAGATGGAAAGAAAAAATTGATGAATCATTCCATTTCTTTTCTATCGACGGCGAAGGTAATCTTCCCCAATTTTTGTTTTTTTTTTTGCATCATTTGAAAAATTAAAATTTACACCATATTTGTGATTCATATCTTGAACAATTTGTGGTTTTCGTGTCAATGTTTTCCACAGATGAGATTGTTTTCCACAGATGAGATTGGAGTTGAAGAAGAAGAAGAATCCAAGGTAATCTTCCCCATTTTTTTTGCATCATGTCGAAAAATTATAATTTACACCATATTTGTGCTTAATATCTCGAATAATTTGTGGATTTCGCTTCAATGTTTTTTGCAGATGATAGACGAGGAGCCCTATGGTGACCTTCCAGTGTTCTCTTGCTAGCTCCCCAATGGGTAATTTTTAAAGAATGCTAACATTTTGGTTGAACTTCTCAACTGTGGATTTTGGTTGCTCTGTGTTTGAAATTTTTTTGGAATTCTGAGGTGTTGAATTTTACAAGTTCAGTTGAGGATTTATTTGTAACTAAATTGGTATGATTTGGACCTCCAATTTCCAGGTATAGTTCTTGTCTGTTCATTTTCAGATTGAAGTTGGTGTTTTTGTATTTTTCGGACTTTAATTACTCTTCCTTTCCTCTGCCTCAACAAAATATGGTTGTATTGTTCCTTATCCTGCAAAAGTAATTTGTGGTCTTAAGATCTTCTTTAAGGAGTGAGAATTAATGTAATCTAACTTGTCTCATCTAGAATTTGTTCATTTTCTAGATATATTTCATCAGAACTCAACGTAGTAGGATGAAGTATTTGATCTGAAGGTGTTGTGTGAATGGCCCTTAGTCAGGGGATGAATTCATTTCCACATGAAACACGATGATTTTTCTGTGAAATAAGTTCATCGGTGCTTGAGTCAAATGATTTCACATAATTGAAGAAAAAGTTTTTTTACTTTCTTTTCTTTGGAGACCTTGAGGATCATGCTTGACCTTCTGTTTGTATTTTTATCATTATATACTATTAGTAGTTTGTGCATTATCTGCAAATAGAATAGTTCTAAAATCCCTGCTAATGGAAATGTAAATGCTTCCTCCAACATTCTCGTGACTAATCATTTGACACCATAGCCAATCAGTCAAACTTTCTGGTGCTCCTATCAATTAGCTATGTGAAAGTTTAGGGCATAAAATGACATTTTTTTTATAGTTTTAGAGCATTCTTGAGATTTGATGTTTGAAGCCATTCACTAAGTAGCGCTTTTGACTTACTACATTCTTTCGTATGCAGATGTGCATTCTTATCTTTGTGGGAACAAATGGTGAGACTTATTTCAATACAACATCACCTCTTCAAAGAAGAGTAAAGCTCAAAAGTGAATATCAACCACTACTTAATTTATCATGTCTTTTTCTGTTTCATTGATGCTGGAGCAATTGTTTATGTTTTGTTTTTGTTGTAGGAGTAATACTAAAAAAACTATTGCAAAACTACAGGTATTTACTTACCAAAAGAAGAAATTACAGGTAGGTTCTTCTTTTGCATCTATTGTTACATAATGATTTTGAGCAAATTGGTTACGGTTTAGCACTGATCATTTTTGTATGAATGAGACAGGTAACATTGATGCTGCTTCATGTGTCCCACCACCTCCTTTAGAAGAGGCGGTAAAAAATATTGTCGAGTTGTAAGATCGAATAATGCCTGAGAGTGCGTTTTGTTGATAATTTTCTTTTTCATGCTGTTTTGTATTAGTGTGTTATTGACATGCTCGTATTTTAGTCCTAATCCGAGCATTATTTCTTATGTTTCTTTCATGTTTTAGTATGTTTAATCGTTGTTTAGGGTAATATTAGTTTATTTATATAATAAGTGTTGCTAACATAGTTAATTTAGAAAACAGGGTTAAAATGAGCAATCCAAGGCCCGAGAATCGAAGCACGAAGCGGAATGGACTGGGAAGCCAAACCGGACAGGCTAGAGAGCGCGAGGACTGAGTCGGAGTCGGGACACCGGGCACGGCCTGCAACGCGACGCGACCGGAGCCACAGGCCGTGACCCGCGGCCCTTTTTCCAGCGCCTGCAACGCGGCGCGACCCAGGGCCGGAGCCACCCGAGTCGCGCCTCCTCTCACCCGGCGCGAGCCACGGGGCGCGATCGGCCCCGTGTCGCGCCCCTGTATCACATTTTCAGGATTTCCGGATTTTGCTTTATTTTTCACCCCAATTTTTCCCACTTTGTATAAATACCAACCTTAGTTCGAAATTGAGGTATTCCACTTGATATTTTTCCATTTTTAGAGAGAGAAATGGTGTTTATGCTTTGGAGCTTTGGATATTGAAGAACAGGAAGTTTCTTGAAGAATTTTAATACAAGTTTTTGGGTTTTTTCTCCTCCCCTCCTATGTTTTTCTTTTATGTGATTTATTTCTCTAATTTGGTTATGGATAGCTAAATTTCTAGGCACCTAGGGTTTTGAGATTTGGTTTTGGATATGTGAATCAAATAGGGATTTGTGCTTGATTTTCTAATTTTCTATCATAAATCAATGTTATGCTTGAATCTATGCTTGGATTGGCTATCCTAGGATAGAAATTTGTGTATGATTAGATTTGAGAAAACTAATTGTGCACGGGTATTTGATTTATGATCCCAATTTGGCATGAGATTGAGAAATTAATGTTAAATTGGTGTTTGTCAACTTGATTGAGCTTAATTTAGATTAAATTGCAATTGAGCCCTAGAGATAAGGGAGTTGTGTTTAATTTAAAATGTCTTAGTTGCTTGAGAAAGGACTTAGGCTATATTTGTGATCAAGTGTTGTTTAATTGGAAAATTTATCCATGATCCCCTGATTGATGATTGTATCCTTGCCAAAGATCAATTTCCTAGAGCCAATTTCTTTTAAGTGAATTTTACTTGAGTTTAATTCCCATCTATTTCTTGTGTGTTGCTAATTTTGTTTAATCTTTGCAAAATTCTACTATTCTAGTTAAAAATCCAACCCAAATTCCGAATGGTTTGACTAGTGAAAAGTTCGATGTGATGGTACATGTATTCTCGTTTGTGCAATTTAGTTCCCCGTGTTCAGCCCGATCTATTATGCTATACGTGTCCGCTTGCATAATGAGATTGCTATTTTGATCTTGGTTTTTGATCATATCTTTGTGAAAGAAAAAATCTCATTAAGTTTTTGACGCCGTTGCCGGGGGGTTAATTTGTTTATTTGAGTATATGCAATATCATTTCAAGAATTGTTTTGTTAGATTAAACATGTAATTTTCTTTTAAGTTCCAAACTTACCTTGTGCTTTTGTTAGGTGTTGTATGCGAACAAGGTCGCGTGGAGAGCCTTTGTTTGAAGTTGATCCCGAAATAGAAGCTACAAGTCATCATCGTAATGCGGCTAGGCGACGAAGAAGAATGGGGGATAACAACAACCAAATTCCCAATCCCCTAATTCAACCTCCTAATCCCCCATTCAAGACCCCTTAATTCTTGAGATGCAAGCACAATTGGAGGAGTTGAGGGCACAATTGAGGGCTCAAGAGGAAGCAAGGGCTCAAGAGGAAGCTCCAATACGGAATTTGTTTCAACCCGTTGTCAATGAAGGAGCGAGGAATGGGCCGGCTATTCATGCTAATAATTTTGAGCTCAAGCCGGGATTGATAGCAATGGTGTCCCAAAACCAATTTGAGGGTTCCGCAATTGAAGATCCTCATGAGCATGTCAACCAATTCCTTGAGATTAGCCGGATGGTGAAAATGAATAGAGTATCGGAGGACGCTGTGAGACTTAGGCTATTCTACTTTTCCCTTCGTGACAGAGCTAGGGCATGGTGTGGTCGAACCAACCTCCATCAATGTTTGAGTCTTGGAACACTATGATCTCAAAGTTTCTACAAAAGTTCTTTCCACCGGGGAAGACATTAAAGCTCAAAGGAGAGATCACCAAATTTAGACAAAGGGAAGATGAGTCTATGTATGAGGCTTGGAAGCGATTATATGAGATGTTGAGGAAGTGTCTGGGTCATGGATTTGGCACGGACCATCAAGTGTGCCTTTTCTACTGCGGATCAACACCCGAGGTGAGGAGAATCCTAGATGCCGCCGCCGGTGCATCTTTACTAGGAAGGGGACCGGAAGAAGCATTAGCTATCATTGATGAGATGGCTTCCAACACCTACCAATGGCCAAAGAGATGGAATTCAAATGTTGAAGACGGTGGACTCTAATGCAACCACAGAGTCAATAGCCCTCCTAGCCACCCAAATGTCGACTTTGAATTCCAAGATCGAAGTTATGGAGATACAAAGGACCGATGCTTCTACTCTACCTCATCTTGAGGAAGCCAATTATGTGAACCAAAGTGGTTATGGGAACCACCAAAGGCCATACAACTAAGGGTTCAAACTACACTTCCAAGGTCAACACGGTGGACTGGAGAAACATTATCAACACCGACCACTACACCCAAATCTATCCTATGGGAACCCGAACACCGCTCTTCAACCACCACCGGGTTTCTCGGTTACAAATGGGGTCATCGATGAGGAAAAGAAATAAAAAATGGAAAAACTTCTCATGACTCTATTGAATAAGACCGACAAGTATATGGGTGAATCCCAAACAAGATTTGAGAAGCTTGAGAGCAACCAAGCGGCGGTAAACACCCAATTAAAAATGCTTGAGAAACAAATGGGGCAACTAGCTACCACCGTGGGAGGTCAACATCAACCGGGACACTTTCCCTCCAATACAACGGTAAACCTAAAGTATTGTAAAGCCATTACCTTACGGAGTGGGACCGCATACAAGGGCCCCGAAATGCCAAAACAAGATAATGAGGTAACCATCGAAGAAGGGAAAGATGAAGAAGTGGTGGAAGAGGAAGTGAATGCCAAGGAAGATGAACCAATTGAAGATAAGGCAAGACCTCAACCAAAGAAGGTAGATGAACCACATGTGAAGGTGACTTACCCTCAAAGGCTTCAAAAATCCAAGAATGAGGAGCAATTTTCCAAATTCATTGATATATTTCGAAAGATTCAAATCAACCTCCCTCTTGTGGAAGCCCTTCAACAAATGCCAAGTTATGCCAAATTTCTCAAAGACGTGGTGACAAGGAAGAGGAAATTGGGCAACTTTGAGACCGTGAGTCTAACAGAGAATTATAGCGCTTTAATTTAAAAGAAGCCACCCGCCAAGATGAAGGATCCCAGGAGTTTCAATATTACCGTCACTATTGGAGATTATCATAAGAAGAAAGCCATTTATGATTTGGGAGCAAGTATAAACCTCATGCCATTGTCGTTCTTCTTGAAGCTTATCCAAAAGGAGTTGTGGAAGATGTTCTTGTGAAGGTGAATGACTTCATTTTTCCCATGGATTTCGTTGTCCTAGATATGGAGGAGGACAAGAACGTGCCACTCATCTTGGGAAGGCCGTTCTTGGCAACGGGAAAGGCACTCATTAATGTGTCAAAATGGGAGCTTACACTCCGTTTGAATGATGAAAGTAGTACATTTTCAATATATAATGCAATGAAGTTTCATGATGATAACGAGGAGTCTATGAGAGTGGAGGATTGTAAAGTGATGAAGATTGTAGAAGAATGTGTTGAAGAAACAATGATGGAGCACTACACCTCTCAAGATCCCTTGGAAACCATCTTGTTTACATCTCTTTACTCTTCTTCTTTTGATGATTTTGATGATAACATTGATATTGTGGATTATATGTTTGCTCTTGATTCCACACAGGGAATCCCAAAAAGAAGAAATCGTTTTTTACCATTAAGGGATGAAAAAGAGGAAGCATTGAAGAAAGAAGGAGGTGAGGAGAAAGACAGGAAGGAAGAATTGAAGCCCCTACCGGAACACTTGAGGTATGCTTACTTGGGCACAAATGAAACATATGCCGTAATTGTATCAGCTTATTTATCTTCTAGTGAGCTTGATAAATTACTAAGGGTCTTGAGAAAGCATAAATCCACGTTAGGTTGGTCCATTGGGGATTTAAAGGGGATTAGCCCCACAGTTTGCATGCATAGGATCTTGTTAGAAGACGATTACAAACCTCGTGTCCAACCCCAACGTAGATTGAATCCCATAATGCAAGAAGTAGTTGGGAAGGAAGTTCTTAAATGGCTTGATGCGGGTATAGTCTATGCTATTTCCGATAGCGAGTGGGTGAGTCTCACCCAAGTAGTAGCCAAAAAGGGAGGAATGACCGTAGTGAAGGATGAAAGCAATGAATTGATAGCTACTAGGATTGTGAATGGTTAGTGAGTGTGTATTGATTACCGTGCATTAAATGTGGTCACTAGAAAGGATCACTTTTCATTACCTTTCATTGACCAAATGCTTGATAGGTTAGCCGGGTATGAGTTCTATTGTTTTCTAGATGGTTATTCCGGGTATAACCAAATTTTGATTGCACCCGAGGACCAACATAAATCCTCTTTTACTTGCCCTTATGGAATCTTTGCTTTTAGAAGAATGTCATTTGGTTTGTGTAATGCTCCTGCTACTTTCCAAAGATGTATGATGTCAATTTTTCAAGATTTGATTGAAAAGATAATGGAGGTCTTTATGGATGATTTATCGGTCTTTGGGAACTCTTTTGATAATTTCTTGGATAACTTAACCCGAGTTTTGCAGCGTTGTGAGGAGACAAACCTTGTTTTGAATTGGAAAAAATGCCATTTTATGGTAAGAGACGAAATAGTCCTTGGCCACAAAGTGTCCGCTGCGGGCTTAGAGGTGGATCGAGCCAAGATAGTAGCCATCGAGAAGCTTCCACCCCTCATAAATGAAAAGGGAGTCTGAAGTTTCCTTGGCCATGCCGGATTCTATCGGCGTTTCATTAAGGATTTTTCAAAGATCTCTAAACCTTTGTGTAAATTGCTTGAAAAATCTAATGACTTTATTTTTGATGATGAATGTGTGCAGACGTTTGAGACCCTGAAGAAGGCCCTTATAATGGCCCCGGTCCTCATTGTCCCGGATTGGAGCGAGCCATTTGAACTCATGTGTGATGCAAGCGAGGTAGCTGTAGGGGCCGCATTAGGGCAAATGAGAGAAAAGTTGTTCTATGTGATCTACTATGGAAGCAAAACTCTAGACCCAGCATAAACAAACTATACAACCACAGAGAGGGAGTTGTTGGCGGTCGTATACACCTTTGACAAGTTCCGGCCCTACCTTATTGGGGCCCGAATGATTGTCCACACGGATCATGCCGCGTCGAGGTACCTTTTTGCCAAGAAGGATGCCAAGCCCCAACTCATACGATGGATCCTTCTCCTACAAGAATTTGGTGTGGGAATTAGAGACCGAAGAGGGTGTGAGAATGCGGTGGCCGACCACCTATCTCGTTTGGAGCATACTAAGGAAGATCAAGATGATAAAATGGAGATCGATGATTGCTTTTCGGATGAGAAGATCCTAGTTGTGGGAACAATGAAGGTGCCATGGTTCGTGGATATAGTGAATTACTTGGTGGCGGGAATCGCACCTAAAGAGCTAGAAGGGTATCAAAAGAAGAAATTCTTCCAAGACTTGAGATTCTTTGTATGGGATGAACCATTTTTGTTTAGAAGATGTGCGGATCTAGTTTTGAGAAGGTGTGTGCCCGAAGAGGAGTGGGGACACAATCTAGAAGCATGCCACGCCGGGTTAAGTGGAGGACACTTTGGAACCAATCGAACCGCTAGGAAGATTTACCAAAACGGATTTTATTGGCCAAGCATTTTCAAGGATGCAAGACAGTTCGTCAAAAATTGTGATAAATGTCAACGTATGAGCTCTATCTCCAAGAAGGATGAAATGCCTATAAAGAATACCATTGAAGTTGAGCTTTTCGATGTTTGGGGTATAGAATTCATGGGACCATTTGTTGCATCGGATGGAAACATGTACATTTTGCTAGCCATAGACTATGTGTCAAGGTGGATTGAAGCTATTCCGACAAAGACAAGTGATACAAAAGTTGCTAGCCATAGACTATGTGTCAAGGTTTGGGGCCCCTAGAGCTATTGTGAGCGATTGGTGGCTCGCACTTTTGCAACAAATGGATGGGAGCATTGCTTGCTAGATATGAAGTCAAGCATAATGTAACAACACCCTATCACCCTCAAGCAAACGGACAAGGCGAGTTGGCAAATCGGGAAGTAAAGCAAATTCTTCAAAAGGTAGTCCGAACAAATGGAAAGGATTGGTCTTCACTTTTGGATGAAGCGCTATGGGCTTATCGCACGGCTTACAAGACCCCGCTAGGAATGTCTCTCTATCAACTCATGTTTGGGAAATCTTGTCATTTGCCCGTTGAGCTTTCGCATAAAGCGTTTTGGGCTACCCAGAAGTTGAACCTTGATCCCGTGTCATCCGTGGAAGAGGGAATCTTCAAGTTGAATGAGTTAGAGGAATTCCGGATGGAGGCTTTTGAAAATTCGGCTATTTACAAGATGAGAGCCAAAGTATACCATGCCAAGCTCTTGAGACAAAAAGATCTCACACCGAGAGACGAAGTTCTTTTATTCAATTCAAGATTCAAGCTATTTCCCGAAAAACTTAAGACCAAATGGAGTGGTCCGTTTACCATATCCCGGATTTTTCATGGAGGGGCAATTGAGCTCAAAGGCAAGGATGGAAGCTTGTTTGTGGTGAATGGGCACCGAGTCAAAAATTTCTACAAGTCTGAGGAAAAAGAAGTAATGTCCGTTTGTTACCTTGACGACGCCTAAATACAATGGTACTCCGTCGAGCTAGCGACGTTAAACTTAGCGCTTGTTGGGAGGCAACCCAATATTTTACTTTCATTTCATTTTTCTTTGTTAATATTAGTGATTTGCTTGTTTTTCTTTTGTTAGTTTTTGGTTTCGTTGTGTTTTCTTGTAGTTTTGTTTTCTTGGTTTTGTTGTTATGAAACAGGGGAGTTTTGTCCGTAATTAGCTTAGAATGGAGCATAGGAGCGGTACATGAACGGATGAAGTGTCGACGAAGGCCGAAATGAGCCAAAGCACTGAGAGGGCCTGCAATGCGGTGCGACGCAGAGCCGGAGGTGTGACAGGGCGGCCCTGCGTCTGCGGCCGAAAAATGGCTGCCTGCAATGCGGCACGACCGGCAGCCCGCGGCTCGGGTCGCGGTGGCTGGGCGTGGCCCGACCCGGCGCTCATTCGGCCCGGGTCGCGCCATCAGGCTGAACGGGTTTTTAACCCTTCTTCACCCCTCTCATTCCATTTCACACCTCTTACACTCCCCACTCCATATTCACATACTTGTGCACCTTTCATAGTGTTTCTACACTCCATTTCAAGCTCCAATCTCTTCAAGGTATGAATCTACATCCCATTTTCTTCTTCTTCTTCTTCTCCATGGCACCAAGTTCATAGCTTCTTAAGCTTCCAAATGGGGGTATTCATGGTAAAATCATTTTGTATTGATTATTTTCATTTTTCTTGCTTCCATTATACACTTTTTACCTTATGAACCTTGGGTGTGCTTTCAATTTGTATATCTATGGAGGTTTTATTGAGATTTCTTATTTTTGTCTAGATCTAGGGTTCTAAGGTCAAAATTTGGGAAAAATCTTGTAGATGAGAAATTCTTGCTATATCATCTTCGATCTATGCAATTTCATGCCCCTTAAATGTTTTTTTGTGGTTCATTTGGAAGAATGGGTATGTTATGGGATTTGTGTAATCATTTTAGAGACATTTTCTTTACTTAAGCAAAATTTCTTATTCCATTTTCCTTGATATAGCATATTATGCTTGAATGAAAGTTTTATGACAATAATGAACAAGGTTGAGCTTTGTCATGGGGATTATGTTATGCTTCTTTTTGTGTTTTTGGCATCAATCATGAATATGCTTGTTTTATTGCCCCATTCATAGATATTTGTCTAATATAAGCCAACCCTTATTTTGCAATTGTGTTCACATAGGAAATACATGAGATCTTGCAAGAAATCATGTTTGTGTTATCTTTGTGAAGTGGTATGTTTGCATAGGGCTTGAAATTCGAACATTGTGCTCTATTTTGTCAAAATACCCTTGCAAAATACCACCGTCTATCTCTTACTTTTGTTATGAAATTTTGATGCCCCTTCATTTTTATAAGGTACTTAAGCTGAAGCTCCTCCCACAACAATGGTGCAAACTAAACAAGGGAGACAAGCGGGAAGAGCCCGAAGACGGCTCATTGATGAAGAAAAATTCCAAGAAGAGGATGTGCTAGATCTATCGGAAGAGGATGAACAAGAGGATGAACAAGAGGATGACGAAGAACAAGATGAGGAGGAAGAAGACCAAGAAGATGAGGAGCCAAACAACAATCGTGCACTTTTGCCCCCTCTCAACATGGGGGCCAATGACCCCGCACTGTTGAACATTTACTTGGAGGATTATGAGCATAAGAAGAAGTGGTTGAAGCTAGCTAAAAGCTTCCAAGTTGTGGCTACTCGGTTCATAGACGTCAATACAATAAGGAAATTGGGCATTTATGAGAGTGTGATGGGACTCCTACGACGCATTGGGTGGACACATGTCCTAGGAGAAAATGATTGGAAGACTTACCCCTTGCTAGTTCGTGAGTTCCTCACCACTTTGAAAGTGAAGTCCACTCCATCAAAGGGGCTTATTTCTTGCACATTCCGGCTTGAAAACCGTGATCGGAGGTTCAATGTGGATTGTCTCAATACAATGTTTCAAACTACAACTAATGGGACCTACCATTCTCATCTGTCTTTCCGCTTTAATGCCTTCCATGATCATATTGTGGAGGTGAATCCAAATCTTCTACAGTATGACTCCAGCAAGAGCAAGGCCTCTCATTTGCCTAACCCTGTCTTCCGGTATATGCAGAAGCTCCTTTCCTCCACTGTACTAGCACGTCATGAAAACAGTGGCCTCAGGATACATGAGCTTTACATGATATGGTGCATGCTAAATGCTATCCCGGTGAACTTTGCTGATCACTTCCTTCTGCAGTGTCAGAGGCAAACAGTTTCCCAAACGGGCACTATTTGCATTGGGGGCTTGATCACCCCAATTGCTGCAATGTTGGACATCGACTTGTCCAACTATCAATGCATGCCCGGCCCTCGATCTCTCAATATGGAGCATCTCCGGAATGCAAAGTTTGTCAACTCCGCCTCCGCACCATTCGACTTCATAATGATGAACAAGCGTCAATTTCCTCTTCCAAATCCGGCTTTGACTAATGTGTCTACTTTTAATGAGACTGAGAATTGGTTGATGGATACCCCAGCCCATCTAGCCCTGATAACCATGTCTGAAGACACACCACGGAGGGCACCTAGGGCGGATGACGAACGGGGCTCTATCTCGCAAGATCAATCGAGGGGAAGTCGATGAAATAGGGAGGATGTCCAGGAGGACCGTTTTGGCACTTTGGAGAACTTGATGAATGACATGGTGGCTAACATGGGAAATACGAGGGTGGACATAAATTCCCAATTTGGAGATATACGTTCTGAGGTTGATACGCATTTGACAGGTATGCAGGAGAGGTTCGATGCTTGATTCATCGGCTTGGAGGAGGAGATCGGGACCTGTTTCACGGGTATTAGTGCTAAGATTCAGGGCCTACAGGGGAGCTTCAATACCTTCCAAACTACCATGGAGAATATTATAGGCCAATGGGGTGGACAAGGAACGACTCATCAACGACTACCACAGATGCCACAGTATCAGCACTACCCTCCCTACTCGTATCCTCCGTACCCACATCCTCCATACCAGCCGCCGTCTAACTCCACCCCACGCCGTCCTCCCACTGAAGATTGACAGAGTCTGCTCCTCGATTTCGGTTCCACTATCTTTCCACTCAAACTTGTTCTTCCCTTGGAATGGAACAAGTTTGGGGGAGAGGGTATGAAGTGGTGACCGGTAATCGTCCTCTATCTGCTTTTTATGAACTTTTATTTTAGTTTATTTGGATATTTGGGATGACTGTTAATTATTTAGGGTTTGATATTCGGATTTAGTACTTTATGTTGGCTTGTATGGATATATTTGATCTCTAGGATCATTTTTATTTTCATATTTGGGTCTGTAATAATAAATGCTTAGACTAGGCTTTAATCGGGTATGATGATTTTCTTAGCTTGAGCTTGCATTTATTTTGAATGATCTGGTGAAAGAAACATGGAATGAAAGACATAGGGAATCATGCCAAGCCTATGATGAATTTTTTTTATGCGAAAATGTTGAAAAATGCATGCATGAGAAGAGTGATAAGCCTAAGTATCATTCGAGTCAAGAATTGTGGAAATTTGGCTTAATTTCTAGCCACTCGTGAGATTTGGGCCTATTTTGTTCTTTCATATGTGTTTCATCAATGATATTTGCATCTCTAGAACTTGCTTCATAACTTTCATGTATTCTATATATGCTTAGAACTTGAAGATGACCTAAGGCGGTTTTTGTCGAAAATTTTGAGCCTTATTTATTCCTTCCTTTGAAATTTATTCTTGTTAGCCCCGTTGAGCCTTTGGTGATTGATTTTTCTTGAAAAGCTGGGGTAGAGGGAGTTTGGAAGTAAAGAAATTTTCCTGTCGAAAACCGTGGGTAGCAAAATTCGGATAAAGAAAAAATTGTGAAACATGTTTAAAAGCCTAGAAATGTGAAGTTCAAAGTCTTCCCCTTGAAATAAAAAGGAATAGGAATCATTAGAGTTGTGAGTCTTGTTTTAAAAAAAATGAATTTAATGCCGACTCTAGTTCCTTGTGAAAGAATGTGTGAACCAATGTCTTAGGGGGAATGAATTGGAAGAAAAAGAAGAGGCTAAGGATCATCCGTCTTTTGCTTAAGCTTGCTCATTTTGTGTGACAAGGGTAAGAAATTTTTTAGTTTTATTAGGTTTGGAATGCTAGTAGGATGTGGGAAGGACTTGGAGTCACTCTTGCCTAAAAGTTCCTACCCGTCCAAAGAGCCGAACGCTACAACCCTAAAGACCTATGTGATTCTTGTTTAGAGCACATTGATGAATCATGTTGAGTTACTTTGCAAGCTTATGGTGGTATGCTTCTATTACTTGATGTTGAGTGAAAAATGTGCCCCTTATCTCCACGTGTGAAGATCATTGTGATATGAATTACCTTTCAAAGAGAGTGGTCATTTTTCTCATGCTCTTGCTCTTATGATATGAAGCTTTGAACTTGTTCTTTGCATGTGGATTGTTGATTTAAAAAGCTGAGGCATTAATGGCTATGTTTTTCTTCCTTTTTGTCGTTATCTTCTCTTGATTCTTTTCAAATGCTAGTTTGAGGACAAACAAGAGTTCAAGTTTAGGGGAGTTGACATGCTCGTATTTTAGTCCTAATCCGAGCATTATTTCTTATGTTTCTTTCATGTTTTAGTATGTTTAATCGTTGTTTAGGGTAATATTAGTTTCTTTCTATAATAAGTGTTGCTAACACAGTTAATTTAGAAAACAGGGTTCAAATGAGCAATTTAAGGCCTGAGAATCGAAGCACGTAGCGGAAGGGACCGGAAAGCCGAACCGGACAGGCGAGAGAGCGCGAGGACCGAGTCGGAGTCGGGACACCGGGCACGGCCTGCAATGCGGCGGGATCGGAGCCACAGGCTGCGACCTACTGTCCGGTGTCCGCGGCCCTTTTTCCAGCGTCTGCAATGCGGCGCGACCCAGGGCCGGAGCAGTCCGGGTCGCACCTCCTCTCACCCGGTGCGAGCCACGGGGCGTGACCGGCCCCGTGTCGCGCCCCTATGTAACATTTTCGGAATTTTCAGATTTTGCTTTATTTTTCACCCCAATTTTTCCCACTTTGTATAAATACCAACTTTAGTTCGAAATTGAGGTATTCCACTTGATATTTTTCCATTTTTAGAGAAAGAAATGGTGTTTATGCTTTGGAGCTTTGGATATTGAAGAACAAGAAGTTTTTTGAAGAATTTTAATACAAGTTTTTGGGTTTTTTCTCCTCCTCTCCTATGTTTTTCTTTTATGTGATTTATTTCTCTATTTTGGTTATGGATAGCTAAATTTCTAGGCACCTAGGATTTTGAGATTTGGTTTTGGATATGTGAATCAAATAGGGGTTTGTACTTGATTTTCCAATTTTCTATCATAAATTAATGTTATGCTTGAATCTATGTTTGGATTGGTCATCCTAGGATAGAAATTTGTGTAAGATTAGGTTTGAGAAAACAAATTGTGCATGGGTATTTGATTTATGATCCCAATTTGACATGAGATTGAGAAATTAGTGTTAAATTGGTGTTTGTCAACTTGATTGAGCTTAATTTAGATTAAATTGCAATTGAGCCCTAGAGATAGGAGAGTCGTGTTTAATTTAAAATGTCTTGGTTGCTTGAGAAAGGACTTAGGATATATTTGTAATCAAGTGTTGTTTAATTTGGAAATTTATGCATGATCCCCCCTAATTGATGATTGTATCCTTGCCAAAGATCAATTCCCTAGAGCCAATTTCTTTTAAGTGAATTTTACTTGAGTTTAATTCCCGTCTATTTCTTGTGTGTTGCTAATTTTGTTTAATCTTTGCAAAATTCTACTATTATAGTTAAAAATCCAACTCAAATTCTGAATGGTTTGACTAGTGAAAAGTTTGATGTGATGGTACTTGTATTCTCATTTGTGCAATTTAGTTCCCCGTGTTCGACTCGATCTATTATGTTATACGTGTTTGCTTGCATAATGAGATTGGTATTTTAAGCTTGGTTTTTGATCATATCTTTGTGAAAGAAAAAATCTCATTAGTTACCTTTTTTTTCTGGTGTATTTTATAGGAATGACAATGCGTGCATTTCTTTCCTACATATTTCTCAATTCCGGGGAAGTTGTGAGTAGTTATATTTTTACATGTATTTTTCTTTAGATGGCTACTACTGTTGATTTGTAATCCTAATAGTAATAGTTCAATTACATGTTTCTCTGTAAGTTTTGGCTAAGTCTTTTTGCACAGTATTCATCCTACAATGATTATAAGCAAAGGGACAAATTATTTGTATAGAGTTGGATAAAATAAAATTTCTACTCATGTGCCTATATCATTGCATTATGTTCTTAGCTATGTATATAGATGCTCTCTTAGACTCATAATATTTGATTGACAAACTTTGATTCTCTTTTGATTTCTTTTGTTTTATGAGTTATTCAGTTGGGCTTAGTGGTTTAGCAGATTAAGAATACAGGGATGACCTAGCAACATCAATTGATGGTGGTGCTGTATTAGAAGATTCAAATGTTGACAATTAGAAAGTAACATGATTTAGGTCACAAATGAGGAATTATTGAATCTTTGGATTTGCCTAAGATGTCGTATTTTCATTAGTAGTTTTATTTTCTTTTATTCTCTAATTGTTTATGGTTTTGGTTTGTTGTATCTGTAATGAGATTATTTATTTGGGTGTCAGTTATGGAACAAAATGTGTTTGATTGGTTCTTGATGGTAGAGTTTTTATTGCTACCCTTATTGTATTTCTTAATTTAGTCATGTTTGTGGTGTTTGGTTTAATGTTGTGAAAGAATTATGTTGAATTTGTCGTGTTCTGATGGAAGGTTTTGGTGAGATTAGATTGTGATCCGTATTGGAATTTTTTTTTAATTTGTAATTTGTAATGGGATTTTTGTTTTGCATTGTTCATGAAATGCTAAAGGATGTTGAATGATGCGTTAATAAAATTATTTAGCTCAAGCTCATAGATTTTAAAATTACTTACATAAATTGTTCATTTTAACTTTTTTTTTATAACATGATTGTTGGATTTTTTGTTGTTGGATTTAAATTGAAGAAGCATGTATCAATTTTGCATAAATTTTATGACTCTTCCTGTTAAGAGAAAGACAAATTATACAATTAAAATTAATATGATTTTTAAAATTAAGAGAAAGACAAATATACGTGGGCAAATATAATCCCAAAATAAGTTTGTTAAAAGACTTTCATATGAATTTCAACAATTAATGAAGTTCAAAGTTGGTGAAGAATTAATGTCAAACCGCATTAGCTGAAACGGAATCAAGTTTGAACTCTCACTCAAATTGAAGTTTTATTAAAAATGATGGTTTATTAATAAACAAGTGATTCATAAAAGTACTTTTATTTATTTCATTTTTATCTAAACATTAAAATAGTACAAATGGTCTTTTATTAATAAAAGGCTATTTATATAAATAAATGCATTTATTTCATTTTTAGTATTAATGATTTTTTTACAAAAAAAATGTATTCATTTGATTTTTTTAATTTATTTTGTATTTTTCGTAAGACTAAAGTACTTTAATATTCAACTAAAAAAATTTGACTTAATATTTAAGCTATTTAATAATTTTTTTAATATAAGGGGATTGTGGGTAAAATTAATAATGTTACTAAGGTTTTTTTTTATGAAGTTTTTTCAGAACCTTTGAAATTTTCAAATATTTTTAAATTTTGATATTTATTTATAGTTTACTTTGAACCATTTCTAATTTAATTTTATTCAAATTATATTTTTTAATAATTACTTTTTTTATTCGAGATGCAAATTACTCTTCAATCCATTATTTATATTTTACACCTTGGGTGACTTTTAATTTAGTACGATAATTGAAGGAATATTCTTTTTTATTGTGATCATATTTTAATAAAATTTTAAGTATGTGTATCTCACTATCACCGTGCATCGCATGGGTGCAATAATAATAATAATAATAATAATAATAATAATAATAATAATAATAATAGTTTCAGGCGGCAATTTTTCCAATATTGATTCTCCTGCCGTAAACCAAAAAATTGAAAAAAAAAGGCGCTTAGCTTAAAAATAAAAAGACTCTAGAAAACACATACATTAACATGTTTGCTTCGAAAAAGAAAAAAAAACTGCACATCCCCAATCCTCTATCCTCTCAAGGGTTTCTTTTAAAATCTTCAAATCTGAAATATACTGAAATATAAATTTTCAAATATGCACCTCTGTACTCTAAATTCTTGAAGATGGATTCGTCATCCTGTTTCATGGAAAGAAGATTGTTTCTCACTTCCCAGAGGAGAAAATTCTTATTTTTGGATTCGAGTTAAGGTTTTGTTATTTTTCGTGATGTCTTTCCTTATTTAGGGGTTTTTCTGGTGGGTGTTTTCTTTTATTGCAATCTACACTATGAAATTTATTGGGTTTTATGTGTGTGTGTGTGTGTATCCATAGCGATCTTGTTGGATGTTTATGAGTTTAATTGCATGACTTTTCATACTCTAAAATTCAAAGATATCTGATCAGTACAATAAACTTAGTATTTTAATCGATATCTTTGTTTGAGATTTACTCCCTTGTTTAATTCTTTTGTAATCACTTTCATGTGCAGACAACAACTTTTAGGAGTTCTAACGTCGATCGTACTTCTTTGAAAGATAAAAAGAGGAAAGGCGAATCAAGTGTCATTGCTCAGGTAAAATAGATTCTATGTTTTTGGTGATGGAGCTTTCTATATGTTTAGCTATTATAATTTCTGGGGGGATTTATTCATTGGAGTCATTTTTACTTGATGGATGTTTCTATTTTCAGATTTAGAGAAATCTTAGTAATACTTTCTTTAAAAAGGAAAAATAAAATGTACATACTTTCTTCTCTAGCTTACTCTGATAATGACTTTGCATTGTCAAGAGTTTTAAGGAGTGCAATAAAATGAAAAGAAATCAAGAAATTGGAAAATAATTTAAAAGATGAAATGATGAAATACTCATATAGTGAACTGGTGTTATTCACTTTGGTTCAACATGACTGCAATTGATATTGATATCAACGACAAGTGAGCATCGTATTTATGTGTACATCTATTTTTATGAATGAAAATCATGTGCACCGTAATCTGTGACTATCCGTGTTAAATATATTTACGTGCTATTGTATGTTGTCGGAGTCTCATAAACTAGCACTGTGTCAATATGAGTAGCTACAGTATTACATGCATTATTCGTCATGCATATTCCTTATCGAAAGACTAAAATGAACGGTTACACTCATTAGTAATACTCATAAACTTTGTGTTGGTGATGTAGTAGGGATTGCGGGCTGTGACTGGTTATACTCTTAAGCACTTCACGATAAAATATTTTGGTGACCTTAGGTTGCTTTCAATTTTAAAACCTCGTAAGCTTCACTACCTACATGAATACAGATAGAACACTTTTAGAAAATGATTTACATAACTTAAATTGTGAAAACTTACCCACTGAGTGCGTTAGTACTCAATTCAAATATTTTCAAACATTTTGAGGTCAGTAGGTTAGCGCGTGGACGTGACTATGCTGAGAGATGGACTTTTGTTATTTACATATTTCCGATTGTCTCTTTTTGTTAATATTCTGTTGGGAATTAAGTTTTCGCACTTAAGTTACGCTTTTGTTAAATGCTAAAAACCCCGATCTTGGTGTTTTGGATAAGTATATGTATTAAAAAGCATGTTTGGTTGTTCTGAGTCTTCTGTTGAGGTTGTGTTAATCAGATTACCTCATTTCTTTCCCGTTTCTTAATTCCAACCCCCGTGGCGTCCATTTTCATGGTCTTTCCGGACCGGGACACTACAACAAAATAAATAATTAAATTCAAATAACATGGGAAATCCAGTTGTCTTTGTCTCTTCTGAAGTGATACCCGATCTCTAGCAATCTTGACATCTCCATTTGAGTAGATGACAAGCCCTCATTTTTATCTTCTCTTCTCTCTTGTATCTCTCCAATCTCCCTTGTGACTTATTGGGGGTGTATCAAAGTGGATACTATTATATGTAGGTTTAAATTCCCAAATTGGAGATAAAAAAATTGCACTCCCGCGGAACCGAGTGTCATGGGTCGAGTGAGATATTTCAATCGATCCAGATGGGTATTTTTCCACAGGGTCGGGTCACCCCACCCCTGTGTAATTTACACTAGTTTGGGTCGACCGACGCTTTCTGAGTTGACCTAAGCTATTTTCGCACCGAGCTTCAGATGTATGGGCTTTGATCATTTAATCCAGTTCATTATGCTTTAATTAAGTATTTAATTAAGGCCAATAGCCTAATTAAATCATTCTTCTAACTCTTCATGCTCATATTTAACTGTTTTGCTTCAATTATGCAACGAAAACGCAACTATATATTAATGCAAAACTAGCAAACACATCAAAAACTCTAAATGATAACAATTAAAGCGCAAAAGCTATATAAAATACACAACTTAGCATTATAAATATCATCTATTCATATCTAAAAGTTGTGTAAAATACACAACTGTCAGCACCCTTAAAGAGGTATCAAATTCGTTGTCTATAGGACTGTAGACAACATTTTGTTATAACCGTAGTTAAAAACACGGAGCAATTACATACAACTGATATTTAGAAACTGACTATTGTTTATATGACAATGGACAATGAGTTTTCACATATTCCATTGCTTATATTTACATACCGATTTCGAATGTTAGGACCACTTTTGTTACAACCATTCTCTAATAATATACAGCCCACGGGCCGTAGCTGCAGTTGTTGTGTATAAGCGCATTTTTATATTTACGGTTAAAACTGTTGTCTGTTTAACAATTTTTGCAAGAAAATTTTTCTTGTAAATCCAATACATGTTTGAAAACATTATAATAAATATAAAATGTACCTTGAAATTTACCAATATGAATTAAAAGATACCAAACATCAGTATAAATAAAATTATTTTGACTAGTTTACATCGAAGTATAATTATTAGATGCATTAAACTTTTATTTTCCAATTAAAAAATTATTTCTTTTGAATGATTAAATAAAAATATAATATGATTTTTTTACATGAAATAAATTTTCTCAACGTGTGTGTTGAGATGTACTTAGGCCTCTCGTACTGTGAAAATATGCATAAAATCTACCATTACCAAGTTCCATAAATACTTAACAGGAGATCTATATTCACATGCAATGGGATGGTGGAAGTGCGAGGATAATTCTTTACTCAAGGTTTTTTAGAGGGTATTTTATGAATTATCAAACTTGTTTGAAATAATTTATAATATTTAATATAAGCTAAATATATAATTATATTCTGAATTTACATTTGTTTTGTAAAACTGCCCCGAACTTAAATAAATGTAAAAAAAATAACAAACTTCACATTTTTGCAAAAATGCGTTATGATTTAATTTTCAGTATTGAATCATGTTGACAAGGCTCTTCGGATTCTAGCGTGTAAAATGATGTGGAAATCGTATTTAATCTTAACATAGAATATGATTTTTACGTCATTTTAAATGTTGGATTTGAACGTGATTTATCACTAATCGGATAGCGAAAATTAAATTTATGGACATTTAGTTTTTTTAAAAATCTGGAAAGTATGGATATTTTTTGGCATTTTTTTAAATTTGGAATATTTTTACAAAATAAACAAAAGTTCATGATATATATATGTGTGTGTGTGTGTGTGTGTGTAGAGAGAGAGAGAGAGAGAGAGAGAGAGAATAAACACTACTTAGTGTGTAATTTAGGGATTGATCATATCCTTTAAATCTTGTTACATGCAGAGTTATGATTTATTTTTATTTATTTTATATTTTATTTTTCATTTGTGAAAAAGGACACTTTGGTCCTACAAGATTAATTCATATCATAATTAATCTTTCTTTCCTTGATTCATGTCTTTTCTAATTTTCCATCTGTGCAGTGGTTTGTTCATATTAAATATTATAAATTAGTTATATATGTAATGATTATCTTAATTATATTCTTTATTTTATGACTATCTTAATTATATTCTTTAAACCCTCCGACGACATCATAAAGTCTCAATACCCAAGATGTTCTAGCAAGATTCAAGTCGTGTTTCGTGGAAGCAATGTATTCTTCATTAGAATCACCTCAAATATATCGTTCAATCCAGAATCAAGGTTGTCGGCCCCAGTTAATATTATCAAAATTCAAACAATAAATCTGAGAAGATTAAAGAGATAAATTTATCCTAAAGATATCAAATATTATTTGAAGATCAAGTTTTGAAGAGATTAATCAGAGGAAGAATATAGATTGAATCACTATAAATATATTTTGATCCAAAAATTATTTTATTTGTAAGTTTTGTGTTTTACAAAATTAAATACAAAAATGTGTGCAACAATTATGTTATTGTATAGTTATTTTTTTAACATTAATGTTTTTTCATTGTATTAATGCTTTTTTGTCATTAGTAATGCAATGTTGAATTTTAGTTTAAATTTTTAGCTCGTTTTATTCCATTTATTTATTCGAGCATATTATTAGTGTCTTTTTGTGTGTTTGAAAGCATAATTTGTTCTCCATTTTTATTCAATCAACTCTTGTAGCTCTTCAGTCAGAACTCCATGGTCCTCCATGATAAATAAAGTTTCTTGCAAAATAATAACATAAAATAAAAATGAATTTAATTACATATGGCTTTCAATTATGTATAACCTTAAGTAACTATAGGTGGACCTAATGAGACCCATGAAACCCTTTCTCGCAGCTTCCAAGTGATGAGACCTCTATTCTAATCATTATTCATGCCATTTATATTTAATTTTTTTAATGAATAATTGTTTAATTTTGTAAATACACGTGTCATGAATTCAATGATTAGAATACAAGATGAAACACACTGAAATAGAGAATTACATTCGCCAAACAACCCCAACCTTGTTTTTTTTAAAAAAATTATCGCAACTACTTAAGTAGGTGCATCAGTGCTGAAAAATGATAATCCGTGCTCTTAACGTGTTAAATCAATACTACTTGTAAACTGTTCTACGATATGTGTAGGACAGATGTAAGAACATAAAATATAAAGTAGTAAAATACGCACAAGATTGATAACTCAGTTCGGTTAACAAATCTACTCTGGGGGGACTACGCCCAAACTTGAAGATTCGACTGTTACTCCTTCGTGTAGTGTATTAGGGTACTTACACATACAGGACTCCCTCCTTATGCCGCCCGTTCTTCTCCATGAACTCTTTCGCTAGCCGAAAGCTGTAAGATTCCCTTACAACCATGACACTAGACTCTCTCTAGCTACCCACGACTTTAACTTACAATCTCTCTTGAGATTGCTTACAAAATAGACATAAAAATCCCATCACGTGTTTCACTCGTAAACACTCAAAACTAGTCTATCACGTTGAACTGTTTAAGGAACAACTACTAGTTACAAATGACCACAAACTGATTCTAACACTAGAATCTAAACAAAATATAAGTGGTACCGATTGCTCCTCAATTCGGTCTTCATATAGGCTTCACTTTAGTTTGGCGTCAATCTCTTGCTTTCCGCCAACTAGGTAAGTGGTTTGTGGCCTTCCAAACGTGTGTAGATACTTCCCATGTGTAGGAGGGTTAATTCAGCATCGGATTTACACCAGAAGGCAGTAAAATGAATCTATCTTGACCTTCCAAACTGGTTTGGTGCAAGATCTTTCCAACAAGGAAACTGCCATAAATAGAGTGTCCCTGGTTCTGTCTGGGACATACTCTGGAACAATTCACCAACTATTCTTCTTTTCTTGCACAGCGGAAAACAAAACTTCGTGGGACATACCCAGGCACACATTGTCGAACATATCTCGCCAACACAACACGAACACTTAGTGCATAATGGTGGCACTAACAATCTCCCCCTTTGGTATTTATGGTCGACAATTGTCAACTCAATCTGCACAACACTTGAAGCAACTTCGCAGATAAAAAATATATCAAAACAAGCGATATATTTAAAAACTATCTGGAACAGTTTTACACACTCCCCCTGAATCTGAACCGGGAGTGTCTTCACAACTTGTACAGCAGAACTCTTATCTTCAGGCACATACCCTGGAACTCATTGTCTTCTATATCTCGCCAATACAAACACGAACCCAGCATTAGTGCATAACGATGACACTAACAATCTCCCCCTTTGGCGTTTATGGAAGACAATAACTCTTAATCTGCATTTCTCATCATCTCTGTGATGATCTTCTTCCCCATGCTATCATCACTTCTCCCCCTTAGTGGCTACCATAAAAGCTAAAGCTTCAGACTGGAAACACTTCAGCATCAACAACAGCTGGAACAAATTCTGGCACCATACCGGTAGGAGACGACTGGACAGTAGCAGCATGATGATAAGTGACAGCAGCACTTGCACCTGCAAGATTAAAGTCAACACCAGAAGGACCTGGGGTATCCAGCGGGAAGACATTATCATTAGCATCTGCATCATCAGCATGGACAGCAACGGTGGTGGAAGGTTGATCAGCACCAACAGCATCAAAAGACGAGGCAAGGCCAAGAGCCCGAGCTCGAAGATAAACCAGGAGAGACTCCAATTCCTGTTCTTGAGTCTTGGAAGTCCTGATGGACTTCTTCAGCATCTGCACTTCGCGCTCCAGAGACTTTATGTGACTGTCAAAGAAAATAGAAGTGACAGACAAAGCAGGAGCAGTTCTGTGAGGGACAGAAAGTGGCACAGTTCCAGAACCACCAGCTTCTTCTCTGGCAGGAATATCCTGGACAAGCTGGGATGAGAACAACCTCTGACTGATAATAAGAGGCTGCGCCTCAGGCTCATAAACATATTCCACACACACCACATTGTGCACATCCATGATCAAACTGAAAATCATCCCTGTGAATCCAATAGGCTGTTGAACCCGTGAGGACTCGGCATGAGCCACAACATGCTTGAAGATGAGCTGACCAAGGTTGAACTCCACCCAAGTTCCTATCTTAATCATCAACAACCCCAGGGGCTTCCCAATCGTGGAGTTGTGAGTGCTGTGAATCTAATTTCGAACATCAATCTTGTAAAGGATAGAATACTTCACGCTCAAATCCAATGTTATCAAAGAGCGGCCAGATAGCTAAGCACAATGACTGCCTCGAATCAACTTGGCAGCAACCTCATCCAACTCAAACACAGGAGCAGGGGTAACCTCATGCTCACGACCCAAAAAGCATTTATCACAGACGGGGAAAAGAGAATCCAATGACCCCGCAAAAAACACAACAAAAGCAAATTCAGATGATGCATCTCGAATGGATTTAGATAAATTGGCAAAAAACTCATGCACAACAGCAGCAGCAGCAAAAGGTGGTGCACTATAGGCAGACGTCTCTAATCTCAAGTCATGCAAAAATTTAATAACTCCAGTACCCTCAACATCAGCCTTAATCAACTTGCGATCAGACACAAGAGAGTGACCAACAACCAACTTATGCTGACTTTGGTGAAAGACAGAGAAAAAATTACTCGAATCATAGACTACAAATTCAAAATTAGATCTGTCCGGGACAGACTCAGTGACATCCTCTGTTTCATCATCAGAGGGGGAAGGAGCTCTGGCTTACTTCATCAGCGGGCGATGATGACCCTACATCAACCCCATCCTCTACTTAGACAAACTCCGTGTAACACGGCGAGTAGAAACAACATCAGGCTTCTTTGTTGAAGTCTTTTTACCAGAGGACTTCACCAATTTGGGGGCTTTGGACGAAGACCCTTTCTTGGCAGCAACTTTCTTTAATTTGGGGTTTTAGAAGGAGGCCCCTTTTTCGTAGCAACTTTCACCAACACCTTTCATTTCAAGAAAATGATATATGTGTCATCTTCATCATCAGGCACTATAGGGGTGACTGGAACATCTCTCAAATCTAATTTGAGTTTGGTCCCGCGAGTCTTGGAGGAGATAGCCTTTCGACTTGGTTGAGGTAAAACAGAATCACCCTCAAGAACAGGAGAATCTTCATCGAGGAAGGAGATATCAACATCTTCTTTACCTTGACCTTGATCAAGGGTTTCATCAGCAGCAACAGATGACACTTCACTTAAGGGAACTTGAACAGTGACAATGGGCGTGTCACTAAACACCGGAATTGCAGCAAGAGCAGATGGTTCTTGCACAAACTTCAAAGCATCAAGAGATGCAGCAAATTCCTCAATTGAGGCAGACTCATCGCCAACAGCGAAGGCGATCAGGGCGTCCATTGATTCAATGTTCTCCAGAGACAGCGAGGGAAACAAAGATCCACTAGCCGTTGAGAAATAACCGTTCAAACTGTCCCAACATCTGTCTGAGACAAACTTCAGCACACACATTGCATCGACCACACCAACTTGGTCATTTTTACTCTCTATACATACATCACTGACCAAGATCGTATAGAGAGGCTTCTCACAGAGGAGAAGTTCAGAAAACACATAGATCCAGAAAGGATCTAAGTGTTTCAAATCTTGCACTATCAAGTGCCTTCTTAAAGATATCCGCAAGTTGGGCTTCAGTTCCCACATATTCAATCACAAGTAAACCATCTTCAACAAGTTCACGGATGAAGTGGTGATGAATATCTATGTGTTTTGTGCGTGAGTGCTGTACAGGATTCTTCGAAATATTTATTGCACTCATGTTGTCACAGTATATGATAAGGACAGATTGTGGCACACCATAGTCAAGCAACATTTGCTTTATCCAAAGAAGTTGAGTACAACAACTTTCAGCCGCAATATATTCAGCTTCAACAGTAGATAAAGAGATCGAATTCTGTTTCTTACTAAACCACGAAACCATGTTGTTTTCAAGGAAGAAACATCCTCCTGAAGTACTCTTCCGATCTTCAGTACAACCAGCCCAATCTGCATCGCAAAACCCCACCAAACTAGGGTTTATATCATAGGAAAATCAAAGTCCTAACTCAGCAGTACCCTTTATGTACTTGATTATGTTCTTGACAGATTTCAGATTACTTTCTTTGGGATCAGATTTGTACCAAGCACAAACTCCCACACTGTAGCAAATGTATGGCCTACTTGCTGTAAGATAGAGCAGACTACCAATCATACTCCGGTACAAGGTTTGCTCAATTGACACACCAGTTTCATCTTTTGACATCTTCAAAGATGTTCCCATCGGTGTTCTTTTCGGGCTGCAACTATTCATACCAAACTTGCTGATCAAGTTCCTTGCATACTTTGTTTGAGACACAAAGATTCCATCATCTTTTTGCTTCACTTGAAGCCCCAGAAAGTAGGTTAGTTCACCTACAAGACTCATCTCGAATTCTGAAGTCATGTCCTCCACAAATTCGTCCACCATTATGTTTGAGACAGATCCAATGACAATATCATCAACATAAATCTGGACAATGATTACATTAGATTTTTCTCTCTTGATGAAGAGAGTTCGATCAGCTCCACCACGAACATATTCTTTCTCCAGAAGGAACTTAGTTAGCCATTTGTACCAAGCTCGAGGAGCTTGTTTGAGGCCGTAGAGGGCCTTTTTCAGTTTGTACACATACTCCGGATAGTGGAGGTCTTCAAAGCCTTTGGGTTGGCAAACAACAACATCTCCAGATAAGTACCCATTCAAGAAGGCACTCTTCATATCCATTTGGAATAATTTGAAATTCATCCAAGCAGCTATGGCAAGGAGCAAACGCATCGATTCAAGAGGAGTAACTGGAGCAAAATTCTTGTTGAAATCCACACCTTCAATTCTTTCAAATTTCAAGAGTTCTTCTTGCATGGTCTGAATCCATCGGTCATCTTGCAGTTCCTCCTTAGCATTCTTGGGCTCCATAGTTGAGGTGTAACACACATTCTCTATCAATTCATGATAGTTCTTTCGAACACCTCTTGTTCGAACTCCTTTACTCATATCACCGATGATATCTGATGTAGAGTGGTTCTTCTAAATACCTTTTGAAGGATTGTAAACATCCAGTTTCTCACTTCTTACTTCTGCAGGAACACTGTGTTCCAAACTGTCTGGAACAGATGCTGGAACATGGATAGTAGCATCAATGCTTTCTTCATCAATCTGAGATCTAAAGCAAGTCCCCTTCACATTAAGAAAATAACAGTTGTCCCTCGATCTGTCCCCATCCATCAGAAGAACACTTTCTTTGTTTTTCACAAGGAATTTGTCTCGAGTGAAATGCACCAAGAGACCTTGGTCACACAACTGACTAATGCTAATTAAATTAGCTTCTTGTCCTTCTACAAGTAGCACGTCCTCCAGGTTGGGCATCACATGCACATTTAGGCATCCACGGCCAAGCACTCTACCTTTAACACCATCTCCAAAGGTAACAGATTGATATGAGCAATCTTTTTGAATGTTGCTCAGCATGCTAGCATCTCCGGTCATATGCCGAGAGCATCCGCTGTCAAAGTACCAGCTTCTTTTTGCATGAATATTGAGTGCAGTGTGAACCACATAATTTTTGTTATTGTTCCTGGATCTGTTTCAGAAATTTCTTTTGGGAAACTGATCAAATTCAGCAAAACCCCTTCTTTTCATCCTTCGGAGGTCATTGATCAAGTTTATGCAATGTGGTCGAATGTGACCAGGTTTCTCACAGTAATGACACACAACACGTGTCTTTTGAGGAGACTTCCTTCGCTGCTGCTTGTTCTTTAGCTCAGCTCTCAACTCTGGAACTGTTGAATCTTTTGTTCCAGATGACTGCCCTTGACAGAATACATCATAAGTATGAGCGCCATTGTATCCGAGCCCAGAATGATCTTGAGGACTCTTTCCTTTGGAGAGAATTTCATCCAGTCGAGATGATTCGGAGTTCATCATTTTGACAAGCTTCTTTAGGTGTTGGAGTTCACCATTCAGTACTTGAGTACTATTTCTGGACTGCAACAATTCATTCTGCACCTCATTAAGGTAAGTAGAGAGATTATCTCTTTCTTTTAAGAGATTGGAATTCTCTTTTAATAGGTCTTCATTGACCTTAACCACCATGATCCAACTGGAATGCAACTTCTTATACGCCTTCATAGTCGATTCCACAGAGAATTCTTCATCTTCTTCATCATCGCTGCATTCTGAAATTTTCTCGACCATACTGTCAGGAACAGATACAGGCACAGACTTTTTGACAGAGTGTGTCATGAAAGCAATATGATTGCTTACACCTTCTTCATCACTTTCACTATCATCAGGATCATCACTTTCACTGAAGGTAGAACAATATGACTTGTTCTTCTTTTTTAGAGTGTTAGCACACTCGACTTGATAGTGACCATAACCACCACATTCTCGACACTTTTCTTCTTTAAGTTTCTCTTCATTGGAATCATCATCCTTCATTTTTCGAGGTTTAAAGAACATGTTCTTGGCAGAATAATTTTGAGATGATTTCTCAAATTGTCTTGTAAACCTGAAAAAATTCTTTGAGAGTAAAGAGATTGATTCTGCAAGGTCGAAACTGTCAGGAACATTACTTGGCACATCAGTACTGGAACTTGTCTGAAAAGCTACGCTTTTCTTCTGCACCCCTTCTTCATCTGCCAGCCCCATTTCAAGGGTTCGCAAGGACACCATCAGCTCCTGTAACTTCATCTTGCTCACATCTTTGGCCTCTTCAATGGCCGTGACTTTATAAGCGAATCTTCTAGGCAGAGATCACAAAACCTTTCGCACAAGTTTCTCTTCAGAGATCGCATCTCCGAGCGCAAAGCTTTCATTAGCGATGTCACAAATCTTGGCGTTGAAATCAGCAAGTTTTTCACCTTCATCCATGCGAAGGTTCTCAAATCTGGTGGTAAGCAGTTGCATTCGAGAGGCACGAACATTGCTAGTTCCTTCAAACGTGGTCTGCAAGATATCCCACGCATCATTGGCTTTGTCACATGTGAATATGAGCTTGAAGACATTCATGTCAACAGCAGAGAAGATAGCATTCATGGCTTTAGCATTTAGCCCCATGACATGGAAGTCGGCATCCTCTCATTCTTCTTCCGGTTTCAGCATCACTTTGCCTTTTTCATCCTTCTTGGTCATCTTCCAGGCTCGTTCATCAATCGAATGTATGAAAGCCGTCATTCTAGCTTTCCAATAGGCATAATTGTTGCCATCGAGGAGCGGAGGTCGCATGGTCGAGGCTCCTTCTTTCATTGTGTCCATCTCGGCAAAACAACACAAAATACACGGATTAAAAACCCACGATCACACCTTAAGAAAGGTGACCTGCTCTAATACCAATTGAAAAATGATAATCCGTGCTCTTAACGTGTTAAAGCAATACTACTTGTAAACTGTTCTACGATATGTGTGGGACAGATGTAAGAACATAAAATATAAAGCAGTAAAATACGCACGAGATTGATAACCCAGTTCGGTAAACCAACCTACTCTGGGGGGACTACGCCCAAACTTGAAGATTCGACTGTTACTCCTTCATGTAGTGTATTAGGGTACTTACACATACAGGACTCCCTCCTTATGTCGTCCGTTCTTCTCCACGAACTCTTTCGCTAGCCGAAAGCTGTAAGATCCCCTTACAACCGTAACACTAGACTCCCTCTAACTACCCACGACTTCAACTTACAATCTCTCCCGAGATTGCGTACAAAACAGATATAAAAATCCCCTCACGTGTTTCACTCGTAAACACTCAAAACTAGTCTATCACGTTGAACTGTTTAAGGAACAACTACTAGTTAAAAACGACCACAAACTGATTCTAACACTAGAATCTAAACAAAATATAAGTGGTACCGATTGCTCCTCAATTCGGTCTTCATATAGGCTTCACTTTAGTTTGGCGTCAATCTCTTGTTTTCCGCCAACTAGGTAAGTGGTTTGTGGCCTTCTAAACGTGCGTAGATACTTCCCATGTGTAGGAGGGTTAATTCAGCACCGGATCTACACCACAAGGCAGTAAAACGAATCTATCTTGACCTTCCAAACTGGTTTGGCGCAAGATCTTTCCAACAAGGAAACTGCCATAAATAGAGTGTCCCTGGTTCTGTCTGGGACATACTCTGGAACAGTTCACCAACTGTTCTTCTTTTCTTGCACAGCAGAAAACAAAACTTTGTGAGACATACCCAGGCACACATTGTCGAACATATCTCGCCAACACAACACGAACATTTAATGCATAATGGTGGCACTAACAAGTGCGATGGGGAGGTTTTGGAGTGACCTACTTGATTCAACCCGCAAAAATAAAATAAAAATTGAAACAACACTTTTCTCGACTCTTCTTCGATCATAATTCATCGTGTACTCTTCCTAAGGCCGATCGATCCATTCTTTAAATATAATCTTTTACTTCATTTCCTGCACAATATCACACACAAACAGACAAAATCCAAAAGCAAAATAAATCTAATATAAACCAGGATTAACACACATCAAATTTCATCAACTTAATACGAAACAAGACCCTATTAATGTGCAAAATCCTGGTTTATCACAAGCATACTTCTAATAAAAAAATGGTTTAATGAAGAATGATGTATAATGAAGTAATTTTAATTGTTAAGTATTTTGTTTTTGAATAATGTTGAAACACAATTAAGATTAAATATTATGACTATCAAAACTGTTTATGAACATAATTATTATTTGACTCTCTTATCTTACAAATTATATTATTTTATGTTGGACGCACTTGGATAAATTCCCAGGCATGCCAGCGTCTATCTATATATATATGTATAACATTACAATTTTATTTGTTTTTAAAATACAGAAGTCGATATACACATATTAAAAGATCATGATGTTTTCTCAAAATAAAAAACACAATTCCATGATGCAGTAATGGGAACTGATCGGTATAATAGCATAGTTCCGCACTGAAATATTCGCTAAAATTTCCTTCAATACTCAAGTACCCAAAACCTCTTCTTCAAAGGTATCTTAAGAGACCCCCTACGCCATTCCCTATCATATTATCCGTCTCAAATTTAATACTTTTCAAATTTATTATAATTTAATTTAATTTTAAAAAGTTATTAATTTATAATTAATCTTTTTCTCAATTAGAGTATATTAAAAAGTTTAAAAAAAACTAATTATGATACAAGAAACATAACACGAAAGAGCACAGATAATCTAATCCGGTGATATGTACCCCGGAATTGTGCACATCGATGTGGACCTAAAATTGTCTTGAAATGCGGAAGTTAATTCAACAGTAAAATGCAGTGAATTGGCTGGAAGAAATATTATAATTGCCAGCACTATTTTACGTTTTAATTTATTGGTTCCATTATTTACATTGAGAATACAATACTTGCGTTTTAATCATCAAATCTTGAAATGTTCATTAGTTGGTACATAATTGATTTTTTTTTCTCCCTTAAAACCATTTTCCAAATTTTGAGGTTTTGGTAAATGAATCATAGTACCTAGGGGCCATACAATTTTATGATGCTTGGAAGTGTAAATTACTTTAATACATAAAATCTCTATACAATAATATCATCGGGACCACATAAAAATATTATAATAGGGAGGTTGTAATAGACGTTTAAATATAAAAAATTTATTTTTTTTTAAAAACTAATATACATTATACGCCACTTGAAAATGTGTTCATTCGTATTTTAAAATATATGAATTTAAGTGATAAATAAGATTCATTAATTTTTTCCTAAAAAATAAAAGATTCATAAAATTTAAAAAATCAAATGTGCATGCATCATCATGTACGTATCACATGTAACTTTAGATAAGTATTTTCATATCATCTTAAATTTAATGTAACATAGTTAAATAATTCTGGATATAAATATATTTAAAATTTAATGTCATTTTAATACTATATGGAGGTAAATTTCTTAAGGATGGTCCTAAAAAACACCGGAATGTTACAATGTAGAGTTTATTCTTATTATAACTGGTCCCGAGTTGGGACCATAACTTTTTATTACTATAAGGAGGTTATTCTTATATAGAAGTTTTACTGTACCTACATTTTGGTCATTTTTTTTTATAAATTATTCAATTTTTTTAAAAATTAATAAAATAATACCGACTTTTTCAAAAAAAATTACAAATCTTACATTTAATCAATTTTACAACTGGAAAATTGTACATAATTGGTTGCATTTTAATATTTCTTGATTAGAGAGATTTTTCTACGTGGCTAGAGAAATAGGAATATTAAAATATAATTAATTATATATGATTTGCGGGCCATAAAATTGACTAAATATTATATTTGCAAAATTTTTTTTAAAGTTTGTACTGCTTTGTTCATTTTCAAAAAGGGGTGATTTTTGAAAAAATGCTCAAAATGTAGATATAAAAGTGTAATTTTCCCGGCTTGGAATATAAAATTAGCTAGATAGGTGTTTATTTAGGTGATTAAGAGTTAATATTATATTTAGATGGATAATGAGAAATCCTCAACCTCTTAATCCCTCATAAATATTGGGTATAGCCTTCTCGACTTTTTTCATACTAATTCTTCCTATTATGAACTTCAAAACCAAAAGATATACCATTATATATATATTAAGTACGACCGTTGATAAAATTAACTATCAATCGTATATTATTACTGTTAATCAAACATAAAAAATAAACGAAGAAAAATAAATCCTCCGTAGCCCAAACACAAATTCTCTTGCACATTGGATATATGTTAAATCTTATATCAGACAAGCCAGTAAGTACGGTCCCAAACCCAAACCCGATCTTATTCAGCCTAAAGAAAAAAATATATCATTTCTAATATTGAAAAAGTATCACAATTATTTTACTAGAAAGTACTGTTAAAAAATTATAAAAGAAAAAAAGATGGTGCCATTTTTATAATTATTACTATATAGTTTTGACATTGAAAAAATATTATTTATAATATTGATACTACTTATAATACTGAAAAGTATAATGCGTTCAATACGTATACTGCACACGCTCTGATGTACATAAGATTTATGTACATCTTGAAGTACAAGAGACTTAATTTCTCTAACTCAAATATACAAAATTAAACTTGATAGTAATCAAATAGGTTAGAATTTACCCACGTATCTTAATAGTTTAAACACTTTTATTACAAATTTTAATAGCTCGTGATATAATATGATTTACCCATATAAGTTCCCCCGTCATATAATTACACTTCAGCAATGGCAAGCCATGCCGTTTTTCGTGGTCGGAATTTGTCTCAAGTCAAATTTATTAATATGTCAATAATTTAATACATGTGTAATTATTCATAATTCAGGACATTTTTATTACAAGCTTAATAACGGAGGACAAAGGCGTAATTTACCTATAATCAAATATACAAAAATGAAGAATTTATTCTTCTATATATATAAAAAGAGGTTTCAAAATGAAATTAAAGTTATCCTTAACTTTCTCAATAGCAGTTGCCAATTGACATTTAAATATCATATATAATCCTTAAAAAAAAGAGAAGATGTCATGCACACAAGATATAAATAAGCATCATGCACACCGAGATGCGTGCAGTACACAAGTTGATCATATCATATTTTCAAAATTATAAATAATATTTTTTAATCAAAAAGTGTACCACCTATTTTCATTTTTATTTTTTAGTAAAATAAACATAAAACTTTTCAGTATCATAAGTGATATTTTCCTTTTGCTCGGGTCGGATTTGAGATGGTACAATTGGATCAAGTTTGAGGCGGTACCCATCCGTTTGATATAAGACTTATTTGTATCAGAAATAAAAGAGATTTTCCGCGCACACACACAAATAGGTTTGGACCATTGGACGTACCTTAACCGATGCATGATAAAAGGTAAAAGTAGCGTAATAATGCGAAGAAAACAAGATAAATAAAAGAGTCTAAAAGATTGAGAATTGATGAGATCCCCAGTAGCAATATTTTAACGTAATTTTTGCACCATATCTAGATTTTCTGGTGTCTATCTTCAATTTATAAACACAAAGATTATATTTTTATTATCATATGTCATGTGTAACTATGCATAGCAACGGAGACACATATATCCTGCATTGACAATATATATGAAGTATGATATTAAAAAAAAGAGAGAGAGAATGTAGATGACCTACACTGCTAAAACATACAAACATAAATGGATTTAATATTCTTACAAAAAGAAAAAAAATAAAGGCCATGGATCCATTGAGCTTCACATGAGAAGAAGAGAACGAATTGTAGCCAAGAACAACTTGCCGATCAAAACGAAAACATCGCACAGCCGGCCGGCAAGTCATCCTTGGCTGCAATGCACTCTCTACCTCTTCATGCAAGACCTCAACAAATAGAGAGAGACTAATTAATATACATATATACGCTAAAAAATCATTTAATTTGAAGAGAGTAAATAATATAATGTGCTAAATTGGCACTATCTTCTTCAATATATCTAGCTATTCGATAATAAATCAAAACATAGTTTGCGCCCTTTATATAGGCAGAGAATGGGGATCCAATAGTGGAAAATAAAGGAAAAAAAGAAGAAACATTGTATTGTACAGCTGTTGAACATGGCAATGGGTGGCAACTAGATAAATTCTTTTTTTTTTTTTGGGGTGTGTGTGTGTGTGTCAACTTGCCAAAAGGGGCGCCATTATTCATGAATAAAATGTATATAGCTAGGTGGGCTAGAAAATAATTTCATTTCATTTTATTTGTATAAAATAATCATTTGAAGGGAATATTTGCAAGAAATTAATTGGTTTAAACAAATTTGTTCACCTTCTTTTACTTTTCTATATACCAACATCATAGACGACACACTGATATGTTATATAGAAAAATCGAAGTTACATTATTTTATTCACTTGAGATCTCATTTTATACCAAAATGTAATATATGTGTATATATATATACATATATGTCGCAGGCTAACGACCATATGCCAGTAATATGTCAGCGAAGATTATAAGATGGAAGATCACACACAAAAATGCTTATTGATATGCAATAAAATTTTAATTTTGATAGCAACACAATATATATAGAGACATTTTGCAGAATATATCCATAATAAAACCGTTCTAACTTTGTTAGAAGCTACAAAAGTATTTTTTTAGAATGCATTTTGCTATTCATATAATATAAAAACTATGTAAACATATATATTATATACTACCTCCGTTTCATAATGTTTGTTATTTTGTTTTTTTATCTGGAATTAAGAATTAATTTTGTGGACAAATATACACATCCCTTATATATGCTATAAAATCTAATTCATCTATATTTTCCTAAAAAATAACAATATTTTCTCTCTCCATATATTTTTCTCTCTTCATATATTATAGGTAAGTTAGAATAAAAAAATCTTGTAGGATTTGAGAGGGTTAAAATTGGGAGAGAGGATGTCAAATTATATAAAACAACAAACATTTTGAAACTAAAAAAAAAAACCTTAAACAACAAACATTATGAAACGGAGGTAGTATTAATTTCATATCACAACATATACTTATCAATTTACATAGAAGCCTCATGCATATGCCACCTGTTCAAATTTCCTACCGCGCTTCTTCATGTTTCACTTTGTATTCCATTATTAAGTTTATGGTTTTAATAATATTTATAATAAAATAAAAATTACTTATAACATAAATATATCACACTCAATATTTATTAACAAAAAAATGAATTAAAAATATTATATAATCTGATTTTGAAATAATCAACAATAATAAGAAATTATTAATTGAAAAATGAAAATTAAATACTACAAAAATATTATAAACTTTAGACGTATGGGGTGAATCCTAAAAAATAATCGTAAAATCAAACTAAATTACAAAAATAAAATTCAAACAAAAAACACAAAACACAAAACAAGAATCTTGTAATTTGAAAATGCAAACGAAATGTAACACAAATAATGCAATTAGGCGCATATGGCACACCCCAAACAAAGTGAAACTTACCAAATACAGGCAACCAAATAACTGTTGCACCCATAACATTAATGGTGGGGTCTGGTCAAGTAACATATGGCTGAAAATGATAAATGCTTGAATTCTTTGGACAGTGGGAACAGAATATAGTATCCAAGGATTTCACACACTGCACACATATACACACACAGATATATTTAAATATATATACATACACGCAGGAACAATTCAAAAAGATACTATGCTAATAATGAAAGAGAGTCATAATTTTGGTCAATGAATTGGACTTACGAAATATAAATTATGTAGGTTCTTATCCTGCGTGATATACGTTTCTATTGCTGATTGGCTAATCACCCTTTAATTTCTCAAGCAATGTCTAAACAATTCAAAAGTGAAAACCGCAAATGATGAAATATATGTTGCTGTGGTTATGCCATTAAATATATTGTTCATGGAGACAACTCCATGAATTTTGAGGGCCTACCAAGTCAATCGAATACGGCATATTATATAATTATATTTTAGATAAAACACATTGTTAAGTTTCTATACTTTTATTTTTTATTTCGAGATGTGTCTGTACAAATGTTTCATTTTTGTGAGTTCTACTTTTATAATTGATATGCTTGAACCCTCATTGAACAAAACTAACAGATTTATTAATTTTTCTATTATCTGATTAGCTTTTTATTATTTATATTGTATTTATATGTGCAGTACTATAGGTAAAATAAAAATTAGATTGCAGTTTGCTTCATCATCAACTTTCGAGTTCCCCATCGAAATTAAAGCATAAACAAGTTATCAATTATTAATTCACAGTCGGCCCATATGTTTTTTTTTTTTTTTTACCTGCATATGTAGATTGTTCAAATGTCCTAAAAAAAAGTAACAAATAGATTGATCGAAGGTTTATAAAATCTCTCTCTCTCTCTCTCTCTCTCTCTCTCTCTCTCTCTCTCTCTCTCTCTCAAGTAACAAATAGATTGATCGAAGGTTTATAAAAAATCTCTCTCTCTCTCTGCAGAATCCCATTTTTCCGATACTAAATATTCATAATTGTTATTGGGTTAATTAAATTTATGTTTCAAAACACCACACAACTAAATAGATGGTAATATAAATACCAAAATATAATATTCCATAATCCGTTAGACGGGTGAAATAGGCCCAAACCCACCCAATCCTTCCCCTAAACCGTCCAAAACAGCCCAGCATCGTGACCTCAGGCGCCTCGTAACAACTATTTTTTTTAGTGCTGCTCCTTGGTTTCTTTTTTCTTTCTTTTTACTTTCTTTTCATTTCTTTTTTGTTTCTTTCATTTTTTAATCATTTAGTTTGTATCGAGCGCAGTGCACGTGTTGGGCAAGTGCACTACACAAGATGCCGGATAAAAAAAATAAGTTTATTCAATTTAATTTTAGGGTTCAGGAATTCCATTTTAGGGTATATATTTATTTCAAAAAAATTAATTATCGAGCGTAGTACAAGAGCTTGCATGTTAGCGTCAAGTGAGTGCACTGCGCGAGGAATTGAATAAAAGTTTAAATTAATTCATATATATTTGTAAAAAAAACAAAACAAGAAGATAAACATGGCTTTTGTATGCATTTAGGTGTCTATTGAGATGGTATTTAAAGATTAATGCATGCATAAGTTGGTGTTTGGTTGTTGTTTCGGCTTTTCCCATGCATTTTCATATTTTGCTATTTTTGTTGAAGTTGGAGCTAAAAAAGGGATACTTTCAAGATCCAATTCAGGGGAGAGAAAAGCTAGAAAGATAGAGAATCGAGCTAGATTAGACAAGATAATAGATTCTACAAAGGAGATAGAAAGTTCTTTGATTAGAAGTTCACTGCATGTCAGTCCAATTCTTCATAATTTGAGCCTCCAACACCAACCAGAGCAGTGCAACGTTATCCAAGTGGAAAGTGTTGTATCATTTGAAGATGACTCGGAGGTGTTTATGGAAAATGAAGAAGTGTCTGTGATATCTGTTGAAATTGAAGAGCCTCCCAAAGAGATGATGAAACCCCAAGAATTAGCTCAAACGTTGCCAAAGAAATCAAAGAAGCTGCAAGATAAAGTTGTGGAATTCAAACCTCCACACAGTAAAGAAAAAATGTCTCAGCAGCCTGTCAAGAATGAACAAACAAAAAACTGGTGCACAAGGGTAGAAAAATGTATTGCTTTATTTTTTTTATAAATAAAAGTAAATTTTCTGTGGAAGATACTCATAGAGATGGAACCAAGTTGAAAGCTTCACAGATTTGGAGTATGCAAAAGGAAGAAGAACCATCTGCTAGGTTCTACAATGCCTTTGATGATAGAGTGTCACAATTGCTTTAGACCTCCTTGACTGTTGAGGTATCGTCTAGCTATAGACGTTAAATAAAGCACTGGATGAGAGGTAACCCATCATTTTTATTGCTTTATTTTTTTTCTTTCATTTAGTATTTTGTTTTATCGTTCTAACATGTAGAAAGGGTTTTGGAGCACAAAGATAATTTAAGATAATCCAATGTCGTTTTCAAGATCATTTTCTCCATATTAGTACGTGGTGAGTTCGTTCCAAACACTTCTTTTATTTAATTCCCTCCAAACTTATTCTCTTTGCAGTTGAATAAGTTTGGGGGAGTGGGATAGATATGATGTGTTTGGTGCATTTTCATTTATTTTTCATTTTCTTTTGCGTCAGTTTTGTTAGTTTTTTTTAGTTGTTAGTTAAGTTTGTGAGATGCCAATGATATGAAATTGAGTTTGTTTTGAAAAAAATATTGAATGGACATGATTTTGGTGATTTATGTGATTTAATTGTGAAATTGATCTCGGTTTTTGGAGCATTGAATATAACATGTGAGTTTTGAGCCTTTAACTGTTTATCTATGCACAGTTATATTTTTTTTTGTTGAGTGTTGCACATGCTTACTTTGCATCACTAGGACTTGCCTTGGGTTTGGTTTTGAGATTGCAAATGTGCGAGAGTTTAGATATGATTTTAAGCCATTTGTTGATAGTCACGTTGTTGGTCCCGGGGCGAATCAGAATCAGTTTAGGGGGAGGAATAAACTGATCCCAAAGTTAACAATAATTGCAGAATAAATAGGGCCCTTTGACTCGCGGAGTTATCTATGCACTTGATTAGTTGAGATGATCAGTTTGCTTGGAGTGCAACTTGTGTGCTTGAGGTGCGGTTAATACATGCAACTAAAAGCGATAAACTGATCACACAGAGACTATTTTTATAGAGGTTCGAAGCTCAACTTCTATGTCCTCTCTTCTTAACTAAATAGGACAATTCACTGTGCAAGTGTAAAGTTTCTTTATTACAGTTATACAGTGAAGACAATGTATTGAACCTGGCTGACGGTGCCCTTCCCCTTGAGCATAGTTTCCTTTTCAACTGTTGCTATCCCGGAACAACAGACTCGTCCATATGCCCTTCCTCAGCCGGTGATGGTCGACAGTCTCACATTTGTGATCCCCAACTGCTCGCTGGAGAGATAGGTGTTATTGGCCATCTTTTCAAGGTTTTAGATCTCTTTTGATCTTCAAGAATGCAGTCTTGAAACTGTTATCAACTGATGTGCTCCTGTGCGCTTCATTGGCTTGAGCTGAGTAGTGGATCGGTGTAGAACAGAACTAAGAGACTGACTCTGACTGGAATTCTTCAACAGCTAGCTTGATGAGCAGTTTGCTTCTTCTTCTCAGTTGGGACATTTTGCTATGGATGAATTTGAGCTTGAGGCTTTTGAGAGCTTTGACAAAAGTCTTCACAAAAGTTTAGCAGAAGTCCAGTAAAAGTCTTCTTCACAGCAAAAGTCTTCTTCACGATCTGAATCACTCGTCTTTTATAGAGGAGTGTTCTTGTGACCGTTTGCGGATCAGTTAATGATCATTAATGATAAAGTCGTTGAGAGACTTTTCATTTAAAGAGCCGTTGAGTTGTTCTTCTGACATGCTTTTGCTTCAAGATCTTATTTGCATTAACTTCAAGATCTTCATGTTGGCAGATCTGAAATTTGAATTTCAGTTTCGGCTTCTGTCTTGATCATCAGTTCTGGGCTTCAGCCGGTAGTTGAGATCTTCAGTTAAGAACATTTCCTCAGCTGTTGATTCTGTACATCTTGGTGGCAGTTTTGCAAGTTCCAGTTTTGATCATCTTTAGCTGGCAGTTCTAGGCTCTGACTTGATGCTTTCTGAGCTCCAGTTTGGTTTGCTTCAGCTGGCAGTTTTGAACTGGTGTTTCTTCAGCTGGTACTTTGGACTGATGTCCCTTCAGTTGGATTTTTTCGAACTGATACATTCTTTAGTTTGGATATTGAACTGGTGCCTCTTTAGCTGGTATTCTGAACTGGTGTGTCTTCAGCTGTTATCCCTTGAACTGGTACGTTCTTCAGCTGGAACTTCATTCTTCAGTTGGTGCTTTCTTGAGCTGGCGTATCCTTCAACTCTTACCTTGAACTGGTACATTCTTTAGCTGGTATTCTTCTTCAGCTAGAATTTCTGAACTTTGATGATCAGTTGGCACTTTTTGAATTAGTACCTTGAACTGGTATTTTCTTCAGTTCACAATTGTAGACTGAAAAGCTTTACTTGTATATTCTGGTGGCAGATAGTACTTCGAGCTTGTCAGTACCTGCATTTTCAGTTTACTTGACTTGCTAACTGATTTAGCAATCAAGCTACAGCTTTCTTCTTTTCTCAGCTCTTGGCTGGTTTTCTTTCTTTTCTTTTTTTTCTTTTCTTTTCTTTTTTTTTTAATTTCTTTTTCTTTTTGGATTGATCATTCTCAGGCTTTCATAGCTCAACTTTTTGTTTTGATCAATCTCAATTTTCTGCTTGATTTCTTTTCAGTTTTTCAAGGCTCTTTAACCTGTTTTAACATCTTATCAAAACCCCAGTAAGGAAAACTCTTGATAGTTTTTCCTAACAATTTTGCCCTTTTTGATGATGTCCAAGACATGATAAAATTGAGCAATGATGGAAAAACTGATTTTAAGAAATTTTGGGCTTGTGTATAAGAAAACACACAATCAAGCAAGAAAACTTTTCATAGCCAAGAAACTGATTTTATAAACTGATTAAATTTCTTTCAATCTACAATAGTTTTTCTTTTTCTTTTTTCTTCTTCAGTTTCTATCTCATTTACTTCAGCTGCTGCACTTCTTCAACTGTTACTCATCTCCCTTCAGCCTTCATCTTTTCCACCAGTTGCTAGATTTCCTATTTTCTCTAGCATTCCTCCAACCATCTCCCCAGACTTCCCCCTGAGATTGATGTCTCCCATCTCTAGAATTTCTCCAGAATTCTCCCCAAACTTGCCCCTGATGCCTAACTTTCCCCTGACGCCTTTCTTCTCCAGCAGTTTTGACAGTCCTCATCTCTTTCTTTTGAGGCTATACTTCCCTCTGAAACTGCGAGGGTTCCCCCTGAATCTCATCCCAGAAACTCAAGAATTTTCCATCATTTTTTTCAATCTCCTCATCATCTTCTCCCTTTTTGGCATTATCCAAAAGGGTATGGAGTTGTCAATCAAATGACGGTATGTGGATGTGTGGTAATAAACTGAAGGTAGTAGTAAGTTTAACTTCATATGGGGAGGGGTATAGCTGGTGTGGTAATGGTAAGGAAAGCCAATTTGATACCTCTTCTGTTAGCATAAGTTGTCATAAATCTGGGAGGCGAGCCAATTTAATGCCTCTCCAGAGGTACCATCTGAGATATTGCCTTAGTTGATCGAAGAGGGAGGAGTCATAACTCTCAATGATATGGAACATGCTAAGTAGCAGATGTTCGAGAGTTTTGTTGAAGCTTTTTTCAACACCATCCATGGAACTTGTGGCAGCTGGTTGAGAATCAGCTGGTGCAGTTGATTCAGTTGTCATGTTATCTTCTGACATAGGTTGTTTTTCCCGACTGATGAATGTCAATTCAGTCGGAGTTGAGGTTTCTTCATCAGCAGCTGGCAAACTTCTTGAGACTTTGCCGAATGGCCTCAGGTTCTTCTTTCTTTTGAAAAAGATTGTGAGGAGAAAATCTCTCTTGTCCAGCAACACACCATAAAGTGGAGGAAGTTGGATTTGATCAATGATGATCATGCTTAGTCGATTGATGAATCTCAGCTTCTCCTTGAATGTGCTCGTTTGATAATCAAACTGAGCCTTTTGAACATTTTGACGTAGTTGTGATAGCACAAATGATGTCCAGTCCACTTTGCATTTATTGTAAATGAGTGCCATCAGATGAGCATTCTCAACGATGAAGTAGATATAGTCTAGGTTACCTCGGAGGCAGTGGATCACTATATTCTGGAGTTGTATGAACTCCGATCTCAGACTGTCCTTCAGTCTGTGCAAGAAGTCGCGATGCTCAATACCTAGTTTCATCTAGTTGCTCCATAATTCTCTCTGGTTATGCATGGTTATTGAGTCAGCTTGTGAACCTGTGCCTGGGAGATGGAGGGTTTCCATCATGGTTGCCTTTGTGATGATGATCACATGGTGGCCGACTGATGAAATGATATTGTTGTCACCTGTAATTTGTAAGTTTATGAAAAACTCGGCAACAAGTTATGGAAAGCATCTTCTATTCTCTAGGGATAGTGTGAGAAACTGAAGTAGTTCAGTTTCCTCTGCTGCTTTGACTATTCGATGAAATTATTCATCTAATAGTCTCTTCTTTAGAAAGTCCATGTTTAGAAACTTGTCTCTTTTGATGTTGAGAGCAAGTCTGGTTAGATCAATATATTGAGCGGAGAGTTCCATTCTGCAAAAGTAAGAAAATTTCAGAGAGTAGAATGGACTAGAGATAAATGGATGCAAATCAATGCAAGGAGAGTTATGAAGATAGATTTGTGATCTTAATCAATTTCTCCTTAGAATATAAAGGAAGCTTTGCATGCATGTACTACGAGTTGCACTCGAGTACCCTTCAGCTGATCAGTTAATGGATTTGACTGATGCTCAGCTAGTTAAATGCAATGAATATCTCAGCCGTCCATAAGCTTAGCCTTACATTGGATCAGCGGTTGAGATTTCATCCATTTGAAAAATGTGGTAGTTGCCATAAATAGCAAATATTTGCTGCAGGATTTTGCTATTTATATCTCTCAATTGATCAACTCACTTTCCACTTTAGTGGTTGATTTTGGTTAGTAGCATTAATGTTAGCTATTGTAAGAGATCACCCATTTTGAAAAATTATATCCGTTGGATTAGTATAAAATTGCAATGAATCATAATGGTAATAATTTATTTAGAATAAGTTTAAAAGAATAAATAATTCAAAAACTTATCCTGTGTCAGTTGGGATACAGTCCAATTGATGACTTGGGAACTGACGATGTGGCAGCTGATCGATCAGTTATGTCGTGTCTTTTGCTTAGCCCCCTTAACTGATTCATCACTGAACTGATGATATCAGTTTTTGTACTGCTGGATCAAATCTCAGTCAGTTTTCTCTTTTTAATGGGGAGAACTGGATTCTCTTCACTGCTCTCCTCAGAGCAGTTTGGTCTTTTCTTCTTTGATGCAGATCCAGTTTCTCCAGTTGGCTTCTCTGGCCTTGTGTTTCTTATGGATTGACTCCGTTGCTTAACTTCTGCTAAAGTGACCCTTCGCTTTCTCTGCAAGTTCCTCTTGTAGTATGACTTGAACTGAACTTCTTGGGAATTCAGTTGGGTGGCTATCTTCGAGCTTGAAGCAATCAGTGGAGTGACATATCTCTTAGACAAGAGATTTGGTGATGTTGCAGTGTCTTCAACATCACATCCTCAACTCACTACAACTGGGGTGAGAAGTGGATCTTTGTATATCTGCTCAGTTGCAGGTTCAGTTGGTTGAGGTGGATCAGCTGACTGATTTTACAGATTATCAAAATTTAGCTTTCGACAGGCAGGGCTGGTTGTACAGTTTGCTGGCTGCTGAACTCCTGCTTCTTCTTGAGCCATAATATCACTTTTTTGTTCAGCAAGTAGGGCAGTTGGAGAAATTTTGTTGGTCAGTTGGTGACTCATAATCCTCTGAACTTGCACGATTGTTGGAAGAAATGGATTTGAAGATCCTATCCATTTTAAGCTCCAAACTTCTTCTATTTACCAAAAACTCATGCCGTGAAAGGCAGTGACCAAGAAATGAGACTGGATAGACATTGAATGTCTCTAGTTGTACCAGTAGAAATACCGGTGCAGTTGTTTAAAAATATCTTGATCTTGCATAAACACGAATGCAAATTGAGTGAGAAGTAAATTGGATACCTCTTTATGTGCACTTTTGGCTTCATATTCACCACTGTAGAAAGTGCGAATATTTTCTTCCATCAGTTGGAGAGGAAGGCAAGTGCTCCTGAAGTAATCAGCTCTATAGTCTGGATGAGGGATTTCGATGAATCGAATAAGCTTATCTAGATCAGTACAAACTTTGAAATCAGCTGACTATCCATTCTTCGAGACTGCTGATGGAACGGCATTAGCAGTTAAGTTGCTTGAGACTGTAACACTTGTCTTGTCCTTGGTCCTTCTTTTCTTCTTGAGTGATTGAAGATGAATGCTTCCTTTCTTGGGAATCCAGTCAGAGACAAGGACTTGTAAAGTATCATCATTTGGCAGCTTCAAGATGTCTTCAATCATCTTGCTAACGAGTCCCACCATGGACTTAAACTTCCTTGTTCTCTTTGAGTTTGAGGCTTTGAGGACTTGATGCTTGATCTGAGAAAATACAAACTCTGCCTAGTTTGTTTCTCTTCCTTCAGCTAGGTGAATCATCATCTTGTACCTCTCTTGGGTAAGCTGGCTCAGGCTTTCAATTGCTCCAAACATCATCTTGTTTGTGATGTCGAGCAGAACTCCATACTCTGGCTTCAAATCAGTTTTAGCTGTGGTAAAACTGAATGTTTTGCTGCAGGTGGAGGCTTTCCACTTTCTCCAGTATGGTTCAGCTGCTTCACTCAATTCTTGAACTGTTGCTCCTTGCCTTGGAAGTTGAAAAACTTCAACAACTGTTTCTTCAGTTATCTTGATCAATACGCCTCGGATAACTGATGATATCTCCTTACCATTTGCACTTACTCGTGCTTGAAGAAGAAATTCATACACCAAGTTTTGTCTGAAGAACCTTGGTGGTGTTTCTAGGTAATAGAGAATTCATGTCTTGTGAAGACTAACAAACAGGTTTGGACTGTTTGATTCATAGAGAATTTCCTGGAACTTCTTCCTTTCAAAGAATTTGTCTCTCAACATCTGGTTTTTGAAAGAATTAGAGGAACTAAGGAATTCTGCCATTGAAGAAATTTGGCTAGAATATCTGGTCGAGAGAGTTGGAAAGTGAAGAGACTTCTCTTGAATGATTTGAGAATGAGTGTGTCTCTTCTAGCAAAAGGACTAGATCTGGATTGATTTATGAGCAATAAATGATACTCATATATTTTTAAAAAATCTATCATTTGGCTTTACTTTTGGCCTTAAATGCCGTTGTCAGGGATTCAACGACAAGAGATTCGAAGTAAATGCTGACAAGACATTTATTTCTAAGCAAAATATTTTCATTAAAAAAATGGTTAAGAGACTAATTTTACAAGAAGTTATGCCTAGGGCTTCTGATCAGTTTGATTGGCCTCTAGTTCTTCTTATTGTCGGTTTTTATTTTCTTGGTTTTTTTGGAACTGTCTGGTATTTTCTCATTGTTTGAGGGGTCTTTCTCAGCATCTTCAGTTCTAGAATATGCTTCCAGTTGCAAGATTGATTCAGAGAGCAGTTTTACATGTTCATTTAAGTTTTTGATCAGTTCCTTGAACTGCATTGATGATCTGCTCGGCTGCAGGTCTTCAGCTTGATGACCCCAAAATTTGATGTTGTCTGCAACTGACTGATGACCTTCAGTCTGATCATTCCTGAGGTGGATCTCATCTTCAGCTGCAGTAGCCTTTTCATTCTCTTTAGCAGGTCCCTTGGTCTTGGATGTTTCTTCAGCCTTTTCTTTAGCTGGCTTTGTCTGCCTCTTGATTTGTTCTGATGTGGTGGGGGGTCTGTCTGTTGAGACATCTGCTGAAGACTCCACTTCAGTTGCCCTGGTCCACTCTTTCCTCTTATCAGTTTCTACTTGGGTTGGTGTAGCAGTTCTCTATTCAGCTTGACTCTTTTCAGAGTCACTCTTATTCCCATGACTTTTCTCAAGTTGCATGAATCTCTACCCATTGAAGAACTCGTCATTTGAGTCGGAGTCTAATTCCTCTCCTGGCTCTGTCATCTTTGTCTTTCCTTTCTCTCGAGTTACTGGCACTATTGGAATCAGCTTCTTTCTCATTCGTGGCTGTGACTCTCTGATTATCACAGAGGGTAATGCTGCTTCATCCACTTTTGGAATGAAATTATTCGGGTTAACTCGTCGAGAATTGGTTTCTTCTGCAATCAAATCTGGAATCAACTTTTCCAGAATGATGCTCACTCTTTTGAGATAGTACATCTTTTGTGGGAAGCATTTGAGATTTTTTGTTTTGTCATCCACAATGTCTACAAACTTCTTTAATTGACTAAAGAAGTATAAAGACCAATCTATCTCTTTTTCTTCCCAGATGGTATTGCAGATCTTGTACTTTATCTCCGATATTTCGGAGTAGCTTCCACACAGTTCTACCAATATTTTCGTAGCAACTGCGGCTACCACTTGAAATTCTTTTATGAATTTCGATGTCAGGTGATTAATGTGAAAACCATCATCATAGATGATTCTCACCCATCTGTCAAAATAGTTTTCCGTATCCACTTCTGATTCTTCAATATCATTCTCTCCTTCTGGTAGACCAAATATATTCCTTAGAATTGAAGGAGTGATTACGATCTCCTGACCTTTGACTTCAGTTTTGAACTCCAAAGAGTTCTCTTCACTTGTTGAGTTGAGGAAGAATTCTGCCACAGATTCTGGGTATACTCGTATGGGAGCACCCTCTGTGAATGTCTTGAGTTTAGCCTTCTCAATCATAGTGATGACCAATTCACTTAATTGAGAATTGTTCGTGAATTTTCTAAAGTTCGCTTTGCTAAGCATCTTGTCTTGATATAAATCTTTGCAGAATGCCCTTGAGTCTTCACTGGTTAGCTTGAAATTGTACTTCCTTCGATGGGGGTTGGTAGAGAATTGTGCCATTTTGAAGAGATGTTTTTCTGGAACTTTTGAGGAAAAAAGTCTCTTGATTGAGGTTCTGAGTAAGAATACTCGAATGCTTGATTGGCTTTTTAGGTGAACTAAGAAGGGGTTCGGCCAATTTATTTATAGCTTTCAAGTAGACGGTGAATCTAATGGTAAAAAGGATTTGAGAAGAGCTAATTCGAATGGTTCCAATTAATTCATCGATTAGTTTTCAAATCTATCCATTAGTAATAAATGAGAAAAGAGGAGGTGGGTCCAATGGTAACAATGGTTTGACACGTCATTTTACCGTTCACATAATAGAAGTAAATTTGAACTTATCTGTTCAAGTCTTTCTCTTTTGAGCTTCCGCGTGGCTTTGAGCTGCTGACATCATCAGATGACTTGGCTGCATCTGGTAATCTCCAGTTGGCTTGATCTACTTCAACTGAGATGACTTTTCAGTTCAACTCTTTCTTCAGCTATGATGGCTTCCAGCTCTTCCTTCAGTTCAGCTGCTTGTTTCAGTTGATTATGAGCTGTTTCTCCAGTTTGAACTGATTGAACTTTTGATCTGTTCCAGTTCCTTTGACTTCTCAGTTTCTACGCCTCTCATCAATTTGCAAGTTTTTCAGCTTGTTTTTCCCTTGAGCTGATGGCTTGACCAGTCTTAGATCCTTTTACTGACTGAACTGATGCGCCTTTTGGTTCAGTTGCAGCTTCTCCTCTTTTCTTCTCATCAGTTGAGATTGTCTTTTGCATTCTCTCGGTCAGTTGATCATCTTCTTCTTCTAAAGCTAGTTCCAATAACCCCAATTGGATACATAGCTCCACGAATTTTTCTTCTAGAAATGGCTTTGTGAAGATGTCAGCTATATGTCTCTCTGTATTGACATATAGGATGCATATGTCTTTCTTCTCAATGTGATCTCTAATGAAGTGGTGCCTGATATCAATGTGCTTTGTTCTCGAATGCAGAACTGGATTCTGAGAAATCGCAATAGCACTATTGTTATCATAGAAGATAGGTACTTCGTCAGTTTCGACCTTATAATCCTTTAACTGCTACTTCATCCAGAATATCTGTGCACAACAGCTTCCAGCAGCTACATACTCCGCTTCAGTTGTTGATATTGCAACTGAGTGCTGCTTCTTGCTGAACTAGGATATCAGTTTATGACCAAGAAACTGACATGTTCCACTGGTACTCTTTTTGTCAATCTTGCATCCATAGAAGTCTGAGTCTAAATATCTAGTTAGACTCAAGATGTCATCTCTGGGATACCATAATCCAAGATTTATAGTTCCTATAAGGTACTTGATGATCATCTTTGCTGCTTCGAGATGACTCTTCTTCAGATTGGCTTGGAATCGTACACATAAGCCGACTGAATGTAAAATGTCTGGTCGACTAGCGGTTAGGTAGAGAAGCGAACCAATGATGCATCTGTAGTGAGTTTGGCTAACTAATTCTCCTTCTTCATCAAGAGTCAGTTGAGCTAATGTGTTCATGGAAATCTTGATAGTTTTTCCCTTATCAGTTCCAAACTTCTTGACTAGCTCCTTTGTGTACTTGGCTTGGCTGATGAATATCTCATCCTTGAGCTGCTTTACTTGGAGTCCTAGGAAGAATGTCATTTCTCCCATCATGCTCATCTCGAATTCACTCTGTATCAGATGTGTGAAACGAGTACATAGATCTTTGCTCTTTGATCCAAATATTATGTCATCCACATAAATTTGAACCATTAAGATCTCAGATGATCGTTCTATTTTGAATAGATTTCGATCAATGACTCTTTTTTTAAACCCATTCTTTAGCAAGAATGTTGTGAGGGTTTCATACCAGGCTCGGGGTATTTGCTTCAGCCCATAGAGTGTTTTCTTCAGTTTGAAGACTCGATCTCCAATTTTGAATTCAGGTGGTTGCTCGACGTACACGTCTTCCTTGAGAATCCCTTGTAGACAAGCACTTTTCACATCCATTTGATAGACTGTGAAGTTGTTGTGAGTTGCATAGGCAAGGAATAATCTGATTACTTCCAATCTTGCAGCTGGTGCAAATGTCTCGTCAAAGTCAATCCCTTCACTTTGAGAGTATCCTTTGGCTACCAGTCTTGCTTTGTTCCTTGTGATGATGCCTTGCTCGTCCAGTTTGTTGTGAAAAACCTACTTTGTTCCAATGACTTTCTAGGTTTTTGGCCCGTCAACAAGAAACCATACATCATTTCTTGTGAACTGGTTCAGCTCTTCTTGCATGGCTATGATCCAGTCTGAGTCTTCAAGTGCTTTCTTGATGTTCGCCGGTTCAGTTTGAGATAAGAAGCATGTGAAGAGAGCATGCTCTGTTGAACTTCTGGTCTGAACTCGACTTCTTAGATCTCCAACTATCTTGTCAGCTGGGTGGCTTCTGAGCCATTTGGGTAGGCTTTCCTCAGCTGGGTTTTCAGTTGGATATTCAGCATTGACATCAGTTGATGTCTTTTCTTCAGTTTACTCTTTATCTTCATCAGTTCTTCCCCTTGCTTCAGTTGTGGGGTTGATGGTCTCAGCATGAGTTGTCTCTTCATCACATTGATTGCCTTCAGCTGACCTAGTGCTGGATATGTTGCCTTCATCTTCTAGTCCAACTTCAAACTCTTCTGGAACTGTGTGATTCTCATAGTCCTGTGAGTTATCAGTTTTGCTAGGTAGTACTTGAACTTTTGCATTAGCTACTTCTTTGTTCCTGTACTCATTGGCAAACTTATCAAAAACAACTTGACATGTTATTTCCACAACAAGTGTTCATTTATTGAACACCCTGTAAGCTTGTGCATGAGGGGAATTATAGCCAAGAAAGATTCCTTCATCAGCTTTGGCACTGAAAGTCTTCAGTTAAATCTTGCCATTGTCGTGAATATAACATTTACAGCCAAATACTTTGAAGTATGAGATAGATGGCTTACGACCCTTATATAGTTCATAAGGTGTTTTGTCATGTGAACTGACGATGGCGCTTATCTTTTAAGTGTGGCACGCCATGTTGACTGCTTCGGCCCAGTAACCTTCAACAATGTTGGCATCAGCTATCATTGCTCGAGCTGCTTCCTTGAGAGTGCGGTTTCTCCGTTCAGCTACACCATTTTGCTGTGGAGTTCTGGCAACTGAGTGCTCATGAGTTATTCCTAGTTCACTGAAAAAACTGATGATCTGCTGGTTTACGAATTCAGTTCCATTGTCTGAACGGATTCGTTGAACTGATCTTTCTCTTTCAGTTTGCAGTCTTCTGATAATCGCTGATAGCCTGGAGTAGGTTTCGTCCTTGCTTCTGAGAAACTCTACCCATGTATATCTTGAGAAGTCATCGACTACTACTAGTGTGAATCTTTTTCCTTTGGGAGTTAGTGGTCTGACTGGCCCAAATAGATCCATGTGTAGCAGTTGGAGGGGAGCAGTTGTCCTTGGAAGATGACTTCTGTTTTTGAATGACGACTTCATTTTCTTCCCTTTTTGGCATGGCCCGCAAACGCCATTTTTCTTGAAGATCTCCTTGGGAAGCCCATCAACTAGCTCCTTCTTGGCTGGATGGTTGATGGTTTTGAAGTTGAGGTGATTTAGTCGTCGATGCCATAGCCAGCTTGCCTCAGTTGAGCCTTTTGAAAGAAAGCAAGCTTCTCCATTAAAGGCGCCCAAAATAAACCGGACCGGCGGTTTGTAACCGCCGGTTCGCCAGGTTGTACACGGTTTGGGACTGTACGGATGGTTACAGTTTGTAAACCATAACCATCAACCGAAAAATGGCGGTACGGTTTCGGTTTACATGCATATACCAAATATTGTCATGCATATACAAGCTCTAAATGATGAAATGAAATTATAAAAATATAATTATACACTCTAATTGAGATGTAATAAACCCTAAAAAAGTACCCTAAAATTTTTTGGTGTCAGTTTTTTTATTTTTATTTTTATTTTTTGCTTTCATTTTTTTTTCAAAAAATATATACCCTAAAATTGAATCTAACGCGGTGGCTATTTTTTTTTTTTGAAATTAGTATATACTATGTATGTGATCAATGAATCATAAAGTTAATGTGAATTAATTTAATTTTTTTTTATCTGACACTCATCCGACACTAACATGTGGGCGGGCTCGTACATTGCGCTCGATAATTAATTTTTTTGGAAAGGATCATGTAAATGTATATAGAAGTTCAAATTCATTAATTAAATTGATAATTAAGTAGTGAGAAGCTCGAGTATCACAATAACAGGATAGATCCACTACTCTTAATTGCGTGTTCCATTTACGTGCCAACATGAAAATTGAGTAGTTTTAATGATGTTTTTCACAAAAATAAAATTAATACATTGTAATTAATCATAATTAATATTTAATGCTAAGAGTTGAATTTTTTAAAAATTATATACTTTAAATTTGAAATAATCAACCATAAAAATTAATTATATTAACTAAAAAATGAAAATTAAATGCTAAAAATAATTATAAATCATAACTTGGTGGAATAAATCCTAAATAAGAATATTAAATCATACTAAACCAACAAAAACTGAAATTGAAGAAGAAATAAAAGAAAACCTAATAATTTTGATGTTTGGTACATGGTTGATACACACAACTTTCGACTAGAGGATCTTGTGTGCAGTATATTAATTTTTACTAAAATATAGATAACAAATTTTCACTAAAATTAATATTGAAAATGATTTTCAACTAAAAACAATTTTCTTTAAAGGGGATACGGGATATGAAACAATAATGGTTAAAACCAATTTCTTAAAACCAATTGTTGTCTTTTGTACAAAATATACAACAGTTTCGTTCAAAATTGCTGTACTCATATAATGCTCATAAAGACAGTTTTTATAAAGTTGTCTTTTTAGAGAATGAACAATATTTTTAATTTAAACGTAAAACTATTGGAGGCTAGACCACGATATTGATGAAAATCTTTGTCCATTAGTTGCACAAACTACGTACGACATATCGATCATAGACATGCAATAGTTTTATATTATCATTGGTAACTATAAGCCATTTGTCTATCTTGGTATACATAGATAACGTGTTACTTTTTAATGGTTTTTTGTTGCACTAAAGTAAAATGACAATAAACAATACAAGATAGATGATGCGTATATATTGATGCAGTAATTGTCTATTGCTGAATAGACCACGGGTGTACACATAACCATTGTAATGGAACTTTCATTGGCCTAAATTAATTAATATGGCACATAGATGTCTATTTTTCCTACCTTGTCAATATTATATTAATTATGGGTTAATGGTTTTAAGTTATTACAAATAAATGAAATATTTATAGGTTGAATATTTGTGAAAGACAATGGTTTTCCAACAACAATACCCTTTTTTTTCAAAATAGAGAATGATTTTTTACATGTTAAAATTATTTTCTTTAAAAAAAATTGCCCATAAACAATAAACTTCAATTAAACTGATGCCCTTTTAATTGAATAACTTTAATAATATTTTTTTTATAACAAACGCATGCTCTTTTTTTTTTGGTAGAGCATACAACTATGTACCGCAGTTGATAAAACATGTTTTGGCAATGATTTTTAATAAAATTATTGTCAATAATAGAGAAAAGACAACAGTTTCCCTTAAAACCCCTCCATCATATGCACTAATAACGCTCATGAAAAAATGATTTTCATAAAACTGTTTTCTTTTTAGACAATAGACATTTTTTCTATATAACAATAGACAACAATATAACCGTTGTTTTGTTGTACGCATAGACAACATATGTTTTAACAATGCTTTTTGAGAGAATATACCACGATTTTTTTAATTTTGGTTGATGAGTAAAAATTCTAGCTAGTACAGCTAGTGTACATGCATCAAATAAAATAATATGATCTTATTACATATTTGGCCACAAAATGACCTTGTCAATGCAACTATTACAAATCAAATATATGCTAAAATCATAGGCTAACAATGTAATAGCAATCAATGGCGGCCCTAAGGGCGTGCGAGAGGTGCGCCGTACAGAGACCTCAAAAATTTAGGGGCATCATTTTTATAAATTTTTAATACTAATAGTCATATTAAGATATGTTAGTTTATAAAAAAAAATTAATCTTATAGTTTATAAAAATCAATTTGGGCCTTTTAAAAAATAATATAAGAAATACCAGCTCAAGATTTTGGCCCAATATTTTATAAATAATACTAAGCACCCTAAACCAATCAATATCTGTGAAAATCTTGAGAATATTCTAAAGTATGGAGAGCTTAGTGATTTTGATGGGCTAGAGGTGTTTCAAGAATTAAAAACTTTGTGGTATCTTTTACCAAAAGAATATAAAACTTTAGATATATTGACTTAATTGAATAGGCTGAATATTTATCCCAGTGCATACATTGTTCATAGAATTTTATTGACCATACCGGCCTGTTACAGTTGCATCTAAAAAGTTGCTATTTATTTATTTATTTATTAAAATTTTACTTGCAATTGACCATGTCACAAGAAAGATTGAATATGCTTGCTTTGATATCCATTGAACAAGAGCTACTAGAAAATATTAATTTTGAAAAATTTATAAATGGGTTTGCTTCAAAAAAAATGTTAGGAGAAATATCTTTAAATAATATTTTGTAGTTTGCGTTTTGTACATGATATTGTTGAAAATATTTTTCTTTTGTTTCAGGTTTTGTTGGTCCCGGTGCGAGTCTATGTCAGTTTAGAGGGTAGGTGAATAAACTGACTTCAAAATCTTAAACTGATTGCGGAATGTTTAGGGCCCTGACTCGCTTTCGATATTTTATCTGTGCACTATTCAGTTGAGAGAGAGAGCTTGACTTAGAGCTTAGCTGGTGAGCTGATCAGTTAGGACCGATAGCTTGAGGAGTCAGCTTAGCTTGTCAGTACAACTTGTGTGCTAGAGTATGTAGTTAAAGAACATGCAAAGCTTAGAGCAATAAGTACAGCACACATAAGACTTATAGAGGTTCAAAGCTTCCTGCTTCTATGTCCTTTCTTCCTTCGGCAGAAGGGCAATCCACTATGCAAGAGTAAAGTTTCTTTATTAAAATTACACAGTGAAGAAATTCTGTTGGACCTAAAAACGGCACCCTTCAAACCGAGCGCGGCCTCCTTTCCAACTGTTGCTGTCCCGGAAGAGCGGACCCGTCAGTACACGCTCCTTCTCAGCCGGTTTCTGGGTCGAAGCTCACACTTACTGGTCCCAACTGCTCGCTGAGACTTTAGGTACTATTTTCTGTCTTTATACGATTTTAGATCTCGCTCGATCTTCAAGAATTCAGTCTTAAAACTGTTATCAACCCGGAGTGCTCCTTTAATCTTGAGCTAAGTGGTTGATCTTTGAAGAACTGAACTGAGAAACTTTGCTCTGGCTGGAATTCTGCGTCAGCTAGCTGCTTGCTTGAGACTTGAAGCACGCCTTCTCAGTTGTGACTTTTCGCACTTAAGAGGTTTAAGCTTTGAGCTGTGGGGAGGGAGAAAGAAGAGCTCAGTATCTGCAAGATAGCAAAAGTTAGATTGGCGAAAGTCTTTGTCAAAATTGTGTTCACTCTCTTTTTATAGATGAGTAACATTTTGGCCATTGTGATTGGTGAATCTGTTGAATTCACCGGCAGCAGTTTAATGTCTGTAGTCGTTTGAAGCTTTAAATGAACTAGTCGTTTGACTTTAATGACTTCTGCTCAAAGATCATCAGGATCTTTCCAAGATTTCCTGTTAAGATCTTCATTGACTACTTGTCAGAGAGAGCGGGTATTATGGCTATCAGTTTTGGACATTCAGCCGGTGGGCATTCAGCTATCTCGGCTTTCAACTCTGAGATTGTCCAGTTGGCAGTTCCTCAGATGCCTTAAGCTTCAGTTCTTGAATGATCTAGTAAAGCTGCCTTGGCAACTTAGCTTTAAAAAGCTTTCAGTTCTGGACTACCAGTCGGCTGTTTGTTTGAGCTTTTCTTTCCTTGAACTGATCGTAGGTCAGTTCAGTATTAGCTCAAAGCTCTTTGAGATTTTCTCCCAACAAAATGATCTTTGATCAGTTTTAGGATTGGCTGACTGATCTCTGATCAATTCAGCTTCAGCTTTTCAAGCTGGCTCTGCTCTCATCAGTCTTTCTTGGCTTTCAGCTAGACTGATGGTTACTCATCTATGGATGTCTACCAGTCTCCAAAGTTCTCTTCCCCCTCTGGCTTTTTAAGCTTTGAAGAGTTAACTCTGACTTGTCTGACCAAGGCAACCTTTAAGCTGGTTGATCATGCGTCAGGACAGCTGACTCTCGTTTCAGCTGGACTTTGTCTGAAGTCTTACTCGATCATTATCCCTGATTTTCAGCTTCAAATAACCTGCAGTTTTTCATAGGATCATCAAATATGTTTTGACATTTCATCAAAATCATCAGTTGGGTCTTTCCAACAATTTTCCCAACAGATTTGTTCAAATATCAGTGAACGTGCACGAGTCATATGATTTTAAAGTTTTCAAGAATGTAAACTTTTAATGATTTGAACATATCAAACAAATATTTTTAGAACATTTTATAGGGTAAATTACACTTTGATACCTACATTTTGGATATTTTTTAAAAAATGACCAACTTTTTTAAAATTAACAAAAAGTACCTATTTTTTCAAAACCAATTCAAATATAACATTTAACCAATTTTACGGCCATACAATCGCACATAATTGATTGTATTTTAATATTCATATTTCCTCAATCACATGGAAAAAATTCATTCAATCAAGAAATATTAAATTAAAATTAATTACATACGATTTTCGGACCGTAAAATTGATTAAATATTAGAATTGCAAAAAAATTGAAAATGTGGGTACTATTTTGTTTAGGGTTAAGGGCCAAATAGGCCCCTAGACTATTTGGGGGAGAACAGATAGGCCACCGAACTTTTTTCGGTCTCAATTGGGCCCCTGAACTTTTATTGAGGGCTCAATCAAGCCCCTCCGTCACACCCCTCACTAACGTCCGCTAAGGTTGATTCAAAATGACGTCGTTTTAATCAAAACGACGTCGTTCTGATCCTGAAATTAAAAAAAAATATATATATATTTTTTATTTCTCTCTCTCTCTCCTCTCTCTCTATCCTCTCTCTCCTCTTCCGCCTTCAGTCTTCCGCCGTCGGCCATCTTAGGGCCTAGCCGGACTTCTACCGACCCCGCCTCATCGTATCCGGCATCGTCTCCCTCTTCGCTAGCTTCTGCCTTGACCCAACCACCCCCAGCAGCCCCCCGTCCGGCTGCTGCTGTATCTCACCAATCCCGGTCGCCGATTGTTTTTGGGTCGGGTTTTCCGGCGGCCGTTCTTCCTCCTCTTTCTTCCATATCTACTTCGAGCTCCCCCCACTCTGTCCCCATCTCCATGGGCCTCATCCATCTCTCACAGTTGATCCACAGCCATTAATTTTTATTCCCTCTCCAAAACAGCCGCAAGCCACACTTAATCCCCAAATGTCAAAACTTCCCCCCCATCTCTCTTCTTTATCTGCTCCATGCTCTCCATCCCTCTCACCTCATCAATTTGGGTCTGCTCCATCATCAAATACAAGGCAACAGACATCTCTTCATCCTTCTTCTAACCTGCCTTCATCGATCGAGAGAGAGGAGAGGGAGAGAGGAGAGAGAGAGGAGAGAGAGAGGAATAAAAAAAATTAATTTTTTTTTAATTTCAGGATCAAAACGACGTCGTTTTGAATCAACCCTAACGGACGTTAGTGAGGGGTATGACGGAGGGGCTTGATTGAGCCCTCAATAGAAGTTCAGGGGCCCAATTGAGACCGAAAAAAGTTCGGTGGCCTATCTGTTCTCCCCCAAATAGTCCAGGGGCCTATTTGACCCTTAACCCATTTTGTTTATTTTGTAAAAGTGCGTCATTTTTTAAAAAAGTACTCAAAATATAGGCATCAAAGTGTAATTTATCCCCTTTTTTGTATTTTTAATTTTTAATTTTAATAAATTAGGGGCATCTTTTTCAGGGCTCGCACAGGGCCTTCAAAATCTCAGGATCCACCCTGAATTAGCCATCATAAAAATTACAAATAAAAAACTTATTTAATTTTTGAATTTAGTGGGAAAAAAGTGTTCATTAATGACAAATGTTCGTGTGTACAAATAAGAAATAACAAACTGTTGACTTTTAATTAAATTAAAAAAATTAACCTAGTAGATAATAATTTCGTTAAAAAGCAACAATTTAATTTAAACATAAAATTATTTATTTTGCAGTGTTATCAATTAATATTTTCTAAAATATTAATGATAGATGAAATATAATATATATTAGAAAATTTGTGGTGAAGTAAAAAAAAAAAAAAGTAATTACATACTGCGCTACGTTATTTTTTATTTAAGTTTGTGCATGCATAGTATTAATTTGCATCTTATTTCATCATAAAATAAATAAAAAAATTGCACTCTCCTTTTCCAATCTAACAGAGCACGTACCCCTCCTCGCACGAAATAAATGCTTAATTGGTGCATCAGCAACTAAGCAAACCTGCTGCAAGCTGTAAATACACAATGCTAGCTAGATTTTATTTTTATCATTTTCTTCTCATACAATGGGAATTTCTAAGTTTCAATCTGTCCATTTCACTTGGATTGTAGTCATATCTACTCATAAATGTCGGCATAATTTGTTAGTAAATTCATTGTAGTACACTCCAATTTTCCTGTTCAAGCTTCAAAAGCAACATAAACATTATTTTCAAAGATTATATAATTTGAAAATGTGACATCTATTATCTATATATATGCGTGTCAATACAACATACATATATAGTGTATAACACAACTCCTCTTAATTTGAAAATCAATACCAAATATGAAGCATCAGCATTTTCTGATCACATGCTTCCCAATTCAAGGCCATATAAACCCTGCTCTCCAGCTAGCCAAGAACCTCGCCTGCCTCGGTGCAGCCGTCACATTCGCCACCACCGCCCGCGGCCTTAAACGCTTACAGGATCGTCTCCCCGCCGTCCACGGTTTGTCCTACACCTCCTTCTCCGACGGCCATGACGACGAAAACACCCCCGGCGCCGGTGACTTCACAACCTACATGGCGGATTTTAGGCGGTTTGGCTCCGAAACTCTCACCAAGATTCTCCAAGAGTCGTTCGACGATGGCCGGCCGGTGACCTACCTAGTCTACAGCCTCCTCCTGCCTTGGGCTTCCACGGTGGCGCGTAACATGCACGTCCCATCTGCTTTTCTTGCAATACAGTGCGCCGCCGCTTTCGCCATCTATACTCGATTCTTCAACCGTGATGATGGATTAATACACGAAGGAGAGATTGAGCCATCAGTTTCTGTGAACATACAAGATTTGCCTACTTTCTCTTCGTGTGATTTGCCAACATTTATATTGCCTGAAAATCCCATGAATTCTAACATGGGACCTATGATGCTAGAGCACATACAAGAACTCGAAAACGAGCCAGGATCGCTTGTTCTTCTCAACACCTTTCAAGAACTAGAGCAAGAAGCGATCAAAGCGCTGGGGAATAAGCTAAATGTCACTGCAGTAGGGCCGTTGATCCCTTCGTCCTTCTTCGATAGGAACGAATCAACGGACAAGTCGTTTGGTGGCGATTTGTTCAGCAAGAATGAAGACTATATATATTTCCAGTGGCTAGACTCGAAGCAGGAGAAATCGGTTGTGTATGTTGCATTTGGTAGTCTGGTGGTGATGAATAAGGAGCAAAAGATTGAGATTTTGCATGGACTTGTGCAGAGCAAGAGACCATTTTTGTGGGCTATTAGGTCTTCAGACAGTGAGGAGGAGGACCTGAAGAACTTATTCGAAAACGAACTGAAAAATGGTGATGGTATGATTGTAACATGGTGTTCACAAACGGAAGTGTTAAGCCATAAGTCAGTAGGTTGTTTTGTAACGCATTGTGGGTGGAACTCGACTCTTGAAAGTTTGGTTTGTGGGGTCCCTTTGATCGGATGCCCACATTTTTCTGATCAGACAACGAATGCTAAGCTTGTGAACGAGGTTTGGGGAAATGGTGTTAGAGCGAGAACAAATGGAAAAGTTGTAATCAAAAGAGAAGAATTGAGGAAATGTTTGGATGTGGTGATGGGAGATGGAGACACAGGTAAACAGATCAGAAAAAATGCATCCAAATGGAGAGACTTAGCTATAGAAGCTGTCAACGATGGTGGATCTACCTACTGCAATTTGAGAAAGGTTATGGAAAGCTTATGAATTATCATGAGGTTTGGATGGTCTTAAATATATGATTTTTTGCTAGTTTTTTGGAATTTTACATGAGCAAGATGTTACTGAGAATTAATTGGTATCAACTTGATATATATTAATGATTTGCAAATATCAATTTAATTTGCTAGGTTATTAGCATAAACTTGTAATATTCCGTGCGTCTGTGTAGGATTGAAATTTCCTCTTACACGTTCTTGTGTTACACTTCGTGTTACACTTTCAAATTTATGGTTTTAATAATATTTATTATAAAATAAAAATTAATTATAATCATAGTTAACATTTATCAACAAAAAAAAATGAATTAAAAAATTATAAAACATAATTTTTTAAAAAATAAACCATAATAATGAATTATTAATTAGAAATCGAAAGTTAAATATTTAAAAATAATTATAAACCCTGATTGGGTGGGGGTGAACCCTAAAAACAATCATAAAATTAAACTAAATCATAAAAAAATAAAATTGAAGAAAAAATATTCAAGAAAAACTCGTAATTTGAAAGTGTAGCACGAAGTGTAACACAAAGACTGTAATAGGAAATTTCAATCCACCAGGGCATTACACCAATAAGAATTTTAACCTCATAAATTTATAGATGTTATCTTACATTTATTATAATACATAAGTTTTTTTTTATGTACACATGCGCACATGTATTAAATTTTCTACTATCCTTTTTTAAACAATGTATCTAGCGGGTGTATACATTAACTGTAGCGTCCCAAAACAAAAAATGAAGGTCCAACCCTATTTTCTAAGGCCCAATTAATATAGCAAGTCTTTTTATTTAAAATGACCGGGTATTGCACTTTTGAGCCAATTTATTAATATATTTATGGGCAATTCTAAACATAGCCCTCAATTTTCTCATTATAACCCCTAAAATTAAATTAAATATAAATATAATTAAAATAGTCTAATATACCCTTATAGGCTATAGCCCCCCTTTTCAAATTTTATCCAAAATTCCAAACATCGTCTAACCCCATTCTACTTAATGTTTGTTGCTATGTGCGATCTAAATATTTTTCTGGTTCATTTCTTCCGCAAAGACTACTTCTGTTTTGTACTAATCCTCTATAAATATTATACCACAAAATCTGGTAAACAAGCGTATTCATGTGGGCCATCTTTTGTTTTTATTTGTTTTTTATGTTTTTTTTTTTAATTTCTTTGTTTCTTCTTTGCCGAATTTAGTTCCATTGATATGAATTGAGCGAGGAGGAAAGGAGCCAATGTTAAATAGTTTTGGAATTAATATAAACTGAAGCTATGAATTTTCTTGCTTTTTTTGTAATCATGCATAATCAATTTTTTATTGCTTAGTTAATATATATTAAAAAAAAGTTGATAAAGAATAAACACAGGTTTCATAAAGTTAAATGCATTGAAAATTAATCCAAAAGATTATTCTAAATAATTGATTTGCTGATGAACCCATTCATCATGTGTTAATCAATTTTTAATTAATGAGGAATAGAATTAAAAGGAAATAGTATTCAACAAATATTTCATGTCTATTTAGAATAGGGTTTTAATGAAGAAGATATACTAAATTTAAGTAAAGGATGGGGTTACGGGAGAAAAATATATAATTTTGAAGTGAATTTATTTTATTTTTAGAGGTTATAATGAAAAATGGTTATGTAAAAAATGTGCACTTGATCTTTTATGTTGGGGGCTATGGGGCAAAATGGTATATAAAATAATATTTTTAGTATTTTTATAAATAAAAGGCTATGATGAGAAAAAATGGGCTATGTATAGAATTAACCTATATTTATATATGTCCCTATTATTATTGGACAAGACAAATGAATGCATTAGACAAATATGTTCGACAATACGAACTCATAGAAATTAATTTCATTCAATTTGAAGCTCATTTTACTCTCCAACCAATTAAATTCTATTCAAGACATTGAAGCTCAATTATTGACCCAAAGTTTCAGCCCAATTGATTTTAAATGGACCTATTCTAAGCCCATTCTAAATTATATATACAATTAGAGTTCATACTTTTTCTTTATTTTATTTTTACTAGGATTAGGATGGGGATATATATTGAGCTATTATTTTATCTTACTATGATTTATAATTAGTGAGGGATATAAGGATAAAATAGACTAATGAAAGAATAATTGTATATTCATTAATATTGAGGACTATAAGGAATAAATTGAGGGATGCATTCAAAATTATCCTTAGATCATGACTGGTATGATGGAATGGAATCATCACTCCCATCTCGATTACTAATCCAAAAGATGATTTTGTGATCATGAATCGTCATTACCTGCCCCGTGAGATTAGTCATTCACAATTATCAATTTTTTTTTTAACAATGGTATGCTTGTTTATTATTTATTTTGACAAATGAAATATCATACCCTTATAAAATAATTTATAAAAAATTATAGCTTTTTTTTCTAAAAAATATCAATTAAATAAATTATATAAAAATTCAAAATCATCAATCATTTACAAAAAAATGTATGATTTTTAAAAAATATATTAAAAATGATGATAAATAATAAAAAAATATTTAAATAAGAAAAAATTAGGATTTTTTTTAAAAGTACATTAATAATTTATACATGATTCATCAAATTTTATAATAATTCAAAAAAATATAATATTATATATTTTTTTTACATAAAGTATAAAAATTCACTAATTATTAACGAAATACTTACTAAAAGGATACTCAATTTTACACAAATGTTAATAAGGCTAAAATTGCATAATATTGAATAATACATTTTTAAAATTTAACGGCACATATTTTTTGAAGAGCAATTTTGTTATTTAAAAATAAATTTAAGGAAACTTATGTATTTTATTTATAAATTATAAATTGTGATGATAAAATCATATCACTCATATCAGTTTCATTCATATCTTATTTCTTCTTGTGAATAGTAACCATATCAAAGCCAAATTCATTCCATTTTATTTTCATCATCATTATGTTCATAAGTATATTTGATTATCATCCAATTCCATTTTTACACATCAGTCATCTCCTTAGATCACCCAAATTATCCACGGTTTACACAAAAGTTAATATTTAACAAAATATGTATTTAAATTTTATATAAAAGAGTGTTGAAGTTTCTATAATTATAAACAATTTTGTATTCACATTTTAGTCCGTAGTCGATTAAACGTAAGTTGGCACAATGGGATATATTGCGCTATGGATGAGACAAACGCTATGGACAACAGAGAGTGAACAAATGTTAATCGATTTTGTAGGCGAATAAAAAAAATAGATAAGAAGAATATTAAAAAAATGAAGAAATAGAAAATAGGCAGCTTGTTTTACCAATTAACATGTTCTGTCCTGTCCCACAAAGGCATATAATCCAGCACAGCAGCAACCGAAGTTATAACTTATAACACACTGTTTCTTCTCTTTCACTACATTCTTTTCTTTCCAATGGCCCTCCGCCTACTCTACCTCTTCACCTGTCTCCTCCTCTCCTCCGCCGACGACTCTTCCGTCATGCTCACCCTCCTCTCCTCCCTCTCTCCCGCTCCCTCTGGCTGGTCCTCCACCACCCCCTTCTGCAACTGGTCAAACGTCACTTGCGACACCACCAACTCCTTCGTCACCACCATCAACCTCAATTCCGCCTCTCTTTCCGGCTCCCTCCCACCCTCCCTCAACCTTCTCTCCCGCCTCCAGTCCCTGTCTCTCCAAAAAAACTCTCTCTCCGGCTCTTTCCCCTCCTTCCAAAACATGTCCTCTCTCCAGTCACTCTACCTCGACAACAATGGCTTCTCCGCCGTCCCGGACAATTTTCTCTTAGGCCTCCCAAATCTCGTAACTCTCACCATCAGCGAAAACTCCAATCTCGCTCCATGGCAAATCCCAAATTACCTAACTGAAAGCAGCAATCTTGTCACCTTCTACGCCAGCAACGCTAGCCTCACCGGCGCCATTCCCGACATCTTCGCCTCATTCCCGAATTTGCAGAACTTGAGGCTGTCCTACAACAACCTCACCGGAACCCTGCCGGCATCTTTCTCCGGCTCCGAGATTCAGAACCTCTGGCTCAATAATCAGAAGCAAGGATTCTCCGGCGGGATTGATGTCTTATCCAACATGCCGCAGTTGTACCAAGTCTGGTTGCACGCTAACATGTTTTCCGGCGGAATTCCCAATTTATCAAAATGTGTCAACTTATTCGATTTGCAGCTCCGTGATAATCATTTCACCGGCGTCGTGCCGCCGTCGTTGATGAATTTGCCCAAGCTTGTTAACATCACGTTGCAGAACAACAAGCTGCAGGGTCCGTTCCCGCAGTTTCCGAGCAGAGTCGATGCAACAATTGGGACTACAAACAGCTTCTGCTTGGATAAGCCTGGGCCATGTGATCCGCAGGTGACGACGCTGCTTTCCATCGCAGCGGCGCTCGGTTACCCGATGCTGATGGCGGAGTCGTGGGAGGGCAATGATGCATGTAAAGCGTGGAGGTTTGTGAGCTGTGATACGAAGGGACAGAGTGTGACTACTGTGAACATGGCGAAGCAGGGGTTTTCCGGTAGCATATCGCCGGCGTTTGCGAACTTGACGTCGTTGAGGAATTTGGTGTTGAATGATAATGATCTCAGTGGTGTGATTCCTAGTGATATCATAACTCTGCCTCAGCTTCAAATGTTTGATGTGTCGAACAATAATCTGTCCGGGCCGATTCCGATAGTTCCTAGCTCTTTGAAGTTTGTGTATGATGGTAATCTGTTGCTCGGTAAGAATGTGAGTGATGGTGGCAGTGGCGCGCCTGGGACGAACAGTGGAAGGGCGTCGGGTTCGAATAAGAGCCCTGTTTCGGCTGGTCTAATAGCCGGGGTGGTGGTCGCAGTGGTGGTGTTTATCGGAGTTGTGTTGTTCGTGTCATATAAATGTTATGTCAGGAGACGGCAGAAGAAGGCCGGAGGAGTAGAGGGCATCGAGCAGGGGAAGAAGACATCGAAAACTTATGGAACGAATGGCAATGCTAGAGTCCCTAGCGAGTTACATAGCAGGAGCAGCGATGATCATAGTGAATTTCCTCTTTCAGATGGTGGAAATGTTGGTATCTCAATAGAGGTTCTGAGGCAAGTGACGGACAATTTCAGTGAACAGAATGTATTGGGAAGAGGCGGGTTTGGAGTGGTTTACAAGGGCGATTTGCACGACGGGACTAAGATTGCTGTGAAGAGAATGGAGTCGGGGGTGATGGGGACGAAAGGGATGAAAGAGTTCGAAGCAGAAATCAGTGTTCTCACCAAAGTTAGGCATAGACATTTAGTTGCATTGCTAGGATACTGCATAAATGGCAATGAGAGGCTTCTTGTTTACGAGTATATGCCGCAGGGGACTCTAAGCCAGCATTTGTTTGAGTGGAAGGAACTTGCCTTTGATCCTCTTACTTGGAAACAGAGGGTCACTATTGCATTAGACGTAGCTAGAGGTGTCGAGTATCTTCATAGCTTAGCCCAGCAAAGCTTCATTCATAGAGATTTGAAGCCCTCCAACATACTTCTTTCAGACGACATGAGAGCTAAGGTTGCGGATTTTGGATTGGTTAAGAACGCGCCTGATGGCAAGTATTCCGTTGAGACGCGGTTGGCTGGAACCTTTGGCTATCTTGCACCTGAATATGCTGGTAACTATGCTCATATATGTTTCCCCTTTTATGCTGAATTTACTCAATGTAGCTGTAAAATATTGATGTTATGTAAATGTTGCATATACTTATGTGGCACTCTCTTATATGAAGGCATCATAAAATTGAACATTCATTTCATGTTTATGTTTTGGCATTTTACAAGCGAGAATGAGGTTGTGAATATCTACTTGAATGATATGAAAGTAGTGGCTTTTATTACAGGTCTAATGTTGTAACATTTGCAGTGAAAAAGTTCGGGTAATGCACGTTATTGTAGCATTCAAATTTGAGAGAAAGCTTAATTAATAAACAAGGCTATGTAATGATTTTGGAAGTTTCTTCCATTGTTATGTCAATCTTGAAGATAAATGTCCTCACACATGTTACATCGGTTACTAGCAGCATATTGATGCTAAATGGTTCCCATTTTCCTCGTATAAACAGCTACAGGCAGAGTGACGACGAAGGTTGATGTTTACGCGTTTGGTGTAGTTTTGATGGAGATTATGACTGGTAGAAAAGCACTAGATGAGACCGTGCCATCCGAGGAGTCTCATCTGGTGTCATGGTTCCGTAGGGTCGTGATCAACGAAGACATCCTTCGAAAGTCCATAGACCAGATTCTTGAGCCAGACCAAGAAACCTACGAGAGCATTTGCAAGGTGGCCGAGTTGGCAGGGCATTGCACTGCTGGTGAGCCATTCCAGAGGCCCGACATGGGACACGCAGTCAATATATTGGGACCCCTCGTCGAGCAGTGGAAGCCTTCGAGGCCTGAAGAAGACGGTGGTTCGGGCATTAATCTCCGTGAGAGTCTTCCTCAAGCCCTTGAAAGATGGCAAGCCGATGAAGGGACTTCAAGAATGTTTGGTGATCCGTCGTACAGCCAGACGCAGTCGAGCATCCCTGCGAAACCAACGGGATTCGACACGTTTAGCTCGACGGACTGTAGATGACATGGGATCAGGGGCGCTAAACGAGATCAGATATGAGATATCGATGGTTGCTTGCTTCTTGTTTTGAGTGTTGCTATACGAGATTGCAAATTGTAATTAATTCATTCTTTCCCATAAATTGACTTTTATTTGTTATATTTTTTTGGTTTGATCATAGTAATTGAGTTGATAGGGTTGTGTGGTATATTTGATTCATTTCTTTGGAGCCGAATGCTAGGAAAATCATGTGCTTTTTTCTTTTCGTCTGAGAAGGGGACTTCAATCAGAATTTGTTATTGTAGCAGGTAGGGAATCGGAGAAAAGTGTGACATAAAAAATGTATGACATGCTTGTATATAAATATTTCATCATTGTTTATTTTGACTGTTTCATGCCTTTGTCTTGATGCATAGCTCCAGGCTGTATGCAGGCTAGTAGTTTGTGAATTGTTTTTAGCCAGCCGGATGCGATTATTATGGTGGGACCAACTCAAGAATTCAAATAAATATATACTTAATAGATATAGATATATCTTATATATATATATGAAATTTTCTAGTAGATTGGATTTACACAAGTCTTATATTAGACTGTATAAGATGGGTATGGTTTCGATTGACTCGACTCAAAGAAAATTATCACTTCTATTATTGAAAAGTGTCACCTTTATTTTATTAAAAAATACTGCTAAAAGGAAAAATAAAGATGGTAACATATTTAGTTATTACTACATTTTTTAAATTTAAAAAATATGATTTATAATAATGAAAAGTATCACTTTCAACAATGAAAAGTATATTGTGCTCACCACATGCACTCTACGCATCCACCCGATGTATTTAAGTATATGTTGATGTGCATTTGACCTTCTTTTTTAATATATATATCAATTTGACAATGTCATACATATTATAGGAATTGTTTGTCGTAATTTTTTAATAAAAATGAAAACTAAAATAATTTTAAAGTCAAATAATAAAATAACAGTCAGTAATTACTAACTAAACCTAAAAATTAAAACGAATAATCAGTACATAAATTCCAATTATGAAGCAATTAAAATATACATCCACATAATTAATTAATGAAGCAGTTAATCAACCCTAGTTTAACTAAAATATTAAAAGCTAATTATGAGAATTAAAAAAGTAGAATAAATATGAGAAAACAAACCATAGCACCAATCGACAATCGCCACATTAGAAAATTGGCTGTAACTAAGCTGGCCAGGTTAGGAAAAGTTTAAATATTTCCAAAATTGAAAATGTGGTGTTGTCTAGTTGTTTTTGCATGGATTTAGTAGTGGCTTTTCTCCAAAGAGTAGCATCTCACATGCGTCTATCTCTATCATATGATTATGAAATAGACGTTCACCAACCTGGTACCAACTTTATATAAACCAATCCCAATTCCTTTCGCTGCCCTAAAACAGAGAACAAAAACTAAACCCTACGTTTGTAAATGCATTGAATATGAATTAAATGAATACGATCATCACACTACTTCTAGCGGTCGTAATTTGTTCTTACTCATAGATAGGAGTGTGCAAAATTTGTTTCGATCGATTGAAAGGACATGATCGGATCAACCGAAAATTTAGAGATTTGATCGGTTTACATGTTACTGCTTGAGATTTTCACAAGGAGTAAGAAAAAAAATTGTGAAACACAATTAATCAAAAAACTTCATAATATGCCCTTATTTATTTCTTTGATAATGAATAAATACTTAATGCAAACATATTAATTAAATAGGATTATATATTAGTAAATGGGCTAAATATATATATAGAAAACCATTTATACATATATGTGGACATTCCAAGAAGGCAAACAAGCATAACTTATTAGGACGGATGGAGTATATTATAAGTAATATAATATTCATAAACTATTAAAAGTTTTTGTATAATTCGTAATATAATATTCCTAAAAACCGTTGTTCTTACAACAAAGGGTTGTAAACAAAATTCAGTCGACCGACTTGGGTCAGGTCCGGACAAAATATAATTTTAATTTAGCCTGTTCCACTGTTTGCACACCCCTATTAATAGAATATATTGGTGTTAATGTAGTCATTGTGACTTATTAATTAGAACTATCTAAGTAACTAATTTTAAAAAAAATACATATATTAACGGTCATATTTCAGGGCAATCTACGATAACACTAAGGCAATGTTTGGTATACTGGTACGGATATACCCAAATTAATAAAATCTGGATTGCTTTGAAAGATAATTGCGTACTAGCTATTTTAATTGTGTGTTTAGTTATTAAGATAAATATACTAAGATTGTTTCACACATCTGTTTGGTACATTGTTTTATTTGGTAGACTAAGTTCTGGAATGAGTAAATTAGTTTAAGGCAATGTTTGGTAGCCTAGATAAATGCATATATACTAAGATTGCTACGCCAAAAACTGTATCCGAGGGGGCGTCGGATACATTATCCAGCCGAATCAGTAAATTACACCCCGGGCCTCGCGTGAACGAATAATGGCTACCAAACACATGGTTCTTGCTGAATACCTATACTAATATGCCTTTATCCAGGCTACCAAACATTGCCTTAATGATAATACACATTAATGTTTGTGGTAATGTAGGTAAATAAGCATTTCCACTTAGCAAATTCATATTTTTTACCATTAACTAAGAAAATACTCCATATGTTCCCTAATAATGATGTTTTAGATTTCAAAATAAAAATTAAGTAGTAAAAATAAACCATATATCACTACAAAAAAATATAAATTGGGCGACGGAAATGGTCACGAAATCCATTTTGTCATCACGGATAATGGAATGGACGACGGATTAAATTGGTGACGGAACATCCTTCACTAATTTAACGACGGAATAATCCTATTCCATCGTTAAACGTCGTAATTTAATTTTTGAATTTTATTTTTAAAATTTAGCGATAGAAATAACGATGGATTTTTTCGTCGCTACGTTAAAAATGGAAAAATCAATCGTTAAGCCATTTTTTTAATTTTTTTATTTTAGTGACACGGAATATTTCCGTAGCTAAAATTAAATTAGATTTTTTATTTTATTTTTATTTTTTTTTATTTTTTAAATTTTTTATTATTCAATTACTACTAATTACGAATTTGAAAATAATCTTTTCAATATTTTAATTTATTTTATTCTTTCTATTTTTTATTTTTTAATGATTTTATATTATTTTTAATTATTTTTTAATGATTTTTTTATTTTTCAATTACTACTAATTACGAATCTGAAATTAATCTTTTCAATATTTTATCTTAATCTTTTGGATTTTTTTTATTTTTTAATATTTTATATTACTTTTTATTTTAATATTTTATAATACTGTAATATTTTAAAATATTTTTTTAAAATATAATTATATAATTAATTTATTTAATACTTTTAATTTTGTTTTTGTATATATTATAAATAGGTAATATTTGAGAAAATTAATTAAAATAATTTAATATTAAATAATGATTAATTAAAAAATAAATAATAGATCGAAAATAATATTTATATTTGTTTAATTATTATTATTTTTATATATAATTTATTATTATTATTATTATTATTATTATTATTATTATTAATGGTATTTTGAAAAGAAGAATATTCAGAAAAAGATATGTATTATCATAGATATATAATTTTATATATTTCACATGTAAGGACTTTGGCCTGACGGTTTAATGCTTAGTTGACCAACTAGGAGCGCAGGTGTTCAAAACCTCCTTGGGGCAAATTTTGGTCCCCATTAAATGGTGAGGTGTGTGTGGCCGTTTGTGGCCTTTTTTGGCCGCGGCCAAATAGGCTTATCTAGAATATATATATTTTTAACGGGTGACGAACACATTCCGTTGCCCGTGTTATTGACGACGAAATTTCAAGTTCGGGTGACGGAGAACATTATTTTCTTGTAGTGTATCCTTTCTCTCCACCTCTAATAAATTTTATGTAAGAAATTTCATCTATCAAAGCTAAGTTAATGTAGGAGATTTTATAATATTTTGATAAGGGTAATTGATAAACATGGTTTTTGCATGCATTTATATGTTTATTTAAATGATATTTAATGGTTAATGCATGCATACATTGGTGTTTGGTCATAGTTTTGCATTTTCTTGTGCAATTTCATGTTTTTGCTCTTTTTGTAGAAGTTTGAGCTATAAAAGTGATACATTTGGAATCCAATTGAGTTGGAAAATAAGTTAGAAAGATAGAGGATTAAGTTAGGGTCATTCTTCAACTTGAATCAGATCAATCGAACGAGGAACGAGTGAAAACGAAATAAAACAGTAGAGTGAGCCGTAAAAACCAACGACCCAAGGTTTCGATCGGCGGATCACCCAGAAATGAGGCGAAAACTGGCAACCGAACCACCGACCACCCACCGATCGCTGAGTGTGAACATGGAGTTCTGGCGATCCAACTACTGATCGGTGATTGCTCGATTTGGTATGTTATTGCATCTTATCAATAGCTAGCTAGTTTACATGGGGGTGGCTTATTATTTATCAAAGTTGTTGTGGTATCGCCTAGCTGGGGTTTACACCACTTGTTTTCCTACCCCTTGCGGTTCCTAAACACTTGCTACTCAAGTAGCTTGAACCCAGAAATAGATTACAAGAAATAATTACAACAGTATCTAGACTAGGGTTCTTCAAGCAGAGGCTGCAGCGGCGTCGGCCTCAGAGGTGAAGGTCAAGGGACCTTCAAGGTTCTTCACAGGCACTGGTATCCCCAGATCTGTAGAATAATCAAAAGAATATGTTAGTAAACTCAGCAGAGACAGTACAGAGAGAAATAGGAAAGAGCAGGAAGCAATTTGGTAGTGGGAAAAGGTGCCAAAGGCACGGCTGGCTCAGATTTCCCACAGGCGGCGGCGCTAGCAACTCCGGCGACAGGAGATGCCCAGACCAGAGGGGAAGGGGAAGAGGAAGCGGCGGCTAGGGTTTGGAGGGGGCAGCGATGATCGATCTTTTCTCCCTCAACAGCAACTTCTCCCAACACTCAGCGGCCAAACAGGAGCCAATGGACAGAACTCCGGCCAGAGAAACCGTGGGAGCAAGCTGAGAAGATCCAGAAAGAGAGAGAAAGGAAGCTAGATAGGTCTGTGAGATGAGGCGTTTTCGAGAAGCAGATCCATCTCTAGGTTATAGAGAGTTCTAGAGCATCGAGAAGCAGCGAGCTCAATTATTAGAATTGAAGGGGGAGATGGACCGTCGGGTAGGGTTAGGGGTTTAGGGTCTTGGGCCGGGTTGGAGATAGAAAATAGGGACTGGGCCGAAATGGCAATTGGGCCAACTCCAACATTTCCACCTTTGGCCCTATTGGCATTTCCTGTCACCAAGGAGTTAACTGCCAAAACAAAACAAAGGAATATCATCATTGCCATTTATTTTTACTCTTGAATGTAACACAAAGTCACACTAAGCGAAGGAGGAAGTAATCACTATGCGTGATTATTCCAGTCTCTTACACGTGAGACCAACCCCAAAAAAGACAAGTCTTTGGTCTCAAAAGGATCATTGACCTCTAAAGAACTTGTTTAGACCTACCTTAAAGTACCAATGGGAAAGATCACCAACTTGAGGTCAAGAAACCTCAGTAAATAGAGATGGGTGTTAGGGTCACAGAGTTAACTGTGAGGTCCCATCTTACGTCCCATAAGATTTAACCAAAGTCCATATTAAGGGACTTCATGCAGGATTCCAGCTTTGCAACTGGTAGGCACTTTGTGCCCATATCCGCAGGGTTAAACTCAGAGGGAATTTTGTTTAACAAAACTTCTCCTTTTTCAACTATATCTCGAATGAAGTGGTACCTCACATCAATATGTTTAGTGCGATCATGAAAAACAGGGTTTTTACATAGTTGAATTGCAGATTGACTGTCAGAAAACAACATAGGTTTATCATCAATAAAACCAATTTCAGACAGAACACCATTTAACCAAATGGCTTCTTTGACAGCCTCAGTAGCTGCAATATACTCAGACTCAGTTGATGATAAAGCAACAATACTTTGCAGCTGAGATTTCCAACTAATGCTAGACCCACATAAAGTAAACACATAGGATGTGGTGGACTTTCTGTGCTCTCTATCATTTGCATAATTAGAGTCTACATAGCCAACACACTTGACACCTTCTAGAGATTTTGAGAAAGATAATCCACAAGAGGCAGTGGATTTTAAGTACCTTAATAACCATTTCAATGCTTCCCAATGTGGCATGCCTGGATTAGCCATGTATCTGCTTAGGCAAGATACAGCATAAGCTATATCTGGCCTAGTACTTATCATCAGATACATGACAGACCCAATGGCATTTGCATAGGGTACATTTTCCATTTCTTTTAATTCAAAATCACTCTTAGGACATTGATCTTTACTTAATTGAAAATGGGATGCTAAAGGAACAGAAACAGGTTTGCATTCATGCATATCAAACTTTTTCAAGACTTGCTCAACATAAGGGGATTGATGCAGTAGTAAAGAGTGCTTATTTCTATCCCTATCAATGTTCATACCTAAAATCTTCCTTGCATTTCCCAAGTCTTTCATATTGAAGTGGGCACAGAGATTAGTTTGGACAGTCTTCACAGTCATCAAGCAGGGACTTATCAGTAGCATATCATCAACATATAGTAACAAGAAAAATGGTACAGGAGATAACATATAGTACAGGCAGTGGTCAAATTTGCTTCTAGAGAAGCCCATACTTTTCATGCAGTTATCAAATTTAATGTTCCACTGCCTAGGGGACTGTTTCAAACCATACAAGGATATTTTCAATAAGCAAACATGATCAGGGCGATTATTATCAATAAATCCTTCAGGTTGTTGCATATATATGTTGTTTTCAAGTTCTCCATGTAAGAAAGCTGTAGTTACATCCATTTGTTTGAGTTCCCAATTAAAGTGAGCAGTTAAAGCAAGCATGATTCTTACAGTGGTGAACTTAACAACAGGAGCAAAGATTTCATTATAGTCAACTCCTTCCTTTTGAGTGAATCCCTTTGCTACCAGCCTAGCTTTATATCTCACATTATTAATTTCTTGTTTTACTTTAAACAACCACTTACATTCTACAACTGAACAGTCATCAGGTTTCTTAACTAGGGTCCAAGTTTCATTATCATACAAAGATTTCATTTCACATTTCATGGCTTCAACCCATTTTTCAGATTCTGGACATGTAACAGCAGCTTTGTAGGTTTTAGGTTCAGCAGAATCAAGGTTATTAAACACATTAAAGGCATAAAAAGATAAATTGCAGCCATTATACCTGGAAGGGGCTTTAATTTCCCTTCTTACTCTATCTCTTGACAGCACATAATTATCCAAGTTGATTTGCTCAGAATTATGTTCAGAATTATGATCAGGATTATGTTCATTAAGAGACTCAGAGGATTCAGAGACATTCACATGATCAGAAGCATTTGAGGCAGAATCATCAGCATTAAAGTCTTCTTGGTTGTTCACATTATCATGTAAATCATGTTCAACAAAATGTGGTTCCACCTTAGACAGATCAGGGATGAAGGGAACTTCAGCAGGTTTCTCCACCTCACAAGGAGCAACAGAGGGTGAGGATTTCATTAAGCATGGAAAATCATTTTCATTGAAAGTTACATCTCTGCTAATACAAGTTTTGAACCCAGGCAGGGTTCTATCCCATAATCTATAACCTTTTACCCCTTCAGGATAGCCCAGAAAGATGCATTTTCTAGCCCTAGGTTCAATTTTACTTAATCTTTGGTGTACATAGGCAGAACAACCAAATACTTTTAAATTATCTAGGCAGATAGGCTTGTTATGGAATACAGACTCAGGTTGATCACCTAGTAAAGGGACAGAGGGGGATCTGTTTATGAGGTAACATGCAGTCATGAGGGCTTCCCCCCAGAATGGTTTATCAAGCCCAGAGCCTGCAAGCAGGCTCCTAACTCTTTCCAGGAGGGTTCTATTCATCCTCTCTGCAACCCCATTCTGCTGGGGGTTGTAGGGAACAGATTTATGTCTTTTAACTCCCATTTCACTACAGAAGCTATCCATAGCATGGTTACAAAATTCCAAACCGTTATCTGTTCTTAAGCACTTAATTTTCATATTGGTTTGATTTTGTATTTCAGCAACCCATTTTGAAAATTTCATAAAAACATCTGACTTGTTTTTCATTAAAAAAAACCCATGTTTTTCTTGAAAAGTCATCAATAATAGATAAGAAGAACATATTACCACCATGGGTTGGAACCTTTGAAGGTCCCCATACATCTGCATGCAAGTATTCTAGAATATGAGAACTCAATTTCATTTTAGGATATGCAGCAGGCAAAGGGAAGGGGGATTTGTGTTGTTTTCCCAATAAGTAAGGTTCACAGAATGGCACAGATGAGATTTTGTCATTTTTGAAAGCTCCAGCTTTGCTTAAGATTTCTAAACCCCTGTTACTCATGTGACCTAATCTTGCATGCCATAGATGAGTTTTATCAGATTTTACCACATAAGCAGTTAAGATAGGCACAGGTTTAGCAATCACAGAGTATAAATCTCCTTTTCTGGGAGCATCAAAATAGTGCACAGAGTTCATATCAAAACTGAAACTCTTTTGATTAACAGAACCATAAAGCAGTTGATTAGCCAACTTTGAGACAGATAATAAATTGAACTTCAATTTTGGCACATATCTCACATTCTGCAGGCAAATCATGCTTTCATTTTCAAATTTTAGGCAAATATCACCTTTTCCTTCAATATCACAATGTTGGCCATCTGCCAATGCAACAGATCCACACTTAGATAGATTAAGACTTGAGAAAATGTGCTTGTGTGGAGTGACATGAAAGGTGCACCCAGAATCTATTAACCATTCAGTTTCAAGCATAGACATTGACACAGCATTTGACAAGTTTATGAATTGAAAATCAGAAGTGGTGTGAACCATATATATTTCTCCTCTTTCATAATCAAGCTCATTATTATCATACTCAAAACATTCTTGGTTAAATTGCATGGTGAGATTAGCATGATTATTCCCAAAACCTCTACCCCTCTTAGGTTGCTTACACCTATTTGAGAAATGGCCAGGTTTTCCACAGTTCCAACATACTTTCTTTGACTTTTGGTCTTGGGATTGATAATTTTGGGCAGAAGGTCTGAGAGATTGGTTTCTGGGATTGTAAGGGTTTTTCCTTTGAGAATTTTGCGGGAAAAAACTGTTATCACAAGAGGGCTGGAAAAGGTTGTTGGATTTTTCTATTCTGCATTCCCTCCTATGTCTTTCTTCAAGATTAGATTCTCTTTTATGCTGTTCTGCATTTAATACACTAGGATTTTCTGGGCTGAAATCAATATAGGGCCTGTTTTTGAAGTTTTTATTAACATATAAGATTTCATTTTGCACAGGCTTGGAGTTTATTTTCTTGATTTCATTTTCTTTAGCCTTTAACCCAGACACAATCATATCACAAGTGAGTTTGCACCCACCATACTTTAATGCAGATTTAACTTCAGCATATAATTCTGGAATAGCACCAAGCAAGATTTGAGGAGCATAAGCTTCAATTTTATGATCTCCAGCAAGTTTGACATCTTTTAACAGTTTAGTGAAATCATGCATATTAGTGTCAACATCTTTAGAAGGGTCCATTTGAAAAGACATAATTTGACTTTGCAAGGAATACATATGCTCTTCAGAATTTGCAATAAACAGGTTAGTTAGGGCATCCCATAAATCCTTAGCACATCTATGGTGAGAAACTTGCCTCACAATGGCACTACTTAGATTTAACAGAATTGTAGCCCTAGCACCAGCATTTAACTTTGCAAGATTTTTATCAGGTTCATGCTCATCAATTCTATCAGAAATAGCATCCCACAGATTTTCTTTGGTCAAAATACATTCAACCCTAGTCTGCCAATCTCCAAAATCACCACTCCCATTAAAAGGGACAGCACTAAGAGTATTCATGCTTAATTTACAGAAAAATTCCACAGAAATTACAGAAATTTCACAGAAATTACAGAGATTTCACAGAATTTCCCAATATTATCAGAATAATCACCAGAACACAGATTTGTCAAGCAGAAGTGCACCAATAACCAGGAAGCAGAAGCTTCCACAGGCCAGAAAAGGAACACCTGGGGAATCTAGAGCTGAGGCTATCCCAGCTCGCAACACAGATTTATCTGTGGTGCAGGGGGTCACTCAGGTCAATCCCTAACACCTTTTCAGCCTAATTTACCACCACCGACTTATTTCTAAGTCAACAGAAAACTCAACTCAGAGTTTTCACAGATCCAAAACCAATATACCAACAAGATAGCACAATTTTTAACAGAATTATACCAGGAAAACAATATTGAAGCACAGACAGTCTGAGAATCCCTTCCTTAACCTTGCTATCGGGGCAACCCGTTTTGAGGAGACCCACAGGGGAATCCAGACGGTCCCGATCGTAAGCAAGCAGTTAAGGTATAGTTTTGAATACTAAGGGCAAAAGACAGACACTAAGCGGAAGCAAGCAAGGCACAGGATCGACACAATACCACCAAAGAGTTTAGGGTTTTGAGAGTCAATACCAGAGCCGGCTTTCCCAGGAAGGGAAAAGTCGGACTTACCCTTTAATCGGAGCCCGAGGGGGGCGAGGTGTGCGCGGCCCTTACCGGCAGCGGGGTGCTAGGAATGGAGGCAGGAGGGTGCCCCCGGCTAGGCCTAAACCAGGCTCTGATACCACTGTTGTGGTATCGCCTAGCTGGGGTTTACACCACTTGTTTTCCTACCCCTTGCGGTTCCTAAACACTTGCTACTCAAGTAGCTTGAACCCAGAAATAGATTACAAGAAATAATTACAACAGTATCTAGACTAGGGTTCTTCAAGCAGAGGCTGCAGCGGCGTCGGCCTCAGAGGTGAAGGTCAAGGGACCTTCAAGGTTCTTCACAGGCACTGGTATCCCCAGATCTGTAGAACAATCAAAAGAATATGTTAGTAAACTCAGCAGAGACAGTACAGAGAGAAATAGGAAAGAGCAGGAAACAATTTGGTAGTGGGAAAAGGTGCCAAAGGCACGGCTGGCTCAGATTTCCCACAGGCGGCGGCGCTAGCAACTCCGGCGACAGGAGATGCCCAGACCAGAGGGGAAGGGGAAGAGGAAGCGGTGGCTAGGGTTTGGAGGGGGCAGCGATGATCGATCTTTTCTCCCTCAACAGCAACTTCTCCCAACACTCAGCGGCCAAACAGGAGCCAATGGACAGAACTCCGGCCAGAGAAACCGTGGGAGCAAGCTGAGAAGATCCAGAAAGAGAGAGAAAGGAAGCTAGATAGGTCTGTGAGATGAGGCGTTTTCGAGAAGCAGATCCATCTCTAGGTTATAGAGAGTTCTAGAGCATCGAGAAGCAGCGAGCTCAATTATTAGAATTGAAGGGGGAGATGGACCGTCGGGTAGGGTTAGGGGTTTAGGGTCTTGGGCCGGGTTGGAGATAGAAAATAGGGACTGGGCCGAAATGGCAATTGGGCCAACTCCAACAAAAGTCTTTTTTTTTTTACTGTAGGCTTAGGCCTAACCTATTTAGAAATGAGAGTCATGATTGACTCTTTTTAAAAGTCTACTTAAGCCTGCAAATAAATAAAATTCATAATTTAATAAAGAATATTACTGATCCCTCCGTTTCTATATAAAAGTAATTATTTTGGTGAATTAATTTATTTATTTTATCCGGGGGCTCATACAGTACATGTGCCCAACTCTTACGCGTAGGCTTTGAACTACGATGGAGATCTAATTTTTTTCAAATTAAATATATACTATAGGATTAATAAATCTTAAATGAGATGAAGTAAATAATTTTTTATAATAATAATAAGAAGAAGAAGTAGTTTGATGGCCATCTTACGTTTTTGCCTTTGTATTAAACAAAATAAAACCGAACAAATAAAAAAAAAACTTATTTAGAAAAGATGGAATTGTCAGATTAATGAAGTTAATAAATGAATTAATTGAATATTTTGGGCGAATGAAATTCCATGCTACATTCTGTGCACATTCTATACTACGAATTAAAATTATTAATTTTTATTCCCTTTTTTCCTTCAATTTCAATTGATTTTGCTTTAGTTTAATTTTATACTTATTAATTAGGGTTCATTTTTCCCGACTAGGGTATATAATTATTTTTTAGAAAATAATCAATTATTAACTAAAAATAAAATTAAATATTAAAAAATAACTATATACCCTAATCGGAAAATGTAAACCCTAATTAACAAGTGTAAAATTAAATTAACTATTGCAAACCAATTGAAATCGACTGAATAAAAATTAATAATTTTAAATGTGTAGTATAGAATGTTATACATAATGTATAATGTAGGAGAGGATTTTATCAGTTTTTTTCGGTACTTAGAATAAAGTCATAAATGAAAGTGGATGCGCATGAGAGAAATTAGGGGAGTTTTATAATAGAATCTTGGCGATTTTAATTAGCCACTTTATGTTGCTGAAAATTTGAATAAGTGGTAATGAAAAAGAAATCCAATTAAATTCTCTCAAATAGTTGGACGGATCTCATGCCATTCAACTTGAAGAAGCAGATGAATAGGCTCAAACAAAAATAACATGAACAAATTAAATCACATAAATATGAAAATAAAGGAATAATATAGAACTTATTTAAATTTTAGATTCATAATATAATATGAAACAAATCACGAGTAATTACTGGATCGAGCAAATACTCGTTAATTAACTACACATAAAGCATATAAATCGAACTCATTAATTGCAATATTATATTTAGATGTCATCAATTAATTAGCTAAGTAGTAAATAATTTGATTTCCTCATCTTGGTAGAAGCAATGCATGTCAGTTTGGTTCAAATGCAGCCATGCCTCAATCCCATCACCATCTTTGTTGCTCATGAGCACGGTGGAGTTGCCAGTGGGCCGTTGCGGTCCGATGCTGAGCCAAAGCGGCTTCCCCCACCCGAAATCAGCTTCGTAGAATCCAAACCTACTCCAATCAGTGAAAACCACAACATTCATCTCCGGATTCATAAATACTTTAATCAACATCTCCAAAGAATTTGCGATGATATCTCGTCCATCCCTAGTTGCAGTTGCAGACAGTATTTCAGCATGATCACCTATGCTCTTCCTCACAGCATCACCTATCAAATCGACCAATTCCTCCACTCCAAGCTCCCCAGCTTCCGATGCAGCCACGCGTCGAGTCAGCGAGGCCAGCGACAGATTGCCGCAGGCATGCTTCGACTGCGGTGGGATTGTTCTCTCCCGCATGTTAACCGGTTGGAAAATCATCATATCCCGGTTTCTGCCGTGTTTCGCCCGGTCCACCCGGATTAGGGCTTTCGCTATAACGGCACACACAACACGCACTCCCGAGACTGTTTTCCCATTTTTGGGCCTTATTTTCGATTTCAGACTGGTTAATGCCGCCTTGTTGAACAACAACCTTTTAACAACAATATTATTATTATTATTCTTGTCATCATGATCATGATCATCGGTGCTGGATTTGTTTAAATGAATGCCAAAATCGTGATCCTTGTAGGGAAGCAACAAAGGAAGCTCGAAAGATGGGGTGGTGAGTTCCACCATTTTATTATCTGGATTGCAAGTGTTCGACCAAGCGGCAATGAATGTCCCAAGCGATGAAACGTCGAAAACTCTGTGAGAAATGCTGACGGCGATCGCTAGTCCACCACATGGGAAATGTGTGGCCTGGATCGACATGAGGGGATCGTGTGAAGCTTCATCAACTCGGAAATATTGATCTGGAAGGAGACCGTTGATTTGCTCGGCATCAGTAGTTTTCGCCACCAGCTCCGTCAGCTCGACGCCGTCGTCGTCGTCTAGAGCTTCGGCTACGACGAACTCCACGCCCTGATCACTGCAATCAACCAGGTGATCATTCTTCATGTATCTTCCAGCAAGAAGGTAGAATTGGACCAAGATTTTGGCTAATGATTCTTCCAACTGGCTGTTAATATTTTCTGGTTTCGATTGATAAAAGAGAACTACAGCAATATTCATCGCCCCCAGATTCTTATCCAGAAAGGAAATGTTGTAATTCTTGAGATTTGGAGGAGTTGGGGTGTGTGGTTTTATCAACTTTTTGCTAATCTTGTTGATCTTCATGTTTGCTGGACTGAGTTCACACTCAGTTTTCAGCCTCACATATATAATCCGTAAATCATAAATATTGTATGAATATCTAATCCACACACCAGATTTTCTATTATATTCTATATTCACTTTTATCTGTATTTTCCACATTTCTTATACATGAAATATCTATTTAATGATATCATTATTATACTTGTCATATTTTGGGATTGGAATTTCCTGTTACACTCTATGTGTTACACTCCGTGTTACACTTTCAAATTACGAGTTTTTCTTGTATTTTTTTTCTTCAATTTAATTTTTAGTGACTTAGTTTACTTTTATGATTGTTTTTAGGGTTCACCCCACCCAATTAGGGTTTATAATCATTTTTGAATATTTAATTTTTGATTTCTAATTAATAATTCATTATTATGGCTTATTTTTTAAAAATTATGTTTTATAATTTTTTTTGTTGATAAATGTTGACTATGATTATTTATGTTATAATTAATTTTTATTTTATAATAAATATTGTTAAAATCACAAATTTGATAATGAAACATGGAGTGACTATCAAATTTATGATTTTAATAGCATTTATTATAAAATAAGAATTAGTTGTAACATAATAAATCATATAGAGTCAACATTTATCAAACAAAAAATAAATTAAATAAAATATAAAATGGAATTTTGTAATAACCAATCATAATATTAATGAATTATTAATTTAAAATTGAAAATTAAATATTAAAAATAATTATATACCCTAATTGGGTGGGGTGAACCTAAGAAATAATCTTAAAATTAAATTAAATCACAAAAAAAGTTGAAAACAAATATAAGATAAATTCGTAATTTAAAAGTGCAACATGGAGTGTATCAAAAATTATAACTGAAAATCTCATGTGGATGCTATCCGGCCATAATGTAGCCTTCCATAGTCGATAATTTCGGTAAGTTTCAACTAATAAATTAATGTTACGTTGCGATTAATGGTTAACATATTTAACACGTCCTACCCTTAATATATGAAATATGCATTTAATATTATCATTAATATACATGTCATGTTTTGATACGACGGAATAAAAAATTTAAGATAATATCATTAGTTCACATTCCATATCCGACTATCAAATTTAATAGGGTGTTTCTAAATACACTATCTATCTATCTATATATATATATATATATATATATATATATTATAACACACTTTTACACCTCACTTTTTCCCGCTCATATGCAAGGATATTTTAGACAATTAATAATACAATAATTTAATAAGTTATTTAATTTAATGTTACATGCAAATTTCTATGAATAATGTTTTTATAATTAATGCAAATTATGTGCTACTATAATTAACATGTGTTTATTCATCCATATGTTAATTATGCTATTTATATTAATTATAACACATTAATTATATTAATCATAATAATGTAGCATTTGAGATGAATGTATCACATACTTATACATTACAGGTTGTGGTGTCCTCATAAGATCTAAACATACACAATCTCTCTTGAAATAATTATAGGTATATGTAGTTTTTAAATATATTATTATATTCCATGTTTTTAACTATTATTTGTATGTTCGTATGATTTTTCATTTCACCGATTTAACTTATGTCGATGTCTTTTGTAGATTTTATAACCAATAACAAAACAATATTCTATGAGCTCTATTTTTTAATCTGGTGAAATAAATCGATCCTTCCCTCCATCAAGATATACGAGATTTCACAAGAAAAACCTATATTATTATAAGACATACATCAATAGAATAAAATTTTGAATCTAAATTAATACGATAAATGGAGGAAGAACTAACATATTCATCAGTTATATTGGGAAAGGAGATAACAGATCTCACAAGATTGTAATGGTATATTGTTAGAATATATAATTCATAGTTTTTTTTTAAAAAAAAATTGATCATCAGAATATTTAATTCATCAATTTTACTAAACTAATTAAATTTAATTTATGAATTTCAATAATTTTGAATCACATTATTATGAAATCTTCTATATATGACTTAATTATAAGTTATTGGTTTTGAGCATATATTCATGCAAAATTGTAACATATATATATATATATATATAGTTCGTTGTAACTCATTTTCTATTATTATCTAATTATATATGATTTCTTATTTTATACAAAAAATGAATATATGTGAAAAAATTATAGTTATTATATACCTAATGGATATTTTATTATTATTCTTAACATATATTGCATCAGTATAGTGTAATGATTTTCAGTGAAACATTAATACGTCCACATCAATATTGCAGTGAACCAATTGTATACACGCATAAATTGAACCACATGCGTAAATATTTTATTGTATCTCATTCTATTTAACTTCAAAATATATCTAAAAAATATTATTTCATTATTTATCAAATGCACATAAGTATTTCAATCTTAATTGATGTTAACGAAATATTTGAACGAAATCATTTTTTTGGCTCATAGAATACAAGAAAATTATGTATATATCGATAAAACAAATTAAAAATTAAAAAAAATCTCATTCGCATTACATTATTTCATAATTCAAATTTGCATTATTGTTCAATTTATTGGTTATTACTTAAAATTACTTAATAAAAAATATTTATGATGTCACGTAAATTTATTTTATTTATGTGATACTTCTTTTACCTTTTAATTTTATTTTTTACTTTTTTATATATTATAAATTATAATAAATATTGCATATAACAAATTTGATTTATTTGATAAATTTATCATTGTTTTGTTTCAAATATTTGTGAACAAAATAGTTTTTCTTTTATTGAATAATTTTTTAGATACAATAATTTTCTTAATTTATAATAAGAGTTATTATTGGTCATTTATTGTAGACAAAAAAAAAAGATAAAAACAAATTATATTAATAAAAAAACTTGATAGAATAAATGTTAATTAGATGGCTTAATTATGAATGATTGGTATTAGTTATTAGGATTGGGTTTGTTGGTAAACTTTAGTTGCGTAATTGTAAATTATATTAAATGAATGATTTAATTCTTAATTTTATTTACTTTTAATTAATTTCATTTGTTTGAGATTTTTCATCATTCTTTTTTTATATTTTGATGATATACTATATTCTTCATTTTGAACTTCGATGAAGTAAATAAAATGTAGTGACAATTGTTAATACATTGTGTATATATGTGTATGACAATTAGAAAATAAATAAATATTTTTTCTGATTTATTTAGGTTATAATAATTTATGTAATTTAAATATATAGTTATCAACAAATTTATACATTAAACGTACATAAATAGAAATACAATGAATATTGTAATTAAACTAACATAGATTTTAAGATACTCATATAAAAAAATCTTTAACAATGTTAATAGATTACTATATATTATTCGTATTTTTACATCATGAAAATAACAAATTAAAAATATTGTATATCATCTACATCTCTATTATTGTATATTGTTCGATTCATCGGTTACATACTTACCGTGCATCGTACGGGAGAAATACTAGTTCTTTTTTCATTATACACCACTTAATAAAATAATTGAAAACTAATTATTTAGAAAATTATTTAAATACCCCCATTAAATAAAAAATAAAAAAAAATTGTAAACTAAATAAAAAAATAAAAAATAAAGATTATGTCTTCTTCCCCCTCCCCTTCAATTATGTCTCCCTCCCTCACCTCTTCTCTATGAAAAACTAAGGGAAAAAAGCCAATCGCTGGAAGAGATCTCGTCGACATCCCTAAATAATACTTATAAACTTAAATTATACCAAAAGAAATTGCAATTGGAGAAAAAAAAAAGTTAACAGTCTAATAAAAATTAAAATGAGACACCGAATGAGATAAAGAAGTGGACCGGAGGATTTATTTGAAAAAAATCACTACTAATAAAAAATTTATAAGTTTCCATTACATATTTCAACTATTAAATTCAAATTGTTATTGAGTATTGGGCCATAATGTGGCCAGCAATAATCGATAATTTATTAAGTTTCATTTAATAAATTATGGTTGCGAATTAGTGGTTAATATGTTTTCACACTTCTACCCTTAATATAATGGGAAAACTATTTTTCTCGACAAAAAAATAGTGAAAATTGTGGTCAATCGACAAATTATAAAACTAGGCAGTTTTGTAGGTAATTTGTACTTATTCACAGACTTTAAAATTCAATGGGGCCCAGAAATCTGAAAAAGCTTACCATGCACGTCAATTTTTGTACTTGTGTAGATATTGTTGCAGACGAGTATTTAATCGTGGAAATGAAGAATAGATACGATTAGTTTTTATTGAAGCTACGAATAATTTTACTTGCTACGATTATTGGTAATTGTAATAAGATTGCTACGATTAATTATACAAGTTATTGTTATAGTTTAGCTGCTACGATTAAATTAACTAGGGGCTACGTTAAGTTTTAATTAAAGGTACGAAAAGTGAAAGTTGCTATGATTATTGGTAAATGTAATAAGATTGCTCTGATTAATTATACAAGTTCTTATTTCATTTTAATTGTTACAATTAAATTAACAAGAGGCTACGATAAGTTTTCATTGAGGGGTACGATAAGTGAAAGTTGCTACGATTATTGGTAAATGTAATATGATTGCTACGATTAATTATACAAGTTATTATTACATTTGAATTGCTACGATTAAATTAACTAGAAGCTACGATAAATTTTAATTAAAGCTAAGATAAGTGAAAGTTGCTACGATTTGTTATTAAATAATAACTACGATTAATTAAAGGTACAATTAGTTATTTAATAATAACTACGATTAGTATCAATTTTTTTTTTTCAATAATTTACTAATGCTACGATTCATTATTTAGGAGTTACGTTTATATTCATTTAAAGGTACGGTGATTGAATAGTGCCACGATTAAGTGCCTCTTTGGCATGCATTCACGGGTGGGGTTTTTTTGCTGAAAAGTTATGACAAGGGAATAAAATCTAGGAGTTCAATTTTCAACAACAAAAAAGGAATATATATAATTAAATGCTCTGATTAATTTTAAATGACATCGAATAATATCACCAAAAAGCACGATTACTTGCAAATTTCTACGATTAGTTTTAGTATTTGTTCAACCTATTTAAATGGCTACGATTAATTTTATTATAAGCTACGATTAATTTTAGGAAAAAGTTCGATTAATGTGAAATGGCTAAGATTAATTTTAACGTAAGGTACGACTAATTTTAAATAAATATGATTTACTTAATCAGAAGCTACGATTAAATAAAAATGGTTTACTTAATCAGAAGCTACGATTAAATAAAAATGGTTACAATTAGTTTAAATTATTGTTCAATTGTTTTCAAATGCTATGAATAATTTTATAGAAGCTACGATTGAATTTAAATTGCTACGACTAATTTTTCCAAAAGCAACAATGAAGTTAAAATGTGCTACGATTAAATGTGTGTTGTTATTACAAATCACATGTCTAATTTTGGCCTCTGAAAAGTTATGACACGGGAGAATCAAATTGAGGACGAGTTGAATTGATTAACCCAAAACGAATATAATTATTAGGGTTTGGAAAATTTGAAATAAAAAAAAAGAAACCGCATCTCACAAATGGTAAGGGTAAAGTTTCAAAAACGGCTCCCTCTCTCATTATTTTCTTTCTTTTCTTCCCTCCCACCTCCTAAAAAGCTGAAATTGTGATTCGAAGAAGGAGGCGGATTACCGGCGACGACGTGAACTGCAAATTGGCGAGATGGAGCGAGGAACGAACCCGCCGATTAATTCTTCCGAGGTTAGTTTTTTTTGTGATGTAGCTTACGGGTTTTTATGTTTTTTTTATAGAAGGGTATAAATATGAGATGCAAATTATTTGAATTCTAAGTATTATTCGTAGCATGTTTTAAATTAATCGTAGCACCTCTGAAATTAATCGTATCACATTCTTATGTAATCGTAGCATGTTTTAAAATAATCGTAGCACCTCTGAAAATAATCGTAGCACATTGTAATGTAATCGTAGCATGTTTTTAATTAATCGTAGCACCTCTGAAATTAATCGTAGCACATTGTAATGTAATCGTAGCATGTTTTAAATTAATCGTAACACTTCTGAAAATAATCGTAGCACATTGTAATGTAATCGTAGCATGTTTTTAATTAATCGTAGCACCTCTGAAATTAATCGTAGCACATTGTAATGTAATCGTAGCATGTTTTAAATTAATCGTAGCACCTCTGAAATTAATCGTAGCACATTGTAATGTAATCGTAGCATGTTTTAAATTAATCGTAGCACCTCTGAAAATAATCGTAGCACATTGTAATGTAATCGTAGCATGTTTTTAATTAATCGTAGCACCTCTGAAATTAATCGTAGCATGTTTTAATGTAATCGTAGCATGTTTTAAATTAATCGTAGCCCCTATGAAATTAATCGTAGTACATTGTAATGTAATCGTAGCATGTTGTAAATTAATTGTAGCCCCTATGAAATTAATCGTAACACATTGTAATGTAATCGTAGCATGTTTTTAATTAATCGTAGCACCTCTGAAATTAATCGTAGCACATTTTAATGTAATCGTAGCATGTTTTAAATTAATTGTAGCCCCTATGAAATTAATCGTAACACATTGTAATGTAATCGTAGCATGTTGTAAATTAATCGTAGCACCTCTGAAATTATTAAAGATATATGTTTTAAATAAAAATTAAATAAAACATTAGTAATTAAAACTTATGGATTGATGGTATATTTATGTACTTTGGATTAGATGCAGTGGATTAGAAGGCCGCTGCAGCAGTTGAGATGTACGTTGATGGTCTATGCTAAGCCGGAGGTAGTGGACATGATTAGAGCGACCCTACATGTCATAGGGGGTGAGGCTGCGATTCAGTTGTTCAGAGCGGGGTACTTTGGACATTTCCTGAACTACCCCGTTGCTGACGTCCATAAGAAAGTGTTACATTTTTTGATGAGTCGCCAAGTGCGCGTGTTGGATCGTGCACTTCAGGGACGGGAGACATGGTTCCAGATAGGCCAGTCCGTAATGCGCTTTGGCCCTAGTGCGTACAACCTCGTTTCGGGGTTACGTTTCGGCTCCTCTACATTCGATCCGAATGTAAAGCATGTTGTTCCGGAGAGGGCGGTGTTCTTTCGACTGTTTCAAGGGAGGCCGACGACCGTGAAGGAGTTGGAGACGTGGTTCACTCAGAGGCGTATGGCTAAAGACGCGCCGGATTACGTGAAGGTGGAGAATATCTTGTTCGTGTACAAGATGATCTTCTGCTTGGATCAGAAGCGGGTAATTGATCCGTGGGTGTGGGCGCTCGTGGAGGATGTCGACAAATGGAATGTCTTTCTATGGGGGGCGTATTCATATCAGATTCTGATGCACTTCATTAGCATCCTCCCTACGGATCGAGCGTCTATGGGTGGGAGAGGCGGTGGGACATACCATTTCTATGGCCCGACATGGGCTATCCAGGTAATTATTTTCCATTTTGTTATAAATTAATTAGTTGTGCGTGAGAAAATCAATCTGAAAAACAACTCCTCTATTAATCCATTTGACAGATATGGGCTCTTGAGGTGATACCCACATTGGCCCATGAGGTTGCTTTGTTGAGTAGTCCGCTTTCCATGCCTCGAGCATTGAGATGGACTCTTACCGGCGCTGATGTCAATGTTGGGAGGTTATTGGCCGGACATGTATGTTTTATGCACTTTTTATATTTTTTGAAAATTAAACTGGCAAATTGATAATTAGTTATTAATTATTTGATTAAAATAATGCAGTTACAGGTGGCTTTGTTGGTGCCGTTGCCGGTTGAGACAGCGACGGCGTATTACCAGAGCATGCAGATCGAGGGTGATGCACTGGGTGTGAGATTTGTTGCCCATCGGAAGGGCAACAAGAAGAAGATGCTTCGTGCTGCAGCATCTTGTTGTTCCACTGATGCTGATAGTGCAGTGCGCCCATTCGCCCGAGCGACGAGGCTCGGTCGTAGGCCCTAGAAGGGTCCATCCTCGAGCCGAGGACTGAGAGACGAGCCGGACGATGAGATTCCGGGCCTCAGAGCTCCAGATGTAGCGATTCAGGAGAACCGGGCCTCAGAGCTCCAGATGCAGTTGACGCATCAGAGTTCCCCTCATGAGATCCCGGAGCATAGAGACAGTCTTCCTCGTGCAGCGAGGACTAAGCGGTCGAAGAGGGATCGGTCCCGGAGCAGTAGGGAGCACGAGCGGGCATCACGAGCATCATATGAGCCATCAGAGAGCTTCATAGAGCGCTGGATGTAGAGAACTGTGGTAGCCGTGAGAGAGGACCTCATGCCTCGTATCGAGGCCGCTATCCAGTGGGCAGTAGACACGCTCCGTGGAGAGATGGGCCAGAGGCGCGTTCACCCACTCCACCTTCCCAGTCAGGCGTCCCATCGGGTTCTCGATAGCCGATCCCTCCCCCGCAGACAGGCGAGCCTTCTGGGAGTCGACAGGCCACTCCACCTCCCCAGTCAGAGGATAGATCTCGTATGAGCGTGGTTCAACAGTTGATGAACTCTCAGGACGACATGACTCTGAGCATTGCTTACAGCCGATTCAGGAAGGAGGACGGAGGTGCGAATGTGATGATTCATATGAACCACCTCTTATTATGGCAAGCATGGTTTGACGTGCTCGAGGATCCAGCGCAGGAGCTTCACGAACAGGCCATCAGCTACTTCTTATCGGTGACCAGTCAAAGAGTGAAGCGAGATACCAGATGCAGGACAGTGATCGCGGCCACCGGTCTATATGTAAGTTGAAACGCATTTTGTTTTAAAATATTTATGATTTAGCCTTGTTCAAACCATGACTCATTCATTGTTTCTTTGCAGGAGGCTCTTGTCAGTACGTGGAAGTTACTTCACCCCCAGGACCCTGATTACCGATAGAGGTACGGAGATGATGACTACCGACGTTGGAAGCCTGCAGAGGGGCTTATTCATCGGATCACATGCGAGGATGGTCCATACCAGATCCCATGGAGGGATGCCGATTACGTAAGTAAAATTTCTGTGATATTTAATTTCACATCCCTCGTTTAATTAAAATATCCTTTATACCACACGTGCGTGTATGACACTGCAGGTGATCATCGTCTGCAACATTGAGAGACAGCACTGGGTGACTGTTCGTGTTCGGATTCCTGACTGGGTCGTAGAGCTGTATGACCCGCTCTTATTTCAGATGACGGATCCCAGTGACCCCGAGCTGTATTACCAGCGGGAGCGAGAGTTGACGCCGCTTCTTCGCCTACTGCCACGCCTGATGTATGCTGCTGCTTTCTGGTGTGAGAGGGATATGCCGCCTCACCATAGATACGCGATGACGTTGGACAGATCGATCCCGGAGCAGTATGTCCAGATGGATGTGAAGAGCTGCGGAGTATACGCGTGCATGTACGTGGATCGGCTTTTGGGTGAAAACCCTCCTTTGGAGGTGACACAGCAATTCGTCGACGCATATCGCGCATGTATTGGGGCTAGGATATATTCCTTGACTTATAGTGGTAGGCCTGAGCCTCGGGTTTGATGATTGTATGTTTGGATTAGATGATTGTATGTTAGTTATTACGGATTCTATTTGGATTTTTACTATTTGCTTATTAAAAAAAAGGGAATGAGCTAATCCACTAAAAAACAACAAGGAGTTTTAATTAAAATTGTACAATACATGAACTAATCAACTGAAAAAGCAACAAATCAGTCGGCCGATAATCGAATCGGGCACTTGGGCCGTGTATGCTCTGTGCTACCACAAATGTTGCACCTCTTAGGTGCTCTTCTCCGTGTGGAGGCATCATCTGGCTGCGAATTGAGGTCCACATACCCTACAGGTAAAGAGGCTGTACAAACCCGCCTGTTGTGCCCCGGTCCCTAACATCTAGTACAAAACTGTCTGCGTGCACTAGACGATGCCTCAAATGGTGCTCGAGCTCTTGACAAAGGTGGACGACCAGCACGACGTCTGATATCTGGCGGTATCACCACTCAATCTCTATAAGCATCAGGAATAATCCACTCTTCTGGGCGTGGCAAACCCTGTATGACTTCGCTATACATGCCAATCAGACTCTTCACCTTATAACAACTTCCAACATAGTCGTATATGAGCCCGCCAAAGGCACTGTGCAGAAGGTAAAAAAAACAAGAGGTTAGAATCAGCCAAAGATCATATAATTCATATAACATTAAAAATAACAAGTAACATGTCATACTAAATGGCAGCTGCAGCGTGCGAACATGGTATCAGATCCAGCTGAAACGCACGACAATCACAAGTCCGGTGTTGAAGATCGACCATGTAACTCTCTATCTTCACCTCAACTTTCCACAAATAAGATATTGTCGTAGGTCGGACTGCATAGCGGCGTCCCTGCTCGACACTGCCACTGAGCTTCTCAACAGCTGCTCTCGTCAACACATGATTCGCTCCGTGTGCAGCCGTTCTTCGTTCGACATACCATCTCTCAACAATGGATCTATAGACTTCAAGGAACGAGCAAACTAGCAACCTCCTAGCCCACAACAGTCGAGCATTGAGACTCTCTGCCGCATTAGACGTCATGAAGCCATAGCGCCGTACGGGACACTATGAGCGGGACCAATGTTGTGGACCGATATTGCACAACTTCACATAAGCATTTGGACAGACTTGTTCCAACGTCGACATATTCGCCTGAAAAATATCTGTCCGATAGCTATATGCTGCATCCTCAAATAGTGCGAGCACGTTCTTTCCCCTCTTCGTTATCTTGTTCTTCAGATGATAGTAGCATAGTCCGTGCGCCGCTCTCGGGAAAATAGATGCCACTGTATTCTTAATGCTCTGATGCTGATCTGAAATGATGAGAAGGTCGTCTACATCACCCACGGACATCCGTACTGGCCCAGGAACTAGCTCCACGATTTATCATTCTCTATCGGTCCAATCCCGACTGCAACAGGCAATATTTGTTCATTACCATCCTTCGTCACAGCAACAAACAACACCCCCTTGTTCTTTCCCTTCAGATGGGTACCATCCACCACAAGCACCGGACGGGCAAACTGCAGAAATGCTCGGACACACGCTCCGAGCGCAAGGAACATATGCTTGAATATGTAATCGCTCGTGACGTGCAGGTCTACAAGGGTCCCCGGATTCATCAATTGTAATGTGTGCAGAAATACGAGCAGCTGCGCGTATGAATTGTCGCAGTCTCCGTAGACCATCTCAATGGAAATATTTCTGGTGCGCAGGGCGAAACTGTAATCTATATGGATGCCGAATTCCCGCACAAGCTCAGCAATCATCTCTTTCGGCTTCAACACCGTCCTCTCATCCACCAATTTGCGCGCAAAATACTTCGCGAGTACTCTAGCCGGAACCTGACACGAAGCCACTCGACTCATATCAAGGTGGCATGTGTGGGTTCCGTTGAACTTGTAGATTCTCCATATCTGTCCTTCAGCAACAACAAAGCACTTGAACGGGCAGTCACCACCGTGTTTGCATACATAGCCAAGTCGGCTCCTGTTTGATCGATACACGCAAAACTCAACTCGATTCTGCATGTGATATATTCCCACCGCCAGAGCCAAATCATCCTTTGTCCGGAAAATTGCTCCCTCGCGCAGTGTATCTGTCGGTGCTGCCCGTCGCTCATCCCAAGACACTGGCCCCGCAATGTCTAAATCGGCAAGGGGAACCACCCAGTTGCTGGAACCTATATCAGTTGCATGCCCAAGACCGGCAGAAGATGATGTCACTGCCCCCGTCAATCCCAACAATCTGTTTGTGTTTCCAGAAGTACGAATCCATAAGGCGAATTCCGTTATTAGTGAATCCATCAATGTCGATCTGTCATTAGACTCATCTTCTTCTTCGTTCTCTTCATCTTTTTGTTCTTCGTTCTTTTCTTCTTGTTCACCGTTATCCTCTTCATCTTCTTGTTCATCATACTCTTCATCTTCCTCCTCATCCCCCTCCTCAACACGTGTCTCAAATGCCTCCTCATGCCGGGGGTAATCACTATGAATCGGATTACCCGATCCCTGAAAGTATTAGGGAAAGTAGGGAACATAATCATCCCTCACTGGATTTATGTAATCCATGCCAACAGACGTCCCAACACTGGAACCGTTTAAATATCTCGAAATCACGTACACAACCATCTCGGCGGTCTGCTCGTGCATCAAATCAAGCAAATCTCCATCATCTCGTAAAGATGCCTTTATCATCCGTCTGGTATTGGTGCTCGTCAAGTAAGAGAATTCGAGCTCCATAGTACTCGGCTCAGTACGTAATAACTTGTGCACCTCCTTCTCCAGTGCGCTAAAACACAGATTATCGGATGACATAACCAGAAGTTGCTCGTCTCCATCCACGTATTCTGATCTCACCCATCGGCCACTGTGTCGTACAATAATACGACGTCTTACCATCTGCATTTCAATTAAAACACAATTAATTGAAATAATGACACGTATTGATTAAAAAATTATTACCATCAATAAAAAAAATGCAACGCTTATTTAAAAATAATGCAACGCTTAACAAATTAAAAGGCTACGACGATTATTTATTAAAATGCTACGAACAATTAAAAAAGGCTACGATAATTCATAAAACAACTACTAAAGCTTTGAACATGCAACGATTAATTAATCAAATGCAACGAATAAAAAAAAATGCTACGATAATACATTCAATAGCTATGAATAATTTAAACATGCTACGAATAATTATTAAATTCGTACCAACAGTTAACTAACCTATAATCATGCTACAATTGAATTAAATTGCTAGGATTAATCCAAGAATGCTAGGAAGACTTATATGAAAGCTACGACTATGTTAAAAATGTCTTAACATGCTACGATTAATTTTTACATATGCTACGATTACTTTTTACACATGCTACGATTAATAAAAATGGCGGTACAATTTTTACAAACCCTAAGAAATTATGCTATGAATAATTACTAAACATGCTACGCTTCATTAAAAATGCTACGAAATATTTAATACATGCTACGCTAGATTCATATACATGCTACGATTAAGAAAACATATGATACGGTGAATTTAAAAAAAGGTCCAACCAATAGAAACTTTGCACCGATTATTTATACTATGCTACGATTATATTTTAAATACATGGAACAATTTTTAAACATGCTACGATTAACTAGAAGTTGCTATGATTAATACAAAAAACCTAGGATTAATTCAAATGTATGATACGATTGCTTTTTCAACACCTTCAACAAATTTTACATGCTACGATTACCTCAACCTTGTTACGATAAAAAAAACTAGGAATAATTAATATGTATGCTACGATTATTCTAAAATATATGGCACATTCAAGTAAATCATGCATACGATTATTTGAAAGACGGATACAATTAATTTAATTGAAATATACGCGAATTTAAACAAAACACACCTTTTGAAAATATGGACAATGCTTTGCAAGAAATTGTGTTGATGATTCCTCAAATTTTTGTTTTCGACCTATTGCTTTTACTTGTTTGCTAAAATTTTGTGATGTGTATGAAGCAACCCAATCGGTCTCTATTTATTTACAAAAATCACCTACCGTTCTTACACAACAATAAAAATCATGTAGTAAATTTGGTCAATTCATATCTACCCACTGATGCTTATTTAATGAAGGTAGTAGAGTTCAGATGTTTCTGATTCATACACAGGACTTCATTAAATTCAAACAATCGTAGGATTTTTTTTATTCCTAGTACCATGCGATTAATTTCATTTGTATGCGTTGCTTCGATAATCGTAGCCTACAAATCATGTTCGATTAATCGTAGCATTTTAATAAGTCATTCGTAGCATTCAAATCATGTTGGATTAATCGTATCAATTTAATACGTTAATCGTAGCAATGTTTAAGCTTATTCGTAGCATATAGCTATAATCGTAGCATCGTTTTTAAGTGTCTGTTCCATTTTGCACTTTCAATTAGCTTGCCCATCATAATCATTGATTTATATTCCCAAATCAATCGTGGCATCTTTTCTCATCAATTATTTACCAAAATAATTAATCGTAATCGTACAACTATTTACCAAATTGTAATCGTACAACTATTTACCAAAATAATTAATCATTGGTCAACCAAAAATATAACCGTAGCACTATTAACCTAAAATAACCGTAGCACTTAATTCACTTTATACAATAATCGTATCACATCCTTAACTAGTCGTAGCATTTTTTAAAACAATCGTATGCTTTATTTGCAAAACACTAAATATTTACACGTAATATTAAATTGCATGTTGATGTGCACGTAATATTAAATTGCAAAAGTACACTGACAGACTGATTCAGGCTATGGCTTACCTATGAAAAAGTAAAAATTGCCTAAGAAACTGCCTAGTTTTAAATGTTGTCGTTTTATCCCATTCACTATTCACTTTTGTCGACTTTTACCCATTTTCACTAATATAATTCCATCCCTTGCTCCTAATTTAGTTATTTTTGTTATGCACATTAATTCAATTTATTAGTTATTTTTGTTATGGACATTAATTCAATTATGTAAATACATAACTGGAAATCTAGAATGGACATTTGGATCCATTCCATTACCTTTTGACTTTTTGTACTGATTTGGTTGTTGACATGCTGCTTGTAAGGTTGAGACGAAAATAATAATAATAATAATAATAATAATAATAATAATAATAATAATAATAATAAAAAACCCTTAATAAATATTTTATTGCGGATTCAATTTCAACAAATCAACAATTGATTTTTCTTTGCAATATATACCAAAATAAATCTTTTAACCTTCTCTAATATTCAAGCTCCAAGAGGAATAAAAGGGCTCGATGTCTCCCCTTAATTATATGAGGCACATTTATGTGAGACCGTCTGACAGATCTCTTATGCCATTTCTTTTTCTTTTTTAGTGGTCCCCCTTCTCCTCTCCATCATCTTTTCCTTTTTTCAATTTTTTTTCACTTTTTATTTTTTTTTCACTTTTTTATAAAAATATATTTAATTTTTTTGAATTAATTTATTTTTTTTGAAATAAATATATATCCTAAAATAAAATTAGTGAATCCTAATATTGAATTGAATTAATTTAATTTTTGTATTCGACGTCTCACTCAATGCATTCGCCCGACGCTAATGTGTGGGCTCATGAATTGGGCACGATATAAAATGAAGATTAAAAAAAAAACTGAAAAAATAAAAAATTGAAAAAATCTAAAAAAAAAATGTGGGTTTCCAGATGCTCTATAGGTAATGACACTTCGCTTCATTTCTAGTGATTCTTTACTTCATACATGGCAGTACTTGTTGTGTGAAGAATCAACAAACATATTTAAAAAAAAAAGATAAATGAATCAACTAAATTAAAAGTCCACATTATAATTTATGTAGAAAATAATTTATTTTTTTTAGCATGTGAAAACACTTCATAGTTGATGATACTTCAATTCACATTAAGTGATACTTCGACACATAATTAGTGATACTTTACTTCATACAGTGATACGTGATGTCTTGAGAAGTAACAAATATATCTAAAAAAAAAGAAGATAAATGAATCAACTAAATTAAAACATACATTATGATTTATAAAGAGAATAATTCATTACTTTTTTTCTTAAGGTTAATATCTGAAAGTAGACAATTGACTTTTCGAAAAACTTTTTTTGGCCACAAATTTTGTAAAACCTTATTTTAGCCACCTTTGTGATGAATTTACAAACATACCTTTAATGAAATTAATAAAAAAATACAAAAATGAAAAATGAAAATAAAATATGCGTCTCTTTCTTCTCCAAATTTCCAATCCATTTCCACTGCCGCCACCGACTTACAGCACTCCCTCGGCCCCTCCCCCACCTATTCCCTTTCCTTTCCTTCCCGTCTCTCTCTCAACTGAACCAACAACCCACGATCTCCACAATGCCACCTTTCTCATTCCTTCCCTCTCTTCTCTCTCCAACGATAATTCTTCCCTCACCGACGACGTTGCTCCTACTCCTTCCCACAACAGACGCAATAGTCAAAATCTCACCTAACTTCTTAGATCTTCAACTCTGCTATAAAATGGAGGATGCTTGAATGCTCGATGCTTGACTAGTTCGAGCACTTAAGCATTCAAGCACTCGAACAATAATGGAGCAGGAGTTAAGCGAAGCTTAGGCCTCGAATGCTCAAGTGCTTGATTAGTTCGAGCATTCATCTTCAGATGGTTGGAGGCGAGGTTGCATTACATATCTAGAACTTGCCATGCTTGAACCAGTAAAGCTTCGGAAAGACTCAAATACTCGAATGTTAAATGCTCAGCATTCGAGTACTTGCGTGCTCTCGTTGTTAGCCCCATTAATACTTGAGTGCTTAATGCCGAACTAGTCGAGCACTTGAGTATTTGAGTGCTTGCGTGCGCTCGTTGTCTGCATCATTAATACTCGAGTGCTCGAATGCTCGAACTAGTCGAGGCACTCGAGCATTCAAGAACCTCTATTTTTCTGCCATGGTAATGGAAGTTCATGGCAAAGATGATGCTACAAAAAAGATAGAGAACGCGATGTTGTCAACTGTAGGTTTGAGAGTATCAATATTGATGCCTCGGTATTTAATGTCGTTTAAAGATATCGCCGATATTAGGTTTCTGACTTCTTTCCGTCGACAAAGTGAAAGAGAAGATGGTGAGGTACAGCCGGAGAAGATGTGCTGGAGAAGACGACTGACAGGAGAAGACTATCTGTTGGAAATTTTTATTTTTTATTTAACTTTTTTGTTTAATTTCATTAAGGGCATTGACAGTTGTGTATTTTACACAATTTTTGGATATGAATTGATGTTCTTTATTATATGAAGTTGTGTATTTTATATAGCTTTTGTGTTTATTTTGTTATCATTTGGAGTTTTTGATGTGTTTGCTAGTTTTGCAGCAATTATTGTGATTTCATTGCAAATTTGAAGCAAAATTAGTGAATATGGATAAGGAGAGTTGAACGAGTGTTTAATTAATATCTTAGGCTTAATTAAATATTTAATGGAAGCTTAATGGACCAGATTAAGTTATCAAAACTCAAATAAATGATACCGGATTAAGTTATCAAAACTAAAATAAAAATTTTATAAAATTTGTGGCCAAAATAAATTTTATGTAATCTTAGGTGGCAAAAATAAATTTTGGCTCTTTTTTCTTAACATGTGAAATACTTCATAGTTGATGATATTTCAATTTATATTAAGTAATATTTCGACATATAATTAGTGATATTTTACTTCATATATAGTGATACTCTACTTTATACGTAGTGATATACGCGTGGGCTCCACGTACCTGGTAGTTTTTGCAGGTTTGGATGAGTTTTTTGACCCGTCTAACGAAAAGACCCATTATACTGTCTCATACAAATTTCTGTCATTTATTGATTCTTACTTTATTCTTTTGTTGTGGACTAGTTTTACACGTAAAACATACCAATTAAATTGGGTTTATTCTCAAGTTGCACGTATATGGATTTTAAAACATATTTTCAGATATCGGATCAAACATATTAACAAACAATACACATCTCAAAAAAATCTTTTGCTCTTTATTTTAGTTAAAATGTAATGCACCACTATCAAATTTAATTTGTTAGAGTACATTATTAATTAGTGCATTAATACACTATAGTTCTAAGTTTATATTATATTAATTATATAATTTGTACATTAATACAATATAGTTAAAAAATTATTAGACTATATTGTGAATTAGTACATTAATGCACTATAGTTCAAAATTTTATTAGATTATATTATGAATTAGTTCCTTAATACACTAAAGTTAAAAAAAAAATATTATAATATATTGTGAATTAGTTCATTAATACACAATGTAGTTCAAATTTGATTAGATTAATACTAAAAAAAAGCACGCGAACTTCTAAGCACAATCCCCCATTTTCTCTTCACAGTTTTCACTATTTAAAAACTTATAAATATCAATTTGATAAGACTATTTTACCCCTTAACCTCCAACACTTAAAATCATATCATATTATAGCCCATCTCACGCCGTAGCTCCAACCCCCTCTCCCATAGATTGATCAAATACCAGTCATTGCAGCTCTCAGAATCTATCCACTTCATGTATGTATCACAACACAAATTAAATCAGTATTAATTAATAGGTGTTCTGCTGCTGAATGCTTGTAGTTGATCTGAACACCTCGAGGCTTTGGCGTACAAATGTTTACGAAACATCTCTTGCGACACTTTTGAATTCACCTCGTACCACTCCACAATCAAATTGGATGATGTTAGAAAAAACTTTCTATTTCCTGAAGGCACCACATTTTTTTACAAAATGACGAAGAATGGAGTAATTTCATCAAGTTCACTAGAGCTCTGATGAGGTTAAAAAATGGAGTTTGCATAAGATAAAACAATTCCTAATGGTCACTTCATTTGTTTTAATTCATACATTGAAAAAAAAAACTTCAAATCAAAACAATTTTATACAAATTTAGTGGAAGAACAACGACAAAAATTTCGATGAATCTGCTATTTTATTATTTATCTCTCTTTTTTAGTTATGAAAACATATAGGGTATGAATTATGTTCCTTTCTGTCTATTTTTCTAGTTATTAATTATTTTAAAAAAAGTGGGGCGTGCAAAGAAAGCATGATTTATGTCTCATTGTTTCTCATTTTCGCTTTTAAGTTATAGTAAAAAAAGGCGGGACTATAGTGTGTACCAGGCTATGGTACGGTTTTAAGTATCGAGGCTAAGGAAGTAAAGAGCTGAGGTTTTATCATATTAATATTTAAAATTTTAAAATAATAAAGACCGTGAAAGGTAAAAAGTAACGCAACTTTGAGGCCAATTTTTTTTGTCCAAATTGAAGCTAGTGAGTTTTTATGGCCTCATTTGTGCCCAAATTCAAACCACGTACACTCAATGAAGATTCGATTTATTTAATATTCGATCGAGTACTATTATATGGATTTGTAACACACGATTGGCGTCTCCTTTTCTCTATCTTTTATGAGAATAAACCCTCAAAACATGACACAACCAAACCAAAATCAACTGGTCCGAATGTCCCAATTATTTACTAGTCACAATCTTTGCCTCCTATCATAGATTACTAGTTCTGCTACAAATACCAAAAAAATATTTAACGTTTCTCTTTTTTATATGAGACATGCCGCAAACATCATTGAGCAGCTTCCAAATTCTTGAATTCGGTAGTTCAACAGTTTATGCAGCATTCGAACTACATATATATATACACACACACACGTAGCTAGGCTCCATCTTCTCTCATCATCATCATCATCATATCACAACACACACAAACACGTACATTAAAGAAACGAACAATGAAGACTATTTTTGCTTTGTCCCTATGTTATCTACTTTCTCTCTCATGTAAATTCAATTCCTAACTAGCTAGCTTCTCCATTAATCCTCATATATGTTATTAATTTAATTGTAATTTTTTGTTTTTTTCAGATGCATTGTTGGGTTCGGACAAGCTCGGCATAAACTACGGGCGCATCGGTAACAACTTGCCATCTCCTTTTCAATCCATTGAGCTTCTGGAGTCGATGAAAGCCGGGCACGTGAAGCTCTACGACTCCGACCCCGAGGTCCTGAAGCTCCTTTCGGGAACAAACATCCACGTCTCGATCATGGTCGCCAACGACCAGATCTGCCGCATTGCCTCCAACCAGTCGGAGGCCAACCTATGGGTGCACCACAACGTCCTGGCCTACTACCCGAGCACGAAGATCCGGTTCGTGCTCGTTGGGAACGAAGTCTTCAGCTATAACGACCGCCATATCTGGGCTGACCTCGTGCCTGCCATGAGGAACATCAAGAAATCTCTGAACCTGCACGACATCCACAACATCAAAGTGGGAACCCCCGTCGCCATGGACGTGCTGGAGTCGAGTTTCCCGCCTTCGAGCGGGAGATTCAGATCGAATATCCCCATGGAGGTGATGACATCTCTCATGAAATTCTTGAACGGGACTAGATCTTTCTTCTTCCTCGACGTCTACCCTTACTTCCCATGGTCCCAAAATCCCACGAACATAAGCCTAGATTTTGCATTGCTCAACCAAGGGAATAGGACTTACATAGACCCTGATAGTGGATTGATCTACACAAATCTTCTCGACCAGATGATTGATTCCGTCTACTTCGCTATGCAAAAGCTCGGTTTTGACAACGTTATGATCGCCATAGCTGAAACGGGATGGCCTCATGAAGGCGACATCGATCAACCTGGTGCCAACAACTACAACGCGGCTACTTACCTCTGCAATCTCGCAGCTAAAATGTCGTCCGATCCTCCTCTTGGAACTCCGGCAAAACCAGGAGTCGATATTCACACCTTCATTTTCTCTCTCTACGACGAGAATCAGAAGCCAGGGCCAGGCACAGAGAGGCACTGGGGGCTGCTCAACAACAGGGGTCGACCGATCCACAAGGTAATTAAAAACATTTCAAATTCAATCTCTAGCCATGCATATACAGATACTACAAGTGTAGTGTGTAGAATGAAATAAATAATCTTGAATTTATATATATGTTGAAGACGATGGACTTAGCTGGGGCCTGCCCCGCCCCCGACGGAGTAAAGGGATATTTGGCGAAGCCTGTGAACAACAGGCCCTACAGAGGGAAGATATGGTGCGTGGTGGGGAGCGCGACGAGGCTGGTGGAGCTGGCGGCGGCGCTGGACTTCGCCTGCCGGAATGGAAACGGCACCTGTGATGAGCTTGCTCCGGGGAAAAGCTGCTACGAGCCGGTGTCGGTTATAGCTCATGCAAGCTATGCATTCAGCTCATATTGGGCTAAGTTCAGGGGCGATGGTGCCTCTTGTTTCTTCAATGGTCTTGCAGTTCAGACCACCGTCGATCCCAGTAAGAAACAAAGATCATATGATCACTTCTCAAATTAATATAATTAATGGATCGATGGCACTGTTATTTCATTTCAATTATATCGAATTATTAATTTGGATTGAAATAATTTACTAGAAATGGATGTGTTGTTTGAACAGGTCATGGATCATGCAAGGTCCCTAGTGTGATGGTGTGAAGAAGATGTATTTTTCGGAAGATCATGCTGGATGCATATATAGTTTTATTTGCTTAGTTTGTATTTTTAAATATTTTGCTTTTATTTTTTATGAATAGATGATGTCTATGGTGCTCTGTATTGAGAGAATTCAAAGTTTAATGTCAGATACGGTGGATAAATTCCATTTCAAAAGAACATGTCCTCTACTCACGAGTCACAATTAAATATATATATATATATATATAGTACATAATCCGGTGAAATAAGTAAGTAAAAAGGTCGTAGCACCCATACCGACCGTGAAACGTGAATGATGATTGATTATTAAATGCAATAAGATATTGTGTATTTTATAGTTGAAAGTTGAAAACCTCTAACTAATCAATTGCCCGGAAAGTTGAATGCCGTTTCTCTCACTAACCACCAAACACATCCCTGCACTGCACTCCCTTGCTTTTCTCGCTCATCCACTCCTCAAAATTCTTAGTGTCTTCCTTCAATTAACTCACACACACCAACTCATTTTGTTTATCACAGTTTGAACTCTGAACACCATTTCTTGTATCTATCTATTTAAGATGAATTTGAATTCTTGTCCTTTATCAATTTCCTGCAATCCGAGGCTATCTTCGACTTATTTGCTGTTCAACCAACATAGGTTGATTAGCTGCGGGCTGTTTTTCAATAAAGCTGGTAGATTTTTTGTTAGCAGAAGTCAACGAGTTTACTGCGACTCTCAGGTAAATTATTCGTGCTTAACTCTCTCTCTCTCTCTTTCTCTCTCTCTCTCTCTCTCTCTCTCTCTCTCTCTCTCTCTCTTTTAAGTTTTATTTGTTTGAGCAACCCTTTTTGCGATGTTGCTGAATTTGTTGAGAATTTCCTATTGGTCGTTTGGTTGATGTTAAGCTGATTGTTTGAATGCTGTTTCAAGTGATCACTCTGCTTAGTTGGAATTTTTCACTATTGGTTTGGAAATGATGATCTTACTCTTTTCGGAATTGCTCATTTCCTCTTTTTGTTATTTCCTTTTTGCTGTCGGCTGATAAATGGCATTTCTTGATAATCCATTTGCCAATTATTTCATGTATGGAAGAGCTTTTGTTCCAGAGAAGAAATGTGCAGTTTTGACTAAAGTGGATGGTGTGAGTAAAGTTATATTTTCTTGATTGTTCTTGGAATACACATTAAATCAAGGTTATCAGATTAGGGCTGCTTAGAGCTAGGGCACAGGTAAAGCCGATTGGTGTTGAACCGTTGATAGTTCTGACAACAGATACAAAGGTAGGAGAAGAGGAGTTGGGTCACTAATTCTTTCACGCTTAGGGATAAAGATTTACTAATTTTGTGCATTACAACAAGGAATGTAGTCACAACTGTGCTTTACAATTTAATAGGACAATGGAAAAGGTTATGAGCTCTAAAAGAAGCATCTAGACAATGTATCTCCAATTTTAACTGTATAGCATAACTTTTCAAATTGACAATCGAAATTAGGTTGCGCCAATGAAACTTCAAGGATTTGGTTGCGATAATCAAATTGACAATCGAAATTAACTTAGCATGGCATACACAAACAGCTGAAAAATTCCTAAACATGGACCAGTTTTAAAGATACAAGGAACATCTAATCCAGTCCCCTTGGGGTTGGCCTAGTGGTGGTGTGGTGTTTCTTAAGGCCAAAGGTCTCAAGTTCGACCCACCACCAACAACACTAGGTGTGAGCCTGTCACACCTGGCTTGCCAAGTGTGGTTTACCTCCCCTGTGTAGGTTTGCAGGCTATTACACAGGGGCGGGGTTTACCCAGTGCGCACCACGGTAGCGGCTGCAGGTTACCCTCGACATCCAAAAAAAAAAAAAAAAAAAGGAACATCTAATCCATATAGGCTTTATCATGAAAGTTTATGTCCCTTTCCACTTATATTGGAATCTAGTGTGAATTGAAACCATGGAGTGGCACGGCTAGCATAAGAAAAAAAAAAGGAATAACAGCTTCTTGCATTATAACAACGCATTGTAATAACCATACTGCACAAGTACAATGACTAAAGTTCTTTGTATTGAAGATTAGATAAATTGAAAAATCTCTCCTTTCAAGCTGATTCAATAGATAAGTATCCTCTTAGTATCATGTGTTTTGGGAACTGAGGAAGAGTAGAGCAATGTGATTTCAGTTTGTTAGTGTCAAAAGTAACATGCTGTAGTAAGAGCTTTGGAGTTAAGAATTCTAAGCCATGAAGTTCACATAATATATTATATGACACAATGTGGATGAAATTCTGAGTTTCACTGGCATTGGAATGTCCAAAATAAAAAAGCACTTACAAGATAACTAAAAAATTCACATATATTGGATGAAACATAGGAAGAACAATGAGAAGATTCAAGAAAAATATGATAAAGGGAATGTCTTACTCTGAGAGTTGTAGTGAAAACTATAATCTCATGCCTAAATAGATATATCACGTGGTTCAGGTAAACTTCTGAGAAACTTGATTGAGGGTTTCTCTATATGTGTCTCCTTCTTGCTTTTACGGTGATTTCATTATGCATCCGCACTGGGGGCTGATTGATGATTGGTGAATCCTGTTTTATCAAAGTAAATAGCTGCATATTTGTTGATAGAAATGCATATATGAGGAAACATTTCTGAATGCACGGACAAGACAATGGGCTTTCATCCTTCCTCTATTTCTTTATTTGATTAGTTCTGTTTATTATCAACTATATTGTACTATCTGGGCTCAGCCCTTAGTGAAATTTCTGCAAGATGCTCAGGCCTCAGAGCAAAAAAATAACATCTGATTTCCTTGTCAATGGTTTTGAAGACAAAAGAAGTTCGAACCAGAAAGTTCTCTCCTGTTTTGGAAAGTGAATTAGTGTCAGGAAATGAAATCTTACCATCTAATGAGTGGAAAACAGTTCCTGATATTTGGAGGACTTCTGCTGAAAAATTTGGTGATCGTGTAGCATTGGTGGATCCATATCATGACCCTCCAACAAATATGACTTATAAAGAGGTTAGTTTTGGGCCGTTATTTCTTAATATATTATTTTCTCAAATCTCAACTTGACATTTCAGGTCTATATAATCTTACATATATTGAAGTTCTGACATTCTTTGTTTGTATGTTCCTTGAATAACTTTGGAGAGAACTTCCTTATAGTACTTCTTAATTTTCTATTTTTAGCTAATGAAATGCTGGAAACAATGTGCATCTGCGAGCCATTACCCTTTATTGTGATGTACTTCTCTTATTATTAGTGAAGGGTGGTATAATACGTTTTCATTGTGATGATATTTCTGTTTACCGTCTCAATTATTTTTTTCGTGCAACCATAGTCTGTGATATTTCAAACTTTCCCCAATTATCTGAGGAAATTTGGTTTCTTCGTAGTTTCTTGGATCAGCTTTTCTGAAACATTTCCTTGACATATTTCAGCTAGAGCAAGAAATTTTGAATTTCTGTGAAGGTTTAAGGGTCATCGGATTAAAACCAGAGGAAAAGCTCGCTCTCTTTGCTGATAATTCATGCCGGTGGCTTGTTTCAGACCAAGGTATGCTGTGGCTTATGCTTACACTATCCTACCAACACTTGAAAAAAAGAGAGATAATCTGTTGGGAAACTCCACTTGGATGTGATGATCCCAAAATAGACTTTTTGGCATACTCAATCATGTAATAGTTAATAAATTTTACTTCTCCTGTTGCACGTTCAAAGTCCTAATGTGTTCCAATAAGGTAAATCATATTTTTCTCTGTATCGAACAATTTTTTCTCCATGCAAAATTTCAGATCAAGGATATTGACCCTGTATTCCATTCCATATTTCAATGCACTGCAACATATTGCATTGGTTCCTTCTAGATCCTTGAAAGGCGACACTACATGATTTTTCCCATCACTGGACTTTGCTTTGGTTGAACCTAACACTACATCCACGTGATCAGAAAATTGCTCCAGCTATCCATTTTTCTATCTTGAAAATTCTTTAAGACAGAACATAAGTCATCAATAATTGGCAATAGAAATAGTCAATCTTTCAGGGATCATTCCGGTAGAATACTTATTTCTTCTGCATCAGGTTATTACCATATTCCATAATACTTTTATATATCTATGTTTCTCTTTGAGATGTGATTCTATAGATTTTATATTCACTACTTTACCAATGGGTATAATTGTATGTTTGGGAGTTGACATTATTTGTAACCCTTTTGACTTCATAACTCTTTCTGTAATGTGTTAAGTTCTCAGGTATTATGGCCACAGGAGCAATCAATGTTGTCAGAGGTACAAGGTCATCTGTTGAAGAGCTTTTGCAGATATACAACCATTCTGAAAGGTTAAAGAAATAGCATTTCAAATATTTGGGCTTCTATTTTCCAGTATATAAAATCTTTTTCTACCTTTCTTTCTATTCTCTATTTTGGTATATATAATTATTTGGCATGACATACTATTACCAAAATCAATAACTAAATATAATTCCTTAAGCATACAAAAGAAAGGGATTTCCTGATGAAACATCTAATCCAGAACACAAATGGAAGGGTTGAAACCTAGCAACACGGAAGCTCTATCAAATAATAAATCTGAATAAAATCAGTTTAAGGAAAATTCAATTATATGGCAATTGTCAGAAGCTCAGACAAACGAAGGGGAATGATGATTTTCGAAATCAACTTTGTCGATGAAGTTTGTAGATTTTATTATTTGATCAAATACTACCGATGAGTATCATTAGTTAAGATGCAACCAACAGACAAAAAAATTGATTAAAAATAAATTTGGTGATTACAGCAGATGAAAATAAGTATAGGAAAATTACATTATCTTGACTAGGAGTACAGTTTCTATATAGATTAAGTTGGTTCACTGATCAGTTGATAGTACTCTGTTAAAATTAAGAGTGACAAATCACCCCCCATTGGAAAAGCTCTGTAAATTTTCTCCCTATCCTTTCTTGAACTAAACTCCAGATTTTTGTTGTTTAACTGCAGTGTTGCACTAGTTGTGGATGATCTTGTAATGTACAATAGGATTTCAGAGACCTTTGGGTCTCAAACCACTGTAAGGTTTATCGTTTTGCTATGGGGAGAGAAAACAAACATAATCAATGAAGCTGCACCAGAAGTTCCTATTTATAGTTATAAGGAATTAATTGATTTGGGTCGTCAAAGTCGTGAAGCTTTACGTCATTCTGAAGATGCTAGTAAGTTTGTTTTATTTGCAATTATATAATCCTAATTAATTTCTTCTTTCAGAAAAGCCATTTCCCTTGATATATGCATTATAGATTGTCAATGAAAGTGTTAGTTTAGGGTTTTATGATATGCATTAATATGTGATATATTTACTTTTTTCATTGTTCTGCAAATCAGCTATATCGTCAACTTGCCTACTAAACATCTGACTATTGACGTGACATGCATAGCATAATTGTTGATGGAGACTATATTTATATTATATAGATAGATCTTATCATACATCAAATGTGTGCTAAATAAATGACTGTCCTACTTTGGCCTTGAATTTTCTCTCTGTCTCAAAAAGGAAAAAAAAAATTCTTTGCACTCCTAGCACGCAGCTGTATCTATGTCATTAGATAATTCATATCCTGTCAGGGGTTGTGATGAGATTCAGGATTTAGTATGCGAATTCATTGCTTATTTCTGTTTTTATCTTTTGGTTTATGCCATTCCAATAATCTCGCTGATTGGGCAACATTGATTTCAGGGAGACAATTCACTTATGAAACTATAAGCTCTGATGATATTGCTACGCTTGTATATACAAGTGGGACAACTGGAAATCCAAAAGGTGTTATGCTCACGCACAAGAATCTGCTGCACCAGGTTGGCTGTTTTTCTTCTATTAAATTTCTGGTCAGCTAAGAGATCTTTTTATGTGGTTTAAGTGCTCCTGGTTATCCTTCTTGTTAGAAACTTGATGCATGTAAATTTTCAATTGAGCTGTGTATAGTTCCATGAGCTCATTTTCATGCTTGTATTCACTTTTCTGATGGACCTTCCCTACATATGTTCCTTTATATAACTATATAAGACTTGTAGTGTGTCCGATGAGTCAATGCACTTTTTGTACTTATCAGGGAGAAGTAGTTGGCTTCACTGCATCGTGTTAATGCATAGCTGATATGATTCTCCTCCATGGTTTGTTGACATCAAATAGCATCACATTATTCAAGGTTGCCTTTGTTGATTTGCATACAAATTTAAAGTGGTCTGCATGTTTGATAACAGTGGATGATGTCCTCATTAGAGGAGCCATAAACTGGAGCCTACTTTTCCACAGACCTTGCAAGTAAAACTTCATACTTGATAAATGGTGGATTAAGTATTCTTTTGTCTAGTTTTGGAAACCACCTTATCTGAAAGTTTACACTTTTAGAGAGGAGTGGTAAAGTTAAGTATATTCACAGAAAATCAACAAATAACCAAGTTAATTAGCTACAAAAAAAACACAAAAAGGAATTACAATTATGTCAAAACCTTATGACTTCTTTGGAGTGGCAAATGGAGCAGAGAGAAACCAAAATGAATTCATTCTGATATGTATTACGGCATGAAATTCTCTAGTCGACTTATTGTGTCCCACTCCATTTCCTAATAACACAATTATGTAGTTTTGGTAGTACTATGTTTAAAGCTATTTAAAAACTGATCACCTATCTTCTGTTGGGCACATTAATATTCTCACTCGACAATGTGGCAATGCCACATAAGTTGCCATATAACTAGAGTTCATTTCCTTATGTAAAATTCATTAATTTTACATGTGAATATTGTAGACATGGCACCATGTCATTAGTGGACATAAGGATCATTTTTGAAATCTCAATTGAATATATTGTTAGTCAAACTATGTAATTTTACTATTTGGACACAATGTGGGATGTGTAGAGTGAACTCGAGGATTTGGTCTCCTGTAATACATCACATGATTTCAGATTTTCAGATGCTTTGTGCTTCAGTTTCATGTTCTCAATTTAAGTATCTGATACTTACTAAGATTTCTGAGTTTCCTTCCAAATCATACCATCTGATGAGATATTTTATTGTGCTATGTAGATTAACAACTTATGGGACATTGTGCCAGCTGTTCCTGGGGATAGATTTCTGAGCATGCTGCCACCTTGGCATGCATATGAACGAGCTTGCGAGTATTTCATATTTACCCATGGAATTGAGCATGTATACACTAGTGTCAAGAACCTAAGGGTATGTAAACCTTCCCTCATATATGAAGGCCTCAAGGCCATATGCCCTTTTGTCTTGTACGGATAGGGTCACCAAATGATATTAGTAATATCAAGTGGTCACTTGCTGATTACATCAGGTTAGCTATGCTGTTTTTTTCAAAGTTAAGAGTAACTCAATATTTGATTTGATTGCAGGATGATTTGCGTCGCTATCAACCTCATTATGTTATTTCTGTTCCCTTGGTATATGAGACACTTTACAGGTAAACCTTACCACCCAATTTTTTTCTTTCTGTGAGTCTATCACATGGTAGAAGGTAATGAATGTCTGGCACGTCACTTCCATACAGGACAAGTAACAACCCTATTGACTCAAGCTAAAGCCCATACTTTTTACAATGTGGGATTTATGTAGGTCCATAACATACTATGCAACACCACATCCACAGCAGCCCAATCTGAGTGGCGTATTCTTCTAGGTCCTCCTCTCTGGATTGGTTGCTCAATCTGGATACACTCTTTGCCTCTCCTAGGTCACTAGGTCGCTCCTTCCTAGGTTGCTCCCTCCATGATGTGGGCCAATCATAGAGCCTGCTCTGGTACCACTTGTAAAACCCATTGAGTGAAACTCATCCCGAAAAGCTAGCTTGTAGGGATAGGGTGTCCTAGTTGTTTAAAGCCCAAGCTAAATCACATACTTGAGCAATGTGGGGATTAGAAGGATCATAATTGAAGTTGTACATGTGCTTGCATTTAGGAATTTTTTAAAGCAGTTCATTTTGAGAGGAGACAAATCTACTAAAGGCTAGAACGGTAATATAAATTTGCCTCCATTACTTGTTTTTGTCAGTATCCTCTACTGTTTCTATCTGTTATATGTGCACCTTTTCACTTCGGTTCTTGATTATGATGAATCATTGGCCAACTATTTCAGAATTTTTTATTCAACTTGGTACATTTATTCATAATGGTTAACTGCCAAATCAGATTTTGGCAACCACAGTGGCTGGTAATGTTCAAGTTAAACTTGGATTTGTATTAATTCATTTGCTTCTTACAAGATTATGTTGCGTTTCTCCAACGATTCTGCCATCTTAGCTCACTTGAATCTCTTTATCATAGATGATCAATTTTTGTTTCGTATACTGCAGTGCGATTCAGAAACAGATCAGAACAAGTTCTGCTGTTCGTAAACTTGTTGCTCTTCTGTTCTTAAATATTAGTTTCAAATACATGGAGGCAAGAAGAATTTATGAGGTAGAACTTTCTAAACTCGTATTACATTTCTTAACCTGTTGCACTTGCAAGTAGGTAAATGGTAACTCATTTGGATAGTCACATATTAGTATATACATACCTTGGGCATGTATTCCAGATGCTCAATCTGATATATCTAACGCGGCTGACTGGATTGCTACAAAATAACGAGTGATCTGTATTGCATACTTTTGTTTAAATTAATTTTAGAATTTTAAATGTATGTATTAGATCTTTAGATGAGATTTATGTGATTTAAAAAAATGGTATCTCTACTTGTTTTCAGATTTTTATTCTTTTTCGTCCTGAAGGACTACATCTCAAACAACAATATTGTCTAATAGCTCAAATGCATTTCGATGCTTGTTATGTAAGAAGAAGCAAAAGATCTTAACTAAACATTGGTTTGGTAAGATCATGTTGGCACCCGTGGATATTTTAGGTTTCATTACGGTCAAGGTAGATCGAGATAAATTAAACTCACGAATAGGAAATATTATTGACTGAATTATGGGAAAAAGATAAAGAAGCAACCAAGAACAATCCCCAGGCAGAAAAGCCTGCCCAGAAATATGCCGCAATAGTACCTTGGTCACTCCACAAGATTCCTAAGACTCAGACTTGCAACTTGAAGACATACTCAATTAACGACCTATGCCCCGTGAGACAAAAGGAAATAAAAAACATAACAGAACAAGGAAAATTAATATGTAAAATCCCTTGATAGACTCACATATGCGAGTTCCTATCATCTAACTACCCCTTTTTCTATATTTAATCTGCTAAATCCCTTGAAAGCACAATATTTTATTAACTAAAACAGTTTCACTTTGTGTCTTATAAAATAAATGGGTGATGTAATGCCTTTAAACTTCCAGTCTTCTAATGCTTTGCACGTTTTTTTTTTTTTTACTTTCCTATGTGTACCCACTCAAAACCAGTGATGTTAACTTGAATGAAGGCAATGCTAGAAGAGTTTCCGCAGCTATGACCCATTCTAGTTAGCGTAAGGGTTGGAATTGCTTTCTTCAATACCACTTAATCTTAATTTGCATGCTTTGGGTTGATGACTAGGTAAACCGTAAACCAAAATTATTCTTGTCTAAAATACCCATGTCACTCCAGCAACTATTTTGTTCATGATTGAAATGGTTAGAGGTTGCAATTGTGATGAATAATTTATTCACTTTATAACAGCTTTGAATCATGAATACAAATGTAAAACTGGAAGATATATTTTATGGCATCATCATTGTTGCTTTTGAAGGCAATTAGCAACTGAAGTGAGGCAATTCATCATATGTTCACCCCCCCCCCCCACACACACACATGGTAGCGATCCAACTAAAGAGACTTTAGTTTCATACCCATCATATAACATAATAACATTACTACCAACTGATTCCTTCTGATCAAATCACTAAACAAATAAATTCCCTCAGTGTTCTGCAAAACATGTTTATTCTTTGAAATTGTTATATTGCAAATGATTTTATATTGATGTTGCTTAATTTAAATGTATGTGCATTTGATCCACTGTTCCAAACTGTTTTTAGAGGTTATGCTTCTTGGTAAAGTTTGATTAAATAGTTTTCTGATTTCTAGTACTGCATTCTGATTTTTCAGTACTGTGCTTTATTGGTTTGTTCTCTGTTCCTAGGGGAAATGTCTGACCAGAAATCTTGAACAACCTTCCCACCTTTCTGCAGTGTTTGACTGGTTATGGGCAAGGACTGTTTCTTTAATATTGTGGCCACTACATGCATTAGCCAAGAAAATTGTCTATACTAAAATTCATTCTGCCATCGGCATTTCAAAGGTTTGTGTTCATACTTGGCTTCGTAAACCCTTTGTTTTAACATTTCATTAAGATGGTCATCAATTGCCATTAAAATAAAAACTTTCTTCAAAATTGGCAGGCTGGCATAAGTGGAGGCGGCAGCTTGGCTCCACACATTGACAAGTTCTTTGAGGTGAGATGCGCTTGTGTTGTTTAGTCAACGATAACACGGATCTGGATCAAATTTTCAACATACTGTGTTATGTTGACCCAGGCAATTGGAGTAACTGTTCAAAATGGATATGGCCTAACAGAATCATCACCTGTTGTGGCGGCTCGAAGACTGAACTGTAATGTAAGAAACATAGTTCATGCATTAGAAGCAACATATGGAATTTAGCATTGCCAAAATGTTACAAAACCTAGAAGTTCCGACTTTTTTGTTTCAATTTCCGTGAAGTGATACTAAAATAAGGTTGCCACGGGAGTGGAGTAGAGGGCATTCCATTTCATGTACTTCTTTTCAGGGTTAAACTTTATTTCGTTGGATATGATGACCTTTCTTGTTTGGAGAACTCATTCTTCCTTTGAGAATAACATAATTTCTGAAAAGACTATGTCTTGCACTGCGAGGAAGGAATCCTAAAATAAATTTATTCCTTCCAATCTACATACAGTATACTGAAAACAGTATTACTTGAGGGCTGTCAGGATTATGAGCAATTAATATCACTGCTTTTGTGGAAGTAGGGGTGTTAGTATTTTGAGATTTCACTGCAATTTGTGCTCACAAGAATCCCATAAGAAATTTTGTGTTTTTTCTGAATTACCAGCTGATCTGCAGACATGTCAACTTTGGAGGTGCTTGTGGTAAACGTGCGGGTTTCGTGCCACACTGCCACCAATCAACAATTTCACCTTCCAAAAGTATTAATAGTTGGTCCTGGAAACTATAACTCTATTAAGGAGCCTATTGAAAGTGACTGTAAATTTAGAGTTATTGCTGGAGTATAAGTTCATTATTTGATGGTGATCCCATCTACATTTTTCTCATCCTCTAACCCCCCCTAATCTGTTCCTTCGTTTTACTAGATAAACAACTACCCTTTATGCATTTCTAGAGTACAGAAAGTTTTCTCTTCAACTAGTTTTGAACTACTGTATTTTTTCACTCTTGGATTTGCAGTTGTATACAACTCAATTTCTCTGTTTTCTTTAATTGCGTGTTTCCTTACGATGTCACAGCTTTAATGTTTGAAGGTTCTTGGTTCAATTGGGCATCCTCTTAAATATACAGAGATAAAAGTTTTCGATCCTGAAACGGATGCAGTTCTCCCTCATGGATCGAAAGGCATTGTGAAAGTAAGGGGCCCGCAAGTGATGAAGGGTTATTACAAGGTAGATCCGCCTCTTATTTTGACAAGTTGAGGACATTACATGTAACTGTCTGCTCTCAAATGACATTAGATTAATCTTTTAAACAGTGTGGTCATTAGATATGATTCAGTGAAAAAGGCACAAATGAGCAGACTTTTCGTCTTTGATAAAATATAAGTGCTAGACTTCTCTTGATTGCTTCAAAAAACACGGATGGGATAAGTTTTGCTACCTTCTACATAATTCTCTTATATGCTTGGCTTCAAATGACCTAGTCTGCACTTCAGGAGTTTCATTGATAATTTGATATAGTAAGTCTCTCAAATATACCTAACCAAATTAGATTAATCTGCTATTCAGTATAAAAGAGTACAAAAAGAACTTCTCTATTCATTAAAGAAGTATAAAAGGCAAATGGCAAACGCATCCTAATTTATTTTCTATAAAATATTTTAGTGTATACAGAGAAAAGTCATGTAAAAAGCAAATTTTGGTCAGACAGTTGCTATACGGAGTCAAGTCATACTGTTATTAACATTTTATTATTTATATGCTGTTCCAGAAACAATCTGTAAATATACTTGTCATGTGTTCATTTTATGTTTCTGTCTTGCACTTTGAATCTTGTATTTTGAAAAGTCGGCGGTAATCTACATATTATGCTTTTATAATATATAATGATGCCTTGCCTAGTCTTCCTCAGGTGACTCCCCAAATAATGGCAGTCAAATATATTGAAAAAACAAGTTTTCTCTACAGGATTTAGCATTGTTCAGTTTGTTGTTTGATATTAAAAATACAAGCTACATCTATGGGTTTTATCATTCTTTATAATTTTATATTAATCAATTAATTACTTTTTTTCTGATGTTCGAAATCAGAACCTCTCTGCGACAAAACAAGCTATCGATGAGGATGGCTGGCTGAATACTGGTGATATTGGCTGGATTTGCCCTCCTCACTCTAGAGGACGAAGTCGTCAATCTGGAGGGGTTATTGTTCTTGAAGGACGTGCAAAAGATACGATAGTCCTTTCAACCGGTAACAATAAAATGTTTGAAAGCTGAATATGTTGCTTTCAACATATATGCTTTGTTGAATATTATCTAATATAAGTTTTTAAGTAAACTGATGTATAGTATACCATTTCAAAAGAGGAAAACAAAAATGCATTCCATCACAAACAGCACTTAGAAGAGCTGCTCAAATGCAGCCTTAAGTTTTACTGGTCCTCGTGCTGTGTCAGTCATATACATATTTGAAATTCTTCACTACTTCTTGATCATCCTATTTCATTCAATGCCCACATAGTTTGTATTTATTCCAGCTCATAAGAAGTGGTTGTGACAGGTGAGAATGTGGAACCAGCAGAGATTGAAGAAGCGGCCCTGAGAAGTAGCCTTATTCTGCAGATTGTGGTCATCGGCCAGGTGAATATGATCATTTATTTTTTCAGATAGACTACCCTAGTCATTCCCTCTTGATCAACATTAATAATCATACAAATGGGATTTGTAATCAAGAACGTTATAATTCGGTATATAGCTTGATATGGTACTAATGATGAGCAGGATCAAAGACGACTTGGAGCGATCATTGTACCAAACAAAGAAGAAATCATATTAGAAGCTAAAAGGTCGTCTGAGGTGGAAGCTGATGCCACAGAACTTAGCAAACAGAAACAGATTAATCTACTGCACAAGGAGTTGATAAAATGGTGAGAAAGCTGATTCATCAAAATTCTTAACTGCATTTTGGATTACTAAATTTTAGGCTTGGATAGTTTTAGAAAAGTGGTATTTCAGCTCCAATAGCTTGGAATTCGTTTTAATGATAAATTTAGGATAAAAGAGTTATCTATGATTTATCTTTGCCGCGCAACTGAAAGTGTTGCTGACTCATGTTTTTAAGTTTGTATCAAATATCCCTTCTCCTCTCATGTTTTCATATAAGATAATTTTATCCTAGTACATGTACATATATTGCCAGCCCTTCTCAATGCATTACCCACAAAAACTATGATGCAAAAAGGAAATCATTTTTGGCTGACTATTAGTTGATATTGAGCTTTTTATAAGCATATAGACGATTCCTTACATAGGTTATGCGAGATCCATCTGTACACCCGTCAATTAAATCTCCTCATTTCTGGATTTTGTTTCTATATTTTGATGTGGATTGCTTTTCATACAGGACCTCGGGCTGTTCATTTCAAGTTGGACCAATTCTGGTGCTTGATGATCCTTTCACGGTAAAACTTGCATCAACATCAAGTGAGTCTAGTGTTGAGTGCATTATGAATGATATTCTTTTACGTTTGTTTCCATTGCAGATTGATAGTGGTTTAATGACTCCTACGATGAAAATTCGAAGAGACCAAGTAGTGTCTTTGTACAAAGAGCAGATCGACAACTTGTACAAAGGAAGTGCCTGATGGAGATTGCTTTTATTCTGTGCCTATTGGCGTGTGTTTGTGTTTATATTCTTCTGTTAAAAAGTGTGTGGTTGGTAAAGACTATTGGCCAAAATATGTAGAGTTGCTAATAAAGCGTTGTGAGATGTCTTCTTGTTACTATAGTACTTCCATTTTTATCCAGAACGTTTGTTTTTCAAGGTCTGATCATAAATGCAAACAAGTATTACCATGTTTGGTTGACATGGAATGTGGGTTGGAAAAGTAATCTGATTCCTTTTTTTAAATTACAGTGTTTGGTTTAATTTTAAGGTAAGTGGGAAAGTAAAAAGAATACTAATTACAAGGAAAGTAGTATAACATTCCAGGATTCTTATTCCTTATTTATAATAGGTATTCTTTTTCTTCATTCTTAGGAATTTAAATCGTATACATATAGGAAAATATAGTGCTTATTAAAAAAGTGATTCTTATTGTTGATCGGAAAAAACTGATATTTCTAAAAAAAATGATTTCCAATATTTTCAAAAAATTCAAGAATTTAATATTTCTGGAAAAATAAAATCTTTTCAAATTTTCAAAAAAATTTACTATCAACGTTGCAGGTGTAAATTACCCAGTAGAATACAATATTTTGAAAAAAAAAAATATTTCCGATATTTTTGCAAAATTCATTAGCAATGTTGTCAGTGTAAATTTTGATGATAATTTAAATATAATAATATGTGAATTTTTTTCAATTAATCGTGAACCTTTTTCATGACATTGAACTAGTTTCCGCTCTTCTCGATTGAAAATACATGTATTGATTGTGATTGTGTAGGTGTCTACATAAATGAAATGCTTTTAATCATGAAGATAATTGTTGTATTTTGTGTTTCTCTATAATATAATTAGTGTATGATGTGGTTGAGTATGCGTATATAAATGTACTTAATTGTATCGAGAGGTATTATTCTTATTTATATGTGAGGAGTGGGTCTATAGTGTTTAAGTGTGTATGTATTATTTTTGATACAAATGTGTGTATATATATTTCAGAATCCTAATAATTTATCTATTATTCTCCAAACACAGGATAACAAATTGATATGACCAAGTATATTGAGATTTCAAATAATTGAAAGTTAAATCTTCGTGGATAATCTAATCAATTCAGTTAGGGTGAGGTCCAATTTTAGCCCTTAGACTATTTCATGCACTCAAAATAAACCACAATATTAAAATAAAAAATCATTGTTTTTACTACAACATTTATTTTTTGCACCACAAAATAAATTAATTCAATTATAAAATTATAGCATATTTTTTTCATTTTTACCCACAATTTTAAAAGTGATTTTAAAACCAAAAATCAGGTAAAAATAGTTATTTTAGAAGCAATTAACCCAAAAAATAAAGAAGAGGTGTTCATTCGGCCTCTCTCTCTCTCTTCCGAACGTGATTAATGGTATTTTCGAACCAAATCCCCATCATATTTAAAACATTTTTTAATTTGAAAGAATAGTTTAGGAAATTAATAATTATTTATTTTTGAATTAAATTTAATAACGACGTATAATGAAAAATTGGTACGGTATTTTAAAACACTCTACAAATGATTTTTATTACATCTCAAAATAAAGGACTTCAAAATGCTTCTGTCTAATTTAAAATGGGAGAGACTATTTGCACTTTACTCTTTGAACCATAAAAGAAATAAAGAAAAAATAAAATAATTGTGAAGTTACTCTAACACCCTTTTATTACTTGTTCATACTATTAAAATTATTCATTGCACCACAAGTTCAAAACTAAAAATAAAATAAAAAAGAAAACAGATTAAAAATCATTTATTAAACATATTAAAACTCAGTATTGATCAACTTCTAATAGTTTATTACAAAGTATTAGATGCTAGTATGAATGTATTGATCAAAAATAATTGAGTTTAAAATGTGTTGATGAGGTTTATTTATTTATTTATTGTCTAGATCGTGATTCGTTCGAATTGGAAATTTCGGACATTTTGGAGTGGTTCAAACTCCATTTTTCGAACGGCACTTGGAGAAAAAATGGATTTCAGGGCGTTTGAATTTAATTTTTCGAATACATTGGAGTGGTTCGAACTTCAATTTTTGAACATAGTTAGTTCGAAAAATATTTTTTAAACAAATGAGCATTGCCTGTACCTTGAAATTTTTTAAGTGATGTTCAAACTTTAGTTTTTGAACCAATTTTTTTTCTAAGTATGAGTTATTCGAATTAATATTTTCGAACAAGATGAACACATTCGAAATTGTGTTTTCGGACTTTTTTTTTTAAGTAAATCAAATATTATTGGAATAAAGAATATTAATGTAAATACGTGTCATGCAAAGAAAGAGTAAAATCTGTAATGCAAAAGTAAAATTAGCAGTAGAAATAGAAATTTCGTTTAAAATAAATGGCCCAATTTCTTTCGGCCAGACGCACGACAGAAAATTACATAACCTGTAATTGCTGTAGAATTAATTAGCTGTAAACTTCAAGAGGGAATGAATGCATTACTTTGAGATTTTGCATCAAATAAAGCAATGCGTCAAACTTCATCTCCCAATCCAGGGCAAGAAACTCCATGCCCATGTCGTCAAATCCGGCTTCGACCTTCATGGACCTCTTTTCTCCAACACGCTCATAGGCATGTACGGCAAATGCGGCTTTCTGAAAGACGCCCTCCAACTGTTCGACGAAATGCCCGACAGAGACTTAGCATCTTGGGGCTCGATTTTCACCTCACACAACCAAGCCAACCTCCCCACAAAAACCCTCTTCTTGTTTTCCTATATGATGTCTAAGGATGGTCTCCGGCCGGATGGTTTCATCTTTGCAAATCTGATTAATGCCTGTGCTGGCTTGACTGCTTTGAAACTTGGTGAACAATTGCACGCGCAGTTTCTTGTGTCGATATTTTCAAATGATGATGTAGTTAAGTCGTCCCTAGTTAATTTTTACGCCAAATGTGGGTTGCCTGATAAAGCTCGTAGAGTGTTTCTCTCGATTGTTTCGAAGAATGTCGTTTCTTGGACTAGCTTGATATACGGGTATGCTAGGGTTGGAAGGAAAAGTGAAGTGCTCGAACTTTTACGTGATATGCCTTGCAAAAGCTCGTACAGTTGGACGGCTGTAATATCAGGCTTCATGCAGGGTGGGCTATGTCTTGACTCATTCAAGCTTTTCATAGAGTTGAGGAGAGAAGGAGTTGATATTGATGGACCGTTTGTTCTTTCAAGTTTGATTGTTGGTTCGGCTACTTTAGCTATGCTGGAGCTCGGCAAGCAAGTTCACCGATTAGTCATGGGTCTTGGGTATGAATCTAACTTGTATGTTAGTAATGCATTGATTGATATGTATGCTAAATGCAGCGATGTATTAGCTGCAGAGAAGATTTTTCGTGATATGAGGAAGAGGGATGTTGTTTCTTGGACCTCGATTATAGTGGGGATGGCGCATCATGGCCGAGCTGGTGAAGCATTATCATTATATGATAAGATGACTTTGGCTGGTTTGAAGCCAAATGAAGTGACATTTACGGGGATAATCTATGCCTGTAGTCATGCTGGCTTAGTTGACAAAGGTCGGCAGCTTTTCAAATCTATGGTTGGAGATTATGGATTAAGACCATCGCTTCAGCATTATACGTGCTTAGTAGATCTTTATAGTCGATCTGGATTGATTGAAGAGGCTGAGAATGTACTCAATACCATGCCATTCAAACCCGATGAAGCTGCTTGGGTTGCTTTACTAAGCGCTTGCTGTCAAGTTGGAAAAAAGGAAATAGGGGTTCGAATTGCAAATCATTTGTTCCAATCAGGACCTGAAGAATCATCAACATGTATACTGATGTCTAACATTTATGCCCGTGCTGGTATGTGGGAACAAGTATCTAGAGTGAGAAAACTGATGGCTACTATGGAATTGAAAAGGAAACCTGGATATAGTTCTGTTGATCTAGGAAAGGATATCCAAGTATTCTACGCTGGTGAGACGACACATCCCATGAAGGATGAGATTTTTGGTCTTCTAAAGGAATTGGATGCAGAGATGAGGAAGAGAGGTTATGTACCTGACACTTCTTTGGTCTTGCATGACATGCAACAGCAAGAGAAGGAAAACCAGCTGTTTTGGCATAGTGAGAGATCAGCTGTTGCTTACGGGCTGCTTAAATCTGCTCCAGGGACATCCATACGGATTCTTAAGAATCTTCGTGTATGCGGTGATTGTCACACCGTCTTTAAGTTCATTTGCAGCATTTTTGGTAGGGAGATCATTGTTAGAGATGTCAATAGATTCCATCATTTTAAGGATGGTGAATGCTCTTGTCGTGACTTTTGGTAAGCATCCGACATCTAATGGTAAGAACTAAGCTTTTTTACATGATATGTTGCCTTCAATTCGTTCACATATGAGCTGATAATTAATAGAAGCTGCTTATTGTTTAGTGACAAGTATTTAGTTAAACATAGGTGACATTTTTAGACTTCTTTTCATCTTAGGTGGTTTCCTGCAAAGTTAAATAGATTTCAACGTAATTTGATTGGACTATATGCTAGCTTATGCTTGATCATCTATATTTTCTAAGTATTTTTAGGCTCGATTAAGTTTGACTTACTCGTTTAAGTTAATGAAGTGCTCGGCGTAATGGCAAGCGAGTACATTTTGCCGATACTCGATTGGATTGGACTCTGCTCATTTACACCCCTATCCCATCCATGGAGGTGGGCGTTTGTCTCTCTTTATGTGTGATATAGTTTTTCTTGAATGTCTTCTTGCTTCGAGAAAATGAACTAAGGAAAAACTAAAAATGCCACTAGGATTGTAGCTTGGTGACAGTATCTCTCTCCTTTATAAGGTTGAGAAATAATGGTTCAATTCCCAATACCCCATTGCAAAATAAGGAAAACAAAATGAAAACCTTAAAATTTTTATATCACGTTTATTCCACGTGATTTTCTCGGGTGAAAATTTTGCATTCTGGATAAAATTGATTTAAAATAACTAGTAGTGAATTTGTCAAAATCGTGGAACAAAAAAAAAAAAGAGTTTACATCGAACAAACTGAGGAGGAGCTTAGGAGTGAGCTGGGTTTAGTCTTTCAGACCTTAATTACAACAGATAAATCTGAACCGGGTTGTCCAGATTCAAATTTGATTAGATTTTGGCAAGCATATAACACAACACTTCAATTTTAACATGAAACTGCAATAGTTAGTACACATGTCGAGAAAGAAGGTAATCACACATTTAGCAATAAGGAATATTATATTTACATGCATGACTTGAGTTTAGATATATATGGCTTCATTCAAGATGAAGGCCATATATATCTAGCATGCATGAAATTATTATATATATGCACGGCCTTGCCTTTTCTTTTGGGGGTGATATGATGAGCTCAAATCCAAATGTCAGAGGTGCAGTCACCACCGGGATATCTCATCTCATGAGCCAAGGAGGGGCCATCCGGTTCAGCCCCGAAATCCACAAGGAAATCGGGGTTGATCAGAAGGCCACCTTCCTCCGTATTGACATCAATTTGTAACATTTGGCCACCTTTCTGCACAAGGTCGGGATAGAATTGACGATCCCAGGTGCTGAAGAGAGAATTGGTGACGTACAATCTCTTTCCATCCAAACTCAGCTGTATCATATGCGGCCCTCCTCTTAATTCATGTCCCTGGACTTGTGGCACATCAACCTGGTAAGACGCACCGTCTTCAGCCTCAGCAACAACTGAGCTTCCTTTTTTAATGAGACCTCCGACCCACACCTGCCCTCTCAGCTCAGGATTTGTCGGATCTCGAATATCATATTGTCTGATATCGCCATGGAACCAGTTGGCCAGGTACAAGAAACAGTCGTCAAGAGAGATCACAATATCAGATACAAGACTAGGCATCTCAGGAAGAATCCAATGCTGCACCTTTATTGCCTTCATATCTATTGATACCTACACACACACACACACACACACACACACATATATATATAGAGAGAGAGAGAGATTTATAATTAGTTACTTAAATGGTTTTATACACACACACACACACACACACACACACACATATATATATATATACACACACATTGAAATTAATTAAATAAACATATATACCTCGTGATCCCATGATCCATCTGGCTTCTGGAAAAATCTCACCACGTTGCCTGACAAAGCACACCCCACAAATCCAGTATCCTTGGCTGGATCATGCAAGAATTTTAGCTGTATAAAAGTAAAAGGCCTAGTTTAGTAGATAGTTTTTTTTTAAGAAAATCACAAGCATATTAATGATATACTCCTGTTTTCTTTTTTTTTAATATATATTTTAATTGTCTTTTCTGATAATTTTCTTATAATATGAATGGGACGGAGAAAATCCTTCACCTGAATAGGTATGAGACCAGTGTCTCCGAGATCCAAGATCTGTTTCAAGTGGCCGTGGGGCCAGTCGTATACGTGCAAATGTCTCCCATAAAGACCATCCGAAACATGCTCAACCTTGAAACCTTTCGTGAAAGCACAAGGTGCCCCAAACGAAGTGCTGATCATTGTCTTATGCCGAGGTTGGTACCAGAAATCATGTCCGAAAAGGGGGCTGTGACCCGGTTTTTCCCACCTAGAATCAGTATGCATATATAAATTATATATATCATAGTTCGTTCATCAATCACTTCATGCATGTTAACATATATCTGTGATGAATTAAGACATAATAAACATTGTATTTCTAGCTATTTGTATATGTATACCTTCCTTTAACATTAAAATCGGAGTCGAGCAAGAAAAACCCACTTCCTTGAGCGTTACCATGTTGGTCTCCGAGGCAGGAAACCATGATATCGCCGGAAGGGAGACAGTGAGAGGTGTGAAGGTAAGCCGATCCCGTTTTCTCAACTATACTTTGGGGCTCAACTACTTTGTGGAGACTTGGAGCCCTTGGATCTTTCAGGGTATCAACGGCATATATTCGCCCGGACCTGATCTCATAATCATAATCATAATGCTCATCAACATTAGTACAACCAGCTTCTGGATTCAACCATATTATTCCAATAATTATACTATATATATAATTATTCCAATAATTATACAATAATTATATGTGTGTGTATTCACAATTATAAACAAACAAATGAGGCAAATTCTCGCGTACATAAATCTTATATCAAACTACCGGATACCCTGTCGGACCAGCCCCATCCCAAACACGACCCGAACCAGAAAAAATTTTATTTCTAATATTGGAAAACATGACATTTCTTTTACCGGAAAGTATGGCAGAAAAATAAAGAAAAAATAAAATAAAGAAGTACATACCCTTTCCGTAATTTTTACTACATTTTTTAGATTGAAAAATATCATTTCAAAAACTAAAAAATATTATACATTCCCCATGTGTAATGCGCGCCCGATCCTATTGATATATAAGATTTATGTACATCTTAATGTTCTCTACAAATTATTTAATAATTGTATTATCCAAAGGCGGATGTGAGGGCTTACCACTTAACTTAGTAGAAGGCATTAAATTTTTTTTAATCCCAAATTAAATATTCAAAAAAAGAAGTCTTTTTTTAATTCATCATGCCAAGTGAGAAAGACAGCTTAATTTTACCTTAAACGCAATTCATAGATCGAAAGGCATTATAGTAAATTTGCGTGGTGCAAAGAGTAAAAATAGTGGTGCATTGAATAGGTGTAATGCAAAGAGTAAATTTGATTGTGCAAATAAAAACTCTCTTTAATTGTTCACTAAAAGTTTGTTTGAACTCAGTTATGCTCCTCAAATAAGAACATAACTTTTTTTATAAGATTATATTTTACAAAATTCGCTTGAGCTTGATCTGGACAAGAAAAAATGGAGCAGACAAGCAATAAGTTTATTAAACTACTCAAGTTCAACTGGTGTAGGTTCAATTAAAACTTGTTTGAACTCTACTCAATAGGTAATTAAACAGGCTAAAGCATAATTTTGAAATTTGGGACTCAAATGTTTTCAAAAAATCTTGAACAATTATATGTTCGATTCGATTCGATTCGACTTATATATAAAGGAGATATGCCAGCAGTGAATGAAATATACAACTAACAAGAGAATCTATTTAGGAGGATCTATTCATTTATCTTAATTCGTTTATACCCTAAAATGAAATTAGTGAATCGTAAAATTAAATTGAATTAATATTAAATTTTTATTTGGCATCTTGCGCAGTACACTCCCCCGACGCTAACGATCAGGCTTGTGCACTGTGCTCGATAATTATTATTTTTAAATAAATATATACCCTAAAATGGAATTAGTGAACCCTAAATTTAATTAAATCAATTTAATTTTTTAAATTAATTTAATTTTTTTATCTGGTGTCTCATGCAGTGCATGAATCCAATATTATTGGGTGGGCTTGTGCACTGTACTCGAGACAAAATAAAGATTTAAAATTAAAAAAAAAACAACGAAAAAAAAAAAAACCAAAAAAATGGTGTTGTCCAGGCCTGAGCATGAAAATGAGGTTGGGATGGGTGGGATTGATTTTTATTTAACCCGTATAGCATAAGAAATCCGTTAGACGGTCTCGTACAAGTTTTTATTATATTTTTATTTTATCTTCCCCTTACACAAGTCACGCGACTTGGAGGCCTAAAAATCACTAAGGTCATTAACTTTCTCGATTTTGGATTTGATTGGTCGCTGAATGCACGTTTAAACTGAGTTATGATTTTTAAATAAGTATATATATTATAAAATCAGTTTGACTTGATCCGGATGAGAAAGAAAGTGGAGTCATTAAGATTATTAAACTAGCTACTTGAGTTGGACTCGAGTTTGGTTCGATTAAAGTTTCTTCGAACTCAACTGAATAGGTAATCAAAACAGACAAAAACATAATTTGAAAATCTGGGATCCATATCTTTTTAAACAAACGTGATCAATTATAATTTGTATTATTTTCTCATTTCCAGGGGAAAGTGAGGAGAACACTGAATAGATGGAAATAATTTGAAAATGAGAAGTTGTATATGTAAAAATTAAAATTAAAAAAAAAAGAGGTAATTAAGTTGGACATGCATTAGGTTAATTGGGTTCTCACAGAAGTGAAGGCAGGACAAGAAAGCGACGTGCTGCCAAATGGTCTTGATAGCAAGAACTGCAGGCATTCCATCCAGTATGATGCAGTTCGTCACCCACGTACGGCATCGGCAGCCTGTGTATAACTCTTGAATACGCCGGTGAACTCGGATCTACGTCCACCGTCGCCACGTAATCTGGCTTCTCCCTTCCTGTTCCTGTGCATTGATCATCACACCATGACCAATTAATTAATAAAGCTACCTAGCTAAAAATAAATGGAATATATATATATACCGGTGTAAAGACAAGTAACGTAGAGAAGAGTTTCCTTTGGAGCGGACATGGCTTCTAGCGGAGTAGCATATCCTGGCCCCTTCTTGCAGCAACTGTTTTGAACTACACTACTACTATCTCCAACCATGTTTTTATTCCTTTGGTTTTCGTATATATCTCTCGGAATATGTATGTATGTATATATATCTTTGTATCTTGCTCTAATTTTTTCTTACGCTTATAAATTCGGGGGTATTTATAGAGGAGCACTCCCATGTCCACCCATCTTAATCTATTACTATTAATTATATCGATCCACGTCAGATTAGCAATTCATAGATCCAAGAACCGAATTCACTTTTGCAAGGCTTCTGTACTATTAAAATTTCCGCCCGTATATATACATGTTTGTAGGGAGAAATTGTATTTAGTTGTTAAAAAAGAGCAATCAAGAGTTGTTAGGAGTTGTATATATGTTAATAATTTAATACACACGTTGATTCTAGCATTTAATCTACGATTTAAGTGTTTCGCCCGTATAAACTATTTAGTTGAATTGACTTGTATGGATAAATATAATAAAATCAAAACCCTAAAAAATATTTTTTTTACCACATAATTTAGTTTCTCTTTCACAGAAGAATTTATCATTTTTTTCGTAGTTTAATAAAACACACAATCTTTAATGTGTCGTCAAGATAGTGTGTAACTATTTAGTCTATACTAGCAGAGAATGCATGCATTGCACGCAATTCAATTAATTTGCTTAAATTAATTATTAAAGTTTGAATAATTTTACTGTACTAAATTTGAGTAGTCAATTAAAAAAATACATTTCAATATATATATATATATATATATATATATATATATATGTATGTACGTCATTTTATAAATATAATAATATCTAAAAATTCTAAATTAATCAATAATCAGAAAAATGATATAAACATAAGAGACATAAAGTATAATTAAATTGTAACTATTCTAACACGAACTCGGTATTTATAGTCTTTTAATTTATTTATATTTTTGTTGTTTTAATACACACACACACATAGGGAGAGAGGGATGCATGTATCCTTTCTCAACATCCTTTTTTTTCAACAATTCTCAATCTTTTATTGTTGACGTATATATGTATTAATATAATTCAAATCTTTTATTCAACAATTTTTATTTTGAAAATACTGTCTAATAAAAATACAAATTTTAAATTAATATAAATTCACAAAATCTTGCATCATCCATTTCACAAAGCTTCAGTATAAAGTTAATTAAACTTACTAAAATAATTTAAATAGTTAATGAGTTCAAAATACTATTAATTATATGATTTTTTACTATAATGATAAAAACATCTTATCGCATATCAATTAATATAGTTTACCTCAAAAGTAAATTATATTTTTAACCCCTCTATGTTATCAATTAATTTACGTATGATATCACGATACACTGAATCAATTGAACTATTTTAATTATTACACATGTCGCAAAATATTAACTTTTTTGTGTGTATTTTATCCAAACATACATTTAATACTATATTTTTTATTGAAATATAAATGACTACATTGAACAAATAAAACTAAAAATAACTTAACTCAATTAAAATGATTTTGAATGTATAAATATCATGTGTTTAAAGATATATATATATATATATATATATATATATATATATGAAAAACTTTATTATAGCAACATGTGTTGCTCAATGATAAAGAAATGATAAAAGTTTGGTTAATAGTTTTTTGTGATATATTGTGTTCAAGGTTTCATGTTCAATATATTTTTCAAAATGTTATACATTGTTTACAATTTTTTTAAGAAAAATATAATTTGATTGATAGTTGTAATTGTTGATTCAATGACTAACTAATTTAATTAGTAGTACAATATATATATATATATATATATATATATATCATTCCTTCCACCCGAGGAGTTTAATCATCTCATTCAATCACAACACATAATATATATCATTCTATAAAAAAATCATAATGTATAACACTTGTACATATAACTACGTATTATATTAGTGTTCTATAATATGTTTAGCTAAATAGTTTGGGAAATTATGTTAAATAATTAGTAGTTCAATCTGAGTGGAAAATATTCAATTCTTCTATTTCGACTCTTTTATCAGTAATTGGACTATGTTCATTCTCAGTTACATAATTATGGTTAGTCAACATAATCCATATTCCAAAAAATTGTGCAATATTCATTCCTCCCCCCAAATATTTAATTAACTATTCTTAATTAACTGAATAATCTAATATAAAATATATTATATATAATTATCAAACTAACCAATATTCTAAATTTCTCAAATATAAATTAATAAGCTAGAAAAACATAACATTTGAACCAAAATTTAAAATTTATTTTTTCAATCAATCATTTATTATTGCAATATTTTAAAAGCAATGCATAAATTTTAAATTCGTTTAAAGTTGGTGATTTTTTTTTACAATTAACCATATTTTTAAAACCTTGTCTAGCAACTTTCAAAATAGATATCCCAAATTTTTCTACATTAATCAATTCTTATATTTATCTTCATCATTGACTTTTTTTAGGTATTCTTCACATTAATAGATATATTTTCTAATAGTTCAACATATATCATCTGCATGTCTTGTTAGTGCAGTCAACATTATCCGAGACCGACAATAAATAAAGAAGTTGAAATTTAGTTTCAATAAATTTAATTGAAACTACTTTTAACCATATGAATGAGAATTAACACATAAATTTCAAGTAATAAATTAAAATTTAGCATTTTGGTTGTATATATTATGGAACTTTTTTTTTTCAATTTTCTTTCATACCATATAACATGATTCAGAACAAACACACACACATACACACACACACACACACACACACACACATACTATAGTTGCAACATCTAAAATTACATATTTTCTATTAAAAACTACTTAAATAGCTTATATTAAATGAATCAAATCACTGATTGAATGTCATTCTAATTGATCATCTTATCTTTTTTCCCCACATTAATGATTGATGAAGATGTAATTCTTGAATATTGACTGATAACTTCTTAAGAACAATGAGGTTAGTTTATAATCTTTCCATAAATTTAAGTTTTTATTTTTTAATCTCTTCATTGGGATGTAATATGTATAAACTATACAATAGTACAATTCTATTGAAATAATATTTAAATTATAAAATATAATATATTATATGTGGAGAATTAATTATATATATATATATATTATGTTTTTTTTTGTTTTTTTTCTTGTTTGATATGACTAATATGATGCAGAAATAATTTGTGGGGAATTAATTGATGTGGATGAAGAATTGTAATAGTACAATACTATTGAAATAAATATAATATACTACAGGGGAATAATTAAATATAGAATGATTGATGGAAAAGAAATTCTTGATTTTTGATAGATAACTTCTCAAGTATTATCGACTTAGTTTATAATCTTTCTATAAATTAAAGCTTTTATTTTTCAATCTCTTCATTCGGATGTAATTTATATAGACGATGTAATTGATGGAGAATTAATTAAGTGTGTGAATGAAAAATTATAATACTACAATTCTATTGAATTAATTATCTAATATATTATATTGTTGTGGGATTATACTTTTTATTTTCTTTCTTGCTTCTTGTGGTTGATATGATAGAGAAATAATTGGTGGAAAATTAATATGATGTGGATATATAAAGAATTGAAAGAGTACAATATACTATTGAAATAAATATAATATATTATATTGAATAATTAATTATATATTATAGTATATTACTATTTTACCCATAAATTAAGTGCATATTATGGATATAATAGACGAATCATATTTTGTAAGAAATTAAATAAATATAATATATTATATTTACAACTAATTATTTTTAATATTTTATATTAGGGATAATTTTATATAGTAGAATTCAATTATAACAAAACTATTGAAATAAATATAATATATTATATTACAAAAAAAAAATATTATTTATAATATTTTATATTAGGGATAATTTTATATAGTAGAGTTCAATTATCACAAAACTATTGAAATAAATATAATATATTATATTTACAAAAAAATTATAATATATTATATTACTTTTTTACCCTTAAATTAAGTGCAAATTGTGGACATAATAGGCAAATCATATTTTATAAGAAATATCCACACTTTTTATATAGGTATAGATCGGAGACAATATGCTCTTGTTTGTCATTTTCACACAGTAATTATATTTATACCGTGCACGGATTGTCAATAAATTGTCGAATGTATCATCACATCAAACAATAAAAATCTCAAATAAACACTACAAGTCTAAAATATAAAACGAATCAAGGGAAAATTTCTTAAAAAGGTTGCTAAACTATGGTGCTTGTATCAAATTGGATACTAAACTTTAATTTGTTACAAGATTGATAGATACTCAACTTGAATTTTGTATCATCAGTTCCAATTCAATTTTCCAATAATATTATCCTACGTACGTGGCAATTGGAATACCATACAGGGAAAAAATTGCATGTGTTGGTCCCGTAGAACGTGGTCCATTGAGAAATAATCTCAATGCTTTCACTTTTGCATCGAAATAGTGAATTGTTCCCACCGACCTGACAAGTCCCCCTAACGCAGATCGTTTGATTGAATAGAATTATCAACTCTTTGTATGCTTTACTTTCTGCAATCTCAAGTAAGTTCATAATAACGGTCATGCACTTTATTGTAAACTTTATTCAACAATATTCAAGAACTTATCTATGAATGTTTGCAGAACTGATACTTCATACGAGCGTGTGTAATTTCAATGGAGAAAGAAAAGAGGGTAAATTTATCTATTTTCTTAATTCTTAATATTTTCATTTTAAAAAGCTAAAATATATATCAATTATTGTGATAGAGTCGGAAAGTGGTGTAAATTTGGTAACAATAGAGTTAAGGGATACGTGGCTAACCACCACATATTCTCGATCTTTTGAGTTGGTTTGAATCATTTTAATGCTTTGAATTTAGTTTCATAAAGGACCGAGTTGAGTTTAAAACCCTAGAATGGCGCATTCTAAGTCGAAGTTGTAAACTTAATTAAATTGCACGGATCTTAGAACTTCATGATTTTCACATTCGATAAATAAATCAGAGTACTAACTTTGATAAGCCATAACTTAGTCGATGATGATGAAATTGATTTCTCTCCCTTCACCGTTTTCCTTAAGCACAGAATGCCTTTAGGTGATAGAGAAATATAATTCTGTGTATTCTTTTATCGGTAGGTGAGAGGATCAGTTTTAAATATAGTTATATATATACACGTTCTATCAACGTGATGATTATCGTGAAACCACCTTTAGATAAATATGACCAATTTATCAGATAAACATCAAATTATTTAAACCATATAATTAAGATACTTAAATTAATATAAATATCTTAATAACTTAATTATTAATGACACGTGGCCATTAATAAATCTTACATTCTCCCACTTGGCCAGAGTGACAGAAATAATCTTGATGGTTTAAATAACATCATAATGTGCACGTCATCAGATAAATTCATTGATCAAATCATTATGTCAATATTAAATATGTATACCAATACGAGTCATGGCAGTTCTACATCAGTCTATTGGCATAGTTCCTTCCATGTACTACAATATTAGTAATTTACTTAATACGACTCATAATAAAGGATAATAATGGTCCACATTAGTGTCTCTTTTCAAGACTAAAACATTTCCAGTTTATGTCAAACATTATGTATACCATACTGACAAAACAGATATCAATAAATATCATAAACAATATAGAATGAGCTCAAAGTGTCAAATAATCATAAGTCTATTACAACTTTTCAGCAATACTCATTCTTTCGACATGTTCAATAAATGTCTTTGGAGATAATCCTTTCATTAATGGGTCAGCTATCATGAGATCGGTGCTAATATGTTCAATCGATACCTTTTGTTTCTGAACTTCTTCTTTAACGGCAAGGTACTTCAATTCCATATGTTTAGCACCTTTGCAATACTTGTCATTTTTAGAGAAGAATACAGCAGCGGAATTATCACAGTAAATTTTCAACGGCTTGGCAATACTGTTAACTATTCCAAGTCCTGAAATAAAGTTCCGCAACCAATTTCCATGAATTGTGGCCTCAAAACATGCCACAAATTCAGCTTCCATAGTGGATGCAGCAATTACAGTCTTCTTCGCACTCTTCCATGAAATTGTTCCACCAGCTAAAAGGAACAAATAGCCGAATATTAATTTTCTTGTGTCAACGCATCCAGCAAAGTCTAAATCTGAGTATCCAATCACATTTAGGTGATCGGATCTTCGATAAGTAAGCATATACTTTTTTGTTCCTTGCAGATACCTCAGTACCTTCTTTGCAGCTTTCCAGTGATCCATTACAGGATTGCTTTGGTAACGACCAAGCATGCCAACAGCAAAGCTGATGTCAGGCCTAGTACAAGTCTGTGCATACATCAAGCTACCAACAATTGATGCATAAGGAATATCTTTCATTTGTTCATGTTCCAATTCATTCTTTGGACATTGCATAAAGTTGAACTTGTCTCCCTTCTGGATTGGAATGATGCTTGATGAGCACTTTTTCATCCGAAATCTCTCAAGAACTTTATTAATGTAAGCTTTCTGAGACAACCCCAACATTCCTTGTGATCTATCACGGAATATTTCTATTCCAATCACATAAGTTGTCTCTCTCATATCTTTCATTTCAAAATTCTTCGAGAGAAATTTCTTGGTTTCATACAATAATCCAAGATCATTAGTTTCAAGCAAGATGTCATCAACATATAGGATTAAGAAAATTAACTTGCTCCCACTGACTTTCAGATATATACACCGATTAACAGTGTTTTCCTTAAATCCAAAAGACGTAATGGTATCATTAAACTTAAGATACCACTGGCGGGAAGCTTGTTTAAGCTCGTATATTGATTTCTTGAGTTTACACACCATGTGTTCTTTTCCTTCAATGGAAAAACCTTCAGGTTGATCCATATAAACATTTTCCACTAAATCCCCATTCAGAAAAGTAGTTTTAACATCCATTTGGTGTAACTCCATATCATAATGAGCCACCAAAGCCATAATAATTCTAAGAGAATCTTTCTTAGATACGGGTGAAAATGTCTCCTTATAATCAATGCCATTTCTCTGGGTAAAACCCTTAGCAACAAGTCTAGCCTTATATCGTTCGATATCGCCATTAGAGTCACGTTTGGTCTTAAAGACCCATTTACATCCAACTCTTTTACAGTTTTCTGACAATTCTACAAGGTCCCAAACTTCATTGTGAGTCATTGATTTCATTTCTTCTTTCATCGCATCTAACCATTTTGTAGAATTATTACTTTCCATGGCTTGAGGGAAGGAAACTGGATCATTATCATCAATTCCAATGTCAAATTCTGACATTTGTAGATAAACCATATAGTCATTAGAAATAGCAGGCCTTCTTTGTCTTTCTGACCTTCTTAAGGCTATTTGATTTGGTTCACCTACATCCTGTTCATTGATAATGGGTTCATTATTGGGAGGTTGATCATTTATATGTTGTTCTTGTACAACGACTGTAGGAACAACAACATGAGAAGAAGTTTTGGGCAAAGGTATCTCCACCCTAACTTCTTGAATATCCACATTTCGTGGTTGTTCACTCCCACTGATTTCACCATTTTCAATGAATCTAGCATTTCCAGTTTCAACAATTCTCGTACTATGGTTAGGACAGTAAAATCTATACCCTTTAGACTTTTCCGGATAACCAATAAAGAAACCACTTATGGTTCTTGGATCCAATTTCTTTTCTTGTGGATTGTAAATTCTTAATTCTGCTGGACAACCCCAAACATGCAGGTATCTTAAAATGGGTTTCCTACCCATCCACAGTTCAAAAGGTGTTTTAGGAACTGCTTTGCTAGGAACCTTGTTTAACAGATACATGGCAGTTTTAAGTGCATACATCCACAATGAGATGGGTAAAGAAGAGTTACTTAACATGCTCCTAACCATATCCATAAGAGTACAATTACGCCTTTCTGCTACACCATTTTGTTGTGGTGTTCCTGGCATAGTGTATTGAGCACATATACCACGTTTTTCAAGGAATTTAGTAAATGGGTCTGGGCACTGCCCTGATTCATCATATCTACCATAATATTCACCACCCCTGTCAGATCTGATGATTTTCACTTTTCTATCTAATTGCCTTTCAACCTCATTAATAAACACTTCTAAAGCATTTACAGACTGAGATTTTTCTTGTAGTAGATAGATATAGCTGTAACGTGAAAAATCATCAATAAAGGTGATAAAAAAAAATTTCCTTCCCAAAAGAAGGAACATCAAAAGGCCCACAAATATCAGTGTGTATTATTTCAAGAAGCTGTGTGCTTCTTGTGGCTCCTTTCTTTGTGTATTTTGTTTGCTTTCCTTTAATGCAATCCACACAAATACCAAGATCAGTAAAATCTAAATTGGGAAGAATTTCATTCTTTACTAATCTTTGTAATCTTTCTTTGGAGATGTGCCCCAAACGTTTATGCCACAAGTAAGCAGAATTTTCATCAGCTAAACCACGTTTAGTTCCAACATTATGATGCAGGGTTAAGAGAGTCTCGGCAAAAAGATGATCAAGTTTCAATTTATATAAGCCATCATGCAGAATACCAAAACCGATAAAAAGATTTTGCTTGAACAAACTGAATTATCCATTACCGAATTTAAAGGAATATCCAACAGAATCAAGTTTGGATAAAGAAACTAAGTTACGAGAAACAGAAGGGACATAAAGAGTTTCAAGTAAATCTAAGTGATGTCCAGTATCTAGAATCAAACGAAAGGTTCCAATGGCTTCAACAGGAGCTTTGACTCGATTTCCCATATAAACGAAGTTTTCATTTGGATTTGTGATTCGGGTCATAAGGATCCCTGCATCGTATTTGAAACATGAGTGGTACAACCAGAATCAAGCCACCAAGTGTTATTAGGAAGTTCAACTAAATTAGATTCGAAACATACAAAAACATTATGTATACCTTTCTTTTCGAACCATGCTTTACGTTTCAGACAATCTCTTTGAAAGTGTCCAGGCTTTCTACAAAATCCACACTTAAGATTGTCAAGTTCCTTTTTCTGGATTTGGGCAGATGACTCATTCATTTTATGTAGTCCTTGCTTGCCATTTCCCTTCTTTCTGATGACTTTCTTACCAGCTCCTTGATTAATTGCGAGATGAACAGAATGAGTTCCTTGATTCTTAAGTCTCGTTTCCTCCTGAACTAACATTCCGTGAAGTTCATTCACATTCCACTTATCTTTCATGGTGTTATAGTTCATTTGGAATGGACTGTACTCAGAGGGAAGTGAGTTTATGATAAACTGCACAAGGAAATTATCATCCACGCTCATCCCCAATGACTTAAGTCTTGCTACAAGGTTTGTCATTTCAATAACATGTTCATGCATGCTACGGGAACCATCAAATTTCATGGTGGTTAAAGTAGCCATTAAGGTCCCAGCAACAGATTTATCAGCAGTTTGAGAACGTTCTTTCACAAATTTTAGAAATTCCTTAGCACTTTCAGTGTTAAGAATGGTGGACTTGATATTGTCTGCTACACTCATTCGCATAAACATAAGGCTTAGTTTGTTGGATTTCACCCAAGCATCATGGATAGACTTTTCAACAGCACTGCTAGTGTCAGTAATAGCAGGCTTTTCAACATCAAGTGATGAATCAAGATCCAAAACACCAAGGTGAAATCGGATTTGTTCACACCAATTAGAAAAGTTCAATCCATTAAACATTGGAACAGATGAAGCATGCAAATGAAGAGCGACGGGAGTGGGCACTGCAAGGATAGAATAATTTTTACACATTAATATTTTGAGTTACTTTAAACAGATTCAAGATCGATAAACAATAAATGTATATTGATGCTCTCCTTTGGGCGATACAACAATACACAATCATAATCATAATGATGCTTGCAAATTCACCATAATTTGATAATTGAATATGACTACTTAAAAACTATTTTGTTATCTTTGGATATCCAAAATAGTTAGACCATGATATATCAATTATCACACTTATATTCATAAATTATAAGAATATATGATCAACCTTTGGGTGATTCAAGTATCTTATAATTATGAAAATTCAATTACCCATGATTTAAAAAATTACTTAAAACAAGCATCACATTATTATGGATAATTGAAAATAATTATACAATTAAAATTTATTAAACTTTCAGATCAGACCACTTTGATGATTAACAGACCAACATTTAATAAATTCCAATCATATAATACATTAATTGAGACTTATAATATCCCATCATAATCAAACACATAATATAAATACGTAATTATGTGACTTGGCATAAATATATAGACATGAAATTCAATTCGAAAGGCTTAGTAAACATAATAAGCCACATTGATATATACAGATCATGGCAAGGAAAAACCGTCAAACATAGGAACATGATAATCTGACTAAAGATTTAACCAATCCAATAATTATATAAATAATATCTTAAAAGAATGTCTGCAGTGGGCATAAAAATTGAATCCCCAAGACTTGATTGATAAATAATTATCAAGAACATATTCTCGTGATAATTCAATCGGTAACGACGACCAGATTTTATTTTTAACTCTAACCACATATATTAATTCATTCATGCCTCATTCATATTCACGTAAACATTGAATTGAAAACAATCAATATATTAATAATTAAAGTGAATGCCCAACTGTTCTGTTTACGTGAATTAATATAACACAATTGACAACAATTATCAAATATGGATTTGTAACACATAATTAAGCAGCGGATCATAAAATAACTGTAACATAATACAATTTGATAACATGGACCAAATTGTAATCGAAAGCATAGATAACTCACGAAAATAAAATTCTAGGGTTTATAAAATCAGTTAGGAATGAAAAATCATGAGTTCCAAAACCATGCTCTGATACCACATGTAAACTTAATTAAATTGCACGGATCTTAGAACTTCATGATTTTCACATTCGATAAATAAATCAGAGTACTAACCTTGATAAGCCATAACTTAGTCAATGATGATGAAATCGATTTCTCTCACTTCACCGTTTTTCTTAAGCACAGAACGCCTTTAGATAATAGAGAAATATAATTCTGTGTATTCTTTTATCGGTAGTTGTGATGACCAGTTTCAGATACAGTTATATATATACACGCTCTATCAACATGATGATTATCGTGAAACCACCTTTAGATAAATATGACCAATTTATCAGATAAACATCAAATTATTTAAACCATATAATTAAGATACTTAAATTAATATAAATATCTTAATAACTTAATTATTAATGACACGTGGCCATTAATAAATCTTACAGAAGTATGTTAAAGTGATATTATAAGCTCCATACTAAGTTAAAATTTATCATGTGTAGAACCTGGTGAGCCAGAGAGAGGCAATTAAGGTTGAAACCAAGTTAGATAAGCACATGGATCATCGGATCCTTCTAAATAGATTATTATCTAGTTAGTTGTGTATCACGTTCTCCTAATTATCTCTTATACTAGTTAGGCATATCTTCTTCTTAAACATAAGTCGAATTACACCGAACATATAATTGTTCAAGCGTTTTTGAAAAGATATGAGTTCCAACTTTCTAAATTATGTTTAAGTCCATTTGTTTATTTATTAAGTCGAATTGGAACAAATTTTAATTGAACCAACAAGAGTTAAACTCGAGTAGTTTAAAAATATTATTGGTTATCTACTCCATTTTTTTTTCTTGTCTAGATCAAGCTCAAGCCGATTTTGTAATATATAATCTTGTAAAAAAATTATGTTATCATTTGAGAAACATAACTAAATTCTCAAACGAGTTTTTAACGAATAATTTAATTGAATATCAAGTTATTTGATTTGATTTTCATAATTACCTCCTACCTGTGAATTTATTAATTTTAATAACCTCAGTTTCGTTTTAGCCATCCAACATAATAAAATATGCTAAAGTTGCCACTTAGTACACCGTAAGGGAAAAGAAAAGCAGAAAAAAAATGCAAGGTCCATGAATTGTGTCTTTATAAGGTAACATTAAGCGGTCGTTTTTCACATGCCATCATGAATTAAAAAAAAAAAAAAAAGAAAGAAAGAAAGAAAGAAAGAAAAAACCCAAAAAGGCTTCTTCTTTGAATATTAATTAATTTGGGATTAAAAAAAATTAATGCCTTATACTAAGTTATAGTAAACCCTCACATCCACATTAGGATGATAAAAATTATTAATTTACGGGCACTCAATACTCTATATATAGTGCATTCATCCATCACAAATAATAATTTATTATGCAGTACCAGTCAATATATAATATACGTCGGAGTCTCCTTTTCCAAATTTTTTTAATTTTCTAAAAAAAATAATTATATATTTATAAAAAATTGAAAAGAAGACATTAAAAATTGAAATAAATGTGAAAAGAGGAAAAAAAGAAAATTAAAATAAAAATAAAAAGGAGACTCCCTTGTATATTATATGTTGACGGGGTAGTGCATAATAAATTATTATTTGTGATGAATGAATGCACTATATAGAGTATAGATTATCCGTAAATTAATAATTTTTATTATCCTAAAGCGGATGTGAGGTCTTACCACCTAACTTAGTAGAAGTCATTAAATATTTTAATCCAAGATTAAATATTCAAAGAAGAATCCTTTTTTTTTTTTAATTCATTATAGCATGTGAAAAAAAGGCAGCTTAATTAATTGTACCTTATAAAAACACAATTCATGGACCTTATATTTTTTTTCTGCTTTTCGTGCCCCTTACGTTGTACTAATTAGGGGCGGCTATAGCATTTTTTGTTACGTTGGACGACTAAAAAGACTGAGGTTATTAAAAATTAATAAATTGACTGGTAGGAGGAAATCACGAAAATCAAATTAAATAGTTCAATATTCAATTTGATTGTTCCTTAAAAATTTGTTTGAAACTTGATTATGCTTCTCAAATAATATCATATATTTTTTAAGATTATATGTTACAAAATCGGCTTGAGCTTTATCTGGACTAGAAAAAAATGGAGCAGACAAATAATAAGATTACTAAACTACTCAAGTTCAACTCGTGTTGGTTCAATAGAAGATTGTTCAAATTCGACTCAATAGGTAATCAAATAGGCTTAAACATAATTTAAAAAGTTAGGACTAATATCTTTTCAAAAAAAAAAATAATAAACTTGAACAATTATATGTTCAGTTCAACTTATGTATAAAAAGAAGATAAGTAATTAAGCATAACTAGTATAAGAGATGCACTGCAGGGAGAACGTGATATACAACTAACTAGAGAATAATCTATATAGAGGGATCCGATGATCCATGCTTATCTAACTTGATCTCAACATCAATTGTTTCTCACGGGCTCACCAGGTCCTACACAGGATAAATATTAACTTAGGACTGCTTCTGTATTTTCCAGAATTATACTTTAATTAAGGCGGAGCTTAATTAATATCTCTTCAACATAATACAATTTAGAATCACTACAAGAATTTTACTTATTAACGACGGAAATACCGACGGCATTTTTTCGGGTCGTCTTTATCAACGGACGGCCGACGGACTGTCCGTCGATATCTTATAACAACGGATTTACGATGGACAGGACGTCGTTAATAGTAACGACGGAAATGATCCGTCGGTATCTTATCTGAAAATATTATGTTTTAAAATTTTTTTTTATAACGACGGATATATCCGTCGTTACGTATATTCCGTATTTATCTTATTAAAAATATTTATACTTAACAACGGACCGGTCCGTCGTTAATTTTTTCCTTAATTATTTTTAAAAAATGTAATACATAACGACGGACTGTGTCCGTCGTTACATTAATCGGCATTTATTTTATTTAAAATAATTTTAATTAACAACGGACATAGTCCGTCGTTAATATTTCCCGCATTTAATTTTAAACAAAATTTAATATAACGACGGATTATGTCCGTCGTTACAATTTCTGCATTTATTTTATTTAAAATTTTTTAAATTAACGACAGACATAGTCCGTCGTAAATAATTCCCGCATTTAATTTTAAACAAAATTTAACATAACGACGGATTATGTCCGTCGTTAAAATTTCTGCATTTATTTTATTTAAAATATTTATAAACTAACAACGGACATAGTCCGTCATTAAGTTTTTTCCGCATTTTTTTTAAAAAAATTGAATATTAACGACGGACGTAGTCCGTCGTAATCCGTCGGTAAATAGCGATTATACAGACTGAATATCGCTGCAATTTCATTCACGCGCATCTACCCTAATTTCCCAAATTCCCCCCAACCCCCCTCTACCCGGTGATCGATCGGCGAGGACGAAGGCAGCAGGCGGCGGAGGAGGCGGCGGCGGCGGCGCAAGGTAATCTCTCCCTCCCTCTCGTTTCTCTCTCCCTCTGCATCTCTCTCCCTCCCTCTCGTCTGTCTCTCTCTCTCGTCTCTCTCTCCCTCTACATCTCTCTCTCTCTCTCGTCTCTCTCTCTATCTGCTGCTTACTGTTTATGGTCATCACCTCCCCTAAATTATAATATAACTCTATGATTGCTAAACATAATTTTTGTTAAATTATTTTGTGTGTGTGTGTGTTTTTGAAAAAATATAATTCTTCTCATTCATTCAACTCTTCTAACCTGGCGGTTAGGTCAATAGAAGTTGGAAATTCAGCAAATTATAGCTTTGTTAAAGCCACTTAAATTAATATTATTATACTTTTATTAAATTCTTCACTTTTAGTATAATAAATAAATGCATATTGTCCCTTCTTAATTTAAAGTTAAACACTCGAGAAAAGTAAAAAAGAGAAGTTGAATAAACCCACAATTTTTCTTTAGAGATATAAGTCATAATTAATCAGATTGTGGGACTTTTAATTTATAGATGAGTGATTAGTTCACTCTCAGTGGCTTGTGAAAATGAGATTTTCCTTTTGACTATAATGGCATAATGTAAATTTAAATATTTTCTTATTAACTTTTATACATACACATAATTATATATATAGGAAATAGATAAGACGAGAAGGACAATATTTTCATTTTGATTTATTTATGATAAATTATATTATGTTGCATTTTCTAAAATAATGTGACTACATGACATCACTTAAATGAAGGAATATAATAATACAATTATACAATGGTATACCAAAATATATAGAATATATGAATATTAGAGTATATAAAGAGAGCACGTTATTGTACATGAAGTGAAGTTCTTTTTTTTTTTGTAGCTAAAATTTCTGCATATTATATTTATATTTTGGACATTTTTTTCAAAACTAACAAAATACTACATAATTTTTCAAAAACTTTACAAATCTAACATTTAGTTAATATTCCAGCTAAAAAACATATATAATTAATTGTATTTTAATATTACCAAGACATTAGGGAAGAATATAAACACACAAAAATGTCTTCATATGATATAGCTATACACTTTAAAACTCACGTAGAACTCCTCAATTTCAAAATAATTTAAACACGGGAAAAAATAGGGATAAGACCTATAGTCATGTTTTAACTATTTTCCTAGTACCATTTTAGTTTTGCTCATAAATTATATTCGTTTGAAATTGATTTGACAACTTATCCACCCATTTTCGCATGATAATGTATCATCACAATGTGGATTGTGCTCGTTGGATATTTGGAATTATTAGTTGTAAACAAATAATTAATAATTTGTTAATATTTTTGTGTAGGTTCACTACAAGAATTGTTCGGTTTACAGTGATATATACGAGGTTAGTTAGTAGTTTTACAATTAAATAAGCTAAGTATGCAATTTTGTTAAAGTTATTTTGTCAATTTATGTTAAGTATGTTATTTAGGCTAATTAATGTTGTTATTTATGCAATTATTATGCTAAGTATGACGTTTATGCATTTATATGTCAATTAATTATGTTAATTTTTTTTTGGACAATTTAGGCTAATTAAGCTTGTCAAATAATTTTGTTAATTTTTTTGGGCAATTTAGGCTAATTATCATGCTAAGTATGATATTAATGTTGTTATTTATGCAATTATCATGCTAAGTACTATATTTATGCATTTATATATCAATTAATTATGTTAAATGGGATGAGGGCCCCTGGATCCCTCTTTATTGAATTGTTTGTTTTTGTTTGGGATGAGGGCCCCTAGATCCCTTTTTATTGAATTGTTAGTTTCTGTTTGGGATGAGGGCCCCTGGATCCCTCTTTATGGAATTGTTGGTTTCTGTTGGTATTGTTGTTTTGAATCGATTAGAAGAACGTAGATCAATTAGCGTAGAGTCGAGAACTTGGGACTAGAAAATTCACATAGGTGCTGCCGAATTTTTTTAAAAATTTAGTACCGTTGTTTAATGAATTATTTTTATATTTCATTGAACGATAATCAGTGCGTATTTTACGATCAAAATTTTTAGAAATTGGCCTTCTACAATGAGTCTAGATCGTGAATGGATGTACCGGTGATACCTTCAGAATGGTGCTTTGAATCCGGACTTCCTTAATGGATTAAATTCTTTCATCGAGTTTTCATGCAATCAACTGTCCTTCATGAGTGTAGACAAGATTAAGTGTCCATGTCGTAAGTGTAAGAACATTCCATTCCAGACGCCGTCTACCGTGAGACTACACGTGGCAAAGAAAGGATTTGTGCACAATTATCGTGTATGGATTTATCAAGGCGAACAACAGGTGCATCCGGACACCGATCAGAATTTGGGTGGTCAGGATGGAATGAATACATACCAGAACATGGTAATGGATGCTGCTGGTCCGCATATCAACATCAATGTCGATGATCATACCGAGGAGGCCCCAAATCCAGAAGCGCAACGATTTTATGATATGTTGAGGGCCGCAGACAAAGAATTCTGGCCGGGTTGTCAGAACCATTCTCAATTGTCACTCATTGCTCGTCTGCTGAACTTGAAATCTGAGAATAACATGTCAGAGAGATGTTTTGATCAGCTAACTCAATTAATGAAAGAGATTGTTCCTGAGAACAATTTGGTAACTGATAATTTCTACACCACAAAGAAATTACTACGGGCTATGGGGCTACCTGTGGAGAAGATCGATTATTGTTTCAACAACTGTATGATCTATTGGGCTGCTGATAGTGAATTGACTGAATGCAAATTCTGTCGTCATCCCCGTTTCAAGGAAACGAGTCGACGTTCACAAAAAAGACAGAAGACCACAGTTGCACACAAGAAGATGTATTATTTTCCACTCACTCCGAGGTTACAGAGGTTGTATGCATCTAATACAACAGCAAAGGATATGCGGTGGCATGCATCATCTGTTGATGACGGAGTAATGCGACATCCAGCAGACTCTCCTGCATGGAAACATCTGAACACAATTTTTCCTCAATTTGCTTCTGAAGCACGTAACGTTAGGTTGGGTTTATCTACTGATGGGTTCCAACCATTTGGGCAATCAGGACAACAGTATTCTTTGTGGACTGTCATCATTACACCGTATAATTTACCCCCATGGATGTGTATAAAAGAGCAGTACATGTTCCTAACTGTATTAGTGCCAGGGCCACGTAATCCGAAAGAGAAGTTGGATGTATTTTTACAACCTTTGATATCTGAATTGATTCAATTGTGGGAGGTTGGTGTGCCTACATATGATGTTTCATTGAAACAGAATTTTCAGATGCGAGCAGCATTGATATGGATAATTAGTGATTTTTCCGCTTACTCCATGTTATCTGGTCGGAGCACTGCTGGAAGATTGGCATGTCCACACTGTATGGAGTCTACTGACGCCTTCACCTTATCATGCAGTGGTAAACAATCATGGTTTGATAACCATCGTAAATTCTTGCCTGCAAACCACCCTTTCCGAAAAAATAAAAAAGCATTCTTAAAAAACAAAGTGGTGAATGGAGGACCTCCAGAGATGAGATCGGGACACGAAATTCTGGCTCGCATTGAAGCATTAGGTCTTCAAAAAGTCACAGAGAATAATGATAATGTGACAATTTCCAAAGGTTGTGGGTGGAAAAAGAAAAGTATTTTTTGGGATCTTCCATACTGGAGCTCACTGTTGATTCGTCATAATCTGGATGTCATGCACATTGAAAAGAATGTGTTTGATAATCTATTCAATACTGTGTTGAATGTGCAGGGGAAGACAAAAGATACCTCCAAATTTAGAGAAGAGTTGAATATGTATTGTTCAAGACCAGAGCTAAAACGGAACGAGACCACAGGCAATTATCCAAAGGCTTGTTATACATTGGACAAGAAAGAGAAGAACATCTTATTCCAATGGCTTCGAGAGTTGAAATTTCCAGATGGGTACGTGTCCAACATGAGCAGATGCGTGGATATGAGAAAATTGAAAATGTTTGGCATGAAAAGCCATGACTGCCACGTGTTCATGCAACGTCTTATCCCGATTGCATTTGCTGAACTTCTTCCTTCCAATGTTTGGAAGGCAATCACAGAATTGAGTTTATTCTTCAAGGATTTGACAGCCAGAAGTATCACTGTTGATGATGTGTGTCGGTTGCATGAAAGTATTCCAATCATATTGTGTAAACTTGAACGCATTTTTCCACCAAGTTTCTTTGACTCAATGGAGCATCTACCTGTCCACTTGGCTGATGAAGCCAGACTTGCTGGGCCGATACAGTATCGATGGATGTATCCATTTGAACGGTACTTGAGAAAGTTGAAAAACAACGTCCGAAACAAAGCAAGAGTTGAGGGCTCTATCTGCAATGCTTACTTGGTGGAAGAAGCTTCGACCTTTTGTTCGTATTATTTTGAAGATTTTGTAAAAACGAGACATAGAAACATGCCTCGTAATTATGAAGGTATTGGAGATGCACAAGATAACAGTGTAACAAATCTGTCGATTTTCAAGCAGCACGGTCGACCATCTGGAAGAATGTCAAAAAGATATTTGACAAATAACGAGTATGCTGCAGCACAGATTTACGTGTTGCTTAATTGTCCAGAAGTTGAACCGTACACAACGTAAGCATGTGAACTGTTTAAAATGTGTTATTGTTTTTCCACCAAATTCTAATTCATTCTTAATTTTTTGAAGTGTGTTTGTTGACCAATTGAAAGTATCGTGCCCGAATATCTCAATGGAAGATATTGAAAAACGAATGGATAAAGAATTTGCGAGCTGGTTCGCCAAATATGTAAGTATATGATATCCGAAAACCTTAATGTAAGTATACATAAGCAAACTGTAACATAATATAAAGTTTTCCATTGTAACAGGCACAAGATCCAACTAATAATGTCAACAAGATCATGCGTGATCTTTCAAGTGGGCCTTCTCGTTCCGTTAATGTCTACCATGTGTACTTTATTAACGGATACAAATTTCACACAATTGCCCACGGCTCCCAGCGAGCTACAATGAATAGTGGAGTCTGCATTAAAGGGACACACACTGAATATTACGGGCGATTGATGGAGGTGATTGAGTTGGAATACACTGGTCTGCCTATTAAGAAGACAATGTTGTTTAAATGTGAGTGGTTTGATACATCAACACAAGGAACAAATGTGCATCCTGACTACAAAATGGTTTCTATAAATCATAAGCGTAAGTATTCAGGATCTGATCCATTTGTGCTTGCTAAACAAGCAATCCAAGTGTGTTACTGTGAATACCCAAGTTTAAATCGCTCTCGAAGTGATTGGTGGGCAGTTTGCAAAATAAAGGCTCGTACTAATGTTGAAGTACCATCAAAGGATGATAATACAATCATAACCTCAGCCTTTCAAGATGATGAAGTTGATGGTTTGAATACCCTCACAATAGATGACGATCCTATACCAAATCATCCAGATGGTGGGGTAATAGATATTCAAGAAGAAGAAGATGATGAAGAAGATATAGAACCAGAGATCGATTTATCAGATGACAGCATCAGTGATGATGATGAAATAGATGATTAGTGTGGTTGGTCTTTTTTGATATATAGATATTTTCTTATTCAAGTACTTAGTACCGTTGAAATTTGCTAACTTCATAAACTAATGTCGATATGATTTTACAGATGCAGGGAGGCGGTAGTACTTCAGCTGGAGGTTCATCATCGTCCTCCGTGGACCTGAGCGGTCCAGTTGGCCATATCTCACTGGCTGGATCGTCACAGCCCGATGTTGACCATCTGGGTCGTCGTCGTTGTTGGCTTCAGGATGGGTATGATTTCTTTAGATAGTGGAAGATTTTTTTTACAGATTATTATTTATATTATTCTAATATATTCTAATATCTTTATTATTTTGTACATTTGGAAGCGAGTTGATGCCGAGTTATCCCACCTCAGCCACCATCACATCCAGCTTCAAGAAGTATTTGCATCCGGGAGGCTACACCTGGAAGATGGTGCCCCCTGAGAGGAGGCAGGCATATAGGGAGGAGTTTCGGGTATCTTATTTTTATATATTTTATTTTAAAATTTTATATAAGTTTAGCATTTTCATATGTTTTCAATATGTTGCAGAATGAGTGGTTCTGGGATCCCGCTTTGGAGGATGGCATTTGGGCAGCATGGGAGATCAGGGCTCCTCAGAGATACAAGGACATGGTCCATTACTTCAAGAAGGATAGGACCAAGGGCTTCCCTCCATTCATAGCTCCTAAGATGTGGGATGGCTTCAAGGCGCATTGGGACAGTGATTCCTTCAAAAAGAAGTCGGCCATCGCATCGAAGAATCGTCTGAGTGAGCCCGATGGTCCTGGCACAGGCATTGTGAAGCATCGAGGAGGTCTCGGAGTGCAGTTGCACATGCTGCGGCTTTGGTATGCAATTAAATTATTATTATTATTATTATTTTTAATATGTGTGTGCTAACATGTCTATTCAATAGGCTATGGAGAGGGGTGTGCATTCCAATGACGTGGCGTGGGAGACATTCAGGAGGCTGCACGACAACCCTGATGGATCCCACACAGATCCCATCTCTGCTCGTATAGTTGTAAGTTAATTTATCAATATTTATAAATTTATTAATAACATAGAAATTAAATATTTAATCATTCTTATTTGATTTTGTGAATAGGCTGATGTATTTGCTCGGGTTGAGGAATTGAGCCAGCCGACTCCTGGCACAGATGAGGCGCCACCACCAGTGGACATGAGCGATGTATATGTCGACGCTGCCCGCCGACACTCGAAGAAGAATCGAGTGTTTGGGCTCGGCAGCCGATCACGGAGTTATTCAACTCCTAGCGTCTCATCTGCAGCTCCTCCACAGCCCGACACTCAGGCTGCCATCAGGGCTCTCCAGGAGCAGATCGAGGCCCAGCAGGCGGCTCTTCGCCAGTAGATGGACGCACAGGCAGTGCTTCTCCAAGCCCAGCAGGAGAAGATCGATCAGCAGCAGGAGATGATACGCCAGCAGACCGAGATGTTCGAGCTGATGCGGGCGCAGTTTAGGGGCCATTCTCCATCTTGATGTTCACATTACTATTATTATTTGTATTTTATACACTTTTATTACATTTTATGACATTTTATGTATTTTATTGGAGATTTATATATATTATTTTACGTGTTTATTAAAGTTCTTTAATAATTTATTTACAAACAATAATCAAAATTAAAAAAAAAACAAAACAATCAAAAAATATAAAAAAAAAAATAAAACCGATTTTTTTATTTTTTTTAATTATTAACGACGGAAATATTCCGTCGTTATATTTTTTATTTAATTATTAACGACGGGAATATTCTGTCGTTAATATATTTTATAATTTTATTTATTTATTTTTAATTATTAACGACGGAATATTTTCGTCGTTAATATTTTTGTAATAATTTTATTTATTTATTTTTAATTATTAACGACGGAACATTTCCGTCGTTATATTTTAATTTAGTTTTAATTTTATTTATTTTTAATTATTAACGACGGAAATATTCCGTCGTTACTTCGGTCGTAAAGCTTACGACTGTAGACGACACAAGACGTAACGACGGATTATGTCCGTCGTTAAAGCTAACGACTGAAATTTTTCGTCGTAAATTTGGTTTGCCGACTAACGATATAACGACGGCCGTGTTCCGTCGTTAATCCGTCGGTAGTGACGAATAACGACGGAAAATAACGGATTAACGACGGAAAATTCTGTCGCTAATCGGAGTTTTTTTTGTAGTGAATGTGTGACTCTAGGATTTCAAACTCATTTCGGTCCTTTAGGAATCTAAATTCGAGGAAATTGCAATTTTGGTCCAGTAAGATACACCCATGTGCGAAAATGGTCCATCACGTTTCACTTTTGGTCCACTATCTTTTTTTCTTGGCAAAAGTGGTCTACCAGATAACGGAATCCGTTAGTTTAACGGTGCAAATTTGGTCCAGCACTTTTTTTTACTATAAAAATGGTCCGAATTATTAAAAAAAAAAAAATCTTTTCATATTTTTTGTAAAAATATTTTCGAATTTAATTTTCGGTACCTGATTGTTGATAGAGCGCATTCCAGTTTAGTATTTAAGATTAAATATATAATTATTTATGTCATTTACGCGCTCCTACGTGCCTTGTCATAATTCAATACCAGAATTTGAATCATATAATTTTTATTTATTTTTTTACAAAAATATTGAAAAGTTAGATATTTTTTTAAAATATTTTAAAATCGGAATATTTTTACAAAATAGAACATAAATAAACATAAATATATTTGACCATTTAAAAAATACTTACAATTACTACTACTCATTGACTCACCACTCATTTCTTTAATCAACTCTATAAACTCGAACCTAAAGAAGTAAATTTTAAATGATCAGTCATACCGAAAATACTTTATATGTAAAGAAAAAGTAAAAAACATAATAATGACCAGACATGTTACATAAACTATGCCTGCTTGCTACCAATATTTGGATACAGACTACCGTAGAAGGATGGAGATGAATTACATTAAGATCGAGCATGTGTAAGCAAATAGGATATTTGGGGACGAAGAAATTTTATTTTAAGGATCAAAAGGGTAAGTTAATGCCTATTGAGGATGAGGCTCAAATATTCTTACTTGTATTGGAGGCTGATAAAAATGACTTGGTTTATTTTTTTAGTATATAAAACATTTTTCTCCAAAGGGGTGCATTTTTTTCCTACCAAAATAGTTTTTTTTTTAATTTATAGTCAAAAAAAGTGTTGGACCAAATTTGCACCGTTAAACTAACGGATTCCGTTAACTGATGGACCACTTTTGCCAAGAAAAAAAGATAATGGACCAAAAGTGAAACGTGATGGACCATTTTCGCACAGGGGTGTATCTTATTGGACCAAAATTGCAATTTCCTCTCTAAATTCGGGGCATTAAAATGATTCAAACCAATTCAAAAGATCGAGAATGTATGGCTGTTAGCCACATATCCCAAAAAGGGGTGCATAATTGAAAGGGGAGAGAGACCAGGTAAATGGTAGGTCGAAGAAGAGAAGAAAATGAAAAAATTCAACCAGTGTCCTGTGCGGCATCAACATAAGGGTGAAGAAGAAAGAAAATAAATGTATAATAATATAATCAATTTATACAATGTATATATATATATATATATATATATATATATAGGGTAGGATTATCATACATACATATCTCTAGTGTATAATTTAGGGATTAATCCTATCCGTTAATCTTGATATTTAGATGATCTACAATTTATTTGAATAAAATAATTAATGCTATTTATTCAAATGTGGATTTAACCTTAAAGGGTAAATTTGTATCATTATAATTCTCATAGCTTTATTGATGCGTAAATCATACTAACTAATTTTAGTAATTAATTCAATTAAAACAACCGCCCACTCATTAAATCCATTTTTTTTTTATTATAACTTGCTTTATTAATTATGCTGTGTTTTTTTTTATATTGCTTTAATCTCTTGTTGATGCTTTTTTTTTTCATTTCACAATGCTTTATTTAAACTATTGGATATTATTTAAAGAAATAAAATGACATGTTATATGTTAAGAGTGTAGGTATTTGTCGAGTATCAACTTTTTTTCCAGAATATGAGTGCTTATTTTGTGGTTGGTAATGCTTCATTGAATGATTTGGAAAAATTATGTTTTAATTTTATTTATTAGAGAAGCTTTGTTTTAATTCCTTTTTTGTATATGATTCATAGCAAATTAAAGTGTTCCAAAAAAATTAATATTTTATCTAATTTCATATTTTTTTATTATCTGATTAATTTATGTTTAATTAGGTTGTATGAAAGTGTTTTGTGCGACATCTAAGATGATTTATTAATGTAATGCTTTTTTTTTATGTGTAACAATGCTTTTGATTTGGTTTCCGTGGTGAACTTATTTTTTTGTATGCTTTTTTAGGAGAATATTAATATGCTCGAGAAACATATTGAGCATGAGAATATTAATATGTTGTTGTACTACTATAATAATGATATAATTGATAGCCCATAATGCTATTTTATAGTGATGCAATTCATATTTGATGATGGTATAATCTTCTTGTGGGTGATGTTAAATAGGATCATGCTATAATTTATTTGTGGATGCTAATTTAACATTACATGATGCTTTAATTAATGTTTCATAATGCTAGTTAACATCATTGTCAATGATGTAGCTGCACACATGATATATAAAAAAGAAAGTGGTGATTATAGCTGTAAATTTGTTGTGAATAGTATACGAATATGCTTTTATTGATTCTGTAAATATTTTTATTTTAGTAAAACATTGCTTCTATTTAATAAAATAATGTATTCACTATTATTTGATAATTTTACTAATATGATTTTTTGTGGATGCTAATTTGACATTGCGTAATGCTTTAATTGATATCCGATAATGCTAGTTAAGTGTAAATTTGAATTCACTAATAATTCATGATATTGGATAACGGTATAATCTATTTTTTTGGTTAGTGCAACATTAATAATTTTGATAGCACATGCCAATTAATATAGCTTGATCTATCATTAAAGGATAACATTTGAATATTTGATGTTGTAAATATGATAGAGGAAAAAGAAGAATGTAATAGTTGTAAATTTGTTTTGAATAGTAGACGAATATGTTTTTATTGATTTTATAAATGTTTTTAATTAAGTAAAATGATGTTTCTGTTTGATAAAATTATGTATTCAGTATTATTTGTATTTTATATGAATATGATTTTAATGATCTTGCATTGTATGTTTGTGTTATTAAAATAATGTCGGAATATATAATACACTGTATTTAATGGAGATGTTTTTATTGAATTTGTGATTGATACCAATGCTGCCATATTATCAAACATTGTATTTATTCATATTTAGAAATTAATATCAGCATGAGGTTCAATTTTTGCTCATATGAATGCTATTATAAAATATCGACATGTTTTATTTTAAAAATGCATTATGCACTAATGGGACTAGTACTAATTCTATAAATTAACATAATATTTAATATGAATTTTAAATTTTTAAAAATTAATTTGTAGAGTATCATTTTTTTTATAGATGTTTTCATTATATTTGTGAGTGCTAATATATAATTTCAATCAGTAAATCATTTCACTGAGATTTGTGAATGTAAAACAATTAGTTAATCATTATCATATTGCAATAGTTATATTAATATCATGTATACAAATTATGAAATTATTTGTGAATTTAAATGGTTAATTATGAAAGTAACAATGGCATTAACTGTACAAAGTGATTTCTTCAAAAAGAAAAGGAGAAAATCAAAATCAAAATAAGAATTATTTTTAGTTCAATTAATAGAAAGAACAAAATTTTCCTAATCATTGTTCAAATGTGAGTATATTTTTCCTAAAGAAACTAAAAAAAAAGGTTGCAATCATGGTAAAAATCTTGATTTGCAGTGATTAAAATTTGTTAGAATATTAATGAATATAGTAGGACAAAAATGGCATTTTTTCCATGAAATAAGAATAAAATAAAATTACTTAAAACGCAATCCTAACCGTACAAGTTTGTAGATCTAAAGGATATGATCAATAAAACAACTTGAAATGTAAAGGGTAACATGCCCAATTTTTCGGCTAAACCCTTTATTTTCTTGCAACTGGAACTACAAAAATATTCCATTATAAACAAAAAAAAATTAAAATTAAATTAACTATAACCATAATTATATTTATTTGCTTATTAATAAAACAATGAAAAGATTTTACATCTTACCAAAACACATTCGACCCAAACCATTTCAAAACAAGATCAACTCATTGGATGAATTGATATCATAAGCAATACGAGACATATCCAATAGTTGGAGGATCCATACAATAACACTTCATTATTTTATAAACATATACATGAAAGAAAACAAATAATGTGTGTATATATATATATGTGTGTGTGTATTATCACTGTTCAGCAGAGTGATCAATTCCAAACAAGCGAGCTTTTCAAACGCCGAACTAAGTTTCCAGTAAACCCCAAATCAATTCTGCAGATTTCTACATTTGCATTATAACACAATATATATACATATATATATATATAACATAAATAGGCAAAAAAGAAATGAACCTTTGAATTATTTCCTCCATATGAAGACTGCAAAACAATATAATTAAAACAATAAATCATGAAGAAAAAATTTGGTAATGCAGAGTTTGGTTGCTAAGGCAACAAAAAAAACATTATGGTAAAGGAAAATTTTTACCTTGAAAATAATAGATGAGCTAGATTTGATTATTCAGATATGGCTATCTTCTACACTCTCATAAAAGGGCTCTACAAAATTACAAATTAGTTGAAGCAAAATCGTTTTAGACATTGTTGCTTGAGAAACTGTGTGAGCCTAATGAATCGTTATAGATAATTTTTTGCTACAAAACCTCTTTTTGACATAATTACTCACTAAAACCCCACTATTTTTAAGTAAAATATTTGAAGTATGGCCAACATAAGAAAAATAAATCATGATTCATTTGGCCACACAATTTCCGAAGCAACCTTGGTTTTTAGTACATCTTCAACTTCAACTAACTTATTTAAATAGAGCCCCTTCATGAGAAGTGCTGAAAAATAGCTCTTTCATTCATTCATTCATTCCCTCGTATGTATGGGGCTTCGTTTCGGAAAATGGCATACCTAAAAAAAAGAGCACAATTAATAAATTCCTTTTTTGCAATTTAATTAATGTATATAATAATCGAAATTAACGTAATTTCTAGTAAAATAATAGAAAATAGATAAATCTATCATCTCTTATTAAAGAGTGTAGAAATTACACTAACGAGAAACAAAAAAAAGAGATGGTGAGAGATAAAATAACACTGTAAATAAATAAAATAAAGTTAAAAAAAAAAAAAAAAAAGTTATGAAGTAAAACACCCTCAGAGACAGTACATAAAACGGAATCTAGAAAGAGAAAAACATCAAATCAACTTTTCCTGCAAACGCGAAAATTGGCACAGGAAAACGAACACGCACGCTCGGATTACTTTTTCTGGAAATAGTAACGGTTAAACTTATAAAGTAACCAAACAAACCAGCTATTACAATGAAATAACTCAAAATTAAATGGCTTCTACTCCGTACAAGCAAAATAACAAATTAATATTTCCAAAAGAACATCTTCACATAATATGTTCAGGTTAAAAATTATAGTAAATTATGCAATGAGGGCAGATAGATTCTTTAACATTAATGGAGAGAAAATTAAGTAGTCTGTAGAAAATGAATTGGAAGTAAATAAATACCTCACCGCCGTAGATCAGATCTCCATCCGCCGCCGCTAACTTCCTATGGCGGCGTAGAAAAGATAGCTGCAGCAAAATCTTATTGTTGCCTAGATGATGTCTGCATTGAATTTATAGAGGTTAATTAGGGTTTTTATTACTTTTGGGCTAAATATTATATTTGGGCCAGGACGTTTTTGTTCTAATGTTAGTGCATGTCCAGCTTCAAGACCACAATAAATAAATTCGATCTCCTATTAGCAAATGACGGTTTTGGGACTCGATCATGATTGTTAAATGAATAAGGAGAATATCTGAATATGTTAAAGTAGCAAAATTATTTCCTATATAAAAGAAAAATAACATCCTTGTGTAAAGGTGTATAAACATTGGAGAATTTTCCAGATTTTATAGAACCGTATCTTTTTTGCGCTTTTTTTTTTGTTTTGCAATCTTCCTTTTTCTATAAAGACATAGTATCACAATAAATAATGGACAATTATATTCACAACCCCCCGTTCTTTTTATAGTTCTTTAAAATTTATTAAATATTAAATATGTATATGTATTAATATATATATATATAGATTTCAACGAGGGCCCAAATATTTTTTCTTAAATACAACTATAATAATATGATTAAAATCTAATAAAATTCAATTTTCAAATAAGTTAGACAATAATACAATAAGATATCAAATGCAACATTAAACAATTAGTGAAGCTAAAATTCTAAAGTACATCGGAAGACTTTGACGGAATAGAGAATTGTTTGGATGCGTGTTTTTAAAATAAAACATTTTTTTTATCAAACACCTAATTGCATTCTATAATACCAAATATAACTTTCAATCCACGATCAGTCCACTCCAAAGATCTTCTATTGTATGACCTTCACCTTGATTTAGACATTGTGTGGTAATGATCTTCAAGACCTTGAAGAAGCTTGAAGATGATGAACCATTGGATTCAATATTTTTGAAAATGAATTCTTTTCAGGAAGAGCTGATTTTCGAAATTTTTGTGTTATTGTATGCTATGGTTTTATGTCTCCATTCATCTGGTATAAATAAGCTACATATGGATCTAGAATGAGAATTATGGTTGAGCTTCCAACAGACCTTAAACTGTCTATGTTTAGCTTATAACATAATTTAAACCCCACCTAGTGCACACATTCAGATAGCAGTTGCAGATATCTTCGTTATTAAAAGAAACGGAGAGGAAGAGATAGTAATTTGATTGCTAAAATTGAGGTTTACCTAGTGGCTAGTGTATATTATGATTCTCGACTCTTATTCCACGTCTTGTATTTATTTTGTAATCTACATTTGTAAAATGCATGCTTCCTTTGTTGGCTTACGCAATTAATTAATTTCCTACGTTGTGTAGTACTTGATCTAAGTAACCGCCATTTTATTCTTAATATTCCTCAACTGAATTAATTATTAAAATGTATATTCTATTACTCATTAGTCATTACGTTAGGGTCCAATCTTATCAATCGAACCACCCCAGATCGCTAGGGTAGAAAATTACAACTAAAATTGCAAATGCAGCTTAGCGCTATCACATAATTGGATTGAAATTGAAACATATTAAAAATCAACGACAACATTAAGCATATATAAGAAAAATAAATATGCATTATAGTTTATTAGTTAAAAGGGATTTATGAGGTTGCTCATGATATTATATTTATGTTCGTACATTCCAATCCTATTCCATTGGAAATCCACAAAATGAGTTTGAACAGAAAACAAATACAAAAAATGAAAAATAAATTCATGGGAGGGAGGTTTGAATGCATGGCATGGTTAATTAATTAGTAGCCTGGTGGCCTGTGGGCGATGACACTGGTGACCTGCACTTGGCGAATGTTGTTAAATCCGATGATTCGGACGAAGGCGTTCGGGTAGAGGGCGACGCACTCGTCGAGCTCCTTCAGCACCTGCACTGGGTCAGTGCACCCGAACATTGGCAGCTTCCACATTGTCCAGTATCTTCCGTCGTAGTATCCCGGTGAGCTATGGTGCTCACGGTATACAAACCCGTCCTGTTTATTTTTATATTAATTATTATATATTTATGTCTCACGGGTCAAGATTCATCGTAAATTAAAGACACGTACTAATTATTTTACCTTCAATTCAAACTCTAGACAAGGAATGAGCTTGCTCCGGATAAGGAATTCGATTTCCTTCAATAGTTGCTCCCTTGATAGAGGGGGCAGGTATGACAATGTCTCGAATTTCTTCAATCCCTCAGTGGGCCACACCTGATCGATCGAGGATACATACATGCATACATATATATATAAGCACACAACAATATTGTACATGCAAATTACAATTATATATTTGTCGTTAATTTTAACTTTTAAGAAAGAAACACGATAAGATGTGACATATTACACGATTATGCCAATCCAATTTATCAAATTACTTAAATATAAAAGTCCAACTCATGTCTTTTCAGTCATTGTTGGGAAAGAGGGGTTGACTTAGGTCGGTGAATGTGGGAATTAACTACATCCCACCAACATGCTCTACACTCATGACATATATTTAAATAATTTTTAAATAATTGATCCATTTATTTTTTTAGAATGAGTGTGATTGGTCTAGTGCGTCTTGAGGTGGGTAAGAATTTCCCGGTAAATGTACCTTCATGCAGTTAACTCTTCCGCCGTTGCTAGCGAGGGTGGTGATGTCAGCATTCTTGCGGGTGGCGGGGAAGGCGGAGACGGACTTGAGTCCGGTGAAAGGAGCCACCATGCTGGCCTGAGCGGGGGTGGAGCGGGAGGCGGTGGTGGCGGTGGAGACCATTGAGGACGCCATTTCTCTCAGCTCTCCTTTAATTAAATTTTCTCTTTTCTCAAACTGAAGTTAGCTAGTTGACTCAATGTACCTGCTGCCGCCACCCTTTTATAATGCAATTGGTGTAGTGTGCCGATTTTAATCGTAGGGCCACAACTCAATCTTGATGAAGCTGCATGGATTTGGGGCGTTGGATGCCTCTCGCGGTGGGCATTTCAGTTTTGAGACCACATATGGATGGAGTAGTGCCTTGTCACTTGGCACCCTCACCAGAGCGCCACGTGGCGTTGATCTTATCGGGTATGGGCAGTGGTAGTTTGAGGTTCAAACTGCAGATGCAGCACAGCCCTTCATATATATGAAGATGACTATTTCATTTTTTTTTACCGTGTTTTATATATAGATATTTTCGAAATCGATTGGGAAATTTGATTTCTCATATGGTGAAACGAATTTATAAATTTTGTCTGCTCATGTCAATTAGACGGGCATTGTGTTCAAGTTGAAATTATGTAGTTTAATTTAACTTTGCCCTCATCCAAAAATATATATGAATATTTTATTTTATTTATTTATGTTAAAGTTCCTATGGAAAAAGTTTCAACCTCTATATATATTGCAACAAGAATAGGATTTCAACATACATATTTTTTTTCATAAATTCAATGAGTGACTAATTATTAATATATAGAAGTTAAGCTCTCGTACGTACACGTGCATATGAAAATGGTCTTTATCTCGTGTAAATAAAGAGGATAGAAAAGTAAAAGTGAAATTATCTTCCTTTGTTTGTTATTTTGTTATTGAACTTGCTTGCTTTTTTCTTATTTATTTTTGATATCGAGGGTAACCCGCAACCACTATCGAGAAATACACTGAGTAAATCTCGTTCCTATGTAATAGTCAACAAACTACATAGAGGATGTAAATCACACTTGACAGATTAAGTGTGACAGACTGATATCTAGTGATGTTGATGGTAGCTAGAATTCGAACTTTAGACCTTTAACCTAAAGATAACATCATTCCACCACTAAGCCATCCTCAAGAAACAACGTAACTTGCTTGTTTTTATTTGAGAGAGAGAGAGAGAGAGAGATTTTGTGTTATATACTGAATACATGCTTGTATGGAATTATGGAAATTGCATGTTTTCGTGAAGAAGGTTAGTTATATATTAATGTTGATGTTTTTCAATTAATTTGTTAATCTGGAATATAATTATCAACCAATCCTAATTAGGCGGCATATAAAAGGTGATAGTATTGGGATGCGAACGGGATCCTCTATTCCAAATCCGTGTTCCATCTCCTATTCCATCCGTTTGATAATTGCCACATGGCAATTAAAAAAATACTAAAATTTAATAACAAACAATCCCTAACAATTTTCAGTGACACACCTGCCTTCCCTCAACCTCTTCGGAGTTCAAATGGCAAAAGCTTCTACCAACAAATTATGCGTCATTACCATCCGAATGGTCAACAATCAACCCACCGCATGATTCAACATATTTTGGAGCAACATTAATTCAGACATTAGTTCAAGTTAATATACTAATAGATTTGAGAAATTTTCTGTAAATTAAAGTATTCATCGTTGCATTTTCATTTATTCTTTTCATCGAACAACGTGTTCCCGCAGGCAAGCAAGATATTAACAAAAAATTGTAAGTGATATTCTAACAACAAAACATGTAAAATAGGTGATTAATTCTTTCTCTTAATCACAGAAATTTAAACTTTAACCCTTGTGTTGGAATTGGTGTAAACAATTATTAATGTTTTCTTCGTTTTTCACCGTTCATCTTCCATCAGATCTTACATTCTTACCATTGTTTCCCTAATTTAACTGATTTTGAAGTTAATTTTTCTGGGTTGAAGTCTGTTGTTAATTTTCCGTCTAGAGGTCGTCAACACAAAATTGACGATGGGTGCTGCTGTTGTTTATTAGGGATTGTTTGCTATGAATTTTCATTATATTTTTAATTGCCATGTGTCAATCATCCAACGGACGGAATATGAGATGGAACACGGACTTGGAATAGAGGATCTCGTTCCATTGGGATGAGATTATCTATTTCACATTTTGTGTTGCAATTTCTATTGGGCATTCGATTTTTTTATTGTTTATTATTATTTCAATTTTAATTTATATGCTTTAGTTTAATTTACCTTATTCAGGGTCATCCTACCCAATTAAGGTGTATTATATTTTTCAGTTTTTAACTAGTTATTTATTGATTATTTGATAGTTTTAATAATAAAAATTTATAATAAACTCTAATTAGGTAAGATGAACCCTAAATAAAAAGTATATAATTAAATTAAAGTTCAATAAACTGAAAACAAAGAAAAAAATGAAAAAACAATAAAAAAATCGAATATGCAGTAAGAAATGAGATAGGGGTAGTTTTGTAATTTACTGTAATATTAGTGTTATTTTAATGAGATGAGAGTAGTTTTGTAATTTATGAAGGGCAGGTCTTATGTGCTGCCAGTACTGGTACATATCAGACGGTCAAAGCGTTGACCAGATCAATGTTTTGAAAAAAAAAAATCGTCAAAAACAGTATCAATGGTAACACTAAAAAGTATCACTCAAAAGTCAAAAGTATCACATGTATCCTTAAAAAGTATTAGTCAGGAAAAAACAGGGAGTCACAATCAGTATCAACCGTAACACTAAATAATATCACTCATAATTCAAAAAGTATATCTGTTTTGATGGTTTTTTGGTCAATGTATTTAGGGTCTGATGCGCACTTATTCCACAGGAAAATGGGTGATTTATGAATTATAATCTGATTTGGTTCAAAACTTCTCGCGGTATCTATTTCCCTTATTATTTTGTCTTCTTCGGCTTTTACCTTTTAAGATATCCACGTTGTTTTTTTTTTCTTTTATAATCCGATTCTTTATTTGTTTTTTTATGCTATTCTCATATACTTTATTTATGGATTCCTATTTTAAATGAAGATGTCAGATAAAAATTGAATGTTTGGTTGGTTTTAATTAATTTTTTAGTTGGATATGTGGTGTATAATTGATTCACATTAATGTTGATTGTTGTTTTGTCGGGGCGGCGGGGGAGGGGAGTTGTGATCAATCTTTTGTTGGATAGGAGGTATGTATTAGATAGATGAGATCCTCTATTTCAGATTTGGTATTTCAATTCATATTCTATGATTAAATTTATAAAAAAAATTTCTATTTTTTTCATTAATTTTAATTTATTACGTTTTATTTTAATTTTATGATTGTTTTTAGGGTTCACCCCACTCAATTAGGGTTTATAATCCTTTTTTTAGTATTTAATTGTCAAAGAAATGATTATTATGGTTGATTATTTTAAAAATATGATTTATAATTTTTAAAAATTTAATCTTTTGTTGATATATGTGACTAGGTCAATTATGTAATAATTAGTTTTTATTTTTATAATATTTATTATTAAACTTGTTAAATCGATCGTGAAATATGAGTTGGAGCATCAAATCTGGAATAGAGCATATCATCCCATATTAGATGTAAATTCAACTTAAAATAAACGTTTTTCATAAACATCATTTTTTACATTGATATTTTATGATTATAAAATGTAACATAACTGTACAAATCATGAGCATATATATATGCTTAGTATTTGTTATAGCATTGTCATTGTGTTATATCACCAGTATATATAAAACGTATTATTAGCAATTCAATTTTATAGTGAATGTTTTTGCCCAATGTCATATGTAGATTGTCTTGGTAGTATCATATAGATGGTTTGTCTAAATTTAAATTTCATATATCTAATTGCGAAACATTTTTTAAGTGTATAATGGGTAAATTTTTTTCCCACTCTTAAGTGATGGTATTAAATTTTATAAGGTGTATGTTTTATCATGTGGATTTGTGTTACACTATTTTTTATGCACTTAACTGTAATTAACATAGATCAATGTAATAAAGTTATTAAATTGAGTATCGTATCCACAGCAACCACAATCGTGATTTACACCAAGTACTAAGCTGATAAATTTTTATTATCCAGACTACCCAATTTCTTAAGTGTACTATTCCTAGACAAATAATTAAAATTAAATTATTAAACTCAATTATCAAATCAAATGCTAATTAAAAAATATTAAAAATGTGAACTATCAAATAATAAAACTAATTAGTCTAGGAAATGCAAACACATGAATACATTATATATTAATCTAATTATATCAACTGCCAATTTATTACAATTATCGGTAAAAGATCAGAATTCTAATTGCATATCTCCGTCAGGTATCAAAGGTAAATGTAGATTAATAATTTATCTATTATTTTCGTCTATAGATTAATTGTTAACTATCAATAGATCAACATACTTAAAACCTCATACAGATCACAAGTACGTGCATCAAATCATTCAATTGAATCTCACTAATTAATTATCTCCGTCATGACGCAAATTAATTAGCTAGCATATACAATGAATATGACATAAATCATGAATGAAAAATCTAAATTTGAATGTTTGAACCATATAATTGGAAGGATAATTGATGAAGAATTAAATCAATACATAATTTTCATACATGCTGCAAACTCTATAATTAATTATAAAAACTATTCACACATAATGAAATCTAAAATAAAGGAAGAAATAAATAAATTAAAAGACATAATTAAAATTGCAAAATATAAAAAGAACCATAGAAGAATTATGTAAAAGAAAACTTCAATCTTCAAAGTTGTAGAGAAAATATTTGTTCCACAGCTGTAAAATCTAAATAATGAAAAGAGTCCCCAAAATTTCGTCCAACTCAAGTCTATTTATATTAAGTAATAAAAACTCGACTAAAAAGGTAAGTTTACGAGCTAAAAATATGCAAAACATCACTTCCCGGATAACTCGATGACCGGAATTGAAAAAATCGGCGATCGGAGACCACAACCGGCGATCAGTGGCCGGGTCGGCGGATTTCACTGACCACACTTGGCGATCGAAGGTCAAAATCCGGTGATTGGCGGATTTTATCACCGGTCCCTGACACGCTCCACTGTTTTGCTTCGTTCTCGCTCGTTTCTTGTCCGATTGATCCGATTCAAGTTGGAGAATGACTCTAATTCGATCCTCCATCTTTCTAACTTATTTCCCAATTGAATTGGATCCCAAAAGTATTCCTTTTACAGCTCACACTTCTACAAAAAGAGCAAAAACATGAAATTGCACAAGAAAATGCAAAATTATGATCAAACACCAAATTATGCATGCATTAACCATTAAATACCATCCAAATAAACACCTAAATGGATACAAAGGTCATGTTTATCAATTTGATGTTCACTTGTCTACTGCGAAGAAATCTAAAGATGGTACAATAATTCGGAAATATATTTTTTGGAATCGCGCGTGAGGAACTTAAGATCTCATCATGGATTTTGGTGATTCTTTACAAAAAAAAAAAAGACGTTGAGTGTCTAAGGGTGTGTTGCATCACTAAGTTTGGGTTGAAGTATGCTGGTTCTAATGGGTATTGGATTATGTGAAGAACAGCATTTGCATGGTCTTGTTTTGGATACACAAGAAATTTATGAAACTTAATAGTAATTTAGATCTTGCACATTGGAGTTTTGTTCTGAATTGAGTCAGAGTGAATATTCACTACGTGCTACAAAATATATAAAAACAACATTATTTTTTGTCTTAGTAATCAAATTTTGCACTCACATAGCCATAGGCACCAATTTCAACCCGTTATTAATTTGCAATGGTTGTAAACTCTTAGAGAATATATATTGAGATAGTTGTTGTGTGATTGATAAAAAAGACAACAATTTACCAACACAACCATTGTGAATTAACAATGGACAATCTAAAACCGTTGTATTTCTACAACATTTTCCCCAAAATCGTTATGAATTAAAACAGTTTTTCCAAAAGTTAATTAACCATCCAAAATACAATCTATCTCGATGTAAAGTTATCTAAAATAATAATATAATAATCTCTAGATACAAAATTCATCCAAAATATCACAAACTTCCATCCAGTATAGCATATATATCTAAAGTTCACTTACAAAAAGTATGTGTACTTCTCGAGTAATCATCACTGAGGCATCGAGTTCCAACATCGATTCAAGTTCAAATACACCAATATGTCCTAAATTAATCAACATCATATCGATACAAGTTCAATCCCACTATAAATATTTGTTACCTCCAACGTATCTTTAATTCAATTCTTTCGTCACGGCGTCAATGAGCTCAATTGTAATTGGCTTCCCATCTTTTGCAGGATTAATCGTTAAAAAATAAAAATAAAATCAGCACACTTTTTATACCGGTGTAAGTGCACAATAAGCAATAATTCTATACCTTATTAGCAAATACTACTCCAGTGTGATAATCAAATTTTCGTGAATTTATCAAAATCTAAATTACCACATACAAGGTCGCAATTCAAGAGGACACTTTTTTCTACACTCGATCTTGTGAGTTAACGTAACAAATCAAATCCTAATGTATAAAATTCATAATTCAGCTGTAGAGATGTCAATCGGGTCAACCCGTTCGGTTTCAGGCCAACTCTACTCAATTTCAAGCTTATTCGGTTCGGGTATATTTGGTTAAAAAAAAATTGGGCTAAAACTAACCATAACCCTTCGGTTTTCGGGCTAGTCCGTCGGGCCGGTATGTTAACGAATTTTTTTCACATGTATAAATTATATCTTGATAATTCTAAAAAATAATCACCATCTCTTATTCTTGAAAATAAATAAATACACGAAAAATAACATAAAATGAAAAATATGACAAGTATAAAATTTTATTAACATCATAGTGCATCAAATAAAGAAATCAACGGTACATGAAATGATAAGTTACAATAATCTTCAATCATAATTTGTTCTTTCAAAAATAATAATTTCAAACTAAATCATAAATCTATTATAGCTCAATCTCCGATCGAATTTGAAGTACAATCTTTTTCTACTTCAACAATAATATTTGACGATCTTTCAATCTTCATGTTCATATTTCATTTTTAAAGTCTTCATTATTTATTAAAAAAAATAACAACATTATAATATTGTACAATTAAATAATTTAAAACATGATAAATAATAGCTAGCTAGTAAAAAAAGATATGAAAAAATAAAAAGGGTAAAACTAATATAATTAACATCACACACTAAAAGATCCGAGTAATAAAGAAAAAACCAAAATTATCTACAGTTCATGATAATAATGTTCAACCTTAGTTTATTTTTTTCAAAAAGAATAATTTCAAATTACAGCACAATAACTATGCTCAATCATCTATATAAATATTGGAATTATATTATTTTTCTACTTTAAGACATTTGATGCTTCAAATTACGTATATCTTTTTATTCTTTCTCATATATTAAACAAACGATAACATTAGAATGTATATAAAATTAAATTATTGAAAACATGATAAATAATATAATTTTAATACATTAAAACATCAATAATATATAATAATAGATGGATAACGAGTGAAAGATAATTTTCTCAACAAAAATAAAATAAAATAATAAAACAAATTAAAGTGAAAGGTCTTGACATTCAAGAGCAACAAATGAATAAACAACATGTTTTATACATCATACTAATCACTTATAGTTCTTATAATATTGATAAATGCAATAATGTATGTTATAAATGAAAATACAACATTTAATGAAAAATTACATCATTGAATAAGGCTCATTTACTATTAGTTGTAACTTTAAAAATTCATAACTCTTAGCATACTTGGAATCTGTAAATGCATAATATATGGATGAAAAGATAATTGAGTTAGTTTTCCAACGCTTCCGACCGTTCGTGAATCGGATTTTTGTAAAAAAGTTATGACCAAAACAACAGAGGCTGCCAGGCCAGCCCAACGGGCCAACCCGCGGCCCGACCGGGCCAGCCCATTTGGCCCACCAGCCCGACCTGTCTGGGCCGTCCAGTTAATTTTTTTTTTTTCTGGTTGAATTTTTTCGACCCTAACCTTATTTTTCTCGGTCTATTCGGACTTACCCATCGATTTCGGGCTAAATTAACATCCATATTCAGCTGTAACCCACCTCAAATGGTCCTCAATTACAAAACTTACTGCAAATGAACATAAAAAAATTATACAGTTTTCTAACTAGATGTAATTTTAGGTAAAGAATAGGTCTCTTGTGCATCTTATGTATGGATTTGAGCCCATTAGATTGGTCCAGGTCCATTAAGAATTAACGTTATTTTAACAGGCCCATGTCGGGCGCGTGTACCACACGCGCATGGGGTACAATAACCATTTATTTATTTTTTTAGTTTTTTTATTTTTTTATTTATTTTTTGCAATTTTCTATTTTTTTTATTTCTTTCCCTAAAAATTATACACTCTAAAATAAAATTAATGAACCCTAAAATTAAAGTAAATTATTTTAATTTATTTGAAATAAATATAAAAATATATCATAAAATGGAATTAATGAACCCTAAAATTAAAATGAATGAATTTAATTTTTTTGAAATCCGGTAACTCGTACAATGCACTCGCCCGACGCTAACTCGTGGGCTCGTGCATTGTGCTCGATATTTTTTTATGCAATAAATATAAATAATAATTGAAAATAAAAAAAATCTAATTTTGAGATAAATATATATCCTAAAAGGAATTAGTAAACCCTAAAATAAAAGTGAATGAATTTCATTTATTTGAAATCGCGTGACTTGCAAAATGCACTCGATCAATGCTAACGTGTGGGCTCATGCATTGTGCTCGATAATTAATTTTTTCGAAATAAATATAACTCCTAATTGAGATTAATAACCTTACAAAACATCAACCCTAAAAAACATAAAATAAACCCCAAAAAATCTAAAAAATTCTAAAAATACTAAAAAAATCGTAAAAATCATGAACCCTAAAAAACTCTAAACTCTAAACATTAATTAGAATGGAAAAAATCTCAATTTAATTAAATAAAATCGTATAAGATAAGTAGCAGTCCTGATACTTTTTAAGGGTACGGATAATATTTTTGAATTTTTAGTGATACGTTTTAGTGTTACCGTTAATATTGATTTTGATTTGTTCTTTGTGCTTTCAACTCACGCTGACCTAACTCGTCTAATGAATGCATGGGCCTCTATTGGGTGTTGGACGATGCACACTAGAATTGATGTTTACTAAATTATAATAAATTCTTTGTTACCAAGGCAATTTTATAAGTCAAGAAAGACAAACACACACGAACGTAATACTTAACACTCATTGTTGTCGGCGGGATTTAAGAGTCAGCCACCGACGGAGAAGAGAGAGTAGAAAAATGGTGGAGGGGAGAGAGAAGATGAAAATGATTTGTGGATGCCTTGATGGGATACCAATTAAGGATTTCTTATGGGCTCGGTTCGGATGAACACCAAATCGATCGTCTCTCACATATTTTGGTGTTGTTTTTCATACTGCTGAATACTGCACATTTGATTTTTATTTTATTTTTTCATTTTTTTTTATATTTATTTTAATTTAATTTTACACTTGTTAATTAGGTTCAGCTTATCCAACTAGGATTTATTATAATTATTTTGTATTTAAATTTTTAAACAATCAATTAATAATTAAGAATTAAAAATTAAATACTAAAAAATTATAATACATTCTAATTAAATAGAATAAACTATAAATAATAAGTGTAATATACTAAAGTACAAGAAATTAAAATAAAAAAAAATTAAAACAATCTAGCATGGAATAAGAAATGTAATACACAAAAAAAAGGTAACAGGAGATCTCAATATAGATGAGCGGTGTAAAATTCAATTGATTAGAAAATTATGAGAAACTACGCAGGTCTTTTATGTGGGACCCCGAGTGGAGTATTACATCAATTATCAAATTAACAATATAAAACACCCGGATCAAAAATTCAAAATCAAATACTTTTCATATGGTTGTACTTTAGCTAATGAAATCCTCTATTCCACTTTTCTCTATCTCATTTAGTGTTTCATTTTAATTTTTATTCGATTTTTATCCATTTTTTTCTTCAGTTTTAATTTGTGGCTAGTTTAATTTTATACTCCCTCCGTCCCAATAGTAAGGTCCACAATGTTGTCCCAATAGTAAAGTCCATTTCCATATATGGAAATAATTAATGTCAACATCAAAGTGGACCCCACTTATTCTATATTACTTTTTATTATAATATTCCTTAAAGAAATAGACCCCACCTACTTTACCAACTACTTTAACAACTAATCTACTTTTCCTTAATATCCGTGCCCAATAGCAAGTGGACCTTGCTATTGGGACGGATGTAGTAATTATTATTTAGAGTTCATTCCACACAATTAGGGCTTATATTTATTTTTTAATATTACTTTCTTATTTTTTTCAATTAATATAATTGATTAATACGGTTGATTATTCCAAAATTATGGTATATAATTTTTAAAAAAAATTAATTTTTAGCAATAAATGTTGATTATGATTTGTAATACTATAGTAAAATTTATTTTTATAATAAATATTTTTATAATATTAAATTTTATAGTAGCACGTGAAAAGTGGACTATAAGATTTTATCCATATTTTACATGATTAGTTTTACCGAGAAAGTGAAGGATATGAAACTATCACCAAATTAAAAGAGTCTGATTAACGAGGAACTCCTTCCAGCCATCCCAGTCGAAGATGGTTGTCTTGATTAATAATTGAATTATTCAGCGCTGTTGAAAGGTATGAAATCCACTACGTTGTTGATTTTTTTTTTTTTGTTTACATATATATTATATTTTTATTATTATTGTTATGTATTATATACTACTCCCTCCGTTTCGTTTTGTTGGTTAATTATGTGTAAGAATACAGAAGATTTCATCAAAACACAAATCATAATATTTTACCTCAGATTGAAGTATAGCTAGCTAAAACAATTTAGATCTATATATTTATAACATATTCTAAACTCAGATCGAGGGCATATATATATAGAAACAGAAACGCAGATAGAGGTAATTATATTTAAGGACGAATTACATCAAAAAAAGCCTTCAAATTATTGGTAGAAGATCCATTCTCCGCCGTAGCTTGTCTTGCCAAATCCTTCCATTTGTGAGCATTCTGTTTCAACTGTGTGCTTCTCTCACCACCATCCATCACTTCCTCAACACACTTCCATATCTCACCACTCTCTACAATCCCATCTTCTTCGTTAAACCTCACTCTAACTCCCGTCTTCCACACATCCTCTATCAACTTGGCATTTGTCCCCTGATCAGTCCAATGGGGAAAAGCCACCACCGGGACCCCACACGATATGCTCTCCAGAGTCGAGTTCCACCCACAATGTGTCACGAAGCATCCCAACGAAGGGTGAGTCAACACCTCTAGCTGCGAGCACCACGGCACAATCTTCCCTATCTTCACCAAATCCTCCAAGCAACTTAACTCATCCTCATCGTCGTCGTCCTCGTTGTTATCATTCGCTCGTATCACCCACAAGAACGGCCTGCGCGCGTCTAACAGCCCTTTGGCAATCTCCTCCATCTGTGGCTTCGGCAGCCTCAAAAGGCTGCCGAATGATACATAAACAACTGATGCTTCAGGCATCGAGTTCAACCACTCAATGTAATCATCGGATTTCTGGAAAAGATCGCCGCCAAATGATTTATCTGACGGGTCTTTGCCGTCTAGGAAAGCAGAGGGAATCAAGGGTCCAATTCCAATCAACTCGTATTCATCAATGGCCTTGAGCGCATCTGGCTCTAATGCATCAAACGTGTTGACGAGCAATCTCGGCTTGGTTTCAGCATCCAACGCATCGAGCTGCTCCTTTAGTGTTGGAAGAATGAAGCTGTACATATCCGAGCTCGATGGAACCAAGAATGAAGGAAGGTCGCGTTTGGAAAGTAATGGAGCTCCGGGAATCTGAACATTCCACGAAGGGTCATCGTTGGAGTTGGTGGTGATTTCATCTTGAAATCCATTGAAATAGTGGTAGTATATGCTTAGCACGGTGGCGGGTTGGATCCAGAGAAGAGCGCTGGGAATGTGGAGGTCACGCGCCACCTCGGGCACCCACGGGAGGAGGAGGGTGTAGACTAAGCATGTGATGGGGCGGCCGTCGTCGGAGGCGGCGCGGATGGTTTCTTTCAAAGCCTTGGTGCCCAGGCTTCTTAATTGGATCATGTAGTTGTTGGCGTCGTCTTGGTCGAGCCTGTACCCGTCGTCGTATCCGTCGGAGAAGGCCACGAAGGTTAGGCCCTTGGCTAGGTTGGTGGTGGCTGTTTTGGCCATGCGGCGGCGTGCGGAGATGCTGGTGGCGAATGTGACGTCGATGCCCATGTTGATAAGCCTCTTGGCGAATTGAAGGGTTGGATTGATGTGGCCTTGTGCTGGAAAGGTTACTAGGAGAACGTGCCGTCGATCCATTTAATTTTCTGCAGCAAATTAACTATGTATGTGTGGTGACTAATGGCTATGCAGCAGCAGCAGCTAGCACAAGAATCAAGAATGGTGATTTAGCTTATACCAGTACTAGTACTAGTAAGGGAGTGTGTGGGTGAGAGAGAGAGAGAGAGAGAGAGAGAGAGATTGGATGTGTGTGATTCAGTTTTGCTGTGTGTTTGTGCGTGGGGTAAAATATGTTGAAGTGAAGCTGATGTGTGTGAAGTGTGAATGAAGAGACCATATATATGTATAAGTAGATGCATGTGTGTATGACGTTTGAGATGACGAATGAAAGTATATTCTTGCAAGTTTTGCCCACCCCATTTTTCATATCACCACTCTCACTCATTTTCTAAAATGATAATGAATTCTATATCTCTATTTTTTTTCGGCCGTTTCCATTTTTTACACTAAAAGTCATAACTCCGATTTTTACACGTCTTCAATTTTTTAATGAGTGTAATTTTAATATATACAATTCTCCAATTTGTCATAATGGTATATATTTCTTTAATGATTTGAAGTAAAATAATTTGGTAGAGATTTCAACAAAAACTATTTTTCCTTAGAATTTTTTTTAGGAAATATGAATCAAATTAATTTTTTATATTGAATAAATAACTAAATATCCCATATGTTGTAAAATATTATTATGATATGATTTATAGCATACCAAAATAATATATAATAAATTAAAGTCTGATTAATGGACACCTTTTAAATAGGATTAAGTAAAATAATTGAATACATCGGGAAGTCTTATTTAATACATCGGCAAGCTTTATTTAATATAATAAATTTAATATTATGTACAGGCAATATTTTTATTTTTGCGAGAAATCAATTTCAGTGAAAGAAATATATCGACAACTAAAATTTTATTTTTAGAATATATTATATTATATTATATTTTAAACTAAAATATTTCATCGATGTTAATTTCACCCATAAAATAAATTTTTAATTAACAATAATAAAAAAAATTCCGATACCAAATATTTCATAAAAATAACTGAAACATAATTGTCGGCGTATGTGCCGATATGGAAAATTTATTTTTCAAACACCTTCTTTTTGCACATTTTAACTAATTAAACAATATTTAAACATAATTAAATTTAACAAAAGTGCGTTTATTTCTACCTAACAAAATAAAATATGAAATCCATTTAATTCATATTCTCACAAAAAAATGTTACGGAGCAAATTATTTAAATTTTACAAAATAAATATTTTATTCCAGATTTCATTTTCTCACCATTAAAATATTTTAATACCAACAATTAAAATGTTACCTATACATCATTTAGATTTACATTTTGTTTTTACGAGAAATCAATTAAGATACCAACTAAGATATTTTAATACCAATTAAAATGTTGCCTATTCGAGATTTCATTTTCTCCCCACTAAAATATTTTAATACCAACAATCTATATTTTACACATTTTCTATTTTGAGAATTAAGAAATTTAATTTAAACTAAACTCAGTTGCGTAAATAAAAAATTCAAGAGGCACAATGTCATTGATTCTCGCACCAGAAACGGTGAAATAATTGAGTTTAGTAAAGAAAAAGAAATAAGATCTAGAGTGTCTAAAGAAAAATAAAAGTATGAATATCAACTTTATGGGACGCATGTCAAAATATTAGACTATAAGGCACTACCTTTGGGGTAGCATAGAATTTTTTGATTTTTCCTTGGTAAAATTCTAAGCTGCAGATCCATGTCGTCAATTAATTGGAAATTCTAACCACTAATACATTTTAATAATTTTTTATTATATATTTAATACGATTTTATTATTATTTTAATGGTAACCACTAGGTTATAATACTCCGGACTAATTGATCAATGTGAAACGGCTTTCCTACGCTCTGTTTCGATTTTTTCTTTGTTTCTATTTTTTTTCGATTTCAATTGATTGTGCTTAAATTTAATGTTACACTTATTAATTAAGATTTATTTTACCTAATCATATTATATAATTATTTTTTCAATATTTAATCAATTATTAATTAGGTAGAATGAACTCTAATTAATAAGTGTAAAATTAAACTTAAGCACAATCAATTAAAAATTGAAAAAAAAAAGAAACTAAAATTAATAATTTTAAATAGGGTGATTATTTCACCCAAAATTGGAGGAAACTTCATTCACTCACTCTCTCTCTCTCTCTCTCTCTCTCTCTCTCTATATATATATATATATATATATACACACACACACACACACACACTAAATAAATTGAGTATTTTTCTCCAAGAGTTGAGTGGCACTTTGAGGCAAAAATTTGTTCGAGATTTTAAGCTTTCTTTTTTAATGTAATTCATTCTTACCTACGCGTGGGTTTTTATTAGCAACACACTGAAACTGACGCGCAGGCCCGCGTGCATGAATCGAGTGTGCCAAAACAGGGCGCGCCAAGGCCCGTGCCCTGCCCACCGACCCCCAAGTACAGGGCAGGTGCATGTGCGCTACACGCCTCCATCCGCGAGCGCACGCATGCTTCCCGACGCTCACCAGGGCCGTATCAAGACTACAAGGGGCCTGAGGCGAGCTTCAAGTTTAGATCTTTTTCACAATTATAATATGAAAGGTAGGTAATAATCACAACGACCAATACATAGTTCAAATCTCAAAATTAAAGGCATAGCATTTTTTTTCATTTGCTATGGTATTCATGTCTTTTTCTATTTTGGAAAAAATTAAAATTTAATAAGATTTTTTATGAAAAAAAAGTTTTGAGTAGTATTATAATTTTGAAGTTGAGAAAATAATTTTTAGTAAGTTTTGTATTAGTAGCAAAAAAATAATAAAATTACTGGATAAGATTAGAACTTTTAAGTTGTGTTTAGGATTTTTGAGTTGTGAAATCAATTTTAAGCTGGGATCTATGTTACAAAAAAAAAAAAAAAAAAAAAAAAAAAAAAAAAAAACCTGAAAAAAGCTAAAGCTAAAAAAATTGAAAAAAAGGGGCAAAAATTGGGGGGAAATGGGGTAAGTTTTAAGCTTAAAAAATGAATTACTTTAAGATGATTCGAACCTTGTATCATTTAATTGGAAAAAAAAAATCTTAACCGCTGGGCCAGGATAAATTACAATACATAATTTTAATATATTATATATATTATAAGACATCCGTACAACCAGATAGAGCCTTAACTTTTTCGGGGGTCTGAGGCGGCCGCCTCGTCGGTGACACAGTAAAATCGGCCCAGACGCTCGCCCCCAGGACTGCACGTCCGCATGCGCGAGCACTCCTGCGCGTCGATGCCCGATGAACGGGGCGCGCACACAGGGCCGGCTAAATGGGTGTGCCAAGTGTGCTATGGCACAGGGCCCAAAAATTTAGAGGGTTCAAAAGAGAAATAATGCATCTTTTTTTAATAAATAAAAATATTAAATATCTTAACCATATCTCTATCTTCCACATTAAGTTGAAGTTGTATTGGGATGTCTACAATACAAATAAAGTAGTTTGAATTTTTTATTTTCTCTTTTATCAAAAGGGTAAATTGCACTTTAATACTTACATTTTATGTTCTTTTTCAAAATTAATGAAATAATACCCACTTTTTTTTTTAAAAAAAAATACTAATCTAATTTCTAGTCAATTTTACAGCCGAAAAATTCTATGTGATTTATTGTATTTTAATATTTTTGATTAGATAATTTTTTTTATGCAGTTAGGGAAATATAAATGTTAAAATACAATCAATTACATTGGATTTAGGACCAATAAAATGTTAGATTTGTAATTTTTTTAAAAGACCGGTTCTATTTTATTTATTTTGAAAATGTTGGCTATTTTGAAAAAGTGCCCATAATATAGGCATCAAAATATAATTTAATCTTATAAAAATATAATTATAATATTCTAATATTTTGAATTCTATTAATAAAATTAAAATTAAGTGTTTTTTAAATATTATGGGCCCAAATATAAAAATTTCGGAATATTTGTGTTTATTTTAATTTTTTAAAATAATGAAATTATAATGCATACATTTTTAACATTTTCAATATAATGATTTGATTTTACAATGCTAAATACATGTATGAATATAATGTTTATATTTGTTTTTATGTGCAGATGAGTGGGACATATATTCAATAGCATCATGGAAGTTATTGGCAAGACCAAATATATTATAATGGAATTGAAGAGTATGTCCATGTTTCTTCGAGCGGAATAACTTATGTGTAATTGTTCGATGAAATTATAGAAATTGTTGGTGAAGATCCAAATATGTATAATGTATGTTATCTCGAGCTTGATGTTAGGTCATCATGATGGTAAAAGGAGAAGATTGAGAATAAAAAATAATGCCGACTTGAATTATGTTAAGGAAGATTCATCATTTCTGCACTTATATGCCGAAACTTTTTTGAGAGCACCATCCTCTCACTAACACAATCAACCTCCTGTTCATGCTCAAAATACTTTTGTAAATTTATTGAATGCTCAAAATATATATTCACAATTATATCCATATACAACTGCATATGTTAAGACCTCTGTATCCACATTATGAAGGTGTTCATCACATACATCATGATAATTTTGAGGAGGATGATGATGATGAAACTGTTGCGGTTGGAGACAAGAATATTGAAGATGATAATGATATAGTTAATGATGATAATATTAATGAGAATGAGGACGGTTGCAGATATGTCAAGAGAGAAAGTAGAGAGGTCTGTAATTAGAGAGAGGGAGAGAGAAAGAGAGAGTAAATCAATTTCTCTTACATTTTACAATTAATTTTTTAGATAAATAAGGGTAATATAGTAAAAGTGGTAAAAAAAATATTTAAATAGTGGCTTAATAAAGTTTTTCAAAATTTAGACTGACTACAAAACCCTATTATCACTTTTTTAAACATGCAGCATGAAATATTGTATGAAGTGTAATAGAGAATTTCATCACATGCTAATTTTTTGCAAATAATCGTACTTGGTTCACATACGTCGACACAATCCGAAACCAAGCAGAAGACAAATTAAAACAATTTTTGTGATGCAGTTTCAAGTTTTTGACGTTACATCAGACTATCAGAGGCCCTTACATTGAACTGTGGAGTGTGATGCCCATATCCAATTATAGGGGATATATACCCTTTTTTGAATAATGAGAAACTTTTTTTTTTTCCTTTTGTTCTTATTAAACAAATAATATGAAATATAAACCCAAATAATATTCAAATATATTGTTTCATTTTGGATAATAGAAACCAGCCTAAATCCAACTAACATTCAAATGATACCAATTCTGAATAGTTGAAAACCTAAATCTAAATAATATTCAAATTATTTCATTTTGGATAATAAGAAACCAAAATAAATCGAAATAACATTCAAATTGTTTCAATTTTGAATAATAGAAAACCTAAATTCAAATAATATTCAAATTATTTCAATTTGGATAATAGTAAATTAAACCTAAATAAATCCAAAACCTAAATCCTAAAAATATTTAAATTGTGTCAATTTTTGGATATAATGAAACCTTAATAAATCCAAATAATATTCAAATAATTTTATTTTTCAAAATAGAAAACCTAAATCCTAATAATATTCGAATTATTTCATATATAGGAAACTTAAATCCTGATAGCATTCAAATTGTTCCAATTTTGTATAATAGGAAACCTAAATATAAATAATATTCAAATTATTTCATTTTGAATAATAAGAAACCTCAATAAATTTAAATAACATTTAAATTATTACATATTCTTATAATAGGAACATAAATCCTAATTATATTCAAATCATTTCATTTTGAATAATAAAATATCTATATAAATCTAAATAACATTCAAATTATTACAATTTTGGATAATACGAAACCTAAATAACACTCAAAATTTTTCAATCTTGAAGGAGGTGCTCATCCCACATTATTAAATAAACAAAATTAATTAATTATTAAATAATTAACAAATTAATTAATAAATAAACAAAATAAATTAATTATTAAATAAACAAAAAAAATTAAAAATGAATGAAAAAATAGAAACGTGTGATCACATGTTCCGTGTTTCTTGAATTTTGGAGATATAATTTGAATGTGTGCGCGCGCGCGCGTGCACATGTCGAGGGCGACAGGTATGTAGTTAGTGTAGGATTTTAGGGTTTGTGCTTTTTTTTTTTACAAAGTTTTGACCTAGTTGTTCAATTTATAACTCATTTGGTTGATATAGAATCTGGTTTGGGAAGTAATATGATTTCTTATTTTTATATTGTTGAGTTTGGTTTAATATCATTGGATTTTAGAAAGTAATCAAATTTCTTAAAACACGAAAAAGATGCAACTTTTCTGGATTATGATTGTCTAGTCCATGTAGGTATTCTTATTGTTATTAATTTTGGATTCATATTTTTCAATAAAAATATGTGAAAATTTTGGATTTATTTTATTTTATCCTGGATTTTATTGTTAATGGTTTTATAAACCAAAAAAATTATGAAAATTTTTGAAAATTGAAAAAATAAACCATTTGTTGTCAATGAGATACAAACTAAAATTCGATCATTCTAACAATAGTTTTTGGCAATCGGTAGTAGCTAGGAGAATGACGATTTCAAGACGAGAAGCAACTTGGTTGTATGATCGATGATAAATTTTATTAACCTATAATAATGAAATAAACATATTTATTATTTATTATTTTGCTGCTCATATAATTTATTCGATTTGAATTGATAATATGATATGTCTTCGAATTACATCCATCAAAGAAATACATATAATGTAATTATTTTTGCAAATTAATGTTTTTTTTGTTTGTAATCAATAGTTTGCTTTCGTGTTAGTGTTTGTATTTATATATATTCATACATGTGTGGGAATGTTCAAATAGAAATCGATCCCCACGTGGGAACCTAGGAACCAATCAAATTCATTCATCTTGATGACATGAAGGATAAAAAAGAGGTATCATACAATGTAACATCTGTATAAGAATACTATATATATATAGATATATATATAAGAATAACCTCGCTATAGTAATAATAATAAAAAAGTTATGGTCCCAACTTGCGACCAACTATAAATAAGAATAAACTCTACATTGTAATATTTCAGTGTTTTTTTAGGACTATCCTTACCAAATTTACCTTCATATAGTAATGAAATGACATTAAATTTAAAATATATTTAAATATGTATTTAAAATGCATAGAATTATTTAATTATGTTATACGGTATTAAACTTAAGAATGATATGAAATACTTATCTAAAGTTGCATGTAATATATACATTTTTAGCATTTACTACATATAGTACATGAATGAATCTTCTAAATCTAATACATTTGATTTTTTAAAATTCATGAATCTTTTTTAATCTGTAGGGAAAAATTCATGAATTTTATTTATCTTTTAAATTCGCATGTCTTATATAAAAGACACATTTTCAAGTGGCGTATAATATATATTAATTATTTTAAAAAATAATAATTTATATATGTAAACTTCTATTTAAGAATAACCTCCATATACAGTAGTAATAATTTTCTTTAGTCATAATGATATTGTTGTATAGAGGCTTTACTGTAATTGTAAATGAGAAATTAAAAAAATACATGGGTATTTTCATATATTTTTTAAAATAGTGATGTCATTACATTTATAAAAATTATTAAAACTATAAACAATCACAACTCGTTCATTTTAAATTCAATTGATGTTGATAATATATCAAATTAAAGTTTTTTTTCATGCTCTTTCATTCAAGATACATATTGTGTGTTAATGTATACACAATACCCGATCAACTTCGAATACATAATTGTTATTTGTATGAATATAATTAAAGCATGAACTATATACTATATAGTTGGAAAGTTGGTCTAGTCTATTTTTCAACAAAAAAGAATTTCAAAAAAAATATTAATCGCTGAGAAAGTAATGACCGTTTGATTGAATGATATTAATTCATTATGAAAACTATAAAAAACTAACAACACTTGTAAATCATATTATCAAACCATTATTCACATAGTAGCAAATTATTGTTTATATATTAGCAAACTATTATTCACATATAAGTATTATATGTCAGTAACATATTGACAATATGATGTATGTATAATATTACAACATATTAAACAATGTTATTTTAATTATGGTCTAGTGTCATATGAACATTATTGTTCAACGTATCAATTTATCAATATGATTTCACCATGTAATTAATATGAGCTTCTCATGATATTAGCAACATAATTTATTAATATTAGCAACATATATCTCTTATGTTGGCTTATTACATATAGGGTTAAAGGCCAAATAGGCCCCTGGACTTATTGGGGGAGAACAGATAGCCCCATGAACTATTTTTTGTCTCGATTGAGCCCCTGAACTTTTATTGAGGGCTCAATCAAGCTCCTCCGTCACATCCCTCATTAACGTCCATTAAGGTTGATTCAAAACGACGTCGTTTTAATCAAAACGACGTCGTTTTGATTCTGCCCTTAAAAAAATTATTTTTTTTTTAATTTCTCTCTCCCTCTCTCTCTCTTCGTATGTATAAAATGAACATCTTCATCGCCTACCACAATCAGTGATTCTACCACTACCAATTTCTTCAATTTCTGAATTTTGAATTTCAAGTTTCCCATCTTCAATCGATCTGCAAAATTCATGGCGACCGACGATCTTAATGGAGCTATAAAGATCCGAGAAGTATGGTTCGACAACCTCGCTACCCCTTCATCTCCATGGACACCGAGTTCCCCGACGTGATCTTCAAGCCACCGCCGCACTCCGCCACGCGCCGCCGCCACTCCCCCGCCGACCACTACCGCCTCCTCAAGTCCAACGTCGACACCCTCAGCCTCATCCAGCTCGGCATCATCCTCTCAGACGCCGACAACAACCTCCCCGGCCTCGGCGTCTAGCAGTTCAACTTCTCCGACTTTGACGCGGCGCTGTTTCGCGGGAGCTGATGATGGGCTCCGGCCTGGTCTGCAACGCTGGGTCACGTTCCACAGTGCGTAGGAGAGAGAGAGAGAGAAATTATTTTTTTAAGGGCAGAATCAAAACGACATCGTTTTGATTAAAACGACATCGTTTTGAATCAATCCTAACAGACGTTAATGAGGGGTGTGACGGAGGGGCTTGATTGAGCCCTCAATAAAAGTTCAGGGGCTCAATCGAGATAAAAAATAGTTCATGAGGCTATCTGTTCTCCCCCAATAAGTCTAGGGGCCTATTTGGCCCTTAACCCTTACATATATCTGAAAAGACAACAGTTTTAAAGCGCTGTCTATTTAACTTTAAAACTTGAACTCAAAATCCGAAAAATATAACCGAATTTTTAAATTACAAAAATAACCCCCCTTCATTAAGATTCTCTAATATTACAAGTTTGTCACCTTACTTTGACTATGACATTTACTAAATTTTGGCCTTTAGATGGGTTTGGATTAGTTCCTAGATTCCTACGCGAGGACTTGGTTCCTATTTGAACATTCCCCTACATATATATACTCTATCCGTTTCACAAAAAGTGTCATCCTAGCACTTTAATTTTGTTTTTACAAAAAGTGTCATTTTACACAATCGAGGTAAAAATTTCACATTTTTCTCATATTTGCCCTCATTATTCAAACAACTATATTTAGCTTATTTAATGTATTCACGTGAGGGTGTATAAAGTAATTTGATTATCTAATTAATATCTTTATTAATATGTGTGCATTTATTCAGAATGACACTTATTCAGAAACGGAAAAATTATTTATGTATCTTTTTATATAATTAATATTTTATCTTAATAAATCTAAATTAAAAGTTTGTAAAATTATGGACCATATTGTCCATAATTTAAAATTTTAAAAGTTATTGGTGGCAAAAAAATAATAAAAGATAATTTGAATGAAATTGAAATAAGAATCCACGAATTCTTTATTATGTTTCAAACATTGAATAAAAAATCTGATAGTATTCATTTTTTTTATAATCACATTTCTTGATAATTTTACTTTCCTACTAACTAAACGAACCCGTATTTTGGAGAACTTAAAAAAACTTGGTTAGGAAAAAATAAAATAAAAAAATGCTACGTTCTTTAATTAATTTGATCTTGGTTAAAAAGATATATATTCACACATGCTAAAATTAATTATGAGGTGCAGATACATGCTATGCTATCGACTAATTGACTATCAATACGAAACAGACTTTGCTTTTTGCAAATAAATTGTAGGTTGACACAATCCGACACCAATAAGCAGAAGACAAATTAAGATAATTTTTGTAAGTGATGCAGTCATGCATGACCTGAGCAGTTTCTGACGTTACATCATCACAGCCAATTAACGGGGCATTGAATTGTGCGATTTGGATGCTATATCCATTTGGCTTTGGTCTACATCTGGTTGGCAAAAGGGTCGATCCTAATGTTTTGGTGGCCTGAGTCAAAGTAAAAAAATGAGGCCCCATTTTTTTTATAATTTAATAAATAAATTAAACAACACACCATATACAAAAAAATATATTATATAGTTTAAATACAACTTGCCTAATAATTTTAGCAACAAAATTGTTAATTAAATTTTCAAAGCCAATTTTTTCCTAATGTTTCTTTCTATTTTATTTTGGGATGTTATTTTTTAATATTATAATATATATTTAGATTTATGATTAGAAATTGAAAAAAAAAGTGATTGTTCTATTTCGATATTTTCTTTCTATTCTATTTTTGAGATCTTAATATTATTATATATAGAGTATATATTTAAATTTAGGCTTAGAAATTAAAAAGAAAAAGGAAGGTGGGTGTTTACTATTGCGCCCTTTTAATAGGATTAAATTAAAAAAAAAAAACTTGGAACTTGTGCTGGTTAGGATCCAGTGCGGATAATAGGTAAATTAAAAAAAACTGAAAAATAGTGAAAAAGTAAGGATTCGATCGCGGGCCTTTTGCACTTTGCAGACATTCTCGCCACTAGGCTAACTTCATAGTTAATTATTTTTTACAACTATTTATATATATATATATACATGATATGAAAATTTTGGGGCCCCTACTTTCTTCGTATTTTATGAGACCTGAGGTGACCGACTCACTTGTCTCATACAAGGAGCGGCTCTGGTTGGCACCAAATATTAATATTGTTGATATATATATATATATATATATATAGGGTTGGATTCCAGAAGGAATCATACCCCATGTGAGAACCGATAACCAATCTCAACCACAGATCTCGCCTATCTGGACGACCAAGATCTTTTACAAAATTAAAAAAAATACGGTGGCATTGTTGTAATAACGTCCAATTTCACTGCCCCTGAATCTTAGTAAGAGTAAAATCGGAAATTTCAATGTATATGTGATTCACGCGTATATTTTTCAATTTAGGGTTTTAGCATTGTCATTCCCTATTTTAGCACTGTCATGACTTATTTTAGCACTAACATGACCCTTGTTTAGCATGACAATTGTTTAGCATTACAATAAAAAAAATATCATCGACATCTTTTTATGTTTTATGATATTCCGGTTTTAGCACTGTAGTTTAGAGTTTAGCATTGTATATGTGATTCACGCGTATATTTTTCAATTTAGGGTTTTAGCATTGTCATTTCCTATTTTAGCAATGTCATGACTTATTTTAGCACTAATATGACTCTTGTTTAGCATGCCAGTTGTTTAGAGGACATAGTGTGAAAATTAACAATCGAGAAGAATCTGAAAGTCAATTTAAAAAAAAAAAGTATAAATAATTATTATCATGTGTTGTGTCACACATCATGTGAGTAGCTCTTTTAATTAGTGATATTTAAATTCGTTAGTCAACTACAAAATAATTCGCCCGTTAGTCAACTTCAATGCCCCAATTAATGGGGCATTGAACTGTGCGATTGCGATGCTATATCCATTTGGCTTTGGTCTACATCTAGTTGGCACCAAATATTAATATTGTTGATATATATATATATATATATATATATATGGTTGGGTTCTAGAAGGAATCATATCCCATGTGAGAACTGAGAATCAATCTCAGCCACAGATCTCGCCTATTTGGACGACCAAGATTTATTCCAAAATTAAAAAAAAAACACGGTGGCATAATTATAATAACGTCCAACTTCGCTGCCCCTGAATCTTAGTGAGGGTAAAATCGAAAATTTCAATGTATATTCACGCGTATATTTTTCAATTTAGGGTTTTAGCATTTTCATTTCCTATTTTAGCACTGTCATTACTGATTTTAGCACTGTCATTACTTATTTTAGCACTAACATGACCCTTGTTTAGCATGAAAATTGTTTAGCATTACAATAAAAAAAATATCATCGACATCTTTTTATGCTTTATGATCTTCCGGTTTTAGCACTGTAGTTTAGAGTTTAGCATTGTATATGTGATTCACGCGTATATTTTTCAATTTAGGGTTTTAGCATTGTCATTTCCTATTTTAGTAATGTCATGACTTATTTTAGCACTAATATGACCCTTGTTTAGCATGCTAGTTGTTTAGAGGACATGGTGTGAGAATCAACAATCGAGAAGAATCTGAAAGTTAAATTTTAAAAAAAAGTAAAAATAATTATTATCATGTGTTGCGTCACACATCATGTGAGTAGCTCTGTTAATTAGTGATATTTAAGTTCGTTAGTCATCTACAAAATAATTTGCTCATTAGTTAACTTCAATGCCCCAATTAATGGGGCATTGAACAATCGATGCTATATCCATTTGGCTTTGGTCTACATCTAGTTGGCACCAAATATTAATATTGTTGATATATATATATATATATATATATATATATAGGGTTGGGTTCTAGAAGGAATCATACCCCATATGAAAACCGAGAATCAATCTCAACCATAGATCTCACCTATTTGGACGACCAAAATCTGTTCCAAAATTTTAAAAAAAAACACGGTGACATAATTGTAATAACGTCCAACTTCGCTGCCCCTGAATCTTAGTAAGGGTAAAATCGAAAATTTCAATGTATATGTTATTCACGCGTATATTTTTCAATTTAGGGTTTTAACATTGTCATTCCCTATTTTAGCACTGCCATGACTTATTTTAGCACTAACATGACCCTTGTTTAGCATGACAATTGTTTAGCATTACAATAAAAAAAATCATCGACATCTTTTTATGCTTTATGATCTTCCGATTTTAGCACTGTAGTTTAGAGTTTAGCATTGTATATGTGATTCACGCGTATATTTTTCAATTTAGGGTTTTAGCATTGTCATTTCCTATTTTAGCACTGTCATGACTTATTTTAGCACTAACATGACCCTTGTTTAGCATGACAATTATTTAGAGGACATGGTGTGAGAATCAACAATAGAGAAGAATCTGAAAGTCAATTTAAAAAAAAAGTAAAAATAATTATTATCATGTGTTGCGTCACACATCATGTGAGTAGCTCTTTTAATTAGTGATATTTAAGTTCATTAGTCAACTACAAAATGATTTACTCGATATATATTAATTATTTTGATCTAATAATATAGTACAAACTCATTTGAGTTTATAAGCAATTAAAATAAGCACGATAGTCTTAGTTGTAATTGTCTCAAATTGCAGTAATCAACCTCTTAAAAATAATATGTAAAAAGTACTTGGAAAAAAAATATAATTGGCTAATGTGACAAAATTATTATTATTATTTCAATATGAAATAAACATTTAATTGATCTAATAAATCATTATGTACTGTGTACATGATGGAAGCTAATAATATATAATTAAAATATAATAACAAAAATAAAGGAAAGCTTAAATGAGACTTTGATAGATAAAGAAAAAAGAATAAAAAAAGAAATAAAACCTTAAATACTCCAAACGAGAAGAACTGTAATAGGTGGTTGAGCCGTTGGAAGTCTTGTCATTCCCTATTTTAGCACTGTCATGACTTATGTTAGCACTAACATGACCCTTGTTTAGTATGATAATTGTTTAGTATTACAATAAAAAAATATCATCGACATCTTTTTATGCTTCATGATCTTCCGTTTTTAGTACTGTAGTTTAGAGTTTATCATTGTATATGTGATTCACGCATATATTTTTCAATTTAGGGTTTTAGCATTGTCATTCCCTATTTTAGTATTGTCATGACTTATTTTAGCACTGTCATGACTTATTTTAGCACTAAAATGACCCTTGTTTAGCATGACAATTGTTTAGCATTACAATAAAAAAATATCATCGGCATCTTTTTATGCTTCATGATCTTCCATTTTTAGCACTGTAGTTTAGAGTTTAGCATTGTATATGTGATTTACGTGTATATTTTTCAATTTATGGTTTTAGCACTGTCATGATTTATTTTAGCACTGTCATCACTTATTTTAGCACTGTTATGACTTATTTTAGCACTAACACGACCCTTGTTTAGCATGACATCAGTGTACTGTATTTCTTCTACTTGAGTGGTTTTTATTTGGCTGTTGTAACAGGTGGTTGCAAAGAAGCAAATGCAAGTCATAGGTAATAACTATAATCAAGCAAAGAAAATTTTCAGACATTGCAGAAACAATAAAAAAATGAATGGCTAGATTCAAAGTTAGATAAATATTTTTCTTTACATTAGAATAATGAAAAGTGATTTTGCAACATACGCTAGCTAATGTACAGAAGCAAAATCTTTAATGATGAAGTAAGACACCATGTCTATATACAAAATTTGAATCTACCTTCTTCTCCTTCTCCAAAACTGATGATCATGTAGTCGAAAGAATCATTCATCCAGAATAACGAAGAATCATATAACTCGACCATTCCTATCATTTTCCCTCTATTGTGCAATGCTATCGCCATCAATGTATCAACTTCCTTCTTGTAGTCATGTCGAGATTCAGCTCCACCAACATCAATCAAATCCTTAATCAATGCGTGCTCCTTCTCTTGCACAATTTCCTCTTCAATCCATTTGATTTCTGTTCAAGTCCAGCAGTGCTAAAACAATTCACAGTAGTGCTAAAGTAGGTTACAACAGTGCTAAAATAGTTCACAGTAGTGCTAAAGTACTAATAGTGAAAAATTAAAAATAACAGCTTAATCAGCTTCGTCACCTAAGTGCTAAAATAGTTCACAGTAGTGCTAAAATAGGTTACAACAGTGCTAAAATATATCACAGTAGTGTTAAAGTACATGGCAGTGCTAAAATAGTTCAACACAGAATGACAATCGTGTTTGGGTGCAAATAATTTGGATCCCACGCCTATAAACAATTGCTACAATAATGGCCTTGGTTTTGAGGTTAATTACTTTACACACACACACACACACACACACTAGCATTTAATTTGTTGCATATAATAAAATGTCTAACAGTAATAATAAATTAGTAGTACATATTTAATGTAAAAATAAACAAGCAATTAGCAGCATTGTTATGCAAGTGGAATTAAGGTGGAAATTTATGTTTTCTACTCAATGCAGCTAGAGAAAGGATATGCTGATGAAACAACTTAGCTCAATCCTCGACACTTGTGCCATGGGTAGTTGTCAACAATTCTCCTCTTCATGAAGTCAGTCTCTCTCTCTCTCTCTCTCTCTATATATATATATATATATATATATATATATATATATATATATATATATATATATATAGACACACACACACACACACACAGATGATCAACCATATATATTTTTGCTTTCATAGATGCAGGATTTCCAGAATTTCATATATTGTAATCAAACAAAATCATTCGACATCTGCACATTGATGACGGAAAAATATCATCATTACACTTCCACACAAAGCTAAACCCTAAGAAAGACAATCAAAATCATAAATATGAGAATTACGCCCAAAATCCCAGTAAAAAAGGATGCAGAAAATAAAGACAATTCACAACTCGATCCACAATCAAGAGAGAGAAAATGTATTAGAATCGTCAGATGATTCACCTTTCGTTCGAGCACTGAGAAGGAGAGCTCGGTTTCAGTCACTCGTCGATAAGCTCTTGTTGAGAGAGAGAGAGAGAGAGAGAGAGAGAGAGAGAGAGAGAGAATAAAGGGGTCAAGAAAGAAATATGTTAATTACCAAAATACCCCCGCATAATTATAACTTGTAAAAATTCACAATTTTGCCACCGGTTAAAAGTCTAATCTGCAGCCGTCCAAATTGAATAGATGTGTGGATTAAATTGGTTCTCAGTTCTCACAGGGGGTGTGATTATCACATAATCTCATCTGTGTGTGTGTGTCCAATATTTTTAAGGTGATTAAATTTGAAGTAATTATTAGTCACATATGGTCTACATATGCATTTAATTTGGAAAATCTCGGGAAAGACAGGTTAAAGTATATATATATATATATATAGTACATGAAATTAAGAAACAAGCGATAGGAAATGCATTGATATACAAGCGCATCTTAAAAACGTACTAACATGGAGACAATTAGATCTTAATTAGTCTCAATCAGACTAAAAAGATAAGGATCAAAGAGTTCCAATTGATTAGAATTCTTTTGTTTACTTCTTCTATTCTATCACATGATTGTATTTGTATTCCCTAAAGTCTGAATTTTCTACGAATAGGAAGTACATATGGATGGAAGATGGGAATTCCCAATTTACTACTGTATCAATCTATCATCTAGTAGTAGTACAGGTCGGATGCCAAAATCTTCCAACTTAAGTTGGTATAATTTTCACTCTTTAGTCTTTAGATTCAAAAAAAGAAAAAAAAAAAGAAAATAAAAGAGAGAGAAGGACGGAAGGAAGAAAATAGGTGGTGTTATAAATTATTTAAAATAAGGGATGGGATAAGAAAATTGGAACATTGTTTCTTGAGGTGGTCTCATGTACATCATATATATACATCTCATTCGGAAAAAAGTATCACTACTAACACTGAAAAATGGAATATTGTTTGCCTTCTGTAACGACATCAAGCAATGGATATCTCTCATATTGTTCTCCTCACCCGGAGCACAATAAAATAAAATAAAATGTTGAAAGATTTGTCATCAGGTATATGACATCAGGGCCGTTTCTTGCATAAGGCAAGTGAATCACTCGTCTCAGGTCCCAAAAAATGAAACACCTATTTAACTTTAGTGTTGGCATCATGTCGTTCCTTATATGAGGCAAGTGAGTCGGTCGCATCAGGCCCCAACATTATGAAAAAATTAGGGACTTCAAATTTTTTCATAATATTATATATATACAGTAGATATATAGTTGTTAACTTCTAAGAAATGTGAGGTTGGCCTGGTGGTTGGAGTTTCTCTATCAGTTAAAGAGAGGGCAAATTTAGTATTTTTTTTTTAATCTCAAATAACATTTTTTACCATTTTTTTTGTTTACCTAGTTTTTTTTTTCTTTTCAAATCCTAAATCTAATTTTTTCCACCAATATTAGGATTTACTTTACCTAGTTTTTTTTTTCTTTTCAAATCCAAAATCTAAATTTTTTTACCAGTTTTTTTTTAATCCTAAATCTAAATCTATATTAAAAGGTGTTTTTTTTCCTTTTCAAATCCTAAACTAGATTTAAATTTTTACGGTTGTTATTTTTCTCTTACTATTTTTTTCTTTTCAAATTCTAAATATAAATTTTTAAGAGCATTTTTTTTAATCCTAAATCTAAATCTATATTAAAAGGCCATGTTTTTACTAGTTATTTTCTTTTTAAATCTTAAATCTAAACTTTTACTAGTTTTTTTTTTCTTTTAAAATTCTAAATCTAATTTTTTGTACCAGATTTTTTTTGCCTAAATCCTAATCAATCTATATTAAAAGGGGCGCTATATACAATCCGCAAATAGAACCACTCATTTTTTTCAATTTGTAATTCTGAATCCAACAATATTTATAAAACAAAAAATAGTTTTTTTTTTTAATTTGTTATCTTAAATCCAAATATATTACAAAATTAAAAGATGGTCTTCTTTTTCACCTAGACTTGGAAAACTAAATCATTAGACCCTATATGGCATGCATGCTGTTAGTTAGGCTACCCACGTCAGTAACCTCATCTAACCCAACTTTCAAATAAAATATTAATTTCTCTCTCCTCCACATCCACAACCTCCAACTTTATATAATTTATACTCCCATCAATGACCTTCATCCAACCCAACCTTCAAATAAAATATTAATTTTTTCCTTTTCTTCCAACCTACATAAAATATTTATCATTTTATTTTTTTAATAGGAACATATTATTAAAATAATATTTTTCTCTTGCATTTAAAAAAATATTAATTAATTTATTATAATTCTATTAATATATGAAAATAGTTTTAATGAATTTCGTTCTATACTTTCCTGCCGGCAGGAAAAAATGTGGAAATATAGTTTTCAGCCTATGAGGTTTAATTCTATTTTTTAATAAGAACATGTTATTAAAATAATATTTTTCTCTTGCATTTAAAAAAATATTAATTAATTTATTAGAATTTTTTTAATTCATAATTATCAAAAAATTACCCATACAATTATAAATTCATAATTTACTTCACAACAAAATAAAAATTACAAGAGTGAAAACATAATTAAATAAACTACAATGAGACACATGAAATTTTAAATTACGAGTGCATAAAACGTAAATTACATATTTAATTAGTGCCAAATTTTTCCCATATGTGTAAATACATATCAATATTAGGCTCTATTTATAGATAATTTTTTTTTATAAATTTTGATATAATTTTATTTTTTTTAATTTTTTATAATTATATAAAATATTTATAATTTACATTACACTATATATACATGTTACACTCAATTAGAGGGTGCCACATGTTAAGTCATGTAATGCATGACTCAAGGTCTGCCAGCCAACTCAAGTCACCCAAATTGGTGACTTTTGATTTTTTTTTTTTCATAAAATTTATCTTCTTGTGGTGACCTTTGGACAAAAGTCACCACTGTGGGTAGCCTTAGGGGCGTGGCGTGAATTATCATACCAATCCTGCGAAATATACGATGATAATGGTAAAATTTCTCACATTATCCAAATCGCATATTTTCCATAGGCGTTTAGTTTACTAGCAAAACGCATGTGCCACATGTTGAAATGATGAGTTCAATAAATTAATTTTTTATAAGTACGTTTTACATTTCATTTTTTTGTAATATTTATTATTTTTAGCACGTTTTAAGCCAATTTTAAGGTATTTCTCAAAAGTCTATATAGGATTAATAGTGAGTAGAAATAAAGAATAACTATATATACATACACAAGAATGGATCAAATGAGAATCAGAGCCCCATGTGAGAATTAAGAACCAATCAGAACCGTAAATCTTCAATTTTTGGATAGTGAATATATTCGTACCCGCCCGAGTTTGAATTATGCGGTGGTATTTTTGTATTATTAAGGTTATTTTAATGAACTGAGAGTATTTTTATAATATTTGGACTGAATCCTTTTAGCATTACTATGATAGGTTTTACCATTGTTGTAATTAGTTTTAGCATTACTGTGACTAGCTTTAGCATTATCGAAAAAGATATTAGTTTTAGCATTAAGGTGATTAGTTTATCTTATTTAATTTGCAGATTGTGTTGACACCACTTTGGATATTTCTCCTAAGTTGTCTGAATTTTATATACCCGATTGATGGGCATATGGTTATCTGCAATGATTGATATTTGTAAAATATTTCGTTGCTTCTATCATCTGGATGAGTGAAGACAATTTTAGCTTTTGTTCTCCTAGTAGTTTCATCTTTTGTAGCTTTTTTAACACTTATAAATTTTTATATAATATTGTTAAGTCAACAAATTAACAAGGCTAAAAACATAATTAAATGATACAATTAAAAGTAATGAACAATAGTGTTAATTGTAATGCTAAAATGATACTACCTCCATTTCATAATGTTTGTTGTTTAAGGTTTTTTTTTTATTTTCAAAATGTTTGTTGTTTTATATAATTTGACATCCTCTCTCCCAATTTTAACCCTTTCAAATCCTACAAGATTTTTTGATTCTAACTTACCTATAATATATGAAGAGAGAAAAATATATGGAGAGAGAAAATATTGTTATTTTTTAGGAAAATATAGATGAATTAACTTTTATGGCATATATAAGGGATGGGTATATTTGTCCACAAAATTAATTCTTAATTCCAGATAAAAAAAACAAAACAACAAACATTATGAAACGGAGGTAGTATATGATAATGATGCCAATTCAGTGAACAATAATAATCCTAGTACCACAAAATGTGCCATGTCTTGGTTTATAATGTTCATATTAACTTTTTTCTGACATATATGTTTTCTAATGCTAAGAATGACAATGATAATGCTCAAGGTTGCAGAACTCGCTAGACGCTAGTCAGGTGGACGGAGGGGGCCTAGCGCCTAGGTCGCTTAGGCGGGGCCTAGACGAAATATAAGCGGAGCCTAGGCGGTTTCTAATTTTCTAATATATTATTACATATTGGTATTTACATATTTATTGTTTTTATTTAGTTTACATCCCACATCGATTATATAATGAAAATTGAAATAAGTGTTATTGTATAAAAGCTCCAATCAAGTTTTCAACCTTTTTAAGCATTTTATATATCCCACATCGGTTTTAGATTGAAAATTAGGATGTGGGCTGTTCTATAAAAGAGTGAGTTATCTTAAATGAAAATCTCAAATTAGTTTTTCAACTTTATCCCCATTTTTCTACATTCCACATTGGTTGTAGATTGAAAAATGGGATGTAGGTTGATGTATAAAAAATCATATTTTGAATTAAAATTTTCAAAAAAAAAAGATTAACTACTAGGCGCCTAATCGATCGATTAATTGCCGCCAAGGCCGCCTAGGCGCCGAGAACTCGGTTACCTGATTTCTTGGGTGATTTTGGTGTTTTCAGTACGGCTAGGGGCTGCCTAGCACCAAGTCAGTGCATAGGCGGCCGCCTAGCCCGATTTTTACAACCATGATAATGCTAATTCAACAAACTATAACATCATTTGTTCATGGTTGGTTTATAATGTCCTGACAAGTTTTTTGTGTTAATGCTAACAAAGGGTTATGCTAATGCTAAAATGAGAAATAGCAATGCTAAAACTGCAAATGATAATGTTAAACACAACAAATTGTACAGATAAATCATACATTTCTAAATGTTTCTATAAGTTTCTCGATGTTAAAAAAAATAAAAGAAAACTGCTAAATTATGATGAGACAATGTTAACAAGGTGGACTATATTGATAATTCAACAAAGCTGTAATATCGTTGTTCATTATTGGTTTATAATTTTCATGACAAGTTTTCATGCTAATACTAAACAAGAGTTATGTTAATGCTAAAATTAGAAATGACAATTCTAAAACTGTAAACGATAATGTTAAACACAATAAATTATACAGATAAATCATATATTGCCATCAGTGTTAGGTTTTACATATTTCTACAAGTTTCTCGATGTTAACAAAAATAAAGTGAAACTGCTAAATTATAATGAGACAATACTAACAAGGGGTGGACGATATTGATAATTCAACAAAATTGTAATAATGTTGTTCATAATTGGTTTATAATTTTCCTGACAAGTTTTCATGCTAATACTAAACAAGAGTTATGTTAATGCTAAAATTAGAAATGATAATGCTAAAACTGTGAACGATAATGCTAAACACAATACGGAAAAAAAAATTACATCATCAATATACAACAGAACAAAATGAAACTGATACATTGAATAGAATATAGAAAAAGAAAATTGAACGATGTATCACCTTGATTTTTCATCTTTTCTGGTTTGAAAATTTAATCTTTTGTTGGTGTTACTATTCGTTAGGAAGATTTCAAAAATCTATGGAACTAATTTAGCATTTTTCTTCGATTTTACAGCATTGGTTTGCATGAAAGCTTTCTCTTAGAAGTTATGGTCATTTTACCCTTACTAAGCTTTCTCTGCAAACTCATATTCTGCGTAAGTTTTTAAAAAATTTCAATTTTGCCCTTACCAAGCTTCACGGACAGTGGATTTGATTGTTATTATGAAAATGCCACCATAAAATATAGGGAGCGGAACTTGCTTTCTCACTAGACTAATTCTCACTAGATCCACTCCCCATAAACACACACACACATATAGGGAGCGGAACTTGCTTTCTTTTGTATTTATCTTCCAAAAATACATTAAATGTAAGTAAAGAATAAACTAGCCACTTTGAATATCATATGTACAAAATCAATCACTTTACACTATAAAAAAAAACACGATTTAATGACAATGATCCGTCGCTAAAATACCAACAAATTAACAACTGGTTAATAATGAGACATTTAACACTGGATATTCCTGTCTCCAACTTATCAATGTAAAACTCTATCATTAAACATCATATTTTAATTTTATTTTTTTCATGTTAACGACTGAATAACGACAGTTTTTTCTGACGCTAAGTTAGAGACAGACAAAATCCGTCGGTAAAATTATTTTTTAATTTTTTTTATATAACTGATGGATTAGCGACAGAAAAATTCTGTCACTACAATTAATTGTGATTTTTTTAATTTTTCAATTACTACTTAATTACAAATTTGAAATTAATATATTTTAATATTTTTAATTTATTTATTTATTTTATATTTTGTATTTATTTTATGTTTATTTTTTTAATATTTTATATTTATTTATTTCTCAAATACTAATTAATTATGAATTTGAAATTAATTTTTTATATTAATATTGTCTTTGGCCGAGAGTGAGCTAGTGAAAGCTTCCATTATCATGTTCTCATTTATGGGATAATCAAGAAGCAGAAAAGGAATGTAGCTACAAAGATGGACTCATTAATCAAGCCTAAGAAAGCGTTAAGCATCAAAGTTTACTCAAACTTGCCTTCTTCCACCAAAGAGCACATTCGAGCTCATAATCAAAAAATTGTAAGCTCGAAAAAGGCATCGGGTCTAGCATCAACATCTTCTACTCCAACAATCTCTGCACAACAATACGTTATATCTCATCTAGAAAATTGTGTTGCTTTCAATGTTCAGAAAGTACTCGGACATGCTGATGAGAAGAAGAAAGTTCAGGAACTTCTCCATGGACTTCTTCAATCTAAAGAGTTTTCAAGGCCTTCTGCTACTAAAGATCAACCTCTGCAGACCTTGGTTGAAACATCAGTCAAGGAAAGTGAAGAAGTGCATAAAGAAATAGGCAATCTCAACAAGCAGCTTACCAAACAACCAGAGGCTGAAGAAAAGCATGAGGAAGCAGAAAAAGCTGAGCAAGAAGAAAAATAAGAGGATGAAGAGGAACAATATGAGTCTGCACAGGAAGATGGTGACCACTCTGATCAAGACGAATGAAGAATCAACAAAAAGCTCATTTACCTCAATCTGCAGCCAAATTGGGTGTACTCATTTTAATCATCCATTTTTTTTCTTCTGAAAAAAATACATTTATTTTTTGCTCTGATGTTTTGTAAGACTCTTCAATTGGGTCTTAGTTTTAGTTTAAAGCTCTTTTCTTTAAGCTTTTAGATGTAATGGATATTTTTTTTTAATTATACCCCCACAAAATTTAATCGGATGCTCATTAATTCTATAACACGTAAATCATATTTTATGTGTGATACTAACTATTACTCATGTTCAATTAGCAATCAAGCAAATCGATTCTAACGCATCGAAAAGATAGAGCCGATAAAATACTTACATCATGTAGCAAGGTTGCAGACGATATTAAAGGTCTAATCTTGATGTTGGAGACGAACACGATAGATGCCCCTACTCCTTGGTGGTGTTCGAACAACCCCAAGCTTGATATTCCACTCCTTGATCTTCTACTGTATTCCAGAACCTTGTTTAGATGTAGAGTGGGCCGCAGACTACTAAACTGTGTGGGAGAACCCTAGGGAATCAAATGAGCATAAGAGGGGTTGATATGATGTGAATAAATTTCGTGCCACAATTCTCTAATTAATAGAGAAAGGGACGAAAATTATGTCCCCTAACCCTAATGGGTTTGGACCTCTCCACTTGTTCCATTCCTCAGTCTACTTAGGTGTTAATTGGACTGCAACATGGATCTAGAAGAATATTAAATTGGTCTACTAATTTATTTAATTTCTAATATCCATAACTTAGGATATAATTAAATAAATTAATTATTATTTTTATTTCACTAAAGAAATAATACCGACTTACCAATTTAATACATATTTACGAATATGCTTTCTCTTATAATTCAGTCATTCTCCATATTTAAGATATAATGTTCATTAATTAATTATGTAAGCTTCTGACAGTTATAATTAATTAACATCTCCATTCCTAGAGTAGTTATTTAGTGTCTAAATGTGTTGTTTTATTATATTAATGTTGTTATGTTTAGTAAATTATTTTCTTGTATTTTATGTTGTTAGGTGTTGATTTTACATGTTTATTTCCATTTATTGCTCTAATGGTGGATTATGCCAAGTTGTGCAAAAGCTTGAGCTTTGATTACAAAATCAGGAATTTTATGCCATTTAGGTGGTAAGTGGAAAAGATGAAAATGGAGCTCGAATGGTGACAAGTCCAAATTCTCTAATTTTTTGTGTCTTTTTCTCATTCTTTTGTCCTTTGTTTTTTCTGTTTTTTGAGTCGGAAAGAGCCAGAATGGGCACAAGGGGCAGCAGGAGGCAGAAGAGTCACTTCTGGAGGGCACAAGGGTGCCGATGATACCAAGATGGGCAACAACTTCTCAGCAGAAAGCTCTCTCTCGAGCATGGCGGCTATCGTCCACCATTCCAGCAAAAGCTGAAGGAGAAGTTTGTGATCGTGCCCACAACAACCCCAGAGTGATTAAGAGAAGGAGAGGAGACTGGGCACAAGGGAAACTAGTGCCAGCTACAGCATGAGCAATGCACCCTAGCCACCGAAGGAAAGAGGAGCCGCGGAAGATAAGTTGACGTTTCCAGAAGGATGCTCGGCTCTACAAGGAAAGTTGCTATGTCGGCGCAACTAGGGCACGACAATTACAGAATCTGTGACTCAGAATCTTCTAAATAAGGGAAGAATCTGTCAGATATGGAAAGCTTTGGGCATGGCGGCTACGTGTTGGGCTGAAGATCCCCGGCCTATCGGGGATTTTACCTAGTGTCTTTGTACTCCTATATAAGTAGATCTCATGGCAGTGTTTAGTGTCTATTTATACTGTTTTATTATAATAATTTTGTTATGTTTAATAATTTATTGCGTTAAGTTTTATATCGTTATGTGTTGATTTTATGTGTTTATTTGTGTTTATTGCTCTAATGGTGGATTATGCCAAGTATTGCAAAACTTGAGCTTTTAATTATAAAAGCAGGAATTTTACGGCAATTAGGTGGCAAGTGCAAAAGTCGAATAATTGAGCTCGATTGGTTAAATATGAAGCTCGAAGATTTTTTAAGAAAGAATGTGAAAAAGCACCCGTGCGGGCGTGCTAGGGAGCGCGGGCGGGCATCAAAATGCCGAGAGCCCCGCGCCCCCGCCACGCACATCGCCCCCGCAGTGCCAGCCCCTGCGGCGCCCAATGCCCCCGCGGCACTCCGTCCGCGTGCCCCCGCCGCGCACCTTGAGCCTCGCGGCGCCGCACCCCGCCGCCGCGCGAGGTGCATTCCTCTCCCTCTCGGTTCCAGTTTTTCTCCCCGTGTTCTCTGTGCGATCTCACTCTTTTGCCTTCCATTCCCCCTCTGCTGTTTTATTTATTTAAATCAAGGATATTTTGGCAATTTTTTAATTGCTAAGATCTATAGGTTATTATTCCCTAAATCACCTAGAGTTGGACTTTTGCTCCCAAAAATCCCCTCAAATCTTTGCATTAATGGATCCCTTATCATCATCTCACATTACCTTTTCTCTCTCTTCACAACTCTCTCTCTCTCTCTCTCTCTCTCTCTCTCTCTCTCTCCCTCTTCCATATCTCAGCGAGATATTTTTGGGGATTAATCAATCATTCACATTCTCTCACCACTTCATCTTCTCCACTACTCGACCTCCATTTTCTCTCTACACACACACTACACACACTAAATATCTACACCACCATTTCTCACCATTTTCACCATCATCACTTTCACCAAAGAGAAGAGGAGAAAAGGAAGAAGGGAACCAAGCCAAGCAAGAAGAAGAGAAGACGAGAAAGAACTGAAGTCGAGCCATCCGCGGAAGCTACGCTTGAAGGAGGTTTCCCTTTGTATTTCTTGGATGTTTTGTGGAGATTTGTTCCAAACTCTTGAAGGATATATAATATTGTAGAAGTTATTGTTGTTTGCATTTGATTTATGGAATGACAATCATCTATGGTATTTGTGTTGTTTTAAGCATGTTTAGTGGCTAATCCCTCTATTAGGGGGTAGATGATCGATGTGGTTTTGATCTATGCTTATTCTTGTTGGTTGTTGTTGTTGGAATCGTGCCTTTTCATGTGAGAGTACTTGATCACTACTTGAGCATTGTTAGGATTTAGAGGAGTCTTGATTATGATTCTAAATCTCGAAATTGGTTCTTCCGACGTTAGGTGGATGGGGTTCCTAAGCCTAATATGTTAATATTGCTTGTATGATATAGCTAAAAGAGGTTTAATGGATAGACGGTGACAGTAATTGAAGTTAAACCGATTGAGAGGGTCTATTGTATGTGTGAGATTAGCATTACCAACTCGAACAAAGCATAGTGTGAAACCATAGAGAGAATCTACACCCCAATACCTTAATCTATCTTATTTCCTCATATCTTGTTTTCATTTGTGTTGTTTTCATTTTATTGTCTTGATTAATTGGCTACTTTAATTCTTAGTATAAATCATCATCAACCTCATGTTTAGAATGTTTGGAGTTTATTTTAGTTGTTCTATTGTGATGCATGCATAGTTCCTTAGACAATTTCCCCCATAAAGTCTTCCTTGAGAGATCGACTCAGGATAAGCTTATCACATCTACGATTGACTCCGTTCAATTGCGGGTACGGTCCTAGTAGTTGTAGTGTTGAGCATAAACTGGAATTATAAGTAGTAAATTTGGACCTAACATGCAGCAAACAAACATCTCTTAACAACTCTCTTTACCATTTTTTTTATTTCTTTTTATGCACAAATAATTTATTTTCCCGCACTAGTTTTATGTTCTTCAATCCAGCGTTGGAGTTGGATTTATTTTGCAGTTTAATATAAGTAAGTTTTTCATTTATATTATGTTTTGTTTTATTCATTTTACTTATTATTATTGTTCTAAGTCTAGCATGAGCGGCTAGACTCGTTATTCCAGATTGAACAAAGATAAGAACTTAATGAATATGTAAGAACCATGAGGCTTATGGGCATAAACTGTGTGAATCTGGTTCCGTCGTGTAATCATTTTTTTGTTGCATTATACAGTGGGCTAAGCTAGTTAATCATGGATGATCATTCGTTAATTAGAAATATGTTCACTATCTCTATAAATGGTCAATGAATCGTAGCTGTGTGTTGGTCATAAAGGGATGGGATGCATCATGGGTACTGAGGGTATAAGAGAGATCTTTATCTAGGTAAATCTGGGTCTGTCTAGATCATAATGCTGCTTTGTTGCTTACAATCATATGAGAGATCGGGGTTGGGCAACAAGTTAGGGTTTAGGGGACGAGAGATTACCTCTAAGCTAAACTGAAAGGATAGATTGGTGTTTGGTGTCTATTTGTGGTGTTTTGCTGCTTGATTTTGTGTGTTTCATTTGTATTTTATAGTATTTTGTTCTAGTTTATCTATAGGTTTTGTGTGATTTTATTCTCTTGCTGCTCTTATGATGGAATAAGCCAAGTTTTGGAAAACTTGAGCTTTTGTACGCAATATTTTGATTTTTAGGCAATAAGGTGACAAGGAGCAAAGAAGAGAACCAAAGAAATGCACCCGGAAGGAGCCAGGGGCCCCGCGGCCGCGCAACATGAAGACCAAGAAATCCCCACGTCCATGCGAGTCTCGCGCCCGCGCGAGGGTGCTCTCGGCGGAGACACCCCGCGGGCGCGCGCATTCCAGGCCCTCCGCGGGTGCACAAGTTGCTCTGTTCGCCCGATCATCGCCATTCTACACTCATCTCTCACCTCCTCTCCTTGAATGAACATCTCCTTCTTTCTCCATCTTGTGGCATGTTGGAAACTAGACTCTTGAGCCACCCTAATCTAAACCATAGAGGGATTAATTTTCCCTAAGCTCACCTTGTGGACTTTTTTTTTTTTGCTCCCAAAAAATTCCCCCAAATCTCTCTCACATTTAATGCTCCCTCACCATCACCTTACCATCACCTTTTCTCTCTCCTACCACCATACCTCCCACCATACTCTCTCTCTCTCTCTCTCTCTCTCTCTCTCTTACGTTCCTCTCTTTCTCCCTCTCAAATCTAATAGATTTTGGGGATTCACCAAGAATCATTCACAACCATCATCTCTCTCTCACATCATTCATTCATTCACCATTCCACCCATCATCTCATTCCATTCTCTCACCACATCATTCTCTCTACACACACACTACACACACTAAATCTCTACACACCATTTTTTCTCACCATTTTTCACCATCACCACTCCCATTCAAGAGAGGAGGAGAAGAGGAAGACAAAGCAAACTAAGGAAGAGGAAGAAGAGGCAAGAAGAAGTCGACAATGAGCTATCCACGGAAGCTAAGCTCGTTTGGAGGTTTCCATTGTGGTATTTTCTTTCTAGTTCTTGGATGATTTGTAAGGGTTTGTCCCAAACTTGTAGAAGATATTGAATATTGTAGAAGCATATGTTATTTTCATTTTGTTAGGAGATGACATCCTTTTATGATATTTGTGGTATTTTGAGCATGGCTATGGGCTAATCTTACTATTAGGGGGTAGAGGATCGATGTGGTTTTGATTTATGCTTGTTCTTGTTGATTGTTGTTGTTGGAATCATGCTTTCTCATGTTTAGGTACTTGATCACTACTTGAACATTGATAGGATTTAGAGGAGTCTTGATTGTGAATCTAAATCCGGAAATTGGTTCCTTCGACATTAGGTAGATGGGGTTTCTAAGCCTAATATGTCAATCTTTCTTGTACGATATAGCTAAGAGAGGTTTAACGGATAAACGGTGACAGTAATTGAAGTTAAACTAATTGGAAGGGTCTATCGTATTTGTGAGAGTAGCATTATCAACTTGAATAAAGCATAGTGATAAAACCATTGAGAGAATCTACACCCTAATACCTTAATCAAACTTATTTCCTCTAATCTTAATTTAATTTGTGTATTTGCATTAAATTGTCTTGCTTTATTGTCTATTTTGAATTCCTAGCATAATCATCATCAAACCCCCTTGTTAGAATGTTTAGATTTTATTTTAGTTGTTTACTTGAAAGCAAGTGTAATCTTTAGATAATTCTTTCCCATAAAGTCTTCCTTGAGAGATCAACTCGGGTTAAGCTTATTGCTTCTACAATTGACCCCGTCCAATTGCGGGTGTGGTCCTAAGTAGTGTCTAGTGAGCATAACCGGAAAATATAAATAGTAAATTTGGACCCCAATCAATTGGGTACGTTGAGAGAGATCATGTACCTTTAACTAGATAATTAGATTTGCATAAGTAATCAGCGTGCCCAGGATCAGTCAAGTGTTTGTTAAGTTCGACATCTAAGTTCTAATCCGGAATACGTTTATTACAAATATTTTCCTTTCCTGTTTTGTTTTGTTTTGTTATTTTATTTTACAGTCTTTAAATACAAGTATGGAGACCACAACAATCCTTAAACCTTTTGGAAAAGTGACACTGGAAGATAGAATTCGCAGCTCCTCGTGTGATCAACCCTTACTCACATAAGCTTGCTACGCCTTGCTGTGGGCATAAGGATAACTCTCTCTTGAGAATTATTCTGATCACAAAATGACCGCGCGTCAAATGGCCAAATGGAAAATCGAAAATAATGAAGAAAAACAGGATGGAATTGCACTGGGTCATACTGGAAGAAAACTACGGAGTGAGCGACCCGACCCACGCGGTGAGGCCCATCGACCGGACACCCCCGCCACAGCGCATGGCCTCACCGCGGCGCATGGAGGCTATCGGCAAGGAGCCCCGCACCCGCGCCATGCACCACCGCAGTGCACTCTCCCTCAGCCCCGCCCGCGCAGCACCACGCCGGTGCACGAGGTGATTTTTCCCTCTCTAGACCAATTTTTCCTTGTATATCAAATGTAATCCCACTCCATTTCACTCCTCACTTCACAACTTCAATTGTTTTTAATCCTAGTGAAGAATTTTGTGCCATCCAATTAGTAGGAGTTGTAGGATATCATTTCCCTAATTTTCTAGATTTGGACTTTTGGCTCAACAAAATCTCCCTCAAATCTATCACAATAAATGCTCCCTTACCATCAACTTACCATCATATTCTCCCTCTCTCTCTCTCTCTCTCACTCGATTCTCTCTCTCTCATATATCCCCATTTGATCTTGGGGATATTATTTTCATTCATCACTTTACCTCTCACGATTCACTTTATCTTCTTCACCACTCTATTCCTCCAATTTTCTCTCTACACACTCCACCATTTTCACCATTTTTCCTTCACCATTTTTACCATCACTACCACCATTCAAGAGAAGAGGAGAAGGCAAAGATAAGAGGGAAACAAGCTAGGAGGAAGAAGAAGAGACGAGAAGAAATCGACTTCGAGCCATTTGCGGAAGCTAGGATCGTTTGGAGGTTTTCTTTTGGTATTTTCTTTCTTATTCTTAGATGATTTGTGGGGGTTTGTCCCAAAACTCTTGAAGGATAACAAATATTGTAGAAGTTTATGCTATTTTCATTTGATTATGAGATGACGTAATTTTATGATCTTTGTGTTGTTTTGAGCATGTTTATGGGCTAATCTCTCTATTAGGGAGTAGATGATCGATTTGGTTTTTGATCTAGGCTTGTCATGGTTGGTTTTTGTTGTTGGAATTGTGATTATCATGTTGAAGTATTTGATCATTACTTGAACATTGTTAGAATTTAGATGAAACTGAAAGGAGAGTCTAGATCCCGATATTGGTTCCTTCAACATTAGGTGAATTGGGTTCATAAGCCTAATATATTAATCTTGTTCGTATGATATAGCCGATAAGGGTTTAATAGATAAACGGTGACAGTAATTGATATTAAACCATTTGAGGGGTCTATTGTATGTGTGAGATTAATATAACCAACTTGAATCGAGCTTAGTGATAAAACCATTGAGAGAAACTACACTCTAATACCTTTATCCTAATCTTTTCCTCAATCTTGATCTTATTATTGTTAATTGCATTTTACTAGTTTAATTGCTTGTTTTAATTCTTAGTTTAAATCACCTTTAGATCCATGATTAGAATATCTAGGTTTTATTTTGATTGTTCAAGCACGTTGCATGCATAACCTTAAGATAATTGCCCACACGAAGTCTTCCTCGTGAGTTCGACTCGGGTTAGCTCATCGCGTCTACAATTGATCCCGTCCAATTACGGGTTTGGTTTGAAGTAGTTTAGCGTGATAGAATCCAAACCGGAAATAATACAATTTGTGGACCTAACAAAATTTTGGCACCGTTGTCGGGGAAAGCTTTAGGTTTATTGTCTTTTCATGCTTTAATTGCTAGTGTTTGTTTGAAATTGTGAATTTGTTTTGGTTTAAGTGTTTGTGTTGTGTTGTTTGTGTGATTTGGTATTCATTTTTATTTTCTTGTGTTTTTGTTAAGCTTTCACCTCTTTTTCCACAAGGTACGTGTGATCTCCATTTAGTTTTTGGTTGTGTATGCTAGGAGACGAAGTCTCAATCGGAGATTAGCCCCCGTATTTGACAACATCCATAGACTAAGGAGATTCAACGTGTTTGAGTAGGAAGAAGAGATGGACGCCAATTATCTAAATCCCGACAGTGCCAATTCCAATGCTAATGCGGCTAGGAATATGAGAGACTTTTCCCATCCCGTGATTGGGGCGTCGACTTCTTGCATAGTCCTTGGAGAAGCCGCAAGGAATTATGAGTTGAAGAACATCCACTTTAGCCAACTTTCCTCATTCTATGGGATGTCGGCCGAAGATGCGTTTAACTTCATTCGAGAGTTCTATGCCGTTGTTCAAACCTTTCCTCTACAAGGTTTGAACGAAGATCAATTGTAGATGAGGTGTTTCCCTTACACCTTGAAAGATCGAGCTAAGACGTGGTTTATGTCACTTCCGGCCAATTCCTTGGCCAATTGGAATGCCGTCTACGAGAAGTTCATGGCCAAGTACTACTCCAATCAAAAAACCCAAGACTTGAGAGCTCAAATTGTCACCTTTGCCCAATCTCCGGGTGAAGCATTTCATGAAGCTTGAGATCGATTTAGAGGTCTCCAATAACAATGTCCGCACCACCACCTCGCACCCGAGTTGCTCAACCAATTCTTCTATGACGGGCTTTCTCAAAATTTTCAATACATGGTGGATAATACCTCGGGAGGAGACATTGGAGGACGGACCGTTGAAGAGGTCTCAAACATCTATGAGACCATGGCCACGACTTCTCAACAAAAGAGTGCTAGGGGGAAGAGAGCTTCAGTGAATGAAGCCAATCCTAGCTATGATGTGACGAGATAACTTGCCGAGTTGACAAGGCAAGTAGAGATGCTTTGAACCTCCGAGAGACCACCCCAACAAGCGATGACCGTTGAGACTTGTGGGATTTGTAGAGAGTATGGCCATGGGGCCAATTTGTGTCAAAAGACGTCCGAGCCGGAGCTAAGTGAAGAAGGTCATTTCCTTGTTCTTCAAGAGCAAGTTAGTGCACTCCAAGGCTTCCAACCCCGTCAACCATACAATCCCTACTCACAAACATACAATTCGGGGTGGAGAAATCATCCCAATTTCTCTTGGAGACAACCTCAACAACCATCTCAACAACATCAACAACCGCCTCCACCACAACAAGCCGGAGGTGGCCAAGCCCCTCCCTTTCAAAGGCCGCAACAATACCCGTCCCAACCGAACCAACCGCCTAGGACATCATTGCAAGACACCTTGCAATCCTTCATGCAAGCCACACAATAAAGATTTGAATCTGCAGAGGCTTCCGTTAAGAGGATTGAGACCCAAGTGGGACAAATAGCCAGGACCGTTGGAGAATTGGCCAAGCAAGCCAAGTCGGGCAAGTTGCCAAGCCAACCGGGGCAAGCCCAAGCCATCATCGTCCTTAGAGGAGACAAGGTGATTGATAACAAGGTTGGAGAACCGAACCCAACTGAAGAGATTGAGAAAGAAAAGGAGGCTCCTCAACAACAACAAAAGGAGCCCGAAAAAGAAAATGAAGAAGTAAAGAATCCCACACTCCACAAAGCCACCAACCCCTACAATCCTCCAATCCCATTTCCAAGCCGGTTGAGGAATGAGAAGCAAGACACCCAATTCCAAGAGTTCTTCTGACGCCCAGGGCCGAAGTATGGAGTGATCGCCGGTGCAAGGTACGGACAAAGAGCGGCTCCTATAAGACTTCTAAGCGAAGGGGCACATGAATGAACCGAATCCACCCGAAAGAGAGGGATTCTGAGGCTATACAGGAATGAGACTGTATAGTTGAGGAGAGCTTAAAGGATTTGATTGGTGCTACTCATACTAACAAGGTGCATCTTCTTTTCTGGCGCTCATTCCACCAGAACTTCAAAGTTAAGCGTGTTTGACCTGGAGCAATAGTGGGATGGGTGACCCCCTGGGAAGTTTCTTAGGGAGTGTGTGAGTGAGGACAAAGCACGCTGGAAAGACTTGTGTTGGTTTGTAGGGACAACCGTCAGTCTGGTAGTCGGGTCGTTACCGGTAGTGCCGGGTGCCAACTGGCGCCGGGGCCGACGGGCGACGGGTGCCGACAAGCGCCGGGGCCGACGGGCGATGGGGACCCGAAAGAGATGGATTCTGAGGCTATATAGGAATTAGACTGTATAGTTGAGGAGAGCTTAAATGATTTGATTGGTGCTACTCATACTAACAAGGTGCATCTTCTTTTCTGGCGCTTGTTCCACTAGAACTTCAAAGGGACAAAGCACGCTGGAAAGACTTGTATTGGTTTGTGAGGACAGCCGTCAGTCCGGTAGCCAGGTCCTTATAGTTCTACAGGCTCTTATCAAAAGTGAATGTCAACCTTCTACTCCTTGATGTCATCCGCAATGTGCCGGCCTATGTCAAGTTCTTCAAAGAACTAGCTTCCAAGAAGAAGAAGTTTGCGGAGGATAAGAAGATTGTGGTGTCCGAAGTGGTGAGTGCAATCTTACAACAACAACTACCACCAAAGCTCCGTGATCCAGGTAGTTTTACTCTAAAAATTATCTTAGAAAATGGTAAAAAAGCATGTGGTATGCTAGATCTAAGAGCCGTAATTAATTTGATGCCTTACTCTATTTATAAACAATTAAAGTTAGGTAATTTAAAACCAACTAGAATGTGTCTACAATCGGTGGATAGGTCCGTGAGATATCCTAGAGGAATAATTAAGGACATTCTAGTTAAGCTGGGTGGATTGATAATCCCGATTGATTTTGTTGTTTTGGATGTGGGAGATGTACAAGAAATGGGTAAAGAGCACACACTACTCCTAGGTAGACCTTTCATGGCTACAACAAACACCTTGATTGATGTCAAAAATGGAACTCTAAAAATTTTGGTGTTAGGAGAAACCGTGTCTTTTTCCGTCCATGAAAACAAAGTTATTCCCGTCTCCTCTCTTGAGGAAAATTGCTCTTTTATAGATACTATTAATGCCTTGGCCGATGAGGTTTTCTTGTAGGAAATAGGCTCCCATTGGAGAAGTGAAGCCTTGTCCGAGGAACTTGCTATGGAAGAAGCTTACCTCAAGTGTGGGGTAGACGAGTTGGACGCCGAAGAGATGGAGATTTTGCTAGGAGAAGGAGTAAGCTTGATGGAAGTTCTTGCCTCAACCGAAGAGGAAGTGAAACCCACTCCCGAGCTTGAGCTCAAGGAGCTCCCATCTCATCTCAAATATGTTTACCTCGATGAAGAAGAAAAGAAGCCCGTGATCATCTTTGCCGGGCTTGAAAAAGATGAAGAAGACCTCTTAGTAGCCGTACTAAAAAGGAACAAGCAAGCTATTAGATGGAACCTTTCCGACATCAAAAGCATTAGCCTCTCGACGTGCATGCATCAGATCATTCTTGAGGAAGGGGCCAAGCCGATAAGAGAAGGACAAAGGCGGCTCAATCTCGTGTTGATGGAGGTCGTCAAGAAGGAGATTCTCAAGCTTTTAGCGGAGGGGATTATCTATCCTATAACCAATAGTGAATAGGTGAGCCCAGTCCATGTTGTGCCCAAGAAAGGAGGAATCACGGTGGTGGAAAATGATAGAGGAGAACATGTGGCTACTCGAACCACCACCGGGTGGAGAATGTGCATTGACTACCGAAAGCTTAATACCGCTACTCGAAAAGACCATTTTCCCCTTCCTTTCATTGACCAAATACTTGATAAACTAGCCGGTCATAGTTTCTATTATTTTCTTGACGATTTATCGGGTTATTTTCAGGTGGTTATTGCTCCCAAAGACCAAGCCAAGACCGCCTTCACGTGCCAATTTGGCACATTTGCTTGTAGAAGGATGCCATTCGGACTATGCAATGCATTGGGCACATTTCAAAGGTGCATGTTTTCTATCTTCTCCGAGATGATTGGAGATTTTATTGAGGTATTCATGGATGACTTTTCGATCTTTGGGTCCTCATTTTCCGATTATTTAGGAGAAGCTTGAACTTGTGTTGAAAAGATGCATTGAAAGTAGCCTTACTCTTAGTTGAGAAAAGAGTCATTTTATGGTTACTAGTGGCATAGTCATTGGTCATGTTGTGTCAAAAGAATGAATGAGTGTAGACAAGGCTAAGGTTGATGTAATTGAAAAATTACCTCCACCCGTCAATGTTAAAGGTGCTAGAAGCTTTCTAGGCCATGCCGGTTTTTACCATCGGTTTATAAAAGACTTCTCAAAAATTAGCCCACCTTTATGCCATTTACTTTCTCAAGATGTTCATTTTGAGTTTGATGAAAAATGCTTGCATGCTTTTAACACTCTTAAGGAGAAATTGATCACCGCATCTATTGTCATCCCCCTAATTGGTCATTGCCTTTTGAAATCATGTGTGATACTTCAAATTCTGCCGTGGGTGCCGTTTTGGGTCAACGTATTGATAAAATTCTTTATGTAATTTCTATGCTAGCCTCACCTTAAATAGTGCTCAAGTAAATTACACCACCACCGAAAAAGAATTGCAAGCCGTTGTGTTTTCATTAGATAAATTTAGATCCTATATCTTAGGCTCTAAAGTGATTGTGCATAGTGATCATGCGGCTATTAGGCATTTATTGACCAAACCCCAAGCCAAACCTAGAATCATTAGGTAGATTTTTCTTGTGCAAGAATTTGATGTTGAAATCAAAAATAGAAAGGGGTGTGAAAATGTGGTAGCGGATCATCTATCTCGTCTCCCCGTTGATGAGAATTTTGATTTATTGCATGAGAAAGGAGTTGATTGTGATTCATTTCCATATGAGCATGCTCTTGAACTTAATTCCTCTCCTTGGTATGCCGACATTGTTAATTATCTTGCTTGTGATAAAATGAGGCCTAACCTTACCTTTCAAGAAAGGAAAAGGTTTTTGGCAATGTGTAGGTACTACTTTTGGGACTATCCATACCTTTTCCATTTGAAAAAAGACGAGGTGATCCGAAGATGTGTCCCGGAGGAAGAACAAACCGATGTCTTGGCCTTTTGCCACGCTTCTCATTGTGGTGTCCATTTTGGAGGGCAAAAGACGGCCTAAAAAATCTTGCAATCCGGTTTGTATTGGCCTTCCATTTTTAAAGATGCTCATGTTTATTGCCTTTTTTGTGATAAGTGCTAAAGACTTGGCAATATTGGGAGAAGAAATGAAATGTCTTTAAATGTCAATCTTGTTGTTGAAATTTTTGATGTTTGGGGTATTGATTTTATGGGATCATTTCCTAACTCATTTGGTTTTGAATATATCCTATTAGCCGTTGATTACGTGTCTAAGTGGGTTGAGGTAATCCCCACTAGGTATTGTGATGCTAATGTGGTTATCAAGTTTGTGCAGGAGCACATTTTGAGTAGGTTTGGATTCCCTCGAGCTATCATAAGCGATGGTGGAACGCATTTCACCAACAAGCTTTTTGAGAAATTGATGAAGAAGAACGGTGTGACTCACAAGGTGGCTACTCCTTATCACCCTCAAACTTTCAGTCAAGTTGAGATGAGCAACAAGCAAATTCAAAACATTTTGAAGAAGATCGTGAATGTGACAAGGAAGGATTGGTCTACAAAGCTAACAGACGCTCTTTGGGCATACCAGACGGCTTACAAGACTATTCTAGGAATGAACCCTTACCGCCTCGTGTATGGAAAAGCATGCCATCTCCCCGTAGAGATCGAGCACAAGGCCTATTGGGCCATTAAAGTGGTAAACTTCGATCTAACTTGTGCAGAAAAGGAGCGAGCCTTGCAATTGACCGAGCTCGATGAGTTGAGGAATGAAGCATATGACAATGCGAAGATCTACAAAGACAAGGTGAAAAGGCTTCACGATAGGCGCATTGTCAAGAAGGAGCTCATTTCAGGCATGAAGGTTCTTCTTTTCAACACTCATTTGCGGCTCTTTCCTGGAAAACTCAAGTCGAGATGGAGTGGCCCGTTCGTCATTGAAGAAGTGTTCCCATATGGAGTAGTGACATTGAAAAATCCAGGAACAAACACCACATTCTAAGTGAATGGGCACCGAGTCAAGCCGTATCTTGAAGGATGACCCCGAGAAGCCGATGTCGAGGCTTTCAAGCTCGATAATGCCATCTAGCTATCCCAAAGGCTTCGTCTAGCTCGAGACTTTAAAATGAGTGCTACATGGGAGACAACCCATGATATTATCATTTTATGTTTTGTGTTTGTTTAATTTTGTTTTATTAGTTTAACACTTTTTGAGGTGTGGAGATTTTAAATGTTGAATGGTTTTTCAGGAGCAGGGGAAGAAAATTGATATTGGGGTGAGAAATGCAAAATTTTGGCTAAGTATGGAAGTCCAAGCCACTGCCACCGCGGCGCATAGGCCCACCACCGTGGGGAGAAGGTCTCGGCATTTGACCCCTCCGCCAGTGCACACACCCGCCGCGGCGCACCCTGCGCTCCACCCAAGCCCATGCACGCCCGCAGCACACGCCGCCGCGGCGGCCTCCTCTCCGCCAAAGCCCATCCGTGCCCGCGCACCCATGCGCCGTGACGGGTCTTTCCCCTTTTTTTCATCTCTCACTATAAAAAGGACCCTCTTCACATGCCCTAATTCTTCCTCAAATGCGCCGCTGCTCCCAATTTCCTAACACCACAAAATTATTTCCAGACTACAACTCCATATTCTGAAGACAATTCAACCAAAATTTCCACCGCCAAATCTCGCTCTTCCCTCGCAAATTCACCGCCGCCGCACCTCTATCCCAGCTGAACAATACACCGCCACCGCGTACAGTGCCGCCGCCATACCTCCCAGCTGCGAAAATCTCCATCGCCACCGCGGGCCTTGTTCAGCTCCCCATCTTTTTGCTACACTTCTCCATCTTGCTCAAAGCCCCCACATCCATGGCGCCCAAAATGAAGCTCCCTAATCTTCTCCGAGGCAAGGGCAAAGGCAAGGCTAGCTCTAGCTCCACAAGGGAAGTGACCAACCTTGTCGAACAATTTGAAGCCCCCTTCCTCATCATAAATCCCGAAGAAGGTAAGCGCTACACAACCCTCCGAAAGTATGAAATTTCTTGTCCACGATATATTGATTGGAGATTAATGCACTCTTTGGGGATTGAAGATGCTCTCATCAATTATCTTAAGAATTTGGGTTTAGAAACATTTGCTAAGATGAGATTTGAAGCATATGATAAATTGGTTCTTGAGTTTTTGGTGTCATTTGAGTATGAAGAGACGGAGGGGAAGACCATTCACTTTCGGATGTTTGAGCAAAGATAGGAAGTCAAGTTGGCTACAATGAAAGATTATTTTGATTTCCCACCCTCGGGGATTAAAGAAAAGCCATCGAATTTTAATGTTGGAAAAGCATGGTTTGAAATTTTGGGTTTTCGGAATTAGGATCCAAAAGGGCTATCAAGCAAGTACATCGAAGACCTAGCATTGTCCATTCTACATAAGTTTTTGGCTTACAATATCTGTGGGAAGGAGCAGGCCAACAAGGTTAATTTGACGGAAGTTTTCCTACTTTGGTGTGCTAAGAAGAAGAGGAAAATTTGCCCATCCAATTTCATTTGGTCGGCTATCAACGACTCGCTCAACCGAGAACTCCAGCATCCTTCTTTTTGTGTCTTCATTGCAGCCTTGTCTGTGAAGCTAAGGGCACTTAAAGAAAATGCCCTGGCACTCGATGGCTACACTAAGATAACTCAATACGGCATTGACAAGGATGAGCTCAAACGAGCTAAAATCATTTACAATGATCGAGAATTGAGGCCTCATGCCAAGAGAACCTATGTACGAAATTTAAGACAAATCCAACAAGGCACCATGCAGCTCACTGGAGGAGACGGTTCCTCATCTGCACCACACCATGTTCCATCCAATGAGCCCGATGAAGCGGGCAACAAAGAAGCCGAAGAAGAAGTAGAGCAGGAGGGTGGAGAGTACCAAGAGCAGCAGGAGGCAGATCAATTCCAGCAGCCACCCAACTTTGGGCACCAAATGCCGAACAACGACTGGAGCGCCTTCCAAGGCTCCTTTGACAATACCATGGGCCAATTCCATCAGTCTCTTTGTGACACAATGAACCGATTCGGCAATCAATTCATAGACTCAATGAACACATACAGGCAAGACCACATCGCACACACTTTGCGGCAGCAAGAGAGTATTGATGCCTCTTTTTGATCAATACACGAGGAGATAGGTGCCGTGTACCAAGATGTTAGGGGCCTCTACACTCGCGTCTATAGGCACGATGAGCAGATTAGGGCCCTACAGCAAAGCTGGGATACATGGACCCTCACCTCCTCTTTCACGATGCCAACTCAACTCCCTTATCCACCACCGGAGCAGTGAAGTTTTCTTTTTTATATTTTGTGTTCTTATTTTATGTATTGTTCGTATTTCGTTTGCGTGTTTCATAGTGTTGTTTTGTAAGAGCTCGAGTCCGTTGTTGATCTTCTACAATCTTGTGATGTACTCTCTTTCCTTTTACTTTTATCTAGCATTTGTTTTCCATACATTAAGGACAATGCATGGTCTAAGTGTGGGGGACTTATGAGCTTGTTATTGTGATGTTTGGCTATGGTTTTATGTCAGTAGGTTGTGGGATTTTGTGTTGATTGGATTGTTGGATTTTGTCTTATTTTGTTGACTTTTATTTTGATATATTATGTTGCATGTGTTTTTGTTTTTATCATCTTTTCCATGTTTTGTATGTTGTGAACCTCCCTCTTAGCATGATGTTTTTGTCATAATTGTCAAACTTGAAAAATTGGAATATGAATCTTCAAGGAATTGTTTTCAAATCAATCATGAAAAAATAAATTGTATCGTGGTTTCACTCTTGAGCATGAATTGTCTTTGAATGTGATCATAAATTGATGATTGGTATTGAGGGGTCTTGTCCTTGAAGGATTAGGAAGCATGTTTAGCCTTGTTTCATAAAATTACCCCCATAATCATTTATCCACATATAAAAAAAGAGAAGAAGAAGAAGAAAAGAAAACGGGTAATAAGGATCTCTACTCCTCTAGTTGATTTATTCAACTATGAGTATGGGAAACCACACAAGGATACTAGGGATTTCCTCCCTATGGTTTTACCTTGTGAATTTTGATCCACACCCCAAAAAATTGTTTAAATAAATGGGATTACATTTCGGATTCTACTCCTCTCATGTGTGTGTCAATTCGTTCACGTGTTGCATGATGAGTATGGGAACCCACATTAGAAAGCTTGATTAAGCTCGATAATTAGACCTAATGACCCTCGTCCTATGTTTGCAATCCCTCATGTTGTTGAAAGTTTCGTTTCTTAATAATTGTGGATGTGATTTGTGGGGAATTAATTGAAATGAATTGAGTCTAATGTTTTTCTTAATCTTGAGAGGGCAAGCAACTCACTTGATTGGATTTTGTGCTCACTTTCTTTGATGATGAATGTTTTTGTGGGAACCATGACAATTGCTCAAAATACATGATTGCTTTGCAAATTTTTCCTTCTTGCTTCATGTTTTTAATCACTTGTTTGCTTGAGGACAAGCGAAAGGCTAAGTGTGGGGGAGTTTTTTAGTGTCTAAATGTGTTGTTTTATTATATTAATTTTTTTATGTTTAGTAAATTATTTTCTTGTATTTTAAGTTGTTAGGTGTTGATTTTACGTGTTTATTTTCATTTATTACTCTAATAGTGGATTATGCTATCCGAGTTTGACTCCACACGCGAGACTACTTTGATCCGGACTTCCACAATAGGACGGGGTCGATTGTAGGGCGGTGAGCTAACTCGGGTCGTGTCTCTTGAGGAAAGCTTCATGTGGGTGATTATCTTTCTATGCCATAATTGTTGTCAAGCACAATAAAATGTAATACATCCTAAACATTCTAAACATGGGGAAGGAAGGTTAAACTAATCTACCTAATTAAAGCAAGTAACATTAACTAATTACACCACCAAACACAAAGATAGAGGATAGAATTATGAGAAGAGCATTAGGGTGTGATTCTCTCAATGGTTTCATCACTATGCTTTATTCAAGTTGATAATGTTACTCTCACAAATACAATAGACCCTTCCAATTAGTTTAACTTCAATTATTATCATCGTCTATCCGTTAAACCTCTCTTAGCTATATCATACAAGCAAGATTAACATGTTAGGCTTAGGAACCCCATCCACCTAACGTCAAAGGAACCAATTTCCGGATTTAGATTCACAATCAAGACTCCTCTAAATCCTATCAATGTTCAAGTAGTGATCAAGTACCTAAACATGAAAAAGCATGATTCCAACAACAACAACCAACAAGAACAAGAATAGATTAAAACCAAATCAATTATCCATCCCCTAATGTAGAAATTCGCCCAACACCATGCTCGAAACAACATAAACATCATAAAAGTCATTTATTCAACAACCAAAAGATAAAATCCATACAAATTATACAATATTGTTTGTTGTCTCGAGAGTCTTGGGACAAATCCCTACAAATGGGCTAAAGTTAAAAGGAAAGAAAATACCAAATCGGAGCCTCCTCGTCCAAGCTTAGCTTCCGCGGATGGCTTGAAGTCGGATCCCTCTTCTCGGGCCGTCATCAAAGTGGAGTCCATCCACCAAGCTTAGCTTTCGCATATGGCTTGATATCGGGCTTCTCTTCTCGGGCCTTCCTCCTTGAGCTCTAGCCCTCTTGCCTCTTCTCCTCCTCCTTTCTCCCTCTTTGGATCGGTGGTGGTGGTGGTGAAGAAAAGTGATGGAAGAAGTGGTGAAGATGGAGAAAAGAAAAAAATGAGAGAGGGGTGTGTGATGTGTTGTGAATCGATGATGTGTGGGGAGAATTCCCCTTTATTTGTTGAAAGGAGAGAGAGAGAGAGAGAGAGAGAGAGAGAGAGAGAGAGAGAGAATCGAGAATGGGTGAGTGGTGAGGGAAAGATCGGACAAGATCTGCGTGAAAAATGGGGCCGGAACGCACCCCACGTGCCAGCGGGATGCCCCGCGCCCGCGGGGCTCGGAGGCCGCGCAACCGCGGGAGTCCGCGCGCTCGCGGGGTCTCTTGGTCGAGAGGGGAGTCGCGCGGTCGCGCACTCTGACAATTTTGTCTTCGGCAGCTTCCACGGTTTTGGCTCGTTCTCCCTCGTTTCTTGGCCGATTGACCCGATTCAACTTGCCACGCGCTCCTTATTCGATTCTCTATCTTCCCATTGTCTTGAATCCCTCAAATTTTACAGTCATTTATCCTTTATTTTCTCAAGACATTGTGAAAATCTACACGACTCACCAAAAGAGCAAAAGTGAAGGAAATAACATAAAAATAAAAAAAAAACAATGGAGAAACTCCTACAAAAGATATAAAATGCCTATTATAGAATCGGACAAATATACACTAAACAACTCCACCACACTTAACTCTTTGCTTGTCCTCAAGCAAACAAAATCATTCAAGATATGAAGCAAGAAGGAATTGTCCCCAAGAAGATCATACGCACTAGGAGCATTCCACGTTATTTCAAACTAGAAAGCCTATCATCGAAAAGAATGACATATTTATAAAACAAGGCATATGGCTCGTCCAATGAGAATAAGAAGGTAAGATGTTCTCAAGGCAAAATACGACAATTATTCTATAGAACATTCTTCTCACTAACTCCCCCACACTTTATTCAAAAATAACCTGGGAATGCACCCAAAGGATATAATTCGTTAGGTAAAATCATCGGGGTGAACCGAGCTTTCTAACGTGGTTTTCCATACTCATCATGGATATATTCAAAGGAATGACACACATGATAGGAGTAGAATCCAAAGTGCAATCCCGTTATTACGATAATTAAACAAGAGGATAAGGATCAAAATTCACAAGGTTTAGCCCTTGGGGATAAAATTCTAAGTGTCCTTGTGTGGTTTCCCATGCCCATAGTCGATTAGATGACTAGAGGAGCAGAAATCCTTATTATCCTCACTTTATTAAAACATACATAACATTCATTTCTTCTTTTTTTTTTTTTATAAATTACATGATAGGAAGTTAGAGGAGAGAATGATTTTTTTTTCAAGCGTAATTGACACAATTGACAAGAGAATGAATCAAGCCTTCAAATTCTTAGAGGACTAGACCCCACAACATAAATCATGTAAATATAATCATTCTTCAAGACAATTCACATTCTACAATGAAATAATGGGAATGATTTCATGCACCATGATCATCTTAATAATAATCCCTTGAAGATTCATATTCCAAATAATCAAGTTTGACAATTAGACAAGACAAATCATGCTAAGTGCGGGTATCCACCAATAAAACATAATCAAAATAAAACAAAAACCACACATAACAATTTTAAAATATATTTTTTTTAAATTCAACAAAAAATCAAAGATATAATCATAAAGACATAAAAACACAAGTTCACCCCCTCACACTTAAATCATGCATTGTCCTCAATGCAAGAAATAAATGGGAGAGAAAACATTACAGAATGTAGAAGACTGGCTACAGGCGCAGGTTCCTACAAAACAACACGAACAACAACCGAAGAACAAAGAAGATAATACGAAAATTGTAAAATAATAAATAAAACAACTTCACTTCTCTTGGTGGCTGAAAATGTGGTGGAGGTGGCCGCGGAACTTGTGAGGAGTAGGGTTGAACTGGACCTTTTATTTGTGGGGTTGAGGGTGCGCGCTCGTGAAGGCTCCGCGCTCGCGGAGAGCTACACTTAGTCATTTTACATCAGTTTCCTTCCCAGCAGCGCACTCTCACCTCTTTGTCCCTGCGAGACAACAACAAAAATAAAAACTTAAACACACAAAAAGGGTAAAAATTAAACTAAACATGAAAGCAATAAAATCATGGGTTGCCTCCCATGCAACACTTATTTTAATGTCCCAAGCTGGACAGAGCCTTAGTAGATTATCATAGAGGATCATTGAGCACGATCGGCTCGAAGCCGTGCTCCCATAGTTAGCCTTCATTTCAAGCTTCGTTACTCTAGGAGTAAGCTTCACTCGAACTTTTCTCTTCCTAGTTGGGCACTCCCCTCCTTCTTGGTTTGTGAATGTTTTTGAACACAGGGCTAGCTTCCTGTTTAGACATATTTGACCATGCATACACAGACTTATAAGAAAAAAGATCACATGTAACTGGGGAGGAAGAATTGAAGGCTTAAAGAAAAACAAAAGAAAATAAACACAAAGAACAAAACAAAAACAAGATAACACAACACACACAAAAACATAAATAACAAAACACAACAAAACAACACAAAAACACAAGCACTAAACAAACACAAAAAGACGAAAAAAGCACAAAAATAATTATAACACAAAAAGATAACACGCCTAAAGCTTTCCCCGGCAACGACGCCAAAATTTGTTGTGTCCGAATTTGACTCCACACACGAGACTACTTTGATCCGGACTCCCGCAATAGGACGGGGTCGATTGTAGGGCGGTGAGCTAACTCGGGTCGTGTCTCTTGAGGAAAGCTTCATGTGGGCGATTATCTTTCTATGTCATAATTGTTGTCAAGCACAATAAAATCTAATACATTCTAAACATTCTAAACATGGGGAAGGAAGGTTAAACTAATCTACCTAATTAAAGCAAGTAACATTAACTAATTACACTACCAAACACAAAGATAGAGGATAGAATTATGAGAAGAGCATTACGGTGTGATTCTCTCAATGGTTTCATCACTATGCTTTATTCAAGTTGATAATGCTACTCTCACAAATAAAATAGACCCTTCCAATTAGTTTAACTTCAATTACTGTCACCGTCTATCCGTTAAACCTCTCTTAGCTATATCATACAAGCAAGATTAACATGTTAGGCTTAGGAACCCCATCCACCTAACGTCGAAGGAACCAATTTCCGGATTTAGATTCACAATCAAGACTCCTCTAAATCCTATCAATGTTCAAGTAGTGATCAAGTACCTAAACATGAAAAAGCACGATTCCAACAACAACAACCAACAAGAACAAGCATAGATCAAAACCAAATCAATTATCCATCCCCTAATGTAGAAATTCACCCAACACCATGCTCGAAACAACATAAACATCATAAAAGTCATTTATTCAACAACCAAAAGATAAAATCCATACAACTTATACAATATTGTTTGTTGTCTCGAGAGTCTTGGGACAAATCCCCACAAATGGGCTAAAGCTAAAAGGAAAGGAAATACCAAATCGGAGCCTCCTCGTCCAAGCTTAGCTTCCGCGGATGGCTTGAAGTCGGATCCCTCTTCTCGGGCCGTCATCAAAGCGGAGTCCCTCCACCAAGCTTAGCTTCCACGGATGGCTTGATATCGGGCTCCTCTTCTCGGGCCTTCCTCCTTAAGCTCTAGCCCTCTTGCCTCTTCTCCTCCTCCTTTCTCCCTCTTTGGATCGGTGGTGGTGGTGGTAAAGAAAAGTGATGGAAGAAGTGGTGATGATGGAGAGAAGAAAAAAATGAGAGAGGGGTGTGTGATGTGTTGTGAATCGATGATGTGTGGGGAGAATTCCCCTTTATTTGTTGAAAGGAGGGAGAGAGAGAGAGAGAGAGAGAGAGAGAGAGAGAGAATCGAGAATGGGTGAGTGGTGAGGGAAAGATCGGACAAGATCTGCGTGAAAAATGGGGCCGGAACAGACCCCGCGCGCCCGCGGGAGTCCACGTGCTCGCAGGGTCTCTTGGCCGAGAGGGGAGTCGCGCGTCCCGCGCGGTCACGCACTCTGACAATTTTGTCTTCGGCAGCTTCCACGGTTTTGGCTCGTTCTCCCTCGTTTCTTGGCCGATTGACCCGATTCAACTTGCCACGCGCTCGTTATTCGATTCTCTATCTTCCCATTGTCTTGAAATTCTCAAATTTTGCAGTCATTTATCCTCCATTTTCTCAAGACATTGTGCAAATCTACACGACTCACCAAAAGAGCAAAAGTGAAGGAAATAACATAAAAATCAAACAAAAATAATGGAGACCCTCCTACAAAAGATACAAAATGCCTATGATAGAATAGGATAAATATACACTAAACATATGCCAAGCTGTGCAAAAGCTTGAGCTTTTGATTACAAAAGTAGAAATTTTACGGCATTTAGGTGGCAAGTGGAAAAGATGAAAATCGGGCTTGGCCAAATGGAAAATCGAAAATAATGAAGAAAAGCAAGATGGAATTGCACTGGGTCACATTGAAAGAGAACCACGGAGCGAGTGACCCGGCCCACGCGGTGAGGCCCACCGATCGGACACCCCCGCCGCGGCGCATGGCCCCACCGCGGTGCATGGAGGTTCTCGACAAGGAGCCCCGCACCCGCGCCATGCACTACCGCGATGCACTCTCCCTCGGCCCCGCTCGCGCGGCACCCCGCCAGCGCGCGGGGTGATTCTTCCCTCTCCAAACTAATTTTCCCTTGTATCTCAAATGTAATCCCACTCCATTTCACTCCTCTCTTCACAACTTCAATCGTTTTTAATCCTAGTGAAAACTTTTGTGCCATCCAATTAGTAGCAGTTGTAGGATATCATTTCCCTAATTTTCTAGATTTGGACTTTTGGCTCAACAAAATCTCCCTCAAATCTCTCACAATAACTGCTCCCTTATCATCAATTTAACATCACATTCTCTCTCTCTCTCTCTCTCTCACTCTTTCCTACTCGATTCTCTCTCTCTCTCTCTCTCATATATCCCCATTTGATCTTGGGGATATTATTTTCATTCATCACTTTACCTCTCACGATTCACTTCATCTTCTTCACCACTCAATTCCTCCAATTTTCTCTCTACCCACTCCACCATTTTTACCATTTTTCCTTCAATATTTTTACCATCACTACCACCATTCAAGAGAAGAGAAGAAGGCAAAGACAAGAGGGAAGCAAGCTAGGAGGAAGAAGAAGAGATGAGAAGAAATCGGCTTCGGGCCATCCGCGGAAGCTAGGCTCGTTTGGAGGTTTTCTTTTAGTATTTTCTTTCTTATTCTTAGATGATTTGAGGGGATTTGTCCCAAAACTCTTGAAGGATAACAAATATTATAGAATTTTATACTATTTTCATTTGATTATGAGATGACGTACTTTTATGATCTTTGTGTTGTTTTGAGCATGTTTATGGGCTAATCTCTTTATTAGGGGGTAAATGATCGATTTGGTTTTTGATCTAGGCTTATCATGGTTGGTTGTTGTTGTTGGAATTGTGATTATCATGTTGAAGTATTTGATCACTATTTGAACATTGTTAGGATTTAGATGAGACCGAAAGGAGAGTCTAGATCTCGATATTGGTTCCTTCAACGTTAGGTGGATTGGGTTCATAAGCCTAATATATTAATCTTGTTCGTATGATATATCCGATAAGGGTTTAATATATAAACGGTGACAGTAATTGATACTAAACCATTTGAGGGGTCTATTGTATGTGTGAGATTAATATAACCAACTTGAATCGAGCTTAGTGATAAAACCATTGAGAGAAACTACACTCTAATACCTTTATCCTAATCTTTTCCTCAATCTTGATCTTATTATTGTTAATTGCATTTTACTAGTTTAATTGCTTGTTTTAATTCTTAGTTTAAATCACCTTTAGATCCATGATTAGAATATCTAGGTTTTATTTTGATTGTTCAAGCACGTTGCATGCATAACCTTAAGATAATTGCCCACACGAAGTCTTCCTCGTGAGTTCGACTCGGGTTAACTCATCGCGTCTACAATTGATCCCGTCCAATTGCGGGCTTGGTTTGAAGTAGTTTAGCGTGATAGAATCTAAACTGGAAATAATACAATTTGTGGACCTAACAATAGTACAACACAAGCTTTATGATGTAGGAAATAAATTCCACCTGCATGATTTTACATGAACTTTGTGCTTCCTTAAGGGGACATCATCAACCTCGCGCATCAGGACACAGTGATCATATATAGTGCACTACCCATTATATATATAAACGTTACTGCCCAAAATATCAAGATTATTGATCCTATCAAAGAATCTCACTCATTGATAAATCAAAGCAGTCGGTATAACATATATGTCCACCAATAATATGGGTTAAGAACCCTAATTCTGTGGATCTTTGTTCTCTCATTTAAGGTCAGAATAAAGAATAAAATCCTATCGTGATCCTCCTCAATACACAGGCCGGTGTACTATAATAATCTATTAGCCAAAACAAGCTAACTATCAGATTATTCTATGTTGTACCGATGGTGGGTTCAGGACCATCTAAACCGTGAGCCTTTTAATACAATGCAATGAATAATGATATGATCTTTACCGCGTGTTGCCCCACACCATATCATCTACAATGCAAATATATAGAACATGCAGATAAATATAACAATATTTAAATACACACAGTGACTGCAATAAATATTCAATCCATATCATCAAAAACATTGTCAAATATATACAAAGACAAGTCTTCTAGTATACAAAATTAGCAATCTTCCACTTATACTCGAAGCATGTCTTTCAAGTATAAAAACTTATTGACTAGCTCTCTAACAAAACTAAAAAACTCAAATGACGGCACTGGGTCTGCATCTTGCCCCCATTTTCTCCATGTGACCATTAAAGGTCTTAGCCCGAAGGCTCTTCATGAATGGATCAGCCAAGTTGTCTGACCACTATTTTATTAGCAGTAAAAATAACTGCAAGTGTATGGTGCAATTGTAATACGTAGTGAGCAAGAGTATCATATCCACAGGGATTGTAATGCAAATAACAATGTGAAACTAAAACATAGACACATTATTAATATCTAGACACTCAAATAATAGAACATAGAACAAATAAATAAATACTCAAGAACATAAACATAAATAACTTAAATAAAACAATTAATGAAAATAATGGATTCTAGAGAAGAGTTCATACAATGACTTTTAGGACAGATTTATTGACTACTTAACCTTATTTAATTTATCAATGGTGGAAAATCACTTAACTGTTATCAGACTGTTCTCATGAACATCTGTATATCATAACATAGAAATAATGAATGTGTATTTCACTACCATCGGTTCTTCACACACGTCATTACTCACAATCAAGTACCTTGGACTTAAATTCCTATGCAACACTTGTTCACTTGGTCGGTCCTTCCAAGCATCACATAAAATGATTAATCTATTTTATCCCATTAATTAATCAGTCATGACTAGAATCTTCCAATTAATTAACTTGCATATATTGTTGCTGCAGTCAATAAACATGAGAAATCTAAACTAGAAAACTAAATACCCAATGATAACCGGAAAACATATACCAATAATTCAAATCATGAAATCCAATGTACTTACAAAATGAAGAATCCAATAAACTAATTATCTAGACATAATTAAATAAAAGAAATAAAACATAAACATAGTAAACAACATAATGTTCAACAAAATCAAGAACCCGAAGTCTTCAGTCTTGACGTAGTCTCCAGAATCTCCATTGTGCCTTCATAATTATGTTCACTAGTGTATAATTTTTTGTATGTCTTTTGTATATCTCTTTTCTAATGAGTATATGGGGTATTTATACTATTGGAGGGAACCCTAAGGTTAAAATGAAGCCAAAAGTGGAGAAAAGCCTTGAAAATCTCAAACTGGGTCCATCCGATTCAACTAGCGGATTGAGTGGCTGGGTCGACCCGACCATGTGTAAAACAAGCCATCTGGGTGTTCCCAAAGCTTTTATGGTTGAATTATCTACCATGTGGATAGTTGCCTTGCAATTCTTCCATTTTGGCAGCTTCAATTCTTCATAGATGGACAGGGGCATCCTTCATCTCCAAAGAAATCTGGATGACAAATTCTCCGGGATCATCTTTCTTCAGAGGACATCAAGTAGTCGCCTCTTTCCTTAATTTCTCGAGATCATGGGCCTCTTTAGCTTTGCTAGATTTATCCAAATTAGTAATCGATGTCGGAGTTCGACCAACAATGTAAAGAGCTACTTCTTTTGAAGACGGGATTTCAGGAATTGGGAGAATTAATTTCCCCCCTTCAATCTCGTGTTCCACTCTCTTCTCGACTTCTTTTTCTGACTTCTTTTTAACTGGATTTCTCAAGAAATAATCAGCTAGAAGAGTGATTATCTCTGCATTGTGCATGTGCTTCTTTAGTTAGAGCCGACTTCTTTAGTAACCTCTGAGAAAAAGGTGAGGGCGGCACATACATAGGACGGAGATGCAGAGGTATCCATCTATCTTCTCGACTGTGGCCCACCGGCCTGCTCAATCTTTTATTTAGGATTAATTTCAGGAGTGGTGAGAAATTGTCCCGACTTGTGCTGACTGGCGATGGAAGCTCCAATACTAGTTATTGTCTTTTGCAGCTGATTCATTTGGCTTCCAAAAGTCTGCTTGAACTGGTTAATCTCGGTCTGGAACTTCTCCATCTTCGCATCAGTGTTGATGATGTAGGAGTTCACCATCTCTGAGAAAAACTGCTTCTTAGGCTCATTCACCACTCAATTGGTCACAGAGAATCCAGGTGGTGACTGTTAGAAATTGTTGGGATTTCCACAAGACAAATTAGGATGATTTCTCATCCCGGGATAATACTGGGGTCCACCGCCTTGGTTTCCTCTGTTGAAGTTCCTTTGATTCATATAATTCATCTCTTCTACACAATTTGGCTCTACAGCTTGGGCGAATTTCGTCTTCTCTTCAGCTCTCACTTTCCTCAACAAAAAGAGTCGATTTTTCAAATCCTCGACCTCAGCTTCCAACGCAGCCTTGGCTTTGGTGTAGTCACTGGCTTCTGCTACGGCTACTTTTTTCATCATAGATCTCTTGGATGGCCACTGATAACTATTGGAGACAACTTTCTCCAATATCCTCATGGTGTCTCTAGAAGTTCTGGCTAGCAGAGATTCTCCAGCAGAGGCATCCACTACAATTTTTGTAGCTGCAGTGAACCTTTTGTACAACTTAGTGAAGCCATGCTGTGGACACCTCCTCAGTATGTCTTTGTACCGTTCTCACACCTCATAGATCAACTTGTCCTAGAGCTATACAAATTGCGTGATCTCGGCCTGCAGCTTAATGGTATTTTCTGGAGGAAATAACTTGTAGAGGAATTTCTGTCGGAGATCCTCCTAACTCGTGATTGTGTCGTGGTCGATCGATATGTACCAAGTTTTCGCCTTATCTCTCAAAGAGAAAGAGAACATGTGTAGCTTGATAGCATCGTGCGACACTGCATTGATCTTGATCGTCCCACATAGCTCCAGAAATTATGACAGATGAGCATTGTGATCTTTATTCTGACTACTTCCAAACTGGTTCTGTTGTACCATATTGATCAGTCCAATTTTTAGCTCAAATTTGGTGGCATTGATTCCAGGTCCCCCGACCACTCGAATAGGTCCGCAGGCTGCTGGAGTACTTCTCTGATAGTACACTGGTATCACCTATTTGTTGATTCTCTCTCTCGAGCAGCATCCATCTCATCTCCTCCAGCTGTCGCTGGAGTTCTTGCACCGTTACTCCTTAGTTCTGTTGCCCTTGATTTTGTTGCGGCTAATTATTCTGCTGATCAGCCATCCTATCTCCCAACTCCTTCCTCAGTAATATGAAAGTAGTCTCAATCTCGGGATTGCAAGGTACTTCAGGTGGTCCTTTTGATCTCGTGATCATGCACTGCCTGACAAAAATTAAAGAAAATAAAGTGCCAAATACTAAACAAAACAAGAATAAATGAAAAAAAATGTCTAGCCTACTAACACAGTAGTATAATAAGAACGCAAAAAATAAATAGTCCTCGGCAACGGCGCTAAAAACTTAACACGCTATTTAACAACAAAATAACAGGTACCGCAAATGCATGGCTCTATTGTAATACCTAGGTGAGCAAGAGTATCATATCCCACAAAGACTGTATTAACTGACTCTTAAACACAAGTATTCACTTAATATCTAGACACAAATAATCATGTAAAAAGAGAACAAAGTAAATGGCATAAAATAAAGCAATAAATATAAAAAATATGGGAAATAAACAATTAAATGGAAAAATCTAGATTTTAGGGATACTGAAATTATTATTTTATTTAATATATTCATTGACTCTCTCAACCCGACTTCTTATCTTTAATCTATCAATGATGGAGGATCACTAGGTTGTTATTAGGCTGTTTTTAAAGGCATAAACCAGAACATAGATATAATAAGCACATGCTTCATTGCGGTCGGTTCTTCACACATGTTGTTACTCCTGATCTAGCACACGAAGATCTATTCAACCCTTTGTAATACTTATTCACTTGGTCGGTCCTTCCAAGCACGCATAAAATGATTTCTATCTTTCTATCATTAATTCTTCTCTAGTCAGTGCTTCAGATTAATGACTAGCATTCATAAATGGTGATCAAGCATCCATACAAGATATTAAATAAATTATAGAAATCAAATTCTGAGAGATAGCAAGAAGAAAAGCAACTGAGTCATATATTAAAATCCATAATATTCCACACCTTAAAACCTAACTAGAAATCTAGCTAAACATGATAAAATAAACAAACGAAGCTAGAGTATAAGTGTTCATGACAATAAAGATAGGAAACTGAAAAATACAGAGTAATCCAGTAGTCTTGTATTCACTGCAACGGCACTCCGTCTCTATCAACCTTATCGACTTCAATCGAGGTCTAGTGTGTCTCCTTCTTCTTCTTCTTATTCTTCTTCTTCAAGAATGTATTTTTGTCCCTTCTCTAATGTATCTTGAAGATGTATGATGATATTTCCCATGTGTATCAAGTGAGTCTTTTATATTTAGGTCAAAAACCCTGAGTTAGAGTGGATAAAATCAAGTCCTGCGGACCCACTCGTATGGGTCGACTGAGCTCAGTGGATCAATCTAGAGGACCAATTTTGCACAGGGTCGACCCATCCCTTTGCAATTTGCACTGGGACCGATCAACCGACACTTTTTGGGCCAATTCAGTCTCTTCCTTTGCTGGGCTTTGGATTTATTTAGGCTTCAATCATTTAATCCGGTCCATTAACTCCAAACTAGTATCTAATTAAGCTCAAAAGCCCAATTAGACATCTCTTTAACTCCTATCGACCATATTTGCTCATTTTGCTCCAAATTTGCAGTCAAAACACAACTATTGTTACAAAACTAGCAAACACATAAAAAACTCCAAATGATCACAATATAAGCACTAAAACTATGTAAAATACACAACTTCATATAATAAAGAGAATCAATTTATATCCGAAAGTTATGTAAAATACACAGCTATCACCTATGTATTATAATAGCATCGTGCACTTGCGGTACGCGTTATTTTATTAATAAATAGCGTGTCAATAAACATTTCAAAATGAAAGTAAACTACATCCAGCATGCCCTTGCCTCAGCCTCGTCATTGTTCAGTCTGTCTCTTAACCTGAAAATGTTTTAAGAAGATTTGGGCTAAGTATGAGCAGTTTTTGATAGACAGTTCACAATTATTTTATAATATGAATAACATATCAAGTTATCCACACATATATAAGAATAGAAATGTTTCAAAATAGAAAAACGTTCCATGTATACAAAGTTTATTTTACTCTTACTTGCACGCTCTATCTCAATTGTTCCTTCCTACGGTATCTTAACTTCTATCCTCTAGTCCAGCTGTATAATAAATGATAGTGTACACAGTTATAAAATATTAATAATCCAAACTCGAGATTCTAGTTAAACACTCAATGTTTTTGTAGGATATTGGCAGACGCGAACACTGAGCAAAACAAATTTGATACAGATATTCATGCTTCACAGTTGATAAAATAATTGAGCTTATAGCTAAACATGATTTGAGAAAAATATAGCCCACTCGGACATCATATATGGATTACAGAGGAGATTTTAAATTATGGCTTGGTCTTGCTCATGTTGTGCTATATCTTGTGGGCCTACAACAACCATCATTTGCTTAGTTTTGCTAAAGGGCCCTCTCAAAACTAGAGTTGTCAAAATTGGCCCGGCCTGATTTTAGGTCGGGATGGGCTGTAATTTTATAGGCCCGATTTAATTTCGTGCTGGCTCAAAAAAAAATTTGGCCCAAATGAGTGGGGTCGGGCCAGTGAAAAAATGAAATTTTAGCCTTAGGCCCACGGACGGCCCGACCCAAATTTTTTTCCTGTGGGCTCGAGCCAGACCGGCCCGACCCGACCCATTTGACAGCTATACTCAAAACTCAAGCCCTAAGCTCTATTTTAATTTAAGTTTTTATTAAACTACTGTATTTTATTTGGCAGCTTTCGAGTTCAAACTTAGCTTGACTATTTAGAATATATTACTAGTGACAATAAACCCTAGAATAATATATAAAAATATAAAAAATAGGTAGTGATCAATCATTTTTCATGTACCATTAAATTTTTTGATTTATGATAAATGTAAATCCGTCTTTCCAAATCCACATAATATATTCCATAAAATCATGTACACCTATAGGTGTGGCTAGGGTTGAAGGTAATGAAGAAGAAGACTGCTTGAAGTGGAATTTTTTTTCTTATTTTTGTTTTTTAATTTATTATTATTTTTTTATTTCATTAAGGGTATTGTTGATATTTCCAATTCAAAGTGGTTAAAATAAGGTTTAATTAAAATTTGTGGCCAAAATAAATTTTTCACATGGTTAAATAACTAAAATAAATCTATATACTATATAAAAAGAGAATAGTGAGGATGATTTAGAGAATTCACATATTATTGCATTTTTTAAATAAAAAAAATCTACGTATCCATCTGCTTAAGAATTGGGACCTATCTATTGAATTTGGGATGCAAATCAATTTCCTCATGTTGAAGAATTGGGACGCATTTGTTGAATACAACTTTTTTAAATTTCCTCTCTATACAACGACCTCTAGCACAAAATACCGTTTCTCTTTTTATCTTACGCATATTTTCATGATTTATTATCAACCTTAAAAACTTACTGTCGTCCCTGCCTTAACGACAATGAATGAGATGCAGCTGCGACAGTGGAAGAATTTAAGAATCCCCTAGACGATGATACCCCAAACGTCAACCTCGAGAATCCACATTCTCAATTGTTGATCGTTACATTGTGATGGGGGTGCCGTTACAATCATTGTGAAGAAGAAGGTTCTGACTATGATTACTATCAACATTATGGAGTAAAAGAGGATTTATCAGAAGTTCGACAGTCTCAAGCGTGAATTGTGGGGTGTTGCTTCTTTTCTCATTCATCCGCCGCCATTGTTACTTGACAGAATCAAAATCTGATCCGGTTGGTTCGATTAATGCTGACGAGGTAAGGAAGAAGAATTGGCGGAGTAAGATGAGGGAGAGTATGTTCAATTAGGAAAATCTAATGTAATATATATTAAGCTAGAGGAGTACAGATGAATCCATGTACATAGAATTAGATGATAGTGAATGTTATTCTAGAGGCGATCAACAATCTTGCTATTGTCGATTGTAAATCATTGATGACTCCAATTGTTGGTGCATGCTATTCTTTTCCTTGGTGTTCGTTGAGTTTCTAGCTATGTATTTTTTTTTGCAAAATCTTTAAACACATTGAAAAGTTTTGGCATCTTAAATAGGATTTTGAGTGTTGGAAACGTAAATAGGATTTTGAGCGTTGGAATCGTTTCCAACTTAAATCTATTTGGGTTTGAAAAAATACATCACTTCGGTAAGAACTTTTCATCTTTTTATCTTTATAAATATTATTTGCAGTTTCACCACAATAGCCGGGGAAATGTCATCTCCAAGACTCCAAATGAAGGTATAATCTTCCTTCAAACAAAATTCTACATTTTATTAAAAACTGTAAATTTATACACTATTATGCTTAATGGCTCGAAAGTATTTAGGCCTTTTCGTGTCAAAGAAGAAGAAGAAGAAGTAAGAAAGAAAGAAATAAATAAGGCGTTTTCAGACCATTTTTCCTTGTAGGGTGGTGGCAAGAGGAAAGGTTTGTACGATGAAAATAGGTGAATTTGATGTGTATTTGGAGCCATGGCATGGCATGCTCATATCTTCGAGTTTCTTGATCTGAGGAAAAACCATGGAAATGTATGATTTAGGATAGTGTAATGGATATACATTATATATTTCTCCAATTATTTTTATCGTTAAAATTAAGATGTTTGACAAAATTTTTTTGTCTCTCAATCTTGTCTTCTTGATGTTATAGTCATAGACCCTTGCCTTTTTTTCCTTTATTTCTTAAGAGAAGAACCGTGCAATAGATTTGTTTATGCACTTTGGATATATCTGATCTCTTTAAGCAAAATAGTTCAATCTAATCGACAATATATGCCATTGTTCTTTGTTCTGTCTAATTAAGGCTCTTGGATTTGCTCATTATTGTGGTTAAGAGTTTGAAGCTTTGTATAATAAATATGAAAGAGAGGTAAGATTTATTCAACATTATTGTTGAATTCTCCATAGTATTGTTATGAACCATGTTTACATATTGGTTCTACTATTATGAAGAAAAGATTTCATTCAAAATTGTTTTGGAATTCTAAATTGTACTTGATGTTAGTTTGTTGAAATTACTTGAAAACAGTCGAACTCTGTATCTATAGGCATGACGGAATGAGTGAATTTACTATGTTCTATCATTTATGTAATGCATTTTGAAACCACAAATGTAGTGGATGCGCCGTCATATATTTGCAACAGCTGGTGTAGTTTCATGGATATGTATGCCACAGCTTCAGTGAACAATCATTGATGATGGATAACATATAAAGCTAAATACCTTTTTGTGTTAATAGTGGTTCAAATTCCTCAACTAAATATAAGATTGTGATGCACCATATAAGATAGGATAGCAGATTCCTCAATGAGTTATAGAAGTTATATTTCACATATCCTATTACTCTTGGATTTTTAAAGTTTGTAAAATGGAAATTATGATTCTGCACTTTGAAACTTTTTTTTTGTTGTTGAAAGAAATCACACTTTGTAACTTTTGACATTTGCATGCATACAACAACTGATGTACAAATGCTGAATCAGGAAGTTCATATGAATGGATAAGATATTTCGTTACTTGAACCGGTTAGTACCTGTTTGAGGGCGAGAGGTATATAAATTACTAAATTACAAATTCCATAAATCATGATTATATTACGTGTAAGTGTGTATATATGATTTGTTGTGTTTTAGTTAATTTGACAGCAAGACAAATGAGATTTGAGGATGAGTGTGAGTATCACAACTAATAAAGTTGGCATATATGGCAACATTTCACAAAAGAATCAAATGTTGATGATTAATTGTGTATAAATTTGGCGGAAGAATTTGAGAGGTGTAATTAGGGTTTTTATTTTATTTTTAGTAAATCTATTTCTTGATACTTTTTTGCAAGTGAAGAGAATTCCGGATTGCAAGATTAGCACACTTGGTGGCTGTGTTTGTATAGATGTGAGGATTATTTAAAAAAAATTCATATGATTCAAATTAGGAGAACCTGTTGATGTAAAACCTAAAAAATAGATTCTATCAATTCAAAACTTGAATGATCTTTAACTAATGATTTAAGGCTTGAAGATTTGATGGTGTTATGATCATATGTTAAATTAAATAAAAACAAACACAAATTTACATTTTCTTTAATTAAATTAAACAAAGGATTTTATTAAATTCTATCTTATTTATTTGTTTGTTTAATTAAATTTCATTATATTCATTCTTTGATTAATTTTTTTAGTACTTATGTAGTACTAAACTCTCTGTGCATAGCTCACCCTTTCAACATTAATTTTGTGTTTCTCCAAATAATATTGGATTTATGTTTTTTGTAATGTATTTATATATATTTTTTAATCTGACAAATTATTTAAAAAAATTAGAGATTTAACTCATCTAATATTATTTTAATAGAAAACATATGCTCTTATAATACTATATATAAAAAAAAATTATCCTGTGCATCACACAGTTAATGCACTAGTTTTCACTAAAAATCCAAATTTTAATTGTTACTGCAACTAAGTTTACAATTTCCAATAATCGCAAACCTTATTAGTTACCATCACGATTGTTTAGTGCCCCACACTGTGTCTGTGTATGAATAACTATTGCAAAAAAAATGAAATATACATAAAACATGAAGTGAGACTAATATGCACCAATTTTTTTGTAACGCAATAGAAGTAAATCTTATCTCAAAATGAATAACTATCGCCAAAAAAATAAAATATACATCAAACGCGAAGTGAGATTTCAATTTGAAGTAAATAATATTCTCATATTAGGCCACGGCCCACGGGTATGTAACTAGTAAAACTTAAATGTAAGAAAAGCAAATAAATGCTCAAGAAATGTAACACCACACAATTTTCCCGCCATTACGCAGCCCACCTTCCCTCCAAAATCATCCATCCTCTCTTTCTCAAAACCCTAATTCCATTGCTGAGCTCTCAGAGACATAACCAATATTCGCATGAAAATTGAAAGTAGCAAAAGGAGAACAATCGAATCAAAGAAATTGTCCATGAGAGAATCGTCAACATCCATCAAGATTCAATCCCACAAGAGAAAGAAAATCAGTCCATCATCACCCAATTCCAATCCGTTTGCGTCTGTTTTCACTCGCAGCAAGTCCCGCATATATTCTCACCAAAATCGCTCCGGATTCTCCAGACCCGACCCGATTACCAGAAAACGCATACCCCAGATGGAATCAATGGAAGATTTTCTGGGCGTGAATTCCCGCGGTGCTTCGCGGGTTTTATCTACTAAACTTAGACTTAAGAGGGTTTTCAGTCCAGACGTCAATTCAGTTCCCGAAGAAGAAGAAGAAGAGACAAATGAAGAGCGGAAGAAGTTGTTGAAGGGATTTGATGCGAGTACAGTCCTGGCTTCGGATGTCGATGATGTGAAGGAGGATGAGCTTGAAAAGTCTGGGGTAGTGAGATCTGATGAAAGATTTGACGCGGCAAATTGTCTGAATTTGAAAGACCAGGCAATTCCTGGAAACGGTTCTCTTCCCAAAAGTAAAATGGTAAATGAAGTGTTCTTGATCATCTAAATTCTACGTCTAGTCAAGTTCTATCTTATTTTATTCTGTTTTTTTTTGTTGTTGTTGTTTTAATATTGGATAATCATGAGGGGAGTGTGATTTTTGTTGATATACAAGATTTTATGTTGTATGCAAGTTTGGATATCTAATCTGAATGTTCTGTTAACGATCATATGTGGTAATCTTGAAAATCTTGATTTAATTTCTAGGCTCTTAATGGGTGTCATCGGAGGAAGGTTTTCAAGACTCCGAGCTCATTCAGCTACAGAAGATTGCTTCCGCATCTGATGGATATTGTCAATGATACCTCGAGTAAGTACTTGCTATTCTGATGATATATCATGTCCAGAATGTGAGAGGTTTCAGTAATGTTTTTACGAACTTACTGCATTGCTTGTAAATTAATATGATGTAGGTGTTTCCAAAATTGAAATAGTGGATGCTGGAAGTCCATGTAGATCTCCAAAGTTGGATGGTGACTATTTTGAAGTGAGTTCTATTTCTGAGAATAGTTATGCAGCCAAAACTAAGTGTGTTGTGCCTCAGTTTAATGATTCAAAGCCTTCAGACAATCAGGACCTGGGAAAGGTCCATTTAAAAGCTATCTCTATTCAGCCAGATTTGAGTCGGACTGCAGAAACTATTAGACCACTGGAAGTGGAGGGAAAAGGTCACGAGAATGATGTGAATAGTGTTGATGCTTCAGTAGAAGAACACATCCAGACAACTCCTCCTGATCCTGGAATCTTTCCCAAAACAGAGGATGGTTATGATGGAGAATGTGTGAATGCTGACAAGGTGCTTGCAGAGAACCAAACTTTGATGGGGTTTCCAGTTGGGAGTGAAAAGAGTAGCAATGATGCCTTGAAACTGAGTCCAAATACCAAATACAGCACTAATTCAATTAACAAAACGGTATGTTTTCTTTTAGTTAAATGGATGTTTTCCAACAATCACTTTCTAAAAGTTGGAATAATAATTTATCTATTTTCCATGCTTTTCCAATGAGCTTGACAAAAGTAGTTGCTAGCAGAACAATTTTTTAGTTTAGACAATTGCAATGGTAGTTTCCTTTATTAATGTCAGTTTGCATTCACCCAGGTTCTCAATCCATGTTCCCGACTAAGGCTCTTCAAGAATCCCAGGTCACTCAGTTACAGAAGACTGCTTCCATTTCTGATGGACATTTCCAAAACTAATTCCTGTAAGTTGCATTTTGTTAAAATAGAAACTGACAAGAAATATCACTTAACCTAGGAAGATATGCTTACAAGGTTTTCTCATGTATTAACGTCTCTACATAGGTTCCTCAAGGAAGCCTCAAGAAAAGATGCCTCAGGTGTTTCTGGAAGAAAATAGACGTCCAGCTAGTGATGAACAGGATTGTGTGAATAATACTACAAAAGAGAAGTACGAGAAAAGATACTCTGAAGATTTGATCCAAAATTTTCCCTCATCGATTGTTCCTCAGCCTGCTTCAGATGGTTCATCTCCTGATACTAATAATAATCTGGTTTCATCAATTCCAGAGTCATCCACCACCAACTATTCATCAAATGTTGGTCCCAGGTCAGTCAACTCTGTAACTCTTCCTGATCTAGACATGCCAAATGGTTTGGTGGCTGAATATATTCAACAAAGTCAAAGTACACTGACAAAGTTACAACTAGATCTTGGATCAAAAGAGAGCAGTTCAATCTCAGAACCATCTTCCTCTGTGAACACCAAGCAATGTACTTCTGAAGAGCCTAGGTCAGTTGAAAAACAAAGGATGTGCTTGAGTATGGGATTAGAACTTCATAATGGCAGTACTGAATCAAATGAATTAATTAATTTGAAGCAGCACTCTTTCCAAACCAAAGCATTGGATGCTTTGGTTTCTCCTAACAACAAACATTTCAAGGGAATATTAAAGAGAAATCGACGAGGATGCAGAGGGTTATGTAATTGTTTGAATTGTGCCTCCTTTCGTCTTCATGCTGAAAGAGCATTTGAGTTTTCAAGGAGCCAGTTGCATGATGCTGAAGAAGTTGCATCAGAGTTGATGAAAGAATTAGCAAACCTCCGTCTTTTGTTGGAGAAATCCATCACAGGAAATAAGGATTCTGCTAGCATCCGGCCCCATCCAGTAAGCTGATATTCCTTTTTTTTTTCTTACATTCTATTTAACATTCTTTCTAGTATCAAACTCCTGAGCTCTGAAATAGGTTTACTTATTAGCAGACAAAAGAGTAAATACTTTGGAAAGTTTCTTTTTTAATTGATGAACTGAATAAATTTATTCTTTATTTGGGGAGTTACCTTAGAGACACAATTCAAGTATGCTGCTCTGCAGACTGCAATCATCTAATTTGTAGAAATGATTTCAGATTATGCTGTCAAGCCTGTTATATTTATTTTATAGATATTGTTGGCACTCCCAGCGATATAAGTGAACTATTTGGTAGGCTGCTAAATGGTCATCCCTTGCCGCTGAATTGTCATTCCTTGATCTATAATATCGAGGGGTTACTGCCATCAGAAAATTATGTGAGGTGTCAAAATTATAGGATCATGATCTTTTGTTACTTTGATCCTCTTGTGAAGCTCACTTGTAGTTTTTCTTTATAAGAATTAATTGATTTGTACAATCAAGAGCTAAGTTTCTTGCACATACAGTTCTCAAGATACCCTTAACAAATTGATTTAGAACTCTTCACCGTGAATTATTACCCCTCATGGCCCTAAAAAATTCTATTATCTCAGTCAACATATCAAGCAGTTACCTATTTTGGCTAGATATACTTATCCTTATAACAAATTGTTTCAATATTTTTTTCTTTCATCATCAAGATGTTTACACTTTTAGTCATAAATTTGGATGCAGGTTCTTCCAGTCAACAGTTTAATTGAGATTATTTTACTATGTAACTATTGAAGGATCTGCATTTCCTGGTCTGATGGTTCTTCTGGAATTTATAGTAAATTGAAGAAATATTATTTTGATTCTTTTTATTTTTTGCCGATTCCTCTTATCTCATCTTCATTTTGTTGTTCGCATGCCATGTGATTCTTGTTAGGGAATAACAATCTTCTAGTGTCTTCACCATTATCTACTGTTACCTTTGCTTTTGACGGGTGACATTCATAATTAAGCATTACAACATAACATATTTCTATAGATTCTTCTGCTTGTTATCTTACTAGGAGCCTGATCACAATGTTCATTCCATTGGTCCTTGTTTTTTGTTATTAGTATAACATTATTTGCCATACTTGAAAGTTGAAACTTTCAAAGTCTAATTTCCTTCTATTTTTATGAAGGTTCTTATTAAACAAGCGTGCAATAAGGCACTGGAAACAGAGACTGTGGCAAAGGAGCGTCTTGATGAATTGAACAACGATCTTAGTGTTCATTGCAGAATCCCAGTACGTATATTCTTCTATGATAGATCTAGCATTTCAAATGGTGTTAGTAGTTATAATTCTTTCTTGTATAACTTACTTTATCCAAGCAAAGTTCTGTATGTATTTATTACCCAGATGCACACAAACAAGTTTCCTGATCTTGTCGTCTCTCACAGGTCTTGCAGCAGCCAAAGGTCACTTTTGCTTACAACATTTAATAAAGGACTATTCCACAGTTGGATCCATCAAGTTGCACACAGAGGATAGTATACGTTTGTATACGAGAACTAATGTGTTGATAGCTGTATTCAAGCTAAATGTTTCTGTTGCTGCTTATGATTCAGAGTGATCGTGTTTGCTGAGTTGTGCTTTCCTATTACAATGTAAACGGTAGTTCACCTTAGAAGCATCTTTGTAACAACTGTTGTGTGTACCCAAGTGAGGCATTGGTGTCATCTTATTATGTAAGAACCATCGTGCTAAGATTCTAGATGAGCTTGATTTTATATGCATATATAAAGAGTTCTATATAATGAAAGAAATATTATCCTACTGCCCATGGAGTGGAGCCTTTGCTGTATTCATTACATGTAGTTCTACTTGATTAATCATTCTTTATTCTCGTTACTGCTTATTTGAGTGTACTTGATGTTTGATACATATTTTCTGATGCCTTTTGAACATTTGCTTTCTGGGGTTCAACTCCTCCAATTTCTTGATTTTTTTCATTGAACTCTGGCAAACAATGTGGAGGTTTTGCTGTCTAGTCTTAGGAGTTGCCTTGGTTGTTTGGAAGTTAGCAAAACATCATTTTTATTTTGCATCTGCCTATAAGAACATGCGACCCTTATACAGAGGAGGAAAAGAGAAAAAAAGAAAAGGAAAGGAAAGCCTGAAATACAAAAGCAACATGTAAAAGAGCATTGGTCATTGCCTGCATTCTGGGGGAAAGCCTTGAGGGAATCGTCTATAGTCAGTGCAATAGTTGTAGATCATGAAATTCTTCTGAACCCATCTCAGCCTTCTCCTGCTGTAGGCGTCGAGCTCTTGGTTCTGCCACGCCCCGTTGGAGAAACGGGAGTTGCTGTTAGTGCAGGAGCCGGTGCAGGTTTGTGCATTGAAGTTCCGGTAGTAGGCCGTGAAGGGTGCCTTCGACCAGTCTGTCTTCACCAGCCCGCCTCTGGTTGCCCAGTCATCAGCATTCCACAGACTCGAGTAGATTCTCATGGCCTGTTTCTTCGGGTATGGAACGCCTCGTGATTCTGCATTCTTGAACACCCTTATGGGAGTGTTGTCCACCAAGAATCTGAAATCCCAAAATTTTGGATCACTATGTCTATACTAATACTAGCATGTGTGTTTTTGAAACTTTTATTTTGTGGTAGCTTACACACACTTACACAATGTGTTGGGGATTCCATATGATGGAATAGGTGTGGAAGTTGTTGGTGGGGTCGAACCAGAGATAGAACTGCTGCTCCCTGTTCCCTTTCCCTTGTGTGAACACATTTGTGTGGACGATGTAAGGTTCTCCGGTGACGTTTCCCAGAAACTCGAAGTCGATTTCGTCGTGCATCGGCCCCTCAGAAGATAACTGCAACGTCCACACAAATATAATTTTCCTAAGTTAATTGTTCATTAAGGTAGAAGAAGATGCATAAAGCTAGAATGTTTTTTTGAGAAATTAATGGTCGCAGATGCTAAAAGTTTCGCGTCCGTGATGCATGCAAAGTGCTGATAAGTTAGTAATCTAAATATAGTTGAGCATTTGAAGATGACATGAAAAAGGGTGATGATCGATAGAGAAAGTGAAGTAGCATTAATACATACGTAGTATGCAGTAACAGTGCCAGCGGAGTTGCCAGCAACAAGTTTGAGCTGCATATCAATCCTTCCAAACAAGTACTCTCTCTTGGACTGAAATCCAGAACCGGAGGTCTTGTCCAGGGACAGCGAAAGAAGCTGCCCTCCGCCGAAAATCTTGGGGCGGCTTCCGCCCCAAGTGAGGTCGAAATCTTGGTGGAAGTTGCCAGCATTTGCTACTCTGCATGTGCTGACAATCCCAACAAGAATCAACAGCAATAGTAGAAAGCTGTTTTGGGAATCACAAGCCATATAGATTATAGATAGCTGTTTTTGCAATGTGGATGATGAATCTACTTGGAGAGAGGGTGCTCCGATGTTATGATTTTCAAAATTTGAAAGGGGAGTGTATGTATATATAAAGGCTTAGCTAGGTTGGGGTGAGGGAGTGAAGAGGGTCCATAATGGAAGTAGTGGAATACTTGTGACTGGGGGAGGATGGGGGATGTTAAGCTGGTGCCAGCTTTAATTTGATCTATCAAAGCTGGAGCTTGCTACTTTCATTTTGTCATTTGCTTGCTTTTAGATATACCTTGTCCTTTTCTGCTTTTATTTTAATCATTTTCAAATTTTACTTTCATCTCATTAAACTATAAATTTCATCCGTTATGAGTTTCGTAGAGAAAGATAAATTGTAAAATGTGTCCACATTTGATTGATGTCAATGTTCACCCCATGTTTTAAAATATTTTCAGGTCAATGAGGATGGTGCGATGTAAAGAAAATGGGATGATTACAATTTATTGAGGTGTTATTGAATTTAAGACTTCATGGGATATCTTGTTTTCTACATTTGCTTTTTTATTTTTCAATTCATACATTATAGATTTAACTTTTGATAGTTTGTTAGGAATGTTAGAACTCACGCTTTTCTTTCAAATAAAGTTTGATTTGCTCTTTTATGATAATACAGTATATATTTTCCGTATTTAAGAATAGAAAGGGAAGCATTTTAATTAAATTATGGAATTTAGGTTATTACAATTAGTTGAGTTTATCTATACATTATGCAAGTATATACACAAATGGTGATATTAGTTCCTAAAATAAATTAGTTTTGATAGATTATGGAATTTCTAACTCTCATGTTTAGATAAACTCAAATGGGGGGAGCTTTGCATTTGATAATTTTTTCTATATGTCCCACCCATGATTCTATTCTTTGAAGGACATTGATTTTATTTATAAGCATTAATTCAGCGGATGCCAACCAAACTTGTAACTATTATTTATTTTGAGATATTAATGATGTACGTAGAGCCATTGCCATTGAGGTTGACGATGTCCGTGTATTTTCATACTTTTTATCTACTCAAATAATAATTCCTCTGCTTGTTCAAATTAATGTGTGTAATATTATATAAATAACAACAACCACCCATGACCCAAGCATTGCTTTCCTCAAATAAAAAATAAAGAAATTGTAAAACAAAGATTAGCGCCATTATATTTGTATATTGCTACAAAAAACACGAATTTTACACATTTATTGGATTTTAACGTAAACTAAAAATTATGCCCAAAAAAATAAAACTTCACAACTTTTGCACATTCAACAACAATTCCAATTCCGTCAGCATAGGACACCATGTCATATTAAAAATGATGGAGAGGTCACGTAGTAGGAAAATTCAATTCTATTTGGTGAGTGTCACTACAAGAAAAATGACATATTGCTCAAGGAAAATTCCAACGGGCCCATGTCCTTTTTGAATTTTTATTTATTTTTATTTTTAAATATTTTTGTATTCCGCTGGAATCATTTTTTTATTATTATTTTTATTTTCTTATTATTTTTTAAAATATTTTAATTTAAATTTTTTGCATTCTAGTTGGAGAGATTCCCACTGGAATTTTTTTATATATATTTTTTCAATTGTTTAATTATATAATTTTAATTTTTAAAAAATTTTATTCCAACGAAATTTTGGTAATTTCAACACCAAAATTCCATTGGAATACTTTTAAAAATTTTGTTTTAAAAAAAATTTCAGTTTAAAAAAAAATAAAAATTTATGCATAAATGTGACACAATTATATTTATTAATATTTGCAACATAATTTATTGAATATGAATTGTTGAATTTTTCACTTAGTCAACTTTAAACCTTATATAATACACACAAAACTCGTGTAGATTATAAATTATATAAGGCCCTGTCTCTAAAGATAATGAAATGAATAATGCAACAAAAGGAGAAAAAAAAAATTTAATTAAAATTTAGGAAAAAAATATACATCTCTCTATATATCTTTTTTTGCAACTCTATATATCGAATTAGGTACATAATACACACACAGTAAAAATAAAATAAAATTAATAATTTATATATATATATATATAATATAATATAATTCAGCTTTAATGAAAAAAAATTAGTAATAAATATATGTAATACATAATGTAACGTATATACATAATATAATATATGCAAAATGGATAAATAATACATAATATAATATATACACAAAATGGATGAATAATTAATACATGATATATATACTATATATACAAAATGAACTAAGGATACATAATATAATATATAAAAAATGGACGAAGGATACATAATATAACATATACAAAATGGAAAAATGATATACATCATTTTATTTATTTACATATATATATATTGTAAAATTTACAAACATGTTATCTGGTCCGGTGGTTAAGTTCCTACTACTGCAAACATGAATTCACAAGTTCGAATATTGTAATGTTTTGTACAAGTACTTGTCCTAGTCTTAGAATATTCTCTTTGCTTGTATAGTGTTATACATATATATCTCAATCTTTATAATCCTAAATTACTTAAAATATATACACGCGTAGAAGTTATCATCTTCACATGCAACTTATTGCACAAACATGGTTGCTTGGTTTGTTTTATCCATGGTGCCGTTACATAATTAATTACATTCTCAACGCCAGCGTCAGAATTGCAGTTGATGTTAAATTTGTAAATGCCATTAAATTTTAATTTTTATGGCACAAAATTTAAGTCCATTTCAAAAAAATTAAAAAATATGAAAAAAAAATTCACAATTTTAAAAATATTTAACCATTTTTATAAAAATTAAAATTTAATGGCATTTACAAATTTGTTTGCGGGTAAGTTTTTTTTTTTTTTTTCACTCTTTATTCACATTAGTGTTTATATTTTATATTCACTTTAAGTTTAATTCATAATATATATATATATGAGGTTATATTTATGGATTTGATCATTTGAAAAAAATGATTCAAGACTTTAGTAGTAGGGTTTTATTTATCTCTTATGATTTCATAATTCGCATATAATATAATAGTGACTGTCGTTAATCATTATCCTCAAACTATCCATTTAAGTTGATTTTTTTTATTAAGCTTTACATTCCCCTAATATGATTATATTCAATTTTCTTATAATTTTATACTTGTCCTACCTTTATTTTCGCAAAAATGCTAGCAGCGTAATTAATGAATCGTTATGAATTTTTAAAAAGGTTCAATAATACGCGTAAAAGACGGAAAAATTTACAGAAAAATAACAGTTTTTGTTTTCCCACTGCATAATACTTGGTATTAAACCCCACATTATTGATGATGGTGTTATATGTTGAAAATTTTGACATTATTGCTCAATTTATGCGAGGTACTTAATTTAAAGGGAGTTTCTGTTTGCATTCCCATATTTACTCTTTGCACTCCAAAAGAAAAAAAAAAGAAAAAATAAAATAGTTTTGAAGTTACTTAAATGCCCTTTGTTCAACAAGAAAAAATTAAGTGTGGTTCGAAAATGAAATTTAGAACTCATCGTGTTTGTTCGAAATTTTATTTTCGAACATACATAATTTTTAAAATAAGTCACGTTCGGAAATTAATTTTCGAACACATCATGTTTTTTCGAAAATTGATTTTCGAACAAACATGGCATGTTCGAAAAATAATTTTCGAACGAACTCCATGAATTTTTTTTAAGTACCGTTCGAACACAAGACTTCGAACATATCCATTATGCTCGAACAGAAGACTTCGAACATATTCAGAATGTTTGAATACACAACTTCGAAATGGAACGCGATTTTTTTTATGCTTTTAATTTTCAGATTTTATGTTTTTTTAAGTAAGGGCATTATAGTCAATTTTAGGGGTGCAAAGAGTAAAAAAGGGGGTGCATGGAAAAGCTATGGTGCAAATTAAAGAGTAAATATGGGGGTGCAAACAGAAACTCTCTAATTTAAATACATGTTTATTTATTTTACTTGTATTTGCATTATAATTATTTTTCGCCCCCAAGTTCAAATTTCTGCGTCCGTCTCTGGTTATATTGCATTTACATTCTTACCTGTTAATAATATGAGAATTTTGATTTGCCTAAAAAAAAGTAAGTAATACTATTTCTTTTCCTTTGATACTCTCAACAACCGAAAGTAGATCATTTAAGTTTAAACTTATTAGCTCAAAAAAAAAAACAAAAATGTTTAAACTTATAATCACTACAAAAAAAGCGGACTTTAGCGACGGATTTTTCTGTCGCTATATCATGGAATTCCGTCGTGTCACGGGATGCCACCCTCATCCTATCCCCTCTCCCAGGATACACCGGGACAAGTCCATTCCCTTATCCCGATTCTTGGGAGAGGCAGTGACGGGCCCCTTGCTGTCGAGGCACGTCGGGCTCCCATGACTGGTGCCCCAGCACCCCGGGCCACCCGTACCCGCCTGGGCCGCCAGCACTAGCACCACTTTACCGTCGGGACGGACCTCCACCAAACGCCCCGTCCGAAGCTCCATTGTTGCCTAGAGTGCTAGCCATTCTCTTGTAGTGTACATATTTGTAAGCACGGCCTTGCACGACCATTTTTATCGTTTTCTAGCTTAGCTGTATCTAGTGCCGTCACTAGTTTTTTTTCTCTAAACCTTTTATAGGGGGTGGGAGCGAACTTTAGTCTGACTGTGAGCGTTGCAAGGAGCGACCCCTTCTCCAACCAACGCGTGTTGTAATTGCTTCCAAGCTATAATGTACATTCTAATTACATTAATGAAGATTTCTTTGCAATCAATCGTGTTCATGAGTTGCTTGCTCTGCTGAGACCACTAAAAGCACCGGAGGATGTGAATTGCGTCGTCATCGTGCATCAAGCTTTGCGAGCAAAGCTTTTATGAGTGAGGCGGACGTAGTCTAGGACGGACTACTAGCCGCACGGTGCGCTACTAACCTAAGCACTACAAGCGCCCCGTGACAGGTGGTATCAGAGCCTCGGCTCCTGATCCACGGACCGAGGCAGGTTGCTATGGAAACTTCTACTGAATCAAACATGGGGGGTGGCCAAGCGGGCCACCAAGAGGAGACTCCACACCAGAATACCCTGAATAAGGGTGAGTGGGTCCTGAATCTGGAAAGAGAGTGTGTCAGGTTGGCACACGTGGCTAGGGCCCTAGAGGACAAGGTCGACACCTTAGAGGACAAGGTCGAGATCCTCGAAGCAGAAAATTTGGACCTCCACCATCGATTGGGTGGAGATCGAGAGGTGGGGTCATCAATGGGAGAGATGCAACGTGCTATTGAAAGATTGGAGACGTAAGTAGCGCTACTCCAACAAGCCATTGTCAACAGAGGACCGACGGGCCGATCGGAGAATTTTGGCACTGACGGGGGAGCGAAGAAACGAATCCCCGAGCCACAACTCTATAGTGGCGTGAGGAACGCGAAGGAGGTAGACAACTTCCTTTTTGATATGGAACAATATTTCATTGCGGCGGATATTAAAGAAAAGGCGGAGAAAATCTCCACGGCTACAATGTATCTGACTGGAGACGCGAAACAATGGTAATGAGGAAAATACCAAGATATACGGGATTGACATGAATGACTCGATACGTGGGATCTCCTCCAAGAAGCTATCCGAAAGCAGTTCTTCCCGGAGAACGTTGGATTCAATGCTCGCAAAGCACTTCATGAACTCAAACAAACGGGCACCGTCAGCGAGTACACGAAGGCATTTGCCTCGATATTACTGGATCTCCCGAAGATGGATGAAGATAGCAAGGTTTACCAGTTTATGGATGGATTAAAGCCCTGGGCACGTGCCGAACTTCAACATTAATGAGTGTCAACCATCCGTGATACAATGGTCGCGGCCGAGTGCCTAATGGACTATCACATGGAGCCGCGGGAGAAGAAGCCACCACCACCCAGTGGTGGCCAACAGAAAGGAGGTGGGGGCAGAACCTTCCACCCCACCTATAGCAGGGGAGGAGGGGAAAAGCCCTCCCACTCCCAAGAGAGTTCCCAAGAGAGCACGGACAAAAGCTGCCCACGATAGGGCAACAAGGCTGCGGAGAACTCGAAATTCGACGGGTGCTTTTTGTGCAACGGTCCCCACATGTTGAAGGATTGTCCGAAGCGACAACTAATTAACGTTCTATGTGGAGACATGGAGTGGGATAAACAGACGGCCAAAAAGAAGGGGAAGGAATCGGCACCAGTTCCGGAAGAGCCCGAGGAGGACTCCGAGAGTGAGGGAGATAATCTTGGAGCCTTCTCACATAAGTGCAATGCCCTGTCAAGATCGGTGGTACGGAAAGATAAGGTGTTACCCAAAAATAAGAAGACCGCCCCTGCGATGGAGGGCGGAGCAGCTAGAGAACCGTCGACAAAATCTACCAAGGAGAAAGAATTGGTGTTTGTCGACGTGAAGATCAATGGGAAGCCCATCCGGGTGATGGTGGACACGGGTGCCACGCACAACTACCTCGCTAGCACCGAAGTTGAAAGACTTGGGCTAGTATTGGAGAAATGAGTGGGCCGAGTGAAGGCCATTAATTCTGCTACCCAACCGATCGCTGGAATTGCGAAGTCCATGCTGATCAAGGTAAGGCCATATGAAGGAAGAACAAACCTGTCCGTGGTAACAATGGATGAATTCAAGCTCATTCTTGGGTTGGATTTCTTGCGGGATACGAAGACAACGGTGATGCCTCACATAGGAGCCCTCATGATGATGGACGACAAACCCTGTGTGGCTCAGACGGTATCGCTCAAGATGAGTTCGAAGCCATTGTCCGCTATGCAGTTTGTGAAGGGGTGCCGGAAGAATGAACCATCTTTCCTGTGCACTTTCCGAATGGAAGACATTGAAGAGAAGTCGGGAAAAATCCCCGAGGTCGTGAAGAGAATTCTTCGGGAGTTCGAAGATATCATGCCCAACGAGCTACCGAAGAAGCTACCACCGAAGAAACCGGTCGACCATGAGATTGAGATGGTTCCGGGTACAAAACCTCCTGCCCGAGCACTGTATCGAATGTCATATCCCGAGCTCGAGGAGCTCAGGAAATAATTAAAGGAGTTGCTCGAAAGTGGACTGATCCGACCTGCAAAGTCCCCGTATGGTGCCCTCGTATTGTTCTAGAAGAAGTCAAACGGCACCCTACGGATGTGTTGAGATTACTGCACCCTAAACAAACTAACGGTGAAGAACAAATATCCAATACCATTGGTGGCGGATTGCTTTGATCGCCTCAGCCGGGGAAAGTATTTTTTGAAGATCGATCTCAGATCGGGCTACTGGCAGGTAAAGATCAAGGAAGGAGATGAATTCAAGACAACCATCGTGATGAGGTACGGGGCATACGAGTATTTGGTGATGCCTTTCGACTTGATGAACGCCCCTGCCACCTTCAGTACCTTAATGAACCAGGTACTTCATGGGTTCTTGGACGAGTTTGTAGTGGTGTACCTCGATGATATTGTTATCTATAGTGAATCCCTAGAGAAGCACATGGAGCACCTCCACAAGGTATTCACTAGACTGTGCGAGCACGAGCTTTATGCCAAGTCGTCGAAGTGCTCATTCAGCCAAGACAGGATCGATTTCCTGGGCCACATCATCGAGAGAGGAAGGATACGCATGGATCCTAAGAAGATCCAAGCAATAGAAGAGTGGAAGCCGCCGGAAGATGTTCATGGAGTGAGATCGTTCCTTGGGCTGGCTAACTACTGCAGAAGATTCGTGTAGGGGTACTCTGAGATTGCCCGCCCCTTAACGGATCTTACGAAAAAAATTGAGGTGTGGGAGTAGACGCCCCAAGCATAGGCAGCCTTCGAGAAACTGAAGAAGACGATCATGAGTGACCCCATGCTCGCACTCCCCGACCTAACAAAGCCATTTGTTGTGGAGACGGATGCTTCTGAGTTCACCCTCGGCGGAGTGCTAAATCAAGGAGTGCACCCCGTGGCTTTCGAGAGTCGGAAGTTGAAGAACGTCGAAAGACGTTACCCAGTGCACGAAAAAGAGTTGTTGGCCGTTGTTCACTGCTTGAGACAATGACAACACTACTTACTGGGATTCCCTTTTGTAGTCAAGACGGACAACATGGCGGTGAGTTACTTCTTGACTAAACCGAAGCTGACTGCAAAGCAAGCAAGATGGCAAGAACTGCTTGCAAAGTTTAACTTCTCGCTGGAGTACAGGACAGGCTCTAGCAATCATGTCGCTGACGTCCTAAGTTGGAGAGCAGACCTAGAAGATCAACATGTAATTGCGGCCCTTGCCTCCAGCAAAGTGACTGCCAATCTGAAAGACAAGATCCGGGAGCTCACAAAGGAGGACCCTACTGCGCAGGGCCTTCTCAACCTAGTCGAGCAAAAGAAAATCCAGAACTTTTGGCTCGAAGATGGACTTTTGAAGACCAAGGGTAACAGCCTCTATGTCCCAAGAGGCGGCAACCTGCGTGAATCAATTATTGCGGAGTGTCATGACACTCTCTGGGCGGGACACCCTGGCGAAGAGCGCACTGTGGCCCTCGTACAAAGGATGTACTTCTGGCCACAGATGCGAGATGAGATCGAGACATTCGTCCGCACTTGTATGATGTGTCAGCAAGATGAGGCGGATCGACACAAGAAAACAGGGTTACTGGAGCCACTCCCCATACCCTCACGACTATGGGAGAGTGTCTCGATGGACTTCATTACCGGTTTACCAAAGGTTGGAGACCTGGATGCGATCGTGGTGGTGGTAGACCGGTTCTCAAAGTATGCCACTTTTGTGCCAGACCCCAAGACAATCACAGCAGAAGAGACAGCTCAACTCTTCTTTAAGCACATTGTCAAGTTTTGGGGACTGCCGCGGGATATTGTTAGTGATCGGGACTCCCGTTTCACTGGCAACTTTTGGACAGAGCTGTTCAGACTACTCAGGTCCAAGCTGAATATGAGCTCGAGCTTTCATCCACAGTCCGACGGGCAGACGGAGCGCTTCAATTCAATGTTGGAGGAATATCTTCGGCACTTTGTCAGCGCTAATCAGAAGGACTGGGTGAAGCTTCTGGATGTTGCCCAGTTGTGCTTCAATGCCCAAAAGTGCTCTACCACCAACAGTATGCCTTTTGAGATATGTACCGTGCAGCAACCGCTCCTCCCACACTCGATTGACGGCCCGCAAAGTGCCAGAGTTTCACCGGTGCAAAGTTTCTCTCTGGAATGGAAGCAGAACCTCGACCTCACCCGAAGCTATCTGGAGAAAGCATAGAAGCGCATGAAGAAACATGCAGATCAAAAGCGCCACTTCGTGGAATATCGAATGGGAGACCGAATTATGGTTAAGGTCCCAGACCAACGACTATCAAAAGCGTCCCGAGGGCGGGACGCTCGCTTGATGCTGAAATATATCGAGCCCTTAACCATTTTACAGCGTATTGGAAAGGTAGCCTACCGAGTAGAGTTGTCCCCATGGTGGCGGATCTACAATGTCATCCACGTCAGCCAACTGAAGCCGTTCCAGGCAGATAAAGTGGACGCTATGCACAATTTGCCCTACCGCCCCCAGCTCCGTCTGGTCAACAACACAGGGAAGCGGATCGCGGACGCCATCCTCTGCCACCGGGACACAGACAAGTGAAAGAAGCTCCACAGAGAGTACCTGGTGTAGTGGGCAGGATGCACGAAGGAGGAGAGAACATGGGAGAAAGCGACGACCCTCAAGGTGTTTCAGCCGCTGATTGATGCCTACCTGACGACCATGGCGCCGAGGACATCGCCAACTCAAGAGGGGGAGAGCTGATGAGTGCTTGAATTGCACTCATTTGGACTCAATTTCACGCGCTTTTGAGTACTTTTGCTCTATGTTTATGTTTATATGTTTGTTAATATTGTATATTTTGTCGTTTATTTTTAATATTGTTTAAAGTGGTCAATACAGGTTATTTTTGGGTTAATATTGTACAAAACAAAGTTAAAATGGGATTTCGATCATCAAAGGCCGCACAAGACTTGAAAAGTTGAAGAAAACCAAGTATTGGGCTCAGAGATGGCCAAGGGGCGCGACCGTGGGTCGCATTGCAGAGCTTCATCAGAGGCTCGAATCTTTTCAGCCCGCACGCAATCGGGAGGCACGACCGGCCCGAGACCGTGTTGTAGGGGCCTCCAGGCGTGGCCTCCGGGCACGGGTGCAGGGCAGGTCGCGCCCCAGAGCCTCTGCAAAACGGGCTCCGGGCGTGGCCAATGTTGCCCGCTTTTCAGCACTTCAGGGACTTGTTTTTGTGTGTTCCAAACTCGACCTCCAGGCGCGACCCAGACGAGGTCGCGGTCGGGACTGACGAATCCATTTTTTACTTTTGACACTCCATTATTGGCCCTATATATCTTATAACTCTTGGAGAGTTTAAACACATCAGAACACATACGAAAATACTCAAGAAACACTCTTCATTTGGATTTCTGAAGATCAAGAACATCAAGAACAGGAGGAAGATTCAACCACCCATTTGAAGATTCAAGCCAAGGGATTGAAGGAGTTTGTTCTACATTGGGTTTTATCTTCTCATTTACTCTTTTACTTTTGTATTGAGAATGGGTTTTGGATCCTCTTCTTGTATTCTTGATCTTGTTGTAAATATGGTAGGCTAGAGCCCTTAGGGCTCTAGGATGTGGTGAAACAATGTGAAACTTGTTCTTAATAAGGGTTTAATATATGATTATGCTTTGTCAAGGTTTTAATCCATACTTGGTCTTGAATGATGTTGTTTGAGTGGTCTCCTTACTAGCATCACATGTATGATTCACTTGCATCTTGTCCATCCCGTGAACATAAGCATGTATGGATTGAATTTATGTATTTGTACTCTTCGTTGAATGTCGAATATGTGGAAGGACATGTGACCCATTGAGCCTTTGGTATGTGCGACCTTGGAATGTGTTAGAAATAGTCATCCTTGTCGCATTCGCAATTTAGGAGATATTCGAGAGATGCTCCTTCTATATTCGTGGTCTTCTTACCTATGAACTTAGCATGATTGTGTGTTTTACCGTTGTTGTTGAATCAAGAGGAGTGTTGTGAATCCATATCCTAGAGTCTTGTTTTAACTTATCTTTTAATCTCCCTTTGTTGATTGTTGTTCTTGCAGATTAAGATTGTTATTTTAGTTGTTTGGTGTTTGTTACTTAAGTTTTTGATTTGGCATTGTGAATGAAACTAACCCCTCACCTAATCATAGTCTAGATATTTCGCTCATCTATCGTCGTGGTACTTGCATTGTTAAGTTTGAATTTTTTTTCCCCGTGGATCGACCTCGTTTCATCATATCTACAATTATATGCTTGTATACTTGTAAGCATGACTCGAGTTTATAAATATTGAAACCATAGTAGAGAGTAAATCTGTCTATCAAGAGCTGTCACGGGATGTCACCCTCATCCTATCCTCTCCCCCAGGATACGCCGGGACAAGTCCATTCCCTTATCCCGATCCTTGGGATAGGCAGCGACGGGTCCCTTGCTGTCGAGGCCCGTCGGGCTCGTGTGACTGGTGCCCCAGCACCCCAGGCCATCCGCACCCGCCTAGGCTGCCATCACTAGCACCACCTTACCGTCGGGGTGGACCTCCACCAAACGCCCCGTCCGAAGCTCCATTGTTGCCTAGAGTGCTAGTCATTCTCTTGTAGTGTACATATTTGTAAGCACGGCCTTACACGGTCGTTTTTGTCATTTTCTAGCTTAGCTGTATCTAGTGCCGTCACTAGCGTTTTTTTCTCTAAACCTTTTATAGGGGTTGAGAGCGAACTTTAGTCTGACTGTGAGCATTGCAAGGACCGACCCCTTCTCCAACCAACGCGTGCTGTAATTGCTTCCAAGCTATAATGTACATTCCAATTACATTAATGAAGATTTCTTTGCAATCAATTGTGTTTATGAGTTGCTTGCTTTGCCGAGACCACTAAAAGCACCAGAGAGTGTGAATTGCGTCGTCATCGTGCATCAAGCTTTGCGAGCAAAGCTTTTGTGAGTGAGGCGGACGTAGTCTAGGACGGACTACTAGCCGCACGGTGCGCTACTAATCTAAGGACTACAAGCGCCCTGTGACACGTCGCTAAACATGGATAACGACGGACACCGGTCGTCACTGATAATCTCATCGTTAATTCGGCCTAACGACGGATTCTATTTCTATCATTATTCTAACGACGGCCTGTCCGTCGCCGTTATGTGTCGTCGCCGGCTGATCGGCTAGCGGGGGACGATACTTTACCGATGGACTGGCAATGAGTAGGGTCATCGCTAGTAGCGACGGAAACTAATCCGTCATTAAGTTGCTGACTAATGAGTCATCGTCAGTCCATCGCTAGTAGCGACGGACTACGATCCGTCTTTATTGTCGTCGGCTAACGATCCATCGTAAGTCCATCGCTACTAGCGACGGAAAACAATCCGTCGTTAGTTCTTTTTTTTAATTTTTTAATTTTTTATTTTATTTTTAATTCCTCAAATTAATAAAAATATAATATCATAAATAAAATAATAATAATATTAAAAATATTGTTGTGTACTGTCTAACATTGATGTTCAATGTTGAACTTAATGTCATGCAGACTCCCTACTACATTGGCTGTGACAGTCGTCGTGTTTAATCTTATCCTTTCCTAGATTTTAGGTTTTATTATTATTTAATAAACTATATTTTAGTTTGTATTTTTCAAATCAAATATATCCACGAAATTTATATTTCAAATAAATGGATATATATATATATATATCTATGATTGTTTTATTATTTAAATAGAGTTTGAAATAGTCAAACTCTATCTCCTATATTTTAGGTTCCTTGTTATCTCTATTTAACCTTTTTTCTTTTTCAGAATTTATATTGCTGGAAATTATCTGAAAATAGGGATGAATATAGGTTATGCTTTCAACCACACCATGGAGGCGGTTTTCCTCAATCACGATGGAGTAGTGGTAGTGGCGGTTATCGTCAACCCACGATCAAGAAAGAGAAGACATGGACCTTGTTCGACTCAAGTGATGAAAAGCTTATTAAATGAGCAAGAACCACACTTGAGGAGATTTATTCAAGCACATTTTATCTTGCCGCTGCGTGTGAAGATTAAAGAGCTCGAGTCACAAACTTAGCATTTGGATTTCTTTTTTCTTTCTCTCTTCTTCCTCGTTGATGTTCATAGTTGTTCAATTGATTCATGAGAATAGGTTGTACAATTTAGGATAGATAAACGGTTGTGAAATCATTGCTAGTCTGTATACAAATTAACAATAGGTTGATTTGTATTTTTTCTTGAATTCGATTTAGTTGAAAATTAGACTAGGATTTGTGTATTGTGTTTGATGTGTCAAGAGCTCAGCGTCTGATACCATCAACTAAACTATTATGTTGGCTCGTGGAAGCATAATTTCACCCTGTGGCAATCACACACATGTTCTGTGTGATTTAAAATTTATCTTCGTGTTATATAGTGTTGTTGTTGGATTCAAAACAGCAACAATGCAGCAACAATCAAGAACTTAAGAGCATAGAACTTTGAACACAAAGGTTTAGAGTGGTTCGATCAAATGATCTACATCCACTATGAGAAAGAGCTTTTTATTTAGATGTAACACAAGATTACAATGCTTTGATGTAACTCACTTAAGAATTGAAATGAGAATACACAGCTTGAATTGAAATTCTGAGAGTTAACACATGAATAAACTCTCCCAAATTCCTCTCTTTCTCTCGTTGTATTGCTTTCTTTTCTTCTCTTTTCTGAATGTGATCCACAACTGTAAACCACTGATTTTATGCTTCTATTAGAAACTGCTACTAACTAACTCCTCCTACGTGGCATGGCAAGTTGTAACTCCAGATAACAACTCTCAGCTGAACCACTTAACTTTGCAAGTTAGTTAACCAACCGAGCAGATCTCTAATACCACGCAGCTGCATGGATCTTGCATGCAGCCTCGATTATCAACTGTTGATCTTTTAAACTTCTGATCACGATTAATTATTGAATCATGAGCTATAAACTTTACTCATAATCAACAATTCTCCACCTTAGCTCTTGATTCACTTTTCAAGAACTAGACAAGCACTTTGCTTCTTGCTTCTTATGAAATACAGCTCCACCTGCAGCTGTATTTTCCTTCCATCTTCATCATTGACTCATCCCAATAAGACCAAGGCTCAGCTCATGCTTTGCTGATGGCAAAGCCTTGGTAAGAAAATCTACAGGATTTACCAAGGTATCAATTTTGTTGACAGTAATGCTTCCATTCTCCACCAAATCCCTTATAAAATGCAATTTAACATCAATATGTTTTGTCCTTTCATGATAACCTTGATGTCTTGCTAGGTGAATTGCACTTTGATTGTCACAGAAAACTGTGACCTTTTCTTGAACAAAACCAAACTCTGATAGGATTCCTTGCAGCCATATGCCTTCCTTAATAGCTTCAGTCAAGGCAACATATTCAGCTTCTGTAGTTGAGAGGGCAACTATATATTGATGTGAAGCCTTCCAGCTCACTGCAGATCCAAATAATGTGAACACATAGCCTGTCAAGGACTTTCTTGTGTCAATGTTTGCAGCAAAATTTGCATCTACATAGCCAATCAGAGCATCTTCAGCTTTGTTGCTTTTCTGAAACACCAATCCCCTTTTGCAGGACCCTTTAACATATCTTAGAACCCATTTAACTGCCTCCCAATGAACCTTGCCAGGATTGCTCATAAATCTGCTGATGACACTCATAACAAAAGTTAAGTCAGGTCTGCAGCAAACCATGGAATACATGAGACTCCCAACTGCACTAGCATAAGGAGTGTATATCATCTTCTGCCTTTCATCTTCAGTTTCAGGGCCTTGAGAGATGCTGAGTTTCAGCCCTTGTTTCATTGGTGTAGTGACAGGTTTGCTCAGATTCATGTTATATCTGCACAAAACCTTGTTCAGATAAGACTCTTGGAGGAGCTACCCTTCTTGATGTGTAGACCTTCTCCATTTGTTTGAAGAGAGTCATTGCCATTAGAATTTTTCAAATCTTTGCATTTCAAAGCAATTTGAACCTCTTCAAGAGTGATGGTTTCCCTGCTACCAAAAAGGAGGGTGTCTTTGAAATTTTCAAAAGACTTTGGTAGGGCAGAGAGAAGTAGGAGTGCCTTATCTTCTTCTTCAAGTTTTGCATCGATGTTTTCCAGATCATCAATCAATTTGTTGAAGTCATCTACCTGCTTCAAGATTGGTTTCTCATCTAACATTTTAAATGAGAACAACTTCTGCTTCTTAAACAATCTGTTTGCCAGAGTTTTCAGATTGTATAAACTTTCCAGCTTCTCCCATACTCCAACTGCTGTGATTTCCTTTGAAAACTCTCTCAAAGCTTTGTCTCCTAAACAGAGAATAATCAAGTTGTGAGCCTTTTCTTTGATCTAGACTAGGTTTTCAGCCTTCTCTTTCCTTTTATCACTTGGAGATTCTTTCTTTAATGCTGCACCTAGTCCTTGTTGAATTAGTAGAGCTTTAACCTTCATTTTCCATAGCCCGAAATCAATCTTTTTTGTCAGCTTCTCAACATCAAACCTAGTTGATCCCATTCTTGATTGGCTGCCTTCTGTTTCCCACAGACGGCGCCAATTGTTGGATTCAAAACAGAAACAATGCAGCAACAATCAAGAACTTAAGAGCATAGAACTTTGAACACAAAGGTTTAGAGTGGTTTGATCAAATGATCTACATCCACTATGAGAAAGAGCTTCTTATTTAGATGTAACACAAGATTACAATGCTTTGATGTAACTCACTCAAGAATTGAAATGAGAATACATAACTTGAACTGAAATTCTGAGAGTTAACACATGAATAAAGTCTCCCAGATTTCTCTCTTTCTCTTGCTGGATTGCTTTCTTTTCTTCTCTTTTTTGAATGTGATCCACAACTGTAAACCACTGATTTTATGCTTCTATTAGAAACTGCTACTAACTAACTCCTCCTACGTGGCATGGCAAGTTGTAACTCCAGATAAAAACTCTCAGCTGAACCACTTAACTTTGCAAGTTAGTTAACCAACCGAGCAGATCTCTAATACCACGCAGCTGCATGGATCTTGCATGCAGCCTCGATTATCAACCGTTGATCTTTTAAACTTCTGATCACGATTAATTATTGAATCATGAGCTATAAACTTTACTCATAATCAACAGTTGTTCATTTCCAGCATTTTATGTTAAAGATAGTGTTTCAACTATCAGTAACATTGAGTTTGACATTACGTTTCTGTGTCTATTTTCAGTGTTTACGGCAACTAATTTTAACAAATATAATATATTAAATATTCAAATTCAAATATATTAAATTACATCAAAATTAAAATTTAATTATTCTAAAAAATAATAGTATTGTCACTGGTAATCAGAGGGGGGTGGGGGCGGGGGAACTGCGGAGGCTGGTCAAATCTGGCAAACATCTGGGCCCACTGAGCCTCCATCTGGGCCTGCATTTGCTGCATCTCAGTCCTGACCTCGGTCCTGACCTCCTCCCGCAGCTCGGTCCTGACCTCATCCCGAATCTGGGCCCTCATCTCATCTAAACGTTGAGTGAATCTGCTGGATGATGCATGACCCCATCATCAACTGATGACGCATGCCAACGCATTTCAGCAGTTGTGGCATTAGATGCGTACAATCTCTGCAGTGGAGGAGTTAGAGGAAAACAGTACATCTTCTTATGAGCTAATTTTTGTTTCTCATTCTCATTATCTTGACCCTTGTATCGAGGATGGCCACAGAACTTACATTCCAACAATCCACTGTCTCCCGCCCAAAAGATCATACAATTTCTAAAGCAACAGTCAATCTTCTCTACTGGTAATCCCATACAGCGCAATAATTTCTTTGTGGTATAGAAATTCTCTGTGACTAAGTTATTTTCAGGCACTATCTCTTTCATCAATTCTGTAATCTGATCAAAGCACTTCTGTGACATGTTGTTCTCAGACTTCAAAGTCATGAGACGAGCTACAAGTGACAATTGTGAATGCGTTTGACACCCAGGCCATAGCTCTTTATTTGCAGCATCCAACATGTCATATAATTTTTATGCTTCTGGGTTAGGAGGCTCCTTCGGAATCTGATTGGCTACTCTGTCATCCATGTGAAGATCTGGACCACCAGCATCAACCACCATTTGATGGTACGTATTTGATAGTCTCCCGCCCAACTCTTAAAGTCGTAGCAACAGTCTCTGTTGTTTCTCCTTGATACCTCCAGACATGATAATTTTTCACAAACCCATTCCTCCCAATGTGCAACTGAACCGTATATTGATTTTGAAATTGAATGTTATCACATTTACGACACGGACACTTTATTTTATCTTCATCCATGAATGCAGGCTGACTAGCAGCAAATTCGATGAAGCTTTCAAGTCCATTCAGAAAATCCGGATTTAAACACCCATTAGCCCCATATTGTTTACACATCCAATCACGATTCGCACTCATTGTTAGACGAGAAGCTGATCGAAAACTTATCTAATTAATCGAGTTTCGAATAAAATTAAAAAAAATTAAAAATTTCGGCAGCACCAATGTGAAAATCCTAGTCCCAAGTTCTCGACTCTACGCTAATTTATCTATGTTCCTCTAGTAATCAATCAATACCAACAACAAAACCAACAAATGCCAACAATTGAATCAATACTTGATTAAAAAAAATTCAAAATTTCGACAGCACCTATGTGAAAATCGTAGTCTCAAGTTCTCGACTCTACGCTAATTGATCTATGTTCATCTAGTTAATCAATCAAAACCAACATATATAATATATCAACAACACCAACAATTTATAAAGAGGGATCCAGGGGCCCTCATCCCATTCACAATAAATAATTTATAAAGAGGGATTCAGGGGCCCTCATCCCATTCGCAATACCATAATTTCAATTTAATTGTATCTAATAAATTGAACAACATGCTTGTAAAAAATTATAACATGCTCAATCTTAATTTCATTTTCACATACTTACTAACATCATATTTAACATGCATATTAAAATCATAAAATCATTAATTCATAAATAAAAATTATCATATTTAACATGCATATTAAAATCATAAATTCATAAATAAAAATTAACATCATATTTAACATGCATATTAAAATCATAAATTCATTAATTCATAAATAAAAATTAACATCATATTTAACATGCATATTAAAATCATAAATTCATTACTTACCTTTGTCTATGTGAGAGTATATATATGAATTAGCTTGACAAATTCCTCAATTTGATGTTTGAACCTCAATATAGCTCTTCTAACTACAACATAATTACAGGAAAAATTAAAAAAAAAATCAAATTCACTAACACACACACACGCATGTCTCCACTAACACACACATAATCAAACACAAACATAAACTAAACGAACGCATAATTAATCCAAATTATCATATAAAAACCTAAACTAACAATTAACACATAACTTAACCTAAACTAACAATTAACACCTAATCTAACCTAAACTAACAATTAACATATAGTCTAACATAATCTAACCTAAACTACAAATTATCAAAATGTAAAACATATACACTACAAAATTTGCATAATAAAAAAAATTTACAAAATAAAAAAAAAAAAATAATAATAATAATAATAATAATAATAATAAGCATAATATAATTTACAAAATCTGCATAATAAATTAAAACCTACATAATCAACACCATAAATTACACATAATAATAAAAATAATAATAAAAATCTGCATAAAAAATTAAAAAACACACACACACACACAGAGCAGCGAGGGGGGAGGGGAGACAGACCGAGAGAGAGGGGAGAGAGACCGAGAAGGGGAGAAAAAAACACACACACACACAGTATATAAACACACACACACACACACACACACAAATGGAGAGAGATAAAGAGATGGAGAGAGAGGGGGGAGAGAGACCGAGAGAGAGGGAGAGGGAGAGAGAACGTTCGACGCCGCCGCCGCCTGTCGCCGTGCCGTTCGACGCCGCCGTTCACCTGCCTCCGTTCGCCGGTGTGGGATGGGAATGGGGGGATTTGGGGAGGAAATTAGGGATTTGAGAAATGAGGGAGAAGACTCTGTTCTGTCTGTATATCCGTTTTTTACCGACGGACACTGTCCGTCGTTATCATTTAAAAAATAAAAAAAATAAATTAAATAACTAGTCCGTCGTTAAGTATAAAACTTAAATCTGAAATTAAATTAAATAACTAACGACGGATTAAGTCAGTCGTTAAGTATAAAAATTAAATCAGATATATTATTAAAAAACTAACGACGGAAAAAATCCATCGTTAAATTTATTAATTAATTAAAAAAAAAAAAAAAACTAACCACTGATTACTTTAACTCCTGAAGTATAGTACGATATTTAATAAATTTGTTTATGCTTTATTTAAATACTTATATAGGGATTTTTGTCCCTTTCCTTTGCTAGGGATCATTTATAGGGTTAATTAGAAAAAATAACTGGCGAACCGTATAACAATTCAATCATATTTTCTTTTGTAATTTTAGCAATGTCGCCAGTAAAGTTTTCAAATTTAATTTGTTGTGATTCTTTGCATGCATGGACTCCAAATTCGGCACCATTCTACGGAAATTAACCAAAATTTTGACTTATTGGTTTGAAGGATAAATAAGAAATGGTTCAATTTCAATTCAATTTACCACAAAGTTTCTTTTGGAACACTCTAATGGTGGAGACTCTTATATACAAGGGAGACCTAAAAATTATAAAAATAAAAACATAATAATTAAATCATAATAATAACTAAATATTAATTGTGAATTCTTTTGAAATTGCCCCTTATTTATATAGGCAAATAACACTTTAATACATTTTGGCTTTTTTTGAAAAATAACTCACTTTTCAAAATTAATGAAACAATACTCAATTTTTCAAATATTTTGCAATTCTAACATTTGATTAAATTTAAAGACCTGAAAATCATAAGTAATTAATTGTATTTTAAAATTTCTTGATTGGGGAATATTTTTTTTACTCCTTTGTGGAAATAGAATTATTTAAATACAATCAATTACATAGGGTTTTCGTGTTGTAAAATTGACCAAATGTTAAATTTGTAAATTTTTTGAAAAAGTGAATTATTTTTTAAAAAGTTCCCAAAATGTAATATAAATATCAAAGTGTAATTTTCCAAAGCAGATCTCTTTATCTCTTAATGAATTATGGGTCTATATATGATTCTACCTAACATATGGGCACATACCATTCAAATGTGGGCCTTAATTATTTACGTGATTATTTTTTTATAACATTAAGGGTAGGGTTGTAAACGAGCCGAGTCGAGTTCGGCTCGTTTAAGTTATACTCGGCTTGAGCTCAAGTTCGAGTTCGACCCGAGCTTCGAGTTTGAGTTCGAGTTTGGCTCAAATTAGAAAATTTGTGATTGAGTTCGATTCGAGCTCGTCATCTCGAGTTCGATTCGATAAGGATATGTTCAAGTTCGATTAAAAAACTCGGCAAAAAGCTCGATAATAATAAAATTTGTGATCGATTCTTTTTCTTTTCTTTTCCAGATTTTCTTTAATTATGTTTTTTTTATTTTCTTTACATTAATTACTTAATTATGTAATTGTAGTCATGCTTATTACCCATTTTATTATTTTTCATTATTAATATAGGTGTATTCAAATTTTAATATATATTTACCTTAATTTTAATTAAAATTTCAATTTTTTTCTAATATAATTTATAAATCATAATTTACTCATGTCTCATTTTATTTTTATTTTATCGATCATTCATTTTCACTTTTTATTTAAAAATTGTATTCATTAGTTAATTAGTAATTTATCTCACTATCCATGATAGCTTATTATTTTTCTTTCAAACTTCAACATATAAATATTTTACAATCATTTTAATTCAAATTCAAATTTCAAAGTGTTTTGTATTATGCAATTTATAAATTACAATTCAAATATATCTCATTTTCTTACTATTTTATCAATTATTCATTTTCATATAAATTGTAATTATATTAGTTGATTGATGATATAGTTTATTATTCTTGTTAGTTTATTATTTTTTACTACACATTCACACATGTTCCAATTAATAAGTAAATATTTACAATAATCTTAATTCGAACACAAATTTCAAAATTTGTTATAATATGATTTATAAATCATAATTTATTTTTATTGTAATATCTCAATTTTCTTTTTATTTTATTGGTATATAAATTAAATATTTCAATGAGGCACGCTAAAGTATACATAATATTTGTATATTATATAATAATTGAGTAAATTGATATAATATATATATATATATTATCGAATAAAATGAACTAAGTAATTACCAGACACTATTAATTATTTGATATTGATTTTGATGAATAATTGTGATTTAATTCAATGTAATGATGTTTGTTTGATATCATAGGTTTAATCAAATTCATTTGTGTTTATTTCATTATCAAATCTCAATTCTTAATTATAACTATAAACTATAATTTTAATTACCTCATAATTAGATAGTTTTTTGTTAGACTACTTTAAAATTCAAATATACTATTTTATATTAATATTTTAACTAAATAAATTCCTAATGGATATCTTAAAGTTGGATAATCAATTTTTTATTACATTATTTTTTACCATATAAATCTATTTACAAATTCCTATTTTTTGTTTAATAAAATAAGCTTAACTTAATGTTTGTAAATATCATTAATTGATTCCCTTTTTATGATAATACTAATTCTTAATTTTTGTAGAGTTCATATATATAGTATATTATATATTATTAGTTGAATATATTTATCTGATAAATTGATAATATGATATTATATATGTTTATATAAATATAATATCAGAATATAATATATAAATATTTGCATATATTTAAGTTTTGGAGAATTGTTATAAAAACATTATTTGATTCAATTAACATAATTGTTAATAATTTGGTCGAGTGACTATGATAACAAATTGAAATACATTTGGCTAATGTTTAAATCTTGTTGGGGTGAAAATTTAATTTTTTTAGCTTATTTGTCAAAGCTCGATTAAAAGCTCGCGAACTACTCGATAAAAGCTCGTTTATAGTCGAACTCGAGCTACCCGTGAGTATCTCGAGTTCGGCTCGAGAAAATTATCGAGCTCGAAAAAAGCTCAAATTTGGCTCATTTAATAAACGATCAAACTTTGTTCGAGCTGATACCCGAGTAGCTCATGAACGGTTTGGTTCATTTACTGTCCTAATTAAGGGTGTATAGATGCAAGTTTAAAATAAAAGTAAAAATAACATCTAGCTAATATGTAAAAGAATTTTAAAATTTTGGAATGATTCAATCATTGTCCAACTAATACATATGATCCACAATTATTGAAGGCCAACAAAAAGGGAGTGAATTAGGAGGAAGATAAGTTGTGGATAAATACAAGTACGGCTACCCATAATATATCCGTACTGCAAATGTGGAATAAATATATCCTAAAATGATGAGCCAAATTCATTGAACTATAACCAAAGCAATATTCTATTTTACCTTTATTTTATTTATTTTGGAATTAAGAAAAATATATAGAATCATGTTAAGTAGTAACTTTGTGTCCTATGCTATGCATAGTTGTCATGAAGTTGACATATTCTGAATTTTAATTGCATGAATTTATTGGTGGAGGCTACCATTTTATTTGTCCCAACCTCCAATGAAAATCTTTTCATCATCTCACGATAAAACATAAAAATAAAATAAAAACCTACCCACTTTTTATTAAAAAGAAATTTAGAAACAACATTATTTTTACTACCTACTAGCTTTTATGAAAAATATAATTTATTTATTTTTCAGGATTTATCATTAAGGATCTAGTATTATTTCATAGTATTTATCACCCACGTCCTTGCGTACATATAAATATCCATCGAATTCACTCAAAATATATATATATATATATATATATATATATATATCCATCGAAAAGTAGAAATCTATCTATTTTATGATTCTTTAGAAGATGACAAACAAGAAGAAAGAAAAATGAATTATTTATGATAATAAAAAAAAATGTAAATTAAATTTAAACCTACATAAAATTTGTAATGACGAAACTCTAATTAAATAAGGGCATTGTTATATACACCACTAAATTTTCTAAATTACAACGTCTTAAAAATTTTTTTTTTTTTTTTTCACACACCACATTTTTTTTCAATTATACCCTTCAATTAAAAAATTAATTTAAACTAATAAAAAAAGAAGGAAAGAGAGAGAAGAAGAGCAGTGTCGACTTAGGAGGCCGTAGAATCACAAAATCATGCTCCGAGACCAGACAGTCCAAAAATATTGTGCAGCACAATAAGTGTCTTTCTAGTACATATGATGCGACCATAAAAAAGAAGTCGCCAGAATGATAAAGCCAAAGATGTGTATAGTTTGTTAGGAACGGTTAATACTCTGAAATCCAATTTAATGCATAAGTATCCATATCGGTAAAAGCACAATAAATAGTGATACTCAGGAGTTACTATAATTCACGCTACAACATCTCTTCTTCTAAAATTCATAATCCAGCCATCCCTTATTTTCTATCACAAATAAGGGAGATTAGGCGGGGGAGGGCGAGCCAACAAGGAGGAAAAACTGACGAGTGTGGAAGAAGGTGGGCCGGACGGAAATGGAGGTTTGAAGAAAATAAGAAAATGGTTTTCAATTTGCAGAAATGGAGGAAGAAAACTGAGGAGAGAGAGAGAGAGATTGGTGGGGAAGAAATAGTGTTGTCAAAACGGGTAAAGCCCGCCGGACTAGCCCGTACCCGCCATCGTTTTAGGCGGGTAGGACTTTAACTTTGAAACCCGTTTTTTTGGCGGGCCCGCCGGGTAAAGCCCGCGGCGGGGCGGGCTTTGGCGGGTAAAGCCCGCGGCGGGGCGGGTAACCCGCCAAGCCCGCTGATATATACATATATATTATTTTTTTTAGTTAAATGGTATTTATGATTAATATGAATTATAAGATAATATCCTCATTCCCCAAATGTTTGTAAATTGTAACTTGATTAAAATTTCTATGCTTGTTTAGTTGATTATTTCAATCCCATAAAAAAAGTAGATAGTTAAAAAATAAGAGTAATTTAAATTGAAAGAAAAAATAGGTAAATTAAATTGAAAGAAAAAAAAAAAGACTAAAATTGCTACATACTAGGTTAAGAGTTGAAAACAATATTTCATGTACTAATTAATTAAATGTGAGAAACAATGAGAATTGATATAATATTGTTGGAATAAAACACATAATTAGGAATATAATCTGAGTAGTGGTAGCTAAAACTACTATATGTGCTCTCATCTTTGTTCTCGATCGCATTTGCCGGCGTCCGATCGAAGCTCTATTTAGTTCTAATATATATTTTGGGCACTAAGCTACATGTTCAATTAGCAAAATTCATCAAACATACCTATAGCAATTCAAGGCTAATAATATATTTCTCATTATTGAAGTTCAAAACTCGAATTGCATTTTAAAAATAAAAAAAAAAAACCGAAAAAGCCCGCGGGCCGGCCCGCCAACCCGCGGGCTTAGGCGGGGGCGGGTAGGACCCTGTCTTTTCGGGCCCGCCCCTCTGGCGGGCTTCCCCGCCCCGCCCCGCCAAAAGGCGGGCTTTTCGAGCCCGCCCCCCGCCCCGCCCCGCCGGCCCGTTTTGACATCTCTAGGAAGAAAGGAGGAGTCTACCGTGGGCTTTTTCTTTTTTTTTTTTCTTTTTTGGTTTTTTGAAACTTATTATTTTTTAATTAATGAAACATCTTTTTTTTTTAAAGGTTATTTAAGTAAATTAGTAATTATTTATTTTTCAATTAAATATAATAGTGGTGTATATAGAAATACCCTTAAATAGAATAACAATACTAAATAAGGTAAAATCATACGTAATATAAACTACCTAGCTAATTAAATAATTTAAGCTATAAGTAAATCTTAATCTTATCTTAATATAAACTCCATCCGTTTCATTTTATTTGTTGTTTTAGGTTTTTTATTTTGTTTCAAAATATTTGTTGTTTTATATATTTTCACACACTCTCTCTCTAATTTAACCCTATCACAAACCATATTTTAGGAAAATATAATTGAATAAAATTTTGTGGCATATATGAGGGATATGATGGGTATATTTGTCCACAAAATTAATTGTTAATTCTAGATAGAAAACCTAAAACAACAAATAAAACGAAACGGAGGTATATATAAGCGATTAAGCATGCCTTAAATAGTAATTTGAGTTTTTCTACCTTATTATAGTGTCCCAAAATAGTAAGTTGACTATATATGTGATGTACACGGATGTTTCTATAAAATCTTCGGACTTTTTCCTTCCAATCTTTGCTGATCTTGTTGTAATTAGCAATATTTGTAATGGATCTCTAATAAAGATGTAATCTTGATGGTATTTTGGTAACAGAAAGGATAGGGGTATTAGAAGAAAAGGGAGGAGAAAGAAAGAAGAACGAGAGGAGGAAAACATATATAATTTCTCATTGCATAATATTAGGGCAAACATGCTATTTAAACTGTACAAATAAGTTGGGACCACTTAGGGAATATCAAACTAACCTAATACAACTTTGGACCATCGTCCTTAATTTAATAAAAAAAAGCCCAACAACATGTGGCCCAGTAGCATTTAGCCCAATCCCCTTTTCCTTCGCTGGTTCCAACCCGACCCGCTCTTAGGGAGTTTGACTTGTAGAGTTTGATTTCAATTCATCCCCAAATCGAGAGCCAAAATCCCTCAACCCTAAAAATGAGGTCTTTACCCCTTCCATCTCTTCACCAGCTGCAGTGGCCTCTTCCCCGATCTTGTCTTCAAACACCGTTATCCCTTCGTCTTCCTCAAGCTCAGCAGCTACCCGGTTCAAGCCCACAACATTATCCCCCCCTCCCGAAGTTTTGATCCTTGTCCCCAAGGATCAAAATTTGGGAATTTTTTCCACAAAAATTTCACATCTTCCCACGACATGAGCTCAGGATCGCTCCTTTCCCAATTTACCAGCACTTGTTTGATTGTCTCCTTTCCACGGTGGATGTGTCGGGATCCAAGGAGGGCCACGGGATGGATCTGAAAAAATCCATCAGGAGCCAGCTCAGGTAATTTAGGTAAGGAAATTGTACCCTCATTAATTTTCTACTTTAGTAGTGATACGTGGAACACTGGGTGAACCCTTGACCCTTCTGGTAGTTCTAGCTTGTAGGCCACTGGCTCAATTTTCTCCAAAATTTTATAGGGGCCATAGTATTTAGAGGATAGTTTAAGATTCTTCTGCAGCTGCACTGAATTCTGACAGTAAGGTTATAATTTCAGATAGACATAGTCACCTACCTCATATTGTTTTTCTTCCCTGTTTCTATCAGTGTAGGTCTTCATTCTATTCTGTGCAGCCTGTAGATTCTTCCGTAGGAGCTGCACCATAATTCTTCTCTTCTGCAATGTATCCTTTACCTTGGGACATGGGGTGTCCAGGTAGGGTCCTGTGGCAAGTTAGGGTGGAGAGTACCCATAGAGGGCCTGAAATGGTGTGAGTTTGAGGACAGAGTGATAGTTAGTGTTGTACCAATGCTCTGCGAGGGTTAACCATTTGTGTGATACCCTGACCATTTTTGCTAAATTATAAATTATAATTTTGGAAAATGATGTTGAATTAATATTGTTTGAATATTAATTACGATGGTATGTTCGTATTTTATGCTGTTGTTTTAATGCAGGTTGTCCCGCTCAAGCCGATACGTCATAGCATGGTGATATTATACTGAGTGTATAATACAGTTTGATTATAAAACTAAGATGTCGAGTTATATGATAATCAATGTGATTACATTTAATGTTATGTTTGTCATACCTTGAACACCCTAACGCTAAGTTGATCGGGGGTCTCGCTGCCCTGCTTTTTCGGTAAGTATTAAATTTGTTTTGAAAATCTAAGTTATGTTAAATTAGAAAGTTAAATAGAGTTGGAAATATCTGGGAGTTGGACTGTATTCGAAAATAGCAAATCGAGTCTGAAGCGCGACCTTCAAGTGTGAGTTCATCTATTCGCGTCTCGCAGTGAAGCCGAACCGCGACCGTGAAACGCGACCCCTTCAAGTCGCGTGTTGAGTAGCTCTACAACGCGAGCTAAAAACGCGACATTTGAGTCGTGTGTCAACGGCTTCAGGGAACCATTTTTCTTCGGCTCAAACGCGACCCCTTTGAGTCGCGCCTCACTGTATTATCCAAACGCGGCCTCCGAACGCGACCCCCCTAGCTCGCGCCTCGCTTCGGAAATTCCACCCTTTAAATACTACACTTTACTCATTCCTCTTCATTTTCTTCTTTCAACTTGGGCGATTTTCCTCCCAATACCCTCAAGCAATCCTTCAAGTTTTGGAGTGGATTCTCTCATCATCATCCATCAACCAAGGTAACCTCATACCCTCTTCTTCTTGGTGATTAAGCACCATTTCCATGTTGATTTGAACCTAGGGTTTACACCCAAAATTTAGGGTTTTCGATGTCATTGATCCCCTTGCCTTGATATCTTGAATATATGGTTTATTTACATCCTTGAAGCTATATATGTTGTTAAATTGAAATTCCTATTATTCATTATTTCTAGGGTTTGGATTTTTGCCCTAATTTCCCCTTCATATATTGGTGTTTGGTTGAAGGTGTTGTGATGGTTGTATGAAGTTGATTTTCATGTGTGTTAGAGCCCTAGGATAGAGGTTCATGTATTGGAAATTATGAGTTCAAAGGATTTAAATTGAGTCTTGTTCTTGTGGTTTAAATGAGTGCACTCGATTAAATGTCTCAAAGAGTTTTGATGTGTATTTGAGTCCAAAATTATAGCATAAGCTTGTATATCCATGGCTGTGTATGTGGATATGTATGAAAAACCTTAAAGCATGTATAGCATGTGTTTGGTCAAAATTATAAATTAATTGTATAACTCGACATCTAAAATGAAAAAAGGATTTAAAAGATGCTGGCCGACGTATTGGGGTTCGAGGTAGACAACTTGGGCACGGCAAAGGAGTATTTCAAGGTTGAAAGGATTTTGAAAGCGTATCATAAGGTGGGTTTACTCTAAACTGTAAACGCATGTAAAGTTATAGTTATTGTTGTGCTTTGATTGTATAAGTATGAAGGGTCTTCGGACCGGTTATAAGAATGAGACCCTTCGGGGCAATATAGAGATCCTACGGGATCGATAAAGAGGTCCTACGGGATCGATATAGACTTTTTAATGTCCTCCCTGGGGGATAATAAGCATGCGGGCATCCCTACAGGGCTAAAGACGTTCATTAACAGGGGCATCATGATGTTTGGGCCCTACGGGATTGAGGCTAGTCTCTACAAAGTAAAGAAGTATCCATATGTTATATTTTCACTTGTGCAATTGGCTATAACTGTTTGCAGTGTTTTCCACTGAGTATGTTGTTAAATACTCACCCCATTCATTTAATGAATTTCAGGTTGAGGAGTCGAGGCCTGAGTAGGAGCGTTGTGAACACAAGAGAACCCCCACAAGCTTGTGTTTATTTTTGCATGCTTTTCTTTTGAATTACTCATATTATTATTATTTCATTGATCACTCTTCTTTGTCTTTATGATCAATTATCATCGGGGATGGGAATAGCCCGATTTTTGTAGATACGCTATGTTAATTTGATATATTATGTGTATTTTAAAGGCGGGTCGTTCGACCTAGGAGCCTATGATGTTTAAATATATGTCAGTGAACCCCTATGTTATGTATGTTAATTTAGGATGCTAAACGGGCGGGTTGTGTAAAACCTATGAGCCCGATAGGTTAGATGATTGTATGATTGATGTGGATGGGCTTATGTAATGCTTCCATTAAATACTATGTTGTGTGATAAATTAGATCCGATAGGTTATATGCTATAATTGCAAGAAATTTGCATGGAGAATTATGACATTGTGCCTTATCATGCTAATTGACCTTAGCTTCCGCTCAATTAAATATAAGTACACAATTATAAGTGAGTAAATTGTATGTTATGTGACGTGGCCAAACGGAGTAGTTTGGGGCGTTACAATTTGAGCCACTATCTAGGGTTGTTAGAAGTCATACACCTCAGATAAGCCTCCAAGCATTGGTTGAGCCTCTATGTCTGACCATCAGTTTGAGGGTGGTAGGCAGAGGAAAAGTTTAGAGTAACTCTCATAACCCTGAATAGCTCTCTCCAAAACTGGTTTGTGAAGATCTTGTCCCTATCAGTAATTATACTGACAGGCAACCCATGCAACTTATATATATGATCTAAGAACAACTTAGAGATTGTCTGGTTTGTAAAAGGATGTGAGAGAGCAATGGAATGCCCATACTTGGTTAACCCGTCAATGGCCACCAAAATTACATCCTTCCCTCCAGATTTTGGTAGGCCCTCAATGAAATCCATGGTGATGTGACTCCATAGCTAGTTTGGTATGGGCAAAGGCTGTAGGAGACCTGGGGTGGGGCCTGACTGTGACTTATTCAGCTTGCATATATCACAAGCTTTTATAATCTCTGTCACTTGTGCCTTCATTCCAGGCCAGTAGAAGGAGGCATTGAGCCTCATATAGGTGCCCTACACCCCTGAGTGCCCTCCATAAGCTGAGTCGTGCATGGCAGATAAAATCTTAGCTCTTATGTCTTGTCCAGATCCTACTATCACCCTTCTCTTGTACCTCAAAAGCCCTTAGGTTTGAGTGGACTTAGAATCTTGCATATATCACAAGCTTTTATAATCTCTGTCACTTGTGCCTTCATTCCAGGCCAGTAGAAGGAGGCATTGAGCCTCATATAGGTGCCCTACACCCCTGAGTGCCCTCCATAAGCTGAGTCGTGCATGGCAGATAAAATCTTAGCTCTTATGTCTTGTCCAGATCCTACTATCACCCTTCTCTTGTACCTCAAAAGCCCTTAGGTTTGAGTGGACTTAGAATCTGCATTGGGGTCTATGGTGAGGGTATTGTGAATCTTAGCAATGTAAGAATCCCCTTCATAGCTGTTCAATACCTCCTGAGTCCACAAGGGTGTAATTGTAGTGAGTGTCATACAGTCCTCCCTTTCCCCTTACACCATTTATAGGGCATCTGCTGCCCTATTTTCTGTGCCCTTTTTGTATTGTATTTCATAATCCAGGCCAAGTAACTTTGTGATCCATTTTTGTTGAAGAGGAGTCATGATCTTCTGATCTAGCAGGTATTTGAGAGTCTGTTGATCAGTTTTGATTGTGAACCTATTGCCCTGCAAGTAGTGCCTCCATTTTTAGATGGCCATTAAGACTTCCAAGAACTCTTTCTCATAGATAGATAGGGCTTGGTTCTTTAGGCTAAGAATTTTGCTGAGGAAAGCAATTGGCCTTTCTCTTTGCATCAATACTGCCCCAATACCAGTGCCACTTGCATCAGTCTCTAGTGTAAAGGGTTGTGTAAAGTCTGGCAGAGCCAAAACAGGTGTCTGAGTCATTGCTTTCTTCAAATTATCAAAGGCTGTTTCTGCTTCTGGTCCCCATTTGAAGCTATCCTTCTTCAATAGGGTGGTGAAGGGTTTACTTATACCTTCATACCCTTTGATGAATTTCCTGTAATAGCCAGTCAATCCCAGAAATCCCCTTAACTGTTTGATTGTCTGTGGCTTAGGCCAGTTAATCATACATTCAACCTTCTGAGGGTCAGTTGCTACCCTATCCCCACTGATGATGTGGTCTAGGTACTCAATTTGTTGTTGTCCAAAGTGGCATTTGGACCTCTTGGCAAATAGAGTATGTTCTCTAAGTATAGCAAGGACTTCTCTTAGGTATTCCAAATGTGCCTCCCAAGTTCTGTTGTACACCAGTGTGTCATCAAAGAACACCAGTGTGTGTTTCCTTAGGCAGTGTCTAAAAACCTGGTTTATGAGTGATTGGAATATGGCAGGAGCATTGCACAATCCAAAAGGCATGATCAAGAACTCATAGTGGCCATTATGAGTTCTAAATGCAGTTAAATGTCTGTGTGCTGGTTCCATTAGGATTTGGAAATAGCCAGATTTTAAGTCAAGCTTGGAGAAAAACTTTGATCCATGCAGCTCATCTATAACAGGTATAGGATAATCATGTTTAATTGTCAATCCATTCAAATACCTGTAGTCCACACACATTCTCCAAGTGCCATCCTTCTTAACAAGGAGAACTGGTGAGAAGAAGGCACTTCTGCTGGGTTGTATGACCCCTGTAGTAAGTAGTTCCCCAACTATCTTTGCTATCTCATCTTAGTGATGGTGTGAGGTCCTGTGAGGGTATAGCTGCTTGGGTTGGCTACCGAGTTTGAGCACTATCTGGTGCTCTATACCCCTTGCAGGTGGAAGCCCTTCAGGCTCTTTAAAGACATCACTAAACTCTGCCAATAGACTCTCTAATCTTGGATTCTCAGAATAGTCAGGGTGTTGCATGGATATCACAAACACCTCTTCAAGTTCTTCCCTGCTCTTAGTGTGAAACATCTTGTATAGGGTTTGGTGTGTAATGAGTTGGTAGTCTGTAGTAAACTTACTAGCAAACATCTTAATCTTCTTACCCCACATCTGATAGTGACTGTCATTCTCTCATAGTCCAACTCTATTGATGTGCAGGCCCTTAGCCAATCATTGTCCAGTATGATGTCACAGCCCTCATGCTGCAGAAGCCTGAGTGTGTGTGTGTGAGTTGATGCCCCTGAATTTCCCATCCAAACCCTGTAGCTTGAGATGAGCTGGCCAATCTTTGTCCATTGGCAACCTTGATTAGCAAGGGGTGACTGCAGCAATTCCACACCCTAAGGATTGTGCAGTTGATTCTTTAATGAAACTTAAGGTACTCCCTGTGTCAATGAGGATCTGTAGTGGGTTCCCCTGACTGCTCCCTACAAACCTCATAGTAGTAGCTCCTTCTTCCCCTTTCAAGGAATTGAGAGTGACTGGTACTTCTTCCATGGTCTCTTCTGCTATAGGTGTCTGTTCAGGATAAGGAATAGGATTGAGCTGAGTTAACTCTTCCTCTTTCTCTTTTGTCATCATCATGTAGTTAACATTGTTCTTGCACCTATGGCCAACCGCATACCTCTCATCACAATTGTAGCAGAGGCCCTGTGCCCTTCTTTCTGCCATTTCTTCATATGTAAGAAACTTTACTAGCGTCCTGGTGGGTTGGTTTCCCTTAGCAGAAGGTGAAATTGGTGGAATGGGCCCAGGAGAATGGTACATGTTGATACTCCCTGGGTGTGGTCTATTTCCAGTTTTAATCTTCTCGGTGAGTGCTTCCATGGAGATGAGTTGATTTTGGCCTAGTTCAATTGCTTGATCCAGGGTAGAAGGGTTGAATACCTTAACAGCTGCCCATAGTTCTTCACTTAGTCCACTTAAGAAACTGGCCACAAAGTATGTTTTAGAATAGGCAGTTTGGTCAAATAGAGTCATGTAGTCTTTGAGTTCAATGAATTTGTCAACATAGTCTGTATAGCTCCCTGTGTGCTTCAATTTATTGAACTCCACCACAATATTTGTCTCCGTTAAGTCCTCAAACCTAGCAGCCACCACTTCTACAAACTGCTTCCAGGTTAGATCAGCTAGTTTAGTGCCATATGATTGGTACCACAAAGTTGTCTTCTCTTCAAAATTCATGGTAGCTAATGCTATCCTTTGATCATCGGGATATTAGGAATCATTTTAAAATAACTGTTGCACCTCAGGAACCCTGGGTTGTAGGCCATCAAATCTAGGGAAATCAATTTTAAGCAATGGTGTGATAGCTTGCATGGGGTGGTGTTCACCCAACTGTCTATAACCCGTAGTGAAGTGAGTTCTAATGTAGGAACCCTCGCTTATAAAGGGGCTGGGGGGTTTACCTAAGATAGAGTCACTCTCTGCAGGCCCTTTCCCTTTTGTTTGAGCTTGCCAAGAATCAAACAGTTCGGATAAGCGATCTAACTTACCTAGTATGTTCTCCTGCATCGTAGTGACAGATTAGATCTGCTCCTTGAGTCTAGATTCAGCTGCATCTCTTTTTAGAGTTTCTGTCTAACATGACTAATCCAGTTTTCTTTATGCCTCTTGCAGCTCTTTCAACCTCGTGTTCTCTGCCATGGCCAAGGCTTGGTGGCTCTGGATACCAAGTGTGATGTACTCGGATGTTTCAATAAAATCTTTGGACTTTTTCCTTCTAATCTTTGGTGATCTTGTTGTAATTAGCAATATTTGTAATGGATCTCTAATAAAGATGTAATCTTGATGGTATTTTGGTAACAGAAAGGATAGGGGTATTAGAAGAAAATGGAGGAGAAAGAAAGAAGAACGTGAGGAGGAAAACAGATATAATTTCTCACATGTTATTTAAACTGTACAAATAAGTTAGGACCACTTAGGGAATATCAAACTAACCTAATACAAGTTTGGACCCTAATAAAGAAAGCCCAACAACATGTGGCCCAGTAGCATTCAGCCCAATCCCCTTTTCCTTCGCTGGTTCCAACCCGACCCGCTCTTAGGGAGTTTGACTTGTAGAGTCTGATTTCAATTCATCCCCAAATCGAGAGCCAAAATCCCTCAACCCTAAAAATGGGGTCTTTACTCCTTTCATCTCTTCACCAGCTGCAGTGGCCTTTTCCCCGATCTAGCCTTCAAACACCGTTATCCCTCCATCTTCCTCAAGCTCAGCAGCCACCCGGTTCAAGCCCACAACATTACCCTTCCCCCGAAGTTTTGATCCTTGTCCCCAAGGATCAAAATTTGGGAATTTTTTTTTGCAAAAATTTCACATCTTCCCATGACGTGAGCTCAAGATCGCTCATTTCCCAATTTACCATCACTTGTTCGATTGCCTCCTTGCCACGGTGGATGTGTCGGGATCCAAGGAGGGCCACATGATGGATCTGAAAAAAAAATCCATTAGGAGCCAGCTCAGGTAATTTAGGTAAAGGGACTGTACCCTCATTAATTTTCTGCTTCAGTAGTGATACGTGGAACACCGGGTGAACCCTTGACCCTTCTGGTAGTTCTAGCTTGTAGGCCACTGGCCCAATTTTTTCCAAAATTTTATAGGGGCCATAGTATTTAGAAGATAGTTTAAAATTCTTCCGCAGCTGCACTGAATTCTGACAATAGGGTTCTAGTTTCAGATAGACAGTCACCCACCTCATAGTGTTTTTCTTCCCTGTTTCTATCAATGTAGGTCTTCATTCTATTCTGCGCAGCCTGTAGATTCTCCCGTAGGTGTTGCACCATAATTCTTCTCTCCCGTAGGTTATATTTCGAATCAATAATCGATATTGCTAATGCCACTAGTAATATATCCCGCATTATATTTATATGTGATGCAAATAAAAGTTCAAACAACCTTAACGAGTGCATAACACAAAGTTCAAACTCGTTACCACAGGTTGGTTGCAGCAACAAGTATCCATTTCCAGACTAACAAATTTGGCTACCGCACAAAAGAAAAACTATAGATAGAATAGATAGATGGTATTTTGCAGATGACAAATGGAGCTTCCAATGATCAGTTTGGTTAATGTTGTCGAGATGCACCAGTCGAAACATCAAAACCCGGAGGAATGAAAACAACGTCCTCCCATGATTTCACTGAAGTATCCTGCAAAGCAAACAGAAAATTTGGTGATACTTTCAGTCTAGTCCACCAAGATACATGGAATCACTTCAAAAAATAAGAAGGCGTCCAAAAAAATTGATCATAGCACTGAATAATGATGATAAAGAAACAAGATAAGGTTCCGACTGAATTTCCCTGGAAACTCCTCACCTTCATTCCATGAATTATATCCTCAAGAACAGCAACCTACAACATAAATCAGAATAATGTGAACAGACTACCAGCTAAATGGTTTAATAAAACAGAATTCTAAGAGAGAGACAATGGCAACTTGGATGCTTAACCTGTATATCTCCTTGCCTCAGACGAGGATTCAACTGCCTCTGATCTTGTGAAGCTCTTGAGAGAGACTTCTCCAGATCCTCCTATGTATTCCATTAAGTAAGAGAATGATCAATGTGATCAAAGTGCAAAATTATGGATAATGAGTTAAAGTCATTTTTTGTTTCCAACCTTCCTGAAAAAAACAGGACGATATGTCTTATTTTGGCTCCTCAAAACCAAGCTTTTTGACTGCATCAGAATACCGGTGAGGATAAGATGACAGGACCAATAATTGAAGTATTCTTTAGCGGATTAGTAGCCAATTCTGATAAGCCATTTACAAGTTCAAATATATATATATATATATATATACACATTGACACAAGCACACGACATTAGACAGATAGGTGCAATTTCTCTCAAGATCAAATCACATAGAGGTGTGGCAAGAGAAAACTACATTCCATACTAGCAATAGATGAGCATCTAAAGAAGCTTACTTGCATTGGGATTGAATATTTGAATTAAGACTTAATAAAATAGGGTTAAGCAAATATGGTGTCAGAATACTAAATAACTTAAGTTGCAATTTCAGCAGATGAAGGCTGAAGTTTTCACGAAAGATACCAATAAAGAAAAAGAGATTAGCTAATTAGGAATCTAGCAAGAAATTAATACAAACCCAAGAAAGTTTTCCAAAATCATTGTGTAGAACAAGATAAGCAACTACACCCATTGACTGGAAACGTCCCCAACTCCAGCAGACTGGCATGACACAGCCCGAGTACAATAATGCCATGTCTATATCTTACACATTGGTTCCTGTCATATATTTATTATATATTCATAATTATCTTTATTACCTTAGTTTTATTTAAGTTATTTATGTTAAGCAGTTAAGCTATTTAGGTTAGAACTTAGAATAGAGTGGTGGGCAAGGTTTTTGTTTACGGAGCCATAGTCTTTTTGTTATTTAAGTAGTAGGATTAGGAGTCGTTAGATTATCAAAAGATCATAGAAAAAAGAGGAAGCCGTTTGGCTTTGGGTAGGCATCACCTGTCAGCAGAAGTTCTTAGAGCTTCTGAGTTTACTTTTCCTTGTTCAGTTATTCAGTCCGTGCTCCAGCACTTAAATAAGAGTTTCATTCTTTTTCTGTTCTCACTCACCCTAACTCTATCACTATATCATAGCCTCACGGCATTAAAGTCATGCCACACTGGTACCAACAAAGGGACTACAAGGGGGGGATATCACACCCTTGTGGCCTTGCCATGCACCTTAGGTTGATTTTCCAGTCAAGAGTGAACTTCACATATTAGGAAATGAGATGTGAACTCTAGATTGTGGAAAGACAGGTAAGCTTATGGTGGAGCACAGATGACACACAAGATGTACACTAGCATATATGCAGTACAGAGAACCAAAGGTTGGATCAATCACATGATTAGAATAGCATGTAAATGGTTAAGCATGTTTAGTACTAGAGGCTCTCTCCGGAGAACACACCAACCCAACATATACTAGAGGCTCTCTCCGGAGAACACACCAACCCAACATATATTTCCATTAGGTTGCATCAGGACATAAAGATTTGACTTGAGATGAGGATTTAGATGAAAGATTCAGCCATCCTGAAAACCATAAAAAGGATTTACTATTATCAAATCCATCTCTGAATCTCTCAATACAAATGCAATCTTAGTGTGTTTTTATTCCTTCATCCAATCAAAAGCCAGCTTTCTCTTTCATGCCTACTTCCAATCATCGCAAGCACAAAGTTACTTCTATCATTTTGGTTGGTTTACTAACAATAGATTACAATGTGGAAGATAACAACAGCTGGTGTCTACTTTTTTCAGAAGGAAACATTCTACACTCAAGAAAATATTGATTCTTATATAATCGGAGAGAAGAATTATTTACAAATTCAAAGAGTAGAAAAAACAAGCTGGAAGTTGTAGGCAATTAAAATGAACCTGGAAAACTGGGACCCCACGAAAGCCTTCATCTTCAATACCAACCTTTTTTCTCTCCTATATACAACACACAAGAATGAATAAATGTACAAGCCCTAACTTCCATTTGCAAATATACTACCTCAGGTAAACAAGATCTTTATTATAATAAGCACCAAGTTTCATCAATGGATTACACGGAGATCCTAGAAATTTGACAATGATATGGCAGAGCACATGCAAGAAACCAGCTAATAGGTGGGTCTCAACTGGATAAGCGTAGAGAATAACAGAATTATCAAGTTTCTTTTGAATCATTATGTCCATTAACATGATCATAAACAATTAATAGCTTCGTATATAAGGTTGTAATGAAAAAAGATGAGTAGTTCGACATCCTCCAAAGAAGGAAAATATAACAGTACTGCCAAGACTCACTTGCAATGCATTCTTTATCTGAGAAGCCTCGGGAAACAATCTTAAAGCCACTCCATTAACTTTAAGATCAAAAACCTGAAATCATCACTTTCTATTACTCATGGGAATAATTAACCAAAGATTGAATGGATACACAAAAGAAAGAATTCAAATTCATATAATTCGCAGTGACATTAACAAATTGAACATTAACAAGAATATATTCAGTTAAAAGCTTATTCCATCTAATAACTATGCCACAACAGTTATGCGCAAAAAAGAAAAGAAAAAAAAAACATAATTATTTAGTAAGGGCATAAACACAACCTCCAAAGAACACAGGTACTCAAATGAGCAATGCTATTATTCTGCCATCACTGTATGGGGGTAAGGTTTGATTCCCAATCCTCAACTCCAGGAAGAACAAAAAAAGAAACACGCACACAACGCCTCTACAGAAACATGTAGAGCCTACTACATGCTCGATGAAATACCTAAACGAGTATTTCTACGTAGAAGAGAGAATTCTGCAATTTAACCTTGCTTAGAGCAACTGGAACAACTTGTGGGCCAGAACTCATAGAAGAATCGACAGACTTCATATGTTCAAGGAGAGCTTCGGCGTCGGCTTCGTTAAAAAAGAACAAACCAAGATCTTTACGCGATCTAGTGCCTGAAACCAAAACAAATTCCTCAGAGCCGTTGCTCAAGGCGTAAACCGGCACTCCAGCGAGCCGCTCCTCGATAACTTCCGGAGACATGGCGTGAGTCGTAGCAGTTAGATTACTGCTGCTGCTGCTGCTAGTTGGACTAAATTTGCTCTGGAGAGTGTTTTTTTCGCCTGAAATTCTAGCAAAGAAGGGGTTTTTGAGAGGAGGGTTGGAATGCAAATTGTTCAAGAAGGTTGAGACCTGGGTCTGGAGCGATGTGAGGGCCTGTTGGAGGAGCAGCGGTGGCGCCGCCGCCGCCCGGCGTTCTTTGGGTTTAAAGAAATTCATGGGTTTTGTGGTGTGTGTTTTGGAGACAGTTGAGCTTAGAGACAAGTGTTATGCGATACAAAGAAAATGGAAAATGGAAAATGGGTATATTCCCTTCCAAATCCAAAATAAATATATTATTATTTTTTATTATCAAATGTTAAATAATTTATAGTTTGCGGAAAAATTAAACAAACTTTACGATGCGATTCACAATAATAACATTTATGAGTTGTCCTATTTTATTTTATTGCAAATAAGAGATTAATTGATTTAGAAATGAGTTATTATTAATAGTGTAGAATATATATATATATATATGATCGCATTCATAATATATTATTAGGGTTTCCAAATTAATTAAATTTTTCTAACATAATATAATATATTATTGTAGTTATTAATTAATGTGTTATGTAATATTTTTTTACAAAAGAAATAATAAAAAAATTAATTATAAATAATCTTGTTAAAACAATAAACACGGCCATTTTTATAAATTGTTAATTTTATGTTAGGAATAATAGTATTAAGTACATAAAATTTATATATAAGTATATTTTTTACGTATAATGTTTGTGTGTATAAAAAATACAATATATATAAATAATATTATATCGTTCTTGTTAAAATGTTAAAAATGACAATTAGGCTTCTTGGGGAGATTTCCGCAGCTAGAGATTTCATTTAGCCTTGCAGTATTCTTGGCAGCATTGCTTCCTTTTATCAAAATCACTCACATCGTTGCATGTGCACAGCTTCTCATTCACGCATAGAAGTGTCCATTCACTTATTTCATTTTTTTCGCTGCCGAACGGTGGTGCAGCGGTGGACGCGCTGGCTGCTGCTGTTAGTACGAGGATGAAGAAGGCGGTGGACACGCTGCCTCTTCTACTGCTCTTTATGCCCATTGTTGGAACTTGGAACTCAGCGTATACATTTTATGTACGTTTATATAGAATGCAATCACTAAGATTAATCATGGGTATATATGGAAATGTTCATTTAATGCGTTTTTCCTTAAAATGAATAATCTCAATTACTACTTTCCACGTTTCAATTATATAGTCCATTTTATCTTCACACATTACTCTTATTTAAAATTTATGACTTTAAAATATTTATGTGGTTGATTTTTAATTTCCAAGACCTAACAAAGGTATATCTGTATGTTACTATGAAATTTAATACTATTTATAATTATGTGACTATATAATTGGGACACATCAAAATAGTAAAAGATACTAAATAAATGGGACGGGATGAGTGTTTCTTTTCCTTAAATAGAGATTATCTATTGCAGAGCATGTGTTACTTAAATCTTTTCAAATTGGAAAAAAATAATTTTGCGATAAATATGTTGACTTCAAACATGATTCATGAGGAAATGAGAACATTTAATATAGTGTGAATGTATGTTTGTAGCCAATTTTAATTTACAAAATTCTTTTCTAACCAAACATTGTAGAATAGTCTTTCCTAACCAAAATAAATTTTTATGACCATTATGCCCTTGATTGACTTTGAAGCTAATAGGGCACTAGTGAAGGTGTCCTATTTGCATTGATTGATTTTGAATTTAATAAGACATTTGTAAAGATGTCCTATTTGTCTTTATTTGTTATTTCTTTGATTTATCCTAAGTTTGCCACTTGTGTATGAAAATGGTATCAGAGCCTAGGTAATTTATTTAAGAATAACAATTTATTTATTATTGAAAGTAATATCCTAACGGAGGAGACACCCAGAAAATATGGATCCGAACAATTGTTCGAGATGTTTTTATTTCAGAAGGTACCTTCAAATTTTGAAGGAACTGGAGGAAAGTCACCAGGAGAGGCTAACCTACTGGAAAGCCCAATACGAAGAGAAATTCCTATCGAAGTCAAGTCTGGAGGAAATAGAGCAGTGTATTTCCCAAAGACAAGCTCAAATGAACTTGTTAATGGTGACTAATCTGCTACAATGCGACTTAAGGAACCATCAACAAAGGGCACACCAAAACCACGGTTGATGGAACAAAGAAACTACGAGATAACTCCCAGATTTAAAGAGATCGTGGCAGACACATCTAAAATCTCGGAGGATTTACGAGAGATCCAGAAGACGGTACAAAATTACGGAAATCACATGTATGGAGTACCACAAGAAGTAAGGCGAATTTCTATAAAACAAGATGAAATTCTAACCATCTTGTTAGAACTTCAAAAGAAGATCCAGACACTAGAATTAAACCAGACATGTTCTAGTAGAAGGAAACCCATCAACTTTGGCAAAGTGAATTCCACACCAAAGGCCAAAGAAGAACCCAAGAAATCGAAGGACGAAAGGATTTGCCAATTGTTAAGACAAATCAAAGAATGAAGTCCTCCGAAAGAATAGGATTGGAAGATCTAAAAGACTTGGCAGAGTCATTTGCCAATATGAAGATGGTAGATCTGAAGATGAATACAGGAGACGGGGCTTTAATTCCCCGAGGATACCATCAGGTGCCCCCGGAACAACAAGTACCGCAGGTGCCGCCAGCCCAACAGCAACATGAAGGAGGCCCAGCACAAGACGTTCTCATGAGAGCCCGCGAGGACTTTCATGTTGGAGATCAACACAGGAGAGAAAGGCCCAATATGAACAATCTTACAGGAACTAGGGTGAGGAAACAGATCCCTAAGTTCCGAGATACGCCTCTCGGGAAAACAAGCCTTGATCCCATACATCCGTATGGACTCATGCTCAATATCGATGATATTGACTTCAAGGACATCGATATGATTATTGATGATTGGTCATCATCGATGAGAATAGCGGCAGGAACGTTGGATCTAGAAAAAGAGGGATTCATCAAGCTGCTAGAGATGAGTTTGTTGGGTGTAGCCAAAACGTTATGGTCAAGAGTTGCACCAGCAGTCAAAGAAGAAACCTTGGAGCCAGCCTCATACACGGAGATCGTGGATAGAATGGCTTTCTGGTTTAAGCTCACCTTTTTGGGAGCAGACAATTTCGGAAGTGCAGATTCCGAAAAGAGGAAGAAATATTCTCGGGCTATTTTAAACCTGAGACTGAACAACATGGAGAAGGAGTCAATTGACCAATTCTTCAAGTTGTACCACATCTACCAATGGAATTCAGATGTGGATGAAAGGGTCTGTGTAGAGATTTTCTTCACGAAGTTCCCGAGTCCCTGGAAGGAAATGTTCATTAAAGAATACATTCCAGGAGATCCTGACAATGTTGGGAGGAGAATGTCTTTTGTCAAACAAAAGCTAGCTGAATGGTGTAGACAGGCCATTCTACAAAAGAATTACAAGAGATTAAAGAGGATGAATAAATATTCCCCTCTTGACTGCACAGCCAATGATCTGCCGACCATCATTGGAGGAGAATCTCAAAGGCCACGGAAGAACAAGAAACACCGAGTTCATCCTTATGCCAGAAAAGGAGCTGGAAACCGAGGAGCAGATGGACCAGGCAAAAGGCCAGATTTTACAAATCTGGACAAAGAAGGGGTCCTTCCAGAGACAGGACATCACAAAGTTCATCAAGTCGAACTCCCGCGAGGAAAACTTTCAGAAGAGCTCATACGAGGGCAAATGAAAGTTTTAAAGATTGCAACTGCTGGACTTGCGGTGCAAGAGGACATATTTCGATAGATTGTCCAGAAAAGAGAGGAGTCAAAAGCTTCGAAGGTGCACCAGACATCGAGGAAGCGGTTTACTACCAAGACTTGGTACAAGTCTACCAATTCGAGGATATACCCTCAGATGAGAGTATATACGAAGAAGAAGAAGAAGAAGTATTTAGCAACGAAAGTATTGATGGGAGATCAGACTCTGAATCCGACTGGAGCTGAGGTTTTTCATCAAGAGCAAGTGGACGAAACTGGATATTCCAGTCAAACCACTATCTCACAAAGCATGATTGACAAAATCATGAACAAGAGCCTTAATATCCAAAGATATCAAGGCTTTTCAGCCGGACAGATTGATCAATTGCTCCGCACTTTTAGTCTGAAAAGCAGGAAGCACAATGTAATCTATAAGATTACCAGAAGAGAGATGTCGCTTCCTATAGAGCTTACAGGGAATCAAGTTGAGTTACAACTGATTCCATACAGTGACGTTCAAGAAGAGTTGGGAAGGATGAGGCCAGAGATAAGGGATACCATATCCTGGATCCACATCGGGGCTGTCCAGATAGTGCTCAAATCCGCACTACCCGCAGGTGTTGATACGCCAATTGATATTGCAATATGCGATAAGCGTATCAAAAATCACAGAGATTCCTTGTTAGGAACTATATCAGGAAATCTCTGTGCCAAGCAGATTATAGGGGTAATCTATCCAAAGATATCCTATAATCTGAAAGATAGAGATTTCAGTCGAGCCCTGACGCTGTACCAAGACTTCAAAAGAAAGGATATCAGCTACGAGGGAAATCGACCGATTTCTTTAACATATCAGGTGTCTTATGCGCTTTCCAATTCACACCACACAGATTTATTTCTGGGAAAGCAGTTCATAGAGATACCGGATGTATTCTCAAAGGTGGCACAGGCAATCCACCCAGACAGATCAGAAATGCCGCTACCAAGAGAGATAAATATTCGAGTAGGAGACAAACCATTGTTGAAATACAATGAGAGTCTCAAGTTGGAAGGCAAAAGACTATCATTCCAAGGAGATAGGATTATGACAGAGCCATGGACTCAGTCCTCAAGAGGAAGCTTCCAAGGAGATCTCAGGCGACCAAGGCAAGTTAAAATAAAAATTAAATGCCCAGAAGGTTGGAGAGAGATCGACACAAGGTTTGACAGTACAAGATGGGAAAATAATTTTCCTTGCGACGTCCTGTACTGTTTACAGCAACCAGAAGTTGGCCACTATAAGGGAACTCTCGATATAGAGGCTATGACAATGGAAGTACGAGGAAGAGCCGGAAGAGAATCAGGAGTCCTAATCTTAGGACTTGACTTCTTAGAAAGGTTCAAGCCATGGGAGCTGAAGGAAGATGGGATGATGATCACCTTTAATGGAAAACAACTGGTGATTATATGACCAGCCCATTCTCCATATACATCTCAGTAGGGATGTTATACGAGAAATATAAGGCTGAATACTTTGCAGCCTATATCGACTCAGGAGCAGGAATTTGTACTGCAAAAAGAGGAATCTTCCCAGAAGAATTGGAAGAAGATTTAAATCCAATTGCAGGAAGAGATTTCTCAAAAAGAGTCTTGCTCCTATCTAAAGGATTGAAGCAGTCGGAAATCTTGATTGGAGGAGCAGAAGATACACCATGGTATAAGGTGAAAACTCCACCAATCTATTTTCACGACACAGGGGCAGACATTTTGTTAGGAAACAATTTCCTACAAATGTTCAGAAAGTATACGCAGGACAATACCAACCGGCGACTGATCTTTACAATGATCTGTGATCATAAGATCATTGTCCAGAGGCTAAAAGGGGCATTCAATCGACAAATGCCACTACAATTTCGCAGCAAGCGTGGTGATGAAGGACATCTTCGACACCCAAAAATGCAGGACAAAAGAAAATTCGGAGAAGTAGTTCTGAGTTTTCGTAGGGAAAAGGATCTTGATGAACAGGAGATCCAAATCCTCAAGGCTTCTTTAATATCACATCAAGATATTAAGGAAGAAGTAAAGATATCCCTCGAAGATGTCAAGCGAAAAATAGCTAGAAACTATAATGAAAATCCGCTGGCTTGGTGGGGAAAGAACCAACTCAAAGCAACCTTGAAGGTTAAGGCTGGAAAAGAGTTTGAGTTCGTTAGATACAAGCCTATCCTGATGAACATCAAAGATCAAAAGGATATGCGAGCAATAATCAAAGAACACCTTGATCTCAAGCTGATTGAACCAGGGAATTCGCCATACAGCAGCCCCGGATTCTTAGTAAGGAATCATGGTGAGATTAAAAGAGGTAAACCAAGGTTAGTCATTAATTACAAAGGGATTAATGACATTCTTGAGTTTGATGGATATTTTATCCCAAGTAGAGAACATCTTATTAACTGCATACGGAATGCTAGGATATTCTCGAAGTTTGATTGCAAGTCAGGTTTCTACCAGATTCGCATGGAAGAAGAAAGCAAAAGGTTTACGACCTTTTCAACACCACAAGGGCATTATGTTTGGAATGCAATGCCGATGGGGTTAGCTAACGCACCCCAAATATTTCAGAGGAAGATGGATAATCTTTTTAAAGATTATTTCTCTTTTATGTTTGTCTATATTGATGATATTCTAATCGCATCAAAGAGTATAGAAGAACATCTCAAACATCTGGAGATCTTTGCAGATGTTTGTCATAAAGAGGGCCTTGTGCTGTCAGAAAAGAAGGCAGTAATAGCTACTCGGAAGATGGAATTTCTGGGAATCGAAGTGGATGAATCAGGAATCATTCTGCAAAATCATATTGTAGAAAAGGTGCAGAAGTTCCCTGATGTCCTTAAAGAAAAGAAGCAACTGCAGAGTTTTCTGGGAGTTGTTAATTTTGCAGGAATCTTTATAAAAAATCTTGCAAAACACAGGAAGGTGTTCAGTAACCTTCTAAAGAAGGATACCCCGTTTGTATGGACAAACGAACATCAACAAGGAATCAGAAAACTAAAGGAGATATGCAAAAATCTCCCAAAACTGGCTATACCACAAGATGAGGATGAATTGATCCTCTATACAGATGCAAGTGATCATTGGTGGGCAGCCGTACTTACAAAGATCACACCCAACGGAGAGGAGCCCTGTAGATATTGCAGTGGTCTCTTTTCGGATAGTGAGGCCATTCGATGGCATATCAATGAAAAGGAGTTCTTTGCAGTTCGGAAGGCATTTAAAAAATGGCATCTGTTTCTCTTAGCAAAGAAGTTTACTCTAAAAGTTGATAACACACAAGTTAAAGCTTTCTTAAAAAATAAAATTGAATCTAAACCTGAGAAAGCTAGACTAATAAGATGGCAAGCTGAATGTCAATATTACTTATTTGACATTATTGTGATAAAATCTCATGAAAATATTCTTGCAGATTTCCTAACAAGAGATGGAAGCGATTGAGGTCGATGCCATCATGATTGCGCAGAGGCACTTCACTGAAAACATGGAGTTGCTTCAGCGTGAATGGAACGAGCTGGTTCTTCATGCTGACAAGCAGGAAGAATGCAACAAGCAGACCAGAACAAGGTCAACGAGAGAATACGAGCATGTGTAAAGACTCAGGGGCAACTCTGGTCAGCTATGCATGAACCCCTCCTCCGGGCTATCAACTTACCATTGATGAAAGGAGAGTTAGCAGTACCGACCTGTAAAACGGAAGTAGGGGATTCAAATACCCCTAACACGAGCTCTAAGCCGGTGATTTCTAAAGAAACACAGGCCCAAGAGAAAATTGAGGGTCAGGGATCACACTCTGAACCATCAAGTCAACCCAGCACCTCTGGGGTTAAAGAGGGAGAGATTAATCTTAGACCCATGACGGGTACCTCTAAGATTAATACTAACAAGTCTGAAGCTTCGCCTTGGCAGGTTTATCAAGCTAACTGGGAGAAGCTCTATACTAGACAGGGAATCAATCCATCTAAAATAAAGGTTGATATCTCTGGAAAGTACCCAAGGGTGTGGATGTTACCAGGAACCAATCCACACGAAGTCAAGCAATGGTATGATTTGGGGCATTAGCTTCAATTCAGACCATGTCACCAGGCTTCCCAGAAATCAAGTGTCTGCCAAAGTGGATACAGGAAGCTGTGCAAGAGTCCTGGGCTAACAATGATTTGCTTAGCCGAGGAGATGTTCTTGAGCTATACTTCATCAGTGCTGCTCCGGAACCAACAGGAAAAGGGAATCATGAGGCCTTTCACTACATAAGGCTTCAAAGGCCAGATTCCAGGAAATGGGGTGATATTAGAACCTCATCTGAAGAAATCCCACTAATCGCCTCCATTACAGAAGATCAAATATCGACTAGGCGAGCATGGGGATTATGGGTCTGTCTCACTGAGATGGACAAAGTCAAGTTCCCATTCAAGTTTTTCCATAATTCTGCGAATGGGTCATTCCTGTTAAATACCATGACAGGGAGAACAACGAGATTTGCTGAGGATCTGTTCGAGAAGAAAAGGTCCTTGATATGGGAGAACAAGCTTGCTATGGGCAAAGAAACCCATCGCAAGTACTGCAACATGGCTCATTTTGGACAATGGGATAATCGAGTATGCTCGGATTGCCAGAATCAGAAGGAGCCAGAATTCGAAAAAGGGTTCCATCCAAGAATGGAACGAAAGCGAGTTGGGGAGGATAAGCATCCAATGCCGAAAGCAAGGATGCCAAGAGCCCCACCAAAAAAGTAGTTTCCCGACAAGGGAAGGTGGAGACATGTGATTACAGATCATGTGACCCAAAAGAAGAGGCCACTAGCACCAAACGATAAAGGATGAGTGGTCCAACACAAGAGGCACATGGTGCCATTAATTGTGGGTACCTCCACCCACAACCACTTTCACTTGAGGATAAAGGGAACCGGGCCCGACCACTAATTCAAAAAGAAGTATCGGCAGAAAGGGCCACTCATGTGAAGTGCAGAGCTAAATAATGGAGTTGGTAAAATAGAAGGATCCCCTTCTATAAAATGAGAAACTGGAAGAAACAAAGATCATCGATCATTCTCTCTTAGCTTTCTTTCAAAAAATTGTAATAGTGATAATAGTTTGAGTGTTGTATGAGAGTTGCGAGCCTAGCTACTATGAGTAGCTAAACGAGTTTGTCTCCTCCCAAAAGGAGATTTACTTATTATAATAAATGTTTTATTATTCCTAAATAAAATCCAGGCTTTTGCTCATCCCTTGTGTTCATCATATATATATACTATATACCAGAAAATTACTCTACACCCCGTGTAGGAAACGCACGTGGGTTGCGCTATGTGTTGCTGAAGGAGTTCGTCGCTGGAAACCATAGGTTGCGATCGTGTGGTTGGCAAGGCCGTAAAATCCCGGCGAAAATACCCGGCAGCATTCCGGTCAAAAAGGTATGAATCCGGTTTATAGTATTATGTATTTGATTTACGGAAGCATGATGGGCCTAATATGGTCGTAATGGACTATTTTCGTTTGATTATGAAAGTGGCATATTAAGATAAAAAGAAAAGAAAATCATTTAAGGGCATACTAGTCATTTAGCCTTATGTTTGGTTAGAAAAGAAGATTTTAGAATTCTTGGTTAGAAAAGAAGTTGGTATTCTAAAATTGGCTACTTTTGAATTTCACCCTTTAATATATCTCATTTTTTGTTCACTATGAATTTCATTTTAATTTTTTTGAATTTTTTTATTCATTTTCAGTTTCGTGTGCTTTAGTTTAATTTTAGAATTATTAATTAGATTTCAGGATAATTTATTTGTACTTAAAATTTTTAGTTAATAAATGATTAGTATGGTTGATTATTTCATAGTTGGGACTCATAATTTTTTTAATTTTTTATTTCTTAGAAATAAATATTAATTATGATTGATTATTGTGATGGGATAAATTATCGGCCCAAACCAAAGTCTGTATCAACAAGGTCCGATTACTATGAAGATAAGTAATTGGGAGAGAACCCCTGAGAGGTGACAACCCGAAATGGTCGGAACCTTTGAGCCTCAACGGCTCAAAAATGGTCCGCAAGTATTGACAGCTTGAGAAAGGTTGAGATTTACAAAGCCGAAAAGGCTCATTGGGATCACACAGTGCTAAAGGAATGATGCTCGAAAAGGCTCACGACCTATCATACGCTCTAGAAGCTTGTTGACTTGTCAAGTCAGACGGAAGTAGATGAAAGTAAATCCCGAAAAAAAGAAGAAGAAAAAATAAAGTCTTTTAGAGCCAAAGATTTACGAAAGGTCGATAAAGAGAGGCATATACGGAGAAAAAGGGCCATCACATCCGCTCACATTCAACTCATACTATGGCCTATCTAGGAAACTCCCCCTCTCCAGAATTAAGCACGATCACCGAATGTTCTATTTTCATTTTTTTCTTTCTGTTTCCTAATATATTTCCACTCGTCTTATTGACTAGGCGTGAGAGAGCGAACGGATACCATCTCATCTTCTCACCCTATCGCCTAGTTTTTCTTGTCTATGCTAGTCAATGGTGCGGGATGATTTATGTAAGAAGAAAATAAGATTTATTATTTAATACATTTAAATGATTTAATTTCATTTTTTTTAAAGTTATCATCTATGTAATAAAGTAGATTAAATATCGTATTTTTGCTAAACTTTATAATAAACTTACTACATATTGTATTATTATATCGTATTATTGTTATATATCAAAACTTGTGTATAACTCATTTTCTTTTAATTTTCTCGATTATCCATCTTAACTTTTAGTTTTAAAAGATTGAAGAAGAATATATAATTATTTATTATATTTAATTTTTGTTTTTTTTTTCTTTTTAATTTACTTATCATTTAGGCAATAAATTAGATCAAATATCATGTTTTTGCTAAACTTTTATGATAAACTTGTTGAATCTTATATTATCACATTTTATTATTCATATATCTCATGATTTACGCATATCTCATTTTCTTTTAATTTTCTCAATTATTTATTTTAACTTTTAGTTTAAAAGATAGATGAATGTGGAATTATTATTTATTAAATCTAGTTTCCAATTATTCAATTTTTAGTAATAATTTAGGTATTAAATTAGATTAAATATCAATTTTTTGCTAAACTTTTATGATAACATAATAAATATTTTATTATTGCATTGTATTATGAATGTGCAAAAAAATGAATTAAAAATATTTATTAAAATTCAGTACGTAATGATACTTCGGTAAATACTGATATATCTCTGCATATACCAAAATACGACATATATTGGCACTTCCGTATATACATATATATGACAGCGTATCAAACTCTCGGTATATATTGATTTTTGAAAATTTATATCGTTACCATACAGAAAAATTCTGAAAAGATATCATACCATACTGAAAAATTGTTATACGATAAATTTATGTATTTCAGGTATGTGTATTAGTGTTATTATGAATTTTTCCCAAACCCTATATACACACACATGGAAAACCATTAATTTCATCGAAATACATTGACGAAATCGGTTATGTGGTGCGTAGGAAATTCTATAACACACCTACACACTATCTTAATCCACACAAACTTTGACACATGTCATTAAATATTAACAATTTATGTAATTCTTCTTCCACTTCAAATAATGAAACCCATTCTTTTTTCTTTTTTTGTGTAGAGATAATATGCGTATATATGTTATAGAATTTCACGTGACGTGAGTCATATCTCAACTACTCCCATCTAAGATGAAATGTGATTGATATTGATTATTAAATGTGAAATATACTCAAAACATTACAAAGTCAAGAAGAACAAAAAAATCATATGGATGGAAAAAAGAAAACGCGGCATATTTCACTAATTATCAATTATAATATTATATTGGCATGTATGTGAAATTGAAAGCATTGTCAATTAAATCAAAATTAATCAATCCAATAGTCCAACACCAATAAATAGCTTTTTTCCATGGTGGGTGTGAATAGGACAAAATAATTTCTAGTTATTGCAAATAATATTACTTTAGTAGAGTGCAATCATTATTTATAATTGTCTTTCACATCTTTGTCCCTTGGATTCCCTCTACTATGTTTCACGAAGCACCTCAATATTATACAAATATTTTTGTGAGAGTGCCATGTCGGTCACATAAGATTGTCACAGACGAATAGTATTTGTCTTATTGACCAAGGATGCAGCCGGGATGACGTGCAAATATTATTTTGATTGGTTCTAAGTTCTTATGCTTAAGGATTGAAACATCGCAAAGTATCGCGGATATATCGCGGATATTAACATTGCGATACAGATATTAGGGAGAATATCTTTTTTTCTAAATATCGACGAAACATCGCAATATATCGCTATTTTTTTTATATTTTTATAATATATTTTGATTTTTTATTTAATACTATATATTTTTGTGGTCTTTTTTAGGTCCTCAATGTAATTATTTGAGTTGCAATATTTTTTGCTTTGTAAAGACACTCACTTTGCAAAAAATTATAAAAAAAAAGAAGACTGGGAAACCAACAGATGTCTTAGATTAAAAAGTGAGATGCACCGGCTTTATTTTTTTCATTTTTTCAGTTAGGGGACATGATGGACAAATCACTAAAGTTTTTCTCCCTATATATCATACGAAATTGAAATCTAAGAAATCAAGAAACATATCAAGCGCATGTGCATAATTATATCCATAATTACTCTAATGTGATGAGTTGGTACCAATATTGTTTAGAATAAGAGGACATTCTATCTAGGGTTAAAAATTAAAGTAGGTCAATTCAAGATAACAAATGCTTTTTTAACCAAGTACCATAAGTCATGCTTTTCTATACCAAAAGTGGTGTAAAAGTCATTCATGCCCTTTTTGTCTTATTTGACAATTTCCATTTGTTTTCTCTTTAATTAAAAAGAAGCATGTGGGCCACTTTTTTTATAAAAAAAATTCGAAAATAAGAGAAATAAATATGGTTGGTTCATGCATTTAATTTGTAACAATGAAGAAAGTGTAAAAGGAAAAAACTCACGCCATTTTGAAAGAATTCTCTCCAATTCACAAAACTCACGACATTTGTAAAAAATTGACAACACGTATCAAATAAATTCGAGGTTAGTTTTTAATTTTTACGACCGTGAAGTTCTTCGATTTAGTTGGGTTTAAAATAATTTTTAAATTTTAAGTAATTTATCCACAATTTATGTTAATTTCATAATAGCGATGTTTAAGAGTTATTCAAGTAATAATATGTTTGCTTTTGTAATTTTTAATGATCCTATATGCATAAATTGTTGTAGATCAGGATATTTTGTGATATATTGAGGTGAAATTGAAGATTTTGATGATTTGAAAACATTAGTAGCATCGTTTTTTTTTTCGGAATTACAGAGTTATCGTGACAATATTGTCACGGTTCACAGATCTCGTGACTATAATAGTCTCGAGATCCCCTTTTCGTGACAATATTGTCACGATAACCTCCAACCGTGACAATATTTTTGGCATTCGTGGCAATTTTTTTTTTTTGAAAAATGTCCATTTCGTGACAATATTGTCACGAGACCATAGTATTCGAGACAATATTGTCACGAGATCAAATGAACCGTGACAATATTGTCACGAATTCTATGATCTTGTGACAATATTGTCACGATATTTCAATATATTGCAACTTATTTTAATTTCCGTTTGTTGCTGATTTGCAGATGGCTTGGCAACGTATTGTTGTCCGACACAGCGGTAGATGGGAGAGATCTGAATACGTGGACGGTGAAGATCAACTCGTCCACCTCCCATTCGACAATTTATCTCGTGATAAATTGATCGAAGAAATTCATGAATTTATGGAAACGTCTCAAACAAGCGTTAGTTACTCACTAAGTTATTTGACGAGGTCATTGGCGGGGAGGACACTAAAAGGACTCTTGAAAACGGATGTTGATTTAGCCCGTCTAGTTCAGGAGCAAGACGAGCCTGTTGTGTACGTTACCGAGAAATCATTTCAGCAAACGCCAATAGTAATGCCGTCAAATGATGCTAATGACGAACCAATTGGAGATGATAGTGGTGATGAGTTGTCTTGGGATGATGACGATGATGATGATGATGAGGATGATGACGACGACGAGAACTACGAGAGTGAAGTTCGGCGTAAGCAAATAGCCGAATTCTGTGAATGGATTCACGAGCCAGGGCATCTCGATGAGTTTGTCAACATTATCCAGCACGGTGGACCTCAGAACTTCACATCTGAGGATGCTGCTCCTGAAGCCGAGGCTCCGAATGTAGAGATTCCTCCTTTAGGACACTGGTCTATTCCTGTGGCCCGTGTTGACGATGCACTAGCAGTGGTACATGACGACCCACCACAGACAGATAGTGATGTGATAGCCGAGGGGAAGACATTTTTGGAGAAGAGAGACTTGATGATTGCTGTTGGAAAGTGGCACATGGAGCGTCAAGTGGAATATTCGGTCTCTCGATCCAGCAAAAGTCGACTCACAGTCATCTGCAAGCAAAACGAGACCTGCCCGTTTAAATTAGTGGCTAGTTCTAAGGGTGGTTTGTGGATCGTGACTAAGTTAGAGGATAATCATACGTGTCGGCTGGACCTGACACGTAATGCACCACGGAAGTTATCGTCTCGGGTGATTGCTGATTTATTTAAAAAGAGAATCCTAGATGAGGGTTCAATCCTGAGGCCGAGAGCAATGATAGCTGAGATATTGAGAGAGTATGGCATTGAGGTTGAGTATAGTGTTGCCTTGCGGGCTAGGAATATCGCAATAGAGATGGTTTATGGGTCTCACGATCAGTCCTTCGCGGTGTTGCCTGCATATTTGGAGATGCTGAAGAGGTCCAATGCCGATACACATTATAACTTGGAGACCGATCGTGATGGTCGTTTCTTGTACGCATTTGTAGCTCTAGGAGTTTCTAGAGCGGCATTCAGCGTGTGTATGCGTCCTGTTGTCGTCATTGACGGCACTCATTTGAAGGGAAAGACCAAGGGTATCCTTTTCGTCGCTGTGACGAAAGACGGTAATGAGCAGTGTTTTCCTCTTGCCATTGGTGTCGGTCCTATTGAGAATGATGCAGCCTGGACATGGTTCTTGACCGAGTTTAAGAAGGCTTTTGGAGATCGTGATGAGTTGGTGATAGTTTCGGACCAACATGTGAGCATCAAGAATGCTGTTAAGGCAGTGTATCCTAATGCGGTCCATGGATTGTGCTATTACCACATAGCGAAGAATCTGATTCGAGCGGGTCGCCACGTGATTTCTATGTTCAAAACGGCTGCATTTGCGTATACAGGAGAAAAGTTCCTGAAATATCTATCAATGATCTCCTCAAGCCGAGAAGACGTTTACAATACACTGCTGAGTATAAGGGTACATCGCTGGGCACGCTCACAATGCCCTTCACGTCGTTACAGCTTCATGACCTCAAATGCGGCCGAGTGTTTCAATGCACGTTTGTTGTGGGCTAGAAGATTGCCCATATGTTCCCTCATTGAAGTGGTCAGAGATGTGATAGAAAAGTGGTTTGACGAGAGACGTGCGAAGGCAGTGTCGAGAGATCACATCTTGACAGAATTTGCTTACACAAAGCTTTACAGACAGGTGGAGATGAGCCTTCAGTTGAGGGTTCGATGCCAGAATGCACATTTATACAAAGTGCAAAAGAACGAGAAGAGCTTCATTGTTGACCTTCAGATGCGAACCTGTGAATGTGGCGAATTTCAGCTCGATCAGATGCCTTGTTCTCATGCAGCTGCTGCTATTAGGTCCCGTGATTTTATAAATATTCAATTTATAAAATATTGTTTATTATCTTTTCATGTTATTAACACTTTATAACTACTGTGACAGGATCGCCGGACTGGACATCTATGATTACGTTGACCAGTGTTTCAAGCAAGTTACGCTCTGTCTAGCATACCATGATCGTGTACGTTCAGTACCGAGTCAAGATGAGTGGACATTCACTTCGACATTCAGAGTTTGTCCTCCTAAATCAGTTCCCCAAGCAGGTCGTCCTAAGGAGGGAAGATATCGATCAGCTGGTGAAGGCTCAAGTACGAGAAGTAGAAGACAACAAGTATGCTCGAGGTGTGGAGGAACTGGCCACAACAGGAAGAAATGTACAGCCCCACACCAGATTGAACAATCACAAGAAGAAATGCTTGGTGAGGGGCGACGTCGTCCGAAGAGATGTAGTATTTGTCGTGGACCAGGACACAGCAAGGGCAAGTGCCCGAACAGGGTTCAACCTCAAATTTGATTACATTTTATTCAAATTATTAGACTACTCTATTAATGTAATTAGGACATTTGTTGTTATCTAATTGTCTCGAGATGGTGCTTATTTGTGTTGGTTGATTTCTGATCGGACTGTCACAGGGCTAGGATGAAAATTCGAAAAAGTTTTTGATTTTTAACCCCTTCTTCTCGTGACAATTATTGTCACGATTGGTGAAATCGTGACAATAATTGTCACGAGAAGAAGTTACTCGTGACAATAATTGTCACAGTTTGTGAAACTGTGACAATTATTGTCACGATAAGACTTACTGTGACAATTATTGTCACAGTTTCACCAACTGTGACAATAATTGTCACGATTTCAATATGAATTCAACATTACCAATTTTAAATATGAATTCAACATAACCAAGTTTAAATATGAATTCAAGTAAACCACGATCAAGTAGCTAGCACGAAATATGAATTCAAGTAAACCACGATCAAGTAGCTATCCTCTGACAATTACCGAATATCCTAACAGCTAAAAGCTTCCGATACGTGTCCAAGTCATCCGGAGTAGGATCCATGTTGAATTTCTTCGACGAAATCAATCGATTGGCTTGCATGGCAGAAAAAACACCACAACACACACCATATATCTGTCTGAACTGATACATGAGTGGCGTTCTGTAATACTCTAGCGGTCTGCAGATTTCAGTACGTCTAGCTTTCTCCCAATATCTGAGATGACGCAGCAGTCCAGGAATCAAGTGCATCAATGGCCAGAGCTGGTGCTCACGCATGGAATAAGTGGGCTCATCTGTCGGATCCATCATGTTGTACAACAACGAATCATACAACTCCACTCGCCATGCGTCTAGACGAATCCGAACGGTCACCCAATGTCCATCAATATGGCAAGCGGTGATGATCTGTAAATACAAATAGATATAAAACAGTCATAAAAGACACATGGAGACGAGGTGCTGATCGATGGGGACTCTTTTCCCGTGCTTGTTCTTCATGTCTACCCTGAGAGCGACTCCTACTGCGGGACCGAGACCGGGACCGGGATCTAGGGACAAATTTTTTGAACATGTCCTTAACGAAATCCTTCAGTCTATGGAACATATCATCGTTTTCCTGCCTGCGCGCCCTCTCACGCTCCTCATCACGCTCCTGCATCATACGGAGCATCTCTATGCCTGTTTGACGCGCCACGTCTCGCATCTGCCCCACATGTTTGCAACACTGGTGATCCTCACTAGTACTAGACGTGGGGGTCGCCAGTCTAGGACGCTTATCTGTAAGGTGAGTCTGTCGTCTCCTGGATGACTCAACGGCACCCGTATCAGCACACATGCGAGGAATGCAACTCCCAGATCGCCCTAAGTGAGAGGGAGCTCTGGGAGGAGAGGGAGCTCTGGGCTGATGGGCTCTAGCCAGCTCTCGATAAGTGGGCTTCACCCTCTTATTGTGCTGCGCCTCATACGTCACGCCCATACAATCACCGAGCAAGACACTTCTGTAATATGAAGTGGCCATCTTATGCTCACTCGGCTGTAGATATATGAAGCATAATTGCTACAAATGGTAAACAATTGATTAGAAACACTTCAAATAATCAAGAAAACACACATTGTTTAAAATAAATGCTCACCTCATCAGAAAACAATGTGCCCAGACGCGCAGTCTTCGTCTTAAAGGCCCACTTCAAACACCTGGGCAATGCGTCCGATGCCGGAACCTATGCACAATGTGCACCGAGTCTCGGTAAGGCCTCATATGCCCACACCTGTCGAATAAGACATTAATAAAATTATATTAAATAAATTAAGATTACAGTCATAATCGTGACAAAATTAAGATTCATACCAGTAGAGCCCACACCGGTCCATAGAAATGATAAGACAATCTGGCCTTTTCCTCCGTCTTCTTGAATTTTCTCCTCAGCTCGACCTCAGTAGACGGTACCAAACTCATATAATGCGTCAAGAGATTGAATGCATAAGCTCCCCATGGAAATGAGTTCCATCAATCCTGATCCTCGGCTAAGACCCATACCCAGTCATCTATCATGTGCGTCTGATCATATCCAAAGATCATGGTGTGCAGGAACAGGACATTGGCGACCATGACGTAATCCATGAGGTCATCTCCTAGTGAATAGGTCCTAAACCTCTCAAGTAGGTCCTTCACTCTCAAAGTTATCTTGTTCAACTCACGGGAATAAAAAGATCTCCTAGAAATCTTATGTGATGCAGACGGATCAAAATCGGATCCTCCGAACTGTAGTCCAGTCACCAGAGCAAACTCACTCGGAGAAAATCTAATATTGGTTTCTCCAACCCGAAACCAAAAATCGTGCTCCTCTGCACCGTCAATAATCACCTCCCTACTCAATAATGCATGTAGAGCATTGTTACAATTGTTTCCCCCCACGAAATCTACCAGATGCTCAAAACACGACTCTCTCCTAAACTGTTCGAATAGTTCGGGCCCACCACTGATCACGTGTAATACTTCCCTAATTACACTCATATTATCCTTCCAGTATAAATTAATCCCGCATGTGATGTTCTGTAAAGCCTCTCTTCTCCACACCCAATCACGCTATTTTTTAAATAATATATATACACAAAATTAGCAATAAATAATGCAAAAATAAAACAAATATAATTAAATTAAAACTAATTGGACATGATATAGATATCTACATGCTATAGATACTTAATTATCAAATAAAAATTGCAAGAACAACTAACTATCAAACAAAATACACGACAACAGAATTCGTGAAATTTCGCTCTCCCGAAAATAGATTTCGTGACAATATATCGTCACGAGATCCCTTATCGTGACAATATATTCTCACAAGATCTATTATCGTGACAATAATACACACGAGATATCATTTCGTGACAAAAAAATTAAGCAGCTTTCATGACAATATATGCTCCCGAAAACATATTTCGTGACAATATATTGTCACGAGATCCATTATCGTGACAATATATTGTCACGAGATCCATTATCGTGACAATAATACACACGAGATATCATTCCGTGACAAAAAATTTAAACAGATTTCATGACAAATATATAGACTCGATAACTTGTTTTCATGCCTAATTATTATCACGAAACCAAACAGATTCGGGGATATATTTTCTCGATTTATGCTGTAAAATTCACAAAGTAAACAACCATCCATGAATCTAAACTCGCATAATTCCACAGATTTCAACACCAACCAACAATCCAACATCTTAATTCACAAAATCATCTAAATTATTCAAAACTGCAAAAAAAAAACAAAATTAATGTTCTAACCTGTTGATAATCGGCAGCCCATGGTTCGAGATTTTCCATGGCTTCGACGTCGACGGGATATTTTCAGATTCCAACAAGGCCGAGAATTGAAGATCGACGAACTTTCGTGAGAATTGAATCAAATTCGTGAGTTTAGCTTTCGTGTGAATTTTGAAGGGTTTCGTGAGAATTTTTTAGGAATTTTGAAGAGTGTGTTTCGTGAGAATTGAATCTGTTTCACAAGTTTCTGTTTCGTGAGTTTTGTTTGGTATCCGTTTTCGTGAGGAATTTTTGAAGATTGTGTTTCATGAGAATTGAATCCGTTTTGTTTGGTATTCTCGTGAGTTTTGTTTGGTTTTCAAAAAGCAGTCAAAAGGAATATGTTGACTGGGCCCACCCTTTAGTAAGGGTATTTAAGAGATAGTGAAATTGTTTGAATAAAAAAGCATGTGTTATCAATGTTGGCTAAAAAAACATTTACTATTTGGTTTTTGAATACTTGTATCTATTTACACTTCTATCTACTATATTTGAAGGGATAAAATCTTCTAATCCACTTTTCATGTCCCACTATTATGTCCCACTATAAAATTTAATATTTTAAAAATGTTTATTATAAAAACAAATTTTATTATAGTATTACAAATCATAATCAACATTTATTGCTAAAAATTAAAAAAATTAAAAATTATATACCCTACTTTTGGAATAATCAACCATATTAAATCAATTATATTAACTAAAAAAATAAGAAATAAATATTAAAAAATAAATATAAACCCTAATTGGGTGGAATGAACCCTAAATAATAATTATAAAATTAAACTAAGCCATAACAAATTGAAATTGAAGAAAAAGTTTGATGAAAATCGAATAAAAATCAAAATAGGACACTAAATGGGATAGAGAAAAGTGGAATAGAGAATTTCATTTGATATTTGAACCTCATAGATCCTCATTTTTTGTATTAATTGTACTTTATAATATTTATTTAATTATTTTATGTTGTATTGTGTATTATTTTATCAAATGTATTGTCTCAAACGATATTTATATAATGTATTATTCATATGTTTGCTTTCAAAATACAATTTTATCAAAAATTTTAGTGGAATATGTGCATAATAATATGTCATAACAGTTCCGATCCTAAAATTTCTTGCTAAATTTTCAAGATTTTAATATGATTTCCGTCATTTTTTTCAATTTTCTGCAATATCGATATATCCGGCGATATATCCGTAAAATTGAAGTTGCGATATATGTTGCGATAGTGATATTTTCATCCTTGCTAATGTTGTTGAAATAGTTTTAAATCTTTGCATGTATGATATAACGGTAAATTCTAAGGTATGGGGATGCATTGTATTCCCTTCTATTCATGACTCATTTTTTTTATTTTTAATATTTATCAGTCGATCGATAAAATAATTTCGGTTTCGGACTGTCATAATAGGTAATTACGTGTCACAATAGGTAGGTAGTCGAAATTTCATAATATGTTAGTTGAAGTATCACGATAGATTTTTTCGATCGACCGATCGAAACTTTTATTTTTGGACAAAAAAAGAGCGGTAAATATTCCAAAAATAATAGGGTCAGGACACATATAAGCAGTAGGGTGAGATTGCATCCCCACTACGATAGAATTTACCAATATATAACTAAAGATTGCATATTTGCATGAAAGTCGAATCAAATAGATGTCTTTTCTCAGGAAAAAAATAATAATAATCAAAGAAGAGGGTTGTGAGTTGTGACGGGCTAAATATCAAATTAAATAATTCGATACTTGACCAATATCCCAAAAATAATAGGGTCGGGACACATATAAGCAGTAGGGTGAGATTGCATTCCCACTACGATAGAATTTACCAATATATAACTGTTCGCATTGATCTGGGGACCAGGAATGTCTCCATGGCTAAGTACTAGAACAAAGAGTTCATTAATTGGAGGTGGCTCTATAGCTCGAGCATCATCTTGCTCTTGCATTCTCTGCTGCATTTCCTCTAACTGTCTCTGCATTTGACGCATCTGTTCGACCGTAACAGGAGCTTGTTGTTCTGCCATCTCTCTTCTTCTTCTTGCGTTGTTATGCCGAACGGTAGCTTCAATCTTAGGATTGAATTCTTCTAGAGATCCTCCCTGAGATCGTGTATGCATACACAACCTAATCACAATAAAAAGAAGATTATAAAATTTTAAAAGAAAATAGACTAAAGACTGAAAAATAAATGTCTAGATTAACACAAGAAATTAAATCTAAATAATAGCAAATAAAAAAATTAAATCCCCGGCAACGGCGCCAAAAACTTGTTCGGTATTTATTTTCACCTAAACTGCAAGTGTACAGCGAGGCTTATAGGATAGCGGTGAACAAGAGTATCGTATCCACAGCGATTTAAGATTTAATCTGCTAGTTATTCAATTTAACCCCTCGCAGTTATCTAGACTATCAAACATGGTTGGATTTAACTAATTAAAAACTAAAGATAATAAATAAAATAAATCACCACAGCAGAAATCAACACAGATAAATCAAACACTGAAGAAAATGACGCATTCTAGGATTGAATAATCATTATTTAATCCATTCTCTTAATCAATCCATTTAATGTCTATGTTGGGATTTAAATCATGCTAGAACAATCACTCATGTATTCTAAACCTTCTCTCGAAGCGCCTAGATTGTAGATCACACAACAAATATTAACGTCTCCGTTCAATACCTATTATGCAACTCCTAATGGTTCCAAAGATTTATTGTTCTCTAAATTAATCGCAACTCTCTCGAGTGATATTCACTAACTGGTTAATTATTCCAGATCTTGTGTTAAAACTCATCTCTCGAATTATGGATTAACACATCAAATTGTATCATTTAGTGATCAAGTAAATAATACAGAGAAAACAGGAATAATCAAAACATAATTAAATCATAGACACCAAATAATATGAATCAAAAGAACTTCATAAATAAATCATAATCCAACCCTAGAATACTAGGGTTTTAGCTATCCATGGCAAAATAAACAACTAAAACAATCCACAAAATAAACATTGTATTCTAAGAATAAAGTAAATAAAACCCGGAGATTCTATATTGGCTTTGGTCTTGAACACTCTTGAATCCTTTGGTCTTGTTCTTCGCGTCTTCTTTTCTCTGCAACAACTCTCTGTTGGTAACTTTTAGGTAGGAGGAATTGTGTCTAATTTTCGTGCATTGAATCCCTTAAATACCAAGTTAAGAAAAGCCCAAAATAGGTCAAAAATCGGACAGACCCGCTTGATTCGCGACCTCGCTCACGACCCAGTCACCCGCGACTCGGGTCGCGAGTCCACGTGGCATGACGTGGCGCTAACGTGGCAGAAAATTCGCGACCAACCTTGAAATTCGCGACCGGGTCGCGAGTAAAACAAAGGAGAACCCTGCCTCTGTCGCACCATGCAGAAAAAGGGAAAAATGGTGATTCGCGACCAGATTCGCGACCTCCCCGGTCGCGAGTATTTCCCAGCTCCGGCAGCCTCTCAGTGTTTTGCTTCGTTCTCACTCGTTTCTCATTCGATTGACCCGATTCTTTTTGCAACGCGTTCCTAACTTGATTTCCTATCTTTCTAGGGTGTTCCCACACTCATTTGAAGTCCACACAAAAAATGGCATTAATTCCCTTCACAATGAACAAACACGTGACATTGCACAAAACATAGAAAACTATGCAAAACTCAACACTTCATGCATGCAATGCCCATCAAATACCACTCAAATGTACCTCAAAATACATGTAAAATATGATGTTATCAATAACTAAGGATTGCATATTTGCATGAAAGTCAAATCAAATAGATGTATTTTCTCAGGAAAAAAATAATAATAATCAAAGAAGAGGGTTGTGAGTTGTGACGGGCTAAATATCAAATTAAATAATTCAATACTTGACCCTTATTTAATTTGTTTGTTAAAAGTTCGTTTGGGCACGATTTGATAAGTACATCAAACAAGTTTGAACATTATTTTTTATTTGATAAGATTTAAAGTTTGACTCGAATTCGACTTGATAAATAAAATAGAACATACATGCATGCATAAAAATATCAAACTATTCAAGTTCGACTCTAAATTTTAAAACTCAATATCATTTCAAACAAGTTTGAAGATCTAACTGCAACAAAAAAAACAAACAAACAAACAAACAAAATCAAGCATTTACAAGCTTTCTAGATTTAAGCATTTCCTTCAAAATTGTCAATTTAGCCAACAATAATGCTAAAAAGGTTCAATAGAACAAATTACTGTCCAAATTACTGAACTACTATTTTGGATAAAATTAGGTTAACTTCTAGGCACATATATTGGGACTAATTAATTAATTGATTAAAAAAAAAGCAACACGTGCCTCAGATGTTACTTTTATTTTGGGGAAAATTACATTATATATCTCAAATTGTTAAGATTGTAACAAAATTATCATGAACTAGTCAAAAAAAAATTATTAATAAATTTATATAGGGAGCCAAATTCTGACGACGAAAAATCAATCGACATGGCTTGCTTTTAATTGATCATATATTTGGAAGTTTTTAACTGAAACTTTTAATAATTATATTCTAAATTATTCAACATGTCTATCAATTAAAAGCGAGCCCCGTAAACATTTTTATTACAAATTAATAATATGTCAATAATTTGGGATATAACTTACGTGTAATTAGTCATAGTTGAACACATTTTTATTACAACCTCATTAATTTGGGACATGGGGTATTATTTTTTATTTTTTCTTGCAACCTTATTTTGTATTACCGTAAACATTTTGTTGTAACTTTATATTCACTCATATACTTTTGTTTTCTATGAATTTTCACCCATTTTATTTAATTTGCTTTTACTGATGTACTTTTAATTTTCCTATTGAAAAAAATGAATAAAAGAATAAGGCAACAGATACAGAAAATAATTAAGTACAAGGGTACAAATAAAAAGTCTAAGAAATGAAAGTGCAAAAAATAAAATTATAAAATAGTCAAAAAATAAAAAAGAGGTTAAAAATTAACAAAATACAAGAAACAAAATATATAAAACAAAGTATAAAGAGAAGGATTAAAAGTACAAGAAGTGAAAGTACAAACTTAAAGTATATAGTAGTGAAAAAATAAAACACAAGTAACATGAGACATATATGGATTAAGCATGAATTGATAGTCCAAAATACTATATACATGTGACCAAAAATTAACCTAATTTTGACCATACTTTTAGAGAGTAAATGTAGTAGCTAGCTTATTTATTTGCCAATACTTTATTTGCCTTCAAAGTAAGAATAATTTGTGTAGTAGCAATTAAGATACCCAAAAATATATTCAACCTTTTATTATTTTAAGTTTTATTTTTAGGCTAATCTAGTATAATGTTGTAAATATCACAAATGAAAATGCCTCAAAATACTATAGATACATTACAAAAAAATTAAACTAATTTCACCATAATTTTACTCAATCGATACAAGTGTGATTAATTAAATTAACGATTTGCACAGAAATGATAAATTTGAAAGTCACCCGCTTACGATTTCAGCAAGGTTGGAAATTTTGACCATAATTTTACTCAATTGATACGTTGGTCTTTAGTTGAACAATGCATATATTAGATAAGCATTGTCATTAAATTGGAAATTTTTAATGGAAAATAAATGTCTGTTACCTAATTTCTCATTTTAAATTCCAGTCTCTCTCTCTCTCACACACACACACACACACACACACAATTGATTTGCTTAATAGTAGTGGTTGTGTTAGTCATGTGCCCAACCAGCGGTTGACATTATTCAGTCAATTAAGAACAATAATACAAAAAATGACAATTAATTACAGCATTACACTTATTATAATACTTACGTCAACTATATGTTTCATTATACTGAAGATTTAAATTATTAAAATATTATTCTATCCCTTCTAATTATATAGTCTCTTTTCTACTCGCATGTAACTTCAAAAATATTTACAAAAACAAGAGAGAAAATCTAAACTTCTAATATTACCCTTATTTAATCAAAAATTAATTAAAATTCACAATAATTTTAGCTCAACTATAATGCATTTTTTTGAAATAAAGGAAATATACAATCAATGATGTAAATCAACACATACAATATCTACAGGTCTAAAAAAATTTAGACGATAAAAACTCAAAAAAAAAATTCTCCAATATAATCGTCACACACCAAACTACAAAATTTATTTGAAATTCAATTTTTAATTTTGATGAACTTTATGCCAAATTCCATCCATTTAAAAAAAAAAAAAAAAAAAAAAAACTATGCACCAAAAAAACCACAATTCATTTTAGAACATGCGCCAAACTTATGTTTAAAAATTATTAGACATTATAAATGTAGAATCACTTGGATATAAATATAACAAGCATAGTACTATATCACTAGAAAAATGAACCCTCAGTCTAGAGGCTCTTCAATTGATTTAAATACATTTCTCGAAAATTCAATTTACATGTGTAAGCTAATGCTTCTCACATTTAAGTTTTATCACTTCAAAAAACTTGAGTTGTTAGTTCTTTTAATTTCCAAAATTTAACAAGGGTGAATTTATACATTACAAAAATTAGGAGTAATATAATATGGTTGGGACGAAGTGAGTATATTTAGGAGAAATATCAATCTAAGGCCCGAAAGATGATTTATCTATCGATATAGAGCTTAAAAGATATATTCTATCGATTCAAGGCTTGAAAGATGTAAAACTATCGATTTAAGGTTTGGAGATTTAACGGTGTTAAAATTTCATCCAATAGAAGGTGATGTGACCGTTAAATATTCACATCAACTTTTAAATAGAGAGTTTTATTATATTTTGTAAATTCAGAGATCTTTATAAGTTTAAATTAAATTCAATGTTTAATTAAATTCAGTATGTATTTGTAATACATTTTTTTCGAACACAATAATAAATTGATATAGTTTTTTTTTTCAATTTTGATGGAAAAATGATTATTTTAAAAAGAGATCTAGAGAGAGAAATAAAATTAACATTAATTAATTTATTAAATATTTAAATAACATTTAATAGTTTGCGATGTAATTAAAACCATACTAATCAATTATAAATATAATAAAATTAAATTAATCAAACAAACAAAGATGAATTTCAAATTAAAAAATAATGAGATCCAAACGATAAAAAGTGGTGTTTTTTATTTGACAAAATTTAATAAAACCCTATGTTTAATTTAATTAAAATAATTAATGTAAATTTGTGTTTTTTGTTTATTTTAATATATGAAATGATGTGGATATTTAATGGTCACATCACATTTTATTGGATGGAGTTTTAACACCGTTAAATCTACAAGCCTTAAATTGATAGTTTTAGACCTTTCAAGTCTTGATTCGATATAATCTATCTTTCGAGCTATATATTGATAGATCAACCATCTTTCAGGCTTTGAATTGATAATTTTTCGTATATTTATTACCTTCTCCATTAATAAACTTTGTAACGGCTCTAGGTTTTTTTTTTTATGTAGAGGGTAACCCACACTTGGTCTTTTTTTTTTATGTCGAGAGTAACCCGCAGTCGCTACCGTGGTGCGCACTGGGTAAACTTCGCCCACCAGTAGGTCATCCCCAAGGGGACGACTCAAGGTCGCTCTAGGTCCTTTTTTCTTTATGTCGAGGGTAATCCGCAGCCGCTACCGTGGTGCGCACTGGGTAAACCCCGCATCTGTATAATAGCCTACAAACCTACACAATCCCCAAGAGGATGGCTGGTAACCCGCAGCCGCTACAGTGGTGCGCACTGGGTAAACCACAATTGGCAAAACCCCGCATCTGTATAATAGCCTACAAACCTACACAATCCCCAAGAGGATGGCTGGTAACCCGCAGCCGCTACAGTGGTGCGCACTGGGTAAACCATCTGTATAATAGCCTACAAACCTACACAATCCCCAAGAGGATGGCTGGTAACCCGCAACCGCTACAGTGGTGCGCACTAGATAAACCACAATTGGCAAAACCCCGCATCTGTATAATAGCCTACAAACCTACACAATCCCCAAGAGGATGGCTGGTAACCCGCAGCCGCTACAGTGGTGCGCACTGGGTAAACCACAATTGGCAAGCTAAGTGTGACAGACTCACACCTAGTGGTGTTGATGGTGGGTCGAACTTGAGACCTCTGGCCTCAAGGAACACCACTCCACCACTAGGCCATCCCCTTGGGACGGCTCTAGGTCTTTAAATAGACAATTAAGTGTAGATGCTTCAATTTTCCATTCACACAAATAGTCAATCCATTCCATATTTTGTGCGGCATTCTCAATTGCACACTTGATTTTTTTTTTAATTTAATTTTAATTTTTCGTACTTAATTTAATTTTACACTTGTTATTTATGGTTCATCCTATTTAATTAGAGGTTATTATAATTTTTTAGTATTTAAAATTTTAAATAATAATTAATAATTAAAAACTGAAATTAAATATTAAAAAATTATAATGCACCTTAATTAGTTATGATGTACACTAAATAACAAGTGTAAAATTAAACTAAAATAAAAAAATTAAAATTGAAAAAAAAAATAAAACCTAAAAAGAAATAAAGTGTATAATAAAAAATGCTACACAACATATATAATAGAAGATTTCATTCCGAAAACGAAGACCAGAAACAGTAAAAAAAAAAGGCAAAAGTCAATGACGTAAATTTCCTAGACTAATAGTAATATACTACGCTACGTTGTTAGGTTCCGTCACTAGATATTTCATTTATTATTATTCTATATATCTTCACGTTGAATTTTTTTTTTTTTGAGCGGATCTTCACGTTGAGTTGTTATAGCTATCCATTAATAATTAATGTTCTTACTAGGTTCTTACATATATAATCGATTAGAAAATTACAATAAGTCATGTGTGCAACCTATTATTTTTTAATTTATTTTAAATATTGTAAAATAGAATAGTATATACTTTTAAAACATGACTTACATTATCTTCCTCAAGTAGATTTATTTGATGTTACTCTTATACATGCAGCGTGTATTTATAATTTATGTACATGTTTTTCTTTACATTTACGTACTTCACTTGATATAATATTTGCAGGGCATTTCCATCATTACCCCTTTTAAAAAAAATCAGCCTTATAATTTATTTTAACTCCTATATATAAAATAAGTTTCATCTCCTCAATACCACATGTCGGGTGTGTGAATAAAAAAAAATAAAAATTTCAATACCAAATTTTTGGATTAAATGGACTAAAATAATACTTCCTCTGTCCACAAAGATATGGCTAGTTAATTTTATTTTTTTTGCCGTTTCGACTTTCAACTTATAAGTTCCTTTTCTAAAACATTAATTATAATTCATTATTGAAATACTCTATTAATAAATGATAATTCTATTAGTAATTCAAAGTATATGTAGAATGTAATAGGATTTTTTTAATAAATATTTAAAATTCTAAGGTTTTTATTAATTTGCGTGAATAAATAAGTAGATACATTTATTTAATGGGATATGGTTAAAATATGCCCTATTTATTATTTCAGTAGAATATCCCAACCCTTGAACTAATTTTTATCTCAGTGAGACCCTTAAGTTAGGTCCTTAGTTTTTTTAATTTGTCCCAATCGTTTTAGTTTGCCCCTTCCGTTATTAATGTTAGTAACGATGTTAACAATTTGCCATGTTAAGCCTTTAATCTTTGAATTTCGTCCCAATTAGATACTTAAATTTTGAAACATATATATGACCTGAATGTATGTAACAATGTATTTTAGTGTTATAACAAAACAACCGTGAACATTGTAAGTAACGTCGTTAAGAGAGGGGGATAACCGACACAAGTTCCAAAATTTAAGGATCTAACTTAGACAAATTTCAAAGTTTAAGAGTCTAATTATTCCAACTGTTAACACTATTAGAGCATCCTCCAACAATTTTCACCCGAATACAGTTAACTCTACACTACTTATAGTTAAAGTTACACATTTTCAATTTCATCTCCAACATCATCACTAGGGGTGGGTCGGTACGGTATACCGAAAATTTCACGCCGTACCGTATACCGTACCGAAATATCGATATCGAAAAATTCCATACCGTTCTCGTACCGAAACTTTCGGTATACCGAACTTCGGTATACCGAAGTTTAGGTATACGCCGTAATAGATATTGATATCGTACCGATTTTTTCGGTATACCGTACCGTACCGATATTACACGGTATACCGAACATACCGAACTTTCAGGGTATACCGAACTTTCACGGTATATCGAAAATACCGAAATTTTAAGGTATACCGAAAATACCGAATTTCACATACCGTACCGATACACTGAAATACCGATATATACCGAAATATTGATATATACCGATGTACAGACATACCGGTATATACCGAACTACGGTATATACCGAAAAATTCGGTATACCGAATACCGGTATATATCGAAAATATCGGTATATACCGAATACCGCGGTATACCGAAAATTCGGTATACCGCGGTATACCGAAAATTTTCAAATTTCATATCGATACCGTACCGAAAATTATCGATACGGTATCATACCGTACCGAAAATTGCGGTATACTGAAAATTCGATATTTTCGATATTTTTTCGGTACGATAAGTGCGGTATTTCGATATTTCGGTATTTTTCCCCACCCCTAATCATCACTCTACATTTCACTATACAATGGAATATTCCTTTTGTATACTCTTTACTATTGATTTAATTTTTGTTATCGAATTATTTAATTGAATATGATTACATATATATATTTGTGTGTGTGTGTGTGTTAATATTCTTGCTCATTATTTTTTATTAATATATAATTAAATATTATTTTTATTTTACAAAAATTAAAATTGGAAAATAAAATTTTAGTTCTTGATACAAATTTGATTTCTAATCTTCCTAAACGTATGTACTTTGAACAAGAACAAGAACAAGCAAAAATCTTGGAGAAAAGGCAGGAACAATCCAACCAGTCTACCTTACAAAATAATACTTTCGACTTTGGAAGTTATTTTCCAGATATTCCCGATGCAAGATCTGGATCCGGAAGTGGTTTAAGAGATTATTAGCTAAAATAATTGTGTTGTATTTTTAATATTTACTTTTATTGCATTATGTTTGTATTTTTATTAATTGTGTATTTATATTGTTTATTATAATATATTTGTGGCATTGTATTGTTTATTGTAATATATTTATGATTTTGTATTGTTATTGAAATGTTTACTTAATTCTTTTTTATTAATTATGTATTTTGTGTTTAATTATATGTTAAATTAATGTAATATTATTTACTTAATCAATGTATAAAATAATTTTAAAATAATTAAAAGAAATCTAAAAGGAAAAAAATAAAATCAACCAAATAAATCTACCACAGTATCTAATGAAAAAAAAGAGTTATTGCCGCTCAATTTGCCAAGCCGGAGAGATAGTTGTTGGAAGAAAGATATTCCCAATTTCCACACCACATTTCCTCTTTACCGAGCCGCAACACATATGTTGGGAAAGCCCTTAGTCCGTCACTAACATTGTGTCACAGGTCGCACTTTGCATTATTACGCACAATCCGTCCTCAGTCGAGATTGGCGGAGATTGCCGAGGATGTGCGGCTATGGCGCACGGAAGCGCATATGAGCGTACTTTAATATGATATTGATGGACAATATGTTAGACGCTTACATAAGATTCGAGGAGGGCATTGAGCACAAGGTGGGAACACACAGGTTGGGTGCTGATGCCGCTCCCCTGATGAGCCCAATGGCAGGGCGAAACCAGTAGTTGTCCGGAAAGCGCCGAAGTGGGAGAAAGTGGGCATGCGTCGGAGAATGAAGAACTCCCATCTCGTGACATTTGGTATCAGAGCGAACCGACTCGTAAGCCCGTCTTGTATGAGCATTGCGGGTGCTACTTGCCGGTCGGTTCCTGGGCGATGATCCTCCTAAGATCCTCGTAGTTGGTGATCTAAGCACTCAGGAGGAGGACTTGCATAATCATTGCGGGTGTCCCACAAGTGGCGATCCGGGCACTCAGAAGGAGGACCTGCGTAGCCTTGCGGAGGATGGACAAGTTAACAGGTACCTCGGTGCGTAAGACTAGACAATGAGTGTAAGTCCTTAGGCGAGTGCTATCGCACCTTGCATTATTACGCACAATCCGTCCTCAGTCGAGATTGGCGGAGATTGCCGAGGATGTGCGGCTATGGCGCACGAAAGCGCATACAAGCGTACTCTGATATGATATTGACGGATAATATGCTCGACGCCTACATAAGATTCGAGGAGGGCATTGAGCACAAGGTGGGAACACATTGATTGGATGTTGATGCCGCTCCCCTGATGAGCCCGATGGCGGGATGAAACCAGTAGTTATCCGGAAAGCCTTGAAGTGGGGAAAAGTGGGCATGCGTCGGAGAATGAAGAACTCCCATCCCGTGATACATTGTCAACAGAAGGGACAAACTAAAATGATTTATAAAGTTTAACGGTCTAACTTAGATGAGTTAAAAAATTTAAGGACTTAACTATGGCAAAAATTAATTCTGGGTATGGGAGTGCTGCTTCCGAAATAGTACCGGGTAAGGAAAATTGGATATTTAACGCTTATTTAACTGTATGAAGAGGGTGAGGGGAGTGCTAATATAAAGAAGAAAAGTCTACGCAACAAGAGTTGAAATTGAACCAAGGTACAATCATTTATAGCATATCTGTCTAGCCAAATGGTGCACCTTACCGCAGACAAGTCAGCCATGCATAGAAAAAAGTCCGGGACTAGTGATAACATGCGCACATGGTGCACTGTATTAATACTTTTCTCTCTTTCATCAATCTGTTTTTTCTTGCTCCGCACCACTCTCTCTCTCTCTCTCTCAGAAGTCTTGCCCTTTTCTCTCACCTCCCTCCCTCTCTCTCTCTACTCTCTAGGCTGCCGTTGTTGAGTTCGATACTCCCTCGTCTCTCTCACGCACTACACACAATAAAGTGAATTTCCAGAGAATATGGATGGTCATGACCACAAGACCACTGCCACTTCTGCGGGTATGTAGTTCTTCTACTCTCTTTTCTAGAAAATCTTGTTACCCATGTTTTCCAGAACTCGGTCTGATGTTTTTTAATCATGCTTTTCTTATTTTGTTCGAGATATTTAGTTGGTTTTTCCCTCTTCTTTCTTGGGTTTTGCCGGTGTTTATTAATTTCTTGATATATCTGTCTACTCTCTCTCTCTCTCTCTCTCTCTCTCTCTCTCTCTCTCTCTCACTGACACACACACACTCACTGATCAACTCTCCATAAGCAGGTTTTTTTTTTCCGTGACTTTATTTTCTAAAAAAGGGCAAACAATTTGTCTTTGAAGGAGTGTTGTAGTGTAATCATCTTCACAATAATACATCTTGTCTTCTTCACACTTAATTAGCACAACCCTGTCTCCTAAAAAGTAAATAAATAAACAAAAAATAGCACAATCCTGTTTGTTGAGTTTCTTGATTTCATAAAGTGTTTGCGTTTGCTTAAAATTAATTTTGGCCTTTAATTTTCTGTTCATGAATTGATACCAACTACTGTTTAGCAATCCATTATTTTTTTTATACCAACTACTATTATACTTTGCAGCCACAGTTTTTGATGGCAATAATTTATAATTTTGCTATCAATATTAATTTTGAGAGTACTGATTGTTGAAGGGCATGAGGGTCATGAAGTGCACCTATGCCACAGATGTGGATGGCCTTTTCCAAATCCACATCCTAGTGCTAAACACAGAAGAGCCCACAAAAAGGTTTGTGGAACAATTGAAGGCTACAAAAGTATCCATTCAGAACACCATGGTGACCATCTGGCTGTTTCAGATGATGACCATGCCTCTGATGATGATGAGCATCACACACCGAGTGAGAACATTTGATTCGATATGCATATTTTGTGGATACTGAATTGTGGGGTTTTGTTTGACAGTTTTTCTTGGACTGAATGTGTTTTTGTGTATGTTTATGATTTTTTTTGTGTTCATTGAAGGTCCAAATATTATAAAGAAAAATGCTGAGAGCAGTGGCAGAGTAGTAGAGAAGTCACCCAAATCAGAAGAAGATGTGTTTTCTGATGCAGTTACAGATTTTTCAGACAGTGGGATTAGTCCCAAGTTAGAGGAGCGCTTTGAGAGTGTGGGGGAATTTGGCAAGAGTTTGGAGCAAAAAAGTGTGGAGGGTGATCTTTATGGGAGTGGAGTATTGAAGGTTGAGGAAGCTACTGGTAAGCATATAAAAGACTGTGTTATATGTTTTAGATTAGTAGAGATTACTTGTTTGTCACTGGAATTAAATCATTTGATGACTGTAAGGTTAAGTTCAACTGTCAGCTTATCTTAATAATGTTAAATGGAAAATATTCTGTATATATTAGTAAATAAAGTTGGCCATGATCCATACACATAGAGGCTTAAATGCCTATAATTTAGAGACTCTGAATCAGGATGATATGGATATTGATTAATTTTCTGACTGCCTGAGGTCAAAAGGCATCTATTGAAAATAGTGACAAGAAATGCTGAAACTTAATGCGATCAGTCTTAGTAGTGAAGCCCAAACACACAATACCTAATGAAGCAGAATTCAATTTAGTTAGATGTTAAACTGTCCATCTTTGTATCCTTCTGTTTATATGCATGCAATTTTGGGTAAGGCTTTGGGTAATGTACATTAGTAAATCTTTATGCAGACAAAGATGCAAATCTGCATGGGACATAATATGCAAGTAAATTCTGCTACAGTTAATGGGGTCGTTCTTCATTTGGCACTGTAGAATCTTGAAGATATTTCATTAATGTGATATATAAGTAGCTCTAAAATCTAGAACTGTCCTAGTTGCAATTAGATCTTTTATTATGTCACTTTTCATTTTGACTAGTGAATTTTATGAAGAAGATATGGATTTAAGAAAATCTGCCTTACAATGAATAGTATTTGTAGCTATTCTGCATAACATCATTCTTTAGCTTTGAGATATTAAAGTACTCTGGCTCAGAAATTACTTCTATTTGCTAGTCTGCTTCTTGGGAAAGAGGTTTGCTTATTCAATTTCACCGGTAGGGATAATTTGTTTGCTGTATTCAATGACATCTTCCCTGAAAGATTTCATTGTTTTGAGTTTATGAATCACCACTCTTATCAGAAATTTGTTTGTAATAGAATACCAAAAAGCAGAAATTAACCACAAACAAATTGCTAATTGCTTTACTCTTGAAATTTGGCCCTGGTGAATGCAGATACAACTGAAAAGTCCAATGATGTAAGAAGTGAAGAAATTAGCGAACCTGGACCTCTAGCAAATGGTAATAACCAGCCAGGTAATGTCATACCGATAACAGATACCGCTGCAAAAATGGTTTCTGTTGGACTCATAAATGATTCACTGCCTGAACATGGCGTTGGAGGGAGTGTACATGGTGAGATGATACCTGAGCAGGAAGCAGATATCCAAGTGCAAGATCATGGCTCAGCTTCTGTTCCTTTGGACCTTGAAGAAGGTATAGTTTTGGATCAAACAATAGCAGCAAGGGAAAATCAGGATGAATTATGTGATAAGTTGGTTTCTGAAGTGGCCAAACATGATCCATCCCCACCATCTGAATCTCTTCAAAACGTGGATGCTTCTGAAGGAATTAATAGTGTGGTCCATTTGGCTGAAAGAAGTACCTTCACTGAATCCGTTGAGGTTTCCCTTGTGGATGAGACTCATCAAAGTGTAGGTGCTTTTGTGGGGGTTAAAGAAGATTCTCATTCTACTGAAAATATTGAGTCAATTGAATCTGTTGGTGAAAATGTTTTACCTCAGGAAAGTTTGTTGAGTATGTCTTCAGTTAAGTCTAATGAAAGCAGAAAAACATTAGATGTTACCGAGCATTCTGAAGTGATTTGTATGGTCTCCTCCATTGACAAAGAAGAAATGCCAGAAGGTGGCAGCTTGGATGGAGGTCAGACTGCTGGTAACTTCAATGCAAATGAAGGAGAGAAGTCTTATGTGAATGGCAATGGAAACCTGGAATCTAAGAACTTGAACTCTGTTGATGCAGTTTCAGCCCTTGGCTCCACAGATAATGCTTTGGAATGTGAAGATGCTATCACTACAATGACAAAGAAAGGTGTCGATCATTGTGGAGAAAACATTATTAGTGCAGTTTTGGAATCTGGGAATGAAAAGGGTGAAGGAGCTTCTGTGGAAGTAGAAGTAATCCCTGACTCTACAATGCCTTCAGAAAAACCAACTGATTTTCCAAGTTCATGTGCAGCCGATAGTGATGCAAAAAGTTTACAAAAACTATCCGAAAACAATTCCAGTTCACCGGAATTCAGGGATGATGGTTTTGAGAAATCCATTCAAGGACATGATGCAGATAAGGTCATTGAAGTGCTGCAGTCAGTTGGTTCTGCTGGAGAAGGTCTCAAGGAGAGTCATGAATTAGGTGGTGCCCTAGATAAAAATTCCTTGCCAACTTCCTCCTGGAAACACACCGTCTCACCAGTAACTGCAGAACTGCCAAGTAATATTCATGTGGCAAAGAATGTTATCGAGTCTCTAGATGTTGCAGAAACTGTCAGCAAATTAAAAGATGATATTAAGGTTATAGCATCAGGAGTAACTACCGAACATTCCATTTCAGAAGAATCCATGTCTCGACACTCTGTTTCAGGGTTAGTGAGCGGAGATGCTAGCTCTGACAGAGAAGATGCTGAAGCATCAGAATTCATCATCCCCACTGAAATAACTGCTAAAGATCATGAAAGCAATGTTGTAACGAGGGAAATTTCAGAAAGCCCTACCCCAAGTGTGCAAGAAGCATTCCCCACAAGCAAATGTTTGAATGTTACTTCACCTGATGTTGAGCAGACATATTTAAGTGATGATCTTAGCACCTTGAAGCCTGTTGACATTATTTCCAGTGCAGAACATACTTTTGATGGTAAAGCTTTAACATCAGATGAATGTTCCGCGACCTCAGATGCCCCAACTGTACAGCAACCAGTTACTTCACCATCAGATGTTCAAGATTTTCATGGAACTTCTGCTACTGTTGATGATAACACTCTCGTTAATGTTGAAGATGTCACTAGCATCAATGCTAACTCCGTACAAACGGAAGTTGACGACAAGCCGACTAAGCAAACAGATGGTGCATCTGCAATTGATGTGTCCGGTAGTTTAACTAGCAGGTCTGATAGTCTGGAAGCGAACTGTGGATCAGTAGTTTCCGGTACGCCTTCACATCTCAATTGTAGTAGTCTGCTTAATACTACCTTGGGCTTTACTAGTTCACATAGTTGTAATATTTGATCTGATTTCTCAAATCTCCTCAAATTACATTCTGTGATTTTTTAGTCTTGGTATCACTCCATTTTAACACTCAGACTGCACTTTGCTACATACTCTAAAATGCACTTCTCATTTATCATTAATTTCATCTGATCAACTGAAAAGCGCTTTCTTCTCAATTGACAGATGCATTAGAAACAAATTCTCAGAAGCTCAACACCCCAACTGAGGAAGGCCATCCCGAGAAATCTGATACTTTTGAGCCTCCTTCTTTCATGACTTTGGTTCAATCTGGAAGTGAAAGAGAGAAGGTTACTGCTGCTGCAGAGATTGAAACAGTGCAGAACAATCAACAACAAAAATCTGATGCTCTTCAGGCTGGCTGGTTCCCTTCTCTAACTAATGTAGTCAATGAATCCGAAGGCAGAAAGAAAAATGAGGAAATAATCGCCAAAGTGACAAACTGGAGCCCAGTGAAGCAGCAGCATGGCCCTCTGAAAAGTCTTCTGAATGAAGTCAAATCTCCAAACACAAAGCAAGTTCCTGCTGCAAATCAGAAAGTCGAGGCTGAAGCTAAAGATGACAATGCTGGTGTGACTGCATCTGTGGGTTCTGTTCTAACTTCAGAAACACACACAACCAATGATCAGGATCCCAAGAAACACGTCGAGGAGTGGAACTCTCCGGCCAGATACCCAATTGAGATCAAGAAAGAGAAGAAGAAGGGGAGGCCGTTTTGGGTTCCGTTTGTATGCTGCTCCACAGCACATAGCTAGGGACCTATGATACCTTCATCCCTCTTCATATTTTGATCGTTGTGTATGTTTGCAGTATTGATTATTATATCCAAATTGTGGAGTAATATTTTCTCTGTGGAATATAACCGTGAGTGTGATATATTGTGTCAGCCTACATTTGACATGGCTTTGTATGTAACTTGAAATTAAGAAACCTTTTTTTTTTGTGTTGAAGTTGAGAAATCGTTGTTGATAATTGTTGCAGAGATTAATCTTGGGGTAGTTTATTTGTCATTGTCATATATAAAGATTAAACATTTTTTTGCTTTTTTTTAATAAATCTTAAAACTTTTTTAAGGGATAATTATCTCAAGTATCATGAATTTGCATCAATTTTGTTCTTTCACACGCTTTCACCCCCCCCCCCCCCCGCGCCCGCTACTTGATCAAAATATCACCCCTACTTTGAACTTTGAACTGAGCACACGAGCAACCATGCCTAATCCGGCCGCCATGCTAAATTCAAACTCCCCCAAAATTTATATCATATTGTATTTGTAAAAAAGTTTTTTAACTTCATATTATTGTAAATATGTTTTTAAGATTATGTAAAAGATCAAAATTGATGGCATTCTCGAGGTATTTAAGACATTCATAATTTTTAAATCCCTACGTCTTTAACCCTAAACGTTTTTCCTCTCTGATTTTTTTTTTTGCAGATTTTTATATTCTGATTATATAATTTTTTGGCTTGAAACTAGCAAACTGCCAATTATATAATTTTTTCCCGTCTTAAAAAGACCAAATATATCTTTATGTCCCGATTTTTTTGACAATTTTTCTAAAACTGCCAAAAAAAAAAATCTGAACTTCAGTGATTTTTCTAAAAATTTCCTAAACTGAACGAATGTCAAAAAATACTCGTACTTTCCATTTTTTTTGCGAAAAATGTCATCAGATCAATTTTCCAGCACTGGATTATTAACATGGCATGTCAAAGTCCTCCTACGTGTTAGGTGAGTTGGAAAATAAGTTTTTCCGCTTCATTCTGTTCATTTATTTATTTATTTTTTAAATAAAAATGATAGACAAATCAAAGAGTTTCTTTTCTTCATCTTCGATTTCATGGTCGAGAAATGAATCTCCCCTATCCTCCTCGTCTACCATTTGCTACCCTCACGCCGTCTGCTTCCTAGAACCATCTGTCTAAGTTCTCCCATAGACACACTGTTTCCTCAACATCGATCATATGCTAATCAGGATATACTCCATTTCCTTAGGCGACTTTGTGTTTGTCTCTTAGCCTCATAGGAAGTGGCATCTTGGTGCTAGACGACTTATCGTATCCCATATCATACTTCAACTAGTCGATCATGACATGAATCATTCTAGTTTATTACATCCATTAATGATTATATTTTAGTACGCTCGGAACTAGTATATATGTACATAGGCCAGAGCCCTGCTATCTTTGGAACTACATAAACAATGGATTTCATTGTGTTAAAGAAAAATATTCATGCTTCATCCTCTTCCATCAAGCATCGTGTAAACAATTCTATTTCTTCTAGCAAGCGTTTCTTCCTAATTTGAGAACTCTCACTGTCAGGATTTGACTGAGAAGACACCAGACCAATAAGAAAGGTGCGCACCCTCCCTACATAATCTTGGTTATCACCTACATTGATCTCCATATCATTTTCTCTGATGTGATCTTGGGTTTCATCAGTGTATACACGATTCCTGCATGCCTGAAAGACCTCATATGACCACGACGTTAAAACTAACAATGAAATCATAAACTATACACCCTTTTTAGGATCCTAAACATATATGATCATGAAAAGGGGTGCAGTTTTGTACCTGGAAAACTCGAGTAAGATCAGCAACATGAGTAGAATTAAGAAGGCCAGAACACAGAAGCTCCCGAAATAAAGTCACTAACTCAGTGGTCAGATTGTCCGCGCTTAAGTTTTGAATGATATTTCCTATGGAAGAATCATCAAACACTTTAGTCATCCAGGAAGATCCCTTGCTGTGTTTTAGCAATGCAACTGCAACATTAGCAGCGGGCTTGTGATGAATCATCAAAGATTTTGTCAAAGTTGGAACTGACAAGGACATTACGAGCTCCTCCACTATCAATCTACACCATCCATATCTTTCTGCCAACACAGATTCTACTTTAAGTTGCTCCCATGTCATGAGAGCTGACAAGCACCGGGAACAGTTCAGCGCGACTCTGATGTCACCAAAAAATATCAAACCTTCTAATACAGATGATATTGACAACAGGTAGCCATCTCTAAATTTTAAATCAACAGCTTTTCTAATTGCATAATCTTGTAGTCCCATGAACAGTTCCGAAAGACAAAATGAAGCAATTAGCTTTACTTGAGTAGATCCAAAATGAATCATCTTGCATAAATCACGGCAATGGATGCTGAGATAGGATAGTGGCTGCATTGCAATCCCTTCATCAATCGATAGTTTCAAATCTACGATACCTGGAAGAATAGTTTGTACACTGAAATATCTGCAAAGTCAGTATTGAATAAGCAAAAAAGCACAGTGCATTTCTCCAGCATAATAAGAAATATGGTTGCTTTACCTTCTCAGGGAGAAAAAGAGAAGCAAAAGCACGAATATGAGAGCTTCCCCTGTCCTTGTTTCCTCATCATGATCAAACAGTGCTTGAGCCTTGGAACAAGCTTCAAAGATTGTGGAATTAATAATTGAGATCAGAGGAACATTCAGAACTACGATCTTTGAAGCCTCAGTTACTGCCTCTGTTGTTGAGTGGTGCAAAATCAGAGAAAGAGTTCCAATTATTGTGAGAACTTCTTCAGTCCATCCATCTGATTCCATAGCCATGATCAGGTAGTTTATCAACTATAAAACAGTAAACATTTAGTTAATATTATAAATGTTCTTAAGCAACAAAGCAGAACAAATTAGTAAAATGTATTTACCTTCACAGTGATTCCTACCCAAGCTTCATTGATAGACAATGATTGAGACTGTACTGATTTTAGAATGCTAAAAACAAGTTGAGACGTGCACATGAACATTTTAGGAGAAGAGGAAGCAGAAAAATTGTAAATGTTTTCTAGCACACCATCTATTCCATGGATGCAAAACTGATCTGATGCAGCTGGAGCAATTTCAACTATCTCTGTACATGCCTCTAGAACTGCAATAATGTCATAATCGCGGCAAGGATTTTCAACAAGATCTCCCAGTAAGCATACGAAAATCACTGCAACAAAGTTGTCTCTGGATGTTATCAAATCAGCAAAGACATGGAGATCCACTGTTTGTTTAGTTTCCTTAACAAGAACCATGTCGTTACCAACTGAGCTGTTGCATCTGCAGAACTTCAATATCTGATTACATAACAACTTGCAGAGTTTTTCTTGTTGAAATAACCACATCAATGATGTCAAATGAATCTTGGTAGACAGAGAGTCCCAATCCTTTTCTTCCAGTAGCTGAAAAAGGATTCTTTCAGCTTCTGGACTGTAAGGCATTTGGTATCGCATCTTGGCAAAACCCCTGTAATATCCATAAAGATTTACTAATAGTTCTATAGTCACTGAGGCAGAGGCTCCACAAAAGAAATCACCACTATTAAGTAAAATAAATTGCTCGAGTGAAGATAGTATCAACTTCTCATCAGCAAACCTTCCAACAGAGAAAAAGAAACATTAAATCAACATTATGTTAACAGAGATATAGTGGTCGCATAATTTTTATGAGGAGCTTGTTACCTGTCATTATAGAGAGAACTAACATACAGTACCAGCAGAACTGCAGATTGACAAGCAAACAACTCAAGATTATGGGAACTCTTCTGACCAAGAAGGAATAGCAAATCTGTGGGGTCAGTTGGCAAATGGAGAGCAGCATCCCTAATAGGTTGCCCTGAATCAGTACCTAGGAGTATATCCACGATTGAACTGAAGATCACATACACACTCTGCTTCATTTTTGCCACAGGAAACAAACCCAAGCATCCAAACAACTCACTGAACCATGAAGACAAAACCAAACTCTCTGCAAAATCCTTGGCACCAACATTAGAATCAAGCAGTATTGAGTGAAATGTTTCTATGACTCCCAAGGCAATAGCTTCTTCTTGCATGTCATTGATCACCGCTGTAAACCAAGGTAATATTTGCATTTTACATATGTCAATTATACAAAATCTCAGTCCCACCTTAGATGAGACTGGGATTTCGTCTTCCTGGCCATGGGCATATGCTTCCTTGATTAGGTAAAGAAAATGCAAAATTTGATCTGTGTTAAAATGGTTATCTCCAAAACAAATTGAAACAGCAGTTGTTGATGCATCTTTAATTGATGCTGCAAAGCTTAAATTCCCACGAGAAGATGAACAATTCATCATGGCGACAAGTATGGAGCATGATAAAGTGAATGTCTCTGGAAGAATGCCAATCTCACCAGCTATATGTTTCTTAAACATCCCTGCCAAGATACTACTTATTTCCTCAACAATACAGGTTGATACTATTCCAGGACAGTTTAACACACACTTCAAAATGAGATTCAGTAACTGACACTGGACAGGGTGAAAAGGAATTTCAGTTACATAACGCAGAACAGGAACTAGTGTTGAGAATCCAATTGCCAGTCGTTGTATGAAGGCTTGCTCAGAATTTGATAATAGATGAAGAACGTGAATTGAAGAGTTGACAATGGAATCTTTGCTTCCTGCAGAATCAACCGAATCAGGAATAGAGAAGAACAAAAATATCCAGATATGAACAGTTAGTTATATGAAATCAATCACTTCTTTATGCAATAATGTTTTTTTCATAAAATGATCAATTGAGAAAAGAAATTAAGCTACGGTCATATTTGAGTACTGAAGAAAAACACATTCCCCTGTCAGTTTATTAATCGATACTGAAAAAGTAAAAGTTTGCGGATAATGAATATGAAAATTAGATTCTACGATGAGTCATGAACAGGACTTAAATTGTTATTTCCTACACCCAAGTAAAGTAATTGTAAAGTGTCCAAAATAATGCATTATCATCAATTATTTGTTCATAAAACATACTGTTTGTATGACTTTAAAAAAATGCATAGCATATTATGTATTCTCGAAAGTATACCTGATAATCTCAGTATTTCAAATGCATAATCTGCTATATTTTCTTCTATGAGAACTTGGCATTCCTTGTGTGAGACATTTTCTGATGAAAGATATTTAAAGATCAAATCCAATGTTGCAATCTGAACTTGACTATCTGAAGAAAGCAGTGGCCCTTTGACTGCCTCAGCAAACAATATCTCTAGAGATGGGCCGTTGATCACATCCTCTGTCATTTGCATGAATCTCTCAGCTTCAAAGGAATCTGTGCTCTCCGCATGATTTAAGTATGCATTCTGAAAGAACCCCCGCTGCGCCAACACCGTCAAAAATGCTACAGAGTGATAATACGTGGTCATAATACACAATATAACAAGCATTCATTGTTATGTAATAATCACTATCGCTCTATGATCAGAAGTATGTCAAAAACTACTTTAAACAGAGTGTGCTGCAATAATTACTGGCAAGGAACTGTAAGGTTCGTGTTCTCATAGTCCTATGTTGTAGTGGAGCTGCAGATTGGAAGCATCTGTGCCGCAAGGCGATTTCACTACTTAACATGGTTATTTTAGGCTACAGATAAGATGCTTTCGTGGTTCCATTCAAGTTAAATCAAGAACAAGTTATTTCAACTTTTAAAGCAATCAGAATTTATATAATTTACCACTCAAAAAAATAAAGAACTGATATCGTTTAATTGCTGATTAGCTTCTAAACTATCATATGCTACTGCAAATTTGGCCATAGCTGGAAAGTGAGGGGAAAAGAAAGATACTTGTGAAAATAAAGGGCAAAGGAAAGAAACCAACCTAGACAGTTAAGCCGGACATCATCACTTTGGCTTTTCATAAGGATATTAAGTGAAATTTGCAAAAGCTTGGGGCAATAGACAAGCAAAGCATCAGCGCCACAACTGTCCATATATGAGTAATGGAGGAGGGACAATCTGTATAAAACAAACATAATCTCCCCTTGGATTTCATCACTACATAAGACAAGAAAGAAGATTATTTCACACCTGAGTTTGTGCAAAGTCAAAAGACACATTTTCTTTGTGTATCGGTTGAACTTACTTTGACAACTGAAGCCCTGTGACAAGGTTGAAAATGAGAGCATCTTTGTCTCTAATGCATGTATACAAATTAGAATCCGGATTATCCAAGACAACCCCGAAGCAGTGAAGCTGCATCAAAATGAAAAATGTAATGATTATGCAGACATGTCATGGTACATTCAGAATGGAGATGTCATGTTTAAGATAGATTGCCATTGTAAAGGATGATGGTATCAACACCATCCTTCCAAGAGTAAATTATCAGATATCCTGAAATATCAACATGAAATTACTCTAACCGTACATCTAAAGATGCATCATGTTAGTGAAGAAAAGTCAAATATTGATGGAGTAAAGGCACAAAATTGTAAAAGAAAGGATAATTTCATATACTGGAGAGAATGAAACAAGAACAAGGAATTAATTTCCCCAACAAGATAGAATATCTTGTTCCTTAAGGGCTGATATACCCCAACAAGAATAAAAGTCTTGTCCCTCAGTCTAATCTGATTTCCAAATTATTATTCTGCATGCTCCATATTGTTATTCTTTCTCCATCAAATATGCAGGCTTTACGGGTAAACCTTAACATAGGAGCACATTTTTTTGTTTTTTATTTTTTTGAAATCTTCAGTATTCAGTATGTATAGCTGTCGCAGACATTTAAATAGCCATAGATTTCAACCACCCGCAATAAAAGTGTGTTGGTCTCAACTATTTCTGGTATAATCATTTTAATAAATAATGTTTGTTCATAAATCAACTGAAGGGTTGGCTAAGAAATCAATTGAAGTTTAAAGATAATTAACAAGAAAGTAGAGCTTACTGCTCATTGATGAATATTTTTTTAAATCTAAAATCCCACTTTATATTCCAGCTTGAAAAGCATGTTTCTGAGTATCAGAACACAGTTCTCTGGGATGAGAGTTACTATTCACTTCACTTCAGTTCAACTATTAAAAGCGGGACAGGGATTAAATGCTCTAAACATAGATCCTTGAATTGATTAATCAAGAGTTGGATGAACTACATTTCACTGAGAAAAAATTAAAACATCTACTGCCTTTATTCATTGCTTTTAGTTAAAAATAAACATCTATTGATGTGTGTTAAGCTTGCGCAGTCTTTCTTTTTTAATACTCCAAAGACACAATTTTATATATACTGATCAGTAACCAAACTTACCAAAAACTTCCAAACATTTGTAAACATGACTTGCCCGCATACAACTAGGGGTATTCAAAATAAACGTTTGCAGATGTTACCAAATTGCCCCAAATGGCAGTTAGAAACTAATTTTCAATAATCACCGTCTAAAAGTAATTAAATCTCTATTCAATAGCTCAAGACACTCTATAAACAAGACCAATTGTAATTTTTGCACTCAATCTTCTCTATTCGTAAATTTCTGACGATACCAAAGCATACAACTTAACAAGCACCGTGAAATGGCCCAAACATAGAAAAACCATCAAGTTGCTGTAAGAAGTTTCCATCAATGTGCATATATGAGCATCCTTTTTTAGCTTTAATTATTGTCGTCACCTATCCAGTAAAAACACACAGTTACCTAATATGCCAATCAATCATTCAATTACCACGAACTTTGATAAGCATCACTACAGAAATATTAACACCACGATTACATTGTACAGCTTTCAGAGACTCAAAAACAGATATTATCAGCCATTAATGAAAGCCTATTAACCACCTCATGAATCATCAGTTACTTTTATCTGAAAATGCTCAATTTGCTGTTAATTCAGCTAAGTGCAGTGCAAAAAAAAATGCTCGAATTCTGTCGTAGTAGTTCTTCCATTTTTGTCCTTTCAAACCAATGCAAATTCATACTACTCCGACAAGCAAAATATCAGAAAAAGGAAACGATTCGGCTATTACCATGTACAACTGGCGACGACTCCAAGCCAACGAGCCACTGGAAAGACAATCTGAAACCCTAGCCACGAAGTCATTATGCAAATCCTGATTGCCATTACAAATACTTCTCGAACCATCACATAATACCTGGATCAAATCAATCGACTGTTTGGCAATCGGCTCGTCATCAAAGTTGGATAAGACAGCGACGAGAGGGGAAACGAGGAAGTGAGAGTGGAATGCGAGAAGATCTCTGAAGAATTGAGGCTGATCAAGGGCTTGAGAGAGCTGGGAAAGGGCGTAGGAGACGTGGACGGTGGGGGATTTGGGGTTAGAGAGGAGACTGGAGAGGCAGAGAAGGCATATCGAGCCGCCCTCCGCCGTGGGAAGAATGAGGGTGGAGCGGTGGCCCTGCGTGCAGGTCTCCAGCGCCGGCTGTAGCGGTGGAGCGGCAGTGGTGCCGTACATGCTTTGATAGACTCTTCAGACTTCAAAGATATTTTTCAAATGGAAGGCGGGAAAGGAGATTTTTACGGTTCGAGCGATTTTCCACTATAATTTATATTTATATATCTCCATATATAAAAGGCCAAATGCGTATTTGGATTTCCAATATTTACAAAAAATTAAATTAAGTTCTTGTATCTTAATTGGCTATAATTAATTTCATATAATATCATTTTTGTTGAAATCAATTTTTTGTACCTGCATGTGAATTTGATGTATAAATATTGAGAATGCAATTAAGCAAATCTTCCCACATTGTATCCAAGTGTCAAGTTGCACGCCATGTTGAATACATTTGATTAAATTAACACATCTTAAGAGGCTTATATTGGTTAGTCTATTTACATATTCAAAACTCAAATGAAAGTTCAAAATGTTGGTTAAATCCAATTTGCGTATTTTCCACCTCCACTTATGTTAGTTTTGTATACTAGAAGACTTGTCTTTGTATACTTTTCTGATTATATGATGATATGAAATGAAAGTTATTGGCAGTCACTGTTTGCATTTAGATTATGTTCTATAATTGTTTTATACAATGTTCCATATACTTACATTGTAGATGATATGGTGTGGGAGTCACACGGTAAGATCATATCATTAGAACATTGTAATGTATTAAAGAGCTCACGGCTTAGATGGTCCTGAACACACCATCAGTACACCGTAGAATAATCTGATAAGTTAGTTTATCTTGACTAACTGATTATTCTAGTACACTCGTTAGTGTATTGAGGAGGATCACGATAGGATACTATTCTCTGTCTCTGACCCAGTTACTGAGAGAATAAAGATCCATAGAGTTCGGGTTCTGAACTCATGTGATATTGGCGAGCATATGTGTGCGTTGTTTATTACTTTGATTTATCAATAAGTAAGATCTTTTCGTGGATCGAATTCGATATCTTGGGTAATAACAATGTATACATGATGTCTCGAGCAATATGCATGAGCACCGTGTCCTGATGCGCCAGGTTGATGATGTTCACTTGAGGAAACACAGGTTCATGTTGAAACCCTGCAGGTGGAATTTATTCCGTACATGAGTAAAGCTTGTGTGGTACTACTCAAGGTTTTAGATGTTAATTAATTATAGCTGTCAGAGGTTGACATAATTAATTAATTAACATTATATCTTAAACACGGGGAATGGTTGGACTAAAGGAGAAAGCATATTCGTAAATATGTATTAAATTGGTAGGTCAGTTTTTACTTCTTTAGTGGAATAAAAGTTAAACTTAATTTATTTAATTATATCATAAGTTTATTGGATATTGGATATTAAATAAATTAGTGGGCCAATTTAATATTCTTCTAGATCCCTGTTGTAGCTCAATTGACTGATAGTGGACTGAATATTGAACTTGAAATAGAGGCCCAGCCCAATAGGGCTGGAGCATGAAATTTTCGCCCCTCCCTATATATAAAGGGAGGGTGACGAAATTTGCAAGAAAATAATCATAAGAAATCAGCCCCTCTTTGTCTCTTAAAGTTATCCACATATTTTACAACTCTATCTAGTAGATTTCAGCCCACTCTGAATCTAGATACAGTCCGGGAATACAACAGAAGATCTTGGAGTAGACTATCTAGTAGATTTCAGCTCACTCTGAATCTAGATACAGTCCGGGAATACAACAGAAAATCTTAGAGTAGAATTTGTGGTGGTCGAAATTTTGAGCATAGGTGGCGCCATTCCTGTATTCATTCAACAATAAGATTAGATCTTTAATCTTATCCATAGACCGTCTATCGATTTGTAAGTAGATTCGTTTCTATGTCTTCCGCTTTATTAGATTCGGATCTGCTTTGCATGCCTTTTGATTAGACTATGATAAACATGCATGTTACATAAAATTATGATTTGCATGAACACAGATTAATGAACAATCAAATGATCGTGCGGTGGTTTAATTCAAAAAAAACTCCAACAACTTATTCATTCGCCACGTTCCACAAAACCTCGATAAAATATTTATTTTAGGTCTCCTTAAATATGATATCTTTTAGATATTCAATATTTTACTCAGTGATGTCTGCGTTTAGTTTATATGAGATTATCATTGTTATTGTTGATATGGTTGACTTGATTATATTGTGATGATTAAGTAATGAGCCGGATTCCTGTCAGCTTGCCTACCGAGCTTTGTGTCAAACGGACAATGTTAGCCCCCAAAAAAGGGAAAAAAAACAATCCAGTTCAAAATCGTGAAAAAATTATTGAAAGAAAAATAAAATCACGTCAGTGCTAACATCCTGCTAACCGTAGCACTGCTATCATCAAACATTCTAAATTTCCAATGATCATAACTTTATTTGTTCTAATCCGATATATGTGTGTGTGTGTGTTTGAATCACGTATAGTGCTTGAATGCTCGAGTGTTTGGCCATTAATGCTCGAGTTCTTAAACACTCGAGCATTCGTGTACTCTCCATTCTTTCTGGAGAGCATTCTCCAGTTGTGCAGTGAAGAAACTTCTTTTGGTCGGGCATGTGGTTATTAGATGAAGAACTTGAAGCAGCAGTCTCTGAAAGCAATGGATCCAGCACTAACAACATTAGCTCTCCATCGATCTTCAGTGGAATAGCTCACTGTTTTGTTGGAGAAGACATCAAACAATTTTTTTACTAGGTGAGCGAGTGATCTGGCCGGACATGGAATGGGGAGGGGGAGGGTGGAGTGGGTTGGGGATGAAGAAGGTAATGAAGAAGACGGTTTGCATTTGTTTTTTTTTTTAACTTATTTGTTTTTTTTTATATTTTCATAAAGGGTAAGATTGTCATTTTAAGCCCAAAATAGCTAAAATAAGGTTTTATTAAGTTTGTAGCCAAAATAAATTTTTGACAATATTAAGTGGCTAAAATAAATTTTCACCCTTAGGGGAATGTAAAGCTTAATAAAAAAAATTCAACTTAAATGGATAATTTGAGCATAATGATTAACGATAAACACTATTATATATTATATATATATGTGAATTGTGAAATCATAAGAGATAAATAAAACTCTAACACTAAAATCTTGATTCATTTCTATAAAATCCATAAATATAACCTCAAATATATAATGAATTAAACTTAAAGCAAATATAAAATATAAAACACCAATATGAACAAAGAGAGAGAGAGAGAGAGACACTTACCCTCAACTCCAGAATAGCAATCGGAGGAGCAGAGACGAAAAGGGTGGAAGTATTTTTTATGATTGTAGTGAAGTAAGATTTGATTTATTTTAGATAAAATATCTATTAAATATTATTTTATTTGGACCATGACTAAATCAATTTATGTTATCCTCAAATATAAAGGCCCGTTAAATGTGGGACAATAAAAATATATTGAAATTAGTCCCAAGGTCTTAAATTTATGGGGGGGGAATATTTTTTATATAATAAATTATATACCCTCGAGTTCGTGTCTAGCTACAGCCCAACTAGTTAACCACCACCATCTTCAACCTTCTTCTCCGGCGAGTGCTCACCTATTGTCTCTGTCGACAATCTCAAAAACATATCTTATACATTCGAGAATCAATTTTCGAACCTCTAAAACAAGATTCAAACTGAATTTTTCGAACTAGTTGTGGATTTTGAATTTTCATCTTCTCTGTAGCAACAAATAGTTGGCGACTTTTAGGGGAGAATTGGCAGATAGCGGTGAACAGTGAGCTAATGAGGATGGATTAAGAAAGGGAGGCGACAACCGACAAGTTGCAGATGGTGAGGATGGAGAAAGAAGAGAGGCAGCGGCGGGAAAAGATGGTGGATTCCATTTATTTCTTTTCTAATTATTTTTATTTTTATTTTATTCTTTTTAACATGTGATGTAAAGAGTAATTTATATAGTGTAAAAAATAATTTAAAGGATATTTAAATAATTTTAAAATTATTTAATTTTTATTTATTTTCATTTGTGATGCAAAGAGTAAAATCTAAATAATGATTAATGATGGCACAACAATAAAAGATAACTAAAAAGCCCATGTATTATTTGATGTCAGCATTTTTGCTAGTAGGTTTGCAAACGAACTCGTAATCTGTTTTTTAAACTGAACTGAATAAAATAAAATTGTACAATCAAATTCTTGACTTACGTTTGTTGAGTTCATTTAAGTTCGATTAAACTTGTAAACCGTAAATAAATTCAAAAGTAATTTTTACGTCAACCTCCTCGAGAAGGCCAGCCCACACACACACACACACACACACACACACAATGAGTTAAGCATTTGACACGGTTGAATAGAATATATATATCACACGAGGAAATGATGAATTTCCATAGGCAAACATGAGCATCAGTACTAACAGAAAAACTGCTACCACAAATCCTGAAACAAGAAAACTTTCAAGTTTCATATATGCTCTGAATATGGGAACCTGCACATGATCAACAAGCCAAATCGAAATCAAAATTCAAATTAACTCTTCACCATCACCTTTCGGCTTCAACAGCAAAATCATAGTTACCTGTCAAAAACAAAATAAACCAGACACTAAGCTGCAATTCAATGATCATGAAAAGAATATTGATTTACCAAACATGCAACCCGGTAATCTGTGCAAGGATGAGGGGCAACAAAATGTAGTTCTCACAAAGATATGAGGCGTTGATAATTTATAATTAGAGTTTTCTATGCTAATAACATATATGATATACCAGTTAGTAAAATTAGAGAAATCCAAACGAACTAGTCCCCATTTGCACAATAATTTTCAAAGAAAGCTAGGTTTGACCACATATCTTGTGAGAAAAAATGTAACCTTGTTGGAGCAGTAAGATCAAATGCACCCAACATAACTCAATGTCTATCAAATGTTGCAACACACGGATTTTTTTTATTGTACTGATTAATACAAACACTAGCATGATGTATGGAGAACAAACAAAAGTTATTCTTAAGCAAGATGTAAATGAAACTCTTAGGTGCAAAAAGTATTCAGTTGGCCCATGCACATATTACTTATATTCCACCCAAAAACTGAATGAACGACCAGGGATTGCAGCGAGAAACAAATGACAGTATATCGAAGCCATGCAGGCGGGAAGATTAGTGCAATTAGTACATGGATGAGAAATAGGATACAAACCAGACAGGTCAAAGTCAAACTGCTAATTTTGGATCCACTGTTCCAGTAGCATTTCCTTCTCCTGACATGAGAAGATCTGGATCCTGCAGCCAATAATAATAACAGTGTTGGTGTTACTGACTCGGTCTCAGTGTATAAAAGAGGCAAGTACAAAAATCAGTCTAGCAGATGGTCACCTCCATTCCCCACTTGATGTAATCTGGGGACTCACAAGCCTTGTACTCATCGACAAGACTCTCAATGATATCTCTGGATTCATCAAATTCTGAAAGATCATTGTCCTGAAAATGTTTCAACATACTCGAGTCAGTCACAGAGCTGACAAATTACAACTGGGGAAAACCTAATTAGATGTCCATCCTCAACCGAAAGAGAGCAGACAAGTATGCGACTATGTTATCCAATGATTCTGTTTTGGAGTGACATAAAGGAGAAAATTCAACATGTGATCATCTCTCTGAGTACTACTTAATGTTATAGATTCAGTTATCTGCATAGCCTTATGTAGGGATATAAAATAGTCTTATCAATCAAAATGAATTCACACAAAGACTAACACAGATTAAATGAGAGAGAACTTACAGCAAACATTGGGTGATTCCTATAATTATCGAGAAAAGCTTGCCTCTTTCTCAGCTTGTCATATTGGCTCAAACACTTGGAGAATAAGTGGCGGATGCCAGTATGACTGGCTAACATGAGTCCACTCACCTAACAATTATAGAGAAATATATAATCAGGGTCCTTCATATTTCAACTTATGCTCAGCTATATACAACTTATCATATAGAAAAACATGCAACAGGTTGTATGAGTTTTGTAGATAAATCACTTTAAAGCAGTAATGGGGCTTAAAGTAAAAAACGAGCCGGCTGAGCAACTGCTCAGGTTTAGGAAAGAATTGAGCTGAATTTCACTTCAAGATTTATGTCCGAGAGAAAGGATCAACTTTCTGTAGATAAAAACTGAATCAGGAAACACTCCTTTTCTCACTACAGCGCCAACTAGGTTGTATTAGAAGAATAGATGGACATCTTCCAGTGATCACTTTCATATGGGGCCATAAGGTTAGACTTGCTACCTTGAGCCATAAAGGTGAGAAACAGAGAATTATTACCAGTTTACCACCCAAAATTAAAGGATGAAAAAGTGGGAAAAGGGAAAGTACATTTCACGCGCTACAATACCAAAATCTCTCAATTACTTTTGTGTTATAAGGGGGAATATGGAAAAGAGATAATAGAGGTATCACGATGTTAACAAGCCAGCTACAGTATCTTGCCCTAGGCCCAGGAGGGCAGGGAAACATTCATATAGATTTTCACATTCATATAGATTTTCTCCTACCCCCAAGGAAAAAATATGTGCATGTGTGTTCCACAATTTGAACACCCCCCCGCCCTCCACATACAAACAAAGAGCTCACATGCCCACTGCAGCCCTAAAAGTCTGCAATAACGCCATTCTATCACATTCAGGCTCAGGTTTGGGCCCAGAATTCTCATAATGTACTCCGCAAGCAACTACTACGAACTTACCATACAGTCACAAAAAGGAAACATTAGCCAAATAAAAGAAAGAAAAACTTTAAACTTATGATGCAGTTCATGAAGTACTCCATTAGCAACTACTATTAACTTATCATCATTTGATCAAAATGTTTACTTGATTTCATAGGACGCTCAATCTATGAATTTAGTCCTATAACTTATTTAGGATATATGATGAAGTACAAGAAGGTTACATAGGTTTACAGATTCCGGAGGTCGGCGGAGGAAACACACACACACACATTAACTATGAAAAGAAACTTAAGCAAAAAAAAAAAACATTTTACTTTTTCAGTTCTCTTTTTTTAAGTGGTGTACTTGTATCACGCCCACTTTAATCTTGAGATCATTAACTGTGAAATGCCATCAGAAAAAATACATAAAAGAAATTAGAGAAAAAGGAAAAGATCTACACATTAACAACGCTGTTAAGCTAATGTATACCAATTTATGTATGTGGGATGGGGTAATTGGTTTATGGAAGAGCAATCATGAAACAAAAGTTAGCACACCAGTTGAGTAAATGAGAAATTAGCATGTTCTACATTCATGAAAAAAAATTCTTATAAATGGAAACAGAACAAGTAAAATCTTACACGGTGAGCGGTTTGAACATAAGGAGACTTCCTGGACAGAGCAACCTATTAAAATAACAAAATAGAATCAGATAATAATAACTTGATTTGATAACCCAAATCAAAAGGTAATGAAGTTCTGATCATACCTGGATGCTAGCAGGACCCCATTCAATAAAGTTAACAAGTTTTCTTTCTCGTATTCTCTGCAAACTGTCGTGAACCTGGTTGGTTTTAAGATCACTTAAGTTAGTATTGCTGGTATTACAAATAGGATGCATATGCTGTTCAAAATAATGTTAAAACCATAGCATGGTACTAGGTCCTTTGAGATTAAAATATTAAGCAAGCCAAGGTTTATGGAGAGTGAATATAACAATGGTTGAACATTAATAAGTGTAGAACCATCAAGCTAATAGGTAATCCATCTCAGAAATGACATGGGTGACTATAGTTAATAGTTCCAGTGTTCCACAATTCTTGAGTACTATAGTTCCACATGGGTGACTCAAATATTGAATTTTCAGTTGGGCTCTCATTGGAACAAAAGAGTTGTCAATCCATGCGTATTTTATTCCATAGTTCTCACGAATTAGTAGTCACTGTAGTTTCATAAAAGAACTTATATAAATGTTTCATCCCTTTGTAAATATCCAATTAAGCTCCAGCAACAAACAGTGATATCTTTTGCTGAACTCATGATCTTCAATAATAGCTGCTGAACTTAGGAAACTATAGCTCTAAATACATTTATTTGCATCCATATATTTACGAAGTTGTTCCAGTTGACTGGCATTAACCCTAGATCCTTGCCCCTGAGAAATTAATTAATACTTAATACTTTATGTTAGAGCTCATTTGTGGACGAGCTAGTCTATGTTTTGCATTCTATATGTGATTTTAGTCTTGTCAGTACAAAGATGAAGATTATAGAATCAGACATTTCAAGTGAGCTTATTCCCGCAACTATGAAGAAAATTGCAATGTCATAGACAAGATAATGAACATCAAAATTATTTCAATATTACCCCAATTCACTATGCTAAATCTTGTTGAGGGGGTCATTTAGAGTACAATCTAGACCTTTTCAGAATTTAATACACAGAACACCATCTATGCCAAATTAATGGCTACTAATTTCATTAGTTCATAAGTTAAAATATTCCATAAAAGATTCACTAGCTTGCATCCTGCTTAATCTTACTGTAAATAGAAAACTTAATGATCATTAAATGAATCCTTGTAGATAAACTGCAGAATTATTTTTACACTCACAAGCATGTACACTTTACAAGTATATTCTGAAATATAAATAAAATACAACTCCCAAGTAACCACTAGCACCAAGAAACCATGTCCAAATTTGTTGAATTTAGAATGAATACCTGAGTAGGATCCACTTCTCCCTGAATAATGTTCAGAATTGATATATATTTGGCCTGACTAGCCTCTTTTGTTCGGGAAGACGAAACCATTATATTTTTTGTCTGTAAAAGAGAACACCATGAGGACATTTTTCAAAAGTGTGAGAAAAATGAAGAAAACTCTCGCTTGCCTGAAGAAGTCTTCTCATTACATCAAGTACGGTTGTTTTCCTAATTACATTAGCCTGCCAACAGGAGTAGGCATTAGATTGCTTTCGAAGAATTACACTTGATCTCTAAGCAACAAAACGTCCAGGAAACTAGGCTTGCTTTATATCTTTATATTCACAATAAAATCAAAAGTAAAAGTGTAAACCCTAAACATCAACCATCACAACAGAAAGACAGTCAAATCTCGTATCTACTCTCCATATATAGGACACATAATCAACAGAAACTTGTCAGATTTGATTGATCATTATATAATACTGATATGTGTTATATAAGATAATTTCCTGATTCAGGCATATAAGAAGTAACTTAAATGCATACAAATAAGTCAAGCAGATATGATGTAACTTACTTCATACATAACAGTTTTTAGTATAAGACACTTCTGGAGTTAGACTAACACAATACATTCTAAAGTATACTTCTAGGTATTTTTATTTAATATAAGAATTCTACAAGCTGATATCATTTCAGAGAAACTACTCAGTTAATATCAAAAGTCTCCATTCGTACTTGAGCAAAATTTTAAACAAAAAAAAAATCGAATCACTCAAGTGTGCAGAAATCCTAGAGGGCAATAGTTATCAAGAATAATTATTTTTCCCTCTCTGTCAAGAATGATTATCTGATGCTTGATCATGCTTCCACATTTATTTCGTACACAAACTGAATTAAAACAGAGAAGGCAAACACCAACCCTGAAGCAATCAAATATTAGAGTTCTCAACACTAATGAAGTGTAAGAATGCATTATATGAGTTAATACTCTTTAACACATATTGTCAAAGAGATGAAGCCACCCTATGAATATGCTTCTACACTTTTCAGCCCAACAAGATTATTACACCATTTCACAGTCAAATCACCAGAACAAACATGAACACTGCTGGGGGCAAGAGAATATGTCATTTTTGGTAAAAGAGGTTTGCCATTGCTATCAAATTGATGAGTTTTAACATAATATATTAATAATCAGTACATGGTATGGCCATTAAGGTCACGGTATGGTACTATATAAGTTTTCACAAATTTTGTAATTAATACTGCATAAAACTACATATGTATCAGTTAGACATTAATGCCAAACTGGATGGAGAATTAATGGTGAATTTGTCTCTAAGATATATTTATAGATGAAGAATTGTATGGAGATCCATTTCAAATTACAGCAACTATGCATTAAAGACAACCTAATATATATCGCATTCTTAAAAAATTCTGCAACTCTGTTAGATTATTTCAAGAAGTCATATACCAATTTGACATTAACAAGAAAACTCATGTACAAAGAATGTTTTCTGATAAAAGCACGACAACTATTATTAAATCATAAAAAGAAAATAAAAACTGATCAATAAAATGTAACTGTATATCATTAATGAATGATATCTGACCTGGCGCTCCACGGTAAGAGGTGTATATCCTGTCATTAGAAAGTGGCACCGAGGTGTAGGGATCAAAGAAGCAAGGAGGCCAACCAAGTCGTTATTCATATAACCTGGATAGCGTAATGTTGTTGTGCTTGCTGACATGACAGTAGAAACTAGAGAATTTGTTTGAGCAAAAGTGGGAGTTGTGATATGAAGCCGCTCTACAGCAATCCTATTAAGTGCAGTGTTATCAAGAACGACTACACAATCAGCATTCAGTGTCAAGCGCTTGAGCGTTAGAAGAGAATTGTATGGCTGTACCACCACATCACTAGTCTCATTTTGGTTAGGGAATACACTGTAAGTCTGAACAAGTTTTTTGCTGTATCTGTCATTCAGGGTCTCCAGGAGATAAGAACCCATCCCTGCGTACAAGGTGCATGCAGTAATTAGCTACTGTATCTGTCATTCAGGGTCTCCAGGGGATAAGAATTCCATTATGATGAATACAGAACTTAATTTACTGTCTACAACAATGCTCAACGCCATCAGATAAAAAGGCTGTCAACATAAGTCATAAACAACCTCATTTAAGCATGATATCAGTGTCCAATGACCATGATCATAAGTTTCTGATCTACATTAATTGACTTCCAGACATTAATAGTTTGTAATCACTGATAACCCAAGACTACCTGCAATTTCAGAATAAAGTTACCTGAGCCTGTTCCACCAGCAATTGAATGGCATAGCACAAAACCTTCAAGACTATCACTTCCATCTGCCTCTCTATCAATCATGTCCATCAAATCCTCCTCATATTGCTTGCCCTAAACAAGAGGATCAAAAATTGCAGGAAGAAAAGGATAGAAATTCATCAAATGGGTTCATATTAGTATATTACAAATTGATCTGAAAGTAGATCCTAGGAAACCAACATAAAACCAAAAAGGGAGATGTGTAATTTAACAGATCAGAGCCCAAGCAAAACAAACAAAAAACTCAGTATTTGTAACCTTTTCCAACCAATAACAATTTTCAGTTTTTTAAAGATGATCCCAGTGCAATAGGCCAAGGCATTGCAGAGTAGCAAGTTAGTTGGAATGCGGGGGCCTATAGGCAAGAATAATGATTAAGTTTTGAGTTTTGACAGAAAAAATAGTGCAACCCTACTAGTTTCACAAAGAAAATCCCGAGCACTCAGGTACCCAGTCAAGGCATTTTGTATTAAAAGAAGCAGCCCTCACCTGATGGTATCCACTTGCCCAGTTATTTCCAGCACCTCCTCCATGATCAGCAATAAATACGTTCTCATGATTGTAGAGATTCCTGTATTCACCATTCTGTATGCCATTAATCACTCTAGGCTCCAAATCCATAAGCAATGCACGTGGTATATAATGCTGGTCATCTGCTTGATAGAAAAACACATCCTTACGATCACCTCCCTGTACCATGTATGTTTACGATGCAGATAAACTCAATATTAGTAGATAGATGACTGAAAAATTAACTATTGAGATTGGACAATTTCGATCACCCTGCACTGAGATTTTAAAAAAGAAAAAAGAAAAAAGAACTTTCACATTGTAATGATTAGTGAATACGTAAGCATTGTTTTCCAAGAAGTATATGGATGCAATTCAGGACAGCTTGTATATATCTATGTAAATTTCCCAATTTCGCCCAATTTTCTTTTCTAAAAAAAATAAAAATATTTCGGCCTGAAATATTAACACCGCAGTAGGATTAAGTGTGTTATTGGCTTCGATTCTCTTGTACATTTAGACAAGTGAGACTAAGTAAACTAAAAGAACACTCCTCGCACAGTAAAATTAAACGATTAAACACTCAAAGAAGCAAACATTAACAATGCACCACTCCAGCAATCCACAGAAAAAAAAAATCGACATCATGCGACAACAAGGCGAGGAACAAACTGAAAAGCAGGAAAATTGAAACCTGAGTGGCAAAATCTTCGAGAATGCCGTCTTTGTTGATGCCGTGCTCGAGGCAGAGCTGCTTCCAGAACTCCATTCCGATCTGGTTGCCGCATTGCCCCACCTGTAGCGTAATAATTTCCCGAGGCATTTCTGTATCGCCAAGAAATTGAAATGGAACTAGGGTTTTAGTAGTGAAGAAGTAAAAGAGAGTGGTGGGGGGTTTGGGAATTCGCTTTCTTTTCGCTTTATGTTGGAAGGGCGGGGTATTGTATATTAGAATTGGACGGCCGGCCGCTGCAGTTTTTGGGGCGGGCAAATTTCTTTTGGAAGTCTTTCTAAATGCACCGCTATATTTTCTCTTTTTTTCTCACAATTTATACTTTGCATAATATATACTTTCACTTTTTCTTTAAGTAAAATTGTTTCCTAATATAATTCCTAGCAACATGATTATCAAGAAAATGAATCATAATAAATTCTTTATCTTACAAAAAAATTATCATAGTTCTAATTTTAGTATTTGATTCAAATTAAACAAGTAGAAAACAAAATACGTAAAATATCTCTTATCATTTTCATACCATCAATAATTTTTATGATATGAACAATATAGTTGATAATTCTACTTGCAAAATAATTATATAATTATATATATATATATAAATGTATATCGTCAGAGTAATTTGATTACAACATGTTATTTAAATTTAAATCAAATAAATTATATGATTACCAAAATAATCAATAATCAAGATGATTATTTTGTTATTTTAGGTTAATACAAAATTTTATTGTAGATTTTAAAACTGAGTTGCTCATTATCTTGAGTCCGCCATTCCTTTACCATCAATTCTAAAAAATGATCGTTAGAATGATCATATTTTAGTTGGAATCTGGTCAACAAAAAATAACTATGATTCATTTTTCGGGTTGAAAGTTGTGAATCCCAAATTAATAATAATCCTTACAAGATAAAATAATGAAATTCGGAAAAAATTTAAAATTAAATTTTTTTCATAATTTTTGTTGAAAAATTATGAATTCAAAATTTAATAATATATACATATAATAAAATATAATTGATGAAGAAATCAAAAAATGAAATGCTCATACACAAGATTCTCAAAGTCAAGTAACCAGAATACCTACCTTAAGTATGTAATCAGAATCCATGAAAGTTGCATCATTTTTCTTGTTTTGAGAATCTGATTACTTTCCCAACGTCCATTAAAATTGAACCAAACACGAAAATTTAAAAATAATGAATCTTATTATTTTTTCAGATCAGATTCCATATCAACCAAACGGTCCTATTTTTTATTTTTTTACAGACTAAATAATTTAAAAAATAAAAAACATTTCCCTCCACATCCAAACTCGGCGGCCCAACACTTCTTGCAAGTAATATATTAGAAAATTAATTTTCAAACCTTGTGTTGTAGCTTCGACAATAATCTTTCAAGCCTAAAGAATGAGATTCATATAAGTATTGGGTTCGTTAGTTAGGAAACAACGAACGAGATCCGGCCAAAATGGCTGGAAAACACCATTATTTCCGCCGTCAATAGGAGAGACCGTCAAATCGAAAAAGTTGATATTTTAAAATTGCTCCATCGCATTGGATTGCTTCGATGTCATGTCTAATTCAGTTCATGTGGATATTTTTGTAACTCAATAATTTTATTAAATATTCATTTTGCTATAAAAGTATATATTGTTTGTTTGAAGTACGAAAACTTTGATATTCTCAAAGTTTTCGTACTTCAAACACGAAAGTTGATAAACAGTATATCTTTTTGTAACCCGACTGTTCTCCCACCCACGAAAACAGGTGTCGGCGATGGTTTTTGTAACCCGACTTCATCGGAGGAGTCGATCTCTGCCTTTGACGCGGTGGCAGCCCTCTTTGCTCAAAAACCATCGCCGGCACCTGTCTGCTCCACCAGCGTTCAAACCCAAAAGACCAGGAAAGTTTTTCAGTCACAAATCGAGAATGGCGATAGAGAGGAGCCGAGGTTTTCTATAGCGAATACATTCTAATCCTAAACCTTAAAAAACTTCCTTATTCCTTTTTGGGTGATTCTAAATGCAGCACTGAATTTTCTTTACACACCACCAATAAATTTAATTCAAAAAATAAATAATTACTAATTTACTTAAATATCCTTTTTAATTAAAAAAAATTATTTAAAAAGAAAAGGAAAAAAGAACGTGTATTACTTCTTCTTCTCAAGCTGCACGGCGGCGTCCTCTCTAGCTCCTCCTTCGGCTTCTCCAGAATCCAGCCGCCGCCCTCACCAACTCCTCCCACTTCAGTCGCCGCCGCGACCTTCTCCTCCGACAACTCCCAATACTTTGGTCCCACAATCATGAACAATGAATCCAACATAAAAAATCAAAGAAAAAAAAATGGCAGATTTGAGTTCATAAATCTCGGTGACCATGGCAAGATTCACCACCCTCAACCTTCATTCGAAATTTAAAGTTCGAATTCATTTCTACAGGTTCCAAAAAGTTTTTCGAACCTCTCAATGTGTGTTTGATTTGGATATAATTTCAAATCACCTTATTTGGGCATGAAAAATAATTTTCGAACCCAAAAATGGAGATTCAAACTGTATATTTCGAAGCATAATCTGCCTTTTTTTCGTTGATGTTGTTGGAGAAGATGAGATAGAATGGTGGCTAGGCTGGTGTCGGAGATGGCCGGTGTGGCTGGTGGTGGAGGAGGAAAGAGGAAAAATGGTGGCTGGACTGATGTCGGAGATGGCCGGTGTGGCTGTTGGGGGAGGGTGGAGAAAGGGGCTGGCCATTAAGAAGAAGAAGAACGAAGACGACGACAATGTTCATTTGCAATCTCTCTCTTCATTTTTTTTTAATTATTATTATTTTTGTAATTAATTTTATTTTTAAGTAAGGGGTAAATAAATTTTAAGATAAAGGGTAAATAAGTCTTTTAGTGTAGTGCGTAAAGAAAAAATGAAAAAAAAAAAAAGAAGAATTTTTGTGGTGTGTAAAGTAATTGTGGTGTGAAAAGAAAAATTGGTGGTGTAAGTAGAATCACCCATTCCTTTTTTTGTTGTGTGGGGGAGGGAAATGAAATTTTTTTAGCGCCAATATATTCTAATTATTTGGGGCTACCACCAATAAATTTTGACTATTTATTTACATGAGAAAATAAACAATCTGTTTAATTATCCAGCATAAAAAAATACATTGTATTTAGTATGAACGACTTTATTGTAATATAAATTAACTTAATGGTTTTTTATTCATTAATTTTTTTACTAAAATATTTTATACTTCTTAAACACACATATACATAATTATTCATTAATAGGTGGTTCTCCTTAAAAAATTATTAATATTTATGTACTTCTCTTATTAAATTCAACAATATACTTAATTATTAAATTTGATTACTATCTAATCCAAAATACTAAAATAAAATAACGATATTAGTAAAGAAAAATGTATTAAACAATATATTGCATCAATAAATTTGATCGTTATTTAGTTCTAACTTTTAAAATGATTAAATATATTATATAAAAAAAATTCAATAATATATTTTAATGATAAGGTTGATTATTATGTGGTTTAAAATTTTAAAATAAAATAAAATATAAGAGACAATAATGAATTCAACAATATATTTTATTTTTATAAAAGGCAACCACTACATCCGATAGCCCATTAATGCATTCGGGCAGCCCACAATAATTTAATAACGAAAAAAAATTTATTTCTTAAAAAACAAATCATGATTACATTGAACATGTGTATTACATTAATAAATGTAAGTTATATTTTATTCATACATATATTGGAGTAACAATAGGAAAATTAAATAAAAAGTGCATCACTTTATTAGATTCTAAAACATAAACATATCTATCGATCGAATTCGTGACATAATTTTTCGGTGGAATGAACCCGTAATCCATCCCTAGTGGATTTGGCCTAGTTCAATCAAACTTGTAATGTTGCCTCAATTTTCCAAACCCTCAAAGTATTAGATCACTCTAACCCCTGAAACCCTCCCCTTGACACATCATACCTTTCGAAACCTTAAACCCTATATCCTACACCGTAAGGGCAAATCACACATCTTAAACTATACCGTAATCTTTTCTCCAATGGATTCGGCCTTGTTCAATCAAACTCGCGATGTGGCCCCGATTTTTCAAGCCCTCGACATATTAGACCACTCAAATCCCTGAAACCCCTGACACATCATACCCTTCGAAACCTTAAACCCTATACCCTATACCGTAAGGGCAAATCACACATCTTAAATTATACCGTAATCTTTTCTCCAATGGATTCGGCCTTGTTCAATCAAACTCGCAATGTGGCCCCGATTTTCCAAGCCCTTGACATATTAGGCCACTCAAACCCCTAAAACCCCCGACACATCAAACCCTTCGAAACCTTAAACCCTATACACTATACCGCAAGGGCAAATCACACATCTTAAACTATATCCTAATCTTTCCTCCAATAGATTCGTCATTGTTCAATCAAACTTGCAATGTGGCCCCAATTTTCCAAGCCCTGGACATATTAGACCACTCAAACCCCCGACACATCATACCCTTCGAAACCTTAAACCCTATACCCTACACCGTAAGGGCAAATCACACATCTTAAACTATACCGTAATCTTTCCCCAATAGATTTTCCCTTGTTCAACCAAACAAACATTATCGCCTCGCTTTTTCGACCCATCAGCGTGTTAGACCACTCTAACCCCTGAAACCCCCCATACATCATACCATTCTAAACCATATACTAGATACCCTAAGGGTAAGTAACATTCATCTGTGATAGTCATTGTAGAAATCCGAATTATACTAGTTTTTACCAATAAAATCGTGAAATCGAGTATCTTCATTTTATTTGATGTAAAATTAATTCATATACGATTGATCATTAATAATAATTTTAAGGTATACCGAACTTTCACAGTATATCAAAAATACTGAAATTTTAAGGTATACCGAAAATACTGAATTTTACATGTACCGATCCGAATTCTACAAATAACAACATAAAAATCCATGTCTCAACAATCAAAATACCAACACCAAACAAGTTTAATAGTTCATTTCTTAACAAATAACAACCAAAATTCAAATATAATATTATTAAATGAAATAACATAGCAACTTGAAGTTGAGTAGATCTCAGTAATTTTTATATATACTTAATGTTTGTATATTATAATATAGAAGAATCAAGGAGAATTATCAATTTAAAGCCCGAAAGATGGTTTAATTAAATTTTATTATATTTATAATTAATTATTATGATTTTAATTTCAACGCAGACTATTAAATGTTATTGAAATATTTAATAAATTAATTAATCCGAATTTTATTCTCTTTCAAGATCTCTTTTTAAAGTAATCATTTTCCCATCAAAATTGATAATAAAAATAAAAATAACTATGTCAATTTATTATTGTGATCGAAAAAAAAAATACAATTGCATACTAAATTTAGTTAAACGTTGAATTTAATTTAAATTTCTAAAAATCTCTGATTAAATTAAGCAAAGATTGAAATTACAGAATATAATAACCGTCCATTAATTTAATTAATGTAAATTTATTTTTTTTATTTAATTTAATTTAGGATAAAATTGATGTGGATATTTAACGGCCACATCATCTTCTATTGGATGGAGTTTTAACACCGTTAAATCTGCAAGCCTTAAATCGATAGTTTTAGATCTTTCAAGCCTTGATAGAATCTATCTTTTAGGCTCTATATCAATAGATAAATCATCTTTTGAGCCTTGGATTGATATTTTTCCAAGAATCAAATATAGTCTTGATGATGAGAGTTATTCACTTTAGATGAAACTTATATAATGATATTTTTTATATAAATAATTCTTGATTATAATTTATTAAAATAAATATTCACTAATTTTTATTAAATTTATTTACTAAAGATTTAATTATTAGTATTACATGACGATTAATTTTTTAGATATAGATATAAATATAATTTTATATAGTTTATATTTTTTTATGCAATAGAGTGAATAACTAATTAATGGACAAATAAAATTTTATTTCATCATTCATATACATAGATCTCGGTAATTTTTAGATATACTTAATATTTGTATATTATAGTATAGAATAATTAAATATAATCAAGATTAACATTTAACTTTTCAATGGAAAGTGTCATTTATCTAAGCTTAGCTTAATTTTAGATTAGTAAGTTTTGATTCAACTTTTCAATGGAACATCTTATATTATTGCATTGTATTTCAATCTCTAATATATATATATATATATATATATATTTGATTAAATACTTGAGTTTTTGTATTTTCATCATCATCATGACAAACACATATATAAATTATTTATCATTCATATATACATACATTAGTCATGTTCATATTCGTATATTTATTTTCTATTTATTCATTTTATTTTTTAATTATACTCATAATTGTAATCTTGTTAGATAATTATATAATTCCTCATATTAGTTTATTATTTTTCATTAGTCATTTTCAAAAGTCATTATGTAAATATTAAAGTTTTTTTTATATGATAAAATTGTTAAATGTTATATTATTGCATTGTATTATTCTTTCTCATTTTGAATCTTTGATATATTTGATTAAATATTTGAGTTTAATTATTAATCCAAATTTTAAATAAATGTTACAATATTGTAGAATCAAATGAATTCAAATATAATTATATGATTAACTATTTCTTATTTTATTTTATTTAAGTTTCCTTATTAATTATTTTACTTATAATTGTAATCCACATTAGTTAAGCAGTTCATTCATATTAGATTATTATTTTTCATTTTGAGTCTTATTCAAAAATCAATATATAAATAGCGAAGTGTTTTTCTTATATCTCATATATATTTATTAATTTTCAAATATTGTATTTTTGCTAAACTTTTATAAAAAACTTACTAAATATGATTTTATTGCATTGTATTTCTTTTTTTCTTTCTTTCTTAGATTTATAAATTTAAATTTTAAATATATGTTTCAATATTATAATTACAACATTGAATTATAGATGTTAATTTTTTTTTAAAAAGACGGTATGTATCGGTATATCGATATACCGTACCGTTCCGAGACATCAATATACCGTCTGCATACCGGTATACCGTGAAATTTCGGTATATACTGAAATACCAATATATACCGAAATTCCATGATATACTGAAATCTCGGTATACCGCGGTATACCATAATTTTTAAAAGTTCATACCGTTACCGTACCGAAAATTCACGATGCGGTATCATACCGTACCGAAAATCTCGATATACCGAAAATTCGGTATTTTCGGTATTTTTGGTATTTTTTTGATACGATAAGTGCGGTATTTTGATATTTCGATATATTTCCCCACCCCTAAGTAGTACTACTTAAAGAGAGATCGAGGGTGTTTCTTTTAAAGGAAACTACATTAGATTAGATACGATCTCATTTGATAAATGAAATGTAATGAGTAGAAAAATTAATGAAATTCAACGAACAAGTAACACCATTGGGAATGAAAATTACCGACACAAGGATTAAAAAAAATAAAATTAATGTCTTTACCTTTTACTCTGATAAAAAAATAAAAAAATAAATCTTTACTTTTTACCATTACGCTAAAGAGTATTTAATCACTTTACATATATATTAATTTAAGAATTAATAACTTTCATTTACTAACATTAATATAATACCATTTATCCAATATAGCAGTATAATAAAAATATAGAGGAATAAATTTAATTGACTTTCAACATTGGACAAATGGTCATTGAAGCGAATAATAAAAACAAGACTATAAATTTTTATTCTCGAATTTTTTGGAGTACAGAACAAGACAACAATTATTTCTATTATTTAATGACATTCCCGATGTTTTTTTTTTAACTTTTTTATTGTTTCGGGAAAAATGGAGAAATGGCTTTTTTTGTAATAATATGGATTTTGGGAAATATAAATTTTATATGATTTGAGAATGAAATAATTTTTTTCCGTGCAAGTAGGAGCTCTTAAAGAATATATATATTATACTAAAATTTTAGAGAATAAAACTAGATTTCATAAACTTATGCCAAATGAGAGTTGACTATAATTTTAACCTTCCTAATATTAGGAAAATAGAAAATAATCAAAGATCAAAATTGATGATTAATAATTGCTGAAAATTGGGCCCATTTCAGCTGGTATAATTTATTCAATGAATACTTCCAAAAAGGCATCATTTTCCAGGGAGTGGTTAGTTTAAACCAACCATGGTTGTGGAATTTACTTTCAACAAAATTCAAAAATTCATTTTTTAAAGGGTTAAAAATTAAAGTAGGTCAATTCAAGATAACAAATGCTTTTTTAGCCAAGTACCATAAGTCATGCTTTTCTATACCAAAAGTGGTGTAAAAGTCATTCATGCCCTTTTTGTTTTATTTGACAATTTCCATTTGTTTTGTCTTTAATTAAAATGAAGCATGTGGGCCACTTTTTTTATAAAAAAAATTCGAAAATAATAGAAATAAATTTGGTAGTTGCATTGTTGGTGCATGCATTTAATTTGTAGTCTCTCCAATTCACAAAACTCACGCCATTTTGAAAGAAGTCTCTCCATTTCACAAAACTCACGACATTTGTAAAAAATTGACAACACGTATCAAATAAATTCGAGGTTAGTTTTTAATTTTTACGACCGTGAAGTTCTTCGATTTAGTTGGGTTTAAAATCATTTTTAAATTTTAAGTAATTTATCCACAATTTATGTTAATTTCATAATAGCTATGTTTAAGAGTTATTCAAGTTATAATATGTTTGCTTTTGTAATTTTTAATGATCCTATATGCATAAATTGTTGTAGATCAGGATATTTTGTGATATATTGAGGTGAAATTGAAGATTTTGATGATTTGAAAACATTAGTAGCATCGGGTTTTTTTTTCGAAATTACAGAGTTATCGTGACAATATTGTCACGGTTCACAGATCTCGTGACTATAATAGTCTCGAGATCCCCTTTTCGTGACAATATTGTCACGATAACCTCCAACCGTGACAATATTTTTGGCATTCGTGGCAATTTTTTTTTTTTTTGAAAAATGTCCATTTCGTGACAATATTCTCACGAGACCATAGTATTCGAGACAATATTGTCACGAGATCATCTGAACCGTGACAATATTGTCACGAATTCTATGATCTTGTGACAATATTGTCACGATATTTCAATATATTGCAACTTATTTTAATTTCCGTTTGTTGCTGATTTGCAGATGGCTTGGCAACGTATTGTTGTCCGACACAGCGGTAGATGGGAGAGATCTGAGTACGTGGACGGTGAAGATCAACTCGTCCACCTCCCATTCGACAATTTATCTCGTGATAAATTGATCGAAGAAATTCATGAATTTATGGAAACGTCTCAAACAAGCGTTAGTTACTCACTAAGTTATTTGACGAGGTCATTGGCGGGGAGGACACTAAAAGGACTCTTGAAAACAGATGTTGATTTAGCCCGTCTAGTTCAGGAGCAAGACGAGCATGTTGTGTACGTTACCGAGAAATCACTTCAGCAAACGCCAATAGTAATGCCGTCAAATGATGCTAATGACGAACCAATTGGAGATGATAGTGGTGATGAGTTGTCTTGGGATGATGACGATGATGAGGATGATGACGACGATGAGAACTACGAGAGTGAAGTTCGGCGTAAGCAAATAGCTAAATTCTGTGAATGGATTCGCGAGCCAGGGCGTCTCGATGAGTTTGTCAACATTATCCAGCACGGTGGACCTCAGAACTTCACATCTGAGAATGCTGCTCCTGAAGCCGAGGCTCCGAATGTAGAGATTCCTCCTTTAGGACACTGGTCTATTCCTGTGGCCCGTGTTGACGATGCACTAGCAGTGGTACATGACGACCCACCACAGACATATAGTGATGTGATAGCCGAGGGGAAGACATTTTTGGAGAAGAGAGACTTGATGATTGCTGTTGGAAAGTGGCACATGGAGCGTCAAGTGGAATATTCGGTCTCTCGATCCAGCAAAAGTCGACTCACAGTCATCTGCAAGCAAAACGAGACCTGCCCGTTTAAATTAGTGGCTAGTTCTAAGGGTGGTTTGTGGATCGTGACTAAGTTAGAGGATAATCATACGTGTCGGCTGGACCTGACACGTAATGCACCACGGAAGTTATCGTCTCGGGTGATTGCTGATTTATTTAAAAAGAAAATCCTAGATGAGGGTTCAATCCTGAGGGCGAGAGCAATGATAGCTGAGATATTGAGGGAGTATGGCATTGAGGTTGAGTATAGTGTTGCCTTGCGGGCTAGGAATATCGCAATAGAGATGGTTTATGGGTCTCACGATCAGTCCTTCGCGGTGTTGCCTGCATATTTGGAGATGCTGAAGAGGTCCAATGCCGATACACATTATAACTTGGAGACCGATCGTGATGGTCATTTCTTGTACGCATTTGTAGCTCTAGGAGTTTCTAGAGCGGCATTCAGCGTGTGTATGCGTCCTGTTGTCGTCATTGACGGCACTCATTTGAAGGGAAAGACCAAGGGCATCCTTTTTGTCGCTGTGACGAAAGACGATAATGAGCAGTGTTTCCCTCTTGCCATTGGTGTCGGTCCTATTGAGAATGATGCAGCCTGGACATGGTTCTTGACCGAGTTTAAAAAGGCTTTTGGAGATCGTGATGAGTTGGTGATAGTTTCGGACCAACATGTGAGCATCAAGAATGCTGTTAAGGCAGTGTATCCTAATGCGGTCCATGGATTATGCTATTACCACATAGCGAAGAATCTGATTCGAGCGGGTCGCCATATGATTTCTATGTTCAAAACGGCTGCATTTGCGTATAGAGAAGAAAAGTTCCTGAAATATCTATCAATAATCACCTCAAGCCGAGTGGACGTTTACAATACACTGCTGAGTATAGGGGTACATCGCTAGGCACGCTCACAATGCCCTTCACGTCGTTACAGCTTCATGACCTCAAATGCGGCCGAGTGTTTCAATGCACGTTTGCTGTGGGCTAGAAGATTGCCCATATGTTCCCTCATTGAAGTGGTCAGAGATGTGATAGAAAAGTGGTTTGACGAGAGACGTGCGAAGGCAGTGTCGAGAGATCACATCTTGATAGAATTTGCTTACACAAAGCTTTACAGACAGGTGGAGATGAGCCTTCAGTTGAGGGTTCGATGCCAGAATGCACATTTATACAAAGTGCAAAAGAACGAAAAGAGCTTCATTGTTGACCTTCAGATGAGAACCTGTGAATGTGGCGAATTTCAGCTCAATCAGATGTCTTGTTCTCATGCAGCTGCTGCTATTAGGTCCCATGATTTTATAAATATTCAATTTATAAAATATTGTTTATTATCTTTTCATGTTATTAACACTTTACAACTACTGTGACAGGATCGCCGGACTGGACATCTATGATTACGTTGACCAGTGTTTCAAGCAAGTTACGCTCTGTCTAGCATACCATGATCGTGTACGTTCAGTGCCGAGTCAAGATGAGTGGACATTCACTTCGACATTCAGAGTTTGTCCTCCTAAATCAGTTCCCCAAGCAGGTCGTCCTAAGGAGGGAAGATATCGATCAGCTGGTGAAGGCTCAAGTACGAGAAGTAGAAGACAACAAGTATGCTCGAGGTGTGGAGGAACTGGCCACAACAGGAAGAAATGTACAGCCCCACACCAGATTGAACAATCACAAGAAGAAATGCTTGGTGAGGGGCGACGTCGTCCGAAGAGATGTAGTATTTGTCGTGGACCAGGACACAGCAAGAGCAAGTGCCCGAACAGGGTTCAACCTCAAATTTGATTACATTTTATTCAAATTATTAGACTACTCTATTAATGTAATTAGGACATTTGTTGTTATCTAATTGTCTTGAGATGGTGCATATTTGTGTTGGTTGATTGCTGATCGGACTGTCACAGGGCTAGGATGAAAATTCGAAAAAGTTTTTTATTTTTAACCCCTTCTTCTCGTGACAATTATTGTCACGATTGGTGAAATCGTGACAATAATTGTCACGAGAAGAAGGTATTCGTGACAATAATTGTCACAGTTTCACCAACTGTGACAATAATTGTCACGATTTCAATATGAATTCAACATAACCAATTTTAAATATGAATTCAACATAACCAAGTTTAAATATGAATTCAAGTAAACCACGATCAAATAGCTAGCACAAAATAAGTACAAAGCTAGAAGTCTACGATATCCGTCTAAAGCTCTATCCTCTGACAATTACCGAATATCCTAACAGCTAAAAGCTTCCGATGCATGTCCAAGTCATCCGGAGTAGGATCCATGTTGAATTTCTTCGACAAAATCAATCGATCGGCTTGCATGGCAGAAAAAACACCGCAACTCACACCATCTTTCTGTCTGAACTGATACATGAGTGGCGTTCTGTAATACTCTAATGGTCTGCAGATTTCAGTACGCCTAGCTTTCTCCCAATATCTGAGATGACGCAGCAGTCCAGGAATCAAGTGCATCAATGGCCAGAGCTGGTGCTCACGCATGGAATAAGTGGGCTCATCTGTCGGATCAATCATGTTGTACAACAACGAATCATACAACTCTACTCGCCATGCGTCTAGACGAATCCGAACGGTCACCCAATGTCCATCAACATGGCAAGCAGTGATGATCTGTAAATACAAATAGATATAAAACAGTCATAAAAGACACATATATCGTAAATGGGTTTTAATGAAGTTCACTTACACTATTCGCCTGCCACCAAGGACCCGTCAGTAACTGATCCCCTCTGACGATGTCGACCAACTCATCATCCCATCCCCACCAAACATAATCAAAATTGGGGTATGTCTGCGTGAATTCCTCATCGTCCGAATGAATGAGATGATACTCTTGCACCAACTTATACTGTAACAAGAAAATATTAACGTAATTATAAGATCAATTGACTTGTTAGATTAAAATAAATATTGAAAACTCACGAAAAATGATGACTGCAAGACGACTGTGCTACGTGAATTCACTCCTGCCTTCAACCCACGACCCTCGACCAGCCTGATCTGAAGGCAATACAGGATCAGATCCATACATTGTGAGGATATGTCTCTGTTGGTGTCGAGCAATTCATCGAAGAAGGCCTGATCCAGTTCAAGCTCGATCGAATTCACTTTTAAGCGCGCGTCTGGCCCGCAACATCGATAAGCAACAAACTCCCTCATCGAGCTCGACACACCCGCTGAGCTCGGCCTAGCCGAGCTAGGCCTAACCGGACTAGAATGTGATCCAACACCCCAATCGTCAACTGTGGCCCCTACACTCTCAACATGCACATCCTCAAGATGTGGGCCCTCAACCTGAAATGAAATTAGTTGGTATATTTAAAAGTATATATAAGACAAAGTCATACCAAACACTACTTACATCGTAATCATGTATTGGGCGAGGTGCTGATCGCTGGGGACTTTCTTCCCGTGCTTGTTCTTCATGTCTACCCTGAGAGCGACTCCTACTGCGGAACCGAGACCGGGACCGGGACCGAGATCTAGGGACAAACTTTTTGAACATGTCCTTAACGAAATCCTTCAGTCTATGGAACATATCATCGTTTTCCTGCCTGCGTGCCCTCTCACGCTCCTGCATCATACGGAGCATCTCTATGCCTGTTTGAGGTGCCACGTCTCGCATCTGCCCCACATGTTTGCAACACTGGTGATCCTCACTAGTACTAGACGTGGGGGTCGCCAGTCTAGGATGCTTATCTGTAAGGCGAGTCTGTCGTCTCCTGGATGACTCAACGACATCCGTATCAGCACACATGCGAGGAATGCAACTCCCAGATCGCCCTGAGTGAGAGGGAGCTCTGGGAGGAGAGGGAGCTCTGGGCTGATGGGCTCTAGCCAGCTCTTGATAAGTGGGCTTCACCCTCTTATTGTGCTGCGCCTCATACGTCACGCCCATACAATCACCGAGCAAGACACTTCTGTAATATGAAGTGGCCATCTTATGCTCACTCGGCTGTAGATATATGAAACATAATTGCTACAAATGGTAAACAATTGATTAGAAACACTTCAAATAATCAAGAAAACAAACATTGTTTAAAATAAATGCTCACCTCATCAGAAAACAATGTGCCCAGACGCGCAGTCTTCGTCTTAAAGGCCCACTTCAAACACCTGGGCAATGCGTCCGGTGCCGGAACCTATGCACAATGTGCACCGAGTCTCGGTAAGGCCTCATATGCCCACACCTGTCGAATAAGACATTGATCAAATTATATTAAATAAATTAAGATTACAGTCATAATCGTGACAAAATTAAGATTCATACCAGTAGAGCCCACACCGGTCCATAGAAATGATAAGACAATCTGGCCTTTTCCTCCGTCTTCTTGAATTTTCTCCTCAGCTCGACCTCAGTAGACGGTACCAAACTCATATAATGCGTCAAGAGATTGAATGCATAACCTCCCCATGGAAATGAGTTCCATCAATCCTGATCCTCGGCTAAGACCCATACCCAGTCATCTATCATGTGCGTCTGATCATATCCAAAGATCATGGTGTGCAGGAACAGGACATTGGCGACCATGACGTAATCCATGAGGTCATCTCCTAGTGAATAGGTCCTAAACCTCTCAAGTAGGTCCTTCACTCTCAAAGTTGTCTTGTTCAACTCACGGGAATAAAAAGATCTCCTAGAAATCTTATGTGATGCAGACGGATCAAAATCGGATCCTCCGAACTGCAGTCCAGTCACCAGAGCAAACTCACTCGGAGAAAATCTAATATTGGTTTCTCCAACCCGAAACTAAAAATCGTGCTCCTCTGCACCGTCAATAATCACCTCCCTACTCAACAATGCATGTAGAGCATTGTTACAACTGTTCCCCCCCCACGAAATCTATCAGATGCCCGAAGCACGACTCTCTCCTAAACTGCTCGAATAGTTCGGGCCCACCACTAATCACGTGTAATACTTCCCTAATTACACTCATATTGTCCTTCCAGTATAAATTGATCTTGCACGTGATGTTCTGTAAAGCCTCTCTCCTCCACACCCAATCACGCTATTTTTTAAATAATATATATACAAAAATTAGCACTAAAACGCAAATAGAATTAAATTAAAACATATCAATCATGCTTAAGATACGTACATGCTGAAAATTCCTCAACTATTAATTATAACATAAAAAACTGAAAGCAGAATAAAATAAATCGTGAGCATAATTTTCGTGTTTAAATATACTCACGAAAATAGCTTCTCGTGACAATATATTGTCACGAGATCTCTTATCGTGACAATAATAGTCCCGACATACCATTTCGTGACAAAAATACTCACGATTTAAAATTTCATGTCAAAATAATCCGGTTTAAATTTTTGGACACGAAAACAAATTCGTGAGAATATTTTGTCACGATAACAACATTTCGTGATAATATTTAGCCACGAGATTGTTTTCGTGTGTATATATTCTCACGATAACCTATTTTTTCAGGACAATATATAGCCACAAAATTGATATGAAATTCAACACATTTCACCAAAATCGACAGATTTCATCCATGAATCTAAATTCAACAAATTCGACATATGTTCAAAACAATATATATTTTCATGAAATCATATAAAATATTCATGAAATCCACAATATAAATGCATAAATTGAACGACATATATTTTCATTAAATCATCTAAAATATTCAAAAAAAATAAATTGAATTGAGTGTTCTAACCTGTTGAAAATCGAGATTTTCCATGGCTATGGCTTCGTCCTTGTGATGAAAGGCGATGAGAGTTTTTAGATGGAGGCTTCGTGAGAAAAATTTGGTTTCTTGCTTCGTGAGAAAAATTTGATTTCTTGCTCGTGAGAAAAATTCGGCCGCCTGCTCGTGTGAAAATCCTTGAAATATTTTCACAAGTATTCGTCTTTCAAATAAAGGGTGAAAGAATCGTGAGAATAGGTGGGCTTTCATGAGAATAATTTGGCTTTTAAGATCAGGACAAATTTGAAATAAAAGGGTCAAAGGTTCTTCTTTGACTGGGCCCACCCCATCATTTACTCATGTGTGGTTTCGTGTGCATATTTTTTCACACATTCCTGTGCATATTCAAAATCAGTGGATGAGGTATTAAGAATCATGTTGAGTGGGCCCACATTTAGTAAGGGTATTTTAGAGATTGTGAAAAAGTTTGAATAAAAAAGCATGATTTAAAAAAGTTGGTTAAAAAACATTTGTTATTTGGATTGTGAATAGTTGTATCCATAATCACTTTTTTAAATGCCCCTACTTTACACGTGTCAACATCCTGAGGGGGTGTCTAATGGGTGGGTATCCATAGTGGAATTTTCCTATTTTGGGTGCTGCCCATTTATTTTTGTAATATTTTTATGGTTGAAAATGCTTGTGGTACATACAATAAAACTTTTATAAATTAATAAGGTTGGGTCCATAAGATTTTATGCAAATTAATAGTGATATTAATTAATTCATAAATTAATATTTATTAATTTAAAGAGCATTTTCATGATTCAAATGAAATTGAATTTTGGTTACATTAAGAGTCATTTTATATTACTAATTTATGTATCATATTTATTAAATGATACTAAAATAAATTCATTTCGCATGATATTAATGAAAATTAACAAGTATTGTTCATTGTTTTTTAATAGTTCAATATTATTTATTGTGTTTTTATTAAAAACATTCCTTTTGTGACGGTGGGAGATTACACTATATAAATAACATAGTAAATTTCTTAAAATTGTATCTAATGATGACTTATTATCTAAAATGAGTCTTAAAATCAACCATGACAGATGAATACGTAAAGCATCAAGTGAGTGCAAAAGTGATCATTTCACGTGCACTCAAAAAAATTTACAGTTGTGGTTTTATGAAAAATTTCATTTGAAAGTTTGTACCTTTGGAATCCGTTACACGTAAGGATGCACTTCTCGCGTCTAGAACTTTTGAATCTTTTTTTATGCAGTTTGAGAACACAACACCAAAACTTTTGGATGCAGTAAAAAAAAGTTGGAGATGAACTTCAACTGGATTTAAGTTTTAAGAAAAAACAAACAACATTATAATTATATTTCACTAAAGTGATTTAATTATATTTGTAGTTTTAAAGAATTATTAATTTATGATGTTGAATTGACCATATATTTACATAAGGTCTTCTAAAATTATATTATCTTATTATCTTATCGATATTTATGATTTTTTCAACTGGTCCAAGTCAAGACTGGAGAAAAATATTATCTTAAAGAGTTTATTAATTTAACGAATATTACTTTACTGTATTTGGTAAAAATATAGTTAGGAAAATTAAGTGATTAATTGTCATATTTTCCCAATTTTTTGAATTGATTTGCATCATTTTAATGCCTTGAATTTAATTTCCTAAAAGCGTAGTTGAGTTTAAAATCCTAAACTCGCATATTATTAATGAAAGCATGTTAAAAAATACATTAAGCTTCGCATTAATTAAAGTATAGTTCCCAAAAATACAATAGCAGCCTTAAGTCGAGGTTTATACCGCGGAGGACTTGTTGAGCCAAAGAGAGGCAATCAAGGTTGATATCAAGGAGTGTAACTTTTCCAGATTCAAATCCGTTATGTACGTAACAAAAACTTTGATACGTATACTAGTGTTATCTATGATGCGCTCATACGTAACGGATAATATCCGTTATCTATATCATTATACATAATAGCTGTAGCAACAAACATAACATCGGATATTACGTTATCTATAACTCTCATACATAACGTTTGCTTCTAGTTTAGATAACGCTTTTTTACGTTATGTATGTTTTGATACATAACATATTTTTACCGTTATTAAATATTTTTAATTTTCGTTATCTTTAGGTCTTATACATAATAGTCTTTTAGTTTCACTGTCGTTATGTATGTTTCCAGTTATTAAATATTTTTAATTTTCGTTATCTTTAGGTCTTATACATAATAGTCTTTTAGTTTCACTGTCGTTATGTATGTTTCCAATAAGTACCGTTATGTATGTCTGCTACAATTTTTTTTATAGATTTTCAGCAATTAAAATAATTCTAAAATAATAAAAATAACTGAAATTCCCATAAATCATCGTATATCTAATTCAAAAAAATCCATACATTCATCCGAATATAGTCAACATTCTACACATGCTTATATCGTACTAATGTCAAAACAAAGATAACATATATATTGCAACTAGCTAGCTAGCCATTTCGATCGGAACAACTTTTTCAGTGATTGAGAGGCGCCCATTCAACTCAACTGCTCAACTATAAACCTGTCACGGTTGGAGAAGTAAGTGGTAACAATTAATCAACACAATACTCAACAACAACCTAATCTCAACTAAGATGACATAAAATATATTCCATGAGTAACAAATAAAAAGGATAACCATTTGTCTCAAGCAAAAATAATTGAACTGGAAGCAATACCCATCAATCGAAGACATGGTTTATCACACATTTTGCCCATTCTTCACGAACCTCATTGAGTTGAGCTTAAGAATAAGTACTAACACCCTTGAACTACGAATAAAAACAGATCATATTTGAGGAATTAGATGCAATACGACGTTGATTGTATTACAACTCTCTGACTTAAAGTCATTATTCATTTATCCGCAGCATTAAAATTAGCCTTTTGTGCTCCAAATTTGCCTGCAGCATATACATAATATGCCTCTAAATTGGCACACTGCCACATACAGCCTAATAAGCCTCTGACAAGCTACTTAACCTTTTATTTCATGTTCTAACACCCCTTACTTATGAGTGGTTCATAGATAGAGTATCATGCCACTTTTTATACAATAGATATAGAAAAATATTTGGGGCATTGAGGTGATGAGGTCAAATAGCTTATCCTCTTTTCTAAAAATCAATTAAATATAGCCTCCTCCGTCGAACTGATTCCTTGGCTCATTAAACAACAAAGAATATAATAAGAAACACAAAAGGACAATCTGAACCATCTAGATTTAAAACAAGAGAATAATGTTTTGACTAACTACTTTTCTTCTGCTAAATTATGCAAGTAGTAATTAATATTTCTCAGCTCTCTAAGAGGAAATTGATGTCAACAGAGAGAGAGAGATAGTACCGCTCCCGTCGTCCAGTGAATAGATTTGAGTTCATCAGGTTCAAGTATGCTTCTGTAGCACATTGTTCAAGAAATTTCATTCAGAACTAGTACTTTCTTGCCATTAGAACAAAGTGATCTTAAATCACTATGAAGAAACTATGTAGTGAATAACTGCAAAGAATGAAGAAAAAGGATACATTTGGCAAGCGCGGATAATTGCACCAAACAACCCCAAGAAAGCCATAAGTTCAACCCTATCAGCATTTTTAACAAAATACTCCTGCATAAAACAATGATGCAAGAATTTTACCTCCAGATTCAGAAGCAAAGAAAGAATCAAATTACACCTGAAGATTTATATGCTAATTAAAATGCATTGAGCTGCAGATAATTGTGGCTAAAAACTGTAAAATAAAGGAAAGAGAGCATATAGCAAAATTAAGTACAATGGAGTTACAAAAGAGAAGTAAAAAAGAACAAGCATATGAATCCAATAAAGAGTCCAAGATTAAAGAAATTAGACAAACAAAGAACATCGTGTTATCTGAGCAGGAAAGGAAACGGAAAGATATTTATGAAGAAGAAAGAGCTTTCTAAACTACAAACAAGAACAATTTCCACATACAAGGAGCCAAACAACAAACAAAAAATAGTTCCCACAAGCTACCTACCTTGCTAACATTACTAACACCATAAAGTGTGGCTCCAGCTATAACAAGCAGATCACCTTTGATAGGGTTGCTACCACCTAAAACAACAATAAGTATAAGAACACGGCTAGAAAGAGTTAAGCAAAAATGAGAGAGATAAAAGCATAAATAAAAACAAAATTTGGAAACAAGTAATCCTCAACAATTTTAGTTTGGGTTAGTTTAACTACTTTATTCATTACATTCTCTTTTCCTACCAAGTTAAAAAAGTAATAATGACAATACTAAAGAAGTCCCAAGGTAAATTATATCATTTCTACTTTATCTTCCCAAACGCTTCCTAGCATAACTGAACAATGTAGTGCTTCACCTTACAATCCGGCTGACCTTACTCTCAACTTAATAGGATGCAGAGTAATAATGTACCTCAAATCTAAGAGAACTAGTATTTTCACTTGATCCACTAGAAAGTACTGCAGAGATAGCATAATCAAGTATAAAATGGATTTTTCCCCCTTCTACTATTGGTTGAGTGGGGAAGAGAAGAGTACAATTCCTAAATTCACTTTGTCATAGATATTAACTAGAACAATTATTACTACACCAACCAACTTCTTAAATCTGTATTTTATCTTCAAAAAAAGAACCAGGTGAGGAATAGGACACATGGTATGGTCCAACAGTCCAACAACATGAAAATGAAGGGGTAAATGCAGAGGCGTGGATGATGTGTTAAAGAGTAAAATAATAATCCATCAAAACATGCAATTCTTGCGCATGCATCAATTCAACAACATTTCTTTTGATAAATGGTATCCCAAAATGGGAAAATACAAAATTTCGGAAAAGCAGGAAAACTAGCACTAGTAATTTCGATTCTTGAATCCTATTCTTTCACTAGCCTGCAACTATTGGAACTTTATATCCAGTGTAACAAAAATTGTAGAGGAAAACTACAAAAGAAAAAGAAAAAGACACCAAATGGCTTCTAATGTATCATCTCTAATCATCGGATGAATTTGGCGTTCTAACAGATCGTCCAATCTGTTTGATTCTCAACGAGTGCATCATGATACTTTATATAATTTCATCCTACCAAAGTAAAATAAAGTACTGCATTTTGCATCTCACTTGTTCTCTGACCAACTAAGTATTTGGTGTAAATAATAAATCATAAAGTACAGCTACATAGCCATAGTTGTTGAGCAAATATTAAATGTGCATGAAATCATAAAATGAAACCATAAAATAAAATTGTGAGACAAATAAATCAAACAGATTCACAATTTAAAAACATAATAAAAGACGTACATCTATTCCCAGCAGCCCTTCCTCCAGCTCCTCCCCTGCCTCGACCTCCACCTTTCAAGGAAACAACCAAGTACAATCTAAACAAAGTTTAAAAATTTGCACAAACCAAACAGACAAGTAAACATAATTGAGCATTTCAACAACCAAAAATAAAAAAACAAAGAATTCACAAAAAAGAGGGAAAAAAAAATACTCTTTTACACCGATATTGCCCTGAAATATCTTCAAATCACAGCGCGAACCTCGAAATTATTCATTATCCCGTGCAAATTCCCATTTTTCGCTCAGAATTAGCCCTAAACCCTTGCATAGATCCTCATCTTAAGCTCTGATTCAGCGGTAATTTCAGTCAAATTGCGACAAATTTTTGGAGGAATTTAACTCGGTGAAAAAAGGTTAATTCCACCTGAACTTTGCTTCAATTTCACAAAAACCGCCGGCGAATGAGTTGACAATCGATGGGAAGGTTCGTGGGTAGAAGAGAAATTATGGGTAATTAAATTAGGGCTATTTTTTCTACTAGATCTGCATACAAATGAGAGAAGATGATGACATCAGTGCCGACCAGTGAAACCCCCGGTGATTGACTCGACGACTGGAGAGAGACGACCGGAGAGAAACTTTGCAGGTAGAAGGGATGAGGCCAATTTTTTTAGAATTGTCTAATTTAATTTTGACTTAAAAAAATAATAATTAACACATATACATAACGATATAACATATGTTCATAATGGTAAATGTTACCATTATATAATGTGTTTAAACATAACACAAGGTATTTGCTCAAAAAAAAAAACACAACACAATATGATCGGAAATAACACTTCTCTCGTAACGGATTTTTGAAATATGTGTTATCTATACAAAAAGGCGCTCATACATAACGGATATTTGAGGTGTTATGTATGAGAGTTTTTTTGGTAGTGATATTTTAGTTATTAACTTTGTTTGTGCAAATAAAGATAGAATATGTCGCGCGCCGATCCTAAAATCACAAGCCTTCAAGAACCGAGCGTGAGCGGGAGAAAGGAAGAAGGTGGGGGTTGGTGCACAAGGAAGGCTTTTCAAAATAATTGATTATCACGCAGTGATAATAAATGATAAGTGCTCCAAAATCTAAGCAGCATAACCTCTACAATTGAGATAAAATTCACACAAAATGCGATCAAATGGGACTTAGATTAACACAACCAAGGGAATATATCCCAACAACAATAATAATGAGCACAACTCGATGTAAATCATAACAATTCAAGAGTTGACTGCAAATGTAGAAAGCATGAAAAACCAAGCTACCACATGTCTAACAGTCTAAGTATTGAAAATAAAGATAAAGAAAGCATGGAACAGTCAAGAATATTGCCTATCTTTGTGCTGAAATAAAGATAAAGAAAGCAGAGAAAAGTCAGACCATCGCCTCGACAAGAAAGCACTAGAATAGTAGGTTTTGGCCCTTAATAGAAAAGCAATAAATACAAGACTTTCACCCTTGGCACCAAAGTAGTAAATATCACACTTTCGCTCTTGGCATGAATTGGGATTAGGAGAACTGAACACTCTACAAGTATGTAATAACCGTAAGAATTTAGAAATAGTGTTTAGCCCTCAACAATTCAAAGTGCAGAAAATATACAGTATAGTTTTGTAACAGATAAACAGTTGTTTAGCACGAAAGACATAACACAATAGATAGCAAAAAAATGTGAAAGACATCACACTCTTTCACAACACCATTATCCAGTTAGCATTTCATTCTAAAATATTTGGAAATATTTGGTTTGATCACTAATGTACTCAGTGCGGGCACAATTATACAAAACAATTGGATTAAGGCCCAAATAGGCCCCTGAACTTATTTGGGGGACCAATTAGGTCTTCCAATTTTTTTTTGGTCTCAATTGAGCCCCTGAATTTTTAATTTGGGCTCAATCAAGCCCTTCCGTCAAGCACCTCACAAACGGACGTTAGTTATCATACAAAATGGTGTCATTTTATACAAAACGACGTCGTTTTGTGTTTGTTTAAATATATCATATCCGATTTACAACAGTTCTTCCAAAATTTAGGTAAAAAATTCACATCACAGTCAAGATTGAGAAGTTAATTGCGACGATTGTTTGAGGGTAAACTTTGGGTTCGTTGAGACGAACATTTTGATGTGTGGATCGAGGTCGGAAATTAGTCGAAGGTGGCAAAACCTCACTGGAAAACTTAAGTAAAATTATTGTACCATCTCGCGCGCAACGTGGTTTTGTGGCCCAAATCTGGCCATTTTGGTTGATTAATGGCTGAGCTTTATTGTAATCGAAGAGAGAAATGTTTTGGTTTATGTGCCGACATTCGATTCCGGCCGACGGTGGCGATTTTTGCCGGAAAATTGAGGAGAAACGCGTTGTTCGCGCGGCAGCAACAACAACAGCAGCGTCAACTTTCAAATACGATTCCTGCCACTCCGGTGATCATATTGAGACGTGCGAACTACCCTTATGAAGCCCTTTCAGAGTAGAATATGTTTGGCATGGGTTTCATTGCATTTGAAGATCGATTCATTCCCAGATTTGTCGAGAATGAAGACTGCCCTGTACAGTCGGAAGATGATATATTTAGACAAATACAAAATGACGTCGTTTTATATAAAATGACATCATTTGTGTGACAACTAACGTTCGTTTGTGAGATGCTTGACGGAAGGGCTTGATTGAGCCCAAATTAAAAGTTCAAGGGCTCAATTGAGACCAAAAAAAGTTGAAGGACCTAATTAGTCCCCTAAATAAGTTCAGGGGCCTATTTGGCCTTAACCCCAAAACAATTGATAAAACACTTTATAAACAATATATCAATAACATATCAACAATACAACGAGATGTATTTCGAATGGAAAAGTCATCATAAGTATTAAAGCATTTTGTATGCTCAACGTCTCTCAATTCAACCATTTGAATGTCTAAGAACACAATCTCCACGTCTTAATATGAACTTGACATAGAAGGAAACATTGTGAACATAAACTCTAGAGCAATATGTAAAAATATTGAAAATGGGTGGTGGTCAGTCATGTACCCCATACCCATTATTTGACCATATTTGTACTAGAAGCAATTTTGGTTATCCAAATCTAATGAAAATTCAAGTGTAACTCCGAAATGGTGTATTTAAACAAGTGTGCGAATTTGAGATCTGTCTAATAGTATAATGGGAAAATATGATATAAAGATTAATTTTTAGTGGATAGAGTATTCAAACAGCACATCGGGTACTCAAAAGATTTAAAAAACAAATATCACCACTAAGCAAATCCAATGCATAGAGATGCATTTAGATCATGGATTTTTTTGGATACAACGTCCATTGGTGACAAAAAAAAAGGGGTTTGTTTTCTCGCCTAGCTTATTAACACAAAGTAACATAGGGCATTCTTTTTAGCATATAAGGGTTTGAACCACTACAAATATCCATACAAAATGTTTTAACTTTATACTGTTTAACATCTCTGCAAATCAAGGTGCAACGCCTACTTTATAATAATTAAGGAACGATCAAGGCCAAAAGCGAAAGTTTTGGGTTGTGTACATAAATCAAGAGAGACCACTGACCACTGTGGACTTTGGTCGCACATATCTCAAATCAAAAGGGATAACTGCGGGCTTTGATCACACATATATTTTGAGGCAGATCACTGTAGAGTAATCCCTTATATATCTAGAAATCAAGGTTGCAGACGATATGATAGATCAAATTAAGGGTACTTAGAGAAAAGAAGTTTGTAGTTGTGGAAATAGTTTTCTTTTTAAAAGCTTTCCATTGACTGATATTTAGGTTTAGATATTATGTTTTAAGATATTTCAAAGAATAGTTAAAATTGTGCTTATTGAGTGTATTAGTATTCACGTCCATTTTTTTTTTTTTTAAATTGAATATGAATTTGTTGGAATCATGGGCATATTTGAATATTGGAATTGGAATGTTACAGTTTTATATACGTTTTTTTTTTTAATATTAAAGGGTATTTAAATAATTTAGTAACTAACGATTTTTGAGTTAATTTTAATAATTTAACAATGGTGTATAAAGTAAAAGGGTGTTTGTATTTACACTACAATGTTTTCTTTTCACACCATAATTATTTTACACACCACTAAAAAAATCTTATTTTTTTCATTTTTTCCTTACACACCACATTAAAAGGCTATTATATCCTTTAACTTAAAAATAAAATAAAATTAAGAAATGAACACAATGAAACAAGTTTCTGAACTCATAATAGTGTGTTTATAAACTTGTTTTCAAACCTAGTATTATAGGGACAAAAAAATTCGAATTGCCTTCATGACATTCAAACTATAATTTACGAACCCCTTTCGACGATTTAAATGTGCAAACTCGATAGAACTCTCGGTAAAAAAAAAATCGGTTCAAATAATAGGAAATCACTTATATTACTCATTTCTTTGTCATTTCCAACTTCCATGGTTAATTTAAGAACAATGTCTTTGAATTCAAAGCTTGAGAAATTAGTGTAAAACCCCGAACTTTTTAGTATTAAAAAAATAGTCCATGCTAACATTAAGGGTAAGTAGTTAAGAAATGAATCATTGTAGGTCATATTTTTCAGGTGATGTGTGTTTGTTGAGAGGGTTACATATATGGTGGACCTTCTCATAATTTTTATTTAGATCCCAAGATGCCTTATTAGTAGGCTAGGAGAAGTTGTGATAATATGAATTTTATTTGCAACATTTTTTAGATAATTATACAGTTCATGGGAGTCCATTTAAAATCATATTGTAAGAAATGTCGTTGTGATTACCCTGATTCTTAAAAATCTGAAAAAGAAGTTCTAACGAAATCCCAATTACATCATGTGATATTCATTATACAGGGTAGTCATAATACGAGTTTAATCTATAATATTCTTGTTGCATAATTTTTTTTAGTAGTTCTCGAAATAAGAGAGCCAAATAATTAACTGGTTAATAGATGATATACCAAATGAATTATGTGATTAGTGTTCAATCATGAAATGCAAACATTTATCAGTTAGATGTTGGTGTCTCGAATAATTAGGTTACTCCATTTCTTATGAAATATTAATAATTGTGTAATTACACTACATATATTCAGTTTTTATTCTCTAAGTTATAAATGAGATCAAATTAATAGGAAAACACATGATTAATTAAAGATGGGGTGATTAATTATCTAAATTTGAGACAATTATTTTACTAACTTTATCACATCATTATGCTGGGTAGACACATCTATCATAAAATTATTCCTAATATTTTTGGCATTATTTTATGATTTATTCCCACGATAATATATATATTAAAAGAATCAAGTTAAGTTTGAAATCCAAGAGTTACTAAATAAAATACATAAGTTTAATAGAAAACTTAAAAGGAACATTACATGTTGAGTTTTGATAGGCCCTTTAGCTAAACTAAGCCAAGGCTGATTGTTGTAGGCTTGTAAGGAATAGCAGAACTTGAGCAGGATCAAATCAGAATTTGAAAGCTTATCCGTGTTACGGATTTGTTATCCAGGTGGGTTATATCTTTCTCAAATTATGTTCAGCTAATAAGCTCAATTGTTTATCAACTGTGAAGCATGAATATATGTATCAAAATTGTTTAGCTTATTGTCCGCACTCGTTAGTATCATACGAAAACATTGAGTGTTTAACTAGACTCGAGTTCGGATCCTTAAAGTTTTGGGACCATATACACTATCCTTTATTAGACAGTCGGACTGGAGGACGTGTATACAAATTAAGACACTGTAAGAAGGGACAGTTGAGATAGAGCATGCAAATAAGGTTAAAAAAAACTTTGTATACATGAAATGCTTTTTAAATTTGAAACATTTCCATTGTTATACTTGCGTGGATACGATATTCATATTTATAAAATGATTGTGAACTGTTTATCAAAATCTTCCCACTAGGTACACTAATACTCAATCCAAAACTTTTCTAAACATTTTTTTTTAAGTTGGGAGATAAGCTAGAAGATGACGAAGCTGAGGTGAGGGCTTGCTTGTTGTTATATGTTTGCTCTTTTTGTGTTGTTTAGAGATCCTATACACTTTAAAACAATTAATTAAGTACTTGAAACAATTTACTTGAGTTGAATAAAGATGTTCTGCGCTTGTTTCGTTTACTCTGATATAGCTTATCTTTAATTGTTTGAAGCATCTTATGATTTCTGCATTACACTAGAATGTACCTTTACAATTGTTTGGTGGGATAATTTCCATTTGTTGATTGATAATTGATTCAAGTTCCTTCAACGCCTTAGCGCATGGTTTTATTTTCAGGTATGAAGGTTATGCTGCCCAAATGTTTGGGTACTAATTATATTTCTATAATTATCTTTATAGGATAACCCGTTTCCCTTTTTCCAGTAACGCACCGGTTGCTTGTCAGTATTCTTCCGGGACTGGGCGTTACAATTAGGGTGTAGTATAGAAAATGCATGCGAACTCTGTTGTGAAATTGAGAAGATTTGTAGTGTGTTGAAGTAAAAAAATGTTATTTTAGTAATTTAAAAAATAATTACTTTTACATTTTTTTATAGTGTGAAAAGAAAAACTTGAGTGCGAGTTTCTATTTGCACTACTAAATTTACTATTTGCACTTTACTTGCTCAGTGCACTCCTAAATTTACTATTTACACCACACACATTTACATTAATGCTCTTCAGTCTAAAAACATTTGTTTTACTTAAAAAAACAAATAAAATATGTTCGGGAATACATTTTCGAATATGTTCACCTTGTTCGAGAATATTAATTCGAACAACTCCAATACTTACAACAATAAAGTTGGTTTGGAAACTAAAGTTTGAACAATTCTCATTTGTTCGGAAAACGTTCTCCGAATGACACTTAGAAAATTTCAGAGTGCAAGGTGTACAGAGTTTATTTTTTGAACAACTTTCACTTGTTCAAAAAACGTTTTCCAAACGAACTATTTTCAAAAATTGGAGTTCGAACTACTCCAATATATTCGAAAAATAAAATGTGCACGCCTTGAACTTAATTTTTTTCCTAAATGTTGTTTGAAAAATGGAGTTCGAACCACTCCAAAATGTTCGAAATTTACAGTTTGAACGAATTGCGATCTGGACAAAAAAAAAAAAAACTCCACAACACGTTCTAAACTCGATTTTTTTTATCAATACACTCATACTAGCATCTAATAGTTTATTGAAGTTGATGAATAATGATTTTTAATATGTTTAATAAATGATTTTTATTTTTTTTTAAGTTTTAAATTTATGATGCATTAAATAATTTTAATGGTATAAACAAGTAATAAAGGGGTATTGAAGTAACTTCACAATTATTCTTTTTCTTTATTAATTTTTTTTTTGTGGTGCCGAAGAGTAAAATTATTAGTATGCTCTTTGTTATTGAGAGCCCTCATCTCTCTTGTCAATGTACCCTCTACTTCACTTCATATATTCTCATTCGTAAAATTATTTTGCAATTCTTCAGATCAGAAATGAACCAGGAAGCAGTAGAAGAGAGAGAGGAGCGGATACCGATAAGGGAGAGGCCCGAATGGGCTGATGTCCGGCCCGTACCGCAGGACGACGGGCCAAATCCGGTGGTGCCGATTGCTTATACCGATGAGTTCAACGAAACCATGGATTACTTCAGAGCAGTATACTTAGCCGATGAGCGATCCCCACGCGCTCTTCAACTCACTAAAGAGGCCATTCTCCTCAACTCAGGCAATTACACTGTAATTTTCTTCTTCTCAATTTTAGTTGTTTACTGGAAAAGAAAGGATGAGGTTTAACGATTGATTTCATCGTTTTCCCTACCAAGATTATGTTAATCTGCTTACCTCCGTGTTAATTTAATATTTTCTGATTATATAGTTGATTATATAATATGTAGGGTAGTGGGAATTGAGATGATTGATATGTATTCTACCTTCATTCTTCTACAAGTTATATCAGCTTTAGGATGCTAAATTGTGCTGAAGATTGATTTTTTATTGACCTAGGACTGCAAATGATTGCTATCTTGCCTAATAGAGAATCTGTAATCATATGCCTTCTTTTAAATTATTTTAGTGATTTGTGTAATGCCAAGATTTAAGAGGAAGACTGCAAAAGCAATATGTTGCACAAATTGCTAATTGTCGTGTAGAAGTTATGAGTTCGTCCTTATGTGTACATAAACCTGACATGAGATGAGTAGATATCTGCCTTCATTTTCGTTGTTGTTCCTTGGTTCCAAGGTTCGCCTTTTCTACTCACTGAATTACACTAATACTCAAATCTTATTAGGGATAGATGGGTGAGTTCCTATGCTCGTTTACAGTGGGGTGACTAGTTTTGACCAGAATGCATTTTTTAAAGGCACCGTATAAAGTCTGTGCTTTCCTTTCTACTTTGATAGGTCTGGCAATTCAGACGTTTGATACTTGAGGCGCTTAATGTTGATTTACATAAAGAACTGCAATTTGTAGACCAGATTACAAGAGCAAATCCCAAAAACTATCAGATTTGGTAAACATTGTTTTTCTACCATACTTCTTTCTCTTATATGCCAAATTATATTTCATTATTTGATGGATGCTTAAAAAAGTATTAGTCTTATTATATAATTACTACTATTTCAACGTCATTTTTTCTGTCAAACTGATGGATGTTCTTGAGCTTCTCTTATATTATATTGGGCAGAAATAATGCTTTTAAGACTCAGCCTAATTGCCTAAAAGGCTCAAATAGGTGTGTAGATGTTAGTCTTGCCAAACTTGAATAACAATGATTGAGACTTGATGTAAAAATAACTTGGCTAAGTTGTCTGCAATATGCTGTGTATATAGCCCACTAGAAATGTTGGGTCAAAATTGATTGATGTGATGACCATGTAGTTTCAATTAGTTACACATTATAAACTCAAAAAACCCAAAAAAGGAAGGGAAAAAATGAGAAGAAAGGAAAAAGTTTGACAAAGACCCCTAACCCACCTCCTTGGCTCCTCCTGTAATCTTTCAAACCAACTAAAGCCTTGATACTATGCAAATAATAGTAGTGACTAATGAGAAATGATCATTGATATTCTCAAACTAAAGTACAACATAAGTTGAAGTGTGCATGTGTGGTGCTGGTAGTTCACCGTGCCTTTTAGAATTGCCAGTCATCTTCACGAAGTCTTGAAATTCTGAATATGATTGGTAGAACTTAGCACAAGGCCTCACATTTGTTAATTTACTAATTGAGAGTAAATAACAGGAAATCTTACAATACGAGAATGGTTTCCATTGATAACTAGTTTCCACATGCATATTCATACTCGTTCCTTGCATCAAGATACTGTATAAATCTCTTGGCTAGAGGACTGCCTGGACAATAAATCACTAAGGTGTGGGAATGACTTGGTTCTGATACATGGATGTAAAATAAAAGGGAAGTTTACTCTCAAAAAAATTATTCATTGTTAAAGAATATGTCAATGTGACAATGTCACTAGCCAAATGAAGATTAGGGAAAATCTTGGTTTTCTAATTATGTAATCAACACAGTACAAGAATAGGGGCCTGAATAACTTAGTATGATGTTCTAAAGTGCAATAAGTTAAGAAAAGGACTAGCTCAGATCGATGTTGATAGGCCTAATTTGCAGGCTTATGTTTAAGTTAATTTAATTTTCTGTTTACAGTTGGGCCGAGGACCTGCAGGCCTTGCATGGGCCACAGCCATTTATTTTCTATTTAGGTTAATTGTTGTTTCCTTTCTCTGGATTATGCTTAGAGAAGTATCAACGGCAGGCACGATTTGTCTAAGGGACCTTAGGGTTTGATTTCTGTCCAGGGTTCTTATCTCATGGAATAATATTGCAGTTTGAGTTAATCTTCTTTGTGATCGTGTGTTTGGTGTGTTATCTCTAGATACTTCTATCAGATGTTCTAAAGTTGCAATAAGTTTGGGCTTGTGACAGGTCTTGTCTAATATGAGTACAACTTATTTTCTCATAGCTTACACAACCATCAGTTATGTTGTCCATTTCTAAGGCTAAGGTCATTAATATAACAGAAGATATGAGCTCAGTTGCAGTCTTATTGACATTTTGGCAAAGACCATGATAATAAATCAAACAAGCAGGAAACATGGCTGAAGATAAAGTAGACAATTAATAAAATTTTATTTGAAATTCCCTTTTTTTTTATCAGGTTAAAAAAATATATGTTCTCTCCATGCTTTTAATCTGTTATTGTGCTAGAAAAGCTCCGTTGAACTTTTCTTGCTAAGACCTTTCTTTCAAAGAGATTTGAGATGAAAGATCGTCGGGAAGCTTCTTTTGTGTCGAGAATCCAGAATCCCAAATACAGCGAGACCATTATTCTTGGATTATTGCAAAAGACCTATATATAAAAATTGTTGCAAAGATATACTATTGCAGTATTGCTGAATCTTGATTTAGGAAGAAATTCTGATTTACTCATGTTGGCTCACCTTGTAAATTATTGAACTTTTAGGCATCATAGACGGTGGCTTTCTGAGAAGCTTGGGACTAATATTGCAAGTAAGGAGCTTGAATTTACCCGGGAAATATTCTGCTCCGATGCAAAGAACTATCATGCGTGGTCCCATAGGCAGGTGGGCTAGACTTCAGGTTTCCTTGTTTTGGGGGTCAAAAAGCAAGTTGAATCTGAACATATTTAATGAGTCTGATGCTTAGGACTCATCTTTTGATTCAATTCTGTTAGTTACATTAAAATTTCTTTATGCAGTGGGTTCTTCAGGCTCTTGGAGGATGGGAAGATGAGCTTGCGTACTGCAATGAACTCATTGAAGACGATGTTTTTAATAATTCTGCTTGGAATCAGGTATTCAAATTTATCTTACTACATTTGCATCCTGTTCAACATAATTTGTCTTTTTACTTGCACTGAGTGGTGAACACAGCTAGTTTTCTGATTGTTGTTTTGATAACCATATACTGCCACATAGAATCTTGATTTTGATAAACTACAGTTGACTTTCCAAGCTTAGAGAAGCTTAGATGTCAGAAGGAATTATAGTGTATAGCTAGGCTCATGAGATGGGCAATCAAAAAGAAGAAAGAAGTGTAGAAGGGTCTTTTTTTAATGCTAAAGTAATCATCTGCCTTCAAATTTTAGGTCTTGTGTATTTAAAGAATTACAGATTTACTGATAAATTAACACAAGGATCGTAAGGACCAACTCAGAATGTCTAACAACCCTTGAAAGGTCATTGCACCCTTTTTTTTTTGGGGGGGGGGGGGGGGGTGTTAGAAATTAGTTTGTATCTCATTTAGTATCTTATTTTTTTTCAGAGATATTTTGTTGTAAGTAGATCTCCTCTCCTAGGGGGCTTAGAGGTAATGAGGGACTCTGAAGTCGCTTATGCAATCAAAGCCATTTTGACCAAACCTGAGAACGAAAGCTCTTGGAGATATCTCCGAGGTCTTCACAAGAACGATGGGTACTCTCTAGCGAATGATCCTCAGGTGGCATCAGTTTGCTTGGATGTCTTGGCAGGCAAAACGGATTATGTTCATGCTTTGAACATGGTTCTCGATCTTCTTTGTCATCACCATCAACCGAGCAGAGAGTTGAAAGATGCCATTGATGCTGTGTCTCCAGACCCGGATCTGTCGAACATAGGCTTAGCAGAGTGCGCGTGTTCTATCTTGAAGTTGGTTGATCCCATAAGAGCAAGTTACTGGGAGTGGCGAAAGAGCACTATTACTATTCCTGTTCGAGATTAATTCCTCAGATTTGAAAACATCGTCTTTGTTTAAGTCTCCGAAGAATATACAACAATATTAAGCCTACGCATCTACATATCTTGAATCTTAGTTTTTTTTTTCCCCTCGTCGCTTCCTAATTATTTCTGTATCTGTATCTGGTTAACAGCATTTGCCTATCTTTGCAAAACAAAATCTGCAGACCTGAATTATCATGTGATGCTAAAGGGGTAAACTATATCCTCAGTCCCACCTAGGCATTTCGTGTATTGCCAGTCTCATTCAGCTAGTGTGAACATTCGATCGTTCGGCCACCCAAACTATTCAAAATAGACATTATGGTTTAATCAATGGGAGATGCTATTTGCACTACATTTTAACTCTTTACACTAGAAATTAATTTCCCTTTTCTTTTATCAATTATAAATTTATTTAAAAGTTCTTACTAAATAAAAAGAAAAAATAATTTAACTTTAATGTATATATATTTAAAAAAAAAACACTCCCAAAAAAAAACTTTTTCTCGAGTCTTGTGGCCGCCACTTTCCTCTCTCCTGCCAATACCGCCAACCTCCTCTCTCCCAGTCTCCCTCCACCTCCCCCCTTCCGCCCCACCGCCCCACCGCCGACCTCCTCTCTCCCACCGTCAGCCACTGCCAAAACCCACCCTCTCCTACAAATTTAGAGATCCAACACCACCCATTGCCCAAATCAATTATTTCGTCCATAAATTGAAGCAAGTCGCAATTCCAAAATTAAATTTTGAAGTATAATCAATAGCTTTGGAAAACATTTTTCGAAATTGATAAAAGCTTTGAAAAATCGATCATCCAACTAATATTTGAAAATATATTTTTGAACATGTATTGGTACATTCGAAAAATAATTTTTGACCCTCTGTAATGGGTTCGAATTGAATATTTCAAACTGATTTTTGATTGTTTGGTTTTTGATTTTCGGTTCATAAGAAAGTTTGAGGAGTTTAATCGTTGTCTTCTCAGCTGTTGTCAGTGGCTAGATGGTCGCCGTGGTTGTGGGTGTTGGGTGGTAGGTCGCCGAAGAAGAAGGGGACTAGGTGGTTTCCGGGCAAAATGGTGAAGATGCATATGGTGGTGGCTTTTTTTTTTTTTTAATTTTTATATTTTTTCATTTTTTATTTAATAGTAATTTAAATGGCATTTATGCCATTTCAATTTTTTATTTTTTTTTTTGTATTTTTGTTATTTTATGATCCAAAAAGTAAAAATTATAGTGCAAATAGCGATCCCCATAATTACTTTGGCCTTGTTCCTTTATATTATCTTCATATTATCATGTCTTTCAATTGTGGTCCCAAATCCTTGTAGGTTGTTAAATACCTTCGTTTGCTTTATGGGAAAACCTAAGGAAATTGCCTAAAAAACCCTAAGGCCAATTCCAATGCTGGACTAAAATACCAATTTGATGCAGAAATCCACTTTAATGCTGTCCCAAATCCTGTATTAAATTGGTGCAGCACCAAATCCTACTCTGGGGCAGGATTTGGTGCTGATAGATCCCACAACCTTTAATGAATTATTTTATTATTAAAAATTATTATTAAATAAATTATTTAATAAATTTAATTTAATTTATAAATTATATATTCACTTAATTTAAATTATAAATCATCTAAATAAATAAATAATTTCAATAAAAGCACAATTAATTAAACATAATGGATAGAATGAAGTCCCACATATTACAAATTACTAAAAATTAACTTAAAAACACACTACAAATAACTAAAACTACTTGAAAAAACACATTACAAATCATTTCTAGACCCTCTAAGATAATTATAATATTGATCGAAATCATTTGAAGAATCCTCAAACACGTGTCCTTCATCTCCGGATTGATTGAATTGTGAAAATTCTCCTTGATGAGGAGACGATTGAGATTCGCGAGCTTGTTTTCTTTTTTATATGATTCTAATTTGGTTTCTTTTTTTGTATGATTCTAATTTGTATTATTAGTTTTGGATAATCATCATTTTAAAAAAAATAATAAATCATTAAGCATATTCATATTTCAATTATAAAATAAAATGGAATCTTTAAGCGAATATTTTTATTTGGTGTAAAATTTGATGTTGAGCATTGGAGCTGCAAAAAAATTTGGTGCTGAAATTGCACTTATTTGGTGCAGAATCTGCATCAAATAGGTGCTTAGCATTGGAGATGCTCTAAGAAAATTGCTCTCTCTCTCTCTCTCCATTTTCTTGTCTTTCAAGTTTATAGTTTAATACACCTGAAAATCTACAATAAAACCCAATAAAACGCGCCTTTTTTTTTCTAGCAAATTTTTTGTTTCCGATTTTTTTTTTTTTTCCCAACAAAATTATACCTTAAAATAAAATTAGTGAACCCTAAAACTAAAGCGTATTGATATAATTTGTTTGAAGTAAATATAAATTTATACCCTAAAATGAAATTAATAAATACTAAAAAAACACAAAATAAAACCCTAAAAACACGCCCAAAAAACCCTAAAAAACACAATAAAAAACCCTAAACCCCCGGTAAAAAAAACCCCCTAAGAGCACTTCCAAAAAAACCTTAAAACACACAAAATAAACCCCTAAAAACACTCCCAAAACCCCTAAGACAAGTGATAGATCCCTTACTATTTAATATACAGGTGATACTTTTTGAATTTTGAGTGATACTTTTAATGTTAATGTTAATACTGATTTTACCGGATTTTTTTGCAGGTTGACCTGGATCAAAGCGGATTGACCCGCCCATCTGAAATAAGCCTTATGTGCACTACATGCACTGAAAAGTTTGCCTTACAAAATTGGTAGAAGAAAACATACAAAAACTAAGCAAACCACTAGAACTTAACAGACTACAACACAAACTTATATAACGTTACCTCACATGATCGAATGAGTTGGGACACATAAGTATCACATTAACGTCCCCTCAAAACACTCAAATAGTGAAGACCCTTGTGTGAAAAGAAGCATCTCAGATTCTAGACCTACTAGTAATAATAATAATAATAATAATAATAATAATAATAATAATAATAATAATAATAATAATAATAATAATAATAATAATAATAATAATAAACTGAGTTCTTCAGTTTATATACCTCGATAACACACAAAATTATAATTGGACACGGCGTGTAAATAGTGAGACAGATGGGGATAAGAAGTGAATTAGCACAATTATTTTCTATTCCAAATAAAAATGACAAAAAGCACCTTCCAACCTAGAGTTGTCTAGCCTCCATCACATCCTGAAATTCAATACAAAAAATTCATCCTGTTTTAAGTAGTCATTCACAACGGAATATAAGGGGGGAAAAAAAACTACCAATATATAATCCTGACGCTGCTGCCAAACACAAAAATGTCTCTTTTAACTTACAACTATACCCTTTGGTTTTAAGTTACAATTCCTCGAGCTCCTCAAGCGTCCAAAGAAGCAACTACTCATTGTTCAAACAGTGAGGGTCTAACCTCATTCTCGCAATTGACGACAATAAGGCATAGTTTCAAACGGGGAACAACAAGAAGAGGTGAAACTCACTCCAGATTTTCCATCGAATTCAAGAAACCATTGACCAAGTGAATCAACAACTCTTATCACGTTCTTAAGAAGCTTGGACTGCCAGCCTCTGAAGGTGATCAATGAATACTTGTAGACTCACATCATCGGTGAAGATGACATCTGAGCCAGTATGCATCATCTCGTGTGCATTACTGTAGGTGGCTGAAGGATTCAACTTTGCCAGCAAAAATCTTGCCTGTTGCAATCATTCCACACATTTAATATAAATAAACAAATAACATTTGCAAAGATGGGAAAATACAAATCGTGAACATAAAAGGTCAGACAACAAAGATGTCAAACCCTATTTACCAGTATCACAGGTTCTTAAAATGAAATCAGATGCATCTATAAACCATCTGTAAGGTAGTTGAACAGAGTTGTGTTACATCTCAAGCTGCTACCAGCCAAATTATAATCCCGGATATATCAAAGTGAGAGGATAAACATCGGATCATATAAGAATAATCATCAAAAGGCGTGAAATAAATATATTCAAGGTGTTCTGGAAGCTCAAAACATGCTTAAAACTATATACACGGGAATCGTCATAATGTTGCATATTCCAAGAGACCATACTCAGACAGGGAAGACATGTTCAGACAAACTAAAAATTCATGCACATCCAAAGATAGTCATGTGACTCATGTCTTGATCCAAACAACTGCCTATAAGAGCGATAGCCAACAGATGAAAAACATATAAATGATGAAATTGGGAACAATAGAAGGCTCAAGTGGATTTGGCTTCAGAGGCGGTTTCAAACCAGAATTTTCCAATTTATAGAGAAACAGGCACCATAACCATACCAACCTAACATCTCACAATAAGTATTGCTAGAATATTGATTTATCAGATTCACCACAATTAGAAAACTAGATATTTTCAAAATGAAAAGTTACGGAAACATGCTCATACTAGAAACATGAACACCAGGGGGTAAAGATTACCTGAGAACCATGCTGATCACAGACCACGAGCCTTGGTACAGGAAAACGGTCACGAATTATTAATTGGGCATCATCTTGTGGAGCTTGTAACAACATGGAAAAACCCTATTTCCAAGAAGGTTTATTAGATTAAAATGTTCATATATATGGAAACATATCACACTAATGTAGTGCATCGATGATGAAGCATTCTGTGTTCTCTCTCGGTTCTGAATACTAACCATGACCAAAACATAGGCTGTTGCAGATGTTTAGAGACGAGAAAAAAGACACGGACTTTCAATAGATGATGATTATGACCAGGAAAACTGAGAAATGGTGCAGGAAAAAAAAAGAAAAAATCCACATAAACAAAACCAAGGTCTGAACTCCAAAGTCAAAATTCTGGGGAATAAGAATTGCAATCATTATAATAATGCAAACAAAGTTCAAAAGCTACTTTACTCCAAAGTCATAATTATAGGGATTAACTATTGCAACATTTACAATACAAAAAAAAAAAAAGTTCAAAAGCTCTTTGATGACAAAATAAACTGGTAAACTCATCAACAATTCTCCATATATAAGCTGTACAGTAATCAAGCCTCCACTAGGACAGGATGGAATTAGATAAGATATCTTCTTCAGACCACTTGTTATTCATATAATACTGCATGAAAGGAAGCTTGAATAGAAGTGACCAATTCACAAATTACAGAAATTATGTTCAATTCATGAAACTCCTAAGATTCTCCTAGGCTGCTGCCAAATCAAAGGAGATTTACATAGTGAAAGAAGCAAATCAGCCATTACAATCAAATATGCAATTTATCTGTTATGGTTCCCTCATATGTGTTTGACTTCATTTTACCAGCACCAAAAGAGAGCCGAAAGAGGGAAAAATTAGGATCTAAAATTTTAGTACACCTAATAGAAAACGTAAGTTCAACTGAAAAGACAATAGGCTCTCTACCTAAAATAGTTCAAATGTAATACCTATTCACCAGTCACCATCACCAACCAAAAAACACAATTGAAAACATACCTGATGTTCTGGCTGGTTTTGGTAGCCCATGTTCCTCCATTGAGCTATTGTCATTCCATGGAAAATAACAACACTGAAATATGAGTCCAGCAAGAGAATACGATCCGCTCCAATGGACTGAACATCAAGCAAAGCTGGTGCAGGAAGTGAATTAAACGCATATGATATTAATGATGGTTGAATCATGACTACAGCATTGCTTATGGTCTCCCGATTCAACAAAATGCGGAAATAGGCTGTCTCATCCGGGCTATTGTTAAACACCTAAGATAGAAAGGGAAAAGTAGAAGATTAAAAACTATAACACAGTATCAGAAATGAAAAGAGGAAAATTAATAATCTGAGTAATTCACCTGTACAAATTGTGATCTCCGCAGATTAAACATGAACTGAGGAAACAAAGAAAAACAGGAGTTCAGTGTGAATGAGGCTGGATCATCTTTTCGATATTCCCCAAATTTGGAACACAGGCGAATCAGATTCCTATCTAACCATCTTGTTGCATCGAAACCTTCCTGAAAAAGCAATTAAATTTTCTCATAACTAAGCAATAAAAATATGATAACATAGTCTGAATAAAAGAATCAAATCCAAACTCTATAACACCAATTAGATTGTTTATTCTTTCTACCCCTGACAAAAACCAAACAAATTTTCTTTTATTAAGGAAAAAAAAGTACCAAGGGACTAGTCATCCCTCAAGTATAAAGATCATCCTTTCTAGAATGCATATTATTCCTTAAATGTATAAGAATCATATGTACAAGACTTAAGTGGCTCAATTGATATCTCCTCTCCATCTTTAAGTCCTGTTCAAACATTTTCTTGTAACTATTTTCCTCCTCCATGTTCACCTATTTGTTTTCCTTTTAAATCAGATGTCAGTGAATCTTCTCAAAGGAGTCCAAAGATATATTTGTTTTCTCAATCATGCTGAGATTTCACATTTTTCGATCTATGCTCATAGAGTAATATCAGTCTTCGCTATGTCCCAGTTTAAGAACTAAAACAGTTCCACCAAAATATTACCTCCATTTCCATTTTATAAGAAGCTAGTCTAGCCATTACTACAGCAGCAACTTCTTGATCAAATCCTTGAACTAAATCCTGCAGGCACGTGAAAATAGGAATGAATGTCAGCCAAATCCAGAAACATTCAAGGTTAAACTATGGGAAGATACAAATCTAAAAATGCAGATTCGCAAATATGAAAGAATAAGAAATTCCAAAATATTCGTCAGACGAAACATGCTACAATTATGAATCATATTTAGTACCAAGTCACTTACTGAATTATAAAGCACAAGAATAAGTTTAGAATAAAATAGATATGAAACCTCAACTCTTTAATCTGATATTTACAAGAACATTATGCATTCAATCAAGAGAGACCATCAGCATGTCATGTAGCATCTACCCCTCAAATTTATAACCACCAAATTATCCTAGAAACAGCCAGTGAACATAAACCACTTACATGGTTAAAACCTAACAGGAGAAAAAGACCTTAAAAGAGTTATTGTTCCAATAGTGTTGATTAAATGACATGAAAAATGTTAACATAAGGAACCGTGCACCCTTTTAAAGAGAGCAAGGGAACATGACAATTCTTTCAAATGATATCGATGCCATATTTATTAAAGATACAAGGCATAAAAGGTTCCTAAAACCTAAGCGCAAGGCGCAGACATGCACCTTCTCAAAGTGAGAAGTCTCCCCCCACCCAACCCAAAGAAGGACAATGTAATAAAGCTAATAAGACTCAGAACATAAAACACATAACAAAATCATATTCTAGACACTGATACTTACCAAATCTAAGTTAAAATGCATACATGACTGAAAAGTTTAAACTTGATTGAGTATAATTCTAAATCAACAATAAGAGAACTAAAAAAAACATGTTCATGAGACAAATCTATGACTAAAAACTTATATCTATCTATCTATATATATATATATATATATATATATTCCTATTTTGTCCTACTAAATAAATTATATTTTTCTAAAACATGTTACATTATATATCCTCATCCTCTTCTTCAACAAATTCCTTATAGTCATTTACGGGTTTGATTCTCTATTTCTCTTCCTCATTTCCTCTTTTTTCACTTTTATAAAGGATAAATATCATCGAGGACACGCCTTAGAGCCTAGCTTCACTACCTCACTGAAGTAGTGCGCATCCAAGGCTCTTTAGACGCTGAGGCTTGCGCCTTCCAACAACTATGGCCCACATTTTCTTGTTGAAGGATCTTCCCCAAAAATCAGACAATAAGAAAGAGATTGGGAGGAGAGAAAAGAAATCATCCAACCTCATTGCCCACCACCCATCGTCGAGTAACAGTTGTGACTCTCAGCCGCATCTGGCCATCAGAGCTTTGATAACTGTATCCAAGAGAAAAGAAATTATATTACAGTTCAGTGTATTTAGGTAGGGATTACTCATTGAGTCACTGGTAAGATAGAAACAAGCATATTTATCAAGAAAGAAAAAAAGAGATTACCATCTTGGAAAACAAGATTGGAAGGACAAAAAATTGAGAAGCGGAAGGGGGGGGGGGACCAATAAGAGTTGGTATCACTTGTTGGAGCTCATTCATATACTTGAAAGGTTACAGTCCTATTTCTAGGAAGGAAGTGCTTATAAAGATTCCCCATTACCTAGTTAGAAACTGTATGTATAATTGAGGATTTGGGCCTGCAGGATCAGACTTTTCACTAGAAGAAACATCAAAGAAGACAGTTAAGCAAGTACTTTTGTCAAGGCCACACATCTTCCAAGCTGTAGTATTCCCCTGTCCTATAACTGTGCTAGCAACAGCAGGTCCTTTCTGCACAAAAGATTCTCAAATCAGCATCCAACAAGATGACAAGTCATTGTAACAAACCACAAACACCAACCCACAAACTGCACTACAGTTGGAGTCTGATGCCAATTATAACCAATAGCCTTCATCGTAAGATAAAAATTTGGATGCACAACCTTCTCAAGTGAGGTGCACGGGCCAATGATTCCCTGGACTTTTATATCCTTTGAGCAGTTGATCTCCAACGTACCACTAAAAAGATTTAAATGAATTATTTCAGATGTAACTTGTAAGAAATAACCACACCTTACTATCTAAGTACTAAGACATGTTCCCCCTTGGTTCTATTTGTGCATTTCCTTCCTTGTATTATCATCACCGAAACTCAATGCATCATCAAATTATATTCAGAAATCAGTCATTCAAACAAAATTTCACCTCAAGAAGAAGGTAAGTGTCTGCGAATCCAATCTTAATTAATAAAGAGCATAGATTTCTAAAATAATGGTACGAATCTGTAAAACATTGCTCAGTGGCAAACATAAAGTACCGAGTCAGTAATATTTTTACATTGGCCGAGATGCCAAATGTTGCACAAGAGATTGCTCAATTGCAATCTGATGGAACACTAATATTTCTAGACCATGCAAATCAGAGATGAGTTTTATGTAGAAGACTGAATTCAGATGACATTATACCGGAATAATAATCTAAGTTTGAAAGAAGAAAAACAGGAAACAGCATAATCAGGATACAAATATATAAAGTAGCACAATAGTTTGATTGTGGAATAGGAGATACTATCTTCTTTACTTTGTGGACATGTGAGTGCAAAAGAGGTTTTGATTCCAGTATCAACTTACTTGAATGAAAGCCCTAATGACTGCTCCCCATCTTCAAAAATGCGCTTGAAGGAATCCTTGAAGACGGAGTGTCCAAAACTTTCAGCCAGAACAACAAGTCCACCAGTTTTTTCAATGGAAACCTTCATCTCAGCAATCCCAACCTGAAGACTCACACTGTAAGTAAGGCCTGGAATGATTGTAATTGAAATCTTGTAGAGGTGGTCAATACATCAAGTCCAAAATAAAGAAAGGCAATGCACAATATGGTCAGCAAGGGAGTTAATATGTAAAAGATGCCTTCCCTCCATTCCATAAGGGTCAAGTTGACAGTATAGCATTTTAGTATCTTTCCAATACCCTCTACAGCAGATATTAGGAATTAGTGTTGCATAAAACAATTTCTGAGGATGGATTGGGGAAATTTTATTTTAAAACATTGAGGCATGTGCTAGGACATCCTTTAAAGGAACAGAAATAATATTTTTTGAATAGTGGGAGAAATCCTTTCAATTGGCAAGTATTTGAGTATAAATACAATAATGCATGCTACACACTTTATACAGTCAAATAATACTATGCATTCATTTTTCAGTTGCCACCCCAGTACAGTTACTCTCACTTCAATTAGAAACATCACTCAGAAAAGATGATGAAGAACTCAAGAGAAGCAAGAATTTGAACCAGCAATGTCTTTCAGCTTTACAAATCTCAATAGTTCATCTACAACATATGTATAGTATGAAGGTGAATATAACAATTAACACAAACCATGAAAAGGCAAGACAAAGTCAAGTTGGCCACAAACCTGATCGAGAGCGGATGCAAATACATCCAACACATGGCCTTGACTAACCAACTGTTTTCCAAGTTCATCATAGAAATGGACTGCTTTCTTAAAAAAAGGTGCTGCATCCTTGTCAAGATCCTTATGTGAACGGACTGGATCAGACAAATCTTTTGATACAATCTACAAGCAAAAGAACACTTTTATTACCGGCTCGGCTTCCAAACAAAATTATACAAGATCCAAAATAGTAGTGGCAACTGGCAACATGTCTAATTCCATTCTAAAATCAATATATGAATACAGAAAAAAATCATTTCACAGTGGGATATGAGTAAGTGAATATTAACTGATGGCTGATAGCATCTCCCAGTTCCAGATATTAATTTGCATTTATGGATTTTTATACATGCAACTACAACCATACTAGCCACAAAAGTAATGATGTGAAAAATATATAGCTTAAGATAGAGATCCACGATGCAAGAAATCAACAAGAAAGTATTCAAACACCATTAAGAAACAGTAAACCAACAGATCCATGATACTGCAGTTAAATTAAATTTTCATTGATTTTTCAGAATTCATGTCATAATTCACAATGGAAAAAGAAGGAATGGCTGATAGCATCTCCCAGTTCCAGATAATAATTTGCATTTATGGATTTTTATACATGCAAATACAATCATACTAGCCACAAAAGTAATGATGTGAAAAATATATAGCTTAAGTCAGAGATCCACGATGCAAGAAGCAACAACAAAGTATCAAACACCATTAAGAAACAGTAAACCAACAGATCGATGATACTGCAGTTAAATTAAATTTTCATTGATTTTTCAGAATTCATGTCATAATTCACAATGGAAAAGGAAGGAACGGAAAACATTTGGCCTATATTTTTGGGAAGACAAAACTTGAATTGCCTACCTAAGATGAAGTACGTATCATTTCTCCAATGGAAGTACAAGAAGAAAACAAGGATGAGAATAAAAGGACATTTTGTTGATAGACAGGATCATATTCTCAGTCGTATGGAAAATACGGCTCCCATGGAGATTTTATCCCAAGTGGCAATTAGTAAGTTATCATAAAATTTCTTCCATTGTATAAACCAAAGATGATAATTAGTTCCATAGAAGTAACAGATGATAAAAAGGGCTTAATTCTCTGGTTTCCAATAAATAACTGTGCCCAAAAAATACACAAATGAAAATAGCAAAGCACCTTGCAGTGAATTAAACTTTGAAACTTACTGCCAGAATAAAACCCTTCAATCTATTAATGTTTAGAGGTTTATAATAGGATATGAAAATCTTATCTTAATCTTAATAACAATGAAAGCCAAATCAGTCAATCATCTGTGTATCAAGGGCCTAACAAATGATTATTTCTGAACATTAGCTAGGCCAATGCTTCCAACACAACAGTAATTCAGAAATCAAGTTGCATTGACACTATCTATCTGAAAATAGTCTGCATTGATTCGATTCTTAAACCTACAGCAGTGATATAGATACATGTCAACCATGAGAAATTTCCTTTCTATTTATTTAATAAATGATGATAGAGAGCACAAAAGGATTCTCTGCCATCATCAGTTGAAATAGACAGTGCAGATCGAAGAACCAACTAAAGAATCGAACAGAGTTTCTTGGTAGTCCAAAGTGTCAATAAAGTCTTACCCTATTGCTTCAAAGGAAATACAAAAGGATCAAGAAACATAAAACCAAAAGAAAAGACCATTTATCACATATAGAGTTCCTGATTGGGGGAAGTAGAGTGTAGAATAAAATCAATTATATACATGAGCAACAGAGCATGTAATAATGTAGAATGATTTCAAAATTTCAAGGTTTTACCGATCCAGGACCTTCTGTGCATGGACCCCCTACCAATGCAATAATCCTTGCACCAGTCCCTGCTGTCGATGCCCCTAGAAGTCCTGCTGCAACACTCAGCGCAACTCCTGTACACCTCAAAGCCCTGTTGCCTGGTGCAATCGGCCATTGATCTGTTACCAACTCATCCAACAACTGCACCACAAACAATCAAAGAAAGAGATAGATTAAATACCCAGAGATCCAAACCATCACAAAGTAATTCAATTACTGAATAATAATCCACGTTAATATTTTTAACAACTACTATAAACAAGTATATCCAGGCTTCCAACAGTCAAGAAACGATCAACAAATACCAATCCAAAAATATTCAGATAACAGTTAAAAAAGCATTACTGAGTTCAGTGTGTATTCGCATTCAGAGGCAGGTAACAGAAACCGGTTGATCCCTGTGTTCGGCCCGGCGCCAGCGACGGGGCTGGGTCCACCACCACTCTTCTGAATAGCCGGGCCAGCCCGTCTGCTGCCAGGCGCAGCTAGCCCCAATTGCTCCAAGACCTGATCTTTCGACATGTCTTTGGATCCCCTAAATACATAAACCTTCGACATATCCGAGAACCCCAATTCGTGCACCTGCACCTGCGTTCCATATGATATAAACCCAACCATAGCATTATCTGGCAGCATCCCAATCGCCCGTTTCAGCGCCGATTTGGCAAACTCCAACTCCTCCTCGATCATGCACGTATCCAAAATAAACAAATAAATCGGAGAGGGCGCCACGGCAGGGTTGAAATTCTGCGGATTCTGGTAATTCGGGATCAAATACTCAACTGAGGGGAAATTGGGGTACAACTCGGCAGGCAAATTTGTCTGAGAAATCGAAGAATAATGGTGCGGAAAATGGTTCCTCTGAAAGCAAAAGGGGCAGATCCATATAAGGGCAGTGAAATCAACTCGGCAGAAGGGGTTTAGCACGGCGGAGCACGTCTTGCATCGGAGCGGCGCGTACGGCAGGATCTGCAGATCCACGTGGGGGCGGATCGGCTGAATTGAGGCGGCGATTGGGATCACGCACTTCGACGCCTCCACCTTCGATCGCGGCCAATTCAGCCACGTCATCCGGACTCCTTCGATTCCCTCTGGGTCGGTTTGAGCTAGCTCCGGCGCGGCCATTGATGAAGCAATCGGCGTACTATTAGGTTTGCAATCGAGAAATTGGAGGGGAATTTCGGAAATGGGGGTTTTCTGGATGAGGGTTTTTGAGGAATTTTGCAGTTGGGCGACCCCGAAGGCGAGAGGCAGAGGGGGGGAGGAAGAGAGGAGGAGAGAGAGAGAGAGGAGAGAGAGAGGGGGGGGGGGGGGGTCACACACACCAGAAGAAGAGAGGGAGAAAAGAAGTCAATAGTGTGTGTTGTGTGTGAAAGCAAATGGCCACTGAAACGTAATTGAAGGTGCAATTGGTAAAAACTAAGGGGCTACTAATAATTCCATCAATCTCCTAAATCTAATACACTTGTAACATACATCATCCCTTAATCTACACGCACGATTTTTTTTTAATTTTTTTTTTTCTAGTTTTTGGCTACGATCAAGGTGTCAATGGGTTGAAATTCTCTTGAATTTATTTTGGACAATTCGAATCCAATCTTAATTTGGGATAAATTATTACTATTTTTTATTATATTTATTTATGTTATTTTTAAACAATTAGGTAACATAAGTATATTGTGCGAATATTTATTTTCTTATTTGTTTTTATTTATTTATTTTATGAACCTCATTCTCATAAGTCATAACTAGTAATACACCCGTGCGATGCACAAGGTGAGTAATTTATTTGAATAATTTAAAATAAATAGTTATATAAATAAAATTATAAAATTACATTATAATTTTGATATTTCCGAAATTGATTCCTTAATTATAATATTGTATATGTTATTTAATTATATGGTCGAAAGATCATGAATCAATTGTATTATTGTTGAGTACATAAATTTGAGAACAAACTTAAACAAACCTCAATCTATTGAAGTACTGTTGAGAACAGAAACTTGAGAACAAACTTAAACAAACCTTTGATAAACTAATAAACTATTCAGAATCCAAAGTAATAATGTTATAGTGAGTGTGAATATGGAAAATTATAATTCCAGAAATATCAAGAGCAATGCTTCAAAGAATGTGTAGTGATGTTCTAGATATTTAAATAATTATTTAATTAGAAGATAATTAATTATTATTTTTTGGTATACCCTGCAAATACACATTTGTGTTTATCAAAGAAAAAACAAAATGTAACTAAAAAATATTTATTACGTAAAGGCAATAAAAAATTATGAAGTTAAATTGATCGTAAAATTTAATATTAATATCTATTATTAATAAATATAAATAAACTATTATATATCAAGATATTTATCTTAATATATATATATACAGAGCGACACAAATTTGTATATTAAGACATATATATACACATACTATTAAAGTAACGCAAATTCTCTTGTACACAACTTTTTTGGTCAAAGTGTTGATCAAAAAAATCGTCAAAACGGGTGATACTTTTTTGAATTTTAAGTGATACTTTTTAGTGTTTTGATTGATACTACAAATAAAGTTAGATTTCATATTTTATAAGATATAAGTTACATATATATATATATAGTGTATCACTATATTAAATATTACTCTTAATTCTTGAGTATATACAATATAATTAGGTTAATTTATTTCTTATCACAAGTAAAAGAATTGGAATACATTGATTGTGGTATATAATATGGAGTTCTTTAATAAAAGGTGAATTTTAAACCAATTGGAATAAATTGCTCCAAATTCGTGGGTTGTATGACATATAATATGGAGTTCCTTAATTCCTTTTATTTATGTTTAAATCCATCAACTCTTAAAAATTAATCAATAGATTGGTGCATACCATTCACTCACATGCAAATTACTATGGAAAGAGCTTTGTACAAAATTTACTTTCCATAGATTGGTTAGTTTTCATATCCAACGTACTATAATAATATATTGAGAAAATATTAGTTTGCATGTATATATATGGGTTATTTAAGTACTCTTTCCGATTTATGGCAAAGATTTATTATTTAATACTATAGGATTGTGGTATTTAATGTTATATATATATATACACCACACCTTTTAATATTTAAATCCAATTTGATTTTCATAATATGATATTATATTATCTATTAAATAATACATACATACATTAAAAGGTCTAGTATATATTATACTATTTAATAATCATACTATTAAATACTATTTTTAAAATTCAACATATGATTGATAGCATAAAATTCTACAAATTGTTGTACTATTAAAATTTGTTTGTATACAAATTTGAATACATTTTTATCACTAATTTTCAGCCCCCTAAACAGATTGGTAATTTGCGTTTTTAGTAGAAAAAAATAAAAATTAATCATCGGGAAATCAACATGTGCTTCACTAACTTGATATTTTTAAGTTAATTTATTATATTGGCACTCGACAGATTAATTATTAAGTTGCAATCAACAACAATAAAACTATCAACAACCCACTTGAGTGATTGAAACTATCAATCTGACTAATCCGGAAAAATAGTAACAAAATAAATGAGTGAGATTTGAAATTTGTCTGAAAGAAACCAAAATGTAAATAAAACAGAATTATATTATCTCGAAGTACCACATATCAATTAAAAAAAAAATCATCATTCATTCTCCAACTTAACCATGACTTTCTTCTTATCCTCATTGATTATGGATGAAAACTGATCATCCAATTTTCTTTTAACCAAAATCCATCAAGGTTTGTGTTGTATGGTGTCGTCGTCGAGGAAGAACAAACAGAGCGGCCTGTTGAACATCTTTTCATCAACGAATCCCTCATTTGCTATAATTGAAAGTAGATCCATCAGAGGTTAATTAAAAATAAAATATTTTTTTAAGTACAATTGATAAGTGTAAAAAAAAATGAATACATTTGAGATTGATTATGAAAAAGTAATTAGTGTACCTTCTTTAAATGATTTCCACACCATTTTGAAATGACATCATTTTTCATTCATAATCTGCTCACATTGTATGGAGCATTAGCATTATGACCGTTCTCCCTTATCTGGACTTTAAATAATACATTATTTCCAATCAAATCTTGATCTCTGTCGGCATCTCCATTATGTCATCATCCTATAAAATAATAAAATCAAATATTTTATAAATCTAAAATCATATAGTTGGAAGTAATTATAGAAAAAAATAAAAGAAAAATAAAATGAGAATTTAATTTACATGTACAACTGATGATTTCATCTCTAATGCAAGTTTTCCGAAAAATTCGATACATTCTTTGTTCCATAATAAAATTTTGGTCTCCCCAATCGCATCAACAATGTTAAGTATTAGCTTATACATATAATAAAATATATGAATAATTATTAAATTTATAAATAAACAATAAACATGTTATATGATGACTAAATATTTGAATTAATTACCTCATATTGTTGGTTGAGTCGGTCTAATTACACTTCTCACAAAAAAATCCTTCACCAACATTGACGACTTGTTTAGAGCATCGTTTGCAGGAGAAATAAAATCAATTACCAAATACATTATCAATCCGACCATATACCCAAAAAATGTCCTGTATAAATTAAAAGTGAAAACACTAAATTAAACAAAAATTATAGATATAAATATGAAAATAAATATTAAATTAAATTAATAAAGAGGAACCTCAATTTAGCTTATCGATATCTTTTTTCCGTGCAGTGTCACTGATTATAGCACATTCACGATCATGAAAGACGATTTTAAAACTAAAATTCTATTCGAATGACCAACATGATTGACACATGTTTGAAGAAAATTCATATTTAATGGGAGAATGAATAATCAAAGAAATGAAAAAAGTGGAATAAAATTAGTGATGTTGATGTACACGTTTATCGGATATTTTTACTATTTAATATTTTTTTTAGTTTGCATAACCTTAATTACATATTGTAAGTTATCTCAATCATCTCTAATTTAAAGAAATGTGTTATGTAACTGATCCCAAATTCTGAATGATCAGCGTAATAATGCGCGTCATTAATGGTGAAATTTTAACACAATTAAAAGAATTAAATGAATTGGAATTCATTGATTTTGACGGAATTAGAATACATTGATTAATAGTATGTGTGCGTGTATATACACACACTATTATGTATTATTGGACATTCTTAGAAAATCCAACATCGATGAATTAAAAATTTTAATTATTAATTATCGTAATACATACATTATCTTAAAACATACATACATAAAGCATTATATATTATATTAAGATTATTATGATGATATGATTAATTAAAATAATTAAAAGAATTAGAATACATTGATTAGTAGTATGTGTGTGTGTATATATTATTATATATACATACTATTACATATTATTGGACAAATTGATAATATTTTGAAAATCCAACATCGATTAATTAAAAATATTAATTATTAATTATCTTAATGCATACATATATATATATATATAAAGTACTATATATTATATTAAGATTAAGATGATATGATTAATTAATTATAACACTAATACAATTATTATAATCTTGATATATTAATATTAATATTAATTAATTAATATTAAGATTAAAATGAATAATTACTAAAAATAGTATGCGGTTTTGGCGGGAAATTGGGGTTACTATTTATGGTATAACTTGTTGTTTTTATATATATAAAGATTATGGGTTCGAAACAATTTTGTATTACCATGGTGAATCTCTTATTCTACGTTTTATCTAAAGCTCACTAATGAAATTTCAATCAAATTACTCTCAAACATATTACTACTATCAAATTGTATATGTTAGTATATCTAGTGGTGGAGTTATATTATCTTGAGATCAAAAGTCTCAAGTTCGAATCTCACCACCAACACCACTAGATGTAGGCCCTTCCTCTATTACAAAGGGATATAGCTATCAAAATCGACCCGACCTGATTTTACAGGCCCGAAATGATTTTCGGGCGGGGTTGGGTCGGAAAAAAAATGGCATGAATGGGCTGGGTTAGCCCAGTAAAAAAAGAGATTTTTAGCCTTAGGCCCACGGGCAGCCTGACCCAATCCGAATTTCAGGCTAGGTGGGCTATAGTTTTTTAAACCCGAAAATGGTACGGGCGAGGTTGGACTGACCCGATTTTTTTTTGGCCCGTGGGCTCGGGCCAGGCTGACCCATTTGACAACTCAACATAGGAGATATGTTTACCTAGTGCGCATTTCTGGTTGATTACCCTCGAAATAATAATAATAATAATAATAATAATAATAATAATAATAATAATAATAATAATAATAATAATAATTTTGACATTTTGTTATTTTTAAATAATTATGTAACTTAACAAAATTGTGCAGATATTTATTTTCTTATTTGTTTTTTTCTATTTAATTTTGAGTAAATGTCCAAGTTAGCCCCTTAACTATTTCCCGAGGTGCATTCTGCCCCTCAAGCTAATTTTGGTCTCAATTAGACCCTTTAACTATTAAACTCGGTCCAGTTATGCCCTTCAACTATCAAACTCGTCCAGTTAGGCACTTTCGTTAGTGACACTCTAACGCCGTTAAATCTACATTAAGTTGGTTGTTTGTTGGGATTTTTCGATGGATTTAGATAGGTTTCATAATATTTTTTCCCCAAATTAATCCTTTCCATTTTTCTCTATTTCCTCTCTATTTTTCATTGCGGCTCAAAACTTTATTTGTCTTATTCTTAGATTAATAAATATATATTCATTGAAGTTTATTTCTATCTTTTTCAAATTTTCCTTAACAATTTAAAACAACAAAGAGGTTTACTCCCACAAATAAGTTCCAATATAATTCAAAAGATCTATTTGGCATAATGACCTATTCACATGCCACAAAAAGCAAAAGATCCTAAACTCACGTCTATAGGAGTTTTAGGCCCGATTTACAAATCATATTCAAAAATCACAAATAACCACAAATCAGATTCAAAAATCACAAACTAGTTTATGATCAGTTTGAAGTTGCTTGAGAGTCTCCATTCTTAGCCCTTTTTTTATCCCTTTCATTTTAAAGTTGTCTTGCAGTAATGGATGATTTGCCTTTCCACTTCAAGCATGTTGGTTTGAAAAGGAGTTCCCCAGTAGCAATTGTATTTGCACCATCCCAACGAAACTGATATGCCTACTCCCACTGCTCTTTGACTGTTTTGCTTGTTTGAACTCCCTCTCATTCGGAATTGGGTACTTCACACATGGATCGAGGTTTGAACTCAGTGCTTGACTAGCAATTACATCATTTGCCTCACCAATTTTTCAGACTTTTATCCAGTCTACATAGAAAAATGCTTCATAACAAACTAATTCAGTTTTTGCTACTCATATTACGGAAAAAATTGAATAAAGCAACTCACATTAAATATCATATTTTCAGAATTTTCATCAATATAGATTCCAAGACCACACGTTCTTCTAGTCTTTCTGATGCATTTTGCAGGCAAGGAGTGTCCTACTCCTACAGATGATGTCTGACTTTGTTGAGTCTGTTGATTACACTCAAATTCAAGACAAAAACTCTATTATAAACGCAATCTAATACAAAAATGTTAAAATGATAAGAACTTTATCAGAAATAAACTTAAAATAATGTAACTCAATATGGTAGGATGTAATACATGTGAGTTTTTGTTTTGACATTTAGCACGATTGTGCTCTTTAGAATGACAAATAGAGCAAGTCATTTTCGTTCTCTTTCTCTCTAATTTTCCATTAATCTTTCCCTTCCTAATTTCATTTAATCCCCTTTTCCTAACCATAGATGGTCTTCCATGCAACCTAATTGCAGGAGGTGGTGCGCATTCTTCAACTAAATTACGTTTCATGAATTTTTTCCCAAGCACTAGTTGCATTGCATGTTCATATGCTGCCGTATATCTTGACTTATGATACCAAGGTGAAATAAAGGTCTTCGGATCCTTCCTTGCATGTTTGAGTGCACAAATTGCGTGGGAATAAGGAATGCCAGTGAGATCCCATGCCCTACATGTACATAGTTAACTATCCCAAAACACTGTCTGCCTATCATATACATATCCAATCTCATATCCAGTTGCTCCATTAAATACCACCTTACACCCAAATGTTGCCTGCAAGTTTTCTTGGTAAGTTTGCATACATGTTGGACTCTATTGAGTTGTCCATTTATCAATTAAGATCTTGTTGGTTGCCAACCTCTTCATGTAGTAAAGCCTTATATCATCAAGCATGGTTATAACATACTTACATCTAGCAGACCCAATGGCTGAATTAAAGCTTTTCAGTAATATTGTTGTCCACCATTGAAGACTTACATCTTGAACTGAAAAAAGCTCGGCAGAAGGTGGTAGGATTATATGCTGCAAAGTCTTCAGTAGCTTGCCTACTAAGATCTCCTAATAACTTTAGATGGTCTTCAAGATCTTCCTTATATGTACTCCATGCACACAACCAAAACTTATTCTTCAATTCTCCACCATGCCACTTTTTACTCCAATTAGCATAAATATGTCTTGCACAATATATGTGCTCAACATGGGGCAACACAAAATGAACAACATGAACCAAGCCCTGCTCATAAGTTATAAAATTGGATTTCAGTCTATAAATAATTTATAGATGATAAAAAAAATGCTCTATTGAATTAATAATTATGTAGTTTACCTTTTGCATGTCAGAAATCAAAGTTAGTTCATTCCCTCCATCTTCAATCTAGAGCTCCTTAACAAACAGTTGCAAAAACCAGGTCCAATTATCTTTATTTTCTACATTTGTGACAGCCCATGCAATTGAAAAAAGTTGATCATCGCCATCCATGCCCACAACAACCAAAATTTGACCTTTAATAATACATTTTAAATGACTACCATCTAACCCTATAATTGGCCTACATCCTGCCCTCCATCCCCTTTTCAAAGCATCATCACAAATGAAAATCCTCTTGAACACTACCCTAGCTTGTTTCATTTACTCCTCACGAATTTATAAAAGAGCAATTATATTAGGACTTAATTTTTTTACTTCTCCAATCCAGGCTCTTAGATATGTAAACTCGGCTTTAAAACTACCATCCAATTCAATTGTGATAATCCTCTTAGCTCTTTTCAATTTTGATTTGGAGGCATATAATTTCATATTTTTCTCTGCATCATACATCATATCTTTCACACTTGTTTTTGGATTTTCATAAACTTTGGACTTATATTCCAATGCAAGACACTTGGAAGTTACAATATTGTTAATAGAATCCCTCAAACAATTATGGTCGGCATCAATCCTCTTCACAATCAAAGCTTCAGTGTTCCCATCCTGGGAGATGAACAGATGAAATAGACAACCTTGTGTTTTGCATTTAGCTCTAATCCTCTTATACTCATTTGGCATTAGTTTCAAATGAGTACATTTGGCTATGCTATACCTAGCTATTGCAAGTCTAGCCTCAACTGCATTATGAAAGATCATGTCTAACATAAAATGTGGATTGTTATCATCTATATCATACTTTACTGGTCTCATGCTTTGATGAATTAACTCAATGTCAATTGCCTCATTTTCACCATCAAAATAAAAGTCATCTCCATCGGAATTGTTGTCTGTTTGCTCACCATGAGTTTCATCCTCATCATCTATGCAGGTCTTTATGCCACCCTTATCAATATCATCAGGAGTTTGCACAATCTTTTTGCCCTTATCAACACCCTGTTCCACAACTTCTTTATATTTACAACACTTTGTTCAGTAACCTCTTTACCCTTACGATCACCCTGTTTTATAACCCCTTTATCCTTTTGACCCTTACTGATTATCTTATCCATTAAGTAAGGTATAAATGTATCATCTATTGGGTAGATACACCAGACATCTTGAGGACTTGAGGTACTTATAAGTTGTGTCATTTTTTTTATGCCATCATCATTTTCAACCATAATAAATACTCCAGATTGAAATGTTTCTCCGGGTTTTAGATAGCATATTTTACTCACACCTCGTATCCCAAATTGATCATTGTATTGTTTAAGAATAGGGTAATTGACATGTAGTCTACATCAAAATTCTCAACCATGACCAGTAATGTATGATAAATGAGGCTCACACACCCAACTACCCTTGTAATGGAACACCAAATTCACTTTCTCCATCTGTAGACATGCCTCTGTCAAAAATAAAAAAAAAAACAAAAAAAAAAAACAGCAACACAAATTAGTTCCAGATCATCCATTTGTCTCCATCATAACAACAATACACATTGGTCTCATAATATTAAAAATTAATAAGTAAACAAGAATATGTGATCAACACCCATTTCTTTTTTTTAATTGAGGATTCTATGTTGAACAACTGAACAAGCATAAATAAAGAAACAAATTTATTACCTTCTTGTCGGATTTGTGCCCAACAAATGGGATAGCATGCTGTCTTGAGGACCACCACCACAGCTTGTCGGAGAAAATTTCGATTTTGGTCCCATAGGACATGAGTTAGTCCGATTTTGGTCCCATTTCTATCACTTTTGGTCTCAAATCGATTGAATTATCAATTTTGGTCTCGCTGTAACGTTTTCCGTTAAAAAAATTATCGATTTTGATCTTATTTTGATGTCGATTTTGGTCCCAAACAGAAAAATGGCAGATTTTTTTTTTGCAATTCAATTGGAGGCAAAATTGAATTGATTTGGTAGAAATTTAACCTGATTTTATTCTAAATTTCCCACAAACATGCATCTAAATATATATACTCACCAATTCATCAAATTACAACTATTAAATCAAAAGAAAGTCAATTTTTTTTTTATTTAGTTGAATTTTCTGTCAAGTTCGAGTTCGATCAAGATGATACTTGGCTCGACTCGGCTCGTTTATACCCCTAAAGGCAGGAAAATTTTTTATTTAGTTTAATTTTACAATATTGTTTATGAGTGTTCACCATATCTAATTAGAGTTTATAATTATTTTTAATATTTAATTTTAATTTTTAATTAATAATTCATTATTATGGTTGATTATTTCATAATTAAAAATTATCATGTAAAATAAATAAAAATATTAAAAAATTTATATTTAAATTAATTAGTAATTGAAAAATAAAAATATATATAATAATAAAAAATAGTATATAATATTAAAAAATTATAAAATAAAACAAAATTTAAAATGGAAAATAAATACAAAATTAATAGTATTTAAAAGATTAATTTCAAATTCGTAAATAAGTAAAAATTGAAAAATTTATAATTCAAAATATAAAAAAAAATATAAACTATTGAAAAAATTAAAATAATCAAATAAATTCGAAATAATAAAATGAACAAACAAAATTAAAAAAATTTGATTTCAAATTCGTAATTAAGCATTAATTGAAAAATAAAAAAATATTAGAAAAAATTTTAAAAACAAAAAAATAAAAAAGATCAAAATTAATTTAGATACGAAATAATTTTGTTATTAATCCATCGCTAAGATTTTTTAAAAAAATGTTTAGCAACGCATTTTTCCGTCTCTAATGTAACGACATAAAAATCTGTCGCTATTGCGTCGTTAATATAAAAAATTAAAATTAAAATACGACTTGTGTTTTTTGTTAAGTTTGAGACAAAAAAATCCGTCAATAAATATCTTAATCTTAATCCGTTGTTAATGTGTCGGTATTTTAACAACGAAATACAATCTGTTGTTAAATCACATTTTTATTGTAGTGTTTTTTTAAATAACCCAATTTTAAAAAAAATTTAATAAAAAGTACCCCTTTTTTGAGGAAAAAAAAGTATCCATTTTTATAAATCTAACATTTGATCAATTTTTCGACTCAAAAATCGCTCATAGCTGATTGCATTTTAGGATTTCTATTTCGCTGAAAATTTCACTTTTGGTCCCATAGTATCGATTTTGGTCCCAAAACTGACGGCCGTTATCCCATTTTTTTTTCCGTCTAAATTATGGGACCAAAATTGATAATCCAGGTCCTACGGGACCAGATTTAATAACAATTTCTAAAATAGGACTAAAAGTGATAGGGATGAGACCAAAATCGGACTAACCCATGTCCTATGGGACCAAAATCGAAATTTTCTTCGGCTTGTCGGTATCGCTGAACGAAGTATTAATCTCGTGGCTTTTCAATTGTAGAACCCTCTTCAAGATATTTTACAGTTGAAGTGATTTGTTCAAAATGGAGCCGCTGTGAAAAATATAGAGTGAAAATGGAGTGGATGAATATGAGAGAAAAATATTATGAAACCCTATTTAAATCTTGCGATGAAAATCCCCATAGTTGAAGGGTTTAACTGAACTGAGTCTAATAGTTAAAGGGTCTAATTAAGACCAAAATTAGTTCGAAAGTCAAAATGCACCTCACGAAATAGTCCAGGGACTAATTTGGACCATTTTCCTTTATTTTTTTATCCTTATTCTCAAAAGTCATAAGAATGGGGATGATGAGATTAATCATTCCACTTCTCCCATGGTATTATTTATTTTCAATCATCAAAAATGCAATTTTTTACAATGTACGCTTGTTTATTCTTTATTTTGACAAATTGAATATCCTTATAAAATAATTTATAAAAAATAAAATTATAATAAATTTAATAATATTTTTTATAAAACTTAAAATATAATAATTCATAAAAAATTATCGACAAGTATATAAAAAATCAAAATTCAGCAATCATTTGTAAAAATTAATACAAAAAATAAAAAAAAATGAAAAAACTTCAAAAAAATTGAGGACAGATAATATAAAATATTTTAATTTACAAAAAAGTTGGATCATTAATAATTTATTCATAATTCACATTCTACAATAATTTTAAAAATTGTTGGAAATATTATTATGTTTTGAATGATGTCAAGTGATTAATTTGCTAAGTATGGAAAGCAATTGATCGAGTCACTGTAATTGTCCCGTAAAAAAATTGATGTAAAACACAGGGAGAAACCCTAGCTGAAATGAGATCTTATAGTCCAAAATCATGTGTGCCAACCATATCCAAACATCAAAATTATTAGTTTTCTCCTATTTTTCTTCAATTGTAATTTATTTTGGTTTGACATGATTTTACATTATTATTTTGGGATTTATTCTACCCAATCAGAGTTTATAATTATTTTTTTATTATTTAACTTTCAACTTTAAGCTAATATAATTGATTTTTAGGGTTTATTATTCCAAACTTAGGATATATAATTTTTTTAAATTTAAATCTTAGCAATAAATATTACTCCATCAGACTGGATGGGTGACATGTAATACCATATATAATTATTAAGAATTTCAGACCAAAATAACTTAACAAATATTAATTAAAATCTTATTATAGAATATTCTTACAATATATGGTACCTAATCAAAAGATACTTTAGAAATTGAATTTTTATAGAGAATTTTAATACATTTAATCAAACAATATATTATTAATACATATATTTTAATTTTTAATACACAAAAACAAACATAATATCGACATTTTATATGATAAAAGACATTTCAATCAAACATATCCAATCTTATATCATATTATTTAGCAAACGAGCCATAAATAAACATGAACATATTAAGAAGTTTACTTATTCAATTGTCTTTTCCAATAAAATTTTTTAATCCTAGTGAAAAATCCAATAGGAGATGGGAGTAATTAGGATTAATTATAATTTAATAAATTTTATTTTTATGAAAAATATTATTAAAATTACGTAATTTTCATATATATATATATATATATTATAACACACTTATAATTTTTTTTCCCTCCTATTTACAAGGGTATGTTGGACAATTAATAATACACTTATTTAATTTAATCTCTATAATTTAATTTAATAATTAAAGAAAATGTCGAGTTTCAATAATTAACATACTTTTTTTTAGCCAATGATTGCGTGTTAATTATAGAAACCTTATACGTTAATTATAGAAATCTTAGTTTTTAAATAAATGTATTCGTTATCAATTAAAACAAATTGGGTGCATGTTTGTCAACTTGACCATATATATGATAATTATAATCAATATATATAACTTTAATACTATATATTTAAACTAATCATATCTATATAAGATTATATATAATCAATCTTCAATTACATTAATCAAATCCTATAATTTCATATGATATAATATCTATATTTATATAACTATATAATAATAGAATTATAAAATATTTTTTCTCTGCCCATTCGATGGAAACTATATAATAATGCTCATTTTAATACAATTTCATAATTTCATTATTGTATTGAAATTTTATTAGAACAATAGTTATAATAATGCTAACACTTTGCCCATTTCATAATTGTATTGAAATTGTCCCATTAATAACGTTCAATTCACGTCTTCCTATGCTCCAATTCATTTTCCATTTTTCTTCTTGTATATATATTACATTCAAACAAATATATACTAGAATTGTGTGGAGATGTATATAATCATGATGATGATGCTTTCTCAATTAGGATTATCTTTTGTTTAATGTTACGTGTCATTTGTTGTGGGGAGAATGACTCATTCGTCTATCTTGTTTTATGGAGCAAATTAAATTTAGATATTTCAAACTTTTTTTGGTTGTTATCTTTTTTTTTTTTGGGTATCTTTATCCGGTCATTGTAGTTTTGATACGGGCTAAAAAACCAATATTGCTATTATTATTATTATTATTATTATTATTATTATTATTATTATTATTATTATTATTATTATTATTATTATTATTATTATTATTATGATCATCATCATCTATGATTAATGATGTGTATTCATGCTGAGTGTTGTTTAATAGTTGAGTGATTTCTCTATACAGAATATATTGGGTATAAAACATGTGTTACCTTTATCACGAATTTTGTTTTCATGTTGTTGCTTAGTTTGAGCATCTGATTGCTCTTTTAAATTTGTTTGTTGTTTTGTAGTGCAATAAAATTTTCTTTTTTTTTTTGAATGAAAATTGAAAATTTTGCATCGGTAAATAAGTTTGTCTTTTTAGTTTTTTTTTTTTTTTTTTTTTTTTTATCATGACTTTGAACCTGATTGTTATTTTACAAGTGTCTTTTTTTTTTAGAAATTATAAAAAGACTTGTGAAGTAAACCCAAATTTTCATCCTTTCAATGAAATTATACGCAAAATTATAAAGACGATGCAATCATGGTTTGGCTAAATGCTCGAATACAGAATAACGGTAGTATTTAAATTACATTATTTATGACTTTTCTTCATTCAAAATTATGTTCATTGCATATTTAGATTATATATTTATGGAATTCAATTTGATTATCATGGAAAAAAATGGAAGCAGAGTAATGTTGTCAATAAAGGTTAGATCGTGCCACTGACCCGAATCTGCTTTTATTTATTTGCTATAACAATCACCAAAACCTTTGCATCGGTGTGGATGACATTGATTCTGATGCCAATAAATTTCTCACTGTAGGATTCAATTTTCTGATTTTGGAATTTGATTATTTTTTTTCATTAGTTGAATTAATCATTCATGAAATTATGGTTGATAGATTTCTATGTTAAATAAAAGGAAGTTAATTTATAGAAAAAAAATGTTGTTGTAATTATGACTAAATTTGGGAGTGTACTCAGTAATTATTTAAAATTTGTGAACAGTGAATTGATAATTGCCGACGGGATCTCTATTCCAGTTTCGTGTTTTATCTTGTATCCTAATAATTGGATTTATAAGAAGTATATTTAAAAAAATTAAATAATTGTCCATTAAAAAAAAAATTAATGCACATATATATGTCATAAATCAAATAATTAGAATACAAGATGAAATAGGAAGCGTCAATAGAGAATAATTGTAGTATTATTCCCACCATACAAAAATGTCATATATTCATAAATGTTCAATATCTTTATGTTTATCAATTACGTTTTATTTTAGTTTGTGTAATTATATAATAATTGAGTGTGTTTTATTTTTGCTAAGACCGTCTCTAATGGGTCATCTAATAATCTTATTCTACTTTGGTTGTATTGTTTGTGTATTTTATAATTTTGATTGGTAAGTGATAGTTTTTATATATATAGTTTACAATTTTCACAGTTGAGATTAGTGTATTTGTAATTATTTTAAATTTTTATGCAATCAATCTTTAAATTATTTAATATTTTCATTAATAATTAATATATTTATCAATATTTTAAATTAAAGTAAATATTTTATTCCGTGCAGCGCACCGGAGTAATTCTAGTCGGTCGGAATACTGAATACATAATTTGAACCGGGAGGATCTCATCCACTGAAACACCATTCGTTTACTTTCTTTGCTTTTTTTTTTTTGTTAAAAGAAAAACTTGTTAATTTCACTTTAATTCTGTTACATCATTTACCGTTGGTTACTGTTAACAACAAACACACCATGGCGACGACCTTCGCGAAGAGTACAGAACTCTCTAGAGACACCCCATTGACATCCCCACATCTCTCTCATTCACTCTCTCGACGCTGCTCTCTAGCCCCCCTCTAATTCTCCCCATATAAACCCCAGCATCTTTGCCGGGACAAAATATCGAAGCTCCAATCTTCTGATCAAGCCTTACTGCATCACAACAATTTTAACTTTTTGTTAAGAAGTGCTATCTGTATAAAGGGCTGCTGAAATGGATGACGATTTTGAGTTCCCAACTGCTGGGAGCAATGAAATGGATGCCGGAAGCGATGTTGACCTTCCAGAGGTAAACCCAATTCTGAAAGTGGGAGAGGAGAGAGAAATAGACAAGAATGGTCTGAAGAAGAAGCTCCTCAAAGAGGGCGAGGGCTGGGAGAATCCCAATTCGGGTGATGAAGTTGAAGGTATGGGTTTGATTGCTCCACTTTCCCTTATGGGTTTTACTGCATTTTCTTTGTTTTGTCTATCGTTTTTATTTTTTTTTGGTGGAAATTCATTTCATGTTGATCTGAATGATACAATGGATGGTGATGGAGTGTTGTTTACTTTGATGCAGTTCTCTATGTGGGTACTTTGCTTGATGGGACTAAGTTCGATTCCAGCGTCGACCGTGGCACTCCATTCATATTTAAGTTAGGCCAAGGTGTGTGTTTTTTTTCTTTTTTCTTTTTAAAATTCTGGTTGCTGTATTTACTGAACAACAGTATCTCCCAACATGTTGATGTCAACTCATTTTCTTCTCGGGTTTCATTTACTGAACCAACATGGTGGATTGAGGGTAAAATGTTCAGACTCTTTGAACTATTTGAAATCAGCTCTCTATTTAATTTCAAGTGCCACATTATGATCTGATCCTAAAAACTTGCAGGTGATGAATGAAATTTATCACAAAATTTTTGTTGTAATTTTAGTTATGCATGCATCGCAGAACTGTCAACTCTTTGTCCTCAGCGTTCACATGTTTAACAATTGAGTAGGTACATAGAAGCTGGATGGTATTTTACTAGGGAGAAGAGAAATATTTAAAATAGATTCCACCTTCATACTATAATTGGTAGCATGCTATCAGCTTATCCACATTGGCATAATTCTAACATTGCAGAAATGAAATCGGAGTTTGCATTGGCCTGCATTGAGTGTGGGTTAGATTATTTGATGGAGAGCTTCTAAACAAATGCTTTGACCTTATCTTTCTGTGCATTGTTAATTATTTTAGAGTCTTGATAGATCTAATTACAAAGTCATACTTCAGATTAGCTGTGTTATGTGTCAATAATTATGAGAAAAAATTTCTTCCTTTTGTTGTCTCGGGTTTATGAAAAATGTGCTTGTTCATGTAACATGGGTGTGTGTCTGGACGGATAACAGGATTGAAAATTATATTAATCTAAGCTTCTCATTGAGTTAAACAACTTATTTATTGGATCCTAATGAGGATAACACAAATATCTTTAACTGCAAGGCTTTCCATACCCCCGCCTGATTCCTGGCTAAAAATATGATTTTAATTCGTAAGGATACTTAATTATTTCAAGTTCAAGCCTAATTTGTGAGTTTATGATTTGAGTTTCTACTTAGGTGAGTCTTGTATGTTGTGAGCTCTATACTTTGGTCATATTGTCGAGGCATGGTAGGCTCACATATGAAGTCTCCTAGCTCAACTGATATTTGGTCTGCTCTACTTTCCATAAATTGATCATAAGCTTTCCACATCTTTGGGTTAGGCTCTAGAATGTAAAAATTTGACCGGATTTATTTAGAAGGTTGTTTGATTTGGAAATTCAATTGTTTAGTCCACTCAATATTAGTATTGTGAACAGGTTTTTTATTTGCTACTAACAACAAAGCTGATTTAGACCTACTCGAGAAATTTCAGTTTTAGAAATGAATGATTGTGGTTCCATTACAAACTTTATTATGTCATGTTCATCTGATTTCAATTAGTTCTAAATCAAGGTAAAATATCTGGTGGAAACATAAGGCAACCACTTATTCTTGGATTATCATTGAATGAAAACCAACTGAAGTTGTTACCATATCAGAAAATCTAACTGGCAAAAGGTAACAATCATCAGTGGCATTACTTTCCTGGTGATTTTTACATATCGAACTTCTTATGTACTTAAAAACTCAATTGTGTGTTTTCCGTTAGGCCCTTAACACATGTATGTAAGCCTTGAGATGTGACTAGTTGTATTACATTCTCTTTATAGGTGTATATTCTTCTGCTGAGCATAGTGAATCGTTCTTTTCATTGTGCAGGTCATGTTATAAAAGGATGGGATGAAGGTATCAAGACTATGAAGAAAGGTGAAAAGGCTCTCTTTACCATTCCTCCAGAGCTTGCCTATGGAGAGTCAGGATCCCCTCCAACAATACCTCCCAATGCAACCCTACAGTTCGAAGTAGAGTTGCTATCCTGGACAAGTGTGAAAGACATATGCAAGGACGGAGGTATCTTCAAGAAAGTAATTGCTGAAGGAGAGGGCTGGCAAAATCCTAAAGACCTTGATGAAGTATATGGTCTGTGTTCTAAATATGTGTGTCAGTTACTAAAGACGAAAGAGTTTCTATGATTTGAATTGCTAATGACATCTCCTATTGCAGTTAAATATGAAGCTCAACTCGAAGATGGAACTGTAGTGTCAAAAGCAGATGGGGTGGAATTTACTGTGAAAGACGGTATTTGTTGTTAACAATTTACCTTACTGTTGTCCTGAGCATCAAGCATGATGTATTTATGATGTTCTATGTGCAGGTTATTTCTGTCCTGCTCTTTCCAAAGCTGTGAAGACGATGAAAAAGGGGGAAAAAGTACTGTTGACCGTGAAACCACAATGTAAGTCATTTTCTCTTAATATGGTTATTTTTAAAGCGGCTCCATTAGATTTCTCACTGTCTGTATTACTATTTATGGCAGATGGATTCGGAGAGAAAGGCAGACTAGTCACTGATGATGAAGGCATTGTATCACCAAATGCTACTCTTCAAATTAATCTGGAATTGTTGTCTTGGAAAACAGTGTCTGATATTAGCAATGACCAAAAAATTCTGAAAAAGATCTTAAAGGAAGGAGAGGGTTATGAACGTCCAAATGATGGTTCAAGTGTACATGGTAAGTTGTACATCGGCCTACAGTGAAAATATTGTGTGGTTTAGTGTGCATCATAAACATGAATCTTATTGCTGGTCAACAGGACATTGTGAGTATGCACTAGAATATAACTTCATATAATTATGAAAGACAGCTGTGTTTTCAATAATTTCAGCAAAAAGCATATTGGATTGAATGATATAATGATGACATGTGTGATTAAGTAAAGAAAATGATGATTACTGAAGTCTCCATAAGTCATATTTTATAATTTATCTGGCACATTAAGCACACATGTTGAGAGTCACTCATAGGTGTCTCAGAACATTGCTTTATGCCAAATTGTAATTCTTGATGCCGTTTTTGTCTTTGGAAGCATTTTTTTCATTCTTTCATAAATGATATGCCTCGTTTGCAATATCTAAAATTCTTTATTTCTATGATTTGGCAGTAAAGTTGATTGGAAAGCTTCCTAATGGAACTGTTTTTGTGAGAAAAGGCTACTATGATGAGCCACCATTTGAGTTCCGGGTGGATGAAGGTAATAATATAGCATGCTACAACTCTGGAAACATTTTCTTTTTCTTTGGTTTATCTGTGCAGTATTGTGATTTTCCTATAAAATATTCCCTCAGAACAAGTAATAGAGGGACTTGATCGAGCTGTAAAGGCCATGAAGAAAGGGGAAGTTGCACTAATAATCATTCAGCCTGAATATGCATTTGGGCAATCTGATTCTACCCAGGAGCTCGCTGTCATCCCTGGAAATTCTGCTGTATATTATGAAGTTGAGTTGGTTTCCTTCGTTAAGGTTGGTGTAGTTGTGGAATCTGTCTTTTAACCACTTAGGAAAGAGCTGTGCCTGTGGATTAGGTGTTGCCGCATCACATTAAAATGACACCTCAATGTTGCAGGAAAAAGAATCCTGGGATATGAGCACAGAGGAGAAGATCACAGCTGCAGGGAAGAAGAAGGAGGAGGGGAACATATGGTTTCGAGCAGGAAAATATGAACGGGCATCTAAGAGATATGTAAAAGTATGCTCATGAAACAAATTGTTTGGAATTGACTCATGCATTATTGACCAATAATAGTCTAACAAACTTCTGCTGTGCTCAGGCTGTGGAGTTCATTGAGTATGACTCCTCCTTCTGTGAGGAAGAGAAGGAACAGGCAAAATTGCTCAAAGTCTCATGTAAGCTTAATAACGCAGCTTGCAAATTGAAATTGAAGAATTACGAGGAGGCAGAGAAACTATGCTCTGAAGTGCTAGAAGCTGACGGCAAAAATGTTAAAGCACTTTACAGAAGGGCACAAGCATACATCAATCTGGTTGAGTTGGAATTGGCCAAAAATGATATCAAGAAAGCTCTAGAGATAGATCCAAACAACAGGTACCCTTCCTCAACCTCTAGCCTTCTTTTCTGAAAGTTGATGTTGACTTATGCACTACTACATGGAACAAAAATGCCCGTGACAGGGATGTGAAATTGGAATACAAAATTCTGATGGACAAAGTAAAGGAATATAATAGGAAAGATGCACAATTTTACGGCAGTATTTTTGCTAAGATGAGCAAGCTGGAACAAGCTAGATCTCCTGTAAGTGGATAATTTTAATCAGTCAGGTTCCCAATTTCACATGCATGCTTGAGCTTTGCAATGACACTAAGCTGCTTCATGATTGTTTACTAGATGTACGTTCTTCATGTTTGCAGGGGGTAGCAGCGAAGCAGGGTGCAGTGGCAATGACAATAGATAGTAAGGCTTAAATCACCTCTTTTCAGCTGACACCCCCCCCCCCCATCCCACCACGTTCCCCCTCCTCGTCCCCTCTCCCTTTCATCATATACCTTATACGTGAATGGACTAAGGAGCTTCCATCCGTGTGAATAGTTGGCAGTGATGAGTGTAAGGGTGTTTTAAAAGTTGCCTGGGTTCTGGTCGTGTGAGTGTCATCATCTTGGTGTAACCAATAAAGGCTTTGTATGGTTCTAATTGCAACTCTCGCCCTGCTTTCTACAAGTGTCTTGTTCATTTTGTTTTGATTCTTCTTTCCTCTATTTTGGGGAGTTTTTTTTTTCCCTTGGCATATTGTTACTACAATAACAATATAATGATTTGGTCAGGATTGCGGAGATTGATTTTAGGTGGGAGCTTGGCAGAAAAAGCTCTCGAAACAGTGGCTCTAGTGAAGACTGATCAAAGAATGTTGCTGATTTGCCTGTCCCTGTTGATGATACTTGCTGCAGTTGTCGTTTCTTTGCTGTACATAAAAAACTAAATTAGTGCATGGATTTGTCATCTGTGGCTCTCTCAACTAAAAAATAATAATAAAAAAGATCATAAATTTATAGAGGGGCGGGGGGACATGAGGGATGAATTATTGTTATTTTTACGTTGTTTAGTTTAATAAACTTTGGGGAGGATATAAGTAATGATGAAAATTGGAACACTGAAATTGCGGATGACATTCTCTGTTCATCTTCTAATACCTTCTGGGCAGCATTTTATACTATATTCTTAAAATTATCAATTTTTTTTCTTTTTTTCCCCTAATTTCAATTGATTATGCTTTAGTTTAATTTTAAAATTGTTAATTAAGGTTCACTTTTTCCAATATAGCTATATTATTATTTTTCAATATTTAGTTTCATTTTTAATTAATAATTGATTATTTCCTAAAAAATAATTATATACCATAATGTGTAAAATTAAATTAAAGCACAATCTATTGAAATTGAAGAAAAAAATTAATAATTTTAAATACGTAACCGATGATTCAAACCTCTTCCTCTTTAAATGCTACGTCTATCTAAGTAAACAAAACTTTAAGAGTGCGATTTTTATGTATTCTTTAATGTGTTTTTATCCGTTTAAAAGAATATAGTAGGAACATAGATTAATTTATAAATTTGGTAATTAAAATTTAATTTTATTAGATTAATTAACTATCAATCACTACAAAGTGCTCCCGTGCTTGGCATGCATGGGTAGTGCAACACTAGTTTGCACTAAAAAATACAGGTAAATTATGTATAATATCCCAACGTTCGTAATTTATATTAATGATACTCTAATTTATTTTTAAGAGTAATTTAACTCACGATATCTCCATTTTGTATCAATTCTATCATCTGCTGAATTTTCTGACGACTGAAAGCTAGCTAATTCAGCCATGCAGAACACCGACAACGCACTAGTGGAGGAGTCGATCCATGAGCGTCGTCTTCCCGTGGTCAATGTGAGTTATCAGAATGACATTTTGGAGGTGGTTGAAGTCCACAACAATGACAAAAATGACAAAAGTGTTCATAGAGTAGAGAGAGATCGGAGAAAGTGATGAATGAAAAAAAAAATTAGCATTAGCCTAAACGAAGTTGTTTTTGCTTATGAGGAATTTTTATTTTTTTTTTCGAATTTTCCATGTCATTCCGGCAGTTGAGTGACTGAGTCAGCTTGCAGTTGCCGAAAATTCAACGAATGCTAGAATTGATATAAAATGGAAATGCTTAGGTTAAATTGCTCTAAAATGAAATTAGTGAACCCTAAAATTAAATTAAATTATTTTTTTTATTCGGCGTCCCGCTCAGTGCACTCATCCAACGCTAACACATGGGCTCGTACACTGCACTCGATGATTTTTTTTTTTTGAAATAAATATATATATCCTAAAATTGAATTAGTGAATCCTATAATTAAATTGAATTAATTTAATTTTTTTTTATCAAGCGTTTCATGCAATGCATTTGCACGATGTTAATGTGTGAGCTCATGCACCGCACTCGATACTTAATTATTTTCAAGTACATATATACATTAAAATGAAATTAGTAAATCCTAAAATTAAATTGAATTAATTTAATTTTTTTATTCAGTGTTTCACGCATTGCACAAGCCAACACTGCGTTCGATACAAAATAAAAATTAAAAAAAACATAAGAAAAAAAAAAGAAAAAAAAGAAAATTGCGATTCTGGGCTGAAATTGGGCAGTTTTTGGCTTTCGGCCTGAATTTGGATTTTTTTTATTTTTTTTTTGTGGATTTAAGTTATATTTAACCATCTAATGTAAGAGAGTTATTAGACGGTTTCATACAAATTTTTATCATCATTATTTTGCTTCTAAACCATATCGACAAAACTGGAAAAAACAGTGGCTTGACTAGACCATGCATTTCGATTGAATAGAGTGTTCCTTTTTCGATTCTTGTTGATGATGGATTCCATAGATTCTCACTTTATTATTTTAAACACGAGTGACTAAGTTTTTTTATAAATTTTTGGGAAGTAAGTACTTTGAACCTTATGTTTTATCAATTCATTCTTATATATGTTCATTTCAATTGCCAGTATTGGATTACTCGTGTATGGATTGGTGGCCACTGTTATATATGCAAGTTAGCTAATTTGAGACGGACATGAGATAATATTAACTAATGGGACTAAACATAAATTCATGTTATTATAAATGTCTAGGAGACCAACACCAACGGGATACTAGAAATTGATAGGGAAAATAATCATAAGTTCTTGATTATGATCAGACAGGTGCTGAGCATTTAACTATATCTATGTTATAATTGCCCCACATGGAATTTGTCACACATTAGTGATCTTCCACAACAATTTGAACTAAATATGTGTTTGTTCGAATTAATTAATTGATAAGCACATGTGACATCGCAGAATGCATGCACTATGATCTATCTTTTATTATTTGATATTTTTCTGATTTATTTACACTTTTATCTAGGTTATTTAATTTTTTTCAATTAATTTAATCTTAATTATAATTCAAATCAAAGTAAAAATTTGTCTAGGGATTAGTAAGATTTCTATCAGGGTCGGTCCTAACATTTCGGGGGACATGGTAAATTATTTTTCATTAGCATCTTGAAATTCCTTTAATTATTGTCTTCATCATCCCAAGTCTTGGAAAAGAGCAATAAACACTTACACATGTATAAAAATATATAAGTATTGAAAAACTATCGCAATAATTTAGATTTTCTAGTATTTTGAAAAGCAAAATCATCAATAAGGTAAACATGATCAATTTATTTTTCCAATATCTCATACCAATGCTTCAAATCAACGTTCTCATTTTCAATTATATCAACTTCTTCGACAGATCGAATAACTAATTTTAAAAAAACTTATAAAGAGATAATGTTTGAGCTTTAATCACATGATCACTTCCTTAATTCTCTTGTATTTATGTTTTTTGCCTTCCATATTGATATTTTCTAGGTAACATATTTACACAGTACAAATTCAGATTTAAAATTAAACAAATAAGCACACGTAATGAATTTGAAATATTAAACTGATAGAGTAATAAGACAAACACTTATATTAGACCGTCTAACGAGTTTCTTATGTTAGACGGGCCAAATAATACCCAAACCCGCCCAAAACCCGTTTCCACGCGCAGGTGCGTGAGTTACACAAATGGCGATATTGCAACAGATAATTTATTGTTGAAACAGGGATTAGAGAGAGGAAGGATCGTGATAATCTTCAAAAATCATAGCTTGATGATCTTCACCAATAGTAGTTTTGTTTCAATTAATAAAATCGAAATACAAAAACTTGTATGAGACGGTCTAACGGATCCCCTTACGTTAGACGGATCAAACCCGTCCAAACCCATCCAAAAACCCACCCAAGATCCACTGACCCGCTGGGCCTGGCAGATTTTAAAAAAAAATATTGTGCTTTGGGCTTGGGGCTGCTAGGCCTATTTCCTTTTTTTCTTTTTTTTTTCTTCATGCATTTCTTTTTGTTTTTCTTCTTCTTTCGTTTCTTTTTTCTTTTCTTTCTTCTTCTTTCGTTTCTTTTTTTTTTCTTTCATTTTTTTTGTTTTTCTTCTTTCTTCTACTTTTTTTCTTTCTTTCTTCTCCTTTTTTTTCGTTTCCTTCTTTTTCTTCATTCTTCTTCTTTTTTTTCTTTCTTTCTTCTCGTTTTTTTCGTTTCTTTTTAATAATTATAATATAGTCTTCTAAGAGTATACATTTATTTTTAAAAAAATATATATTTTTTCCTTGTGGTTGACTAATTATTGAGCAAAAAAAAGAAGTATCATTAATTATAAGGTAAAATATCATTAACTATAAATGGAGTATATCATTAACCAAAGTATCATTATTTATGATGTGAAGTATTATAACTCACATATGAGTATCATTATTTATAGGGTGAAGTGGAGTCTCATTACTATGGAAAAAAGTATCACTAATTGCAGAAGAAAGTATCACTAATTAGAAAGAAAAGTATCACTAATTGTAGAAGAAAGTATCACTAATTAGAAGAAAAGTATCACTAATTTCAGAAGAAAGTATCACTAATTGCAAAAAAAAAAAAGTATTACTAATTAGAAGAAAAGTATCACTAATTGCAAAGAAAGTATCACTAATTGAATAAAAGTATCACTAATGGCAAAAGAAAGTATCACTAATTAGAAAGAAAAGTATTACTAATTGCAGAAGAAAGTATCACTAATTAGAAGAAAAGTATCACTAATTGCAGAAGAAAGTATCACTAATTACAAGAAAAGTATCACTAATTACCGAAGAAAGTATCACCAATTATAAAGAAAAATATCAGTTCATACATATTGCAATTCAAAAATTGAATCATTAACTACATAAAAGAAAATGTTGCAATTCAAAAATTGAACATGATAGTGAGTAGTAACTACTCATTATATTAGTGATGCTTCATTTTTTATTAATAGTGATACTTACTTCATAATTAATGATACTTCTTTATTGTTAATTTAAAAATTAATGCTTAATCATCGGTAATTTTCATTTTAATGAAAATATAACTTTTATCCGGTAAAGTATCATTAACATTGATGTGAAGTATCATTAATTATGGATGAAGTATCATTAATAAAATGATTACAAAAAAAAAAACACACAACTTCTAACTCTTCGTAGTGAAGCGTGAATTGGAGTCGAAAAAAAAAGAAAAAAAAGTGTTGAGCTGTGTGCAAGGATGAAAATATCGCTATCGCAACACATATCGCAACTTTAATTTTACGGATATATCGACGGATATATCGATATCGCATATCGATATCGCAGAAAATTGAAAAAAATGACGGAAATCATATTAAAATCTTGGAAATTTAGCATGAAATTTTAGGAACTATTATGACATATTATTATGCACATATTCCACTAATTTTTTTGATAGAATTGTATTTTGAAAGCAAATATATAAATAATACATTATATAAATACCGTCTGAGACAATACATTTGACAAAATAATAAATAATACAACATAAAATGACTAAATAAACGTTATAAAGTACATTTAATACCAAAATGAGGATCTATGAGGTTCAAATATAGTAGATGGAATGACATCTTGTTCTAAACAATATTAGTACCAACTTATCACGTTCGAGTAATTACGGATATAATTATGCACATGCGCTTGATATGTTTCTTGATTTCTTTCAATAGCTTCACCATGAATTGGATAATGTCCACTGACCCAATTATTTTGTTGATACACATTTTGAGTAGTCCAATCAATTTGTGAACTCCCATATGTGTAAGAAGCATATGAATCTTGGGACATATCACTATGATCAGTGCCACCCATATTCATAGAATCAAGATTTGGCAAATAATTTATATTCAATCTTAGATTTCAATTTCGTGTGATATATGGGGATAAAAATTTTAGTGATTTGTCCATCATGTCCTCTAACTGAAAAAATGAAAAAATAAAATCGATGCACGTGCATCTCACTTTTCTTTCTAAGACATCCGTTGATTTCCCGATCTTCTTTCTTTTATATTTTTTTGCAAAGTGAATGTCTTTATAAAGCAAAGAATATTGCAACTCAAATAATTACATTGAAGATGTAAAAAAGATCACAAAAATATATAGTATTAAATAAAAATCAAAATATATTATAGAAATATTAAAAAAATCGCGATATATTGCGATATCTTGCGATATTTTGCGATATCGTGCGATATATTGCGATATATTGCGATTTCTCGTCGATACTCGGGAAAAAAGATATTCCCCCCAATATCCGTATCGCAATGTCAATATCTGCGATATATCCGCGATATATCCGCGATATTTCGCGATATTTTCATCCTTGGCTGTGTGTGAGTTTGTGTTAGAGAGAGGGGGTGGGGGTGGGGGTGGCAGTTTTTGCCGGAAAAAGAAAGAAAGAAAGAAAGTGTTGAGATGGGCATGAGTTTGTGTTAGAGAGAGAGGGTGGGGGGTGGCAGTTTTTGCCGAAAAAAAAAAGAAAAAAAAGAAAAAAGAGTTAGATGTAAAAAAAAAAATTGAATATCAAAGAAAAGAAGGGATGGGGGGACCATTAAAAAAATCAAAAAGCAAAAGAAAAAGGAGGGGAGACCACTTTGATGGATCAAATAATATCCGTCTAATGTAAGGGGATCCGTTAGACGGTCTAACAGGAGTGTGCCCCAAACATAAATGAAAAATAAGAGAGACGAGAGAACGGCATTTGCAGAGAGAAGAGAGAGAAAATCAGATCTTTTTCCTAATAGTATTGGTATATGAATATATAAATATACATAAATAATAATTCTTAATAATAAATATGGAATTGAGGGTATTATAATACTTTTTTTTTTTATGATAATGGCTAAAAACATTACTTTTTTAAAAAGTGACTATTTACATTATTTACTAAGTAATAATGGTTATTTAAAAATTTCTCTCTCTAAAAAACACATCAAGAGATCATGTTTGAGCTTTAATCATCTAATCATTTCATTTTCTTTTAAATTGTTTTTCACTTCCAAATTGATATTTTCTAGGTAACATGTTTTCATACTAAAATTTCAGATTTAAAATAAAGACAACTACAAGCATACACAATGAATTTGAAATATTTAAATGATAAGAGTAAAAAAAAAAATATGATTTGTCCAAATTCCAAGTATACAAATTTGTATTTCAACTAATCAACTTTTAAACATTTTAGCCGCTAATATGAACATCAAGGAAATCATTGTTAGTTGTGACTTTTTTTTTTTTTAAATCTACAAACTTAAATTCAAAATTACAACTATATGATTATTTTAATTACCGAATATTAGTTCGGTCCCTTTTATATAAATAACTCAAATTATAAATTTTCTAGGAGCATTTTAACTAACTTGTATCTAGTTTTTTTTCCCCCTTTTATTCTCATATATCTACACAACTTTAAACACGTTCTAAATTACTGTGAGTCATAATTAGAGCTCTGAAGTAGGATAATAATAATATTTTTTTAAGAGCTTCTCCAAGAGGCTCGACAAACCTCAAATCTGGCGTTAAAAGTGGCAAATTGCTTCCTCCAATAGCAAATATGACGGTTCGGTAGATTGGGGAGAGGTGAACAGTACCTCGGTTGATTAACCGGGGTACTGTTCATCACGGTACCCCTTTTCTCTTTTTTTTTTTTTTGTTTTTCATAATATAAATTAATTTATTTGGTGTATTTTTTTATTTTCTATTAAATTTCTTTCAATTGTTTGAAAATTATTTTATACATTAATTAAATAAATACTATTACATTAATTTAAATATCTAACTAAACACAAAATAGATAATTAATAAAAATAGAACTACATAAACATTTAACAATACAAAACCACAAATATATTAATAAACGATACAAAACAACAATATATAATGACTGCGTGTATTATTATGCACAATATGATTGTTGAGGATGAACGAGACCTTGATGCACCAAGTAATGATGCGAGAGAAGTGCCAATTCCAGATGTTGAAATGTCGAACGAAGGAATAGATGAATTTCAAGCGTTTTGGGGCCGATTTAAAAAAATCAAAGACAAAGATGCTCACTTAGCATTTCGTAATGCTTTGATTGATTATTTGTGGGAGGAGTTTTCAAATTCAGAGTTGTAATTGTTATGACATGTAATTTATGTTTTTATTAAGTGATCTATTATGAAATGTTGAATTTTATTTTGAATAAATTGATTGTTTTTACATGAACCTTTTAATTTTTATAAAATAAAAATAAAATTTAATTATAAATTAATTAAAAATAAAAAATAATGAGCAAGAATATTAATATATATATATATATATATATTCATATTCAATTAAATAATTCGATAAAAAAATTAAATCAATAGTAAAGAGTATAAAAAAGGAATATTCCATTGTAGGGTGAAATGTAGAGTGATGCTGTTGGAGATGAAAATTGAAAATCTGTAACTTTAACTGTACAGTAGTGTAGAGTTAACTGTATTTTGATGAAAACCGTTGAAGATGGCCCAAAAGGGATAATTATATATACACTGCCCATGTTTCCCTTGTGTCTAAGTGTTTGCCTGATAATCGGGTATACAATTTTTGAAGATATGATACTCTTGTCTGTCAACTATTTACAATAGTCGTCCTGTTCAGTTGCGGTGATTTTATTAATTGTTAGAAAATAGGCTATCACTTACCAACCACTTGACTATGATTGATAATAGCTATTTATTTATGCGTTATGACAACATGGTTCCAAGAAACTTTATATCAATATTGATTTAGCAGCTAATGTAAAATTTGACAAAGTAGTGCTTATTTGCTCAAAATTTTAGAATATGTTGGCTAGCTAGTTAATAGAGGACCACTGATTAAATAACACGAGATATAGAGATGTGTCAGAACTGCATTAATGTAATAACATGGTTAGCCGTTCTACTTCTACCTAATCATAACTCAAATTAATAAATGCAACAATACAAATTCTTGTGGTAATACGACTACGGCGTCATATTTAGCTTCCAAAGGGATGAACCTGATCAACTTATACAAATTAAGTTTGTACAAATCACAATAAATCATTGACTTTAGGCAGCTACAAAATATTTAATTTTTGCAGCTTGAATTTTGAAATATAATTTGAAGTTTTTAAATAAGGAAATTATTATACACGAAAAAAGAATACAATTTTAGGAATAAGAAAGATAAAAAAATGAAATTAAAACGATGAAAAAACGGAAAAAACGAAAAAAATAAAATAAAATCCGTCAACTTTGTTGAACTCGGTAAATTAGAAGGTATTTTTGCACCAAAAGAAAAGTATTATTATTTAGAAATAACGGATTCAGATCCTAATACCAAATTCTTCTACATATACTACTCCACCAGAATGCCGCCATGTGTATTATAATATTGGATGACTAGGCTTGAATTTATTATGGCAACACGATAATATGATTTTGTGGATTTGGAAATAGCTTTATATATGTTATTTTTATTTTAGGAAGATTTTAAACTTTCGAGATAAATAGTTTGTGGAATAATTTGTACAATCTGATGTATAAGAAATGAGAAGTATAAGAAATAAGAAGTAGAAAACAACATAATAAACTGAATTGCAGGGACGGAGCCAGGATTTTTCGGTAGGGGGGCGAACTTTTTCGAATTCCAAATTATAAAAACTGAATATATATATATATATATATATATCAATGCATCAATAATATTTTGTTCCACAATATATGAATATTTTGTATAGAAATATTCAACAAACGACAAAAATATACGAATATAAATTATCTTATAACAAGACCAGTCAATTATCAAAGTCTTTCATACATAGTGGAATGTTGTTCTAGTAGAATTAACTTTGTAAAATAAAAAAAAGAACATATTATTATATCATATCACATGTTTATCATAAAATAACAAAAAAAAATCATAAATATTAAATAACTAAAGCAATATAAAAAAATAACATTCACTAATCTTATAAGTTTATGCATTTTAAGTTATTCACGTCGCTTCTTCATGCCATTAAACACATCAATGATTGATTCAATATAAGAAAAATAATTAGTAATTTATTTAGGCATGCAAAAAACTTTGGGGGGGGGGGGGGGGGGGCGACAGCCACCGCCAGCCCCCCGGCTCCGTCTCTGCTGAATTGAAATAAACAAACTGAAAACCGATGATATGATTTTGTGGATTTGGAAATGGCTTTATGTTATTTTTATTTGAGCCACTTTTTTTCTAGCCACTTAAACTTTAAAAAAACTTATTTTAGTTAGTAAGTTTTGAACATATTTTTTTAGCCATTTTGGACCAAAATGCCCTTTAGACATTATTTTTTTTTTAAATATCCGACCCACCCTTCTATCCATCACACTTCAGATCTGCTTTTCATCTTCATCTTCATCGTTGATCTTCATTTCTTGGAGCATAGTTCTCGCCGTAGTTCGACAATGCCGAGCTAGTGCAGTGAGCAACCAAGGTCAACTTTTACAAAAAAAAAATGATTTTGTTCTTAACTGCTCGTTGAATTGTTCTTAAGTGCGCTCAAGATCCGGCGCGCACAAGCCGTGCGCACATGTAATAACAAACATTGACAGAAATTTGCAAATATCGGCATAACATCGGTTGATAATTTACGGGCATCGACAGAATAACAATTGATAATTTGGCCCCAGGTGCACGTGTGTGGCCACAAATCGGGCTCACACAAGGCATTCGCACGATTTTCTTCTTAACCGCGCACTGAATTGTTCTTATCTGCGCGCACTAGGCATGCACGCACAAAGCATGCGCGCATGCAGACATCTGCAGATATCAGCATAACATCGGTTGATAATTTTCAGGCATCGGCATCACAACAGTTGATAATTTGGCCTCAGGTGCGCACAGTTTTCTTCTTAACTGCGCGCACAAAGCATGCGCACAGGCAGACCTCGACAGAACATATCTGCAGACATCGGCATAATATCGGTTGATAATTTCCAGGCATCGACAGAACAACTGTTGATAATTTGACCTCAAGTGCGTGTGATTTTCTTCTTAACTGCGCACACAAAGTATGCGCGCGCAGACCTGGCAGAACACATCGGCATATATCTGCAGATATTGGCATAACATCGGTTGATAATTTTTGGGCATCGGCATAACAACAGTTGATAATTTGACATCAGGTGTGCGCGACTTTCTTCTTAACTTCGCGCACAAGCATATGCGTGCGCGCAGATCTCGGAAGAACACATCAGCAGACATCTGTAGACATCGGCATAACATCGGTTGATAATTTTCGGGCATCGGTAGAACAACAGTCGATAATTTAGCCTTAGCTAGGTGCGCGCGTGTGGCCACAAAGCGTGCGCACACAAGGCATGCGCAATAGGCTCCGCGCACATGCACATCGAATGCGCACTAGGGTTCGTGCGCAGTTAATAACTTCTAGATTTTTTGAAGGTTGTAGAAATACTTATTTTTTCCAAATTTTTAAAAATCAACTATATTAGGAATGATTTTTAAGTATTTCTGTTGTCAAAGCATGTCTATTATGTGTAGAAAATTCTTCGAATCAATTTTTCCCCAAAATCAAACTTCAAAAACAAACAACACCAAACAATCTAACAATATTATTAATAATTATATCTGAAACATACACACGTTGGGGAAGGATTTTCTATTTCTTCACTCGTTGGTGGAGAAATCCGGAAAGAGAAAAATGAGATTGTGAAGAAGATTGTTTCAGAGTGGTCGACGATTTAGAAAAATCTTTTAGAGTAGTCGACGATTTTTTCCAGATTCCATCAGTGTTGCAGATTGTGAAGAAGATGAGATGTAGAGGAGAGAGAAATTTTTCAAAATATGATTTCTATATATGAATGGCGGCTGGTGTGGGGAGTTTAAAATAGGGTCTCTTTTTAATAATGAATATAAGGGTATTTTGGTAATTTTGACTAAATAAAATATATTTAAAAGTTACTGACTAAATTAAGTTTTTTAAAAGTTTGACCGACTAGTTTGGCCATTTCCACTTTTTATTTAAGGAAGATTTTAAACTTTCAAGATAAATAGTTTGTGGAACAGTTCGTACAATCGATGAAGACTGCATATTTCTGGAAAGTAAGCCGAGTTTAGTAGTCACGGTCGGCGTTCTATCTCTCAAAATGAGAAACGACTTTCGTTTACATAGTAAGAGATGAAATGAAAAATCGGAACAAACATATACAAAAACAAAATTGCAAAAATATTTTAAAAACTTATTCCTAGTAGTACCTTTAGCTAGACATTAATTTTCAAAATTTGTCTTCCAATTATAGACATATCATCGATCTATGACGATGTGACACAAAAGTTCGTTGGTTTTATCACAGACCTAATATTAATGGTGACCTATTTTTCACGATGTACGTACGATATGATAACAAAAGTAGTATTAAAACAATTTTAATGGATTTATAATTAGGGTATTACACTTTCTTACTCAACCATATGGGATTGATTGGTAACACTTTTATCACCACCTTTAAATTATACTACTATGTTGACATTACCGAATGTTTCAACAAATTTAGGAAGGGAGCGATATTTCAGGATCCCAAATATAACATGACTTCTTGAATTCTTGCATCACACACATCATTTTATTAATGAGGTCGAAAAAAATACATGCACTTATCTAGCAAGTCACACCACATTTGGATCCCAAAATCTTGCTGTCATCCTAGATTTGTTAAAAAACATTCAAATGTCACATATCGATATGTAGTTTTTGAAAGGTTGAGACAAAAGTGTGAAGGAGCCAAAATGTTGTATATTAAAGTGTAATTATGAATCTTAGAATTCATGACATCAAAATCAATTTAAATATGAAACTTACATTATTTCATCCATTAATTATGTGTTCATGTGTATTTGTTGTAAGTGAGCCGGCTAATGCTTGACAACGTTGCAAAACAAACGTCCATCGATGATGACCTAGTGGTAGAATGAAGATAGTCTGACACCAAAAGTTTTGAGTTCAAATCCCACCAGTACCATTTACTGTATGCACGTGAGCATATCATACTTGTTTTTCCAAGTGTGATTTATGTCTTTTGTATGATTTGCAAATTATTATATAGGAGCGGGATTTATCCAATGCACACTTCTGAGTAGCGGTCATAAAAAAGAAAGCTGTAAGCAAAACAAATTTCATACCCATGAAAATGGTAGTGGACCAGTGGTACTTTTAATTTCATCCACTTCTGAAATATAGGAAATGACTAAATGAAAATTTGCCTTCAAACTTCAGTAAGTACCGCACGCCGCCAATAAATTGCTTGGAAATTTCAGAATGCGAACAAATTAAACAATAATTTCCACGATACTAAAGGCAACGTTACCATTATTCTTATTACCTACCATTAAACATATAGGTTGGATATAATCATCTTGCTTTCTGGAGACAACTAATTTTTGGCCTAGCTCCTCGTAATTATGTAATAAAACCTCTATTGCTTTTTTTTTTCAATAAATAGGGAACAAAATCCAACAAATTTATCAATTGTCTAATTGTTTTACAAATTGAGAAGAATGGGTTCCAAAGTGATCGTTATTGTTGGTATTTTCTCGATTCTTCTTCTTCTTCTAGTTTCTTCAGATTCGACTCGCATTTCCACCACAATCGACCCATGTAAGCTCATTAATTATTAATTCCCATATCGTATATAATTTCTCATATGAGATTTATAGTGAAATATTTGTTACGTTGTATATACTACTTCTGTTTCATTCATACAGTTATATATGTATATATATAATTTATGAACTTTTGAAAATATTCTTTGTGCATTATGCCATTAACAATTGGTGTAGGAAAAAAATACCATCAATTAATAAGTATTAAGATCAAGCTAAGTATTCTTTTATTTACTAAAAGAACGTAAATATATTTTCAAATGTCACCATTTCGTTATTATATGTATATATATCTCATATTAATATAATATGTATTTTTATTCGATGAAAGATGAAGTACTCTTTTAAAGATGTGAGAATATGATTCATCCCGCACAACGTCATGCAAGAAGTTCGATACCGGAGGTTGCAATTTAATTAACTAATTCAACTAATAAACTATGTCTGTTCGTATCAATTTTCTCAGCTACGGAAGCTAAAGGGATAAATAAGGTTGCCAATGATTCCAAGTGTAATGACGAAAATCAGAATCATGGTGATGGAGGCGGTGGTGGTGGTGGTGGTTATGGTAGCGGAGGCGGTGGATATGAAAGTGGAGGTGGTGGTAGCGGCAGTGGATACGGAGGTGGTGGTGGATATGGTGGTGGAGGAGGTGGTAACGAAGAAGGTGGGGGTGGTTATGGTGGTGGCGGAGGAGAAGGTGGGGGTCGTTATGGTAGCAAACTTGGTCCGAATACCGTCGACCCATGTAAGCTCTTTCCCATAACCTTTATACAGTATTTAGGCAAACACTTCCACATACTCGTCTGATGGATCCCTTACAATCAGATGAGCGGGAGGGTCGCAGGTAGACATGATCCGCCCCGCCTCACACCGTCAAAAAAGAAAATTATAAAAAAAGTATCACTCATAATATTAAAACGTATAATTTGTAGCCTTAAAAGTATATGTACCCCCACTACGTTGATTATATGAATTTATTACATCTCAATTATAGTTTAATATGACTAAATTTGAGTTTTTAAATCCACTCTTATATTTATTTTGAAAAACTTAATTGATGAATGCAATGCACGAGCTCATGTGTTAGGTGTGGGCTCGTGCACTGCACGAGTCGCCATATCAAAAAATTAAATTAATTTACTTTAATTTTAAAGTTCATTAATTCCATTTTAGGGTATATGTTTATTTTGAAAAAATTAATTGTTGAGCGCAGTGGAAAAACCTATGCGTTAGAGTCAGGCGAGGCAGTGCATAAGTGCATTGCATAGTGGCGGATCAAAAAGTTTAATTAATTCATTTTAATTTTAGGGTTCACCAATTACATTTTACGGAATATATTTATTTCGAAAAACTTAATTATGCGAGCGCGGTGCATGAGTCCGAGCATTACTGCCGACCGAGTGCAGGACGTGAGCTGCCAAAGATTTAATTTTTGAGTTCAATAATTTCATTTTTTTTAGAGTATATATTTTATGGATAAAAAATAAAAAGAAATTCACAAAATTAAAAATATAAATAAATATAATAAGTCAGGCACGCGTCTTCTCTTTCTCTTTTTTTTTTTTGGTCCAAAATAGTGACAATATATCTTTCTAACGGGTTGAAATTTCCTCTTACACTTTTTTGTGTTTCACTCCGTGTTTCATTATTAAATTTAAGTTTTTAATAATATTTATTATAAAAATTAATTATAGCATAGATAATAATAATCAACATTTATCAACAAAAAAATAAATTAAAAAAATATAAAACATAATTTTTAAAAAATAAACCATAATAATGAATTATTAATTAGAAATCGACAAGTAAATATTGAAAAATAATTATAAACCCTAATTGGGTAGGGTGAACCCTAAAAAAATCATAAAATTAAACTAAATCACAAAAAATAAAATTGAAGAAAAAAAAATACAAAAAAACTCATAATTTAAAAGTGTAACAGAAAATTCCGATTCCTTTCTAACCACATTTTAATTTTTTTGAGTCACGTTTTGGTTTAAAATTTAAAATACCTTGAAGTTTTTAAATTTCGTTTCTTCCTTTTTAGTTTTTAGTGCTTATTACTATCTTTTTTCCAACCTTTTTTTTTCGTTCTTACTTTTCTATGAACGAAATGAACAAAATAATTTTTGATAAAAAAAGTATTTTTACGAAATAAAAGAATAATTTATAATATTGAAATTCTAGTATTGAATGACTATATAATATAAATATTAATTAATTAATAAATATTATACTTTTATTTATAGAAAGTGCATTTAGGCGGAAAAACTTATTATTACTATTTATAGTGACTATCTTACTTTTAGATATAATATAGATTCACAATTTGAAATATGAATTAATGAAGAAAAATATGATTATTGATCACGTACTTTTGGGAAGAAAAATATGAATTAATGAAGAAAAATATGCAGTGTACCTTTGTCACGACTTCAAAACCGTCACTAATTGTTACCTGCATCTAACGTACATATGCTGCTATTATTCAACTGAACATATCATTTTCAGATGGTCTTCTGTCAAGCTGTCTCACTCATGATACACTTTTTTCTTTTTAATTATTATATCCTGTTTTGTTTTCTTTATTAGGGCATTACCAATCGTATACCTCTTTTTGGGTACATAACTTCGCCACCTCACTGCTACATCAGAAGTCATATACCCATTATTTTAAATACTCAATTCATTTAAAACACCCAAGGTACATACATCTTTTTTAAGGGTCCACCATCATATCATCTATTTTTTAATAAATCATATTTCATGTACATTTTAACTTTTTTATTTAACAACTAAATCAATATTGTAATTTATTTTAATTATAATTTTTTTTGTCAATTCTTTTAAATTTTTATATTTAATTAGTTTAATTAATATTAATAATTTTTTTAATTATTAAAATTTGGAGTTTTTATATTTTATTAATTTTGTAGATATTGCAGATCAAAAACTCTGTTATTTGTATCAAAAAATTTATAGCAAAAAATATTTTTTTCCACATTTTATTTAAATTTTAAAAATTAATTTAATATAAAAGTGAATTTTCAATCAAATCATCAAATAAAACACACCTTTTTAGCTTCCATTTTTAACAATAAAGTATTAAAAATATTGGATATAAAAATAATATACAACATATAAAATATACAAAGAATTATTAAAATAGAAAACATTTTGAGTACATAGCCATGTACCCAAAATTCATTTAACTTCCTTTTACTTTTGCTCCACAATGGTTTGTACTCACTTTTGAGTACAAAAGGCATGTTTTGTACCCAAAATAAGTGCCCATTGTGGGTGCTCTTATTCCTCAAAATATATATCCTAAAATTTAATTATTAAATCCTAAAATGGAATCCTTGGCGGCTCGTGCAATTAATTTTTTGGAAATAAATATATATCCTAAAATTAAAGTGAATTAATTTATTTTTTAATTCAACGGCTCGTGCACTGCGCTCGACAATTACTTTTTTCGAATTAAATATAAATCATAATTGCGATTAATAAACAATAATTAAGTTTAATAAATGTTTTTTTTTAAAAAGAAATAATAATTCTGCAAAGCGTGTGTGGGCAAATGGGCGGATGTTTTGGCGGGTTTGGGTGAATTTGACCCATTTAATCATGAATTATGATTGGTTAGACCGTCTAACATAAGTTTTTGAGTATTATTTTTGTGAATTTAATTTACTCAGCGAAGGCTGTTAAGGAGACAATTGTCGGCAATAGCTATGAAGGAGGGGACACTGGACAGTAGCCACCACTGCTGCTATGGGTGCTGCAGCCCAACTGATCATAAAAAAAGCAGTTGCAAATGCTGCAAATATGCTGGCCAGAAGGCAAATGCGACACCTCAAGCAAAGCCCCATAATTAGATGAAGGCACTTCACAAATATTCCATACATACATATATATATATATATTTGTCATTATTTACAGATGTTACATATATCAACTTGGATGAAAATACCGAATAATATCGATGCATGGATATCAAAGTGTAACAAGTATGTAATTATATATTTTTATTATTTATTTGCACTCTACTTATTTATACATGTTTTAATTTTTTTTTTCTTGTTTTGTCTTTTGTAGCATTGGTAAATAGGAAAAAGAAAATTAAATAGAAAAATGAGAGAAACATTGAGGTACAAGTTTTTATACATAGCTAGACACGAAGATCCAATTTTTCATTTTTTTTATTGTTTCTAATAAATAAATAAAGACAAAGACTTGCGTTAGATCATCTAACGGATTTCTTGCGTTTGACGGGTCAAATATAGGACTCAAACCCGTCCAAAAAACTCATCCAAATCCTCAAAAGTAGTCAGCCCACGCACGGCCACGCGTGTATCATTATGTATGAAGTAAAATATTACTATGTATGCAGTAAATATCACTAATTATATGTCGAAATATCACTTTTAATAAATATGAATTGAAGTGTCATCAATTATGAAGTGTTTTCACATGCTAAGAAGAAAATAAATGAATATTTTCTACATAAATCATAATGTGGAGTTTTAATTTAGTTGATTCATTTATCTTCTATTTTTGAATGTTTGTTGATTCTACGGACATCATGTATCACTATATATGAAATAAAGTATTACTAATTATGTGTCGAAGTATCCGTTAATATGAATTGAAGTATCATCAACTATAAAGTGTTTTCACATGCTAAGAAAAAAAATAAATTAATTATTTTCTACATAAATTATAATGTGGACTTTTAAATTTAATTCAAAAAATAAACAAATCAATTATTTTCTATATAAATCATAATGTGGACTTTTGAATTAATTCAAAAAAAATTATAATGTGAGGTTTTAATTTAGTTGATTTATTATCTTTTTTCTTTTTGGAATGTTTGTTGATTCTCCAGACATCATGTATCACTGTATATGAAGTAAATTATCAATAATTATGTGTCGAAGTATTACTTAATATAAATTGAGGTATTATCAACTATGAAGGGTTTTCACATGCTAATAAAAAAAATGAATTATTTTCTACATAAATCATAAAGTAAACTTTTGAATTAATTCAAAAAAATTATAATGTGAGATTTTAATTTAGTTGATTCATTCATCTTCTTTCCTTTAGAATGTTTGTTGATTTTCTAGACTTTATGTATCATTATATATGAAGCTGCCTGCTAGAATCTACCCCCTCTGCCAATTTCAAATAGCGGACAAAGATTGTAGATTCTTAAGACCGATGCCAGTGATGAGCACTCGGCCTACAATTCTATTGGAAAAAGGTCAATAATAAATTGTAACCACCCAAATCATTTTAAACTGGTCCTTATATCCATTTTCTAAGAATATTGATTCAAATCAGTTATTTAAATTGTTGCGTTCCTATAAGTCGTGCTGTAGTTATTGTATGTTTAATGATAGTTAATTAGTGCTTTAAAATAATATTCCTATAAAACTTATGATTATTACAAATTATATTTTTTTTCTATCTCAAATTATTTATATTATTCGGGACTTCAAAATGATTTTCCATGCCCAAGTTTTGAACTCTATCTTTTATGCCCAAAAGAGAGAGAGAGAGAGAGAGAGAGAGAGAGAGAGAGAGAGAGAGAGAGGGGAAAATGCCCGAGTTTTGAACTCTATCTTTTATGCCCAAAATAGAGAGAGAGAGAGAGAGAGAGATAATGTGAGACATGGGAAAAAGAAAACAACACATTTTGGGTACATCAATTCATTTCATAAAATTTGGAATTTGATTCAAATCAATCCTCTACAATTGTGTTGCTTCAATTTTCATACACCAAAAGTCTAGTATAAATAGTAGTCCTTTTCATTCACCAAGAATACACAATTTCAAACACATGTTCTTTGTGTTCTTTTTTTTCCTAAAGCTGTAGTAAGCTTCTTAAGTTTCTCCGTTGCATTTGCAAGGGAATGAGTTAGTTTTGAATTAATTTTGTTTTCAAGCTTTAACCCACTCTACATATATTCATGTGTTTCTACATCAACGCACACTCAATCAATGATGCGTCTGCGCGCACACACATTCACATACATGTGTGTATATATATATATATTATCCTAAAGCTATTTTAGATTTAGCATATATGCTATCTAATTGTTATGTTAATTTATTATAGTATTGCAGGGCGGCACGAGTATGTACTAAATACGTTACTTTTTTCAAAATTCAAGTTAAGATAGGGAATCCAAGGTGAATAATTATGCCAAAAAGATTCATTTATCCTTATTATGCATTTTATTCAATTTATACGTGGAAATCATATATTCGGCCTATATGAGCTGCAGGAAAAATTACTAAACCTACGGGCTACATGTTTGGCCTACGGGCTGTAGGAAAATGATATCTATGCTATGTATTTATTGTTCATATTGTGTATAATCCGAATAAATGCAGTAATCCTGTAATTCATTGAGTTAAGATCACTCACCCTAAAACTATTATACTTTCAGCAGTGGCGGATCCAGAATTTTAAAATTAGGGGTACGATATACAAAAATATATAAATAAATATTCTTCAAAGTTTAAAAATTAAAATCTCTAATTCAAATTATTATTCTTAATTTTAAATTTCTAAGTCCAAATCTCAATTCAAAATCAAATCTCTTTCATGCTTGTAAAATTCAAACCACATGTACATAAACTCAAATTTTTAATTAAAAACAAACCCCTAGTTTAATTAAAATTTTAATTAGGCCAAAAAAATAAATATGTAAGCAACACTAAACATAAATAAGAAATCTAATTAATAATATACATAGAAAAATCAAGAATGAAAGAAAAAATAACATAAACCAATTGAGAGTGTTGTTTGTGCACTTCTCAATTTGAAGTTTTGATGTATTTTTGAAATTGTTACAAGTTGTATTTTGAAGACTGAATAATTGTACATGTCTTGTTCCTATACTTTTATACATGTATGAGATTTAAAGAGGAGTAAGATGGAGAGTGATGAATAAATAGATGATTGGCTATTATTAATATTATTAAGGGTAGGATTCACTATCTTTTTTTTGCGATAACATTATTCACCGTATGTCAACTAAAGTACTCAACCACTACTTTATTTTTTTCATCTTTATAACTTTAGTTAATATTCTCCAATAACAAAATAAATAATTATATATATATATATACATATTATGTATATATACTAAATTTTTTTTTAAAAATTTGGGGGTACACTTGTTTAAACGTGGCTCCGCCACTGACTTTCAGGTTTATGAAGCTCGGGCGATGACGTGGAGACGGGATGATGGTCAAGATTAAATAAATATTATATTTTATTTTTAAATATTGCTTCAGTTGTATTAAATTCTTTTATTGAATAAATGAGATATTTTCTATTTATGAAATTTTAGGACGTCACATAAATTACTATATTGTGCTCATGCCAATGGACAATTCAAAGACTTTGAAAAATATTACTATGCCATTTACAAAGAAATCTGGGCCGCCAAAAATGGAATCAAGAAGTTCGAGTTCCATCCTATAGGAAATGGTTTTATCATGCAACTCGACAACACATCTTTTCCAATCATACTGGAGCTAAGAAAAAAGGAGTACCGGAAAACCAACTTCTTCATCTTAAAGATTGTCTCCAAATACCTTTTATTATTGCTTTCTTGTCAAAGGCAGACATTTTATGTGTTTTTCTCATTAAGAGTTAACTTTTGTACTATCATGATTTATGTATGATAAACTGTTAGGGCTTGTTTACTTCATTTACAATTGAGTGGATAGATAATTTAGAGGATGAGAGGATGGATAAATCATATCCCACATCTTTAGGTGGGATACATATCCCACAAATAGGCACATAAAACTCATTTATCACAAGCCTTAAGTTATCCACCATTTTGATATCATGCAAAGTAAACATAAGATAACTTATTAATCCACCCTTATCCATCAAAGTAAACAAGGTCTTATGGTTCATGTTGATTTGTGCATTTGTTACTCTTGACAAGTGATCCGAGAGTCTTGGTTTCTGGTTTGAGTCTTATCTAGACTTTAAAAAAACATGATTTAATCTAATTATAGAGATTATGTTGCCCAAATTTGAAAACATGATTTAATCTAATTATAGAGATTATGTTGTCCAAATTTGTGGAGCACTAATTACCCCAGTTATGTGATTGTCTTTATACAACAACCTCTTTCCCTTTCCGAGTAGTGCACCGGTCTCCCTTTCCTTGGTAAATGTTAGAGCGCATTTTGGATCAAATTTGTCATTTAAGTTTGAGTTTATGTACTACATGGGAGACTTGGGTTCCAATAAATTTGAAAAAGTTTTAAAAATTGAATATGATTTTTTAATAGTTTTGATTTGAATGATTGTAATGAACCACTCTTCCAATTCGAAGCACTTAATAAATTAATAGTGTTGATTTTAATGTAACAAGTTGTCACGCATCTCATATTTATTGATATTAGAAGCTTATTATATATAAAAATATAATTCCATCCAATACATAATTGACACGAATATAATATGAAAATAAGAAAGTAACGCCTCATTTATATTGAGGAATGAGGATGCATGAAGTTGGTAGAGAGAACGTACAGATATGGGGGGGGGGGGGGTTTCTAGGTATCAGAATATTTGCACTTGCCCATAATTGATGTAATTAATTAATAAGAGATATGGATAGACTTTTGAACCCATTGTCTTCAACAACCAACTAAACAAGGGTCTAATCTCCATTAATTGTATGATAAGCATATATTTAATTACTCAAGATTTGTCTTTAAATAAAGAAGCGATCTCAACAACATTCTCATCCAAAATTAAAAAAAAAAAAAAAAAACATATCGATTTGCATAAACTCAGAGGAGAAAATGGGTCCCAAACTGGTATTTCTTCTGGGCTTTGTCGTAGCTATGGGTTTTCTTCTTTCCTCAGATGTTGCTGCAACTAGAGAACTAGCAGAGACTACATATGTCGTTGATCCATGTAAGCAGTTTCTTTATTCTTCAAATCAATAATATAACAACTAATTTAATAGATTAAATCATAACATTTATTATTAGAATGTTTCCATTACCCACTTCTATTCTCCATATCAAGCTGCTCCTAATTAGTTTAATTTCGTATAAAACATTTATTTAAAAAGTACATACATGTCATGAAAATGCAAATGTATAAATATAAAATAGAATAAATTATGTAGAGTTATCATATGAATATCTTGGGATGTCAGTCGGGTCTTGGTCCTAGCCCTAATTCGGTTTTCGAGGAAAAAAACTATTTTATATGTATAAATGTCGCCTAAGTTCTATATACATTTTTGGGTTGGATTGACAGCCATAATATAACTAATTGTGACGACCTATATTTTGAAGTTGAGTTTTGGTGATTTTATTGTATTTCTTGATTTATTAATTAAAATAATCGTGGGCTCTCATGCACACATCTGCAGTGAATGATGCCAAACAATATGGAGGTGGAGGCGACAGCGGCTATGGCGGTGGACAGGGGGGCGGCTACGGCGGTGGACATGGAGGGGGTTACGGCGGTGGACAGGGGGGCGGCTACGGCGGTGGACATGGAGGGGGTTACGGCGGTGGACAGGGGGGTGGCTACGGCGGTGGACATGGAGGGGGTTACGGCGGTGGACAGGGGGGTGGCTACGGCGGTGGACATGGGGGCGGCTACGGAGGTGGAGGTGGACATGGACATGGGGGCGGCTACGGTGGTGGACATGGCGGTGGTGGAGGGGGTGGCGGCGGCGGCGGCGGCGGCTATGGTGGTGGAAATTAATGGTTGTGGGAATGGTGGCGATTGTTGGTGTTGCACTTATGCTGGTGAAAAGTCTAACACTGAACCTAAAAACTAATTAGTGGCCTTATATATATATATATAAAGCCTAGTGAAAACTGGCTCTATTACGAATAATATGGACGATCATACTTGTGGTGTACCGGTATTAATTATTACTTATCAGAGTTAGCTCAACTTTAATATAATCAATATATTTAGTCGGTTTTGTTTCTCTTAATTAATATCATATAATTATATATCTCATATTTCAGTATTGCAATAAATTATAATATAATCCAGTACACAATATTAATAACACTAAATTAACATATATATATGTTGGTTATAATAGGGCTCTGCCCAACATAATAACCCGGTTATTAAGTAATTAATTAGTCCAACCCCAGTTAGACAATTAAGGTATGACTCGACTCATTAAGTCTTTTAAACTGTTTTAAATGATTCAATCGGCCTTTTAAACTATTTTAAAAGATCCAATCGGTCCCTTCTGTTTAAAAAATATTAATTTTTCTTTAGTAATTAAGGTTAGTTAAATATGCAAATTTTGGGAATGCAATTTGAAACTAAATTATATCGTCTATAATTGTCTATTGAACAAATTGAAACTATGATTTTATAGTCCACACTTTGTGAAGTTTCAAAGCCCTCATTCAATTTTGATATTTGATGTTGGATCAATACATAAATTTTCAGTCTAAGTCATGAATAAAAACTCTTGCCTTTGAGATTTTTCCATCCAATTATACTCCCTTATCTAACATCCAATTGGCGAATTGAGGGTACCATTATTAAGCATATGGTGAGAGCTTTACCATACCTAATATTACATAATTTTATCTCATGAATCACTCAGAATTAGGTTGTAAAGGTTTTGCATATTTAATTAACACAAATAATAACAGAAAATTAGTTTTTTTGACGGAAGTGTTTATTTGCACCGGTTAAAATAGTTTAAGAGGACAAATGAATCAAGTCATACTTTAAGTGTTTATCGGGACTAGGTCAATACATTAAGTATATTTTTGTACATTTTCCTAGTGGCGAAGCCACATAAGAACAATGGGGTATATTTGTACCCCATATTTTTTTTTTATTTTTTTAATATATATATATATATATATATATATTTTGTTATTGGAGAATATTAACTAAGGTCATAAAGATAAAAAATAAAATAGTGATTGAGGAATTTAGTTGACACGTGGTGAATAATGTTATCGCAAAAAAGGGTGGTGAATCATATCTTAATAATATTAACAATAACCAATCAACCATTAATTCGTGACTCTCCATCTTACTCTTTAAATCTCATACATATATAAAAATATAGGAACAAGACGTATAATTATTCATGTCTTCAAAATACAACCCATAACAATTCCAAATTGATTAAGATTTTAAATTGAGAAGTGCACAAACAACACTTTGGATTGGTTGATTTTTTTTTCCCTTCATTCTTGATTTTTTGTATGTATATTATTAATTAGATTTCTTATTTATATTTAGTATTGCTTACATATTTATTTATTTTTCCTAATTAAAATTTCAATTAAATTAGAGATTCGTATTTGAATTAAAAATTTGAGTTTATGTACATATAGTTTAAATTTTTCAAGCATGAAAGAGGTTTGATTCTGAATTGGGATTTGGACTTAGAAATTTAAAATTAAGAATGATAATTTGAATTAGAGATTTTAAATTTTGAAGAATATTTATTTATACATTTTTGTAATTATATATCGTACCCCCATTTTAAAATTCTGAATCCGCCACTGTCCTTTCCCTTATAATTTTAGTGCTTTTATATCACTATATTTCGGTACTAGAATAATAAACATTAAAATATAATAAGAAACTCATTAATCTTTTTAAAAAAATTAGAAGGAATCTCCGCTACACCATGTTTATAGGTTAATGATATAGATTGAGCTAATATATATAGATGTGCTGAGCAACTAGGGTGGGCGACTATTGTGAGCGCCTGATCCACGTTAGCAAAATATTTTTCTGAATTATTTTTCCTACTCTGCTCTCTCTCTCCCAAAATTTCGATAGTTTCCTCTCTCCCCTCTATTTCTTTATGTAATGATCAATGTGGCTCCAATTTCTCCTCCAGGTCTTTCAAATTTTATCAACGATTTCTCAAGATCCAAATTATAAGATTGAAGGGTGTGATTATTCCCAAAACTCACGCATCCCAATTACACAATAAATAAATAAGGGGTCGAAGCGAAGCATCCGAGCACACTATGGATGCATCAACAACAAAACCATCGATCGGCAACTTCAGAATTACTATCATTGTCTCCTTCTTCGTGTAGAATTCCATTAGTTTATCTGTTTGTTTTTGAGATTATTTTTAAAAATTGTGAGAATTGTTTGAAAGAAAAATTTAGAGATTATTTTTCTTTATTTCATGTAATACACAGACTCGATCTGTTTTCAATACACACTCTTGATAAAATTTTGTTACCAAAGCTTCTAATTTCTGCGAGCAAGTGAGATTTTTTGATAGAAAAATATTTTCACATAAGATTGGATTATTGAACGAAAATTAAACTATGTGTAGCTACAAAATCAAAATAAAGGTTTTCATAAAGAGGCAATAAGAGAGAGAGAAAGAAGAAATTGATGAAGAAAGACAACTGCAAAAATCAGAAATCGATGAGGTAATAGGAGAGAGAGAGAAGAAATTGATGAAGGAAGACATCCGTAGAATTCAGAAATCGACGAGAGAGAGATGAAAAATAGAAAAAGAAAAAAAATAAAATTGATGACGTGGCAGCATCGCTCATTGTAGTCGCCCAGCATATCAATGCTCTATATATATATATATATATGTATTACCTAGGAAGTCCCTGAATATGTTTATTGACAATATAATCCTTATTGATAGCTAAAGGAACAAACTAGAGCTCAGTTGTGATTTGAGATTAAATCGGATATAAGTCGTAGCACGTAGATGTCCTTTTATACGAATAATTTTCGCTTGTAAAAAAGGTACTCTTTTAAAATCGATCTGCTATGATAGTTTGTTAATTACTGTAGCAAACGTTTCAAGAATCGTGACAAACTTTGAATTTTCTAATTTCGAATTCAAATGAATTCCCGACATAGTTTTTAGTAAAAAAGTGACTATTAAACAATATTTTATTATTTCAAAAAATAATCATATGTAGAAAAAGAGGTGGACTTGCATGCAGCAGGTCTGATGTATGGTATTTCAGACGGGCCGGTCCAATACAATTCGGATCCAGCCCAATAGAATGCAGACCCAACCCTAATCTAAAAAAAAATTGCAACTCAAGCCTAAAACAGAAAATCATAACCGAAGCTCAAAAACCGGCTAGCATCTCTCACGATCGTAGAGACCATCGTCGCCGCCGTGAACGTTGGCATTATCGCCGCCGTCAACCTTCATACCAAGTTCAAATATCACGGTCGTTTCCATCGGTTAGGGTTTGCGACCACCGCAAAGAGTGAATCGACGCCGCCATTAAGGAATCTTGAAGCTAAAGTCGATCAAAATTTCACCTGCAAATCTGAATTCGATCTGGATTCATCCAAATTGAGGTAAAATCAACTATGAGAACATCATTGGACGTACTTTTATATAATTTGAGTTGAAATTCTGATTTCTTATTTTTATTTTTGAATTTACTGTTAGGATAAAAAAAATGGATGAACAAGCTATTTTGGCAGATAATGAATTAGATATAGTTATTCTTGACAAATCTGGGGATGAGCATCATGAATATACTGACGAAAACGAAGGCAACATTACATTGATTGAAGCAGGTCATATATCTAATCTTATGTATTTCAAGACTTTTACATGCTGTGGTACTTTATTTTATAGTCATTGTTACTTTTTTATTATACAGTGAATACGTTTGATGTCAGTGGTTCTCTAATTGGTTTCAAGAGAGAGAGTTTTGAAGAGATGTATCAATTATACTGTCTACATGCTCAGAAAGTTGGATTTAGTGTCAGAAAAAATACTCAAAGACGCAATAGTACTGGTGCTGTGACAGAGAAATATTATGTTTGTTCAAGTGAGGGGGTTAAAAATATTGCAGAAATTGTTCCTCTGAGCAATCAAGAAAAAATATACTCAAGAGTGATACCAACCTCGCGTATACCCCTGATAGGAATACTCAAGCATGCTTCTGAGGTATACACACTATCTGTGTTCACTGATTTTGAGGATGAGCTATTGAAATCTATATCGTCAACTGTTAATGTGTTGGGTGAAGAATTTGAAGTTAGAGTGTATGATGTTCAAAATCATGATGATGGCTCTGGTCGTAGGGACAACTTGAGAAAAGCATAAAGAAGAAGACAATTGACACAACAAATTCAATTCAGTTGGATGAGTTTGGATCCAAAACTCCCAACCCTCGATTGTTTTAGATTAATCTTAGGTTGATACTTGTCTTTATCGTACTTTGTACTTTTTTTCTTCCCACATGGTACTTTTTTTTGTATCAGACTCATGTTTTGCTTTGCTTTGAAATTCTTGGAATGATGATTGTTTTAGAGTAATCTAAAGTTGATACCTGTCTTTATCGAACTTGATACTCTTTTTCTTACCACATGGTGCGTTTTCTTGTATCAACTCATGTTTTCCTTTAATTAGATTTTTTATAGTAGTTGATACTTTTTTTCTTACCACATGGTACTTTTTATTGTATCATACTCATTTTTTGCTTTAATTATATTTTTTACTGTTGGGATTTTTTTTTCCCCACATACAAGGATTTGTTGATCATTAATTTATGATAGTTTCGTTTAATTCTTTAAAAAAACACATACAACATAAAAAGACTACAAAAAACATAAAATGGTACTCTTTCATTTATCACGTGGTACGTTTATGCTCTGTACGTTATACTATTATTATATCTAAACAAGAACCAGGTTTCTTTAAAATCAGGTTATGAATGATCATTAAATAACTAATTTACAACTAAAGTTAAAGCAAAAATATTTCTAAAACACACGATAATTTTTTGTTAAGCATATAGTGTGGACAAAGTTACATGTTCATTGGTACCTCATTTCATAATAGGTGATACTTTTTATATGCTTAACATAATATGAGCAAAAAAAATACAATAAACTGTAGCATAAAGAAAGCTCATTTTCTAATGATAAAAAAACATACACAAACTACATAATAACATAATTCTCAAAACATTCCAGACATCCAATCTATTCATCATATCTAAAACCCTGACCAATATATCCAAACAATTGTATTCTCAAGCAGTTACATAAACCAGAGTATTTTGATATGAAACACAGATCAACCTTAACTCTAACATCAAAGTATCTGTTATCCCAGAACATCCCACCAAAAAAACATCATTCAAACACAAATAAAATCATTTCTTCTTCTTGTTCATGAAGTCCAACACAGATTGGTGAACTTGAAACCGCATGTCGTTCATCCCTGAAAGTAAAATCCGAGCACAATACAATGCCCGTAACTTTCTTCTACCACGCGACTGCAAAAAGAAAGTTCAAACATTTCAATAAGCAAAAAAAAAAACATGAAGCAGATTGAAGAGGGCCGAGATTTAAATACATAATTATTTCCACTGCAATAAAAAATTCAAATAAAAAAGAAACATAATTCACAATCTGCAACATAAAGGTACTAACTACATGCATAAAAAGTACCACTGAAATCACATAAAGGTACTACTTATGCATGAATAAATTACCTCATTGTTTTTTCTTTCTTATCGACACAAGATGTGTCAGAAACTCTCCGAATAATTTTAGTGGCTTTTAAATATTTTTAAAAATAGAAATGAAGAAATTTGAGTTTAATGGGAATTAAAATAGATATAAGTCACGATTAGGTTTCCTTCTATACAAATAAATTCCATTTGCGTATCAGGTCATTTCAAGAGTTAGATTTTAATACGTTGGTTTACTGGCAAATGTTTCAAGGATCATGTGGACTTTCGAATTTTTAGTATTAGAGTTCAAATCTGTGAAGCAGACTTTGATCAAAAAGTTACTTTTGAAATATATTAATATTGTTATTTTAAAAGTAATCATGTATCTAAAATTAATGATATAGTGGATATATTTTCAAATTACATTCGTCCCAAATTTTCCATAAATAGGGGCATAGGGCCTTTACAATTTTCCCACCAAATGAGGATACCTTGCAGGTGAATGCTGAGCCCGAGCTGGGATGAGGAGAGAGTAGCTGCTAGTAATAGTAGTTGTGCTGGACCGTTGTCATCGTTGTCCACCATCTGCAGCTGTTAATGATGGAAAAAATTAACGATAAAATTAGTGACAAAATTTTATGGGTGAAAAATTTATCCAGACAAAAATATATTAAAATTGGGAAAAAAAAGCAAGAGTTAAAATATGGGCGTTTTTTCGACAATATGTACTTGTATACAACCAAACACATCTAGGGGCCCACAAAATCTGCAAGAAACTGAAAAAGCTTACATTTTCTGTAGTATGTGCACAAATTCAACATGCAAGAATATTAATTACTAGGGTTTTGAATTTAAACCCACAACTACCACTCTCCCTCTCTTTCCTCACTAAAACGCCGACTATATCCATTCCTAAAAAAAAAAAAACCGCTCTCCTTCCACTCTATCTCACTGGAGTTTATATACTGAAAAAAAAAACTCTCTCCCTCTCTCTCTCGCTGAAAAAGAAAACTCTCTTTCTCTCTCTCTTGCTGCCTTTTACCTCTCTCCGTCTCGCACCGATCGTTGCTATGGCTTCGGGATTTGGACATGGGGAGGAGCACACGAGACCTGTACACCGTGCCGAGCAGTCGACATCTTAAGTAATATATCGATCATTTTATTAATTTTAGATATTTAATTTTCAGTTAAGATTTATTGTCTGATTTTAGTGATTTGTTCATCTTAATCGAGGCTTGTTTAGAAGTAAGCGTGGGTCTTTGTAAAGTTAATCGTCACTTTGTTTAAATTAATCAAGAATAATTTAGAATTAATTAGAGGATAATCGAGGCTAGTTAAATGCTAATTGAGGCCTAAGAACGTAATTGTGGCTCATAATCAAGGCTCTGTAAATTAATTGAGGTTGTATAAATTAATTAATCTTGGCTCGTGAAATTAATCGAGGCTCTAGAAATTAATCGAGGCTCGTAATCGTGGCTTTATAAATTAATCTTGGCTCTAGAAATTAATCGAAGCTCTATTTAAAAATAATCGAGGCCATGTTTAAAACTAATTGAGGAAGTTTAAAAAACTAATCGAGGAGTCGATGGTCTTTTTTAAACTAATCGAGGCTATATATATATATATATATATATATATATTAATCAAGGCTATGTAAAATATAATCGAGATAATTTTTAAAATTACTCGAGGATCTTTAAAATTAATCGAGGCTATGTATATTGCCTAGATTAATTTTACAATATTGCCTAGATTAATTTAATAAATTGCCTCATTCCTCGATTGATTTTAAAAAAGACCTCGATTAATTTTTAAATATTGCCTAGATTAATATTTAGAGAGCCTTGATTAATTTGAAACATTCCCTCGATTATTTTTAAATATTGCCTAGATTAATTTTACAAATTATAAGAAATATTAAAAGTATTTATTTTAATTAAATTAATTTTTATTTTAACAAATTATAGGAAATATTAAAAGTATTTATTTTAATTCTAATTTTGTTTTACCAAATTATAGGAAATATTAAAAGTATTTATTTTAACTCTAATTTTGTTTTTACAAATTATAGAAAATATTAAAAATATTTATTTTAATTCTAATTTTGTATTAACAAATTTTAGGAAATATTAAAAGTATTTATTTTAATTCTAATTTTGTTTTAAATCTTGTCAGATTGATTGGGTCAGACAGTCGCTACAGCAGACGAGGCATTCGGTCGTAGTGTACGCCATACCAGAGGTACTGGACACGATCAGAGACACACTACACGCGATAGGTGGTGATGCAGCCCTAGAGTCGTTCAGATTCGAATGTTTCGGCCGTTTCCTGGACTATAGGGCTGGTGAGGTCCAGAAGAAGGCGATTCACGATTTGATGAGCCGTGAGGAGCGCGTGTCGGATTGTGCACTGGAGGGACGGGAGACATGGTTTCAGATTCATCGCTCCCAGCTGCGCTTTGGTCCGACTGAGTACAACCTGGTATCAGGTTTACGGTTCGGCAGCACGAGCATCGATCCGAATACCGAGGAGCATGTTGTTCCACAGAGATCCGTCTTCTATCGCCTATTTCAAGAGAAGTGCATGACCGTGAAGGATTTGGAGAATCGGTTCGAGGCGCAGACGATGGCCAGAGATGCTCCGGATTACGTGAAGATTGCGAACATATTGTTCGTATACTGGATGATCTCTGCCTGGATCATAAACGAGTCATGGATCCATAGGTGTGGGTACTGGTGGAGGATGCGGATAGGTGGAATTTATTTTCATGGAGGCGTACCCTTACCAGTTGCTGATGCACTTCATTAGCATCATTCCCTGTAGGCGAGAGGCTATAGGCGGGAAAGGCCAATGCACATATCATTTCTATGGGCCGATCTGGACACTCAAGGTATTTAGTTTTAATTTTGTTGTTCTAAATTAGTGATGCATAATGAAATCAAGTCAGAATGTAACAAATGAGTTCGTATATTTTGTAGATATGTGCTTGTGAGGTGATACCAGACTTGGCTCGCTAGATTGGAGTGCATACTGGGCAACTCATTTTTCCTCGAGCTTTGAGATGGACACCCAGAGACCCTACCACTGACCCGAGGACCTTATTGCAGGGATCGGTGCGATTTTTATTTTCTTTCATAATTTAGAATATGAAATTTATAATTTTTTTTAGTTAATCTCAATGATATTATTAATGTCATGCAGTTACGGGTGGTGTCGTTTGTACCATCTCTCGAAAAGATGGCGACTCCATATTTTAGGAGCATGCAGCTGCAGACCGGTGCACAGAGCGTGCTATTTGTTCCCACTCGATCGACGAACAAGAAGAAGTTGCTGACAAATGCAGCATCTTGCTGTTCCAGTTCAGCAGTGGATGTTGTGGGGCCATCAGCCCTTAGGCACTAGAGCGGCCCGGACACCACAGAAGGGTCGACAGGGGACCGATCGACCTTCGAGCCGGGCATTGAGGGATGAGCCAGATCTAGATTGCATACCTGGTCTCCGGCCCCCCGCTGAGGAAGCAGCAGGGCACACATCAGATCCGATTCATCGAGAGAGCCCTCCTCGAGCATAGGGAAAAAAGCGTTCGAGGAGGGATCGATCTCATAGCAGTGGGGAGCCCTCAGAGAGTTTCCTGCAGAGGGTTGTGGATGCTGTGATGCCCCGTGTCAAGGAGCTTGTGGACCGGACTATTGCGTCTCGTGTCCAGGAGTATATCGACCAGGCTATTGATCAGGCATTAGCTGGTCTGAGTAGCCGCACTCGGAGGTCACCCACGCCTGAAATGGGCCATCACAGCCCGGAGCCGAGCGACCGTAGTGCATCTCATCGGGTGCCCACCCCATGTCCTGAGAGTGCCCATCAGGCTCCACAGTAGGGGGATCCTAGCACCATCACATCCGCACCATGACCTACTGGATACAACTCGACACATCAGCTCTGGAATGCTGTTGATGATGCGGTCCTCACGACAGCTTACGCACGCTTTAGGTGCTTGGGCCTCGGGGAAAACATCATGATGCAGGTCAACAATCTGCCAGTATGGCAGGGTTTGTTTGACGAGCTTGAGAACCCGAATGAAGATATACGTGAGATGATGCTTAGCTACTTCCTGACCGCGACCAGTCGACGAGTCAAGAGAGACCCCAAGTGTAGGACAGTGTTGGCTGCTACTGGGCTATATGTGACTTCCCATTGCTGCAAAATAATCTTGCGGTTTGAATTGGCTTCCCATTGGTGGCATGAATTGACTCCCCATAGATGACATAAACTGACTCCCCATTGGTGCCATATAAGGAAATTGTGAAGATTGGAAATTTTGATTAGTAAGATAAAGAAATTGAGAAAATTGAGAATTTTGATTAGTAAGATAAGAAAATTGAGAATATTGGGGATTGAGACTAGAATGAGTTTGAGAATTTTCGGAACTTGAATTGTTTTGTATATTTGATGAACCAAAAAAATTTGGAAATGATCCACCATGTTTATCACTCATTTTGAAGATTATGATATAACCACACAAGAAGAGAAAAGAAATAAAAGAGTGATAAATTATTGAAACGAAATGATTTATTTATAGAGAATTTTATTTTTTACCGTTAACATACAAAAAGAAAAATTATTAACATCAATATATAACCATTAATTTCAACCGTTATATTTTGAAAAAAATTATATATATAGCAATGGTGACCTATATATATATATAAATTTACATGATCGTTTGCACTATATATATACATACACACAACTACCATATTTATAAAATAAAAAAAAAATGAGGGAGTGAAGAGAGAGTGGCGTACAAAATTCAAATTGGTGGAACCGAGAGGCTACCTTTTTCTGATCAAAGCCAACTTGGGACAGTCAAAGCCCGGTTTAAAAATATTCCATGTCACTCTCTCCACAATGGAAGCCCCAATTGGTTTAATTTTCAAAGCTGTAGATTTTTATCCCATTGCAGGCACCCTAAGAAGGTCTATTGCCGCATTATTGCATCTATAGTGATCAACACCAGTTGAGAGAAAAAGCTTTTACATAAACAGAATCATATTTATATTTTGAAATGTTTTGTTGTATGCTTTTATTGTTAATTGGTTCTGTAGGAGACGAAAATTAACAATATTATATATAATATTTTTATTAATTTTTATATATTTATTTAGTTTTGGAATCTTATGACATCCAAAATTAGATAAAATATTTAAATAATAAAGATACTATTATATGATAAACATGAAGAGTATTTGACAACAAGTAAATATCTTTGCAAAGATATATATATTAATATTCAAGAGCCAATGAAATCGCGCCATATCAGCCTTAGATACTCCGACCCACAACTATAAATAGGAGCCTCCATATCAGTTGAAAATCACACCAAAAGTCAATTAAAGAGTTCAAGAACTTGAGAAGAAATTCCATAAGTGAAATTCTCTCAAATATTCAAGGCGTTCTTCACCAAATTCATCCCAAAGACGGCGTTTGATCCATAAGTAAGGCAATCAAAGGTGGTCTTCATCAAATTCAACCCAAAGTTGGCGTTTGATCTGAAAACAAGGCATCGGCCCTCCAAATTAATGTTATCAAGTCCAAATATCAAGTCAAAGAAGATCGATGATGCAAATCTTCCCCAAAAACTTCAAAGACCAAGTTTAAACAACAAGTCCGAGAAAATCAAAGAGATAAATTTACTCTGAAAATTTCAAAGACCATTTGACAATCAAGTTTTGAAGAGAAGAATTAGAGGAAAAATAGAGATTGGATTCGTATAAATATATTTTGATCTAAAAATCATCTGAATTGTACACATTTTGTGTTTTACTATATTAAATATAAAAATTTGTGTTACAAAATTTGGCACGCCCAGTGGGACCATCTCTACCTCTCATCTCTTCTCTTCATCAATTTTCTCAAGCATCAAGATGTCTACAATTTTGGAAGAGTAAATTGCAAATTTGACGAAGCTTGCCGAAGGACTTACCAAGCGGATACAAGAACGAGATGGTCAAATCTTGAAGTTGAAGAAAGAAAGGATTGTTGATTTTGGTGGCGAGCAAGCGGATGAAGATATTGAAGCTAAGATATCTACAAAGCTACATGCCAACAAAAGTGGAAAATCTACAGCCAAAGAAATTGAAATATCGTCTGATGGCTCAATATAAGTTGATCAACTCAAAGATTTCATATTGAAAACAATTAAAGAAAAGTCTAGAGAGAACTACAAATCACTTTGGACTTACAAAAAGCCATATACCCCGAGAATTGATGGCTTGAAGATGCCAGACGACTATCAACCGCCAAAGTTTCAATAATTTGATGGCAAAGGAAATTCAAGATAGCATGTGGCTCACTTTGTAGAGACCTGCAATGATGCTGGGACAGACGAAGATCACTTGGTAAAGCAATTTGTTTGCTCTTTAAAAGACAACGCGTTTGATTGGTATACTGATTTGGAGCCAAATTCAATTGATAGTTGGGGGCAACTAGAGAAAGAATTTCTTAACCGCTTCTACAACACTGGAAGGACAGTCGGCTTGATTGAGCTCACAAATACAAATCAACAAAAACAAGAGTATGTCATCAACTACATCAACCGTTGGAGAAACTTGAGCCTGAATTGCAAAGATCAGTTGTCAGAAACTTCAGCAATTGAGATGTGCATCCAAGGCATGAATTGAGGTCTTGAATATATTTTGAAAGTGATTCAACCAAAGACCTTCGATGAATTGACTACTAAAGCTCACAACATGGATTTGAGCATGGTAGCAAATGGAATTAAAGGACTATCAATGCAAGAGCCTAAACTATCTTCCAAAGCTCCTTGATAAGAGTCTAAACTACCTAAAGTCTCCAAAATGCCAAAGCTCCTTGATAAGAACCTAAACTATCTAAAGTCTTAAAAATGACAATGCTCCTTGATAAGAGCCAAAACTATCTAAACTCTTCAAGAAATACCAAGACTCTTTGACACGAGTATAAAATGTCTACAAATTCAAATCCAAGACTTCTTGACACGAGTATAAAATGTCTACAAATTCAAATTCAAATCCAAGACTCCTTGACAAGAGTATAAAATGTCCACAAATTCAAATTCAAATCCAAGTACTCACGGACACGAGTATAAAAGGTCTACAAAATCCAAATTCAAGTTGAAAGCTCCTTGATATGAGCATAAACTATCCAAGTTCAAGAAAGCTCCCTAATATGAGCATAAACTATCCATGTCAAAAATATTGAAGGCTCCCTGATACGAGCATAAACTATCTAAATTCAAATTCAAATTGAAAGTTTCTTGATATGAGTATAAACTACTTAATTAGTTTTCGAGACTCATTCATTTCAAACGACAAGTCTTCCATGAACAAGTCTCGAGGGGGCATTTGTAGGAGGCGAAAATTAACAATATTATATATAATATTTTTATTAATTTTTATATATTTATTTAGTTTTGGAATCTTATAAAATCCAAAATTAGATAAAATATTTAAATAATAAAGATATTATTATATGATAAACATGAAGAGTCTTTGTCAACAAGTAAATATCTTTGCAGAGATATATATCAATATTCAAAAGCCAATGAAATCGCGCCACGTCAGCCCTAGATACTCCGACCCACAACTATAAATATGAGTCTCCATATCAGTTGAAAATCACACCAGAAGTCATTTGAAGAGTTCAAGAATTTGAGAAGAAATTCTACAAGTGAAAATCTTTCAAATATTCAAGGCGTTCTTCACCAAATTCATCCCGAAGACGACATTTGATCCATAAGTAAGGCAGTCAAAGGTGTTCTTCATCAAATTCAATCCAAAGTTGGCGTTTGATCTGAAAATAAGGTGCCGGCCCTCCAAATTAACGTTATCAAGTCCAAATACCAAGTCAAAGAAGATCGAAGATATAAATTTTCCCCAAAAACTTCAAAGACCAAGTTCAAACAACAAGTTTGAGAAAATCAAAGAGACAAATTTACTCTGAATATTTGAAAGACCTTTTGACAATCAAGTTTTGAAGAGAAGAATTAGAGGAAAAATAGAGATTGGATCCGTATAAATATATTTTGATCCTAAAATTATCTGAATTGTACACGTTTTGTGTTTTACTAAATTAAATATAAAAATTTGTATTACAGGCTCTATGTTGAGTTTTTGGATCCATTTTGAGACGTTGAAAAATATAGTTTTGCTCCAATTATAGAGGCTATGTTGCCTAAATTTCGTGAAAACATAATATATATTTTCTATATAAACCAATTGATTCCGTTTTTCAATGTACCAACTCCTTCCCCCATTCCCTAGTAGTATACCGGTCCTTTATCTATTGTTCTTCCGGGACTGAGGTGTTGTATTTTAACTAGATTCTAGGCTTGTGAATGCTACAGATTTTATGTTCATAATTGATTTATTTTTCCAATCTTTTTCGGGTTACATGAAAAATCTATATTTTTGTTTCTCATACATTAGTGCCTAATCACTATTTATGTGTGCAAGTCAATTAATTAGAATGATTAATAAGTGAATAATTAGTTGGTGAAAAGATAAATTTCATGTTGTGTATATTTAGAAGGAGCGATAGGTGAATATACAATACATAGAACGTACAAATCTTTATTGGCTTATTGTGAATAAAAACTTGCGAGAAGGACCGAAAGGTGAAGTTCATATTTATTATTTATATGTTATGATATTCTTGTTTAAGCAATCTGATAATAACTGAGTGATTGTCAACCATTTGATAACAAACAATATATTAAATTAGTAAATATTTTAAAAATTCTAAAACTAGAAAATTGAAACTAAATATTAGAATTACTAATATTGTTCAGGTATATAATACCTTTTAAATTTATTAATTTAGGTATAATTAATATTAGAATTATAAATTATAAATATAGTATATATATATATGTGTGTGTGTGTGTGTGTGTGTATTAGTTGGTTTGGTTTTAACCAAAATATTTTTTACTTAAATTGAAATCGAACCAAACTACATTTTGGTTTTAATATTCAAAACCAAAACAAAATTAAAGAAAAAAAAAATGACCGAACCAATTGAACCAAATAGCACAATTTGGTTCGGTTTTTTGGTTTGATTTTGCACACTTCTACCTAACCTATTATAGGAATGTTAGACTCAAGCCTGATCTATTATCTGTTATAGGCCTTTTTATAGGCCTATTCCCTACTTGAACCTACTTGAAATGATTTTTTTTTTATTCAACTAAGATCAATAATAACAAGAGTAACATATTTAAGAAAAGATACATAACATATGTCAAAAGTAACACATGACATAATTGACAATAAATATTATTTCATTTTTTAAACAATAAATATATAATAACTTATATTATATTATGTTATATATATATTTAGTGGACCGTTTTAAAAATCTAAGTCTGGACCTATTTATCACCACCCCTATGATGTAGTGCATCATAAATAGAATATTCCTTTTATCATTCAATAAAATACTCCATTTTCCCATCTTGATTGTTACATTACTACACACATGCATTTCTCAAGTCTTAACAGGTGTGCATCACCAGATGAAAACAATCAAATAAAGCACCTCAAACTTTTCTCACGCACAAATGCAATCAGCTATCGATGAAGAAGTTGATTATCCTTAGTCATCCAATCATTCTATTGGATTGAATAATGCTAGCCCTAATCAGGTAATGTAAGCTGATGAGAAGCCCTAATTATTTCTAAGAATATATTAGGGATTTGTTCTTAGAAGCAGATTGTTGTAAGGTTCAACAGGTTTCATATCCAAGGAGTGTACCGAGAAGGAAACTTTCAATACTTTTATATTTGTTAATGATTTTTTTTATAATTAATTATTTTCCTATAAGTGTTGGGTTCTGATTTTCTATCACTTACCAGTTAATTACCACAGCATTTTGACTCTGTTTATTGCATGCATTTGTTTTCCTTGCAAATTGGGTCAACAATAGATTGGCCAGGGGAACGTATATAATTTCTTTATTTTCTAAAATATGGAACGAATTTCTAGCTAGGTTATTACAAATTAAATCACTTGTTTTACGATTCCCTCGAGCGACATTCCCACATTTGTTGGATGTACATAAGACTTATATTAGATGAATGGAAAAATATAACTTCTAATACTAAAAAGTATCACTCATAATGTTGAAAAATATCGTGCATATTTTACTTGAAAGTTGAAACTATCGATGAAACACATTAAAAGAAGTAAAAAAGGACATAATGACATTTTTTATAATTATTACTTTATTTTTTGGATTGAAAAAAAAAACTTATAATACAGTATTAAAAAATGTCATTTCTAACACTGAAAATTATCATGTGTGGCCAATGCATGTACTTCACGCGCCCTATTGTACGTAATGATTTATAGATGGGATGTACCGGAGACCAATTCTTCTCTAGCTAGCTACTATGGAAAATGGAGCATTAATCAATCATATTGTTATCATTAGCTTTTTAAATTTGGCAAATTTTAATTAGTTTTATATATTAATATATATACCAAGTTTAACAATTGAACATTGGACTTTCGTGTTGCATTCCTAATTACATAAATAAAATTTTTAGTTTTTTTCTTCATTTTTTTTTAATTTCAATTTCTTGTGCTTTAGTTTAACAATTGTAATTTAGGGTTTATCCTACCCAATTAAGGTATATTATATTTTTTAGTATTTGATTTTAAATTATTAATTGATTATTTATAAAATTAAATACTAAACATTTATAATAAACACTACTTTTTAAGAATGAACCCTAATTAAATAACAAATGTAAAATTAAACTAAAGTACGAGAAATTAAAACCGAAGAAAAAATTAAAGAAAAACCTGAAAAATAATTGTTCAATTGAGAATGTAACACGGAAAAAATATAAACATCAACACTGAAAGTATAAATCAAAGAGTACAAAATTAGAAAAATTACATAAGTAATATTTGAAGAAAAAGAAAAATAGTGCCATCATACATTTTTATATTAAAAGCTTTGTGCACTAGTTTTTTTCACGAAGGAATGAATTTATATTATTCATCCAAATTATTAATGGTTTTAATGCAACATAACGTGCTCCATACAGAAAGAAATAGATGCATGATAATTTTGAGGCGTGACATCTCTTAGTCTTGGAGCTTTGGTAGAGGTGCAACAGCGGCTTTCTCACTTCCTTCACCGCCATAACCACCACCACCACCACCTCCCCCTCCGCCACCGCCACCATAACCACCTCCTCCATTTCCACCACCATATCCACCTCCTCCACTTCCGCCACCATAACCGCCTCCGCCACTTCCGCCACCATATCCGCCTCCTCCACTTCCGCCACCATAACCACCTCCTCCACTTCCGCCACCATAACCACCGCCACCATATCCACCTCCTCCATTTCCGCCACCATAACCACCTCCTCCGCCTCCGCCACCATAACCGCCGCCGCCGCCACCACGACCAAATCCGAAACCTCCTCCTCTGAAGAAATGATCGGCGACGGCACTTGTTTTCATAGGTTTAGCTGATCACAAGGTCACAATTAAGACAAAGTTTAGACTGTTTAGTTGAATTAACTATTAATATTCTAGTAGCTTGTAGGTGCACATAATTAGATCATACACAACTACAATAAGAACAACACTTTTTTTTGCGGGGGCGGGGGGTGGGAAAGAGAGTGATGGACTGATGGGTGTCCCACACCAGATATCTCCCTTCCACCATTTCAGTGTTCTCCAGCGGAATCAATTATCAAATATTTAAGATGTATTAATGCGCGCGTACATTTTTTTTTTTTGTTATATTTAGTAGTGAAACAATTGAAAACATATATTTAGTAAAATAAATATCAACAGAATAAAAAATCATAGATATAAGCCATTTGTAAAACATTTAAAGTAACTTCTACGTTACACAATAATTAAATTGCTTAATCAAATCCCATATTTTCGGACGAGATCTTTTATTTCAGTTTGGTGTTTCATCTTGTTTTCTAAACATAGGATTCATGAAAATTAAACAATTGTCCACTAAAAGAAATTAAATATACATGTCATAAATCCAATGACTAGAATACAACATTAAACACCAAAATGGAATAGAGAAGAATTCCATGATTTTTGCCTAATGAACATACATAAAAAAAAAAAAAGAAAACTTAATAATATTATATATATATATATATATATAAGGGAAGCTAGGAACTTACAAGGACCGACGTCAGTCCCAGCAAATTAGAGGAATCATAGCTAAAAAAAGACAGAACACAATCTCTTTGGATCCCATTTTATGAAACATTTTATGTTTTGGATATTTGATTTTCTTGAATTTGCTTCTCTATTTATAGATCAATCTAGGCAATAGTGTAGTTAATACATAATTAAGTAGAGGAGGCGCCCAAAATTAGTTGGTGGTTAAAAGAAGACGTATTACCGCGCGCATCCTTTACTAATTTTCTTAATTACACTTTAATTCATCACATGCAAATGCATATATTCTAATTATTATAATAATAATAATTATTAATGAAATGAATCATTAATGAACGCATTAAAAAATATAATTTGTGTGATATAAACAATTATATGTTTGTGTTTAATACTATTTTAAAAACACATACACAAATATACATATGAATGAATTGCATGTGTATATAAAAATAAAATGATAAATTAATGCTTACAAAAACTAGACTACGAATTTAGTATTGATATTAATTTTTATGTTATTACTCAATATATCATTCATTGGATATATTTTTGTTATTATGTAATAATAGTAATCATAAATTTTAAAATTATTTATATTCATATAATTTAAATTTAAAATAGATATATAATAGTTTCTTGCATCGATGAGAGAAATACTAATAATACGTACAATACTATATTCATCATCAATTCACCAGAGAATTGATCGAAGATGAAGATTAATTATATTTAAAGTTGGAACATATATGTGAACATTGTGAATCAATTAGCCGGTTTGTTCATGAAAGGATTGGATGCTGCAAGATTTAAGACACTCATATCCTCTTTGGGTATAGCGTATGCGTGTTATCAATTGAAATTTTGTTCAATAATGTTGTGTGCACTACATTCAGGTGTGCTGAACAGCGGGAGTTCCTGTTTGTGAACACTACATTCAGGTGTGCTGACTATTTCTGAGATATGATGGATCTGAGAAAATTGCAAAAGTGGTCCCATAGGACATGTTCTACTGCAAAAATGGTCCCAATACTTGCAATTGTGGTCCCAAATCAAAATTTATATGTAATATTGGTCCCATAAGACTCAAATATGCAATATTGGCCCCATGTCCTATGGGACCACTTTTACAAATTAATTTTGGTTTCAAATTTGATTTTGATTTCAAATTTGATTTTTAATTTGCAAATGGGTTGAAAAGGCCGTGACTTGGGCATCAATATACATGAGTATGAAATCATTTATTTTCTTTCTTTTTACCTTTTCTGCTAATATTTTTATTTGAATTTAGTTGATTATTTGAAAGATTCTATTAGATGTGACTGAATTGTTGCTCAACATATTTTGTGGTCTTGTCTTCTTTAAAATCTTTGATGTGGATTTTTTTACTTGAAAAATGTGATTTTTTATTTATCTCGTTGGCTTAAAATGGAAGTTTTTTTACCGGTTCATAATTACTGGAGATTTCACCAGAAACTAGTTTCTCTTCTTTCATTTTGTATTTTGATCTCATAATCTCATTTATCTTAAAACTAAATTGTATTCGAAGGTCTCTTATTTTAGGATGATGAAATTGCTTATTATTGCTTCTTATCTTGTGATTTTTCTAGTCACATTTACAATTGTAAAAATGGTCCCATAAGGCATGGGACCAATATTGCATATTTGAGTCTTATGGGACCAATATTGCATATAAATTTTGATTTGGGACCACAATTGTAAGTATTGAGACCATTTTTGCAGCAGGACATGTTCTATGGGATCACTTTTGTAATTTTCTCGATGGATCTCATGTTAGTCTATAATATCTCAGAGACATAAAATGAGATAGTCTCTTATACATCGAGATATACATAAGCCTTATGTATATCACAACGTGTGCATTACAAGTGTTGAGCGCATTATGCTTTTCAATGTTATAAATGGTATTTTTCAGTATTAGAAGTGAATCCAATGATACCTTATAATGTTATAAGTGATGCTTTTTTTTCAATCCAAAAAATATAATAATAATTACAAAATATGTCACCAATTTTTTTTTAATATTTAATAGTAATTTTTAGTAAAATAAATGTGATATTTTTCAATACTCGAACTGATAATTTCTCTGAGTCAAAGTCGGACCGAGATGCCACCCGTCTAAAATAATGGTTGCGTACATATATCCGATTTACAGAATTTGTCACGTAAGGAAAAAAAAAAAAAAAAAAAAAAAGAGGGGTACAAGAAAAGTGATTAAAATACAAGTTAAACATAGGTAAGGCTAGCGAAGGTCTAGTGGAGCACCGCATGAAGGGAAGTAACAACCAATCCTTACAAAAATGAATACATACAACATGGTCACATAACTTCTCGACTATTCTCAAAGGTTCATATTGCCTCTCTTTGATTATTTGGCTCATTTAGCTTTTGACTTTCTAAAATGACTCACATTGTTCTTGTATGGATGAAAAAATTAACGCCATTAATAAACACACATCTATACACATTTTTCTCCAATAGGATATTTTCACATGTTTTTACAAATAATTTTACAATTAACCAAAATTACAACAAATTAGTATTTTTGGTTACTAATTAATAAAATAATAACTATATACCCACAAATTTATTAATAAAATAATAAACACATAATAATATAATATGAAAAATTCAATATTTATTAATATCTATCTATCTATCTATTTATCTATCTAACGACACAATTTATAAAATAATTTTAATCTAAACACTATCATCCATGTATTTCAAATTTACAATTAAGTATTCGATTTCATTTTCAATGGCACAATGAAACCATAATTCAATTAATACCACTATATAGTGGCTAATGAAAATGAGAATCTAAGCAAATCTGAAATTCATAGATCTTGCTCCCTTTCCAAAATATTAAATCACCATAATCCAAGTTTTGATCTCTATCTGTAGAATATAAACACAAGATAGATCTCTATTTGTAGAATTCATCATCGAATTTCAAAATTCAAAATAATTTTATAAATGATATCAATATATATATATATATATATATATATATTGTAAATATTTATTTTTTCATATTATTATTATTATTATTATTATTATTCTATATTTATTATTCTATTAATAAATTTGTGGATATTTATTATTTTATTAATTATTAACCATAATTTATTAATTTGTTGCAATTTTGATTAATTGTAAAAGTGTGTAAAGGTATGTGAAAAGATCTTAATATGTGAGAAAAATGTGTGTTGATGTGTATTTGTTAATGGTGTTAACTTTATCATTCATAGAAAGGTCAATGTGATCCACATTTTAAAAATACAAGAGGCTAATTAAATGGACAGATAATATGAGGCTTGGGGAATAGTTAAAGGGCTATATCACCGTTAACTCTATATTGAAATATTGTTTAGGGGGATCTAACTCCCGAAAAGTCTATAAAAAAAACTATTTATTACAAGTTTAAATAGCATGAGATTTGGGAAGACAGAACCCAAATTACGAATTATATATAGGTTTATTAACAACAGATCTGAGTTGATGAAAGCTGGTCTTGTCTTTAATCAAGTAGCCAAGCATATATTTGAAGAATAAGCTAAATTTACCCAACATCGTATTAAGCATAAATAGTCTAATCACCAATGCAGATCGAATATCTTATTTAATTTTATAAAAAGTTTTCCAATGGGTAAAAATTCAAGAGTTAAAACAAGACAACCTAGATTTGATCACATGAAATCCTCTAGTCCAATGTACGTGTATCAATCGTGCACCAACATTAATTGAAATTATTAGTTTTCCTTTCAGTTTTTCTTCAATTTTAAGTTCTTTTGATTTAATTAGTTAATTTCACATTATTATTTAGGATTTATTCCATTCATTTAGGGTTCATAAATATTTTTATTATTTAATTTTATTTTTTAGTTAATATAATTGATCATTATGATTGATTATTCCAAACTTAGAGTGTATAATTTGAAAAATAAAATAAAAATTCTTAGCAATAAAAAAATAATTATGGTTTTTATAATATAATAAATTTTATTTTATTATTAACATTATTAAAACTAAATAATTTTTAATGTTGGGATAGGTTGACACACACAGTTCAAGCAAGAGGATCTCACCTGAGATTGATGTGATGTTCCAATTTCTTATTTAAGATGTTATTAATATGTAAGGAAATAATAGTCTTCGTCATACTATATATCATCACGTTAAAAAAAAAAAAAAAAAAGGTTATTTACGGCATTGCGTGAGGTGCGTCATATGCCTTGTCAGCAGCAAAGCTGCAGCAGCGACAACAACCATATCTGCAGATGCGCCCCCCTCCAGAGCCAGAACCTCCGCCTCCACCTCCGCCTCCGCCTCCGTTGCCACTGCCTCCACCTCCATATCCACTGCCTCCGCCTCCGCCACCTGATCCACTTCCAGAACCAGAACCAGAACCAGAACCTCCACCTCCATAGCCACTGCCACTGCCACTGCCTTCTCCTCCTCCTCCTCCTCCGCCTCCTCCACCACCTCCGCCTCCATACTCATCACCTTCGCCACCTCTATCTTTGGCATTATTAACGAACCTAGTTGACCCCAGAGATTCCTCAACTGAAAGTTGACACAATTATATTAAGCCACCATATATAATTTATTGGATCAATTAGTTAAGTTGAAAATCTTTATGAGATCAAGCAACAAATTAAATATCATCATGAGGAAATTAAACTGAATTCTGTGGTACGTTTGCCTCGGAATTAATTAGAGGCATGACTACTTAGTTAATATACAAATTTAAGTTATTCAAACATGTTATATATTAATTACAGGATACACGATTTTTAACCATTAGTTTTACTTGTGTTAATTTTGTTTGATGGTTTTTAAAAACGTGTTTAATTAAACCATTTTAATTTGTAAAAAGATTAGTTTGCCTCACTAATCGATTCTCGCAATATGCATACCCTTGAGTCATTAATTACCTTAGCTCAACTCATAGATAACATGTTCGATCAACAGGCAATTTGGGTTAAAGACATATTTTAGTCAAAGAACTATTAAGCTAAACATGATATGCTGGTAAAAAAAAAAAGAAAAGAAAAAAAAAACTTAAAATGAAAATAAAACAAATTTACGGAAAACATATAGTTAGAAATCACCATCACACAAGCTAAACGGAATATACATATATTTATTCACTACATATAATAATAATAGGTGGACTCCCTAAACATCATGATGTACATAAGGTCTTGTATTAGTCAGAAAAAAAAAAATTGCTTAAAAGTATCACTAGTAATAGTAAAAAATATCATGTTTATTTTATTGAAAATTACTGTTAATAATAAAAAGATAATGATATTTTAGTAATTATTACTATATTTTTTGAATTGAAAAAAGTATTGCTTCTAATATGGAAAAATAATCATATATTTCCGTCAGACCGAAGCAGTTCGGTACAACGAGTGAAAAATTGTTATTATGATAATCAGCATAATAATTACCCAAGTTTTTGCCTAATTATTATTGTTATTATGATAATCATCATAATAAATACCCAAAAAATTCGGAGACTGAAAAATTGATGTTTTATAATAAAAATCATCATATTCGGCATCCTAAAATTATATTAATTTGTACACATTGCCACATCATAATTCAAATTGTGAAAAAAATTAAAAATATCGAAATTGCTATAAATTAAAATATTAGATTATCATTGCAATACTTTAAAAGAAGTATATTCGTTTAAAGTTCATTAATTTTTATAATAATAATAATAATAATAATAATAATAATAATAATAATAATAATAATAATAATAATAATTGCCGTCGTCGTCATCATGATGCTCAGAAACATGTTTCTATTCACATATTCATATATATAGGGGAATGGGTAGGTAAAAACTCACCCTAATGTAATAACAAGGACCACATCTTACACCATACAATCATAAAAAATCAAAGACTCAAATTTACTTTAAAAATACGGTGGTAATTTTTAATGTGTGATAATTTTTTTGGTCGAGGCATTAATATAATTTGGTAATTCTAGACCATTGAGATATACATATTATGTGGTGGACATTTGTGCATATATATACACTAAATACACTTAGCACTAAAATACAATAAAATAAATAATTAAAATTTTAAAAAATAATTAACACTAAAATAGAATAAGATAATCAATAAAATTATACTACCTCCGTTTCATAATGTTTGTTGTTTTGTTTTTTTTATCTGGAATTAAGAATTAATTTCGTGGACAAATATACCCATCCCTTATATATGCCATGAAATCTAATTCATCTATATTTTCCTAAAAAATAACAATATTTTCTCTCTCCATATATTTTTCTCTCTTCATATATTATAGGTAAGTTAGAATAAAAAAATCTTGTAGGATTTGAGAGGGTTAAAATTGGGAGAGAAGATGCCAAATTATATAAAACAACAAACATTATGAAACGGAGGTAGTAGTAAATAAGCATGGTGCATGCGTAGTTCTCATACCAAACACTAGTACTCATTTGATCCAATTCTTGTGTATGTGTGCACGCTCGTGTTTAGCTCAATAATACATATATAGTACGTATATATTAGAAATAACTTACATGCAGGGTCGAGTGACACAACAACTTGTGAGAAAATTAGAAGAACCGCAACTAAGAAGGGAGTTATGGGAGCAATCACTTTGGAATCCATCTCTATTGAAGGCATCAACTTTGCAGACCAATTAGCAAATAAATTTGATGTTTTTGGATGGTAATTACTTTAATTTGTTGCATATTTGAGTTCTCGATCTATTTATTGATGGATCTTATAAGCAATAGTCGTTTTCATGCAAAATGTAGATGAGGTCCACAATTAGTTGGCCACCAGAAATATAATAGAGACTCGTCACAATTCACAAACAATAATCATATCTTGATAAATATTGTACTAATTAATTCCGTGAAACTAAACAATATATATATTTACAAGTTCAACTAATACGTTTTTTAAACAAATACACACTCCTATTTTTTTTCCTTTTTTTTCTTGACAATCTCTTTCATAAAAACACGCAACGAGAATTACAAATATTAAAAATATACAGACATACGGAAGAGATCAAATAGGAACCAAATTCCCTTAGAAACTCATCAAATTAAAGCTAGCTCTAGATTTGATTTGATCTAATGCCACAATTTAGACAATTGTACAATCAAAGGGAAGTAGAAAACTTGTAATATTTTAGAATTTGAATGAATGCGGGTTATTTTTGTAATTTAGAAATTGTGTTATATGTTTTCCGAATTTTGAGCTTAATTTCCAGAATCCAATAGACAACACTTTAAAATTATAGTTTTTTCAGGCATTGTATTTAGACGTATATTTCTAATTTGTGGACAATGATTTCGTAATATATATGTTAGTTACATGTTGCTAATATGGGAACATTGATTTTGCTAATATGACTGATTATTTTGAACCTGATTTTTGACAGTTTCCCAATGAATGGGCAGTCTTAAATCAATCATCTATAACTCCCTCCACGATTAATAATATTTTTTTTTTAAAATTATTTTTTTGTTAAAAAATAGATTTGATTTTCAACCATATACTACCCATACTTTAATTATTTTCTCATAAAAACAGTGTTGTGTTCAAAGTTAAGATTATGATAATTAAAAAAAATTATAAAATTGTTTGAGAGTGCAACTTACTATGAAAATACTAATTGAACGGTGTAAAAGGCTAAAATTTTGATTTAACGGTGCACTGTGTAAAATATGTATAATACGAAATAAGTTGCCAATTAGCCGTTTAGTATAAATTGCATAACTTTTGTTAGATGGTGTGTGGGACTACTATACATGCTTTTGTGTTGTGTTGTTTTTAATTTCAAATATTTAAAACTTGTGTCCTTAATTTGTCATTAATTATATAATTTCAAATTAATTTCTGAGCTATGATAAACACACGACATTATATAATTTTTATTAAGCAGCCAAATAACCAAAATTTTGAGCTGCTTAGCTAAATCAACATGAATTGTCAATATCACTTACTATTCAATATTTAATTTTGGTGGCTTACATTAATGAAATACTAGCTAGGCAGCTCTAGCTAACACTAGTAGGTAGCTAGATAGAGTAATACATATGACTCTAGCCTCCATCCTTTGACTTACCATATATATATCTTTCCTATATCTATTTCTAAACAGAACAACTCCCTTTTAATATTTGTATAAACTTTTTTATGTCTAGAATAACCTGCTGCTACAGAAATCCACACTTGGTAAATTCGGCCCATATATATAGTTTGGATATTTTTCTAGTTATCTTGTCTCACATATATACAATATTATATATGTTAATCGAATCGCATATATTATATTCATTATTAGTGTGATCATGTATTCATATTCACGACCAACAGCTGTGAGTTCGTAATTTATGATAAAATTAATTAAATTACTTAATGTGGAAAAGAGTTTGTGTGTGTGTGTGTATTTGAGTTATTAATCAAAGGCCGGATTTCAAGAATAATATAATTTAATTAAATGGCAGGATTGAGCTTGTATATAATAGGATGATATTTGATTTAAACGAGGCTAAAATTTAAGATGAAAGGGTGAAGAAGTGGCTATAGAATTAAAACTTGTATAATCGTTAATATATATAAGAGGCACACTCTTGTAGGACGGTCTAACGGATCGCTTCCGTTAGACGGATCCTAACCCGACCCGATTTTTTTTTTTTTTTTTATTTCGGCCATCCCCATCCCCCACCCCCAGTCCAAGCCCAAGCCCAAGCCCAACTCTCGCTGGCCCTTTTATCGATTTTTTTTTTCCTTGCAGCCCCACCATCCACCCCACCCCCACCCCCATCCCGTTAGACGGTCTCATACATAATTATATATAGACAAAAACTTGTATGAGACCGTCTAACGGGTCGCTTACGTTAGACGGGTCAAATAAAACCCAAACCCATTCCAAACCCGCCCAAAACCCGCCCCCAAGCCCAATTTTGCGCGCAGGCCCATGTCTTACCCGCGCTCCCATGCGCAACTACTGGAGTATCACTAGGTATAAGTAAAGTATCACTAGGTATAAAGTAAGTATCACTATGTGTGAAGTATCACTAACAGTGAAGTCAAGTATCATTAACTATGAAGCGAAGTATCATTAGATATAAATTTGATGAAATACATTAACTATTAAGTGAAGTATCATTAGATATTAGATATAAATTTGGCAAAATATCATTAACTATTAATTGAAGTATCATTAGATATATATCTAGTGAGTGTCATTAACTGTCTGTGAAGTATCATTAATTATGGATGGAGTATCATTAACTCGGAAGTGGAGTATATGATATTAGTGATGCTTCATTTTTTTTTTTACTAGTAATAATTACTTCATAATTAGTGATACTTTTCTATTGTTAATTTAATAATTAATGCTTAATCATCGGGAATTTTCATTTTAATGAAAATATAACTTTTATGTTGTTAAGTATCATTAACATTGATGTGAAGTATCATTAATTATTGATGAAGTATCATTAATAAAATCATTATAAAAAAAACACTCAACTTCTAACTCTTTGTAGTGAAGCGTAAATTGGAGGTGAAAAAAAAAACTACCAAAAAATAAGAAAAAAAGTGTATATATGTGCTGCAAAAAAAAAAAAAAAAAAAAAAAAGGTCGAGACCTTGAGTGTTAGAGAGAGGGGCTGGGGGTAGGGGTAGGGGTAGGGGTGGGGTGGATGGTGGGGCTGCGAGAAAAAAAAAAAAAAATCGATAAAAGGGCCAGCGAGAGTTGGGCTTGGGCTGGGGCTGGGGGTGGGAGATGGGGATGGCCGAAATAAAAAAATAATAATAAAAAAATTAAATCCGGGTCGGATTAGGATCCGTCTAACGAAAGTGACCCGTTAGACCGTCCTACAGGAGTGTGCCTCTTCATAATTATATTGCGTTTCTTGGATAGCTAGGTTCTGATAGTATACAATATTTACAAGACAGCTTTTATTGTTTTACAAGACAAATTTTTAGCTTAAAACAGTAGGAGTATTATATTCGTTTTGGGGAAGCTAGTGCATAATATACTTACACGTCCAACTTATATGATTTTTTCAAACATCCTATTATAGAAAAATGATGTTTTTTTTAAAAAACCAAACAAACATAAATTATATTAATCCTATGTTTTTAAACTCGGACCGGACATCGAACCGGTCAATTTACTGGGTCACTGGGTTACTAGTTTGACCGGTTGAACCGTTTTAAAAAAATCGAATGATCCTTTATATGATATTTATTTATATTTTATCTATGTACATGTTAAAATATAAAATAAAATAAACAAACTTGTATCATGATAAATATATAAAATTAAGTTTAAAAAATGCACTTAATTTATATCAATGCTAAATAAATAAAGTGTTTATCAATATTTTTTTCATAAGTTAAACAATTAAAAATATAGCAATTATTAAATTAAAATAAACATAGAACATCAAAATATTAGATTATGAGAAGATATGTAATTAAATGTTAAACAATTTAATATTAGATTTTATTTTTTCTCTCCATTTATTTTAACTAAAATGATAAATTAGATGTATTTTAAACATTTATTTTAATTATATATACTAAACATTGAATTTAATTAAAATGAAGTTTAGTTATTTTCAAGTTGTGTGTATATATATATATATATATATTATTAATATCCAAAAAATAATAAAAACATGTATTAACACAGTTGTTTAAGTGCATAATAAAAAATTATATATTTTTTGGAGATTATTGGGTTCGAATCCTCCTTACGGATGAAAGAATTAAATATGGACCGGTTTGATCGGTTCGACCAGTTTTCACCGGGTTTAAGATGTTCGACTGGTTTTTAATTTGACTGGTTCGCTACGGGTCATTTTCAACCCGGAAATCATATATAATCGGACTGTATATATGGCCGGTTCGCGGTTAAACCGGTTGGATCGGCCGGTCCGGTCCAAGTTTAAAAACACTGTATTAACCAACCAATTCCCTCGATCACTAAGAAAAGTCATTGTTCCACATTACTATGTCATGACAAGTTGCACCAAACCGTACAACAACATGAGCCACAGTATTAGCATCACGATACATATGTTCGAACTTATAAGTATTAAACAATTGCATATCGTATACTAGAAAATATGTTACGCGCGTGCAGTAATACCGCCCTATATAAATGTAAATTTATTATATATAGATAAAAAATAATTAAGATCCATCTGTGTGCATTGAATCTGTGAACTGATAAATCTCAAATACTAATTTATGTTGGGTTTTGAAGTTTTAGCTATTCTGCATGTTATATTTTTTTAACTCATACATAAACCGTAAGGAGAATTAATGGGATAAATTGATTTTTTAAGACTTAATTGTGTGTTGTTCTGACTGTGTGAAAATGAATTTGTTAGATAGGGTGCGAAAAACAATTTCTAATTAAGATATAGCACACACATGGCATTATATAATTTAGGTTTAACTTCCATTTAAATCACAAACTTTAAGTAAAATTGTACACAAAGTTGAGTTCAAATTTCCTGTTATACTTCTATGTGTTTCACTCGGTCTTTCACCATAAAATTTATGATTTTAATAATATTTATTATAAAATAAAAATCAATTCTAACATAAATAATCATAGTCAACTTTTATCAACAAAAAAATGAATTAAAAAAGTTATAAAATTTAATTTTGAATTAATCAACCATAATAATGAATTATTAATTTAAAATTGAAAATTAAATACTAAAAATAATTATAAACCCTAATTAGGTGGGGTGAACCCTAAAATGCAATCTTAAAAATAAACTAAATCACGAAAAAATATAATTGAAGAAAAAAATATAAAAAAATACATAATTTAAAACTATAACATAGAATGTAACATGAAAAGTGTAATAGAAAATGTCAAGCGCACAAAATTAGCTAGAGATGTTTCAATAATGGCTCAAAGTTTTAATTTGGAACGAAAATCGACATGCCCAAATTTTATTGGCATCCAAATTCAACACAAAATCAATCTATTTCAATAGAACATTGATTCAAAAACCTTAAATCTGAATCCCCTTGGGGATGACCTAGTGGTGGAGTGGTGTTTCTTGAGGCCAAAGGTCTCAAGTTCGACCCACCACCAACACCACTAGGTGTGAGCCTGTCACACCTGGCTTGCCAAGTATGGTTTACCTCTCCTGTGTAGTTTGCAGGCTATTACACAGGGGCGGGGTTTACCCAGTGCGCACCACGGTAGCGGCTGCGGGTTACCCTCGACATCAAAAAAAAAAAAAAACCTTAAACCTGTTCACTAGAAGCCCTACATTTCGCACTTTAAAAAAATACAAAAATTAGAAAATAATACTCAATTTTTCAATTTTTATGTAAATCTATCTTGTGACTACTTTTCTGACTTCGAAATTCTGACATCGCACGCCGGATGCATACATGAATATGAAGTGGAAATAAATAATCACATGTATGATCAAAATGATGTCATTGGACTATAACAATTCAACACGTGATTAGTTATTTCCACGTCATATCCATGCATGCATCTTGCCTGCCGCGTTAGATTTTTAGAGCCAAAAAAAGGCTGTACAATAGATTTGCCAACATTTTGAAAAACTATTTATTATTTTGTCTATAGTTTTGATTTTGGTCATTTTTCAAAAAACATGCAAGATGTATGTATCAAACTAATATTTGCTCTATGAAAAATGAATGATTTTTCAGTTGAATTTGAGCACCAAAAAAATATTGGACATATCTATTTTGCTGCAAATTAAAATATCGAGTCATTATTAAAACCTTTCAAAATTTGTGTTGAAATTGTAATGTAGTTGGAAATTGGTGATTTAAATGAACATTAACCTATAATTTATATTTAGTATCCATATAAGTAATTTTTTTAATGACTTAATTAAATCAAGATGAATTGTCAATATCAGCTACTATAGAATATTTAATTTTAGCAGCTTAAATTAATGAAACATAATGCAACTACAAAACTTATAAATATAGCATAACACCCCTATTTCTATGTGACTAAATTATTTCTTAGAAATATTTTTTGGCAAAATGCATTCTTAGGTATTTATACTTTCATTTTTTATTTTAATATATATATATATATATATATATATATTCATTTTAACTGGTCTTTAATTATAATTTTATGTTCAATCTCATTAGATTCTTATTTAATTGATCCAATAAATCCGTTAGTTTTTCCATTATTGAAAAAACACATCACCTATTATAAATTTAATTAAATTCCACATCCTAGATGGAGACTTGACATAAAAGAACTATATATTACACCTAATTAAAAACTACAAACCCTAATATATATCTAAATCGATTGGTTTTGAACGCAAGAAAAAGAAAAAAGAAAAAAAAATCAAAATTGCAGGCGACTCAATTAAATCTCAAATTTCTCCTTACAAACTTTTCATCTCATCCATAAGGGTGTCAGTTTTTCTCCAATTCTCGCTTTCTTGTGTAACAAGAGCAATGAGGTGTAGGACCCCGTAATTTCTAGTATTAAAATAATAGCCTATATATGTTAATCTTGAGGGTAAGTTGGAAGAGAAAACGGACCCTCGTAGTCTCATTTTATAGGTGAAGTGTGCCCTTTGAGTGAATTAGAGATATACGGAACCTTCTCGTGTTTTTATTCTAGACTCTAGATGCCTTATTAGTAGGCAAGAGAAGTTGGGATAATATAATATGGATTTTATTTACGACGTCTTCAAGTAATAATTTACATCCAGAGAGGGAGTTCATTTTAATTTATTTTGGTCAAAGGTATTTTCAAATTTTAGCTAGCTTCGTTCTAGCCATTTTGTAAAGAATGTTGTTATGATCACCCCGATCTTCGGAAACCTTAGAAAGGAGTTCTAACAAGCCCCAATTTTGATTTTTTGTCAGATTTTAATTTTAGAAAGATCTTTTCGAATTCGGGAATGCAATGATCTCATAAATGTAGGCCAGTCTGGTCAGAGGACGACGAAAATGTCCTATAAGGCCATCACCACAATCGCTCAACCGTCGCGTCGTTGCTACTTGCGCCGCCACCGGATCCAAGAATTTTATATTTTAAATATGTTTATATGCACTAGATCTATTAACCTATCATTTCCGTTTTTCAAGTTTGCGTGTATTGAGACTATTTAGTATTTAAAAAATCCCATTTTCATCTCAGATTTCAGATATAGGATTCATGTGTAGTCTTTATGAGCATTAAAATTTAGACATAGTCTGACTGAATTATTTGTTAAGATTTATTAAAGTTTCACTAGATTTGGATAGTCGGATTTACATCCGTCACAAATCTAGTAAAATAGAGGAATGGGGTACGTGACTGATCACCGCCTATTCTAGATGTTTTAATACTACTATAAGGTTTGTTTCCACAAGTAATATATTCCAAAGATTTAAACTGAGTTTAAACTTTGGGAGCTACTAAATAAAATATAGAAGTTTAACTCTGCTTAAAAAAAAAAAAGCTCGGGGTTTGGTTTTGTTCTTATAAGTCCAAAAGAAGTAGCATGTACTAGACCAACCTAGAGTTTAAGAGCTTATCTATATTACAAATATGTTATTAAAGTGGGCTATGATTTTCTCAAATTATGTTTCAAGTATTAAGCTCAATTGTTTTCAATTAAGAAGCATGAATATCTATATCAAAATTATTTAGCTCATTGTTCACGACAGCTAGAATCCTACAAATATATTAGGTGTTTAACAAGACTCAAGTTTGGATCTATAAAGCTTTGAGAATGCGTACACTATCATTTATTAGACGGTTGGGTTGTAGGACATGTATATATGTTTAGTCAATTGAGATAGATCATGTCAGTAAGGGTAAAAGAAATTTTGCATGCGTGGCATGCTTTACTATTTTGAAACATTTCCATTATTATACCTATGAGGATATGATATTCATATTCATAAAATGATTGTGAACTGTTTATTAAAAATTTTCCATTGAGTATACTAGTATTCAGCCCAAATATTTTCAAAACATTTTCATGTTGAGTGGTAGGTTGGAAAATGACGGGCTGAGATGAGGGATTTCTTATTGTTATTTTCTTTCACTTATTGAATCGTTTAGAGATCTCAGATACTTTGAAACAATTAAGTTCTTGATTCAATTTACTTTAGTTGAATAAAGATGCTCTATGCTTGTTCCGTTTACTCGGCTTGTTTTCAAAGTTTGAAACATGTAATTATGATTTCATCATTTATGATTATGGTGTGCTCTTTTAACTGTTTGGTGGGACAAATACCATTTAATTATATTGGTATCTGATTCAAGTCTCTTTTGAATGCTTTAGTGTGTGGTTTTGCTCCATTTATAGAGGTTATGTGTAATTGACAAGATTTACAAGCGATGAGGTAGTGAATGAAGTAGTTCGTTCATTTATATAATATTAGATTTGTTAATTATTTTTTGTTGGTCATTTGTTTTGTCTTCTGGGCTACATGCCTTGTTGGGCTTTGTTCCATAGATTAGGTTGAATAAATAGCTCTCACCTGATAAGGGGAGGGCTTCATCAATGATTAGAGTAGAACTTTGAACTTTGGAGTCGGTGTTTTACGCTTGGGAAGGAGAATTCTTCTCCTATTTTGATTTGGTACATTTACTGGTATTTTACGAAGTCTCAATTGTCTTGTTTCATTCTTCTTCGTACTATTTCATTCTATCAATTTGGTCCGACCTGTCAGATCAAACGGTCATAAAAAAGAAATCAATTTTCAATATCGTGCTAGATGACACGTATGGAGTCAAAGATAGAGAAAGGGCACAAAGAGTTTCAAGAAGAGTTTAGCCAATGGCGTGGCTCCCTCGAGGCGCAGATAAAGAGTTTGACAGCCATGTTGAAAACGGTGATGCAAGAGAAAGGGCTAGTAGGAGAAGGAAATTCATCAGCAACACTAGATTCCTGCAGTTGAAAACAACGAGACGTCAGAGGATTCCGTTCTAGTAAGGTCACCTGGATCGAATCAGGCCACCCTTGAGGCCTATACGATTGTGAATCATTTATCCTTGACACACGGAAAGTTGGGGTTGTATTAGTGGCCATGGAAGGGGCTGTGTTATACTTGTATCAATGGACACAAGAACGATGCCCTCAAATCATTTGGGGCAGTTTAAGCAAGAGATGCTCAGACGGTATGGTGAGGATCTGTTGACGAAATCTTTTGAAGCTCTAATGTTTACCCAACAACTGAGTATATCTCACGGTTGGTGCATGTTCCGGGGTTGACGGATACATATTGTTTGGGGATGTTTCTGCATGGGTTGAAGGAGGAAATAAGGTTGCGCATTCGTTCGAGGGACACCAAAGATTTGTTCAAAACTGTTCATTTGGCTCGAGAGATTGAAAGAGAATTGGGAGGTGTGAGGGGCATCAAAACTCTCTAGTTTCGAACAACTTCGACAAATAAAACACATGGATTTTGTCTTCGATGACATCAAGCAAGTAACGGATTTTTTATTTATAATTATTCACTTTGATATTACCATTTTGTAAGCTTCTCTATTTTCTAAGCTATATTTTGGCTCTATTGATAACTATGATTATTCGTTCCTTTTTTTTCCGACAATTATCACATGAATGAAATATTTCAGTATAAATGCAATTTTTTTTTTTTTTGAAATCATATAAACTAATTGACCATTTGATTTTGTGCTCTACGAGTGTGTGCCAAATATTAACTTAGTTTTTGGTGTTTTTCTTTCATGTGTGAATTAAGTTTAGTTTCTTAATTAATATTTCTACGTTATCAAATCACACGTGTAGTTTACAACCTTCTATGAAGAAAATGAAACAACAATCATTTTATTTACTTAGTCTTATGTGATGAATTTTGTAAATCTAATGTTTCGGATTGAATGTGATTGTTTATTCCTTGGATGAGAAATGCGATTGGGTCTAACAAACTAGAATGTAGATGGACGTCCTAAATTGGAATGTTGCAATAGGTCGAAAGTGGAATAGTCATGAATTATTGTTTCTATTATGAGAGTTTCTGTTTGCATCCCCATATTTACTCTTTGCACCATAACTTCTCCATGCATCCTCTTTTTTACTCTTTGCACCCCTAAAATTGACTATAATGCCCTTACTTAAAAAAAACATAAAATCTAAAAATTAAAAGCATAAAAAAAATCGCGTTCCGTTCAAAGTTGTGTATTCGAACATTCTGAATATGTTCGAAGTCTTCTGTTCGAGCATAATGGATATGTTCAAAGTCTTGTGTTCAAACGGTACTTAAAAAAAATTCATGGAGTCCGTTCGGAAATTATTTTTCGAACATGCCATGTTTGTTCGAAAATTAATTTTTGAACAAACATGGTGTGTTCAAAAATTAATTTCCGAACGTGACTTATTTTAAAAATTATGTATGTTCGAAAATAAAATTTCGAACAAACACGATGAGTTCGAAATTTCATTTTCGAACCACACTTAATTTTTTCTTTTTGAACAAAGGGCATTTAAGTAACTTCAAAATTATTTTATTTTTTCTTTTGGGGTGCAAAGAGTAAATATGGGGGTGCAAACAGAAACTCCCTTCTATTATTTCGAATTTTGTAGTGTAATCTTTATCGACGAATAACTTTAGGTATACAAATGTTGTATACGAAGAGATATTTCAAACTTTGTAGATAATAAATTAAACATTTGTATATAATATTTAATTATTTATGAATAAATTATCTTTTAAAATTTAGTTATAACATAAAATCCAACGTGCACTAATATTTTTAATTATAGAATTAATTTATGCTATATTTTGTATTCCATAACATATTTCATTATGTACGTGACATTCAAATTTATCTGTATGAATGAATAAATATGTGAATTTTTGCATATTAAGAAGTAATGGATACAGTTTGCTAGAGTTTATTACGTGAAAAAATTACCAACATATATTAAATAATTAAATGAAATAATAAAGTAAATTATTTGGTAAAAGATCATAATCGGTAGTATGCTTTGTATACTTTATACGTAGATACAACATTTCTAATATTTTTTTTATTTATAATGAATATAAAATAATTAATAATTTAACATTCTAATTTAATGTATAACTAAAACAAATAGAAGTTGATATTTATAAATTCAACAAATGTTACTACAAACATCGTATACAAACAAGTGTTGCAGAATTTGTAATATGTTATAAACTAGAGAGAGATGAGAGAGAATATCAATTATATGTATTCAATATGAGGACCAAATGCCTCTATATATAATAGTACAAGAGATAGGGTTTTAAAGTTAGTAACTTGACTATCACTCATATCTAGGGCTGGCAAATCGGGCCGTCCAGCCCAACCCGGCCCGAAAATTCGGGCCTATGACAAAATTCGGGCCGGGCCCGAAAAATTTCGAGCCAATTTTTTCGAGGCCTGGCCCGGCCCGGAATCGATTCGGGCTTAGCCGGACTGGCCCGTCGGGTCGGGTCAAAATTGCCGGCTCTACATATATCTATTAGATATATTTACAACACTCCCTCTTGAGTGACCAATCTCTAAAACAAATGTTGCCTCATTAAAACCTTGCTAGAAAAACCCAGTGGAATAAAACCTAGTCGAAGGAAAAGGAGTACAATTGCTCCCCCTGATTTTGAGATAACTGTAGATCTTTGAGTCGGCGCATACCGATCTTGTGTACCAACCTTTTAAATGTTGATGTTTGTAATGTCTTTGTGAATAAGTCCGTCAAATTGTCACTTGAGTGAATTTGTTGAACGTTGATATCGCCACTCTTTTGGAGATCGTGTGTGTAGAATAACTTGGGAGAAATGTGCTTCGTCCTATCACCTTTGATGTATCCTTCCTTGAGTTGCGCAATGCAAGCAGCATTGTCTTCATACAAAATAGTTGGATTGATCTTTGATGAAGCTAATCTGCACGACTCTTGGATGTGACTTGTCATATTTCTCAACCATACACACTCTCGACTTGTTTCATGGATTGCAATGATTTCAGAATGATTTGAGGATGTTGCAGTCAAGGTTTGCTTCACAGACTTCCATGATATAGCAGTTCCACCACATGTGAAAACATAGCCAGTTTGTGACTTGGCTTGATGTGGATCGGATAAAAATCCTGCATCCGAATACCCTACCAGAGAAGAATCAGAATTTTCTGAATAATATAATCCAAGGTCTATGGTACCCTTCAGATAACGTAGAATGTGCTTAACACCATTCCAATGTCTCAAAGTGGGCGCAGCGCTGTATCTTGCGAGAAGATTTACAGAAAAAGCTATATCTGATCTAGTATAATTAGCCAGATAAGTTAATGCTCCAATTGCACTTAGATATGGTACTTCAGGACCAAGTATCGTTTCACCATCTTCAATAGGTCGGAGTGGATCTTTCTTCATATCAAGAGATCTAACAACCATTGGTGATGCTAATGGATGTGCATTATCCATGTAAAAGCGTTTTAACACTTTTCCTGTATATGTGGGTTGGTGAATAAACGTTCCTCCTCGGACACGTTCAATTTGTAAACCAAGACAAAATTTTCTCTTTCCTAAATCTTTCATCTCAAATTCTTTCTTCAAATATTCAGCAATTTTATTGAGCTCTTCAGGAGTCCCAATTAAATTCAAATCATCAACATAAACTGCTATAATTGCAAATCCACTTTTGGTTTTCTTTATGAAAACATAAGGGCAGATATCATCATTCTTGTATCCTTCTTTCAACAGATACTCGCTCAATCTATTATACCACATACGGCCAGACTGTTTCAACCCATACAACGTTTTTTACAGTTTAATCGAAAACATGCTTTTGGGTTTTGACTTTAATGCTTCAGGCATTTTAAATCCTTCAGGGATTTTCATATATATGTCATTATCTAATGACCCATATAAATAGACAGTTACTACATCCATAAGGCACATAGCAAGCCTTTGTGACACAGCCAGACTAATCAGAAATCTGAAAGTAATCGCATCCATTACTGGAGAGTATGTTTCCTCATAATCAATTCCTGGTCTTTGAGAGAAACCTTGCGCTACGAGTCTTGCTCTATATCTCGTAACTTCATTTTTCTCATTTCTCTTTCTAACGAATATCCATCTGTATCCAATAGGGGTTTCAGATTCCGGAGTTAGGACTATAGGTCCAAATACTTTTCGGTTGTCACAGGAATTTAATTTCCTTTCCATAGCTTTTTTCCACATTGGCCAATCATTTCTCTGTTTACATTCTGCAACAGATTTTGGTTCAGGATCCTCATTTAAAATTTGATAAGCTATATGAAAGGCGAATATATCATCTACAATGATTGTGTCTTTTGACTTCATAAGTAACGGTCTAGCAATAAGTTGAAGACATTTAATAAACGATTTTGCTAAACCATTTTGAGTATGGACATGAGCGACTGAATGTTCAATTTCAATTCCAATAGCCATACAATAGTTTTCAAATGCTTGAGACGTAAACTCACTAGCATTATCAAGACGAATTCTTTTAATTGAATTGTCTGGGAATTGAGCTCGTAATTTTATAATTTGAGCAAGTAGTCTAGAAAATGCTGCATTTCTAGTAGAAAGCAAGCTTACATGTGACCATCTAGAAGAAGCATCAATCAATACCATAAAGTATCGAAAAGGGCCACATGGTGGATGTATAGGTCCACAAATATCTCCTTGAATTCTCTCTAAGAAAGATGGATATTCAATATTAACCTTCGTATATGAAGGTCTAATGATTAACTTGCCTTGCGCACAAGCCTCACATGAGAATTCATTTGTCATGAGAATCTTTTGATTCTTCATGTTGTGCCCACATGAATTATTGATTATTCGGCGCATCATAGTTGCTCCAGGATGTCCAAGCCTATCATGCCAAAGCATAAAGCTTTTTGTGTCATTGAACTTCGGATTCATGACATGATTTGTCTCAATTGCCTTTATGAATGTGTAATACATCCTAGAAGGTAGTGTTGATAATTTTCTTTTGTTCGCTTATGGCCGGATACAAAAGAATTTATGCAAAGATATTCTTTTCCACCTTCTGATATAGTCTCGATGTGGTATCCATTATAGCGGATATCCTTGAAACTTAGTAAGTTTCTTTTGGACTTACTAGAATACAGGGCAATTTCAATATCTAATTTAGTATCATTTGGTAAAATTATACAAGCTCTTCCGGAGTCTTTAATGATGTTTGTCATTCGTGCAATTCTGCACAAAGAGTCAATGATATATTATCCACATGTTTAATTTATTTGCTCTTTAGAGCATGTAATATTCTTCAGGAATATTACTTGTGCTACTTTAATAGCATCAATTTATGATCTTGAATGTAATATTCTTCATGAATATTACTTGTGTTACTCGAATAGCATCAATATTTAATTTTTCAAGATTAAATCGGAAAATACCGATTATTATAACAATAAGAAAAACAAACATAATATATTAAAGCCAATAAACATGATGTAAAAAAATGTACCTTCTAAGATCGATGGACTTCTAGAATTGAAGGAGAGGGTAGAACAATCGTGCTGATAACGTGTTATAAACTAGAGAGATATGAGAGAGAATATCAATTATATGTATTCAATATGAGGACCGAATGCCTCTATATATAATAGTACAAGAGAGGGTTTTAGAGTTAGTAACTTAACCATCACTCATATCATATATAATATAATATTTTGATTGTAATAGATACTGGGTAAATTACACTTTGATACCTACATTTTGGGCACTTTTAAAAAAATGACCCATTTTTTCAAAATTAACAAAACAATACCCATTTTTTCAATTTTTTTTTATAAATCTAACATTTAATCATTTTACGTCCCGAAAATCATTTACAATTGATTGATTTTGGTATTCCTATTTCTCCAGCCACGTAGACAAATCATTCCAATCAAGAAATATTAAAATACAATCAATTACATGCGATTTTTGGATCGTAAAATTGATTAAATGTTAGACTTGCAAAAAACTTGAACAAGTGGGTACTGTTTTGTAAATTTTGAAAAAGTGGGTCATTTTTGAAAAAAATGTTCAAAATCTAGGTATCAAAGTGTAATTTACACATTATGAAATTATTTGAAATATTATATATATGTATACATATAAATATATTTTTTTGTAATTTGAAATATATTATAATATAACATGTACGTATATACATATGTATGTGTGGGTATTCAAGTAAATATTTTTTATCGATTATATTGTCAACATAACTCCTTTTAAAATCGTAATAATAATTGTCTAACATAAAAAATGAAAAAAAATGCTGAAAAAAATAAAAAGACAGCACTACTTACTAACTAAAATATTATCATTAAAATGCGAATATGCTTATATTATCTATAGTAGGAAGAAGAGTGCATGTTACTGATTAGTAATATTAAGAGTTTAATTGTATCTAAAAAAAATATAAAAGTGTTGTAAATTAGAAGAGGCGAGAGAAAATATGAATTGTGTGTATTCAATATGAGGACCAAATGCCTCTATTTATAATAGTACAAGAGATAGGGTTTTAGAGTTAGTAACTTGACCATCACTCATATCATATATATCTATTAGATATATTTACAACACTCCCCCTTGAGTGACCAATCTCTAAAACAAATGTTGTATCATTAAAACCTTGCTAGAAAAACCCATTGGGAAAAAATCTAGTCGAAGGAAAAAGAGTACAACTAATCCCCTGATCTTGAGATCATTGTAGATCTTGGAGTCGGCGCATGCCGATCTTGTGTACCAATTTTCTGAATGTTGATGTTGGTAATGCCTTTGTGAATAAGTCTGTCAAATTGTCACTTGAGCGAATTTGTTGAATGTTGATATAGCCATTCTTTTGGAGATCGTGTGTGTAGAATAACTTGGGAGAAATGTGCTTTGTCCTATCACCTTTGATGTATCCTTCCTTGAGTTGCGCAATGCAAGCAGCATTGTCTTCATACAAAACAGTTGGAGTGATCTTTGATGAAGGTAATCCGCATGACTCTTGGATGTGACTTGTCATATTTCTCAACCATACACACTCTCGATTTGTTTCATGGATTGCAATGATTTCAGAATGATTTGAGGATGTTGCAGTCAAGGTTTGCTTCACAGACTTCCATGATATAGCAGTTCCATCGCATATGTAAACATAGCCAGTTTGTGACTTGGCTTGATGTGGATCGGATAAAAATCCTGCATCCGAATACCCTACCAGAGAAGAATCGGAATTTTCCGAATAATACAATCCAAGGTCTATGGTACCCTTCAGATAACGTAGAATGTGCTCAACACCATTCTAATGTCTCAAAGTGGGTGCAACGCTATATCTTGCGAGAAGATTTACAGAAAAAGCTATATCTGGTCTAGTATAATTAGCCAGATAAGTTAATGCTCCAATTGCACTTAGATATGGTACTTCAGGACCAAGTATCGTTTCACCATCTTCAATAAGTTGAAATGGATCTTTCTTCGTATCAAAAGATCTAACGACGATTGGTGATGCTAACGGATGTGCATTATCCATGTAAAAGCGCTTTAACACTTTTTCTGTATATGTGGATTGGTGAATAAACGTTCTTCCTCGGACACGTTCAATTTGCAAACCACGACAGAATTTTGTCTTTCCCAAATCTTTCATCTCAAATTCTTTCTTCAAATATTCAGCAGTTTTATTGAGCTCTTCAGGAGTCCCAATTAAATTCAAATCATCAACATAAACTGCTATAATTGCAAATCCACTTTCGATTTTCTTTATGAAAACACAAGGGCAGATATCATTATTTTTGTATCCTTCTTTCAACAAATACTCGCTCAATCTATTATACCACATACGGCCAGACTGTTTCAGCCCATACAATGATTTTTGCAGTTTAATCGAAAACATGCTTTTGGGTTTTGACTTTAATGCTTCAGGCATTTTATAACACTCTCCTTTGGACATTACGACGTGATGTTCATGCCTCGTTAAAAACCTCGCTGAAAAACCCAGTGGGAAAAAATTAGTCGAGAAAAAGAGTACATGACATACGTTTATATGTGTTGCATTAGTTACCTCATTAAAAACCTTCACTAAGAAAATCCCATGGGAAAAACTTAGTAAGGAAAAAAGAGTACAACCATTGAGCCTTAGAGGATAATGTAGACTTACAGGGTCTGACCTTCAGGGCCTAATCTTCTAGATTATTTTGAAAATTATCGCTCCCCCTCAAAACTACAATCATTGGAGCGAACTTTAAATTTCACAACTCTTCTAGAGTTTATATGTGGGTAAAAGAAAATAATATGTGTTACGTCAGGTAACCTTTAACTCACCCATTATTCATTTGTGCAACACAAATACATTGTCTTTAAATAGACAATAGGAGATAATATCATTCGTCGCGCTACACATAAAAATAACATAAAAAACCAGTCTCATATATGACAATACGAGGATCAGAATATAACCAATATTTGAATAGTCCACCAATGTCATGCCATTGTTTATTTCAATAAATAATATCTATAATTTGAAAATAATGGAGGATATAGTAATTGACATGCTAGTGTCTCATTGTAGAAAAACACTAAATCTTGCTTGCAAGTTATTTATAAATATGGTACCTGGCCAGGTAATCTTGCAAGATAAAATATTGTAAGGAACTGCTGGTCCTAAAATATCCTCATTATCATCTTTAAGTTTAAATAAATACTCATTCACTTCAAGTGATCTAACAATTATTGGTGTGTTAAATGTGTGAAGCTATTCATAGATAGAATCTCCATAAATTTTGAGATAGATTGGCTGATGTATATATAAAATCACATAAGGTGATTCTCGATCTGCAAGCCGAGACAATACTTGGTGCTATCCAAGTCTTTTATTTCAAATACTCTGTCTTTAGGCATGAGTTAACTTTTCTCACAATAAATGTTGCGATGTTATACAATAAATTTTAAATCCATCAGGATTTTCATATAAATATTATCGTTCAATGACCCATATAAGTATGTGATCACAACGTCCATTAATTGTATATCCAATGCTAAAATTACTGCCATTTATTTTATGTACGGGAATATAATCTTATTGTTAATAGGAGAATATAATTTATGGAATATGGGTCTCTGCGTAAACCCATAAGCTACAACCTCTTTGTATGTCTCACCACCTTATTAATTTTGTCATTTCTCATTCATAGAAATGCTCATTTGTGTCCTATTGAGACAATAATTGTTTCGTGGTTGAGCTTTACGCCTTTACCTCAATTGCTATTTTTCATTTTACATAATCAGAATATCAGAATGCTTCTGGCAATCTGCTTTCATCGTAAGTTTTGGATCCAAATTATAAAAGCAATTGTGGAGACAATATATGTTGTCGACAACTACGTTATTTATGCTATATATCTCTCCCATATTTATAAAATATATGGTACCTTTAATATTAAAATTAATCAGATCATTGTCATTTCCCATAATATTTCGATCTGATTGTTCCGCAATCTCAGTATTAAGATTATTTGGTGCATGTGCAAATATACTGAGATTTTCGTCTTCAAGACGATCCTCTTCAAGAGGTTCTAGGAGTTATTGCATGTCTTTGATTTTTGTTTTCCATGGATTTTACATTTCAAATACTTTTTCGCTTCTAGCGTCAATGAACTCCTTCGCTTCTGGCGTTGAGTAATTCGAACTCGAATCTATATATGTGGAACTTCCACAGTTTGTAATGCAAATATATTTAATAATAACTCCATTATGATAACTTTTGACAGTTATGAACTTCTAGTTCATGTAGTGCGTGAAAATATTTAATTCAATGAGAATTTTGCGGCATTGTTTCAGTCATATCTCCCCCTAATGCCGATAAATAATCATAAAATCAACGTACTAATAAACTGATCCCCAATTATTGGCTCTAAATAGGTCAAATATGATAGAGTACTATTTATTTTTCTTTAATTAAAGAAAGTCAATATAGGTACGTTTTGGTGGTGATAACAAGAATTCACAGATAGGAAATGTTTCTTTTGTTATTCCCACACTAATCTAAAAGGGATGACCCGAACATTCATGCCATAATTCAAATTTTTGGGTCTTTAAATTCAACTAGAGTAATATTCAAATCGAGATAGATATAATATTTAATAAATATTAAAACTAAAAAGATGATATTATATCATCAAACGAAGTTGAAGTAATCATTGACATAATCATTTAGTCTTATTTGTTGCTGGCAAATTGACACAACTGAGTTATGTTTCATAACTTTGAAATTAGTAAGTAGTACCATAAAATCCAACTTCTACAACTTCTAGGAGCACTTTATAAGTTATTAGTCTCCCCCTCAAAAATGTAATTTTGAGTAAATAATTGAATTAAATGATCATTCAGAGATTGCATAATTAAATGATCCTTCAGGGATTTCGAAGAAATAATATTTTTCTTCAACTTTTGTTTTACTTGGTGATGATAAAAGACTAATGATTTTCTCGATCTCTAGGTAAAACTAGAGTTTAAAATATTTCACTAAAAGTGGAGAAAGTAAAGTACAATTCAATATATATCAAGAAATTAATCTAAGTAAGTGCTAACATATATAGAGCATATGTTCTCTAACTAATATGAAATCATAATCATAGTAATTCAACATATTAAGAATTCTTGGCATAGGCATGGCAAAAGTTGATTATTTCTTTTTTTTTTTACGAAATAACTTTAATATCAAAAAATTCAAAAGCTTAATATAACATTTTCACTACTGATGAAAAATATTTAATTCATGCCGTCTTGCAATATCAATACTCACAATATAAAATTTTGATTCACATCAAATTTAATTCCATAATTTTGATATAGAAATTACCTCGCAGGAAAGACACGATTCTTTCCTATGGGCATACCTTCGAAATTAACTCACGATTCTTTCCTATGGGCATACCTCCGAAATTAACTCAGATTCATTCAGATTCTTTCCTATGGGCATACCTCCGAAATTAATTCAGGGCATACCTCCGAAATTAACTCAGATTCATTTGGCTAAAGACTCGTGCTGATAACGTGTTGTAAACTAGAGAGAGGCGAGAGAAAATATGAATTGTGTGTATTCAATATGAGGAGCAAATGCCTCTATTTATAATAGTACAAGACATAGGGTTTTAGAGTTAGTAACTTGGCCATCACTCATATCATATATATCTATTAGATATATTTACAACAAAAAGTTTATTTAATCCAGGAAACATTAGGGCATATTTGGACCCTTTTCTCATTTCTAATCTTTCGGAACTGTAAATAGCTGAAAAATGGTGGTCCGAGACACGTGTCACGAGCATGAGGAGGAGGGGATGCATTGATTATAGAATTTACCGGTGAGATTTGTGATGTGAGCAGTGAGTATGGATGTGAGGATGACGCATGGATGATCCACAACTACTTTCACTATTGTGCCTCTGTTATCATCCCACGTCACCCCAATCAAACCAAAACCATAAGCACTGAGCACAAACCTGCTCGATTTTGCCACCATCTAATCCTCTCTCTCTCTCGCACGGATTGGCTACCAATCTTAGAAATGCCTGTTTTGGTTGCAGCATCACTTTCAGGCGGCTTTGCGTTTCTCTCCCACTTCCCCAGCTCCTCCGACAACGCCTCTCAGAATCCCCTACCTTCAACGTCATTGAATTTCAGTAATAGTTGGACGAAGCGGCCAATTTTTTTAAGCCCCGCAAAAGTTTCGGTTTCGAGCGGTAGCAGCACCCGAACTGATGATGGGCTTGATCAATCTTCGTTTACCGATGATGATAGACAATCCCGGGTGTGTGGGTGTGTGTGTTCCTTTGATATTTACTTTCTCTTTTACTATGCTTACCTGTCTGTATTCTTCTATCTACTAATGTGAATGTTTGAGACTTGTGTTTTATTGACTGAATGTGTGTTGTTGAGGAAGAAAGGGGGTAAAGGTTGTTTTTGTATTGGTGTTAAATTTGTTAGTTTGCTATCTGTATGATACGATTTGGGTGGGGATGTGGGTTTACTTGTAGTTGGCATAAGGAAACTATATCTGGATCATGTTCATAATGATGTGGTCTAGTAATATAAGTTGCTTTACACAATCCAAACTATTTAAACCAGGCTTATTTACGATTACAGACCGAGGGTTAGGGTGAAATACGACTATTTGTGGTTTTCACCATAGTATGTACATTAAATGTAATCGTTCTCTCCATATAGTAGTTGGAAGTGTTTGCATTCAAGATTAATAATGTACTTAATTTTGTCCTAAATTACATGCCTGATTAAGTAGTTGAATTCCACAGAGAATCAAAGCAGTTGCTTAGACCTCACCACCTAAAAAGTTGGGAGCAATGGAATTCCTCCTTAATCCTTGGCTCTTCTTTGTGCTTTGTTGGCCATTTCATGTTGCATTGTGTTTGCCTTAACTTTTTTTATAAAACCAAAGAGGCAAACTGATGGAAGCTTGTCACTTCACTATATCCATTATATCAAGAAAATAAGTGCTGAAAGCTGTTTCCTTCCCCTCTCCAGATAATTAAGCTATAGTTCAAACTTCAAAGTTTTCTAAGCTTTCTTGATGTGATCAGCTCGCAGGCGGAACATAAAACTGAACAAGAAAAATATCATGCTGAGTTAATCAATTACATGTTTTTTTTTTAAAGAAATCAATTACATGTTAGTAGCACTTATATTTTAGCGCCTGATACTGGCATTAAACTAATTGCTACTTTAAGAACTCAGATGATATACAAATACTAATAGCATAGTTTGTGTTACACCCAAGGATTTCACGTTACTGAATCTGATCTGTTTAATTGAAACATGACACGCATCTAACCTGTGTTTATCTTGGGGTTTTTTCATCAACAAAAGTTAAATGTCTGGCTAAACACTGAGCAAGATGCTCTGCGTGTTGTGATATAGCAACAAATGCGAAACTCAAAAATATCGGCTCCTTAAGTTTCAATTTTGATACTTAATATATGCAGTCTTATGGCATACTTTTTGCTAGGAATTCGTCTGACAAAGTCGGTTGTAGTGCTCTGATACTGAATTTTAGATGCTTCATTGATTTCCACTATATTTGACTGCTTTGCTTTTTACATCTGAAAATGACTTACCCGTAGTCTTGTATATTTTAGCTAAAATTGGTTTTGAGGTTATACATGCTTACATGAGAATAATATCCAAGTAGGATGGTTTAAAAGAGTTAGTGGATATTGAGATCATTTCTTCTTTCGTATCCACTTGAGTGGAGAAAAAAGGTTGGCCTTCTGTACATACATTGTGTATTGACAAATTCCTACACATCCATGCTGACGAAAATGTGGGTGATCGGCTAGATCTCTAGTTAATAAAGTATTTGAGACAATGGCTGGTAGCAATATTAGTTGTAATATTTTTGGTGATCTGCTGCTTTTTGGATGAATATGCTGGTATGCAGATATAATTTTACACAATGTTATTTGTCTACACATTTGCCTGCATCTTATGTAATGACTTATTTCACTGCTACCTGCTTTGTAACAACACAGAGTTGATTTGGATAAGATTGATACTTCTTAAGGTTGATTGAACATAAAATATCTAGTTAGTTATTTTTTTTGATTCAATGCTGCAAGCTTCTTACCTATTTCTTTGTTATGCAAAGAAGTAGAGGTCTGCTGATTGGAAAGCGGCAAAGGCGTACCACTCTAAAGGACTCACTTATGAGGGTAGAGTGGAAGGATTCAATGGTGGCGGCTTACTGATCAAATTCTATTCTCTTCTTGGTTTTCTTCCCTATCCACAGTTGAGCCCCTCACATGCATGCAGAGGTACTTATTCCCGGCTTTAAGGTCTATATTGTCCTGGAAATTTCTTCTTCTATTCTCTAGAGATAAATTAATGTTATAAAAATGAATTCAGTCAAACTAATTTAGTTTCCAGCTTCACTCTGTTGTGAAGAAATTTGCAATTTCATTGATATATAACTGGGTTATATGAAGCCAAAAAGAACTTGCTCATGTGAAATTTTGAGGATGTTTTGGGATGAGATACACGTTGCATGTGAAGTTATGACAAATTGTTACTAATGTTTTGAGGTGAGGAAGTTGTGATCAAGTTTCAAAGACTTTTAAACCGTCCCCTCTCCTGATGGGATTCTTCAGTGGTACAATATTTTGACTTGCCAACATTTTCTTTTCCCGTTCAATTATGAACATGTAATTACTTAACAAGTTAGTGGATAATACTGAAAAAAAGCATATCAAATTTTAAGATTGGAAATGTCACCTCATAAGTTTTTTTAATCTATTTTGGTGAAGAGAGTTAGATTCTCCTGAGTAGTTTAGTTTACTTTTCACATTACCTTATGCTCCCTGATGCACTTTTCTAGAATTCTGAATGATTGGGTTTAATGAAAACCTTGACGCATGTCAAGGTCACTCTCATGAATTCAATCTGTGAGGTTTAGAGAGGCCACACTGGCTCCCATTAACAAAACCAACTTGCATACAGCCGAACCAAATAAAGAGAAGTTGCTTGTCATAGTGAAGGAATGACTGTGATTTTTAGTAACTAGCAGGTGAGGAACATGATCAAATTAATAAAAATAAAATAAAATAAATGAGGAGTTTCGAGTTAAATTGATGCCTATCTTTGTAACAGTCACACATTAACTTTAGAAAATGCTGACAATGGCCTATGGGAATTGCAGAGGTTGATGTGCTTGGTCGAGGTGATTTTGAGCTTGGATACCAGAAAATTGAAAAATATTTATTGGAAAAAAAATGATCTGATCATGAAATCTGAAGTATGATTTGTCCCTTTCAACTTATTTGTAGTTAGGGCAACTATGTCCATGTTAGAACATTACACTGGCTATTCTGCATGTTTCAAATAAATGTATCTCAAACATAAACATTTTGATTATCTTACTCTTTCCTTTTATGGACATTCTAACTCTTTTCTGTCCTTTCTTGAATGAAATGATGACAGAATTGTATACTTTGTAGTCTAACTGTTATGAATGTATTCATTGCTTATGCTTTTGATCAAATCAGTTTATATCATATAGTTCAGGGAAATGATGTTCTTCTAATGTTATGCTATCACACAGAACCTCAAAAGTCCATCCAAGAGATTGCAAGAGCTTTGGTAGGTTCTATTATCTCTGTGAAGGTATGAGGTTCTTCACTGATGTGTACTTTCTCCTTTTCTTCTGTGATGCATAATAATATAGAATGATTTTTTTTTACAGTATCTCATGTTGCAATTGATTTTTAATGCCATGAGTACTTTGTTGTTTGGGATGGTCGTGAGAGGTGATATATGGGGATCTTTATTTTCTTAAATCTAGTGTTGCATTTCCTGTTAATTGTAAGCTTCAGCTACGTGTCATCCTAAAAGGTGCAAATTCATTTCTCTCTCTACATTCTGCCTTATTTGTTTGCTTCATTGCATATTTGCATCATAAAGTATCACTTATATGTTAAAAGATTAATTGATTTCAAAATACTGACTGAAGAAATATTTTAAAATTAGATATATAGGAATGTATGGGGAAAATAAGTTGGTTACTTTCTCAAAGATGTACATACTATTTAAGAACCTAATATTTAGCAATATTTAGAAGGAATAAAGCATATTGAGTCCTTGTACTTTTGTTTTTGTTAATCGGGTGCCTGTACTTTTCGTTGCAAGCATCGAGTCCGTGAATTTTCATTTTGTTTTGAATCAGGTTCTTGTAGGTTAGGTTTATTTTAAATTTGGTCCTTGTAATTTCATTTTATTTGGATTGTGAACTTGTACTTTTGTTGTAAAACTAAATTTACTTTCACTCATGATGAAATTAGGTCTTTGCTTTTGATTTCAATTTCATCTAGCACGAGAACCCAATTCTAATACAAATCAAAGTACAAGGCCCAAATTTTACACAAATGACTCAATTTTAAGAGTACAAGGACCTAACTTAGCATTTTGCTATTATGAAATGCTATACTCGAAAGGGAACTACATAGCAATATGTTACATGAGATAAATAGGATAATGGTCTTGTATGATCTGAATTTGCACCTGATTCTCCAAGCCCTGTTTTTTCACTTAAGATCTTCCAAAAAATAAAATAATTAGAATACGGGCATTGGAGTATTGGGCTAGAAATTTCCTGGTTTGGTTCCAATTTGGATATACTCTACCTTTCTTGTTATATTCTTTAACCCCTTCATTTTTTTTCTGATTTTTACACTGTCTTTGGAGTTTAGGATGACACCTGGCTTCTGTCGATGTCATCTATGCTTGTAAATGTGCTCATTGGAATATGATGATTATTATGGATTTTGATTAGAGTTTCGCTTATCTAGTTTCACTTTTGTATTTGACAACTCAGTCGGCACACAAATGATCTAATTATCACTTCATTGCTGTCCGAAGCTACATTTTTAGAAGTCCATGGTCAGTTGCACTGGAGTTAGAAAAAAAAAAGTCGGATTATAAATTATGAATTTTGTTATAATTAGGATTTATATTTCTTCTTTTCCAAGGCTTTTTTTTTAATAGACTGATCTAAATTGCTATTAGGGGAGTTGAATTTGATATAAAGTTGAGTTTTATTGTTCACTTATCGGCATTCTTGAGAATCAACGATAGCGTTCTTGTGTTCTTCCGGGGATTATACACGCTTATCTGCATTAGACAACTGCAGTAGCTATCCAAGGAAGAACAGCTTCCTAATTTGGAAATTTCTTGAATTTAGGACACATACTAGAAGTGATCCCTAGAACCAATGAGTACAATAGTAATTATCAAAAATATTTCATGCTATATGATCTTCTAAATTAGAAAACATGTTTGTGAAGTTCGACTCTCAATAAAATTTTCAAAATTAATCTAGGTAAAATTGTTAACACTAATGAAGCTTCCCTCAACTCTTAGGTTATCCAAGCTGATGAGGAGAGCAGGAAGTTGATCTTCTCAGAGAAGGAAGCCAACTGGTACAAGTTCTCTTCGCAATTGAAGGTGGGGAACATTTTTGAAGCTAGGGTAGGCTCTGTAGAGGATTATGGTGCCTTTGTTCATCTACGCTTCCCTGACGGTATATAGTACTTGGGCACTTCCTATTGATTCAGTATGAACTTCTGCATCTAAGTTTTCTAAGTTTTCAATCTTCTTCTAAATCTCTACAGGTTTGTATCACCTCACAGGCCTTGTGCATGTTTCAGAAGTGTCGTGGGATTTAGTGCAAGATGTGAGAGACGTCCTATCCGAGGGTGATGAAGTGAGAGTCAAAATTGTAAACATAGATAGGTGTGTTTCTGTAATGATGCTGCTTTCTATGCCTTGCCTACTTTTAAGCTTATATTGAAGTAGAAAATTGCAGACAAGTACGGCATTTAAATTTTACGAAAAAATAATAATAATAACAAAAAAAATGATAGACATAATCTTACTGAGAGAATTCATGAACTAGATAACACTATATATGCCTCTCTACATTTACAATTTAATGAATTTGTATAAATTGATTTAGGGACATATCATGACCGAACAATTGTACTGTAAGTTGGAAGGCATGACACTTAAATGGCACATTTTGACTGAAGGTCTTATGTCGAGTGAATTGGGATGTTTTATTTTGTTTATTCTTCATTGAAGTGAATGTATGCATTGATATATGTATACTTATGTGCATGAAGATATGTTGACAATTTTTTCTGCAATTGGGAACATGTTGCAGAGAGAAGTCGAGGATCACATTGTCAATAAAACAATTAGAGGAAGATCCCCTTTTGGAAACTTTAGACAAAGTTATTCCTCAGGTTTGATCAACTTACATGTTCTCCTGATTAATCTTTTGCTTTGTGTAAATACTGACGATTTTATGTTTCACCAGGACATCTCAGTCGATCCTGATGCCTTAAGCACAAGCGATCATTTTTCTATAGAACCTCTTCCTGGGCTTGACACAATTGTTGAAGAGCTGTTGAAGGAAGATGGGTATGGTTAGGATCATGTTATATGCTTATGCTATGATTCAAATTGCAAATTTATGTGCCTAAAAAGCTGCTTCTTTCATTCCCATTGGAAAAGAAAATAATGTACAACACCTTTTTCAATCCATTGGCTTCACATCCTGCTGCTTCCTACTCTGTCTTCACGAACAAGAGTGGTGAACCCATACATATGTTTTTGGGGAGATATAGTTCGTACACCATGATCTTGTTGCAGAATCCAGTTACCAGTGATAAAATTACATGCATATCACAACCAGCAATAACATTTGTATAGTGGGAGAGGGATAAAAGTTATGACTAAACATAACATTTTTTTGTTCAACTTGAAGCCATGATGCACACTAGTAATACATAAATATCATCTCATATTTTGATTGTGTTCTGTGTTTTTCGTGTCCAGCATTATTAGTGTGAAAATCAGTCGGCAAGGATTTGAGAAGCGGGTGGTTTCACAAGATTTGCAGCTCTGGCTTTCAAATGTATGAACAGCTTAACCCAGCTTGTCTTCTAATAGGTTTTGATAATGCTGATTTGTCATTACATTTCAGGTTCAGTGCCGGAGTAGTTATCGTAGTTAATCTTTTTGTCTCGATCTTCATATATTTCTGTCACTCATTCCAAATCTTTTCACTGTCATACAGGCACCTCCAACTGGTGATAAATACACACTTCTTGCTCGAGCTGGTAGACAGGCATGTACCGTTGATCTCTCTCTCTCTCTCTTGCTCATATTTATTTTCTTTACACAACAATTTGGTTCAGGTGCAAGAAATACAACTGACAACGTCACTTGATCAAGATGGAATTAAAAGAGCATTGCAGCGAGTTTTGGAACGTGTTCCATAGTTTCTCATCACCTTGTGTTACAGATCCGACATCGAAGTGAAAGACTCAATTTTCTGATTGTGTAGCGTTTACACTTGTTAGTTATAATGGAGGAGGAGATTGCATCAATTAACACATGTACATAGTTCTAGCATATCAAGTACATTAAATAGAATTAAATTGTGCTTATTTTATACTTGTCCAGTTCACTTAAGGAAATTTGGTAAAACGCATTGTTCAGGTTGGAACACAACTTGTGTAATTATTCAAATTACACACGAGGTGTACAAATTGATATTGATATTTCTTCGAAAATTTGATCTTCAAATAGATGTCGAACCTTCTAGAGGAGATTGAGATATTTTTGGACTTGATTTTTGAATTTTGGAAGGTTAATTCAATGTCTATTCATTCTATTTTTGAATTAATAGTACCATATTTTAAAGAATCGTGAAGAAATTCAAACTCTAGGTGCAACAAGAACCTTGATTCTGGAGTTAACGTTGCACTGCACTTGAGGTAATTCCAAGAGAGAATGTGCTAGCTTTTATGATGAACAATTTGAATCATGTAAGAATGTCTTGAACGTGCCAATTTTATGGAGAATTTAGTATCATTCAATTCTTGAACTATGTTCATTAAGATTATGATATGTTTTTAAGTACCTATTTATAGTTGTGCGAATAATTGTTTTAGGCAATTTTGGATTGGACCTGGGTTGAGGTTACACAATCTTAATGATCCTTTATCTTCAATATATGAATTGATAAGTCTTCAATTTTCTGTTCATATTTAGCACGCCACAACTTCTTCTTTGATGATAAAATTTACATATTAAAATCAATTATTTTTCTATTTAATCTTGGAATTATATTTAATTTAATCCCAAAATATAAATAGAATATATAATTAAATATTTAATTCTTTATTTTTCATAGTGCACTATATAAATTTAATTTACCAACAAGTGTCCGATCAAGACTTGTTCATGAAAAAATTATCTTAAAAATGGATAAGTCACAAAATTTAATGAATAGCTTAAAACTCATGCGAAATTCTAAAATTTGAATGTGTAATTTACATTAATGTTGAAAAGTTCTAGATTTGGAAATTCTTATATGTGATTTATACATAGCCCCTATTCTTCTCACTATAACTCATATTAAAAAAATACTACTATATATATAAAAATATTAATTTTATATACTATTTTACCCCAATAGACCCCACACTTAAAATTGTAATAGCCCGTGCAAAGAACATGCTAGTTGTTGGCAGATAGCAGAGAAAAAATTTCTTCCTTAAAATTTAAACATGTGTATTTGTCCTTGAATTTTTTTTGCTTTTGTTCACCCCCCTCCCCCCCTCCCGATGTAATATTATTGGAAGAAAACTTTTTACATATAATTTTGTGAAGTAGAAAAAATTGCAAAAAAAAAAAAAGGTTTAATTTTCACCAATAAATAAAAATAGGAAGCGAATTGTTTGTTATATAAATTCATCAATAATATAATTTTATGGTGCTCTTTCATTAAGGAAGCTTTGTTATTTCAGAAGCTATTTTACTTTGATGAGATTGATTTCAAATTTTTCCTAAAAAAAAGAAAGTGGAACTTGTAATCGTTGCTTCATCACCGGATTTATTCTTGATTAGGATTTTTAGTTAAAAGTCTATAAGGGTAAATAAGTAAATTAATTAATATTTTTTCTATTATTAAAAATAAGAGGCTATATTGAGAGAGAAAAAATGAAATGGGATCACATGTTATAATTTTTGTTGCATTTCTTGTTCCAACTTTTTATTTTTATTTTCAAAAAAAAATTATTTTTTTTATTTTTATTTTATTATGATTTATTTTAATTTAAATTTTCTATTTAGGGTTCATCTTTCCCCAATCAGGGTATATTAAAAAAATAAAAATAAAAATTAAAAAAAAAACTTAATTATGGAACACAAAATGTAATACGGATGGGAACATAGAATCTGATCCGAGAAAAAATAGGGTTATGTATAAATACGGGTGTAAATGAATCGAATCGAGCCCGAATATATGTATGTCCAACCTTGTTTGAAATGATATCGAGCTTCAAAATTTATGTTTGAGCTTGTTTGATTATCTATCGAGTCGAGCTCAAACAAACTTTAATCGAGTCGAACACGAGCCGAGCTTGAGTAGTTTGATATTTTTACACATGTTTACTCATTTTTTCTTATCAAGCTTGAGTTCGAACCGAACTTTAAATTTTATCAAATATAAAATTATGTTCAAGTTTATTTGATATACTTATCAAATTGAACTGAAATAAACTTTTAATGAATGAACATGAATCGAGTATGGAACTAGTTAATTTGATTTTCAACCCTATGTAAAGAATTACCCTCGTTATATAGTTCACACTCATATCTACGGTTCGACATTTTCTTGAAATTGAGGCTTTAGAATCTTATATAAAGAGTGGGCTCATATTTTTTGATCGTCGGCCCAAACCTTTCCTTTTACTAAAAACTAGTTTTACACCCACGCGTTGTGTGGCGGTATATAAGAGCAGTTGAAATCTTCTGTTGCACATTTGTTGTTGCATTCCCTATCGCACACTTGAACTTTTTCATTTTTTTTCCAATTTTTTTCATTGATTTCAATTTCTTATACTTTATTCTAATTTTACACTTATTATTCATAATTCATCAAACCCAATTAGAATGCATTGTAAATTTTTATTATTTAATTTTAAATTTCTAGTTATTAATTAATTATTTGAAAAATTAAATACTAAAAAAATATATAAAATCCTAATTGGGTAGGATGAACCCTAAATAATAAGTGTAAAAATAAACTAAAGCATAAAAAATTGAAATCAAAGAAAAAAATTGATAAAAAATTTAAAAAATTGAGTGTGCAATATGAAATGCAACATAAAATGTGCAATAGATGATTTCAAATGATATAAGAGGGCCTTATTTTTTGAGCAAAAATATGTAGTATCTGAAATCTTATTTGAGGAATTGCGGAATGGTCCTATGCGAACTATTTAAGCTTTCGAATTAAACTGCATAAAAAATAATACTTTATGTTAACATTTAATCAATTGAAAATTATAAATATATTTTATTTTATGATTTGATATTTTTGAACGGGAAAATTTCTTCTCGAAAATTGTGCACTACTTTATTTTCATATATAAGTATAGATAACTTCACAATTAGGAATGATAATGGGTTGGAGCTATAATACTTGTTCCTACATCATCCCTTAAAAAATATCAATACTCATGTGGGTGATAATTTTATCTGATAATGTATACGTTTTGCAAATGAAACTTTTTATAGTTTATAATATTTAATAAATTTAAACTGTATATGTAAGTTGAAATAATAAATTTTCCACAATTAAATATAACTATATTTTATGTGTCTGCTTAGTAAACTAACAAATTTAGTAATCTCAAAAACCATTATTTTTTATTTAATTTAATTAGTAGTGTGTAAAGAAATTTTAGTTGCATATTTAGAAATACCCAAATTTGTAACTATATTGAGGATTATAATTATACTTCTTCTTTTTTTTTTTCTTTCCTTTTACTTTTTAATCTCAAAGAGTGGAGTGTTTGGTGGTGAACATTCTTTATTATCATTCTAGCACTTTAATTTTGCTTTACAAAAAGAGTCATTCTACACAATCGAGGTAAAAAAAATCATATTTTTCTCATATTTGTCATAATTTAATGTATTCAAACAATCATATTTAATTCATTTAATGTATTCACTTAAGGGTGTATAAGGTAATTTGACTATCTAATTAATGTCTTTATCAGGGTCGGTCCTCAGATTTCAAGGGTCCTGTGCGAAGATTAAAAATTATGCCCCCTACTTTAATAAACTAATTTTTTTAAAATTCATATAAAATGGGCCTAAAAAATCTTTATTCTACTTTATGTACAAAATTTGTTTGATATATTCAAATTCCCCAAAAAAATATTGCATTTTTAAAGACTTCAAAATCATGTAACTAGTCAGTTCATTAGTCTTCGAACAAACTTGAAACAAAAGCAACAAAATTATTTTAAACAATATCATAAGAATCAAAATACAAAATATCATTTAAATAATTCATTCGTAATTTGATGGATGACCTAATGAAAAATAAGTATTTATGTTGGATTAAGAGGCATTTTGTTTTAATAATACAAAAAATTATGTTGGACTATCTAGTGGAAAAACGGTCAAGCGGTACTATGTCTGAATTAATGTCCATATTCGATGATCTATTTATAATTTGCTAATATTTGATTGTATAGATTGATGTTATTAGTATTTTTATTGTTAAATTATTATAAATATATGATCATGTATCATGATAAATGCAAAATAAAATTGTAAATATTTGAAAAAAGTAAAGTATGTCTTGTTCTAGAATATATATATATATATATATATATATATATATAGGATTTGGTTCAAATAAGAACAGTTCTTATGTAGTGCTTTTCTTATTGTATTTTGATGTAATTTTTTAATTTTTATTTTTAATATTTTCTTATTGTATTTTAGTGCTAAATGTTTTAGCACCAAAATAAAATAAGAAAAACACTAAAATTACACTAAACAAGTCAGTTCTCACGTTCTCACACCAAACTTAGTTCCTATTATAATCAATCACACACACACACATATGAGAGAGAGATATTCATAAGCATCTCTTGTATGCATTAAAAGTTTTCAATACTTATTTTGTGAGAGACGAATCTCATGTTTTTTAATTTTATTATTCAATGACAAGGATAAGACAAACATATTTTAAATCTATACATATAATTATTAAAAACAATTAGCTGATGGGCTTTAAAAAAAAAAAATTGGACCCTCCAAATTTGGAGGTCCTATGCAGCAGCTCATTTGGCTCCCCATCCTTTATTAATATGTGTGCATTCATTCAGAATAACATTTATTGAGAAGTAAAGTAGAACTCTGAATATTCCCATGCATTACATGGACGGTGGAGGGAAATTTTACTTTCCCATAGGTAATACTCATACTCTTATCACGTATGAAAATCTACTTATACAAATAGATATTTGTTTTTATTATTTTATGGAGTGTGGGTACCACTTGACGAGGGAAGGTAGAATTTCTTGACGGTGAATCTCTCTACTTTTCTCTCACTCCTAACGATGTTTTTTTTTTTAATTGTAAATTACATGTAATTTTAATGATGTTGAGTTTTAGACTTGTAGTGGGATGCGATTCATGTATATGTTCCATCGATCCCGCTTACTTTCTCACAACAAATTGGAATGAGATGAAATCCTCTAATTCTCTAATTCACTGTTTATGTTACACTCGTGTGTTTATCATTAAATTTATTATTTTAATAATATTTATTGTAAAAGTAAAAATTCTTACAATATAATCAATCTTAATTTATATTTATTAATAAAAAATGAAAATTTAAGAAAACACGCACATACTTTAATCATGGAATAATCAATTTTAATAATCGACTATTAACTAAAAAAATAAATATTGCTCTATAAAATAATTGTAAATCTTAATTAGGTAGAATAAACAGACATGAAACTCGAAATTAAGATGTGTATGATATAGGTCGGCAGACAGGCATTTAATAAAATCAAAGCCAGTCAGCTGGAAAATGCAAAGAGAAGAGTTGAATAAATGAATTTTTAATATTCATTCTAATTGATCTAACGTGACACTCAATCATTGAAACACACAAATGTGTGCAATAATTTAATTTCACCCCATAAATAAATAAATAAATAATCACAAAAACTATATGTAAAGAGACAACAGTTACTTAACCATTGGTCAAACTTCACAAATACCGAGGTGACGGCATTAATTTATACAGGATTTCAGAAAATAATTACTGACAGGTTGCTGTTTTTAAATTGTTTTTCTTTGATTTTTTAACATTTTACTTTTGTTTGAAGAATAATTTTGACAGAAATGATGAGAGAAGTCTCCTCCAGTTAAAGCCTTGTATAAGGAATCATCAATAAGAACAGGATTAATTAGTGTATTATTATTATTGATGTTTTCATTTATTGCAAGATAGAGACAGTAATGTCAGATTTTTATTATATAATTTTTGTTTAATGTTGAAGAATGAATATATAAAAGAGGCATGTTGTTTCCTTGTGATCCAAGAGAGAGATTTATGATTACTTAATTTGTTGACCTGTAATTGCTCTTTTCTTAATTTTTATTGGCTGTAAATCTGTAATAAAAAATGATCAACACTGGGTTTGTTTTTGTTGATAAAAACAAACCCAGTGTTGATTGAACACTGCAATAATTATATATTATATTGAAATATTATTTTCGAAAGAAATTTGTATTGAAGAAATTGGTAAGTGGTTTTTGGGAAAAAGAAATAAATATGCACAATTATTACATAACATAAATCACAGTTTGGAAAATAGAATATTTCAATAATGTGGACGGCGTTTCTAAAGTTTATAATCTAGCTATTTTTCCTTTTGTTATAATTTCCACTATGAACTTCTTTTTTGAGATGGTGCAATATGAATTTATCTATATATATATTAAGGCAAGATCGCAGGGGCAAAATTGTCCTAAATAAATACCAACTAAAATTAATTTGTTGATGAAGACACATTTCTTAGTTCTGGTGTAGTGGTCAATGGCTATCACATTTCCTTGATTGGCCTGGTTCGAATCTTCAAATTTCTTTTTCTTTCCCTTTTGTTTTATTTTCCTTTTTGAATAGTGAAATTCAGTTGTTGTTTTCCTTTTCATTTTCGGCCATTTTTCTCTTTTCTTTGTTTTTGGCTTTTATTTCATTTATGGGGATTTCCTTTTGGGTTTTTTTGGGGGGGGGGGGGGGGGGGTTTCTAAAAATAAAATTTCGATTTTCGTTTAGAAATAAGGGAAAAAATTAATTATGAATGATGAAATGTGTGATTATTGTCATCATTAAATGGTGCACATCCCAACTATGAATAATTAACTCAACTATACAAATTCGGGTGCTTTGTCTCAAAAGATTATGTAGAGGCAATAATTAAATGAAGAATTAAATCTATAGTAAAATGAAAAATGTAATGATTCATTAGATAAAAGGCAAAAAATTGATTATGAATAATGAAGTGTGGTTAATTCCACCTGTAACTGAATTACAAAGATTGTACATATTCTCAAGATTATGTAGCGACAAAAATTAAATTAAATTAAATCTATAGTAAAATGAAAAATGTGATGATTCTTTAGAAAAAAGGGAAAAAACTGATTATGAATAATGAAGTGTGGTTAATGCCACCTGTAACTGAATTACAAAAATTGTACATATTCTCTAAATTTGTGAAAAAAGACAAAATCTATCTATCTATCTATTTATCTATCTATCTATCTATCTATACATATATTAAAGCAAAATCATAGGGGCAAAATTATCACAAAAAATTCAGTGAAATATTCATTTAAAATGATATTTTTATTGAAAAACATTTAAAATATTAATTTGGTCTACTAGGTGCCTAGCAGGCCCCTGACCCAAAAACGCAAAAGGCTGGGGATCGAACCTACTAAGCAGCACTTTTTTTTGTAACTTTTGCGGATTCTCTCTCTCTCACTTTTTTTTTTTTTTTTCGTTTTTGGTGTTTTTTTTTTCATTTTTCCCTTTTAGCTTTTTTTCTTTTCTTTTATTTTTCCTCTTCATTTTTTTCTCCATTTGTTCCTTTTTTTCTTTTTCTTTTTTTCCTTTTCAGTTTTTGTTTCATTTCTACCCCTTTCATTTTTTTTCTTTTATTTCTTTTTAATATTTAGGTTTGATCAAGTCCACCATTTATTTTATTAATTAACATTAAATTTACCTATTTAATATGGTAGTCATTAGCTATTTAATATTGCAATTAGTAGCATGATTTTTTAAAGACTTATTTTTATATTTTTGGAATCTATCAGTCCCATATTAAAATATTACAAAAATTATTTACCTTAAATGATTACACTTCCTCATGAAATTTATTATCTTTCCAATCATAGTTGTTTTGCATAAGTAAATAAATTTTTCTTGAAAACACTTCAAATTATTCATTAAAATATTATTCAAATTAGTCATTTATCATGGTTTGCAATTTTCTTTTATGCTATAAAACTCTCCCTTCTATGTATATATTGAGGAGATCGAGATGAATGAATTGATGATTCACACCGACCTTAGTAGAGATGATTAATGATAAACATATTGTATCTGGAATAAAGGTGGATATACACTCATACATTTCCTCTCAAAATTTGAGTTTTCATTTTATTTTAAAATTATGCAAATTTATTATTTAACATGTAATATAATTTCTTTTCTGTAATGTATTTTTTTGGCCAAGCCCAATATTAATTTTTTATGTAATTATAATAATTAGGTTAGAAAAAATAGTTGCTTGAAGATTAAATATTTTGATACTGATAATTACATAATTTTTTCTTTTTATAGAAGAATAGTTAGGTGAATTAATAACTAGCAACATGGAACAAATAAATGTTTTGTTAAAATCTAAAGAAAATTTCTATACAATTTTAAAAAATTGATTGTTTCACCAAAAAAATAATAGCAGTTTTATATATTATTTTAAAAAAAGCTGATTATGATTTTTTGGTCAACCAATACAACATATACATAAAATAATATAACGAAATTATATTGGGCGTAATTATTTTTTCACTACTCAAGTTATGTATTTTCTTCAGTTAATACTATATTATACCAATTATCATCATTACTAATCTTTTATCTTTTAGTTTAACAAATGTTGTGATATTTGGTAAAGCTACAAATATAATTATATGCTTTCAAATGTTAAATGTAATTATTAGGACTACTAAAGAAGGTATCTAATCAATCATATAATATTGGTATTATCACATAAAAATATTTTGAGTACATTTATAACCATAATATTTTATTCATTCAATTATAATGTGGACACATTCAAAATTTAAAATATTAATTTATAAATATTTAAATTCGTACAACGTACCGGAGTAATACTAGTTATTAATTATAACATGCAACCTTAATTTCATTTTTGGGCATAATTTATTTCAAGCAGCCAAAATTAGGAAAAGAGGAAACAATTACTCTAACTAGCGACCCCCCTCGGCAAATTTTGACCAGATACAAAAATTAAATTGGAATTGTAGGTGATATTCAAATACAAATTAAATTTTCAAATTAATCATAAATACTGCGGGCATGAATGAATGGGATAGGAATGGATTTATCATTCCCAATTTCAATACTATTCTTATGATTGATATATTTTTTGTATGATGAATCACCAACATTGTTATTCCTTAAAAGTGGGATTCACCATCCACATCCCCAAGGTATTAGCTATTCTTTGTTCTCAAAAATAATTTTTTCCTCATTTTGAATTACTAAAATACCGTCATTTGTTTTTTCACAAACCTCGTAAAAAATCTAACTTATATGATGAAATTTGGCATGTTGGTAAAGTATTTGATATATTATCTATATATGTATCATCAGATAAAAAAAGGTTAGTGGACGAACAAATGGCTATAATAGTACATATTTTGGCTCATCACCAAAAGCAAAGAACTATAAAAATCAATCTTGGGTGATCTAGGGAAACAACCAGTAGGCATTTTAGACTAGTAATAAATGGTATCATTACACTTCAAAACCAATTACTTAAAAGTCCAAGCCAATATCTAATGACTCTACCGATGAGAAATGAGTTAAGGAATGTTATTTAATTTACTTTCTGATTATCTAATATAAAACAATATACTTATTATAGTTTTATTATAGGGATGCTAAGGAGCTGATCTATATGGTACCCATGTCAAAGGTTATGTTCCTAAGGAAGACAGAGCCGTCAGAGCGAGATGTCGTGTACGTAAAAATGAAATTGCTACTAATGTCTTAGGAGTGTGTTCAGAGAATATGCAATTTATCTATGTGTCAGTAGGCTTGAAATGTCAGCTGCTGATGATAGAATATTAAGAGATTTGATCACTAGAGAAAATGGGTTGGAGGTTCTTCGTGGTAAGAATTGTTGAGTCATTATTCAAGTAGTCAACACATTACACATGTATATGATAATAAAAACTAACTCATAGAGTTATTTACTCTCTATATACTCTTCCAGATTCATATTATCTTGTGGATATTGGATATAGCACCATTTCGAGGTCAAAAATATCATCTGAATGATTAGAGCAAATGACATCGACCTACCACTATTTAAGAATTCTTTAATATGAAGCATTCTTCTGCAAGGATTATTCAGTTTGATAAAGAATCAATGGGTCATCCTCAGAAGTTCTTCATAGTATCCGATAAAAATTAAAAATTGAATTATTATATTATGGTATATTGTTTACTTCATAATATCATAAAACAAGAAATGATGGTTATCAAGTAGAAGATGATGATAGAGAAGCAGTAGATGAACATAACGATGGTGAAGATGGAGTAGAGTTAGCTAGAAATTAATTAATTAAATTCCGATAGAGAAAAAAAAGAGAGAAAAATTCAAAAAATTAAAGGCTGCGTGAATAATACTGAATATGCTTAATTTTACCACCCATATATAATTTGCGGTCAAGTCACACAGACACTACAAAATCTGTTGAAAACGCACTCCATATATAGAAAATTGGAGGGAGTTTAAAAGCTTTTTTATGTATTCGATCTAAAAAATTATTGGAAATCCATCATCATTAACTTGCACATACTCTTGTTCAGTTGCTTGCTTTGCTTTTTTGTCCTCGCACTCGTGGGGAAGCGGGGGGTTCAAATTTCCTGTTACACTTCTATGTGTTTCACTATAAAATTTATGATTTTAGTAATCTTTATTATAAAATAAAAATTAATTATAACATAAATAATCATAGTCAACATTTATCAACAAAAAGAATGAATTTAAAAAGTTAAAAATTTTAATTTTGAATTAATCAATCATAATAATGCATTATTAATTGAAAATTAAAAATTAAATACTAAAAAATAATTATAAACCCTAATTGGGTGGGGTGAACCCTAAAAAATAATCTTAAAATTAAATTAAATCACAAAAAAATACAATTGAACAAAAAAATTTATAAAAAACACATGTAATTTGAAAATGTAACACGGAGTGTAACACAAAGAGTGTAATAGGAAATCTCAAGTGGGAAGCGGGTGTGTAATTAATTTCTTGATTTCCTTTTTTTTTCTATCAATATATAATTCTTATTCCTCAAAAAAAATATTAATTTAATATATATGTAAGATCACAATTGTTGCAGTATTCTGATACGAATATAAGATCATGATTTTTGTATGGAATTCTTTTTAGTCTATATTTGAAAATTCAAATGTGAACATGAGACTTGGATATGACTATATAAGTAGAGAGGGGTCATCAATTAATGTTGCTCTCGTGTCTATATAAATGCATTAATAATGATATACATATGTATAATGCAACTAAAAATTTATATATATACATAATAAACACAAAGTAATGCGTTACGTTATTCATCCATGAAATACACGTTGAATATAAGACCGATTATTTATGCAAATGAAGGAGAAGAGAGTGGGCCGAAATGTGGGAGGTGGGGGACGGCATATCAACTATTAGGGAGATGAAGGTGATGGCCTTAAATTACGTTTAATATACTCTCATCTATTATTTATTCCTTTTAATTTTTTTATATCCTGTTTGTCTAATACTTGGGTTATAATATGGATTTATTTCATTCCAATTAGATTATGTTTAGTGTTTTTTTTATAGGGTTTATGATTTTTTAGATTTTTTTAGGGTTTATGGTTGTTTTATGATTTTTTTATGATTTATTAAATCTCAATTAGAGTTTAGTACATCATAATTGGGGTTTATAATAATTTTTTAGAATTCAATTTCATTTTGAGGTTGTACATGCATATGGAAAATGAATGTTTTGTATTTTTAATCCATATTTTTCATCCATACATGATCATGCCATATGATATCTTCATTGAAAGATTATGAAAATATTTTTAATTTAATTATTATTATTTTGCATAAATATAATCTGATTATAAATGAGAAAGTTGTGATAATTTGAAGTTTGGAACTACATAATAATGTCGCTGACCAATTTGAACCTTTTTTTTTAGCTTTTGTACACTAGGCTGGGATGCAGCATTATGGCCAAGTAGGGGTGAGCATTCGGTCCGGACCAAACCGGACTCAACCGAACCTTTAAAACTGAATTCAAACTGAAATTGAAAACTCTCAACTAAAACCGGACCGATTAATAGTCTGCACCAAACCGAACCGAAATCGATCAATTCGGTCGGTTTAAGTTAAAACCGATTATAAAAAAAATATCTGTGATTTTTCAAAATTTGAGACTCATTTCACAAAGCTAATAGAATTAAGACATAGCCACTCCATGAAAAGAAAATTCCCACTGCCCAAGCAACTATAATTTATTTGTTATATCAGAAAGGCAAGTTTCACAAGATGATATAAGTCTCAGACTTATAATTAGGAATCAAGAATTTGGTGAAAAAAAATTAAAAATCACATAATTAAATCTATGAATTGTCAAGATGAGTTCATTTTTTACAACAATAATCGAGGTTATTCTTGAAAAATTAAGATGAGAAAATGATTAAAAATTCTGCCTTATTTATGAACTGTTAAGATGAGTTCATTCTTAAAAAAAAAAAAATTGCATAAATTTGTGAACTGTCATTCTGTAAAACATAAGAGATGCACGAAAACAAACTATAGTCAGTCAAAATATGATGCATAAAAGCTTGCCCTTTCCGGCGACGAAGACACGAAGTTGATAACTTGCTGCTGCTTTGAAGGTCGGCGAAGGCACTAAGTAGTGCGCTGAGCTTGGCTGTTGGCCTAGGGCTGGGAAACATACCATCATACCGTCAAACCGTATTTACCGTACCGGAAAAAATACCGGAATACCGAATTGTTGGGTATCTTCTGGACTCGCCGGAGGTCGTTCCACCTCTGATTCCGTCACCGGCAGTCGGCTCCGCTTTTTCCTCAAGGGACCGATGTCCGATTCAGACACAGAGACGAGTGCAACAAGGCTCAGGGAACCAAAACTCGATAACTCCTTCGCTATAGCGATCTATGCACACTGAAGACCGAAAAAGGTAGAGTCAGCAGCCTCTCTCTCGCTCTCACCGGAAACACCACACAAGCACAAGGCTAAGATAACAGTTGCCCACAGAGATCACTCACAAAGAGCAGAGGAATGGTATCAGAGATCGCTCACAAAGAGCAGAGGAACAGCCTAAGGGACAGAAATCAATTACTGATCGAATTTCAAAGAGGAAGCCGTAAAAGACCATTTTCACAGTGAAGGCCACCGTTTCAATTTAATGGAGCAGAGAAGAGAACGAGGGGTCGGGTTTGGGAAATAGGAATTGGCGGTCAATTAGGGTGGGCTACCAATAAATTAGAGGGGGAGAGATGGGCCTAAATCATTGTTGGGCCAAATTACCCAACAATCTCCACCTTTTGGCCCAACAATGTGCATAGATCTTCGAAAGGAGTATTATAGGTCTCATCATTGCCTTTTCTTCTACTTCTCCTGCAAGATAACACAACAAAGAGAAGAATACAACACAAAGTGAGAAGAATATAACACAAAGTTAGAACCGATCACTAAGATCAACAGGATAGAGCAAGCTCACATAGCTCCACCTCAAACTGAACACGATGCTCAAGAAAACACAGAGAATCCAAATTCACACAGAACCCAAAACAGCTCACTAAGAGCCCCCAAACCAAAAAAACAGATTCACTTAAAATCAAGAAACAACTCATTAAGAGCAAACGAAACAGCTCACTAAGATCAACAAAATAAACAACAATGACAGGAACAACAACTCCACCTTATTGGAGCAAGTACCAGAAAGCAACACAATCACAAAACATCACCCAGATCATTCTCCAGATAAATGGCTAAATTATTATCCACAACATTAGCCTGAGCATCATAATTTTGATTCTTATCTTTAGGTTTCTTACAGTATTTAGCATAATGTCCAGGTTCACCACATCGATAACACTTCCTGTTATTATGTTTAGAACTGGAATTATACTTCTCCCTCACATGCATAACACTATCAGTTTTAGCACCTTGGCCATGCTTTACCTCCATTTCCTTACTTTTTAACACATTAACCACAGTATCAAAGGTAATATCATCTCTTCCATACTTAATTGCAGATTTAACATCATTATAAGCATCGGGGATAGCATTTAACAAGCCAATAGCAGTGTAATCATCAATATGTTTATCTCCAGCCATTTTAATATCTTGAATGAGTTTACCAAAATCATCCAAGTTGGTATCCATATCAATATTCAAATCCAGCTTATAATTGAAAATTTTCTCAAGTAAAAATATACGACTTGGAAGAGAAGACAAATTATATAATTCATCCAATTTATCCCATAACACTTTGGCAGATTCAATATGACAGACCTTTCTAAGCACAGAATCAGACAGATTCAACATTATAGTAGACAAGGCATACTCATTTATTTCAGATTTCCTCTGTTCAGTTTCTTGTTCACTGTAATTAAGGTCAATGGCTTTAAACACTTTCTCATTAATCAACATAAACCTCATTTTTTTGTTTCCACAGATTAAAATCTGTCTTACCATCGAAGGGGGCCAAAACGAATTGAGATACAGGGGCCATAGAGATATAAATAGCGGAAGCTTAAAACACCAGGAACAACAAATACCTAAAAAAAAAATAACAACAGAACCACAGAGATAAACCCTAGAACTACGGGTTGAAGGACAATACCAGAGCGAAAATCCCCGCGGCTGGGGTTTCCGACTTACCTCGCCGTTCTCACAGACGGTCGGGCGGAGCCGATGGGTGACGGAGGGTGTCCGGCGAGATCCCCACCGTGGCTCTGATACCACTGTTGGATATCTTCTGAACTTGCCGGAGGTCGTTCCACCTCTAATTCCGTCACCGGCAGTTGGCTCCGCTCTTCCCTCAAGGGACTAATGTCCGATTCAGACACAGAGACGAGTGCAGCAAGGCTCAGGGAATCGAAACTTGATAACTCCTTCGCTACAGCGATCTATGCACACCAAAGACCGGAAAAGGTAGAGTCAGCAGCCTCTCTCTCGCTCTCACCGGCAACACCACACAAGCACAAGGCTAAGATAACAGTTGCCTACAGAGATTGCTCACAAAGAACAGATGAATGGTATCAGAGATTGCTCACAAAGAGCAGAGGAACAGCCTAAGGGACATAAATCGATTACTGATCGAATTTCAAAGAGGAAGCCGTAAAAGATCATTTTCACAGTGAAGGCCACCGCTTCAATTTAATAGAGCAGAGAAGAGAACGAGGGGTCGGGTTTGGGAAATAGGAATAGGCGGTCAATTGGGGAAGGCTACCAATAAATGAGAGGGTGAGAGATGAGCCTAAATCATTGTTGGGCCAAATTACCCAACACGAACTTTAAGGTATACCAGTATTTTCGATAAGGTATGATATCGTATTGAGATTTTTCGGTAAGATAACGGTATAAAATTTTCAAAACCGAGGTATACCGGTGTTTACCGATACCGACGGTATATCAAATTTTTAAGGTATATACCGTTAATTCAGCATATACCGTTAGTTAGGCATATATCGTTGTACCGGTATATACCGCACCAAAGGTATATACTGGTACAATGGTATATACCGCACCAACGGTATATACCGGTATATTTATGATATTATATAAATATATGTATGTGTGTGTGAATTATAGATACTTGAACTTGATATATAATACTTAGTAAATATGATATACATATGTAAATATCTAGTGAATTTACAATATCTAACACTCATAATTAATCTTATATTATACTTAATGCATAGTAATGATAATTAAATGTGATCTTAATTAATACTTAGTAAATAATTCTTATGATTTCTAAGTAAAACGATTTAAAATTTGAAATATTTAGTAAGTTTATAATATTTTATACAATTTATATTAATTATAAAAACATGATTGATAAATAATACTTAGTAAATATGTTATACATTTATAAATATCTAGTAAATTTACAATATCTAACACTTATAATTAATCTTATGTTATACTTAATGTATAGTAATTCTAAATACAATATATTCTTAATTAATACTTAGTAAATAATTCTTACGATTTCTAAATAAACAATTTAAAATTTGTAATATATAGTAAATTTATAATATTTTACACAATTTATATTAATTATAAAAACATGATTGATATATGATAATTAGTAAATATGTTATACATTTATAAATATCTAGTAAATTTACAATATCCAATACTTATAATTAATCTTATGTTATACTTAATGTATAGTAATTCTAAATATGTTCTTAATTAATAGTTAGTAAATAATTCTTACGATTTCTAAGTAAACGATTTAAAATTTGTAATATAGAGTAAGTTTATAATATTTTATACAATTTATATTAATTATAAAAACTTGATTGATATATAATATTTAGTAAATATGTTATACATTATAAATATCTAGTAAATTTACAATATCTAACACTTATAATTAATCTTATGTTATACTTAGTGTATAGTAATTCTAAATATGTTCTTAATTAATACTTAGTAAATAATTCTTACGATTTCTAAGTAAACAATTTAAAATATGATTGATATATAATACTTAGTAAATATGTTATACATATATAATACTTAGCAAATATGTTACACATATATAATCTTATATTATAATTAATGCATAGTAATATTAATTAATTAAAGAATCTAATATAGTTATATTAATTAATAATTGTGTTGGTCCCGGACGAGTCGATATCAGTTTAGAGAGGGGGTGAATAAACTGATTAAAACTTTTGCTTCAATTGCGGAATAATAAGGGCCTTTGACTCGCTTAGAAACTTATCTATGCACAATTCGAATAAGTACTTTGGACAGCTTGAGTGCAGATTGTGTGAGCTTGTGTACAGTTCAAAGATATGCAATTAATCAAAACAGTACAACACACAAATGATTTATAGAGGTTCGAAGTCTCAAACTCCTACGTCCTCTCTTCCTTCCGCAGAAGGGCAACTTCACTATATAACTTGAGTTTCTTTACAAATTACACAATGAAGGACAATTGGCTGAACCTGGTAACTGCTCGCTACCTCAGCGGGTCGACGGCTCACACTTGAAGTCCCTAACTGCTCGCTAGGAAGGTAGGTGCTATTGACGTCTTTACAAGGTTTTAGATCTCTTTCGATCTTCAAGAGATTAGTCTTGAACAAGGGGGTATCAACTGATGTGCTCCTTCAATTGAGTTGGATAGTTGATCGTTGTATTGTTGAAACTGAGAAGGCTGCCCTGGCTGGTTTATCAACAGCTGGCTGAATGTTTTGACTCTTTGAATTCTTCTTCTCAGTTGGACTCTCGCAGTTTTTAAGAAATGCTGAACTTGAGCTATGTGGGAGGGAGAAAGAAAGCTCTGCTTGAATGAACGCTTCAAGAATAAGTATTGTGAAAAGTCTCGGAGGCAAGAGTATTTAAAACTTTGATTCACTCATCTTTTATAGAAGAGTGATTTTATGACCGTTGAGTTCCATTGATCGGTGGCTTTGTTGGTTCATCAATGGAAGATGGTATTTATTAATCGCTGGAGCTTTTGATTGAAGTAGCCGTTGCTTTACCAATCGATCTCCATTGGATATTTAATTCCAGGATCTCCGTTGAAGCATTTATTCCAAGATTCGCCGGTTGAGCAATAACTCCAGGGTTCTCTGGCTGGCAGTTCTGAGCTTCAGTTTTAGCAACTTTGTGTTCCAGTTGGCAGTTGTGAACTTGTCTGTTCAGTTCGGTTATTACTCCCTCCAGTTGGCAGTTCTAAGCTTGTATGCTCAGTTTGGCTATTGCTCCATTTAGCAGTTCTGAGCTTGTCAGTTCAATTTGGCTATTGCTCTAGTTGGCAGTTCTGAGCTTGTCAGCTCAGTTTGGCTATTGCTACAGTTGACAGTTCTGAGCTTGTCAGCTCTGTTTGGCTATTACTTCAGTTGACAGTTCTGAGCTTCTTCCTCCAATTCGGCTAATAATTCTCAAGCTCTCTTGTCAGCTTGACTAATCATAAGTTGGCTGACTTCAGTTCTGGCCTTTAGCTGATTTGTCTGTTCACTTCAGTTTGGCCATCAGTTGGATACTTCCAGTCTTTTAATTTAAACTGATCTCGTATCAGTTTCTTCAGTCTAGTCGATTCTTTTCTCCCTCAGCTCAGCTGACTTAGCTGTCAGTTTGTTTCGACTGGTTCATCTTTTCGAATCCTCAGTTGAATTGAGTTCTGACTGGTTGGCGTATCTTTCCAGCTGGTAGACCATACTCTAGTTTGGTTGACTTCAGCTTTGATTGAGTTCCTCTTTGATGCTCTGGATTGGTCAGCTCAGATCTACAGCTTGAATTTTAGTCAGTTTCTCATAAATAGTTTTGACATCTCATCAAAACCTTATCTAGAGGTTCCTTGATAGTTTTTCCTAACAATTTTCCCTTTTTTGATGATGTCAAAACCTTGTCAATGATGATGGAAAAACTGCAAATGTTCGTTTGATAGACATGTTGTAGTTTGCTTAGGCAAATTCTTGAAATCAGAGCACGTTAGAGCATTGTTCGGTATTTATTTTCACCTAAACTGCAAGTGTACAGTGAGGCTTCTAGTGTAGCGGTGAACAAGGTCGAATCCACAGAGACTCAATATCTAATTACTAGTTATTCTATTTGTCCCACGACTGTTATCTAGACTAACAAAATTATGAGTGTGAAATTAACTAAACTAAACAAATAAATAAATAAATTACCACAACCATAACACAAATGAAAATAACAAAGAAATTTATCAAGAGAACAAGCGCATTCTAGGATTGATTAATCATCAATTACTCCACCTATCTAATTAACACAATGCCATGCCTATGTTCAGATTTGAATCACACTAGAGCAACCACATAATAATTTACAATCTCTTCTCAGAGTAATGCAAATGTTGATTACACATTAAATAATAATGTCTCCATTAATTATCTAACATGCAACTCCTAAATGATCATAAGGTCAAATGCTCTCTTGAATAATCTCAACTCTCTCGAGTGTTATTAATTACCAAGTTAGTTATTCCGGATCTCGTGTCAAAATTCATCTCTTGAATTATGAATCAACACATCAAGTTGTATCAATTAATGGCCAATTAATCAACACAACATTTAAAACAAGAATAATTAAAGCGTGATAAAAATCATAGATAAAGAATCGAATTAATTAAATGGCTTCATAATTGAATCATAAACAACCCTATAATACTAGGGTTTAGTTGTCCATAATCAAACAAACAAATAAAGATTTAATCCAAAAATCCATAGCCAAACAAGAATAAAAATAAACATAACCCGGAAGGTTAAATCTGCCTCTAATCTTGTACAACTTGAATTCTAAGAGCTCGTTCTTCGTGATGGCTTCTCTCTGTTCTTTTTTCCTACTCCAAAGCTTACGGTAGGGTTTTTTATGTCTGATTTTCATGTATTTCCACCCTTAAATACTAAGTAAGAATTTGATCCAAAGTAGGAAACCACAAGCTGCACCGCCATTGAAATTCACGAGCTCGCTCCCGAGCAGGTCAGTCGCGACTGGGATCGCGACTCCACATGGCTTCCAGGTAGTAGAAAATTCACGGGTCTTTCGGGTATTCGCGATCAGGTCGTGAAAAATGCAAAGTCGTACCCCCTCTCTGTCACGATCTTACAGTCAACGGCCTTTTGGTGATTCGCGATCTCACTCGCGAGTCGCGAGCTGGTCGCGATTTTTCTTCTGTGTACCCCAGCCTCTGTCGCGACTTCACAGTCGAAGGCCGGGATCTTCACTCGCGAGCTGCCACGTCAGCCGCGGTTCTCGGCTATTTTGCATGTATTTCCCGAGATTTTTATACTTCGTTCAAACACCATCTTTTCACGGACAATTTCTGCACAATTCCAACAAGTAATACCAAACTCCCAAATATATGATAACACGAATAAATTGAGATGAAACACACCCAAAACAATTCAAACTCGACACAAAAGTGTACCAAAATTAGTGTAAAATCTCAGTTTATCAACTCCTCCAAACTTAGAAGTTTGTTTGTCCTCAAACAAAGAACAAGACTCAACTCACGGACCAATACAAATTATGCACACAACTCACAATCTAGCAATCACGAAATCAAGAAGCAAGAAACATGCAAGCTCAAAATCTGCAAGCCCTTCAAATCACCCACACACACATTTGAAACTCAACAAACATACATCGAACCAATGTTTCTTCTCAAGTGTGTGTGTATCACTAAACTCTCACAAAATATATATATTAAGGTAGCCACTCTTCGGACATCAAACATATGAAAACATCAACCATAGGCTTGCACTTTTTCCCCAACTCTCCAACTGAAATCATGCCGGAATTTCATATCAAATAGGTCTTTAACTGGGTTGTAATGTAGGCTTTGGGTTAAGGTTGGAATCATATGGCTAAAGTGACTCGAAAACCCTGCAAAAATCACCGAAGTTCACAACATCCTCAACTCAACTCTTACCAAGCAATCTAAGCACCCCCTTTTTTTCAACAAAGACACAAGTTAGACTTTGTCTAACTCATCCCTCCTACACAACCACGTTTCTCGGATTCTTTGAGTTCGTTATTTTTTTCTTTCATCTATGTTGTTGGCATTCTTTTTATTCACATTTTTTCCAGATTTAATTTTTTTTTTTTAATATAATTGGGAAATGCCAACAACACTCATCACCTCACAACCATCAACACCAACAGTGTTCTATCATTCCAAATCACAATCATTCCTCCTCCCTCCAATCCTATTGTCCACACTTGTCACCTGTCATAACACAACGGGATTCTAAGAAAATGGTAATTAGGCTCAACGGGGTTCACAAAGGAATTATGTGTATCTAGGGACCGTGTTTGGGCAAATGGCTATAAGAAAGACGGCCTATAATCATTTCTTCAATTCCAAGCATAATCAAAATCACAAGTGAAGAATCATGCAAGTTCTAGTGACATCAACACATGCCGACTAACACACATCAAGAAGAATACGGTTTTATCACCCTTAGGCACGAAAGCTCACGGTTAAACATTGGTCTTAATCGTGCTTATTAAGCTCAAATGTACACATGTGATCAAATCAGAACTCAAAGACTTCAAGACATACATATCCCCACTTCCATCAATCATCATCACCAAAGCATGAATTCAATGCACAAATCGAAAAAGTTCCTCAAAACCACAAGATTAAAAGCAGACAAAGTTCAAAAATTTCCAGGTTTTTGACTCTAAAATAAAAAAACAACTAACTAAGAAATTAACTAACGAAGAAAGCAAGTAAGAGAAACTAACTCGGTCAAGACACCGTGAGCGCACATCCCCCTAATCTTATTCAACACAATGAGAAAGAATAAGTTTGAAGAAAGATGAAACGGTGTCTCAACCACTTACAGCTGATCAGGAGGACGGAGACGGCCGAAATGGCGGGTATCCGTACGGCATGTACGGATACATGTGTGGCGGCATCTGCCGCTGCTGAGACTGGGTCTGAGAGCGGCCTGAAGATGTGGGCTCTGGGGGCTGGTAAGGACCAGAGGGTCCGGTACCGTAAAATGGGTTAGGATAGTAGCCGGGGTACCGACTGCAGACCCCTAACCATGTCTCTAATCTCGTGCACCTCCCCTCTCATGGTGTGCATATCTGTCTGTAGAGTTTGGAATGCATCATTCATGGCACCGTAGTTTGTGGTCAAGGTGCCAACGGTGGTGTTCATCGAGCCAATGGTCGTGTTCATGTTGGCCATCATTTGGGTGATAGAGTCCCATTGATCTTCACTTTTCTCATCCCTAGTCCGTTTAGGCCTCGACGCTCGGCCTGAGCAGACGACTCTCCAAACTCAACATGTCCTCTAGCCTCAAAGACTTCAAAGTTAGTTCGTCCCTCATTTGCGACTCCAGCTATTGCTTGACGATGGGCCGGTGTATCCATCAACCAGTTTCGGGTATCAGTGAGATCCGACACTGTAGTGAGTGGCCTATTTGGCAGAGGAAAGTAGTGAGAACCGCGCAGGTGCAACAGGTACCGATCCGTACGAGTGGCCAGCATCCATGAATTTCTCAAAGCGGTGAGATCAATGAGTCGAATCTCAGGTAAATGGCCGTAGCGGCTCAGCGGGATGCCAAAATGTGCGGCAATGGGCGTAATCATCCCCCCAATCTTAATTGCATCTGTGGCCTGAGTAGACTGCCGCTTGAGTTGCTGCATCAAGAAAGCAGCAAAGTTGAGGTTGAGGGTACTCAACATGCCGTAGAGAAAGAGGACTTCGGGTGAGCGCATGCCGGATGTCTCATGTCGGGCCAAGACTGTCGATGCGAATATCTTCTGAAGGTACCGGAAGACTGGGTTCGGCATCATAGACTCTTTGACTCTATTATGATCAAAGCGAGTCATCTCCGTCTGGAGCTGTCGCCAAAACGTCTCAGCTGTAACCGAAAAACCATTGAAAATGCCTCCTGGTGGCACATGGAAGATGGTGTTGACCTCTGCAGCTGTGAGGATGCGCGAGACCCCTCCCATCTGAAATGTCATTGTGTGTGGGTTGCGCATGGTGGATGCCTGAACCTCCAAAGTACTCAAGAACTCGTTCACAAGGATGGGATATGTCGACCATCCACCAGTCAAGGCGTGATTCCACCCGATTCTATTGATGAGGCCCCAGACGTCATCATGAATCCAAAGGGCCATAGTTGTCTCAGTACAAGGATATCGGGTGGGGTAGATATTTATCACGGCCAGGCGAGCCCAAGCGTGCTGCTGCTCCTCTGTTTGTAGGCGGATCCCATACTGGTGTGGATGGTATAGGGGCTCCATCCCTGCTTCATCGTCCTCAGCTAATTCGGGCTCCAATTCCTCCTCAACATTATCTTCTTCAGACCCCGGTTCATAGTCTTCATCCTCAGAGCTATTGTAATCGTGCTCCTGCTCTTCTGACTGGCCGTCCTCCTCTGACTGAGACCCTGCATCAGACTCCTCCTTTCCTGAATAGTCGCGAGCTGGTCGCGATTTTTCTTCTGTGTACCCCAGCCTCTGTCGCGACTTCACAGTCGAAGGCCGGGATCTTCACTCGCGAGCTGCCACGTCAGCCGCGGTTCTCGGCTATTTTGCATGTATTTCCCGAGATTTTTATACTTCGTTCAAACACCATCTTTTCACGGACAATTTCTGCACAATTCCAACAAGTAATACCAAACTCCCAAATATATGATAACACGAATAAATTGAGATGAAACACACCTAAAACAATTCAAACTCGACACAAAAGTGTACCAAAATTAGTGTAAAATCTCAGTTTATCAACTCCTCCAAACTTAGAAGTTTGTTTGTCCTCAAACAAAGAACAAGACTCAACTCACGGACCAATACAAATTATGCACACAACTCACAATCTAGCAATCACGAAATCAAGAAGCAAGAAACATGCAAGCTCAAAATCTGCAAGCCCTTCAAATCACCCACACACACATTTGAAACTCAACAAACATACATCGAACCAATGTTTCTTCTCAAGTGTGTGTGTATCACTAAACTCTCACAAAATATATATATTAAGGTAGCCACTCTTCGGACATCAAACATATGAAAACATCAACCATAGGCTTGCACTTTTTCCCCAACTCTCCAACTGAAATCATGCCGGAATTTCATATCAAATAGGTCTTTAACTGGGTTGTAATGTAGGCTTTGGGTTAAGGTTGGAATCATATGGCTAAAGTGACTCGAAAACCCTGCAAAAATCACCGAAGTTCACAACATCCTCAACTCAACTCTTACCAAGCAATCTAAGCACCCCCTTTTTTTCAACAAAGACACAAGTTAGACTTTGTCTAACTCATCCCTCCTACACAACCACGTTTCTCGGATTCTTTGAGTTCGTTATTTTTTTCTTTCATCTATGTTGTTGGCATTCTTTTTATTCACATTTTTTCCAGATTTAATTTTTTTTTTAATATAATTGGGAAATGCCAACAACACTCATCACCTCACAACCATCAACACCAACAGTGTTCTATCATTCCAAATCACAATCATTCCTCCTCCCTCCAATCCTATTGTCCACACTTGTCACCTGTCATAACACAACGGGATTCTAAGAAAATGGTAATTAGGCTCAACGGGGTTCACAAAGGAATTATGTGTATCTAGGGACCGTGTTTGGGCAAATGGCTATAAGAAAGACGGCCTATAATCATTTCTTCAATTCCAAGCATAATCAAAATCACAAGTGAAGAATCATGCAAGTTCTAGTGACATCAACACATGCCGACTAACACACATCAAGAAGAATACGGTTTTATCATCCTTAGGCACGAAAGCTCACGGTTAAACATTGGTCTTAATCGTGCTTATTAAGCTCAAATGTACACATGTGATCAAATCAGAACTCAAAGACTTCAAGACATACATATCCCCACTTCCATCAATCATCATCACCAAAGCATGAATTCAATGCACAAATCGAAAAATTTCCTCAAAACCACAAGATTAAAAGCAGACAAAGTTCAAAAATTTCCAGGTTTTTGACTCTAAAATAAAAAAACAACTAACTAAGAAATTAACTAACGAAGAAAGCAAGTAAGAGAAACTAACTCGGTCAAGACACCGTGAGCGCACATCCCCCTAATCTTATTCAACACAATGAGAAAGAATAAGTTTGAAGAAAGATGAAACGGTGTCTCAACCACTTACAGCTGATCAGGAGGACGGAGACGGCCGAAATGGCGGGTATCCGTACGGCATGTACGGATACATGTGTGGCGGCATCTGCCGCTGCTGAGACTGGGTCTGAGAGCGGCCTGAAGATGTGGGCTCTGGGGGCTGGTAAGGACCAGAGGGTCCGGTACCGTAAAATGGGTTAGGATAATAGCCGGGTACCGACTGCAGACCCCTAACCATGTCTCTAATCTCGTGCACCTCCCCTCTCATGGTGTGCATATCTGTCTGTAGAGTTTGGAATGCATCATTCATGGCACCGTAGTTTGTGGTCAAGGTGCCAACGGTGGTGTTCATCGAGCCAATGGTCGTGTTCATGTTGGCCATCATTTGGGTGATAGAGTCTCATTGATCTTCACTTTTCTCATCCCTAGTCCGTTTAGGCCTCGACGCTCGGCCTGAGCAGACGACTCTCCAAACTCAACATGTCCTCTAGCCTCAAAGACTTCAAAGTTAGTTCGTCCCTCATTTGCGACTCCAGCTATTGCTTGACGATGGGCCGGTGTATCCATCAACCAGTTTCGGGTATCAGTGAGATCCGACACTGTAGTGAGTGGCCTATTTGGCAGAGGAAAGTAGTGAGAACCGCGCAGGTGCAACAGGTACCGATCCGTACGAGTGGCCAGCATCCATGAATTTCTCAAAGCGGTGAGATCAATGAGTTGAATCTCAGGTAAATGGCCGTAGCGGCTCAGCGGGATGCCAAAATGTGCGGCAATGGGCGTAATCATCCCCCCAATCTTAATTGCATCTGTGGCCTGAGTAGACTGCCGCTTGAGTTGCTGCATCAAGAAAGCAGCAAAGTTGAGGTTGAGGGTACTCAACATGCCGTAGAGAAAGAGGACTTCGGGTGAGCGCATGCCGGATGTCTCATGTCGGGCCAAGACTGTCGATGCGAATATCTTCTGAAGGTACCGGAAGACTGGGTTCGGCATCATAGACTCTTTGACTCTATTATGATCAAAGCGAGTCATCTCCGTCTGGAGCTGTCGCCAAAACGTCTCAGCTGTAACCGAAAAACCATTGAAAATGCCTCCTGGTGGCACATGGAAGATGGTGTTGACCTCTGCAGCTGTGAGGATGCGCGAGACCCCTCCCATCTGAAATGTCATTGTGTGTGGGTTGCGCATGGTGGATGCCTGAACCTCCAAAGTACTCAAGAACTCGTACACAAGGATGGGATATGTCGACCATCCACCAGTCAAGGCGTGATTCCACCCGATTCTATTGATGAGGCCCCAGACGTCATCATGAATCCAAAGGGCCATAGTTGTCTCAGCACAAGGATATCGGGTGGGGTAGATATTTATCACGGCCAGGTGAGCCCAAGCGTGCTGCTGCTCCTCTGTTTGTAGGCGGATCCCATACTGGTGTGGATGGTATAGGGGCTCCATCCCTGCTTCATCGTCCTCAGCTAATTCGGGCTCCAATTCCTCCTCAACATTATCTTCTTCAGACCCCGGTTCATAGTCTTCATCCTCAGAGCTATTGTAATCGTGCTCCTGCTCTTCTGACTGGCCGTCCTCCTCTGACTGAGACCCTGCATCAGACTCCTCCTTTCCTGAATGGTACTCTTCATCCTCCAGATTCTCATCATAATAATGTCCTTCATCCTCAGAGGACGAAGAAGAACTAGCCAAACTGGACGGCATGATGACCCGGTGGTGACGTTCGCGACCTATTGTGATTTCTACACAAAATTTTCAAATCAAAACCAAACTATGCAAACGAACACCACAAGATGAACATGGCTCCCCCAAACTTGTTTAAAAGCAAGTTATCAAAAGAATCATCCCCCATTTTCATCTATCAACACAAGCACGGACACTCAACCATAATTTTTTTTCAATCAACACACAAAATAATGAAGCACAATTAGCACCAATTTTTCAATGACATTCCGAGTATGAACATATACCATCACCACCAAAACAATTGGTGCATTAAGGACAAAGCAAAACAAGGATTTATCTCAAAATTTCTCCACATCCTAAACATGCCACAAACACATACTACGAATAAGAATCAAAGGTAGTCTAGACTTCATGTAGACATGTTTGGGCAACAATGTAGGGGTAAATGGTGCCATCAATTGCAAGATTTAGCATAAAAACACAAGAATCCCCAAATTGAAACCTTTAAAACCTAGAACATGGGTTTTCCAATTCATCCATAAATTTTGCATAGAACTCATGAAATTCAAACCTTCACGGGATGGGTAATCGAAAAACATAGGTTTGATGGGTAGAAAACATACCTTGAATGCCGAATTTGGGGAAAAATTCGTGTATGTGCGTGTATGAGTGAAGTGACAGTGAGAGGTGAGTGAAAAATGAGAGAAAATAGAGTTAAAAACCAATATCCGCATCGCCACGTCAGCACAATATTCGTGACCTCGCTCGCGACCGCTACTGGGGTCGCGAATTTCCTTCTGTCCACCGTGGAAAATTCGTGACCCCGTCAGCACTTGGCGTCCATGTGGATTCACGATCGGGTGTCAGATTCGCGACCCAGTCGTGAATTTTACCTTGTCGACCCCCTCCTCTGTCGCGATTTTACAGAAGTCGACCCATCCTACATACGCGACCTGATTCGTGAGTCCGAACTCACGAATCGGGTCGCGAGAACCACACTGTGCATCCCAACGAATTGTTCGGCCTCCGATCTTGTGCTGTTCTCGATCCTCGATCCACGGACGTGATTTTCTGCATAATAGAGTACCCAAATAAAGGTTTCCACCAACCCCAACCGCAACCATCTTTGTGTTTGCCTAATGTGGGAATGGATCACACATTAAAGGTTACTTAGGTTCCTCTACCATCAGTATATCAATGTCATGGTTCTCACCTGCAAAACTCAGCAAAAAGACAGACACAGAAAACAAAACAAAGAAAAACCGAAAAGACTTTACAAGCAAAAAAAAATTAAAACCATTGGGTTGTCTCCCAATAAGCGCTGCATTTAACGTCGACAGCCAGACGATCTTGCAACTCAAGACTCCATCAACTTAATGTGAGACACCTCGTGTGTTTGCCCCGGGCTATAGTATTTCTTGACTCTATGGCCATTGACAGTGAACAGCTCCCCCGTATATGACAAGAGTTGGATCACGCCACCGGGTAGCACTTTTTTTATCACAAAAGGGCCCGACCACTTGGACTTCAACTTTCCTAGAAACAATTTCAACCTGGAGTTAAATAATAAAACATTATCACCCGGTAATAACTCCCTTGGAACAATTATCCAATCATGGAACGCCTTGGTGCGTAGTTTGTAAAGCAACGAGTTTTCGAAGGCCTCCATGCGGAATTCATCGAGCTCATTAAGCTGGAGCATCCTCTTAGTCCCCGCTATCTTGAAATCGAGGTTTAGCTGTTTTACCGCCCAATAGGATTTATGCTCCAACTTTACCGACAAATGGCAGGACTTCCCAAAGAGTAGCTGATATGGAGACATTCCTAACGGCGTCTTGTATGCAGTCCGGTACGCCCAAAGTACATCATCTAGCAACACGGCCCAATCTTTCCTATTGGTGTTCACCGTCTTGTCTAAATTTTACCTTATCTCCTGATTAGCTAGCTCGGCTTGCCCATTTACTTGTGGGTGATACGCGTAGTGACCTTGTGCTTGATCCCATACTTGGCCAACAATGACTCCAAGGGCTTGTTGCAGAAGTGTGTTCCCCCATCACTTAGTAAAGCTCTTGGTGTTCCAAAACGAGAGAACAGCTTCTTCAGAAAGCTGATGACGACCTGAGAGTCATTGGTGACTGTTGGAATGGCTTCAACCCACCTCGAGACATAATCCACGGCTAGTAGAATGTACTGAAAGCCACTTGAAGACACTAGGAATGGGCCCATAAAGTCGATACCCCCACACATCGAATAACTCGACTTCAACAATGTTCGTGAGTGGCATTTCATTCCTCTTGGAGAGCCCCCCCCATTCTTTGGCATTTGTCACACTCCCGGGTGAACTCATGGCAATCTTTAAACAGATATGGCCAGTAGAAACCACTTTGCAGGATCTTGAAAGCTGTGCGATTAGCGGAGAAATGGCCACCACTCGGCAAAGCATAGCACTGCAAATAGATCGGTCTCCATTATTCTTTGAGGTACACAACGGTGAATGACGGTGTTCGAGCAATGCCGGAAAAGGTATGAATCATACCACATGTAGAACTTCACATCATGGAAAAATTTCTTTTTCTGATGTGAGGACAAGTCCGGTGGTGGCACATTTGCAGCAAGGAAATTGAAAAAGTCAGCAAACCACGGGGCTTGAGATTTTACCGCGAAGAGTTGCTCATCAGAAAACTTCTCGTTGATTGGCACGTGAGCCTCTTCACCTTCTACAGGGTGCTCTAATCGAGACAAGTGGTCCGCAACCACATTCTCGCAACCTTTCCGATCTCGAATCTCGAGATCAAATTCCTGCAGCAATAAAATCCAATGGATTAAACGAGGCTTAACATCTTTCTTATCAAACAAATATCGCAGCGCAGCATGATCAGTATAAACAATTGTTTTAGCACCAATAAGGTAAGCACGAAATTTATCAAAAGAATAAACAACGGCTAATAGCTCCTTCTTGGTGGTCATATAATTTACTTGTGCCGAGTCTAAGGTACGACTAGTATAGTAAATTACACGAAACAACTTGTCTCATTTTTGTCCCAAGGCTGCGCCCACAACAACATCACTTGCATCACACATGATTTCGAACGGTTGCGACTAATCAGGAGTGATCAAGATGGGTGCACTCACCAAAGCCTTCTTCAAAGTCTCAAAGGCCTGCAAACACTCATCAGAGAAGTCAAATGCAACTGATTTTTCTAATAAATGACTAAGAGGCTTAGCTATCTTGGAAAAATCCCGAATAAATCGCCTATAGAATCCGGCATGACCAAGAAAACTTCTCACAGACTTTTCATTGGTTGGAGGTGGTAATTTCTCGATGGCTACGATCTTGGCACGATCAACCTCCAAACCTGTAGAAAACACTTTGTGTCTCAACACTATACCATCCCGTACCATAAAATGGCACTTCTCCCAATTGAGAACAAGGTTGGTTTCCTCACATCACTGCAGAACTTGAGTTAAATTGGCTAAACAATTATCAAATGAATTTCCATAAATAGAGAAATCATCCATAAATACTTCCATGATATTTTTAATTAACCCATGAAAAATAGTCATCATACATCTCTGAAAAGTACTAGGTGCATTACATAGACCAAAAGACATATAACGATAAGCAAAGATACCATATGGACATGTAAATGCAGTCTTTTCTTGATCCTCAAGAGCAATCATAATCTGATTATAACCAGAATAGCCATCTAGAAAGCAATAGTACTCATACCCAACTAATTTGTCTAACATCTGATCAATAAAGGGAAGGGGAAAATGATCCTTTCTAGTGGCAGCATTCAACATGCGATAATAGCAAACCAGTAACAACTCGAGTAGCAATCATTTCTTTCCCTTCACCCTCTACAACAGTCATGCCCCCCTTCTTAGCCACAACTTGAGTGGGACTAACCCACTCACTATCAGAAATAGCAAAAATAATCCCAGCATCAAGCAATTTCAACACCTCTTTTCGAACTACCTCTTGCATTATCGGATTTAATCTACGTTAATTTTGCACATGGGGCTTGTAATCATCCTCAAGTAGAATCCTATGCATGCATAAAGATGGGCTAATCCCTTTTAAATCAGAAATAGACCAACCTATAGCACTTTGATACTTCCTCAACACACGCAAAAGACTATCCAACTGAGACTCAGAAAGGTAAGCAGAAACGATTACCGGTTTGGTGTCATTTTCACCTAAAAAGGCATACTTGAGATGGGCAGACAACGGCTTCAATTCCAGCTTTTTAGGAACAGTAGGCTCTCCATCCTTAGCCTTCTCCCCCTCGTCCCGTAGTGGGAGAAATTTGGATCATCGCCTTGGGATTTCCTGCAATGAATTCAATTCAGCAATTGTATCAGATAAATCCAAATCATTAAATATAAATTCAGTTTTATGAAAATAATATTGGAGCAATGCTTGCTCCAAAGACTCCCTTGGTACCATGAAATCTGATAGGCGTATATATGTAGTATATATTGTGATCTTTGTAAATATGGTATTAACCATATATTTATTATCCTAGATTAGTGGACCTCTCTGTTGTATATATAGGGATGATTGAATCATAAATAAATTAAGGAATTACCTTCTTTCATGGTATCAGTAGAATAGGGTTTCGTTCTTCCGCTGCGCATCCCTCTTCCCCGTGAAATCTTCACCACCGCCTTTCTCCTCCCTCTCCGATGGCGGCTGGGAAATCGGATTTCCATCCGGCGCTCGCCATATCGAACATCTGAAATCACATTCCCATCATTCTAGAGATGGAGAATGTTCAATACGTAACATGGGTGGAATTATTCAAAATTCACGCCCGGTCTCACCGTGTGTTCAACCATATCGTCCCTTCAACGACGAATCCGCCAGCAGCTCCCCCTACCGGCGCTGAGAAGGAGTTGTGGGACACTCTTGATGCCACTGTTTTACAGTGGATCTATGCCACAATTTCTTCCGACCTCCTCAACACCATCCTCGTTCCCGACTCGACGGCGAAGGCAGCGTGGGATCGCCTCAGGGATATCTTTCAGGACAACAAGAATTCCTGGGCAGTCACACTCGAGCATGAATTCTCCCATACCAATATGGAGAGTTTCCCCACTGCATCCGCCTACCCGGGTGCTCCAGTGTTCGAGTCTCTTCGAAGGACGAATAGTGTTGTTTGCAATAAACAATTATCTTCTTTTGTTTGTCCTTCTTGTTCTTTGGGAAAACATATTAAATTGCCGTTTGTGGCATCTAATACTCGTACTGTTTTGCCATTTGATATTATACATTGTGATGTGTGGACATCTCCCGTTTTGAGTTCGTTAGGGCATCGTTACTATGTACTTTTCTTGGATGATTTTTCAAATTATTTATGGACATTTCCTATTACTCATAAATCTCTTGTTTTTCCCACATTTCTCAAATTTCGAGCTTTTGTTAAAACTCAGTTTGAACGAGAAATTAAGGCATTTCAATGTGATAATGGGAAGGAATTTGATAATAAATTATTTCGTGAATTTGCATCTACTCATGGAATGGTATTTCGTTTTTCGTGTCCATACACTTCATCTCAGAATGGGAAAGTTGAACGTCAAATTCGTACTATTAATAATATGGTGCGTACCTTGCTTACACATTCGTCTGTGCCTTCTTTTTTCTGGCCTCACGCCCTTCAAATGTCTACGTATCTTCTGAATATTCTTCCAAAGAAACACTTATTATATAATACTCCTGTGTCCCTCTTGTATCATAAACGACCAACTTATGACCATCTCCGTGTCTTTGGATGTTTATGCTACCCTCTATTTCCTTCCACTTCTATCCATAAGCTTCAATCATGATCTACACCGTGTGTGTTCCTCGGGTTTCCTACTGGTCATCGTGGTTATTTGTGTTATGATATCTCAACTAAGAAAATTTTTATTTCTCGTCATGTGATCTTTGATGAGTCTCGGTTTCCTTTTCATGAGGTCAAGCCGTCTTCTTCATCTTCCTATGAGTTCCTAGATGATCATCCATCACCATATGTCAGATATCATTAAACTCACTCGTCTATTCCCTCACCACCTCCTACACCCCCACCGACATCCCCAGAGGTGATTGCATCTATCCACCCTCCCCATGTGGTTCGTCGTCTGGTTATTCGGAGTCAACATGGTATTGTCAAACCTAGAAGGTTGTTTAATCTTAACACTTGTGTTGTCCGATCACCCATTCCTAAAAATCCTGTCCATGCTCTTAAGGACCCTAATTGGAAATTGGCTATGAATGACGAGTTTAATGCTCTTATTGATAATAAGACGTGGGTGTTGGTACCTCGTCCATCTGGTGCTAATGTTATTCGTTGTATGTGGATTTTTACTCATAAAGTGCGTGCTGATGGTTCTTTTGAGAGGCATAAGGCTCGTCTTGTAGGTGATGGCAGTACTCAGCAGGTGGGAATAGACTGCGGAGATACATTCAGTCCTGTTGTTAAGCCCGCAGCATCTCCGATCACTCGTTATTTGTATTTCGAGATGGGGATCGTGTGGCTTATCTTCTTCTCTATGTGGACGACATCATTTTGACTGTCTCTTCTGCAGCCTTGCGGTGTGAGTTTATTTCTCGCCTGAGTTCCGAATTTGCGATGAAAGATTTGGGTCCGCTTCATTATTTTTTGGGCGTTGCTGTGTCATCTCATGCTGGGGGGCTGTTTTTATCTCAGAAGAAATATACAGAGGACATAATTCATAGGGCTGGTATGGAATCATGTAAACCAGCAGCTACTCCGGTTGACACGAAACCTAAGCTAGCAGCTGCTGGCAGTCCTTCTGTGTCGGACCCGACTCACTACCGTAGCTTAGTTGGGGCTCTGCAGTATCTCACGTTTACTCGACCGAATGTTGCATATGTTGTTCAGCAAGTTTGTCTATTCATGCATGATCCTAGAGAGATTCATATGCTTGCTTTGAAGCGCATTCTACGCTACCTTCAAGGAACTTTGGATCTCGGTCTTCATTTATCATCGTCGACGACCACGACTCTTGTCTCGTACACATATGCGGATTGGGCTGGCTGCCCGGACACTCGCCATTCTACTTCTGGCTATTGCATCTTTCTTGGGGATAATCTTATATCATGGTCGGCAAAATGCCAACCTACGCTATCTAGATCTAGTGCAGAGGCCGAATATAGGGGGGTTGCTAATGTGGTGTCTGAGTCGTGTTGGCTTCAGAATTTGTTGCTTGAGCTGCATCATCCTATCATGACAGCTACAGTGGTCTATTGTGACAACCTCAGCGCTGTATACCTCTCCGACAATCCGGTTCAACACCAACGTACTAAACACATCGAAATGGACATTCATTTTGTGCGTGAGAAGGTCGCCCGGGGGCAGGTTCGAGTTTTACATGTTCCCTCTCGCTCACAGATAGCTGATGTCTTCACTAAGGGTCTCCCACTTGTGTTGTTCGATGATTTTCGTTCCAATCTCAATGTTCGTCCTCCTCCCGTTTCGATTGAGGGGGTGTAATAGGCGTATATATGTAATATATATTGTGATCTTTGTAAATATGGTATTAACCATATATTTATTATCCTAGATTAGTGGACCTCTCTGTTGTATATATAGGGATGATTGAATCATAAATAAATTAAGGAATTACCTTCTTTCAAAATCATTCATATCAATGCATGAATCCACCACTTGAAGCACTTTGCACTCCTCGAGTTGTTGGGCATCTTCCTTGTCATGGAACTGCATGGCTTTGAAGAGAGAGAAAGTAACACCCTCGTTATTAACACGAAGCGTTAGTTCCCCCTTTGCCCGTCTATCAATGCCTTGCCCGTATTGAGAAACGGGCGCCCTAAAATGAGTGGGACCTTAGAGTCTGCCTCTATATCTAGCACCACGAAGTCAACGAGAAAAATGAACTCGTTAATCTTCACCAAGACATCTTCAACTATCCCCCGCGGATGAGTCACGGATATATCTGCCATCTGAAGATAAATAGTAGTGGGCTTTATCTTCCCAATGTTCAGCTTCTGAAAGAAAGACAGGGGCATGAGGTTGATGCTGGCTCCCAAGTCACATAGAGCCTTCCCAGTATGACCTCCTCCAATGGTAACGGAAATAGTGAAACTTCCTGGATCCTTAAGCTTAGCTAGAAGCTTCTTCTGAATGAGAGCACTGCAGTTCTCAAAGAGATTTACGGTGGCATAATCCCCCAACTTCATCTTCTTCGAGATGACATCCTTGAGGAACTTAGCATAACTCGACATCTGTTGTAGAGCCTCCACCAGAGGTATATTAATTTTCACTTTTCGAAAAATCTCCAAAAATTTGGAGAATTGTTCATCAACCTTCTTCTTTTGAAATCGCTGTGGGTAAAGAATGGAAGCCGTAGGTGATGCAGGAGCAGGGGCTCGCGGAGGAGGCGACGGCGGCGGCACTGTAGGTCCGTCAGCGCTAGGATTCGGGTGTTCCGAATCATTATCTACTGTTTCATACTCGTCCTCAAGAATGGATGCAGGCCTGGGATTTTTCGGGCCTTCATAAGAAGTCCCGCTTCTCAATTGTATGGCCTTGCACTGCTTCTTGGGATTCACCGTTGTATTACTGGGGAACTGGCCCGGCTGATGCTGATTTCCCACAACTGTAGCTAATTGTCCTAACTGTTTCTCGAACGTCTTCATTTGAGTGCCCATAGCTCCAACGGCATTCTTTAGCTTCTCAACTCGAGCTTGAGATTCACCCATATATTTCTCTATTTTGCCCATAAAAGCCATTAGAAGCTCATCCATCTTCGGCTTCTTTTCTTCATCAATCACACCGTTAGTCACTGAGAATCCATGTGGGGGCTGCAGTGCGGCATTGGGATTTCCATAAGAAAGGTTTGAGCGATTACCTTGGTAGAATTGATTTCCATCTCGGTAATTGTGATTGTTATTCTCATAGCCACGTTGATTAACGTAGTTCACATCCTCCATTGCATTCCCTACGAGGTTCTCCACACCTGTGCATGGCATGGCATCAAATCGACTGTTGATAGTATCATTCAACGTCGATAGCTGGACGGCCAGCTTGGAAATAGGATCAGTGTCCTCTACTGCAGCAGCTCTCTTCATGATCTTCACCTGTCGATCATTGGTCCACTGATAACTGTTTGTGGCCATGTCTTCTATGATAGAGACGGTCTGATTATGCCCTTTATTAAGTAGGGACCCACCTGCTGAGGCATCCAGAAGCCTTTTCACTTCTGTGTCGTATCCGTTGTAGAAGATGCACACCTGATGGTCTATCCCAAATCCATGGTCAGGACATTTCCTAAGCAGCTCTCGAAACCTCTCCCAGGCTTCGTACAGATTCTCATCATCATATTGGCGAAACTAGGTGATCTCGCCTTTCAGTTTCAAAGTCAAACCGGGAGGGAAGAACTTATGAAGAAATTTGTGCGCCAAAGCCTCCCAGGTGTCAACTGTGCTAAGATCCAGTGAATAGTACCAATCCTTGGTAGCATCCCTCAGTGAGAATGAGAACAGGCGGAGCCGGATAGTGTTATCTGACACCCCATTCATCTTTATGGTACTGCAAACCTCCAAGAATTGTTGAAGGTGCACATTCGGATTCTCCGTCTTATGCCCCCCATACTGGTGCTGTTGGACCATTCCTATTAAGCCCGACTTCATTTCAAAATTATTTGCATTGATCCCGGGGCCTGGAACTTGACCATGATTCAGCACTGGCGTAAACAACTGATTAATAGGCACCGGGGCAGCTGCTTTGGAAGCTTCTCTAGCTTTCTCTTGCTCTTGGAACCTCTGTTACATTTCTGCGAGTTGTTGTTGCATCTGACGCATCTGCTCAGCAGTGATAGGTGCTGCTTGCTGATCCGCCATTTTTCCCCTTCTTCTCCTTGCGTTCTGGTGACGAGCAGTGGCTTCAATCTCAGGATCAAAAGGTTGAAGTGGTTCCCCTTTTGAACGTGTGCTCATACACTACCTACGAATTTGCAGAGAAAAAGAGAAAAATTACTAAAAATAAAACAATGTCTAGAGTAACAATATAAAATAAAATCGAATAAGTAAGAATTTGATCCAAAGTAGGAAACCACAAGCTGCATCGCCATTGAAATTCGCGAGCTCACTCCTGAGCAGGTCGGTCGCGACTGGGCTCGTAACTCCACGTGGCTTCCAGGTGGCAGAAAATTCACAGGTCCTTCGGGTATTCGTGATCGGATAGCGAAAAATGCAAAGCCGTACCCCCTCTCTGTCGCGATCTTACAGTTAACAGCCTTTTGGTTATTCGTGATCTCGCTCGTGAGTCGCGAGCTGGTCGTGATTTTTCTTCTGTGCACCCTAGCCTCTGTCGGTACTTCACAGTCGAAGGCCGGGATCTTCACTTGCGAGCTGCCACATCAGCCACGGTTCTCAGCTATTTTGTATGTATTTCCCGAGACTTTTATACTTCGTTCAAACACCATCTTTTCACGGATAATTCCTGCACAGTTCCAACAAGTAATACCAAACTCCCAAATACATGAAAACACGAATAAATTGAGATGAAACATACCCAAAATAATTCAAATTCGACACAAAAGTGTACAAAAATTAGTGTAAAATCTCAGTTTATCAAGCATGAAATTCAAGTATCAGAGCATTCAAAATCCAAGTATCAGAGCATTCAAAGCATACTTTCATTTTAGTCATGCTTTCATTTTGAGTAATTAGTGTATGATTTTCCGAGTATCAGAGCAGAGCACAATGTCTGATATTAAAGCAAGTTGAAGCATAAATTCAAGTATTAGAGTATATTCTCATTAAGGCATGTATCAAAGCATAAAGTATGGATCAAATCATATAAAATGATCTCTTGAAAGCAATTTAGAACTACTTCTCTGCTTTGATTGCTTCATCTCTTCCTGCTTGACTCTCTTCTTTTTTGAGCTCCAAATTTTCTCCAAGCTTCCCCCTGAAGTTGAGCTTCCCCCTCATGATGTATTTCTCTTTGGATCTGATCCCAAAGAGTTAAGTTTTCATCATCATACTTTCCATCTTCCCCCTTTTTGGCATCATCCAAAAGCTGGGGTGGATCGCAAGATGGTATTGATAGGTTTGGCAAGAATGTGAAGGCAGTTGCCAAATTGTCATCATGGACTGAAGGAATTGTCATGGGCGAGGAGAACCATGCATAGGCTTCTTCAGTTGTCATGAACTGACCACGATCAGTGGTTTGGGAGAGTTCTTGCTCTCTGAAGTCCATGGAAGCCAAGCTGGTGAAGATCTCATCGGTTGTGGCGATTGGTAGATCTTTGAGGAATGGGGTGCAGGAGGAGTTGGCTGGTTCGTTGTCGGGAAGAGGAGCGTCGGCTGGTACACTAAGCTGGATTCTTTTGATCATCGAATCCATTATCTCCGAGAGCGTTGGCGGTGAGCAGAGTGGATGGTTCATCCAATATCGACTCCATTCTCCTTCGTTGATCTAGAATAGGGATCTACGAGTGCGGATGAGGTGGAACACTATGGCCTCATCGAGTTGGAATCGCCAGATGTGGTACTGGAGGTACCGTTTCAGTTGCTTGAATAAGGAGGGATCGGTGCCCTCAATGAGACCGAAGCAGCTTCTTAGCTGATGGTCTAGAACTGCCTCAAACTCAACCTCAATTGAGTCGCGATTGACTAAGTTTAGAGGTTGTGAGCTGGCTGGTATTGTAGACTGATCACTCAGTCTAGAGAGGGGCTCATTCTTAATCATCAGCTGCCTTTCTTCTGAGGAGCTGGCATGGTCGACCACCGGTTGCATTCCATGACTTGAGTTGGGAGTTCCCGGTTGGCAGGATCTATTCTGGATCGGATGGCTGTAGATGGTCGGGAGCATGTCCCTTCATTTGATCGGTTCACCAGTTGGAATGATCTCATCAAACTGGCTTAGAATGATGTGGCTTATGCGACCCATAAACCCAACCTTCTCTTGGAACGAGCCAGTTGATGGATCATATTCTGCTCGCTCGACATTTGCTCGTAGTTGAGCAAGAATAAAGGAGGCCCAGTCGGCTTTACACCCGAAGTATAGAGCGGCCATTAGATGGGCTTTGAGGTCCGAGAATTGGACTGTCTCAAAGTTTCCATGCAGGATATGACTGGTGATATCCAGGAGTTAGATGATCTCGTTGGGCAGGCTTTCCTTCAGTCTGTATGAGCAGTCATGATGGTGTACGTAAGGATGTTTCCAAAGACCCCACAGTGCATATTTGCACGGTAGTTCCAGTTCCATCAAGTCTGGGCCTTCAACGGGGAGGAAAAGTGTGGACATCATTGTATCTTTTGTCATCGTGATTACTTTGTTCTGGACGGTGGAGATGATGTCGTTGCCGAAAATGGTTGCATTGTAGTAGAACTCCGCAACATGGGAAGGTATATTCTTTACCGGCATGATTGTCAAGAATGACAGCAATCCAATTTCCTCCAATGGCCGATAAATTTTTTGAAAGTTGTCTAAGCCGAGACGTGTGTTAAGAAACTCTAGATTAAGAGTCTTATCTTTCTTCAGCTTCTTTATAAGCAATTCGACATTTACCATCTGAAATGAAGGCTTCATTTCTGCAAAGAGATGGTGTTGTTAGATATGCAAGGGTGTTGAGAGAGAGAGTTTGCTAGTGATCAAAGCAAGGATGAGAGAGAATTTACAGATGATCGGAGCCTTCATCTCCTTTCATAAATATATTCAGCTTTGCATGCATTGATCGAGGACACTCGATTGCTTCTCTTAGCTGATTAGCTATCTGATTTGATGGATGATTAGCTGAATTAATGATGCATGCTTCCCAGCCGTTCGATCGTGAAACAACTTTATGATCATGTGGCTGAGATGGAGTTATTTTGAAAATGGGGTAGTTGCCATAAATAGCAAAATATTTTCTGCAGATTTTTCTATTTATTTCGCATTAGAAAAATATATTCCCTTTTCCTTCTTTGAAGAATTGATTTAATATCGATGCAGAAATATTAATGGCAACTTGTGAGAGAGAACCCTATTTTCAAATTGTAGCCGTTGAATATAATATAAGAAATTTTATAATCACAACGGTAACAATTAAGTTATGATAATTAAGAGGATTAGGAAAACTTAGCCAGTGTCAGTTGGGATACAGTCCAACTGATTGGTTTGACGATTCAGCAGTTGGATGATCAGTTTCGTCATGTTTCCAGTCATCGCTGATGAGCTGACTGAAGCTCTAACTGATCTGAACTGATCAGTTCATTTGGTCAGCAGCTTGACTTGCTTGAGTCAGTTTTCTCTTTTTGAAAGGCCGAGCTGGACTAGTTCCACTGCTTTCTTTTGAGCAGTTTGATCGCTTTGACGTTGATACAGATCCAGTTCTGTTCTTTGGCAGTGCGGGCCTTGCTCTCTTCCTGGCTTGGTGAAACTGCTGAATGGCAACTGATGAGTTTTTCATCCTTTGGTTGAGGGATTGTGAAGTTCCCTTTGGCGACGATCTGAACTGATCTATTTCAATAATCAGATGCACTCCTTTTGAGTTGGATGTGAGTAGGGGAGTGACATAGCTCTTGGATAGGAGACTTGGTGATGTGGCAGTATCATCATCATCACTATCGCTCTCATCATGCCTTGGAATCTTCTGAGGAGCCACGACTTCAGTATGTGATAGGTGTGGTTCTATCCTCGCTGTGGCAGTTGGAGTTCGTTGTGATGGCTCAGCTGACTGACTTGATAAATTATTAAAGTTCAGTTTACAGCAAAGCGAGCCAGTTGGGCAATTGACTGATTGATTTGCAACCACAGCTCCTTGAGACATGATGCTAGTTTTGAATTCAGCTAACAAAGCGGTAGCTGGAATTTTGTTGACAAGCCGGTGATTCATGATGTGCTGGACTTGCACAATGGTTGGAGGGAATGGATTTGACGATCTTATCCATTTAATGCTCCAAGTTTCTTCACATTGCCAGTAGCTCATGCCATGAAAGGCAGTTAGCAAAAAGTGAGACTGGATGGACATCGAATGTCTCCAGTTGTACCAATAGAAATACCGGTGGAGTTGTTTGAACAACTCTTGGTCACGTTGTGCAACAAAAGCAAAGTGAGTGAGAAGGAGGTTGGTCACTTCCTTTTGTGCACCTTTGACTGCATATTTACCACTATAGAAAGTGCGAATATTTTCTTCAGTCAGCTGGAGAGGAGGGCATGTGCTTCTGAAGTAGTCCGCTCCATAGTTTGGATGAGGGATTCCAATGAATGGAATAAGCTCATCTGGATCAGAGCAAACCTGGAAGTCAACTGGTGATCCATTCTTTGATCTTGGAGAATGAACGGCATTGGAAGTTGAGTTGCTTGAGGTGTTATTGCTCGTCCTGGCCTTGGTTCTTCATTTCTTTCTTAGTGACTGAAGATAAGCAGTTCCCTTCTTGGGAATCCAGTCAGAGATAAGGACTGGTAGTGATTCATCATTTGGAAGTTTAAGCAGGTCTTCAATCATCTTGCTCATTCTTAGAACAAGTCCTACCTTGGACAAAAAATTGCCAGATTTCTTTGAGTCAACGGCCTTGATGACTTGATGCTTGAATTGTTGGAAGATAAATTCTGCCCAGTTTGTTTGTCTCCCTTCAGCAAGGTGAATCATAACCTTGTATCTCTCTTGGGTGAGTTGACTCAGGCTTCCAATAGCTCCGAACATCATCTTGTTCGTTATATCGAGTAGAACGCCATATTCGGGCTTCAGGTCAGTTTTAGCAGTTATAAAACTGAATTGCTTGTTGCAGGTTGAAGCTTTCCATTCTCTCCAGTATGACTCTGCAGATTCCTTTAGTTCTTGAACTAATGAGCCTTCTTGTGGAAGCTCGAACAATTCAGCAATTGTTCTTTCAGTGATTTGGAGTAGCCGTCCTTGAATCACTGATGATACTGTTTTTCCATCTGCAGACAATTTTGCTTGAAGCAAAAATTCACTCACCAAATTTTATCTAAAGAACTTTGGTGGTGTTTCCAGGTAGTGAAGAATTCCTCTCTTGTGAAGATTTGAGAGAAGGATTGGATTGTTTGATTCATTTAGAATCATTTGAAATTTCTTCCTATCAAGGAATTTGTCTCTCAGAAGTTGCTCTTTGAAGGAATTTAGAGATCTGGATAATTCGGCCATCTTTGGGGTTGGTTGAGATTTTGGGAAATTTCAAGAGCTTTGAGAGAAAGAGAATTTTTGAGAGTGAATGAGGAGTATTTTTAAGAGGCTTGAAAGAGAGGGCTTTTTATGAGTGTTTGGGCAGGCTCATAGATCTAATGGTTAAAATGGTACTAGCCCCTGGCCTCTTTTGGTCGTTGGCATTTAATGACTTTGAAACGTGTCATTGTTTTGCAACGGTCAGAATATTTAAAAATAAATACGAAGTTCGACATTTATTTGAAAATAAAAAGATAATCTTTTTATATATCAAAAATAAATAATGACAAACTGAATTACAAGAAGTAAACTAAGGGCTTTCTAATCAGTTTGAACTTGATCAGCCATTAGTCCTTCTTCTGATCAGTTTTCCTCTTCTTGGCAAGCGGTTCTGTGATGTCATCTTCCTCATCCTCATCGCTGCTTGATGACTCAGTTTCAGCTAACTGGAGTCTTGGATGAGCTTGCAACCACTGGATTTGCTCTGTGTGCAGTTTAACCTGTTACTGCAGGCTGTGGATCAGGTCCACATAGTAAGCCGGGAGCTGAACTGTAGAGCTGCTTGGCTGAGCATTAAACTGAACTGCTCTTGAGTCAGCTTCTTCGTCTGCTTCAGTTCCAATAAGTTCCTCACAAGAAACTATGTGGGTCAGTTCGTCTTTCTCCATGATGATGGTCTCATCATAACTTGACTCTGATGAAATCTCCGGTGCAGCGTCTTGAGCAGCAGCTTAAAGAGCTCTTTAAATTGGATCAAAGTACACAGTTATTGCTAGTGTACCTTGATAGGCAGGTTGATCATTGACTTGAGCTGTTTGTTCAGTTGGCTGATCAGACTCAGCTGTCCCTGGAGTTGACTCTTGGGGAGGAGCAGTTTTGGGTTCAGTTGGCTCCTCAAACAATCGAGCCTTTTCAGCTGACTTCTCAGACTCTTCATCACTTGGAAGAACTGGTGGAATAGGATATTTGAGCATTTTTTCGAACTCCAGATCACTGGCAGTTCGATCATCAACTGCTTGCACTTCTGGAGAATCATCAAGGAGATTGATGATGATGTCATCTGGTCGAGGGGATTCTTCGAAAGTTAACTGCCTAGCAACAAATGCTATGACAGTTTTCCTTGAGCTGTAAACTTCCGCAGTTTCAGCACCTTGTTGATTGCTCTGGGGTTCTCTGTTGAACAGAGTTTGTCCCTGCTGATGCTGTTGTTGTCTGAGGATGAGCAGTTCCCTAAGCAACCAATGCTGTTGAACTTGGGGATTCTTCCAATGTTGCTGTTCAGCCTCAGTTTGTAGAGGTGGCAGTCGGATGTTGGCCCAGATGAGCAGATTGTTCATCACTTCCATCAATGTTTGTTGTTCTGGGTGAGGGTGGTTCCTTCAAATGGCTAGCATTCTCTTCAGTGTGATAACTGGATTTTGTTCAGGAGTCTCCTGTCCAGCCCATTGCATGCTCCATCTCTCTTCTCTTCTCCAGAAGCTCATCCCCATGAAGGGTGGTTAGGAGAAAGTGGGCTTCAGAGTTGAAGCAGTGTCTCCATAGGTACCAGTATACGTACCTTGAGAGAGCTTTATACAGAGCAGTCATGCCAATCACATCTTCAACAAAGTTTTCAGCAATGAACTTGGTCACTTGTCCATCAGCCCAGCTCTTGATGACTTCATCTTTTGATAAAGCTCTTATATTCTCTTCAGTCTCTGCCATCGGGGGGCACGCAGTTCTGAAGAAGTCAGCTACTGAGTCTCGTGGTGGAACTCCCCTGAGAGGCACAATGTCATCTCCTTTAACTGGTGCCATATCAAACACCTTGATGTTAAAAGGAGGTAGTTTTGGAGGGGGTGGAGGCCCTGATTGCTTCTTCTTCCCTTTTAGTTGAGAGGCTGCGGGCTTCTTCTTTGATTTGTCAGTTCTTTCCTTGGCTTGAACTGGCCTGGTAGAGGTCTCTTCTTCAGGTGAATCAACCGTTGATCCACATCGAACTTGTCGCAGAGGCTTGGCTCTGATTGTGGGTCCCAACATTTGGCTTATTGGGACATTGTCTTCAGAGTCGGAGTCCTCTTGATGTATTTCTGTAGCGATCTCTTTGCCTTTTCTTTTAGCAGGCTTCTCTACTCTCTTTGAGGGGGCATCAGTTTGCCGACTGCTTTTGATGCTTATATATTTTGAAGCTGGTTGTCTTCTGCCAGTTGAGGGGATAAAGTCCAGCTTCTCAATCATCAGCATGTCAGTTTCATCTGCCATGGAATTAAGAGTGTTTTCCAGTATGCTGCTGATCCTGCAGGCATAGCACATCTTCTGATGGAACTCAGTTTCTTTCCAATGTTTTTCAACAACATCAACATACTTCTTGATTTGTTCAAAGAAGTATTGAGCCTAGTTTACTATGACGCTTGTGGTGATTGCTGCACAGGCTTTGTATTTGTGTTCTGACATCTCTGAGTGACTCCCAATTGTGCCAACAATCATTCTAGTTGCAATTGATGCTAGAATTCTGTATTCTTCCTGGAAGTAGGACATGAGTGTACTGCTTTTGTAGGGATCTGCGCAGTTCGCTCTCTTCCAGAGATGGTAGGCCCGTTCTTGGTCAACTTTTACATCTTGTAATCTTATTCCAGAGGTGGGAAGTTGGAATATTCTTCCAAGCAGTTCTGGAGTGATTACCAGTTCAACTCCTCGAACTTCAGTCGTGATTCTGTCATCATAACTTTTTGAGTTCAAATAGAACTCAACCACTGGTTCAAAGTAGATCTTCACTGGATAGACTTCTGTGAATATTTTTAATCATGTTTGCTCTATCTTCGTGATCAATGAGTTGCAGAGTGGAGAGTCTGAGCACTTTTCTCTATATGCGATTTGATCTAGAAACTTATCTCTATATAGATTCCATTGGAATCTTTAAGAAGATTCACCAGTTCTTTTGAAATTGAACTTTCGTCGAACAGTTGGTGTGCTTCCTTCAGCCATGAAGTTTTGTGAGGTTTGACGAATGATTTGGAGAAAAAGAATAATTTGGTTTTGACTGTATTTGGAACTGGATCTTTTACTTTCGTAACTATTTTTGCAGAACAGTTTGAGAAAATGAAGAAAGAGAAGGGCTTTAATTCTTTACTGAGTTTTGGATCCGTAAAAATGAAATTAGAATTCAGCTATCCTTTTTATAGGAGGAAATAGGGTTCATCCAATGGTTGTGTCGATTCGTATGCCTAAGTTCAACGGTCAGATTAATTTAATCGACACGTTGATTGGTCTTTCAATTCTATCCGTTGGAGATAAATGTGGAGAGAGTGAGAGAGTTCAACGGTAATATTTGAGTGACACGTGTTTTTACCGTTTCCACTATTGAACATTTTGAACTTATCTTTTCTCTCTAGCTGTTTCTTCTTGGCTTGAAGCTGATTACGTCATCAGTTGGCTTCGTCTGTAGCTGATGATCTTCATGTTGATCAGTTTTAACTGAGATATTTTCTCATCAGTTCCTTACTTCCTCAACTGCTTGAACTTTTAATTCAGTTGTTTCTTAGTTCAGCTGATCCTTCAGTTCTACTGCTTTCCTTCAGCTGGTTCTTGAACTGATGTCTCCTTATTGAGTTGAAGCCAGTTCCTTTCATTTCTCCATCAGTTTGATGATTTTGAAGCTTGTATGTTTTGTTTGACTAACAGAATCATCAGTTGAGACCATTTGACCAACTCTGCCTTGCTCCTTTCCTCAGTTTGAGCAAATGAACTGATGATTCAGTTGAGTTGATGAGTTAGACTGATCAGCTTCTTTGCACAGCTTCTTGCTTTATTTCAAACTGATAGCTTATGTGTCCAACTGATCAGTTTAATGACTTTTTCAGTTATGAACTACTCATTCGGATGAGTTGAAGCCTTTCGATTCAGTTTCTCTCTTCAGCTGGAACGGTTTCTTGGTCTTTTTCTTCCAGTTAACCGTCTTCATCATTTGATGCTAGCTCAAGTAGCCCTAGTAGTATGCATAGCTCCATAAACCTTGCCTCAGGAAATGGTTTGGTAAAGATGTCAGTTATCTGTTTCTCCGTGTTGACATATTTGATGCATATGTCCTTCTTCTCGATGTGATCTCTGATGAAGTGATGTCTTATGTCAATGTGCTTAGTTCTTGAATGCAGAACTGGATTCTGAGATATTGCAATTGTACTATTGTTGTCACAGAATATAGGTACTTCTTCAGTTTCGACTTTGTAGTCCTTCAACTGTTGCTTCATCCAGAGTATCTGAGCACAGCAGCTTCCCGTAGCTATATATTCCGCTTCAGTTGTTGACATGGCAACTGAGTGCTGCTTCTTGCTAAACCAGGATATCAGTTCGCTTCCAAGAAACTGACATGTTCCACTGGTACTTTTTCTGTCGATCTTACATCCACCAAACTCTGAATCTGAATAACGAATTAGACTCAAACTATCATCTCTGGGATACCATAGTCCAAGATTTATGGTTCTTTGAGATATTTGACAATCCTCTTTGCTGCTTCAAGGTGGCTTTTCTTTGGGTTGGCTTGAAACCGTGCGCATAGACCGACTAAGTAGGAGATGTATGGTCGGCTAGCTGTTAGATAAAGTAGTGACCCAATGATTCCTCTGTAATATGTTTGGGTAACTGATTCTCCTTCTTCATCAAGAGTTAGCTGAACTGATGTATTCATAGGAATCTTGAGAGTTTTTCCTTTATTAACTCCAAACTTCTTGACTAGCTCCTTAGTGTACTTGACATGGCTGATAAAGATCCCATCTTTCAGCTGCTTCACTTGGAGTCCTAGGAAGAATGTCATTTCACCCATTATGCTCATCTCAAATTTATTTTGCATCAGTTGAGAGAATCGTGTGCATAGATCTTTGCTTTTTGATCCAAAAATTATGTCATCCACATAAATTTGAACCATTAAGATCTCAGTTGATCTTTCTATTCAGAATAGAGTTCGATCCATGACTCCCTTTTGAAACCCATTTTTCAGTAAGAATGTTGTGAGAGTTTCATACCATGCTCTAGGAGCTTGTTTCAGTCCGTAGAGGGCTTTCTTCAGCTTGAAGACTTGATCCCCAATTTCAAATCCTGGCGGTTGCTCGACATACACGTCCTGGTTTGAACTTCTGGTTTGAACTCGACTTCTTGGATCACCAACTATCTTGTCAGTTGGATGGCTTCGAAGCCATTTGGGCAAGATAGCTTCAGCTGGGTCTTCAGCTGGTTCTACTGTGGTGACGTCATCAGTCACCCTTTCATCAGTTGGTTCGGCATCTTCATCAGTTCTTCCCCCTATTTCAGTTGTGGGGTTTATGGTCTCAGCACGATTTATATCTTCATTGACCATATTGTTCTCAACTGGTTTAGTACCAATTTTATCACCTTCTTCTAGTAAAACCTCAAGCCGTTCTGGAACAATGTGATCCACATAGTCCTGCGAGTTCTCAATTTCACTAGGTAGTATTTGAACTGATGTGTCTATTGTTTCTTTGTGTCTGTACTCATTAGAAAATTCATCAAATACCACATGACATGTTATTTCCACAACAAGAGTTCATTTATTGAACACTCTGTAAGCTTGTGCGTGAGGTGAATTATACCCAAGGAATATTCTCTCATCAGCTTTAGCACTGAAGGCTTTCAGTTGAGTCTTGCCATTGTTGTGAATATAACATTTACAGCCAAATACTTTAAAGTATGAGATGGAAGGCTTACGACCCTTATACAGTTCATACGGTGTTTTGTCATGTGCGATGACGATGGCACTTCGATTTTGAGTATGGCAAGCTGTGTTGACTGCTTCAGCCTAGTAACCTTCAGCTATGTTGGCATCAGCTATCATTGCTCGAGCTGCTTCTTTAAGTGTCCGGTTTCACCGTTCAGCTACACCGTTTTGTTGTGGAGTCCTTGCAGCTGAGTGTTCATGAGTGATTCCAAGTTGGTTGAGAAAACTGATCATTTTCTGATTCACAAATTCAGTTCCATTGTCGGAATGAATCCTTTGAACTGATCTCTCTTTTTCAGTTTGTAGCCTTCTGATCAGCGCCGTTAGCTTGTCGTAAGTTTCATCTATGCTCCTCAAGAATTCCACTCACGTATATCTTGAGAAATCATCAACTACTACAAGAGTGAATCTTTTACCTTTTGGGGTCTATGGTCTGACTGGACCAAACAGATCCATATGTAGCAGTTGGAGGCACTTAGTTGTTCCTTGTGGATGACTCCTATTCTTGAAGGATGACTTCACTTGCTTCCTTTTTTGGCATGGTCCACACACACCTGTTTTCTTATATATCTCCTTAGGAAGCCCCTCAACTAGCTCTTTCTTGGCTAAGTAGTTGATTGTTTTGAAGTTAAGGTGGTTCAGTTGTCGATGCCATAGCCAGCTTGCTTCAGTTGATCCCTTTGAAAGAAAGCAAGCTTCTGAGTAGCCGGTTGACCAGTCAACAATATACATGTTGCCTCTCCTTATGCCAGTGAGAAGAATTACTCCAATTGACTTGTCTCTTATGTTGCAGGAGTTTTTGGTGAAGTCAACTGAGTAGCCATTATCGCACAGCTGGCTGATCTGAGTAGTTTGTGTTTTAGTCCGTCTACATGGGAGACTTCATTTACTACAACTTTTCCCTTGACCACGAACCCTTCTCTAATAGTTCGGCTCTTGGAGTTGTCTCCAAATGTGACAAGTGAACCTTTGATTTCTTCATAACCATCGAGATCTTTTCTATCTCCGGTCATGTGCTTGGAGCACCCGTTATCTAGATACCAGATATCTTTGGTTTTCTTCATAGATAGGATGCTCTTATCCTGCAAAAACAAGGATTAGCATTTAGGGACCCGTTTCATATCGGGTCCTTGTTGATACATCAAGCTTTTTGGAATCCAAACTTGCCAAACTTTTGGCTTTTTATCATTTAGTGATCCAACTTATTTGGATCGCTTGATCAGTTTAGATTTTCTTTCAACTCTTCTATTTTGAGTTGAATCAGTTGAGTGGTACATGCGTTGAGAGTTAGTAGGGTAAAACAATTCAACTAAAATGCTATGGTACCTGCGTTAAGCCTTTCGATCAGGCCAGTGCCTTGTATGTTTCCAGTTTATTGGATTGAACCCTTTTGGTTCATTTCTGGAATCCAGGTACTCGTTATAGTGATGGTAGGGTTCAAACGAGTTTATTTGATCTCTCTTATAGATGTTCTGGTTGAACTTCTTGGTAGAATAGGCTTAACATCTAAACTGGTTTTTCTTTCTGAAGTGGGCTGATCTATCAGTTTGCCTTGAGGGCATTCTGTGTTGAGCTAGTGGTCTTTGTTGAACTGAAGACTTTGAATGAATGGATTGGTTTGAGTGAACTGTTGGTCTTAGCTTGAATTTTGGCTTCAGTTGACCTGGCATTTTTGGTTGGGAGAACTGACCGAATTGTCTAGGCTGATTTTGAGGGTTTCTCAATATTCCTTTGCCTTTGGTTGGTTCAGCTAGCTGATCATGAGTTGATCTGGTGAATCCTTTTAGGGCTCCTTTATCACTGGGTTGAGCAACTGTCTTTCCTTTCTCTAAGACAGTGAACTTGCTACAGCCTAGTCCTGTGATACTGGTTCCAGTTCTCTGATGATTTAATATTTCATCTAGAGTTTGAGATCCCTTTTTGAACTTAAGAGTTACTTTTTCTCTCTCATGGATCTCTTGCTTGAGTTTTTGATTCTCAGCTTCTAGGTCAACAGTTTTTCGTTTCAACTTTTCAAATTCCACAAACTGATACTCAAGATAATTCATTCTTTTATGATCAATGCTCGGTTTTCTAACCCTATTTCTCAGTTCATCATTTTCATCTTTCAGTTTAACATGCAAGCAGGATATTGAAGCTAATTGATCTTCTAGCATCATAAGTTTCATATCAAGTTCATTGCTAGAGACAGTTGCTTCATTAATATGATAGAAGGAGGTTTGAGAATCAGTTGTACTAACCTCTTCATCATTGTCAGCCATGAGGCAAAATAGTGCTTCATCATCTGAGTTGTAGCCGTCAGAATCAATTCCAGATGGATAGTCTGAATCGTCTAGCACGACATTCTCGTAGTTTGCAACCATTTCTTTCCTTTTGAAGAAACTCCTCCTCACTTTAGCTTTCTTGTCTTCAGGGAGTTCTGGACATTCATATCTGTAATGTCCTTGTTTGTGGCAGTGAAAACATTCTCCTAGATTTCGATTGCCACCCCTGAACGGTTCAGTTGATCGTTCAGCTGGTTGATGAGTTCTCTCATCTTTTGGGATTTCATCAGCTTGAGGTGGAACTGATTGTTTATCCCGAACTCTCTTCAGCTTTTCTAACAACCTGGTAACTGACTGAATTTGATCATTGATGTCTTCAGTCAAGTTTTCCTTCTTTTCGGTTGTTTCTCTTTTTCGTTCGGATGAAGATCCGCCTTGATTTTCTCTGGCTGGTGAGCTCTTGAGCCGAAAGTTGTTCCTTCCTCGAGTGTCTCTAAACCGGTTCCTTTCACCATAAAAGGCTGCATCTTGAGCTGACGATGTTGATGCTTCCTTTTTCCGGTTTAGGCTGTACTCATGAGCTTTGAGAGAGCCAAACAATTCTCTGGGAGTGATGCTATTTTGATTTCTTGATTCTTTTGTAGCTATCACTTTCATGTCCCATTCTTCAGTGAGATTATCCAAAACTTTGAAATTCATCTTAGAATTGGGATAACTTCTCCCAAGGTTGGTCATCTCACTGATGATGCCTAGAAATCTGGTTTCAAGGCTTGAGATGGACTCTTCTGGCTGCATTTTGAAGGATTCATATATGTCGACTGCTAGCTGGAGCTTGTTTCCTTTGATGGCTTCGGATTTCTGGCATAAATCAGCTAGTAAATCCCATATCTCCTTGGCAGTTGTGCAGTTCTTTGTGTCCTTCATTCTGTCCTCATCTAGAGTTTGAAATAGTGTAGCTTGAGTAACGAACTCAAGATTCTTCAACTTCTTCTCTTCACTGGTGAGAAGATTAGTTGGCTTTGGGATCCTTGATGGTTGATTGATTTCAACTATGTGAGCATCATTGTCCATCATGATGATGATTGGACCATCTTCAATAACTTCCCACATATTCTCATGGATCGAACAGAGATGCGCCTTCATTTGCCTATTCCAATTCTCATAGTTCTCAACTGAAAACAAAGGTAGCTTATGGTTTTCCATAGCTTGAAATGTTAGCACAGATAAGTAGATCTGATTCAGTTGATCTGCAGAAATGGCTGATCCTTGGAATCAACCGCTCTGATACCACTTGTTGGTCCCGGGCGAGTTGATATCAGTTTAGAGGGGGGGTGAATAAACTGATTAAAACTTTTGCTTCAATTGCGGAATAATAAGGGCCCTTGACTCGCTTAGAAACTTATCTATGCACAATTCGAATAAGTACTTTGGACAGCTTGAGTGCAGATTGTGTGAGCTTGTGTACAGTTCAAAGATATGCAATTAATCAAAATAGTATAGCACACAAATGATTTATAGAGGTTCGAAGTCTCAAACTTCTACGTCCTCTCTTCATTCCGTAGAAGGACAACTTCACTATATAACTTGAGTTTCTTTACAAATTACACAATAAAGGACAATTGGCTGAACCTGGTAACTGCTCGCTACCTCAGCGGGTCGACGGCTCACACTTGAAGTCCCTAACTGCTCGCTAGGAAGGTAGGTACTATTGACGTCTTTACAAGGTTTTAGATCTCTTTCGATCTTCAACAGGTTAGTCTTGAACAGGGGGTATCAACTGATGTGCTCCTTCAATTGAGCTAGATAGTTGATCGTTGTATTGCTGAAACTGAGAAGGCTGCCCTAGCTGGTTTATCAACAGCTGGCTGAATGTTTTGACTCTTTGAATTCTTCTTCTCAGTTGGACTCTCGCAGTTTTTAGCAAATGCTGAACTTGAGCTATGTGGGAGGGAGAAAGAAAGCTCTGCTTGAATGAAGGCTTCAAGAATAAGTATTGCGAAAAGTCTCGAAGGCAAGAGTATTTAAAACTTTGATTCACTCGTCTTTTATAGAGGAGTGATTTTATGACTGTTGAGTTCCATTGATCGGTAGCTCTGTTGGTTCATCAATAGCAGATGGTATTTATTGATCGTTGGAGCTTTTGATTAAAGTAGCCGTTGCTTTGCCAATCGATCTCCATTGGATATTTAATTCCAGGATCTCCGTTGAAGCATTTATTCCAAGATTCGCCGGTTGAGCAATAACTTCAGGGTTCTCTGGCTGGTAGTTCTGAGCTTCAGTTTTAGCAACTTTGTGTTCCAGTTGGCAGTTCTGAGCTTGTCTGTTCAGTTCGATTATTACTCCAGCTGGCAGTTCTAAGCTTGTATGCTCAGTTTGGCTATTGCTCCATTTGGCAGTTCTGAGCTTGTCAGCTCAGTTTGGCTATTGCTCCAGTTGGCAGTTCTGAGCTTGTCAGCTCAGTTTGGCTATTGCTCTAGTTGGCAGTTCTGAGCTTGTCAGCTCTGTTTGGCTATTACTTCAGTTGGCAGTTCTGAGCTTCTTCCTCCAGTTCGGCTAATCATTCTCAAGCTCTTTTGTCAGCTTGACTGATCATAAGCTGGCTGACTTCAGTTCTGGCCTTTAGCTGATTTGTCTGTTCACTTCAGTTTGGCCATCAGTTGGATACTTCCAGTCTTTTAGTTTAAACTGATCTCGTATCAGTTTCTTCAGTCTAGTCGATTCTTTTCTCCCTCAGCTCAGCTGACTTAGCTGTCAGTTTATTTCGACTGGTTCGTCTCTTCGAATCCTCAGTTGAATTGAGTTCTGACTGGTTGGCGTATCTTCCCAGCTGGTAGACCATACTCCAGTTTGGTTGACTTCAGTTTTGATTGAGTTCCTCTTTGATGCTCTGGATTGGTCAGCTCAGATCTATAGCTTGAATTTTAGTCAGTTTCTCATAAATAGTTTTGACATCTCATCAAAACCTTATCTAGAGGTTCCTTGATAGTTTTTCCTAACAAATTGTTAACTTTACAAGCTTCTTGAGATTCAAATTTAAAGACGGTATTAGTTTTTTAGAAACATTCTAGACTCGGCTTATTTTTATTTCTAGTATTTGTTGGAATATCATGTGGTTATTTTTATTTTAATTGTTGCATTGGAGTGTTAGATTTGAATTATTACATATGTTTTGTTTTATTGGAGTTTAATTATCGTGGCATGAAAAGATTTATTTTATTTTGTTGAATTTTGATCGTTATTAGGGGTGTTTCATATATTTAGTAAATATATGAGATATATCGTAAGATAGTAGGATAAGGTATACCGATGTCGGTAAGGTATACCAACATATAAGGTATACTGATATTGGTAAAGTATACCAATATCGGTAAGGTATACTGAAATAAAGGTAAGGTAAAGGTATGCCACCAATTTTAACTAAATTTAGTTTAAGTTTAATTTTCTAAAAATATAATATTATAGCTCTAAACTTCTTTCGACATATTTTCTATCGTGATTTTGTCCAGTGTTATATATCTATTTGTTATTACTGTATGACATTTATATATATAAACTAAATTAACAATCTATATTGGAAATTTAATTATTATATTAGGTCCCTGTACTGTCAATGATTCTAGTTGTATACTTTTTGTGTTTAAACAAGTTCTCTTTTAAATGATAATATTGGTGTTTTAAATAATTTTTTTTAAAAGGACATGTTGAGATAAATATAGAAAAATATATATGCACTTATTGAAACAAAAAATAGTACTAATGGCCTATTAAAACAAAACATAATAGTACAAGGACCTAAATATGCATTTTGTCAAAGTATAGGACCATTAAAATGAAAAAATTATGTATGGACCTAGTGAAACAAAACACAAAAATATATGGACCTAAATATGTGTTTTGGTATAATATAAAATAAAACATATCTTACAATTTTGAATTTACATATTATAACTTTATTTTATATTTTATTTAAGGGCAATAATATAATCATCTAATATATTATTATATTAGTATTATAGTGATAACTAGTCTATTATTATTATTATTATTATTATTATTATTGTTATTATTATTATTATTATTATTAGTATTATAGTGATAACTAATCTATTATTATTATTATTATTATTATTATTATTATTACAGGTCAGATAAAATTAAAGTTGAGTTCATTAGACATGTGCCCAACGATATTGATTTTGATGATTGCTCCAAATTAATAACCTACATCAAAATATCTAACTTCTCATTAAATTTGTTTCCACATTAAATTAGTGATTGAACCACACTTCTCAAAATTATATATCTATATTTTTTACAGTTCTCTACGTGCACAATATCATCCAATTTTATTGATTAGTTCAAAAAAAATATATCAATATTAATTTGAACAATATGTTTCTAGCCCTAATAATTTGACTAAAAGTCATATTCAAGCATAACTATATATAAGTGCAAAAATAAGTAAATTTCACTTTTAATCATTAGAATATGGTCAAAACACTTTGTCCTAAAAGTTACTTCTTTGGTCCCAAATGATATTTTTTAGACAATTTTGGTCCCATAAGATATTTTTCTGACAATTTTAGTTCCAAACTAACTGAGATTTTTAGTGCGCTAGACGACACAAATTAATTTCAGATAGAATGACATGAAGCCTTGGATTTTGAAACGCATGTTGTTTGTTTTCATATGCATAAAACACATCTTAGATTCATCAAAATTGTTAGTTTGGGACTAAAATTATCGGAAAAATATCATTTGGTACCAAAAAAAAGTAATTTTTGGGACTAAAAGTGTTTTGACTCTATTCTAATGGGACCAAAAGTGAAATTTACCTTGTAAAAATATATTTAAGCAAGAAATATATTTTGCAAAACGTAATGAATTAAAATTATAAGATAACGCATGCACCCTTTACATTATTAAGTATAGCTTGTCCCTTACTTAGATTTTTTTTTTTTTTTTTTTTTGGTAGAGATGTTGAAGATTTATTACTAAATTATTTGACTAGCTATTCTATCTCATGTTACAGGACTTGTGAATTGTGATTATCAATACCTTTCAATTTCATGATAATCTATATATTTGATGATGAAGACCGAGCCAATTAACGCAAATAAATTTAGTTTCGTTGCGATTCTGAAGATTTATCATGGTTGTTACAAAACAAGTTAGATATAATTTGGTAATTTATAATATTAAATTAAGATGGGTTCTTTCAAAGATATTAATTTTTAAAAATGCTGCAATATCTATGAAAATTACTTATATTATCAAATTAAATTAAATATGACTATACTCATAAAACTAAACAAACTTTATTTAATGGAGATCGGCTACTTTAATCCACCGGAAAGCACTTCGAGGCTGAACAAGAGTGATTGGCAGACCTTGGTTTGGGAATTGAATATTCCTCCTAAAACTAAAATCTTTCTTTGGCGGGCTTACAATAATTTCATACCCACTCTAATGAATCTCCGAACTCATCATGTTCCTGTTGATGGATTACATGACAGATGTAGTAAAATGTGGGGAACTACCTCCCATGTTTTACTATTTTGTGACCGGATAAAGGGAGTTTGAAAAAAAAAACTAGCTTTTGGCGGGTGATCAAGACGAAGAAGCAACTATTCATGCTTGATCTAGGGAGGGAAATCCGAAAAAAATTTGGTAAGGGTGACTATTTGCTCTTTGGGCTGCGATGCTTACGTCGATTTGGACGTTCTTGTGTAAGGAAAAATTTGAAGTTGGTGAACAACGAATGGAAGTGGGGATTGATAGAGCCAAAAGTTTATTTGGTAGCATTTCATGCAGCGAAAGGTGCTCTCATAGTGTCGATGTCTTTGGGAGTTAAGGTGGGATCTTGAATTCGGATCCCACCAACCAATGGGGCTTTTTGCCTGGATTTTGATGCAGCAGTTAATGTTGATGCTGGATATTTTGGTGTAGGAGTGGTGGTCCGAGATTGTTGGAGAAAGTTGTGAGGGGCGAGGCTCAACGACTCAAAAACCATCTTCAGTTCTTGAAGCGGAGCTAAATGCGATCTTATATGGGGTAGGCTTGTGTATGCAAGAAGGGTGGATGCCATGTGTTGTTTTTTCGGACTCGTTACTGACTATTAAGACTCTTGACAATGGTGTCGAGAGTGAGGAGTATATATATGGAGAGGGAATTATCACCTTTAGCTGAGATTGATAAAGCTCGAGGAATTATTGCTTTCCGACATATGTTTAGCGAAGCAAATTTCAATGCGCATTTGCTTGCATAGTGTTGTGCAAGTTGTGATGATTTATGTACTTTAAATATTGATTTTCCTCAATTTTTTAGGGAGAGTATTGAATGATATTGATGTTTCTTCTAAAAAAACAAAAATGAGCTTGAGTAGTACCAACGGTTACATAGTGATATGATAGACGAATAACTACGTATCTCTATTTGTTATTATATCCATTGATATTGATTTCGTAAATTTTTAATTAAGGATGTGAATTGTATGAAATTTATAATAAATGATATCTAGCAATATAAGGGCCAAATATTTTATAATGTGAACAGATAAGCATTATATATAAAAAAAAAAGTGAATGAATGAATGTGTCCCCTTGTGGATGGCCTAGTGGTGGAGTGGTGTCATCTTAAGGTCAAATGTCTCAAGTTCGAATCTCATAATTCATTAGATTAGAAAAAGGGAGTTTTTGTTTGCACCCTCATATTTACTCTTTGCACCACTAAAATAAAAGGAAAAAAATAAAATAATTACGAATTGACTAAATTACCCTTTAATTACTTTCTTGTACCATTTTTTTTACTCAATGCACCCCAAAATAAAATTTAAAAAAATAAATAAAAATTTAAACAATATAAAATATATGAATAAATCTGTGAAAATAGAAAATTATCAGATCTGAACACAATTTGTACTCAATAACCTAGTTTGTAGTTGTGCAATTGTTATGGCAAAAATGAAAAGAGAGACAATTTCAAGAGTCCAGCACGTTCGGCTTCTTGAAACCTATATGTTCGGTTTCAAGAAGCCGAACATGCTGGAGGCTTGAAATTGGCTAAGTATAGGTTCGACTTTTAAAAGCCGAACTCACCCTTTCTGTTCGGCTTTCACAGTTCGAACATTAACAGAAAAATCGCAATATACAATTTGAACAACTCGATACAAACCTAGTCATCAACTCAATACAAACCTCCATTTTTTTCACCACATTCAACACAAACTATCATCTAAGCATCCTAATAACCTATCCTAACATCTTAAACTATTGCAAAATTTAACTTAAACAAAAACCCAACAATTTAAAATCTTATGAAATATAATGTATTAAGTAACCAAAAAAGAACATGAAACTCACCAAATCGATCCATGAAACTAGCTTGGAAGTCGCCGGTCTGAAGTACAATGTCGAACAATTTTCTTCGGCTCGATTTAGAACTCTCTCCGCAGTGAAAGTCGACTTTCACTGTTTTTTTTTCTTTTTCACTACGTTTTTTTTAACTTGTTGGGTGATTTGAGTTTTTTAATTTTCAGATTTTATGTTTTTTTTTTAAACTGGTTTTATGCTTTTAATTTTCAGATTTATGTTTTTTTTTAAGTTAAAAACATATTTTATATGTAAGGACATTATAGTCAATTTTGGGGGTACAAAGAGTAAAAAATGTGGTGCATGGAGAAACTATGGTGCAAAGAGTAAATATGGGGGTGCAAACAGAAACTCGCTTAGAAAAATCATTGATGTTATAATTGCAAAAACATGCGCATTTTTGGAGTTATTGCTAAAATTTAAAAGTCATCTCTAAAACAAAAAAACTAGTGAAATGTTATGATTTTAGTTACAATTAACTCTTTTCAATAATGAAATACTTAAACAACGACATCATAAATTAGTGTCCCTTCAAAATAAAATTATTTTTAAACATTTTCAATCAAATGTATCATAATCATGTACACATGAGAATTCACATAAGAAACTATTAATTAATATAGAAAAGTTTAATCTAGGAAATCATTTTTGAGTTAATTCTTTCATGAGATAATGGAATGAAGAAAATGATTCAGTTAAAATATGAATTTTTAGTTAGGGAAAAATTACATTTCAATATCTACATTTTAGATTTAAAAAAAATTAACTCACTTTTCAAAATAACAAAACAGTAATCATTTTCAAAAAATTTGCAAATCTAACATTTGAACAATTTTTCTCCCCAAAAATCTTATATAATTGATTGTATTTTAATATTCCCTCAGTCACGTAAAAAAACATTCAATCAAGAAAAACTTAAAATATACAATCAATTGTGTACGATTTCAAGCAGTAAAATTGGTTGAATGTCACATTTGCAATTTTTTTGAAAAAGTAGGTACTGCTTTGTTAATTTTGAAAACATGGGTTATTTTTTTAAAATAGTCCAAAATGTAGATATCAAAGTGTAATTTTTCCTTTTATTTATCAAAATTGGGCACACATAATAATTTATTTGATTATTTATATTTATTGTACTCTTAAAAGATAAATAGAAAACAAACGAGAGTGTTCTATAGAGCTATATATTTTAGTTATTTTTTATTATATTTTTCTCACTAATAATCATATTATTTTTTTAAGAATTAACCGACAATTGATTCTACAAATTACTATAACTAAAATTTAATGTAAAATATAATTGATTTTTATTTATTTATTAGAATTATTATTTAAATGTGCAAATCCACGTACTTTTTTCTAGTATTAATAAATAAATAAATGACGTTGAACAATTAATATTTAATATGTTGGATTATTAGAACTAATAAGAAATATTGTAAAATGGTAAAAATTTAAGCCCATGCCCTACAAACATTTGCCCCCCTCCTTCGTATTTATTTCTTTAATTTGTCCTGGGGTAGAATTAAGCTTATTTATTTATAACTATAACTTAAAATTCTAATGAAAGAATGAGTTTTACACTCAGTTGTCGAGTAATTAATTAAGGGTTGCTTTTGTATTTGTTCACAAGAAATAGTTATTATTAATTTTGATGTGTTTTACTTTGTGTTGAGAATTTATTCATGCATGACAAGATGTATCAACCAAAAATTTATAAGGATTAATTGGGAGTCTCTGATTCCTAGTTTGTGAAAGACGTACTCCTAGCTTTTCCATTGGTTCGATCTCCAAGTAGAGGAATTCCAACGTCATTTTTCCATTGTTGCCTCTCCTCTTGAGTTGGTTCTGAATCTTCATCGTCATTTGCACCATGCATGTTCTCTAACTCAACATAATGCTTCACAATATCTTGAATCTCCCGTTGTAGGCCTGCTAGAAATCTAGTCATAGTAGTACATTAGCTCGAATCATGAATACGTACAGCTTTCATCTTCTTGAAATATTGATCAACACTATTTGACCCTTGCCTCAGACTGTGCAGCTTATTGTATTGGAGGTGCATGCATGCTCTCATGGTCTTACTCTCTCAACATCGCTACATTGCTGACTTGTTAGTGATGATATTCATGTTGCCTGCCGCTTGTCATATCACCTATTCTCTTTCTTTTAATTTCGATCTCTCACCCACTCATTTGGACGTCATATGTTGTCGCCAAAATAAAGAGAATTTTATTTTGGGTTAGCATAAAAAAATAATCATAAATAGATATATCTATCTACTACTATTATAAAACTGTGATGTTTTACAAATTTTAGTTTACCTATTATATCCCTACTACAACTTTAATTTAAGGATAATTGTGTAATATAATATATAATGTGTATTTATAATGTAAAATCTAATATAATATATTAGTTTCCATATGAATCTACTACTATATATAAAAAAATTCTTATTTTAGAAAATTGAATTTAACTAATATATCCCTACAATATATTGAAACTAAGCATAATAAGGTAATATAATAAATCTACAACATAATTTTTTATAATCATATAGTCTAGCGTGATTTTTATGCAAATGATCATTCATTTGATATGCATATATATGGTAATAATTAATAAATATTATTATTGACTTGCATATATAATTTCGATTGATGCATCAATTTAATATGTGCGTGTGTGTATAAGTTTTAAATTTCAATTAACATATTATTTTTTAATTAAATGCTAGGCAATTCATTAATATCTTTATAAACCAATAAGATATAAATTATGAGTTAATATATATACAATGCATATCACATGCATTTATGTCAATTATTTTTATGATTCTTTTTCTTATATGATGAATGTATGTTCAAATTTATTTTTTAGCAACAATTTAGGGATGTCGAATTTTCCACAATTCAAAAGGTGACATTACTAAAACATTTTAAAAATTATGTTGAATTTCAAAATTGGTCGAGTATATAATAATTTAATTACCTGGGAATTATAAGTATGATTATTCAATATACTTAAAATTTAAAATTTTACTTATAAATTACTGATTCACATGATGTGATATTAATAATTCAAATATTAGTGAACTGAAATAAATTAAAAAAATAGCAAAAATGTTACATAATGTACATAAATTAAAACAATTAATTTCATTGCAAAAGAGCAATGTAAACTCATACGAGCACCAAAAAAGGTATCATCGTCTATATATTTGTATTAAAGATAGTATATACAATGAAATGTTACTTTGGCCACTCATCTATTTTTATTGAAGATAAGTTAGTTAATATTATCAAAGTAATTAAGTTGTAAAAATTATGTCATGCCCTCCAAATCATAAAAATGTTATTTCTAAAAAAATTACATATTTTATCAAAATAAACTTCATAATTTACTCATCAATCTAAATAATTTTTTTTAATATTAATGTAAAATCATAGAGGATAATTTCAAATATATAGACTGGAGGAAAAAAATATTATTCATAAGTGAATATATTAATTTGAATTTTATTACAAGTAATTTAATTAAGATATATATATAAATCAAGAATGTGTGTGTGTGTGTGTGTGTGATAACACTATATTTTTTCTTTTATGAAGCAAATAAGTCGATCGCCTCAGGTTTCATTATTTTCATCAAAATAGTTAAATATTTTTCTTTTGTTGTGCACACTTTTATTATATTTCACACATTTGCTTAATTTGTATAAGAGAAACATATAATATTCAATATAGAATTTAACACAATGATATATTACTTATTTTTTTTAGATAAAAGAATTCATTTTAATGTTATTAATGTGTTTATATATATATATATATATATATAGGGAAAGGATCAAATGAGAACCCTTCCCCCAGGTGAGAACTAGGAACCAATCCTAGCCCTTGTTTGACTCAATCTGGACGGTCCAGATTAAATCAGATTTAAGTGGATGGGCGGTGACATTCCTGTAATTTTCGGCAACTTTCTGGACAAAGGGGTAATATAGTAATTTAATAATTCTTCCCTTTTGTTCTGAAGCTAAAATGAGAATCGCATGAGGCTAAAATGAGAATCGCATAATGCTAAAATTATCGAAGTAGGAGGCTAAAATTGATGTGATATTTTCCACTATAGTTCACCGTTCCCAATTAGGGTTTATTAAGTTCCTGATCCCAACTAGTAATTATGAGATTCCCATTAGGGTTCACTGTCCCCAAATAAGGTGTATTGCATTTTATTCCAATGAAATTATCGTTCCATTTTTGTTTATTAATGCATGCTAAAGTGAGAAATCTATGAGGCTAAAATGTGCAAAGTCGGATGCTAAAATTGAATCTGGGCAATTTCTGAATTCAGTTCCGATTTTACCCTTAATGAGATGCGCGAATTGAAGATTTTCGCGATAATTACAAAAATGCCACCGAAAATCTGGATGGATCTAGGACATCGATTTTGCAGGATGGACGGATGGGATCGGTTCCCGGTTCTCACCTAGCGACCGGTTCTCACCAGATCCCATCCCTATATATATATTCTTACTCTAATTATTTATTAGATATTTATTAATATTTTCTAATAATTATATAGCTTATAACTTTAAATTTTACACTTTCAAAAGAACTTTAAATTTTACATATTTTAGTAAAAAATCATACAATTTACGTGCAACGCACATGATCTCCGCTAGTATTAATAAAAAAAAGAATTAATTGCTCTAAAATCATAAACTAGTATACCACCTGTGCGATGCACAGATAAAATGTTATTAAAAAAATATTTATGTACAATAATAAAATTATATTCAATTTTTGAATTTCGCATATAAATATATGAAATATATCATTTGAATTATAAATTAATTATGTATTTTCCATCATTGGAGAAATCAGCCTTGGCGGCTCTAGCCATGCCGGAAATCAATCAGTCTTGGCGGCTTTAGCCATGCCGGAAACACCCAAGTTGGTTGTAAAATTGAGAAGATAGAGTACTCACCGCCTAGGTGATCTCGACAATGATTAATCGGCCAATTAGGCACGAATAATTTTTTCAATTTTTTAAATATTTTTATTCAAAATATGATTAAATAAAAATTTGGAGGTTTTCCACCCTTTTATACAACAACCTACATCCCAATGTTTCAATCTACAACCAATATGGGATGTAGGAAAATTTTAAAAAGTTATGGAACTAATTTAAGATTTTGATTTAAGATTACCCACTTTTTTATACAACCCACATCCCAATATTTCAATCTACAACCGATGTGAGATGTAGGGTAAATGAAAATTTAATATGTAAATAGTAATATGTAATAATATATTATAAAATAATAAAAATGCTTAGGCAAAAACAATGTAAATGGATTTTTATATGTTATTATATGTAACTTTATGAACTTACTTGTGGAGAAATAAAACATCATAGTCCTGATGATTGATATGTAATTTTAGAACTTCACAAATCTACACACACGCGCACACACATGAATGAGAATGATAGAAAAAAATATATTTTTTATTGAAAAATCAAATATTTATCTTTAAAGATTTTAACCCATTAAACGATTTTGGATGTGGATGTTGAATTTTTTAATATATTTAATTTACTAAAAAAATTAAAAATATTTTAAATTAATATATTAAAAATATTTTATTATATTTGTTTAATATATTTAATTCAATTTTAATTCAAAAATATTTAATTTCTATTTAAAATGTATTGTATTAAATTGATAAAATCAAAAATCAAATATTATACTTGATCTCAATTTGCAGAGATCATTGTTGGGTCTCACAATTCATAATTTGTTCGTATACAATACTCCCCCCGTTTCGTTTTATTTATTATTTTAGATTTTCTATCTAGAATTAACAATTAATTTTATGGACAAATATATTCATCCCTCATATAAGCCACAAAATCTTATTCAATTCTATTTTCCTAAAATAGGGTTTGTGATAGGGTTAAATTAGAGAGAGAGAGAGTGAACATATATAAAACAATAAATATTTTGAGACAAAATAAAAAACATAAAACAACAAATAAAACGAAATGGAGGTAGTATTATTTATTTGTTCTTCAATGTGGGATAAATTTTGGTTCAAAATTAAAACATATAAGTTTTAACTATTTAAAACATGTTTAAAGTTGAAAACTTAAATATGATAACTTAAAAATCTTAAAATTATCTAACATTAAAATGACAATATCAATTAATACATTTCGAGTTTCGACCATTCAAAATTTAAATATATTTAATTTAAAATTTTGCATGCAGATCTTGATTTCTTAAAATATATTTAATCAATGAGTGTTTCTAAGTACGCCACTAAATTTTCTTTATACACCACTATTAAATTTAATTCAAAAATAAATAATTATTCATTTACATAAATATCATTTTTAATTTTAAAATTACTTGAAAAATAAATAAAATAAAAGTAAAAAATCCCCTTCTTCCCACCTGAGTAACCTCACCCGCCGCATTGCCCCCACAATTGCTCTCTCATTTCCCCCATTTATGCTAATCTTCATTTCTCACCTCTTCATCCATTTATTTTCTTTGTAAGAATTGCCTATGAAATTAAATGTGTGTATTGATATCGTATATTTTTGGAGCTAAAAAATTGATTTCATTAACTTCTCTAATTATAGGATTTGTCGCATAAATGTTTGGAGAAATACATATATATTTGATTGGAGAGTTAAATTTTGGAACACGGTGTTGATGATATTACTTTAAAATTTGGTGACATTGAAAGATTTGTTGGGATTTTTATAAATCGGAAAAAGGGTTTTGTCATGGTTGGAATACAGTGTTGACGGCAACTACATCATTCTCTATTTTATTTTGGAAAAAAAAAATTACTGGGGAAGAAAAATGAAGGTGGCAGGTCAGGCAGAAAGGTGACGGCGACGGAGGGCGGCGGGTATGTTCTATGGAGGGGAGAGAGTGAGAGCAGAGAATAATTTTTTATTTTTTTAATTTATTTTCATAATGAAAGGATAGAAATGACTTTTATTGTGGTGTGTAAATATAAAATGTGAAAATATGAAAAAGATATGTGGTGCATAAAGAAAAAAATGACGGTGCATTTAGAAACACCCTTAATAAATCAAAATTTTAAAAATATTTCATTTGAAATGTTTAATATATATAATTCAATTCAAATCTATAAATTTAAAATATATTTAATATTTAAATGATAATATCAAATATCTAAATATTACACTTGATCTCAACTTAGAGATCAACAAATGTGGAAATATCATTGTTGGGACTCACAATTTAAAATTTATTCATGCATAACAATATTTGTAAGTTTTTTTATGTGTGACGATATTTGTTTGAAAAACTAAAAGTATAAGATTTAACTATTATATATATAATTCATGGCATAAATATATTTAATAATTAATTGCTAAGTTCAATTAATACATTTAACTCAAAATTTTAAAGTAGATTTAGTTTAAAATTCTCGATGTATATCTTGATCAATATATTTAATTTGAAAATTTAAATATATTTAATTAAAATTTTGATATGGATCTGGAATTATTTTAATATATTTAATCAACTTAAAAATTTTAAATATTTTAAATTAATATATTAGAACATTCGCTCATAAGTCATAATACTTAAAGACCACATAATTTTTTTCATTTTAATTAAACTTATGGTCCACTGTATAGAAAAAAATAGTTGTTTAGAAAATTCACATATAAATCAATAATTTAAAGACCACATAATTTTTTTCATCTTATGAACAAAATAATTTTTGCTAAAAAATAGTATTTTTACTAAATAAAAATAATAATTTATAATATTGAAATTATAGTATTGAATGACTATATAATATAAATATTAATTAATTAATAAATATTTTATTTTTATTTATAGAAAGTGCATTTAGGCGGGAAATTTTATTATTACTATTTATAATAACTATCTTACTTTTAGATATAATATAGATTTTGGACATGGTTACAAATTTAACATAAATTTAAAAGTAGATTAAAACACTAATTTTTTTTTTATCTTGGGTGTTATTCAACATCTCTTTTTTTTTAAAAAAATAAATTGACTTCTGATTTATTTGTGAACTTGCTCGTCTCTTTAAATTCATTGTGACTCGACCATCAATTTTTTTAAAAAGAACGTCAAGGAGGATTAATTTTACACTTGCATCAATGAAAACTTAAGGGTTGTTAAATTCAGCTGTGTTGACATCTTTTTTCGAAAACTAATGGTGAAATCACGACAAATTTAAAGAGATGATCAAATTGGCGGTTTAATTGAAGATAATTATTTTACAAAAAAATTAAAAATAATGAATAACACTCAAGTTAAAAATTAATATTTTAATTGACTACTTTTAAAATTCACATTAAATTTACAATTACGTGATTTTAAAGACAATGAACCCATTAAAAACTAAAAATGAAAACATAAGTTAGTTTGATGTTTAAGGTGCGGCAATTCAATTTCAATCCCCCAAGCTATTAACCCCACATATATACTACGGTGTTTGTGGGCCTTGCTTAATTTTATAATGCTTTGATACGCTACTACGAAAACCTATACATACACCATCCATATATAATACATTCGAAAAAGGTCAAATAAACATTTCTGATTTCTTTATCTTAGCTTGTAGCTTCTTCTTCTTTTCTCTCTCTTTCATTACAGCCATCTTCTTCCTACTTTCTCTCTCATTTAAGTGAAAGAAATCAAAGATCAAACATACGCATAATAGCAATCACCTTTTCCCTCTCTTCCCTTTGTTCCACTTTTTGTTTTCTTATTTGTTCCAAAAGTAGCACACTTGTCCACCTTCAGACACTATATATCCCAAGAAGGATTGATTTCCTGTTTTCTTTACAAAAAAGAAAGAAAGAAAAGAAACAGTTAATATTTATTTTTCTGAGTCATCATGGAGAAAGAGAGCAACATGTTCTCGAACGGCAATGATCTAAACTGCAGCTTTTTCAGACCAAATTGGGAGAATTCAATGGATCAAAATGATCCCTTTGAGTCAGCATTGAGCTCCATGGTTTCATCTCCAACTGCATCAAACGCCAACTGCAACAACAATGGCGGCGAAAACATTGTTTTGAGAGAGCTGATTGGCAGATTGGGCAGCATTTGCAACTCTGGTGAGATTTCACAATTCAATGGAAACAACAGTGCTAACACTTCCTGCTACAGCACCCCTCTCAATTCCCCTCCAAAGCTCAACCTCTCATCAATGACGATGATGAGAGAGAGAGGAAGTAACCATTTTCTCTCTCTTCCAACCTTTCCTCCTTTCTCAGCTGATCCTGGCTTTGCTGAGAGGGCTGCAAGATTTTCTTGCTTCGCCAACAAGAGTTTGGGGGCCATTAATGAAATCCCCCCTGAGCTACTGGATCCTGCTAAGATGAGCAATCCCTCGATCAAGATTCCCGGATCTCACCCATCAACAGTTCAAGAAAACTGGGAATCATCACTCCACGAGCCTGAGAAGAAATTCATATCTTCGAGGTCGTCCACGCCGGAGAAAACCGATTCCAGAGAGAATTCCACGGTTTCTGAGCAGATCCCGGCAGATGCCAATTCTAGAAAGAGAAAGTCAGCTCCCAAAGGAAAGGCAAAAGAAACCACCCCTGCACCAACTCCTGCTACAGATGTCAATGTAATTATCTTTTTTCCTACCAAATACAGAGTTCTTGATTTCCCAATTTGTTAGAAAACTGACATTATCTAGCTAGCTAATGCAGATTGCTGCATCGGAGAATAGTGAATCAAGCGCGAAAAGAAGCAAGTCTGCAGACGAAAAGGATAATGAGAAGCAAAACAAGGATAATTCAAAGCCTCCTGAGCCTCCCAAGGACTATATACATGTCCGAGCTCGACGCGGCCAGGCCACGGACGCCCACAGCCTCGCCGAAAGAGTATGAGACCGTCTCACACAAGTTTTTGTGTAAATTTAATGTTGAAGTGGTCGATTGACAAATGTTATGTCGTGTAGGTTCGTAGAGAGAAGATCAGTGAGAGAATGAAAGTACTACAAGATCTTGTACCAGGCTGCAATAAGGTTATCGATCTATCTATATATCTATAGTTAGTTTTAGCCAATTGAAGTTAGGATTATAAAAAAATGTGACAGATTCTGAAAAAAAAGGTGCTGCTTTATTTTTTTCTGATAGGTGACTGGAAAAGCCGTGATGCTTGATGAGATCATTAATTATGTGCAGTCATTACAGCGGCAAGTTGAGGTAAATTCAAGAATATTTCCTGACAAAATAATGTGAATCTCTGCAGTTTATAGATTGTGATTTTCTTCTGTATGCTATTATTGCGCAGTTCCTTTCAATGAAACTGGCTACTGTTAATCCAAGAATGGAGTTCAACATGGAAGCCCTTATGTCGAAGGATGTAAGTAGCATAATTCTGAAACATTCTTAAAATCTTCACCCTCATTAATTTAGTTCTGCCTCTAATGATCTAGTCTTCATTTTGGCCGCTGCAGATGTTTCAATCTCGTGGTTCGTTGCCTCATAACATGTACCCATCGGATAGCTATCCGTTCCAATCTCAGTCGATTCCCTGTGGGACGGAGGCGCCTTACCCGCCTAACAATATGAATGCTGTGGATAATTTTGGTGATGCAGCCTCTAATGTATGTTTTGAATCTTGATAACTACTGTTTTGGTTACATTAGATCAAATGGGAAATTCTGTAGTTAAAAGTCTGCATAAACTACATTGTTCAGGGTTCCTCATTCTGGGAGGATGATCTGCATAGCATTGTGCAGATGGGATTTGGGCAAGGCCAGGCACAAAATTTTCAAGGTATGTGATCAATAAAATTGGTGTGAAATGCATGTTTCTTTTTTTTTTTTTTGTTGGAAAATGTATGAGATTGTGGTACATGTTGTTGTTGGTGCAGGGATTCTTCCGACAGCTCAAATGAAAGTAGAGTTGTGATGGATTGATGAGTATTTTCAGGCATACTTAAATTTCTATTCAATTGAGGCCCCAAGTGAGAGTGGCTTCTGTATATAGAGGGAAACTCTAGCTTTCAAGCAAAACAATTGGTGCCAAAAAAATATAGATATATTTAGAAAGAAAAAAAAAGAAGGAATTTGATTCTTGCTCTGTATTTGATGATGATCAATTTTTTAGAAGGTAGTTTCACCTCATTCCACATTTGTGAAATCAACGAACTAATGTAACATGTTTTTCTTTTCTTCTTTCTCTTAACAAGGTAAAGAATTATGTTAAGAGTGTTGACGAAGAAACAATCTTCCATGTAATAATAACCTTTTTTTCCAAGACCTCAGTTCTATTTTTATTTTTATTTTTATTTTTTTCTTTGAGGATATTCAGATTTATCATTGATTTACTGCAATTATCATAATTTGTTTCGTTCAATTTCATTACATTTTTACGGTTGGGAGGATTATGGTCATTTTATCCACTATCTAGAAATAAGGGAATTCTACTTCAAAAAATAAATAATATAATAAAAATAAATATGGGATCTACCCACATATCAATTGGAATAGTGCCGTATCATTATTTTTTCTAAAAAGTTATTAATGTGACACACGCTCTATGATTCACGGGTATGATAGAATTTTCCCTAGAAATACAGTTTCCACGAATATATTTATTTGCATGGGTGAAATACCAAATACTCAAAGATTAATTAGTATGTATGAGAATGGATAATACATAGTTAAGCAAGAATTAGGGCATAGTGATTGTGTGGGTGGGTGAATTTGCAATTGTGTCCCAAAAAATGTGATGTTGAGTGAAGAATTTGGAAGGTGGGGTTTGTGATAGAAACCATTTTAACCATAAAATCTTGAGAGTTGTCCAAGATTAGATTTGTTATGCTCCTAAACAGCTGTTAGTGGGACAAAATAAATTGGTTGGGTTTATGTTAAGAAATGAGATTGAGCTGGAATCCAAAGTGGGTTTTGACATTCATTCATTTCTTATGCTTCTCTACTGTTTAGCATTAATGGTTTAATACAATGACTTTTTTGTTTTGAGAATTGTAATCTAATCACTACAGGTTGTCAATGGTGAATTTGTGAGTTGGCTAAGGAATCACAATTCACAACGGAACTTTTTATTCCCTTCCAACTTTTTTTTACCTTCACACACAATCCAAAGGAACCCTTAGAAATATGGATGGACTCATTATCTCTCTCTCTCTCCCCCTGTACTTTTTCAGAAACATAGATGTTTGGTTTTATTTCCAATACTAATTAATTTTCAAATTTCAATATTTTCAGTTCATTTACAATGTGTATTGATTTTTGAAAAAAAAAAATGTAATGATTTTATTATGATGAATGATTTAATGTTTAGAGTTATAAGTTTGGAAAATGAAAATATGTCTGCTTGATTTTTTTTTAATTTAAATTTATGGTTGATATTAAAAGATAAATATTTGTGTGGTTAAAATGAATTGATAAATATTTTTAAAAAATAGTCTCACTATGCGTGCGTGTGTGTTTCTAAAATTGTGATTTTCACCATATCCTTTATCACAAATATTATTTAGTATGACTGCTGACTAGCACATGCTACATGTATTCAAAGATGCTATATACAATTTCATCAAAAAAAAAAAATGAAGAAGAAAATTGCTATACACAGTATAAAAAGAAAGGGGAGGCTTTCACCAGACCACATGTACCCATAGGATAGGGTGCGAGCACACCAGATCACCTATTGCATTTGCTATTACATTTCTTGTTTCAAGTCTTTTTTTAAAAAATATTTTAATTTATTATGATTTTATTTAATTTAAATTTTTTATTTAGTTATACAACACCAAGTAAAATAGGAATGACAATAGATCGAGGATCTGATCCGAAATGCAACTCATGGAGTCATGTGTGCGTTTTCTGAATTTTTTTGGCTAAAAATTGTATATCCTAAAATCAAAGTGATTTAATTTAATTATTTTTATTTGATGAATCGCGTAGTAACAGTTGGAATGATATTATGGGTGCACTTTTTAGTGAAGTAGCAGTTGAGATTATACTATGGGTATACTTTTAGTGTTATGAGTGATGTTCTTTTACGAATATTCATTTTATTTTTAAATGGGATGGGTTGACCTGTGAAATTGGCCAGTCTGATCAAAATGTTTGTGAAGAAGAACAAACTTCCATCTTTCGCCTATGTAATTACGAAGTCAATTCCAAATCAAGTATCTTATGGAGAAACTAAACTTGATTCAATCCAATTACGGTGTGTTTAGACTGTATTTATTAAAGTGGTAATTATTTTAAAAAACATAAATTTTGATTTTCAGACAATAAAACACTCTCAGTAACATAAACTTAACCGATGAATTAAAAATGTATTAATCCCAATTAAGGCGGATATAAAAATGAACAATTGAGGGGAATAATAAAGAATAAAAAGTTACCTAAGTTGCTTTTTGGTACCTAAAAAATAGGCTTCCATTAACTGGATTTAAGAAGTGCGTACATGCATACTTATTCTCCATTAATAATAATAATAATAAATTGATACTCAGCAGTTGGAACAATGAATTCACCTTTACAGCTATATATAAATAAATATATTCCTCATTTAACAGTATTACATTAGTATACCAGAGTACGTACCAAACAGGTGAATAATTAATCTTCAACAGAATCAATTAACTTCTTGCGTTAAGCATAATTTATTTTGAAAAAAACAGGGAAATTAAAGAGATTTGACATTTCTCATTAAATTTTCCCAATTGAAAAATATAATGCTGGAGGAAAACAAAAATGGTTAGTTTCATATAGTATCTATTAATTATTAATTTGGATTACTTTTGGGCAAGTGCGCTAGATCATCTTGAGTTATCGAAATTTTGCAAATTGTCTTGTGTGGTGCGTCGTTTTTCATCAAAAATAAATGTTCCGATAATCAGTCGGTAAGCCCTTACTGCAGAGTACAGCGGCGAGCAGGATCGTCTCCCAAGGGACCGGCGAGAATTACTCCTTATTTCCACTCTGTATAACCAAGCTTCAAACTGGGGTTTTGAGATTTTTAGACTGAATTTAACGAAAGCAGTAATAAAATTAAATTAAATAAACAAATACGCAGAGAACAAATTCTAACAGTGATTAAAGAAATATCTCGGATTCCAACTAACTCCACTCTAGCTCAATTAACCGATCCTTGATGCAAAGATTAATTCAATCAACTCATGCAAACCAGTTATAGTCGCCGAAGACACTTACTGACACGACCTAATTTCTCCATAATTTCTCGATAACCAGGAAGACACTTCACCAATTATTTCCCTAATCGACTGACAACCGTAAGAGACACTCTATAGGTTTAATGAGCCGACAGCATTTAATTCTAGAGAAACCCGATTCAAATCCAACCGACTCTGACACAGGACAATCGAAACTTGACTGTTATTCCCCTGGTTCTAAAGAACCGTTTTACCACTAATTAAACTTAAACCACAATTACGGATGGCCAGTTTAATTGGCTGCTAATTAATTTTGGATTACTAAATATTTGCAACTATCTAGCAACGCCAAAACAATTAACGACACGAAAATTAAGAACAACAGATACATGCATTCGATTAAATGATAAAGCAATTAGATCTCACAGGTTAAATTGCTAGAGCTTCGTTAAGTTGTCACCCGAGATATGATCGAACCTTAGCTGGAATTCATAATAAAACTTGATCACATAAATTCTTGAAAACGTCGAACACGATGAACTAGAAAAGAAAATATGAAACTGAATAGATTTGCGTCACTGCGTCTCGCTCTCCTGCGTCTGTTCTGAATTCGCGATTAAAAGTAAATTAGATCATAATATATCTAATATCCATAAAAGAGTTTATCTCAACTAGGAAATAAAAATCTATATCTATCTAAACTAGGTAAGTTGACCAAAAAGACTCCTTAGGGCTGTAGACTTCTTTGTAGCCGCTTCCAAGTTAATTTCCAGATTGTAGTTCACATCTGGGCCCACGGGAAGTCTCAAAAACTCATGGATCGGCCCAGTTCTAATCATTGAAATCCACGAACTGCGCCCAGGATTTTTAGCTCCTTCAGTATGCCCTTACTGACTGTGACTACAAATCTCCTTACGTCAAAATGCACAGCTTCAGTCTAGAATTTTTGGCTCTTTTTTCACTATGGAGCTAACTACCTACATTCAACTCAAAAGACCCCTTCTTTACACAAAAAAGAGCAATTGGGCAATTAACATAGCAACAATAGACACAAAACAAACCCTAAAACTTATGAAAATATGGCCCAATCATTGTGCTTTTAAAAAATGGTTAATTGGTCTAATTAGCATCAACTATTCGCGAATTCCGATTTATAACACCAACTTTAGAATAATATTCCTACTACACAAACTTACTTCTTATTTTATTTTTATTTTTACAATTACAACATCAATCTAAAATTGTCATCAAAAAACATGTCATGAATGCAGTGAAAAAACATTGTTGTTGTTGTGGAACATGTCTGATATATGTAACTAATATGTATTATGGTTATTTAGATTTATATGGTGTGGTAACTTATTATATCCAATTTTGAACATGTGTTGTAATTGTGTGTGTGTGTGTGTATATATATATATATATATTAGTTTGTGTTGTATATATAATGTTTTAAAGTTCATTTTAATCGTATATAACATGATATTTAAACCAATTAACTCTACATAACTTTCCTTTTTTATATTTTTTACCAAAATGCCCTCATTTCCAAGCCAAATCAAAGTGTCCAAGACCAAGTAAATAATAGTAATTTGGTTCAAAATTTGAAAAAAAATGAAGTGTGCGTACTTTTTACAAACAAAAAGAGGGGATATTCTTAGTCAACTAATGAGGTCTCATCTGTCATAATATCTCTATTGGGACTAATATATCACAACAAAGATATTATGACAGATGAGATAGTACCTCATCAGGTGGCTAAGAATTTCTCCAAAAAAATATTTGATGCAATTTAAAAATTGCAAAAAAGTTTCGTATAATATTTTGGTAACAGGTTTGACACAATTTAACCGTTACTTTTAGTAAAAATCAAGCAATATGGTATATATATCATTAAAAAGGGAAGATCGTGCCTCTTATATTAAGTCAACATGGTTGGTGAAAAAAGATTGCAATCAATTGTAAAATCAGTAAATAAAGTCACAATTAAAAGTTGAGCATTTTGACTGGCACAAATAAAAGAAAAAAAAAAGTGATGGATTTATTTCCATGAATTACTCCGGATATAACGAACGAAAAGGGTCCATGGTGAGTGAGAGGGATTGATGTTATATGTTTCTTAATTTCTTGTGGGTTAATTAAGATGGAATATGATAATTATTACACACAATAATATAAATAAATAAATAAAAATGGTCGAATGCTACCAGGCTGTCACTCTTCCTCTTCCTACAATCAACCGAACTTCACTTTATGTCCCTTTCTTCGTCTCTTTCAACTTAAGGAGCGGTTGCTTTAGAGAGAGAGAGAGAGAGAGAGAGAGAGAGAGAGAGAGAGAGAGAAGCAGTTGATTTATGCATAACTATGGTTTGGGTTTGGCATGAATGTATAATTGAATTGTTTCCTTGGCCAAGCGTGCATATTAATGTGTGTTAGTTCATAACGTGGTATTGCAAATCACATAATCCTTATCTTATTGAGTTCAAATTTTGATTTCAAGATTTACTCTTTTTTCTTTCGGAGTGTTAATTGTTCAAAAATTATAATTTTTATGTTGGTTTTACAATTACAATACATACTGTCTTAAAATCATAATAATACAATACTAAAATTATAAAACTTGGAACAAATTTTGGTGAAATAAATCTAACTAGGACAAACTTTATCAAAATGACACCGTTTAATCGTTTCGAACTTACCCGACAACATCATTTTTCCGGACAATTGGGATTCTTTGGTCGGAAATTTGATTAATGTTTTTGATTTAAAAAAAAAATAAGTTAGTTATCATTGTAAGAGGTGGGTTCAAATAGGAACCAATCTCCCCGTGAGAATCTAGGAACCAATCAAATTCAAGGATTTTGATGACATGGCGGATAAAAAGACGGTGGCATAATTGTAAATATGTAAAATTCAAAATATAAGGGGTAATTCCAGATTTTTTTTATAAAGTGATGTCATCATCTTTTAAAAAATTCTTAAAAACTTTAAATAATCATAACTTACTCGTTTTTTTATCCAATTTACGCAAAAAATATATCAAATTAAAGATTTTTTTCATGCTCTTTCATTTAAGATTCATAGTGCATATGTTTATTTGAGCAAAAATTGATGAAAAATACAAAAAATATTTTTTCACGTATATTCAGCTCGTAACTCTCAGATATTTGCTAATATAATATCACAATATTGCTCATATCTTGTGTTTATGTTGCTAACATGAAATTTTTTATGCACGACTTTGAATTTTAAGTTGCTTTCATGAGAAAATAGTTAAAGTATGAGCTATATATAGTTAAGTTCATAAACAATTATAATTTTATCAATGCTTAATACTATTTTGAAAACTTGTAATATTTGAGAATTTAAGTCATACTAGCATATCATTATTCACATATTAGCAACATGTTACTAACATATTAGCAAATTATTAGTCACATATTAGCAGTGTGTATATTCTCTAATATATTAGCAATATGTTGTATGTATGAATGATGTTACACATGTTACACAATATTATTTTAAATGTGATCCAATGTAATATGAGAGGTGTTTAATACGTGTCAATTTAATATAATGATCTCGTCAAGTTAGCAATATGAGTCTACCTCATGTTAGCAACAAAATCTGTTGATGTTAGCAATATAAATCTTTCATGTTAGCATATTAATACAACGCCAGAAAAGACAACGATTTTAAAGCGTTGTTTATTTAATTCCGAGAATTGGGCCCAAAATCCGAAAAAACATAACCTAATTTCTAAATTACGAAAATAACCCCGCCTTCATTAAGTTCTCAAATATTACAAGTTTGCCACATTACTTTGACTAAAACTTTGACTAAATTATGGTCATTAGATCTAATCAAATCTAAGATTATGATTGGTTCTTAGGTTCTCACGGAGGGATTTGATTCCTATTTGATCTTTTTCCATCGTTGTAATGCTTAAAAAAAAAAAAAGAAGAAAGCTGTGTTGTAATTGCAAAATCAGACGAAATTCATAATTAAGATGATTAATCCTTTTAATAATGCTTAAATAAACTCTTATTTCTTTTTAATAATGTCACATCAGTAAATATATATTATATTGACGGAAAGAAAGCACACCACTCACTCCACCATCAACTCAACTCAAATCATACATTATTATCATTTTGTTTACCAACCATATCATCATTTCCAGTTTCTACCCATGATTATTACCAATCTCTCTCTATCTTCATAATCTAACAGCATTTTAGTTGAAGAGTTCACATCAAATCAGTTTATTACAAGATATTATTTCATCTTGTGTTCATTGTACACGTGTCAGCTGGTACACTAATGTAAACGTCATTTTGTAATAAAATGATTCAAATTAAATGCATATATATCATAACCACCCTTGTCCCTATATAGTAATTGGAAATTGGAATTGCTGAATTCAACTTTTACAAGAATTATAGAGAAAAAAAAAGAGAGAGAGAGATAGGAAAATGAGTGTGAGAATGTTGCATGAATAGTGATCTAAGAAATTGGAAAGACAGGTGGGTCTATTTTATTTATTTCTTTCTTGTAAAATGATTATATGATAAGGCTTGAGAGATAGGACCAAAAGTTTTAGGGCCTCAATATCAATTGACATTGTTTGTTTCTTGAGTCATGAACTAGTGGCTGGTGTCATATCCTAAGTCACTTTCACTTCCATTCCCACTGAATATTTTTTTTGTGCTCTACACTTAAACAGATTATTCGTTTAAAATTCTTCCCAGAAATAAGGTGCAATAAGAAAATTGGATATTTTGTTGAAATGGAGTAGCCAACTAATGCCTGGAGTGGAGTTAAGACGCCTAGTTGTTTCCTGCTCTATCTTCTCTTTAAAGCTAAATCAAAAAAGAATATGCTTGTGGCTCAAATGAGAGAGAGGGAGAGAGAGAGAGGGAGAGACAATGGCACAAGGGTAGGTGTTTTATGGTCTGCAATACATGAGTTGGATACAAAATTGGAACAAGAGCATATTAGTGTTGCTGTGAACCACTTGAAAATTGCCCCCTATCCTATTGACACTAAAACCTAACAAATAAATGATATATCTCATCCAGTTAACATCATGTTCGTTTAGGGCATCTCTCAACATACCCCATTTGTCTCACCTCTTAGGTCCACACTATCCATACCACACAAACATTGCATTCCTGCACTTCAAACACATACATTGTCAGAGACGTCGGCTGCTGTTACTCTGTCTCTCAACAGCTTTAACACAAATCCTTTCATCAACATATTTTAAATTTTGGAAAGAAACAGAAAAAATACATTTCATTTATAGATGTATATGACAAACTGTTTTACGTACAACAATGGGCCACACAATGTCAATTTGAAAAGAATTGAGCTTTATATGTTGCAACGATCATAACCAGAGAACCACGATGGGGGCTCTTCTTCAACATCATAAGATGGTGCGAATTCCTCTCGCCATTGCTGATCACCATCAGCTCCATGGTTTTCCACGGCAACAAATTCATCTTTACGCAAGTGAGGGGCTGCTACCAACTTATTTAATTTCTCTATCTCTTTGTAGGCACTCTCAGTCTCCAGCTCTGCCAGTGTAGTTCGTTTCTGCACAAAAGCATGTAATTTCTTAGATTCACGTGTAGAGATGACATCTACTCTGATGAATCGTACACATATTAACTAAAGGGATAGTTTCGCAATGTTAATTAACAAAACAAGAAATAAGTTTCCCGACAAAACTGAACTTGCTCGAATTGGATCCTTCGGATGTTACATATATTTACAAACTCCAGGGGATATTAAAAAGAACTAGTCATAAGTTCACAGTTAACACTGAGATTCAAAACGAGATTCAGAAACTTGATCATCAAAATTTATTAGCAATACAATAAATTGTCCTAGAATGATTGAGAACCCACCCTAATTATGACTTGCCCAAATGGCCTTTTCCCCTATCAATTAATATTGTAAATTTACTTGAAAATTTATAGGACATTAATGGACCCGTAAACAATTATACTCAAACTCAAGTGACAAGTGACATCATATTTAAATAAATTATGCAAGTCCAATCTACTAATAGCAAGAACGTTTCCAGACAATAAAGCCAAATCAGATGGGGCATTCAAAACCAAAAGGTTGAATTCTTTTATGAAACTAAAGAGTTTCTTGAAAGGTGAAATTTGTCCCTGAGCAAAAATGAGAGAGATACACTCCAAACTTACCAGTCATAAGAGATGAGGAATGTGCATGAACTGAAGATGACCCAAATATTGATGTTTTGAAAGGAGAAGTAGCCCTCTAAAGGGAAAAACCAAGTTTTCACACATTTTCTATCTTTTATTTTATTTTCTTTTCTGTAGAGATGGATAAGAACTTATGTCCATCCAAGTTAGTTAACATCCCTTCCAACTATTCAACCAAGACTTGTAATGTAATGAACATCAATATAAGAACAGGAAAGCACATTGGTAATACAGTCCAAACCTACCTCTGCAGCAATGATGGCTTCTTCTGCTTCTTTCAGCCGCACAAGTAATTCTCCAGCAGCTTGAACAGCTTCTGCAGTATCTCGCAGTTGGGCCTGAAGCCCTCTAATTTCATCCCTGAAGTGCCGTCTCTCCTTTTCTCTTTCCACTTTAAGCACTGATATTTCAGATGCTAGAGCATTGATAAATTTCGATTCAGCACCCCTTACCCCTGCCTTTGCTGCTGCTTTCTTGACATCATCAATTCCGTCTTGGATCCTTCTATGCCTAGCAAGTAGTTGAATATGTTTCTCTTCAAGTTCAACATATTGTTCAAGCATCCGTGCATGGCCTTCCATTGCCATCTGCATTGCTTCTTTAAGCTCTTCAGAACACTTCTTTTCCATGTCCAGTTCTTGCTTTTGTCTTTGACAAATTGACCGATTGGCTTCGAGTTCCATTCTAAGTTCATCTACAAGGGAAATCCATTTGCTCTCTGCTTCAATCCATTGGATTCTCTCCTGCTGAAGTCTCTCCTCAGGACTCTCTGTTAAATGAGTAGCACACGAAGCAGTAGCAGCAACGCTAGGCTCACATGAAGAAGTAAGCTGTAGAAGAGGAGTTTCTCGTTTTGAGATTTTTGATGAAGAATCCAGATAAAATTGGAGCTGAGCTCTTAAGTCTTGAATTTCTTCCAATAAAACATCCCTCTCGCCCAAGTCAAAGAAATTTTGATATCTTTCCAATTCATCTTGAACTCTTTTAAACTCAACTTGTGTTCTTAAAATATCTGGATTATTGTCAAATTTTTCCTGAAGAATCTGCAAATAGAAGTTCACATTTAGAAGAATTAGCAGAAATATTACCATAGTCGGAGTCAACTTTAAAGCTATATATATATATATATATATATATATCAAGTTAGACCTTATGCTCATGAGTTAATGACAACAGTTCCTCCTCCATGAACTCCTCAGTGGGTAATATTCCATCCATCAGGCTCTCAAGCCGAGCAATTTTATCGTCACGAGTTTGACCAATTATGGCATTGCACTCCCTCTCATGTTTGTATTGCTGGACCTGTATCAGGAATTGAAAATGTATCAATAAAGTTGCAATTCAAATAGTGTATTCCTGATTACTTGACAAACATACCAGACGATTAAGGTGCATGATCTCAGAATTCTGTTTTGCACACATTTCTTCCAATGCCATCTCCCTGCGAATAGCCCCAGCCAAGACCTTTTCCACTGCCTGAAAGATGATTAAACAGCACATGAAAGAATTGAAAAAAGAGAAGGATGTAAAAGATCCACTAGTCACCAGCTGACTTACTTTTGGAACTAATTTCTTGCATGCATCATGCGATGATGACTCATTAACAGTTACTAGCTGCATATTTTGGACATCTTCATTATTTACAGCCTCCTGCTCACAGTTTCTAGTCTTGCATTTACTGCACAAAAATTCTCTTATATCCTCCTTGCATATTGATTTTTCATCGAGAGAAATAGTTTGAACACCCACATCAACTTTGACAACTGGTACGACTGCTTTAAAATCGGCGGGCATGCAAGAGAATCTAAATGATGACCGTCGCATTGCAGGATTGAGGCGCTGACTCTGAATTAATTCAAGTCCTTGGTGGAGAGTAGCAGCCAATTGTTCAGTTGATGTAAAACAAGATTTGCGAGAAGATCGAGGATTCAAAAGGATGCTATTGGTAGGCTTTGCAATAGATGCCTTTTCGGCATTCAAGTTACTCTGGGAAGCAGTTATGGTCGAAGAGGTCCTAAGACTTTTCCTGCTATTGCTCAGTCTGGGTGAAACACTAGGAGTTGGTGATTTTAGAACACGTGGCACATCAATTGGAAGAATGCCATGATCAGAAGTAGCAGCATCTTCAGTGCACTGATCCACTGGTTTCATTGATACATCGTTATCAGGCATCTTTTCACAAGCTACGGGTGTGAGTTCTCCATTTTCAGGCTGTCCATCCAAACCCCTCTCAGGTGGTGTTACTGACTTTCTCTCAAGAGAAATCTCTGTGTGTTCTGTTATCCCATGGCTTATGACAGGAGATTTATCCTTGTCAACTCTTTCAAATACTTCATCTTCCATATTGACATCTGCATCTTCAAAACCTTGTTCAGGTGATAAGACACATGTTTCTTCATGGATCAAGGGCATTGTCTCATCTGTATCCACTATCTCCATTTCTTCATCACTATCATTGTCAACTTGAGGTAACATCATTGGCCGGTTGAGGCTAAATCTTAGAAGATTCAAACTTCTTCTTGCACTCCATCCAGTTGCGTAAGCTCCAGTTTGATCTGTTTGATCTTGATTAGCCTTCATTCGGTGCAATTCATCCCTCAATTGTTTAATGACTTCTCTCAAGACATTTACATCTTCCTGCATCTCCTCATTAATGATTGCCTTATTCTTGATCGCTTTAGCCCGTTGAGCAAATCTTAGTGTACTAAGAGTCTCATTCTTACAGCTGCAAAAAGTAATTTAGATATATAAGTTATACAGGTACTCAAAACATCATAAGAAACTCAGGTTTTTCCTTTTCTTTTGGCTCATGGGTATTGGGGGAGGGGGAGTAGGCAGGAGGCAGTTAGATATTTCCATATCCAACTCAATTAAAGTGCTGCCAGAACTTTGTGATTGTAATGGAAATCTTTTTCTGAACTACCAGAGCCCTTTACTGCTTCCCCTATATTTTCTCTTTTCAAACTGCTCTCTCTCTCTCTCTCTCTCTCTCTCTCTCTCTCTCTCACACACACACACACACACATAACTTCCTTTATTGGTTTCATTTTCCACTATTTATCTGTCTCATCATTTTCTACCATCAGACCATATCACTAACACTAATTCCTACTTTACCTTCAACCTCTATGGCCGCAACAATGCCAATATGCCATGTCATCTGCCTTATACAGCCAACCATAACACCTACACAAACATTAATGTTTACCACACAGAAGAAAATCATTCAAGATTACCCTACAATGCTCTTATTATGTGTTACGAGCAATTAAGACACTTTCAATAGCACTATTTCTCTCAGATTCCCTCACTAATATCAGCATCAGAAGACAACCCTCACTCGCATAAATTATAAGATATATGGTAGAACATATTTGTCTTTCATCTCAAAACTCTTACAGAAGTCCCAGGATATCACCTTTGAGATGGAGAGATGGCGCATATCATCGCCATCTTTGCATTCCCCCCTAGAGATTCCTGCAATAAGAAAGTCAACTTTGAATCTCTGTAGGGGATGTGCCTTTGTTTTCCTGTCTGGGACACTTCTGCCAGAATATTTATCAAGTTCCTGCAAATCCCAGTAGAAACACAATCAGCCAGAAAATAAATGGTGTAACTCAACTTGCACTAATTACAATGTCTCGACGTGAGACAAATGAAAAATTGAATACACCAAACATTAGATAATCGCTACGTTGTAACTAAAAAGATCAGAATATTAAGCATTCCATGGCCAAATCATGATCTCTGCCCAAAGTGTAGGGGTGAGCATTCGGTCTATTTCAGTCCAAAAATCATAAAACCGAATAGACCAAATTGGGAAATATTTAGGACCGAACCCGATCCGGTCTAATTTTTCTATTTATTTTTATTTTATTTTGAATTGCTTGACTAACTGTGGAAATAATAGCCTAAATAAGAAACAAATGTCACAAATCTATAACTAACATCATAAATAAACATTTATAACTAATATAAAAAACTAAACCAATAAATAACAATACAAACATCCGAAATATCCAACAAATAAAAATTAAAAAAATAATAAATTAATAATAACTAAAAAGGCTCAGTCTATTCGGTCTGTTTGGTCTGTTGTCTGCAGAACCGGACCGCAACCGAGAACTGAATTTTTATTAAAAAAAAGAACCGTACCGGACCAAATGGACCGAAATTTGTTTGGTTCGGTTCGGTTCGGTTTTCGGTTTTTTGCTCACCCCTACCAAAGTGCAGAAACTAGCCAGATATTGGTTTGTACTTGGTAGATATGCATGCATGCATTCAACTAAAAATCATTCGATGTACAATAATTGAACCAAAACTGAACCATTCTCTGTTTTTACAGGCAAGGCTGTCTCTCTATCTTGTTAAATATATTGTTGCTTGGAAATGGCCAAATGACTAATACTGGAAACCATACCCTAATTGTGAAAGTGAACGGTTGATATTCCCTGCTTCCTTCAAACGTTCTCCAGCTGCACCTGTTTGCTTTTGTCTCTCAGATCCAGCAAGATCAACAAAATTGATTCTGCTCATTTTCAACCGGGTCAAACCATCAGCTGTACTCTGTAATAAATATTTGATAAATTCAACTTTAGTGGAAGATCATTAAGCAATAAGTGATCATCTAAAGCAAAAAAAAAAAAAGAAAACACAAGATTTGGATTTTTAACCTCATGTCCAAAAGAACATTTCACCCTCTGTTCAACTCTCAGAAATACAAGATAGAAACTTTAACTATTGAGATGAGGAACAAATTTTGAATTCAAGGATTCCACTACCTTTCCACGTGACTCAACCACACAAGTGAAAACACTGTGAGAACGAGAACTTTCAGCATTTACACAGGTTGCACTGGTTTTCCGGTTTGACAATCCCTGTGAAGATATGTACACAAAATGAGAGGAATGTCCACAAGGCCAAGAGAAAAAATTCAAATGAAAACCAATAATCTTTGAATATGAAGCTAAAAGAGGTTACAAGCATAACATATTCATTTACTTAATGAAGTTAAAAGCATAAGATATTGTTTGCCATACATACTGACACGCAACTCTACATTATATTTCAGGCTTCGAATACGTTTAGCATGATTTCAGAAATAACGACTACATGGAGTAACAGTTTAGGAAGAAAAATTGCACAAATTCAAGAGCATAGGAGAATTAAGAGTGTTAATTCTAGCAAAAGCAACCACACAGACTACTAAGTGAGTCTGGTGACTAAGTGTAAAGTTAGAAAGTATGATATAGCAGCCTTTGCTAGCAAGCCTCCGGCATCTCCTATAAACCCTCATTATGAGGTAAAGGGATCATTGACATTAGCTGACTGGTCTATTAATTGGCACTCATTATAAGTGCACACCTTCAGGAATTTGTTGGGAAAACTTAGGGATCAAAAACATCTTACCAATATTTAGTAGCTTTACTTAGGAAACTCGTGCTCAACAAACTGAAGGGAGTTTTCATCTTAGCATCATTCATGCTAGCTAAGATATAGAACTTTAAACTCCCCAAATTGCCCTCATTATGCCTCATTAAAGAACTATAATCCTCAATAATCTTTTCTTTTTAAATAATGAAAATGAAAAACCACATTCAAACTTAATTGAGTGTTCCCTTTTCCCCCCGAAACATTTTTTATGCACATAAAGCACGATTCTGCTGTGAATATTGAGATACTCTCATACTGCAGAATTTTCTCCTTTTTTCCCTTTCAAACTAGTTCACATATTTTGTCTATATTTTCTTCTGTAAACAGTAATAAAACCACAAACAATTTGATAGGTACACTATGTTTCAAGCATTCGCAAGAATAGAAACCAATGGATAGGTATACTCTGTAAATGCATGCTTTTCTGTCCCATATTATATCCTTAGGATACAAGATAAAGTTAGTCAAGAATGAAGAATCCAAAAGACATCACTGAACCTTCATCAGCAGTTGCGACACGTCCTTCATAGAGGATACACACTCCTCTCTTAAATTTTCGACATAAACACCAGTTTTAACATCTTCTCTAATCTGAAATGAGAAATGCAACAAAAGAATTACTTATAGATGAATGAAATCAGATACCAACTAAAGTTTATAAAAAAGTACATGTTGCTTTACCTGAAGATTCTTTTGACTTGGATCCAATAAATCAGTTATTTGTTCATTATAGATCTGTTTTGTTTACATGAAATTCAGATTAGATACTTGAAATATATTCAAATGGTATCCTGTGAAGCATAGAATAGATAATAGTGGCTTACCTCAAGGAAAGAGCAGCGACACATATACACCCGGTTTCTGTCAGCTTGCTTGTTCTGCTCCTGCAAGGAAAATGTATTACATGTTTGATAAAAGCAGGTAAATAATGAAAACCATGCATACAATGCAGTAAATAATTAGGAAGCAACCTCATCAATCCGTTCGAAGAGTCTGTGAAATACACGTGGTGCCAGGCCTTGCTCATCTTCCTCCAACAAGGCATTGGATGCACCCCAGATCGTGTATGTCTTTCCACTTCCAGTCTGATAAATCATTTGGCATACGAGTTTAAAACTGATTATTTCACAAACCATTCATGTTGAACATGAGGCTATATGTGTATTTCTGTTCAAATAAATATCTAACAGAAGTTCCAGAAGTGGAAATGGACATACCTGTCCATATGCAAAAACAGAGCTATTAAACCCTGCTAGACAATTTTCGACAAGTGGTGCACCTATGAGCTCAAATATGTCACTCTGAAACAGATATTCCAAAATGAAGTTTCATCAGTTATTCATATTTAACTTATCTTGTTATTTCCGACTTGATTTGACAAGAAAAAACGGTCAAAAGGAGGTAGATCTTGCCTGTTTTGAATGAATATCAGCTATGGAGTCGAACGTAAATGTTTGACCCGATATTGTTAAAGAATCTTCGGAAGTTTTCTGAACCACACCTCCTCCATCTTCTTCCTCCTTGTTTGGTGGTCTCACACGCACAATTACCTAGTTTTGTCGTTAAAGTGTATATGATAAGCTTACAAAATCCCCCAAAACGGATATGCTACATTAGTGGCAATCTCTTCAATTGCAAACCACATAGTAAATGAAATCATAGACAGGAAAAGGCAGTCATGAAACAAGATTCGAGACTAATATCCGTACCTTGACGCCGGAATCCGATGAATTCGCGGCAGCCGCCGAATTATCGGATGTCACAGAGTCGACGCTGAGCTTACGCTTGAGCGGTGGGCGCGGCGGGAGTGGGCTCTTCATCTTGGCAGCTGCCGGAGACGACGTCATTGAATTCGGATCTGACGCTGGCGTCGGAGGTGCATTCTCTTTGCTTGATTTGAGCTTCCGATTAGGGTTTGGTGTGGTCGGCTTGGATTTAGGGTTCGGAGACGCTGCAACATTTTCATGATTCTCTCTCATGATTTGGTTTCTAGGCATCATGAAATGCTTCATCCTGAAGATGGAAGTATGGTGGAAGAGGATCTATGGTTGAGGAGGGAGAATTTTGAGAGAGAGAGAGAGAGACAAGAATCGGACAGTAGAGAGAGGGGGTAGCCGTTGGAGCTTGAGGGGAGAGAGAGGTAGAGGGAGAATTTGAATTGAACTTTGGGGAAAATATTTTTATAATTTCAATTTTTGGATCTGGTGAACGTTTCGCTTTTGGGCCCATTGCGGTGTATGGATCGGATTCGACCCTCATAGTTTAATATCATGCTACCAAATTAAATTAAATTTATTTACATTAAGGCTTGTTTACTTTAAAAATTTTACTATTACGTGCAGAGACGGATGTCGGGGAGGGAGGTAAGGGGGGCAAATATAATTAAATATGTTTGGTAGAGGTGCAACTTCCTCATTACATATTGCTAATGAATTAGTGAAAAAATAACTTCAGATATAAGTAAAACTAAATTGAATCGATATTGTTAGTGATTCGGGATTATGAAAACTAATTAAGGAGTTTGATGTTTTTATTCGAAATCAAGTATGAGAGAGTACTTAAATAAGGAAGCTTGTCAATCAACTTGTCATGTGTATCCGAAAAGAATCTTGTATGAATTTATCAATTTTCAGATCATTTTTAATGTATGAAATATTTATACATTTATATCTCATATAAATTTATAATTTTTATATAATAATATGTTCTTAATATTTATTTATTTATTTATTTTCATAAAAAAAATTATGCACAATACAATGACGGCTTCCTTAAGATTTTTGTCTGGATCGACCACTGATTGAGTGGATAGATAGTTTAGAGGATGAGAGTATCTCATCTTTTTAGATGGGATATATACCTCACATATAACTAATATAAGCACCCATAGCTCATTTATCAAGAGTCTTGAGTTATCCACTACTTTAATATCACGTAAAATAAATATTAAATATAATTAAATAACTTATTAATTTACCTTTATCAATTAAAGTAAACAATTATTCTATTAACTCCACTCGATTCTTAATCATAAATGGTACGAAAATTACTATTCTAGATATTGCATACTCCACACCCATCTGTATATGCTTTAATATATTGACTTTTTTTTAGGGGATTTGTATATATTAACTTAGTTGATATTTAAATGATGTCTATATATATTCTACATGTATTATAAAAAATAGAGAAAATATAGTAAGTATAATTTTCCCACCTTGATTTACATTTCTATTTTTGGAAAGTCAAGTTCATTTATTATTGTTATATTATATTATAAGAGAGAAAAATTAAAATAGTCAAATTTAGAATAACAACTTCTTTTCTAACCAACTTCTATAACAAATTCTTTTCTATTCAAGAAATAGTGTAAAAATGTCTCTTTGGGGATGGCCTAGTGGTGGAGTGGTGTTTCTTGAGACCAAAGGTCTCAAGTTCGACCCACCACCAACACCACTAGGTATGAGTCTGTCACACCTAGTTTGCCAAGTGTGGTTTACCTCCCCTGTGTAGGTTTGCAGGCTATTACACAGGGGCGGGGTTTACCCAGTGCGCACCACGGTAGCGGCTGCGGGTTACCCTCGACATCCAAAAAAAAAATAGTGTAAAAGTCTTATATACTCTTACTTTTTGGAAAAGTCAATCCCTTTTTTTGTCTTATTTATTTAAACTTTTGGCTATGTGGCAGGTTTTTTTCTTTTTTAAATGGCAAAATAGGACGGATTGAATGTTGGGAGAGGGGGTTGAAATTGGTAGTTGCTTGCATTAAAAGTATTAAATACACATGTTAAAAAAAAAAAAAAAAAAAAAACTGGAATCATTCACAAACACACGAACTTAACGTTGAGATGCGCAAATTTGTTTGAGAAACTAACGTCGAGCCCCCTTTGAATTTGTTTGAGGTACGTTTTTTTTTTTATTTTTCTCACCATGAAGTTGTTCGAAATTGTCGGGTTTAAATGCTTTTATAAAATTTAAAGTAATTTATCCGTAATTTATGATAATTTCATAATAATTGTATTAATAGTTATTGAAGTTCTAAGAAAATATTTTTTGTAATGTTTAAAGAATATATATGCATAGATGGTTGTAGATTTATATATTTTGTGGTAGATTAACATGAATTTGTAGATTTTGATGTTTTGTGAAGATTAGCATAAACGTGTAATATATTTTGGATATTCAGTATTTTCGTGACAATATTGTTACAGTTCAAGTGATTTCGTGACAATATTGTAACGAAATCACATGAATTCGTGACAATATTGACACGAATTTCTTGTCTCATGATTATAATATTCTCTCGAAAATATTATCACGAATTAAATCCTTTTTGTGAGAATATATTATCACGAAATGTCTTCTTTTCGTGTAAAAATTTTAATTAAAATAAATTTTAATTATTGTCATGAAAAGGCTTGAACTGTGTCAATATTGTCACGAAAAGATTTGAACCGTGACAATATTGTCACGAAATCACTTGAACCGTGACAATATTGTCACGAATTCTGTGCTTCTGTGACAATATTCTCATGATATTATTTATTTTTTAAATAACTTTAATCACTATTTATTGGTGATTTGCAGATGTCTTGGCAACGTATTGTTGTCCGACATAGTGGTAGCTGGGAGAGATCGGAGTATGTGGATGGTGAAGATCAGCTCGTGTACCTCCCATTTGACAATTTATCTCGTGATAAATTGGTAGAAGAAATTCACGATTTTATGGAAACATCTCAAACAAGTATAAATTATACACTGAGTTATTTGACGAGGTCATTGACAGGGAGGACACTAAAAAGACTCTTGAAAACGGATGTTGATTTAGCTCGTTTAGTCCAGGAGCAAGATGAGCCCATTGTATACGTTACTAAGAAATCAATTCAGCAAACTCCATTAGAGATGCCCTCAAATGATGATAACGATGACCTAATTGGAGATGATAGTCTTGATGATTTGTCTTACGATGATGATGATGATGATGATGATGATGATGACGATGACGACGACGATGATGAGAACTATGAAAGTGAAGTTCGTCGTAAGCAAATTGCTGAATTTTGTGAATGGATTCGCGAGCCAGGGCATATCGATGAGTTCGTGAATATTCTCCAGCATGGTGGGCCACATAACTTTTCATCCGAGGATGTTGCTCCTAATGTTGAAGCTCCTAATGTAGGGTTTCCTCCCCTCGGACATTGGTCGATTCTTGTGGTCCATGTTGACGATGCACTAGGAGTGGTACAAGATGACCCATGCTCGACTGATATTGATGTACTAGCAGTGGGAAAGACTTTCTTGGAGAAGAAAGATTTGGTAATTGTTGTGGGAAAGTGGCATATATATGCAGCGTCAAGTGGAATATTCGGTGTCACGTTCCAGCAAAAGTCGACTAACAGTTATTTGCAAATAGAACGAGACCTACCCTTTTAAATTAAAGGCAAGTGCTGAGGGTGGCTTGTGGATAGTGAATAAATTAGAGGATAATCATGCATGTCGGTTGGACATGACACGTAATGCGCCACGGAAGTTATCCTCTCACGTTATTGTTGATTTCTTTAAGAAGAGAATTCTAGATGAGGGTTCTATCCTGAGGCCGAGAGCAATGATCGTTGAGCTATTGATGGAGTATGGCATTGAGGTTGAGTATGGTGTTGTATTGCGAGCTAGAAATCTCGCAATAGAGCTGGTTTACGGTTTTCATGATCAGTCTTTCGCAATAGAGCTGATCTCTTCAGCAGAAACATCCTTCAAACTCGATCAGATTATCCAGCCTTATCTTATCCCAACAGAATTCTGATTTTTCCGCATGTGCCCTCTTCACTGCCTCTTCTGAATCTGCACGAGTACCGTGGGCATGGCATCTTCTACTCAGCTCGATTCTTATCTGATATGGTCACACCACCTCTCTTTGTTCAGATCTTACTGATGAAGTTCATCATATGCCCATTTCATCTATTTCAGTAAATTTGAAGGCCATAATGCCTCTTTCGCAAGATTCAACTCCTGTCATGCCCAAACCATTTTCCTGGTTCTTTTCCGACACAAAAGACGCTAAAAAGGACATTTAGAGAGACTAAAATACCCAGAAAAATACGAAATAAATGGGCTTGTCAGCATCTTCGTCATCTTCAGTCATGAGAGTTCCTTCAGACAAGATATTCTTGATTCAGCCGTTGCAGTTCATCGGCCCTTGTAAATCACACACTATTATTGTGGAGGTTTGCTCAGGTCTTAATTATTAATATATTTTCGATCATCTACAACTATGATTCGATTTTGCCATGAGTTGCATGTGTTCATATGCGCATGCATGTTTAATTTGCACATATATGAGAATCAAGTGACGCTTATTGAACCTTCAATCTAATGCCAATGTTTGTCACCAGTGAATCTACTTCCATCAATTAGATGGCCTAACGTTGTGCGGACATGGTAGAATCGATTGGCCTGGCCAGAAATGGTGGCAAAATACAGTATACATGTTACAAAAACTGAAATCTTAATTATTTTGTTGTCTCGTTTTAACCTCACTGGAATTACAATGGAAGTACAGAAAGGTAGAAGTGTAGAGAAATAACAATTACAATATTTAACTGAATTTAAACAAAGCAAGAAGATTAGGAACCGATGTGCAGTGTGCAGATTCCCGTTCAGGCAAGTCGAGTCGAGGGGACCTCTTTCCGCAAGACAAATACGCCCCTGCTAGTGCTCACGGTTTGGCGGTTGTCTTTCAAAGATGAAACGGCTTCGTCCTTCCGGCAGTAGCACCACAAGTCCGGCAAGGTTCCGGCGAACTAGACAACGTCGAGAACTGGGAGCTTTGACTCGAAAGGATTCGTATGCAACAATATGAAGTGTGATCGATTATGCAGAATATGGCATTTGGATCCATGCAGGATGTCCTATTTATAGGCACATCTCCACTGCAGAGGACATCTAGGGTTTGAGGGCATTCAAACCTGGTGTTGTAACCCCCCTGGAGTTATAGCTCTACCATTAAGCCCTCCAGGAGTTACCTTCTGCAGATCCCGACAGGTGTCCCTTGTCGGATCGGATCCCAACACGTGTCCAGGGCAGCTGCAGACTTTGACTCCCGACAAGAGTTACACCATGTGCACCCACGACCCGGTCCACATCCGTTATAGACCCGGATAGTCGATCCGCCGACCCGCTCCACGACCCGACTGTTTCTGTACTGTAAAACTGATACGGCTAAGCCCCGGAAGCCCACGTACGCCCAAAGTCCACCCAAAGGGACCTCTCTCCATAAGACAAATACGCCCCGGCTAGTGCTCATGGTTTGGCGGTTGTCTTTCAAAGATGAAACGGCTTCGTCCTTCCGGCAGTAGCACCACAAGTCCGGCAAGGTTCCGACGAACTAGACAACGTCGAGAACTGGGAGCTTTGACTCGAAAGGATTCGTATGCAACAATATGAAGTGTGATCGATTATGCAGAATATGGCATTTGGATCCATGCAGGATGTCCTATTTATAGGCACATCTCCACTGCAGGGGACAGCTAGGGTTTGAGGGCATTCAAACCTGGTGTTGTAACCCCCCTGGAGTTATAGCTCTACCATTAAGCCCTCCAGGAGTTACCTTCTGCAGATCCCGACAGGTGTCCCTTGTCGGCTCGGATCCCAACACGTGTCCAGGACAGCTGCAGACTTTGACTCCCGATAAGAGTTACACCATGTGCACCCACGACCCGGTCCACAGCCGTTATAGACCCGGATAGTCGATCCGCCGACCCGCTCCATGACCCGACGGTTTTTGTACTGTAAAACTGATACGGCTAAGCCCCGGAAGCCCACGTACGCCCAAAGTCCACCCAAAGGGACCTCTCTCCACAAGACAAATACGCCCCGGCTAGTGCTCACGGTTTGGCGGTTGTCTTTCAAAGATGAAACGGCTTCGTCCTTCCGGCAGTAGCACCACAAGTCCGGCAAGGTTCCGGCGAACTAGACAACGTCGAGAACTGGGAGCTTTGACTCGAAAGGATTCGTATGCAACAATATGAAGTGTGATCGATTATGCAGAATATGGCATTTGGATCCATGCAGGATGTCCTATTTATAGGCACATCTCCACTGCAGGAGACATCTAGGGTTTGAGGGCATTCAAACCTGGTGTTGTAACCCCCCTGGAGTTATAGCTCTACCATTAAGCCCTCCAGGAGTTACCTTCTGCAGATCCCGACAGGTGTCCCTTGTCGGCTCGGATCCCAACACGTGTCCAGGGCAGCTGCAGACTTTGACTCCCGACAAGAGTTACACCATGTGCACCCACGACCCGGTCCACAGCCGTTATAGACCCGGATAGTCGATCCGACGACCCGCTCCACGACCCGACTGTTTCTGTACCGTAAAACTGATACGACTAAGCCCCGGAAGCCCACGTACGCCCAAAGTCCACCCAAAGTCCAATTGCCAAGATCCAAGTCCGAGGACGAGACGAGACGAGCCGAGCAAGGGGCACCGGGCACGGGCGGGCGCGCGCGTGTGGGCTCATGGCCCACATCCTTGTGCACTTGATTACTCCACTTAAGTGTTAATACACTTAAATACACTTCTTAATTTGATTAAGAAATCAATGTGGGATTATTTAATGTGTCTTAAACACATTATCCCACACACCATAAATGCCCAATCGTGTGACCAACTTTAACCATTTATTTCTCACTCACTGAAAATCGGATTTGAGCAACTAAAAATACTACGATTATCTACTCACGACATAGAGCAATCGTACGGTATTTAATTCCTCCAAAATTAAATATCCCGGTCACGAAAAATCGGATAAAATGAGTCACACACACTTTATTAAATCCTATTTCCAACATATTTTTCGTATATGTATTATGTTCAAGAGTTTTCATTTAAGTTTTTAACAATTCTTCCTTGTATTTATATTTCTCATTTTCAGTTCCTAAACAGACCAACCTTAAGTCTCAACGTGACACTTTTAATGCATGAAATGTGTGTAGACATTAATAGTAGAAATATTTGAATTGATGATATGTATACAGTGATTTGGTAGGTTTTGGAGATCTCAAACTCGGAGAATGTTGAGTTAGGTGTGATCTAAGATTTAAAGACAACCCTATGATGCATATGGCTTTCAACGGAATAAATTCACTTTTCATCTCCAACGCGATGATAGAGGCTCCGGAAAATAGTCCAATTATAACAAATGCTCATATCCAGCAATGCACAATTATATTGGGACATGTATGTACGTAGTTAACTCCAAATATAATTGTGCATGTTTATGTTTACATACAAATCAATCAGGAATGTGTGTGTCTATATATATATATATATATATATATATATATATATATATATATATATATATCATCGATTGAATTGAAAACATTAATTAATTAATTAATATTTGCATTGTAGGATTATTAATAATTAATATTAGCTTGTTTGATCAGGGCCGGCCTTGAGATTTTCGGGGCCCATGGCAAAATACAAAAAATGGGCCCTAATATATTTTTTTACGAGTACTTCAACTAATGTTATAATCATGATAAACTTTATAAAAATGTAATTAACACGTGTAAACATTCAAGAAAAATACAAGTATTGAATAACTATTGAAATAATTTAGATCTTCTAGCATTTTGAGAGGCAAAATCATCAATAAGGTCATCAAAATCAAGTTTTTCTAGTATCTCATTTTCAATGCTTAAAATTGCTAGATCATTTAACCTATCTTGAGACATTGTTGATCGCAAATATGATTTTATCAATTTCAATTTTGAAAAACTTCTTTCTGCGGATGCTACAGTAACCGGTATGGTCAACAATATTCTATATGCAATACAAACATTAGGAAAGCACTCTGAAATTTTAGCAAACTCAAGAAGTTCAATAATTGACTTTATTTCTTTTGGTAGACACATTTGTAGCACTTGCAATTCAGAAAATAAATTATTAGCATCTAAATCAAATTTATCATTATGTTTCAGGGCATCTTGAAGCTTAACACAACATTCATGCAATGTATTCTCATCCAATGAAGATAATTTCTTATGATTAAATAAAAAGCCAAAAATATCTTGAAAAACTTCTAATTGTTCAAATCTACTTTTTAAAGATAAAATAGCAATATCCACCACAACAATAAAATAATTGATCCTAAAAGACTCCTCAGCAGATAATGAATTCTCATCACAACTATTTTCATCAAATTGTTTCTTCCTATGGATTATGCGTTTTTTAGGAAAAACTGGATCAATTTCCATTTTAGAAGCAAGTTCTTTAGCAGATGTCATAGCCGATTGAAAACCGTCGTCTCTATATTTTTCAAAATAAGAAATTAAACCTTTCAAAATAATTATTGCAGAATCAATTTGCATGTCTTCTGATTGTAATTTTTTACTAATCAAATTTATTTTATTTAAAATATTATGCCATATAGTCATGCCCAACAAAAATTCAAAATTCTCAAGTTCATGAATTGCTAAAGATTCTGCCTCGCTCCTAGTTTTGGCATCTTCACTAACTCTCGATAATTCAAATAGAGCTTCTCTTATCTCATTAGGTTGAGTTATTATAGCCTCAATGCTATTAACATGACTTTCCCATCTTGTTGTTGATAATGATTTTAAAGTTAATTGGTGAACATGATCTTGCAAAATTTTCCACCTTTTTGTAGAACTAACAAATAAAGTATACAAACGTTGCACAACTCCAAAAAATGAGACAACTTTAACACAAGAATTTGCCATATCACATATTGTTAGATTAAGAGAGTGACAAGCACATGGCATATAAAATGCTCTTGGATTAATTTCAAGCAATCTCTTTTGTACACCTTGATGTTTTCCTTTCATGTTGGAACCATTATCATAACCTTGACCCCTCACATTATCAATATCAAGCTCAAGTAATTGTAAAGCAGAATGCATTTCATTAAAAAGAGCTAATCCAGATGTATCACCCACTTCTAAAAACTCAACGAAATATTCATCTACCTTTATTCGACAACCAGACATATCAACACATCGAATTATTAAAGTCATTTGTTCATTATGACTTGCATCTGAAGTACAATCAAGTATCACTGAATAATATTTTGCCTCTTTTATTTTTTCAATTATAGAACTTCTAACTTTAGAGGCTAGTGTTGAAATCAACTCATTTTGAATCTTGTGACTAAGGTAATGATAATGGATTTCTTTGTTCTGGACACGTCTAAGATGCTCTTGCATTACCAAATCAAATTCTGCAATTAATTCAATTAAACCCAAAAAGTTACCATTATTGTTTTGGTAAATCTTTTCATTCTCTCCCCGAAAAGCCAAATTACGTGATACAAGACATTTTATAACAGAAATAATCCTCACTAAAACTAGTTTCCAGTGTTCTTTCTCTTTTCTAATTTGCATTTGTAATTCTTTATCAATTGTTTCATTTCTTTTCAATCTAATTTGCAATTCAATCCAAGTTCTCATATTGTTAATATGCTCAATACTATTCTCATGTTTCTTTAGCCTGCCACTTAAATGTTTCCAATCATCCAATCCTTCATTTGCTAAGAGACTATGATTTTGTACCGATTTAAACAATTTACAACAAAAGCAATATACTTTGTTCGCATCTTTTGAGTACACTAACCATTTTCTATCTTGATTTTCTCCATTTTGTAATTTTCTTGTGTAATGAGAATATGAAAAATGTCTAGAAAGTTCATCTACAGCAAACATCAGATTATTCTCTCTCAAAGGACCTTTCTCTACCAAGATATCTCTAGTTTTATTATCAAGATTATCCCAAGTTCTTGGATCAAATATATTCAAAGTATGCCTCTTTTTTTCAAATTCATGTTCATCCTCAATTATATTAACTTCTTCATTTAAATCAACTTTTTCACTCTCAATCACATTAACTTCTTCAGGCTCATTTACATCAATTTCTTCACTCTCAATTACATTAACTTCTTCAGGCTCATTTACATCAACTTCTTCACTCTCAATTGCATCATCTTGTTCGACCGAAGAGCCAGTTTTAAAAAACTTATCAAGAGCTCCAGTTTGAGTTTTAATCAACTCATCAATTCTTTTTCTCTTATTTCTTTTTTGACTTCCAGATTGATATTTTTTATATGTCATTTTACACTACAAATTACTTAGCAACAATGCACAATCACAATCAAATACTTAACAAAAAATAGCACAACTCAGTGAAATCGAGAACTAACCTGTCTACTCCAGCACTCACCAAAGCTGTAAGGGTAGAAAAAAATACCTTAGGTCCACAAGGGACACAAGCGCTGTTACGTAAAGGGCCTATGTAACAGGAACACTCCAAACGAAGGCCCGTTGGAAAATACCAAGTTATAAATCTGAAAAAAAAAATCAAATATGTAAATCTGATATATTTCAAAAAATTCTACTCTACCGTTTATTTTGCTTCAATACAGCAGCACTACACTGTAGCACCACATTAATCTACTCTACAGTTAATTCCTTAAAAATCCAAACATAATGAATATCAATCCAGCTTCAATTTTACGCATCTGAGACTGAGACTGTCCTAAGTCCCAATCCATCATATATTAAATCACTTAAAATCCCTTTCATTTTTCAATTTTTACTCGTCTGAAACTTAATCACAAAAAATAAATTATTGATTCCTATTGAAAATCAGAAAATGTCAACTGTTTTATTGAAATTAAGCACATTCACATAACAATTTTAGGAGATTTAACAATTGAAATCAACACCAAAATAAAAAAAAAATCAAGAACTTACATTGAAATTAAGATGCCCAAATAACAAGACAGAGAGAGCGGCCAGACAGAGACTGAGAGAGGCAGAGTCACAGAGAGAGCGAGATAGGCAGAGAGAGACTGAGGGAGAGATAGGCAGATAGCAGCGTGAGCGGGCAACGGCCAGAGAGAACTAGAGCGGAGAGACAAGAGAGAATAGAGAAGAGTAGAGTAGCACTGTAGCAGACTGAAGAAGTGAAGAGCAAATAAATAGATAATTTTAGAGCCGTTGCCAACGGCTCACGAATTTGAGAGAGAGAAATCAGAATTGAGGGATTAGGGATTTGAGGGATGAGGGCACCGCGTTCAGCCGTTCACCTTCTCAGTTTGACGTTCATCCCTTTCCTTAGTATAATTTTTTTTTTTAAGGGGGTAGTATAGCTGATTTTTTTTAAAAATTATGGGCCCTAAAAATTTGGGGGCCCTGGGCGGTGGCCCACCTGGCCTACCCCCAGGGCCGGCCCTGTGTTTGATGCAGCATTGAAAGCTTAGGGAAGTAGGAGTAGAAGTCCCGGTGGGGATGGTCTAGTGGTGGAGTGAGGTTGCTTGGAGATCAAAGGTCACGGGTTCGAATCTCCTTAATACCACAGGTCGGGTGTGTGAGTAAAAAAAAAAGGAAGTAGGAGTAGAAGATAAAGTCGAAGATGTTAGATCAAACGACGTTGTGATCTTGGGGACTACCAATGGTGAATGATCAAGACATGGCGGGTAGACAGTCCCACACAAGTTTTGACGATTGATCACGTTTGGTTCATTATATATATATATATATAATTAACTTTTGTATTTTTTTTGTGGGACTATATAAAGAGGTAAAGAGTATGTTAGAGTGGGCCCGATCCTCTATCTCAAATCGGTGTTCCATCTCCCATTTCACCCGTTGGATGATTGCCAAGTGATAATTAAAAAGTTAATGAAATTTTATGACAAATAATCCCTAACAACAATCAGTTGCCCTTTATCTTACAATAGCCTCAATAAACAGGAAACCTTCTACCACCAAATCATTCATCATTACAATTTTAGTAGTCAATCATCAACACACCATATTAATTCACAATATTTTGGGAATAGCATTGATTTAATTTAGAGATAGATTCGAAGAATTTATTAATACACAATAAACATTTCAAAATCTCACTCCATTTAATCCCCCTATAATTTGTTTCGTGTATCGGGATTGAAGGAGATATGTATGGTTAATTAATTTTTATTCTTTTTCTTTGTTCTTCACGGTTCCTATTCCAATCTTCTTATGAATTCATTTTTAGGGGGGTCGGAATGCAAACTCCATTGTTTGTTGAAGAGAAGCGATGGAGCAGAGGGAAGAAGGACGTATTCGGTCGGATAACTTTGCTACATGCAAAGTAAACTCTCATGATGAGTTGAATCAGAAAATAATTGGATGTTGTTTGTGTTTATGGATTCTGGCTTGATTGAATTTGGAATTGGATTTTTTTGATGTGAAGTCCGATTACATTTACGATCGAAAGTGACTGCTGGAAGGAAGAATTCAGTGATTATTGTTAGGGAATGGTTGTTATAAAATTTCTGTAATTTTTAATTTCACGTGGCAATCATCCAACAGGTGGAACAGAAGATAGAACACCGACTTGAAATAAAAGATCTCATCTGAGGAAGATGGAGTCTTGACTTGATGATTTCTATTATTTTAGGAATTGATATTGATATATAATATATGAATGCAATTGTGGTAATTATGTGTGTGATCAAGTATAATTTTGACATAAAAAGAAGGGTTAATTACAGTTTAATTTCTAATGTTTGAAAGTTGTAACAAAAAAAAACAACGTTTTAATAATTACAATTTAATTTCAACGTTTGGATATTTTAACAAAAATAACCCAAAGTTTAATAATTACAATTTAAGTCCCAATATTTGGACAATTTAACATAAATGATCAAAAGCATTATCAATGAAAAAACTATTTTGGTCGATTTCAATCACATTTATTCTTAAGTGAGCTATTGAACATATATAATGGACTGACATTTTTACCGAAAAATGACAAAAATGATTTTTTTGGGTGAAAATATTGGGTCATTAATTTATGTCTATCCGAACATTGTGAATTAAATTGTAATTATGAAACGTTGAATTATTTTTGTTAAAATAAATACAAACACTAAAGTTAAATTGTAATTACTAAAACATTAAATTATTTTTATTAAAATGGAATTAAATTGTAATTATTGAGAAATAGAATGAACAAATTAGGGTAGGGTGGTGGCCCACAGCCCACTCTGGCACGGTGGCGCTACACTAGAAAACGTCTGCGCAATTTTATCTTGTTTATGGCCACTGCATGTCTGCACCAGATGATTATTACGCGGCACCCCGCAGCTGCTGCCACCCCCCTCCCTCTCTACGTGTCCACTCTCTCTCAACTCAACAAATTTAATCATCTTTATATTTATATATATTGCCCTCGATCCATTCATTTCACCATATATACATTATACATATCATATATCCCCAAAATTAAAACACACACTGCACTGCACTGCTCAACATTGACATGGCCAATTCCTCTAGAATCCCTCTTGTTCTGGTGGTCGTCCTGGCCGTGGCCGTCTGCGCCGCCGCTATCGGCGGTAAAGTGGGAGGGCGAAGGCAGGTGAAGAACGTGAAGGATAACAAGGAAGTGCAAGAGCTGGGCAGATACTGCGTCGGAGAGTTCAACCGCCGGCTGCAGGAGAGGACCAACGCCAGCACCACCAAGCTTCTCGTCTTCTCGCATGTCGTGGAAGCCGAGACGCAGGTCGTTTCCGGCATCAAATACTACCTCACCATCTCCGCCGCCACTTGCGACGCCGCCGGACCGCCCATGACTTTCAGAGCGGTGGTGGTGGTCAAAGCCTGGCTGCACTCCAAGATTTTGCTCGACTTTGCGCCTTCTGATGATCAACCTCCCACCAGCACCAAGTAAAAAGATAGATATATCAACCAATAAATTATTAAATCTTTTCCTTTTCCTTTTCCTTTTCCGGTAATTTAATGTTTGTACCTTACTGTATTAATTTTTGTTTTCTTTCTTTTTTTTTTCCTTTATTTGGTGACGCATTCACCACGGATAATAATGGACGACTAATGAGTTAATTTCCCTTAAATTAATTATCATATCGCGCCTATACTTCGACAAGGTGAAATCTTCAATTTCATTCGAAATATATGTTGTTAACATTTAACATTCGAATTTATTAATAATATTCAAATATAGTTGTAATTTTCATATATAGTTTTGTAGAAAATCTAAATTCAGATGCCGTATCCATTCCAAATTTAATAACTATAAATTTCGATTTACATCAAAATTTAAAGTGTACTTAATGATTTGAACTTGATAAACTTAATTCAGTTGGGTTTTCCCCTTGATTTTTAAATATGCTTTGAGTTGTATGCAGTTAGTTTTAGTATGCGAAATAAAATTATGAAATTCTATTCTAGGTCTAAGTTCAAATTTCAATGCTAAAATTTGGTATATAAATGTTTTGTGTTTTAGTTTCAGTATCTTCGTTATATCTCTTTAAAAATGTTTTGACGAGTTATAAATTTGTTCCTTCTCTCAAATTAGTGTAATATTATAACTATATAAATAGTGTGCAAGTGTTAACGAGGCTTTTTTTTTTTATCAATTTATTAAAAAAAAAAAAAAACAAATTAGTATTTGAGTAAAGGCCAAAACCTGCCGAACAGTGTTCATTTGAGGGATCGGGTTTGTCTCAAAATTCGGTCCAAATCCGCCCCCGTCCCAATCCCGAGTACGGCGTGTACAAAAACAAAATATATATAGTATAAAAGTATAACTTCTAATTAAAAAAAAAAAGGTTAAATAATCGTTTGTATTTCAAATTATTTCTATTTTCTTAATTCTATTCAAAATTTGTGTGTTTTATCAACTAAATATTTAAATTATTAAAAAATTAATTAAATTTATTTTCGGATACATTTTCAGCCATAATCAGAACTAAAAGGAAATTAAAAATATTAGAATAAATATATTATGTCATTGATATGATCCATTTGGTCAAAACGCAAGAATACATATATTATGTCATTGACATGATTCATTTGGTCACAACTACAACAAAAATGCACAAGTATTTGTCGAAATATTAGGTAATTTTTGGGAGAAAATATCAATTTTGATTTCATATGACACGTCTCAGTTTGATTTTGGTTTCAATATTATCATTTGTTATCTCAAATAGAGTAAATATCGATTTTGATCCCATTTTTTGCCTTAAAATTGTTGGACCAAAATTGATATTTTTAAACCTTATAGGACAAAAATTGAGCGATATTTTTGAAAAATGACCAAAACTAATAATATCAGAATTAAAATCGAACTGAAACGTGTTCTGTGGGACCAAAATCAATATTTTTTCTAAATTTTAGCTGAAAATGTATTTGGGATAGATCTGATTAGCTTTTTAATAGTTTAGGTATTTATTGATAAAATTGCTAGTTTGGAATAAATTTGAGAAAATGGAAATAATTCGGAATAATTGATGGTTTAGCCTAGAAAATTATCAATTTTTAATAAATAAAAATATCATTTATAACACTAAAAAGTATAAGTATATATCTGATATTTGAATTATATGACTTTATTTCATTTCAATTAGGATATAGGGTTTAGTTATAGGTTTAGGGATTTTTATGGGTTTTAGGTTTTTTTTTTTTTTTTGGGGGGGGGGGGGGGGCGTTGGTAAGGGTGGTCTTTTAAGGTTTATGACTTTTTTAGAAATTATTACATCTCAATTTGAATTTTGTATTATTATTATTATTATTATTATTATTATTATTATTATTATTATTATTATTATTATTATTATTATCATCATCAAAATTTAATTTCATTTAAGGATCGGTCTTTTGATTTTTTTTTAAGGGTAAATATTTATACTTTACATATATTGATTCGATCAAATATTATGTTATAACATTTTGGGTTAAATATATTTATGGTCTTTGTTATCTTTTTCTTTTAATTGAGCTAAATATTATTTTTTAAAATTAAAATATATTAATAAGACCATCACTATTATAAAAATATAAAAATAATGCCCTATAATTTAAGGACTTTATGCGGTGCGCTTCTTATACGATCTCAGACAGCTTCTGATTATTAACAAATGAAAATTGTCGATGTGAACTGCGGAAAATTCTATCTTTGTGGTTGGGGCAGTACCCCAACCACTAATACACTATTTAAAAAATAATAAAACCGTATTAGATGGATAGGGGTATTACCCCCAACATATATGGTAGAATTCCCCTTGGATTACATATCAATCGTTGCAAACTTTAGTCATGGATTATATCTAAAATTGTCACTTCAATTTTATACCTAATGTTTTCCACTACAAAAATCACACTTCTAATTATATACATGTGCATAAAACTCGTGGTTTAATTAGCAAACACCGAAATATGATTATGCTCGTACGTGTTAGTTCTTTCAATTATGGTGTACATTTTCAACAAATTGTTACCGCACAACTTTACAATTAAGAACATGTCCAACGTAGCGGCTGCTTCTTTGTTTTTACCATTTCAATCTCCTACCCACCGCCACTCCTATCTCTATTCTAAGGTGAGTGAACAGTATCTCTTTAAATGTAAAAATATACCTTTTTTTCTTCTTCTTTTTTTCTCCTCTTTTACATTTGAGTTCTTTTTTTATTTTTTGTTTTATTGCACTAATTTCTTCTTTAATTTATATTAATATATCAATAATGTAAATTATGTGATTTTTAGGTTTAATATTATGTTCAATTTCACTTAATATAATAAAAAAAATCATATAATACAATCATAATAAATTTAAAAACTTAAATTAAAATTACCATAATTGTACATAAAAATAACGTAACATACATTACATTACATTAAAATAATTGCTATTAAAATGTAATTTATGCTTTTCTTAATACTAGTTCCTCTTACAGTGTAATTGTTCTTTTATATTATTAAATGTTGGTTTTTATGTTCAAATAAAATTTAATTTTTTAAATTAATTTAAATTATATTATTTTTAATTATTATTAAATAATATTAAATATTAAACGTAAATATATTTGAAAACATATATGTTACATAATAATTTGATTAAAAAAATAAATATTAGAAAATATAAAAATGAAATATTCTATTATAGAGTGAAATGTAGAGTTAATGGTTGGAGATGCATTTACTCTCACACTACATTTTCCTCTACAATAGGATTAGGGGTAGAGTTGATGTAATTAAACGACCTCACTCTGCCAAGCATCCATTTTAAATTAGAAATTGATTTTGACATTTACCCCATTTTACTTATTGTATTAGTTGGAGTAAATAGATTCAAACTTCACCATGTTTATGAAGTTCGAAGGTAGTTTAGATAAAAAGAACGATTTATATAAATGGAGTGAGTTTCAGTGTTATCAAGTCAAAGCAAAGACTGACCAATTGAGTGAGTTTTCATTATCCAGTCAAGGACAACTCAAGAGTCGAGAACACAGCCATTCATCATCGTTCACACCAGTACCAATTTACCACACATGGCGAGCTATCAAAAGTCACTCATCTGATCAACACCACTGATAGGCACGGTGAAGGTGAAAGGAGTCGGCCAAACATCTTAACACGTTGCTGAGACGAGACGAGACTGCCTTCATATGCACCCAACAGACTAAACAAATATTAGTATGACGAGCAACATGAATTACCAGAAAACTACCTCCATATCGCGGCACTGAACACATCCCACGAGCAAATCACGCTCGTTGGCACTGAAATTACATTCCACCACAACATTCCCATGTGATCTCACACTGAATCAGAAATCAAAATGAGATTTTGACCAAGCAGCGATGTAGTAGTAGTAGTAGTAGTAGATTTGAAGACTTTTCACATGAGAATCCCTCCCCTCAATTATGGTACCATGCTTACCAACTTGATTTAGTAAAACAGTCATTTTCACTATTTCAGAGTAACATGACATTTTTAGAGTTAGATACTAGTACAGTATAGTCTGAAGTCAATTCAGACACTGTTAGACCTTCAAATCATCATATTCTGAGGCTCGGCTCTTTCTTTTATCTACAGTCCCGTTTCTTTTCTTATACATCTACCGATCATATGGAAATTCCAAATCATTCTCGGCAACTTTGAACGGCTGCGGATGTTGGCCTGAGCAGTGCAGATTCCACATCTTGAAGTAAGCACGCTCCAAATTTCTCACCTGGAGAAAAAAACTCAAGTTTACAAGTCAAATCACTGTGAGAGCATCTAAATCAGCAGGTGAAAGATCCTTGGTAGCAGTTTGCACGCAAAATATCAGCCAATGATATGCAAAAGAATAATCAAGAGTCATGGCGCTACTAACCCAGCGTGCTGTGTCAAAAAGAGGACAGGTTAAGCGTGAGGCCTTCAGCTTGTTGGTAAGCTCCTGAAGCTTTGCACGATTAAGTGCCAAAGAAACTGCCTTCTCTTCATACTCTTTCATACTAGTCACATTAAGCGATGAAGCACATGAGAAAGGTATACATCTAAAGAAGACCAGATAGCACAAATAGCACTCAAGAAGAAAGCAAGCAAGCAAGAGAGAGAGGTCGGGAGCCCAGGTACAAAAGAGTCACATTTAATTGATAATAGGTGACAACACAACGCATACCAAAAGCATCAGAAAAGGGGCGACAGAATACAAAGCCAAAAAGAGTAATTAAAGGGAAAATGAAAAAGAACAAACAGAACTGAAATGCAAAGTCAGAGCTTTCTAACCAATTTATCACCACTTCGTAAAATTGGATACAAGTTGAGACACCTACCTATTCACAATCATCTCTTCCCCTACTCCGGTTGCCAAACAAAGTGAACCAGCAACCCTAGTAGCCATTTTCTCGAGAGGAAGAGTAACCATAGGTAGACCTGCCCAAAGAATATCCGTCCCAGTAGTATGTGCATTGCAAAGTGGCCTATTCAACATTACATCAGAATCAGTATGACATCAGAATTAAGTAGGAAATTTAAACATTACCCCCCCCCCCCCCCCCAAAAAAAGTAGGGAGACTTCAAAGAGATGTAAATGAGTCTTCAGTTGTCTAAAAAGCTCAAAAGAGAAGTAAATAATAAAAAAAACATACGTATCAAGAAAGAGGTCTGCTAATGCACTGCGCCTTATGTGCTCCTGTTTCATTGCAACTTCTGTGAATATTATTTGGTCTGGTTGCACCCCCTGTGCAGCAGCATCTGGATACAAAGTAGATTTTTAGCTTATGTAGTTCAAGAACAACTTTTGTTACTGAAAACAGTCTTCTTCAACATAATCCAGACACAGATGAACATACAGGCACGGAGCCTCATCTCGCCTGCCGCTGGAAATCTGAGAAGCCAAAGTGCACTGTTTGGAACACGCTTAAGAATATTGCACCTGAGCACATTAAAGAACATTCCTAAGCACATTGGTGATTTGCTAGATGGAAATTTACAAACAAAATAATTTTAACCATACAATACCAGGTTGTAAAAATATCAGGGTCCATCTTGTAGAGTTGATTGAAACAAGCAAATATAAATTTGTCTTCAGGCAACCCATAGTCTGATCTCTTAGGTTGGCAGTTCAGATCCAGTACATCGAGATTTTTCTTAAAGAAATTGCAACAGGTCACAGTCAGCGTATAGATATATTCAAGGTCAACCAAAAAAATAGTTTTTTTCATAAGAAAAAAGGAAATGAGAACTCAATGTATACCTGTTTATAATCATTCACAAAATAGCAATGAGGTAGATGGACAATCTTCTCAGAGTATATATTTGAGTAACACATAGGTGACACAAACTGCAATGAAAACAAGCGACAAGTTAGGGAGACAACCATGAAATTTGAAATTGGGGCAGTGTATAAGCACTCAGATCCAAGGGAAAGACATTGATCACAAGTCAACACAGGAAAGCTAATAATACAATGTAAGTACGACACCTCATCAGTAACCAAATAATGTATGTAGTTTGCTCCTGTGGTTCCAGGAAATCCCATATATGAAACCTGAATGGGAGCAGGTTGCATGGCAAATATTTCATTTCTTGCCCCCTGCCGACATGCAGACAAAACAATCACTATTACATTCAGGATCCGATCCCAGAGGAACAAAATGTACTAACCAAGCAAAGAAGGCTGCCAACAGGAACAGTTTGATACCTTAGTGTAGCCATTGAGGTTGATGAGAATCTGTATCTGATTCTCATTAATCATCCTTGCAATAGTGTCGGATGCCATAGACGACACATCAATAAAATGCTCAGCTTCTGATTGGATTCTTAGCCTCCATTCAGAACCATCATTTGGACTTAATGCATAGCAGAAAATCTACAATAATAAAAATCTTATAGCACCAAAAGATAAAAATCTGAATTTAATCAATTAAGATACATAATATACTCACCTCAATATTATCTCTGTCATGCATGCCAAACACCGAACCCATGAGATGTGACAAAGGGTGGTTACCAAAGTCGCTGCTCACATATCTGTGAAGTACAGAACACAGTAAGCAGGTTTATTCTACACAAAAAAAGAGGGTTCTGCAGCACAATAGAAATTGTCCATGAACTTACCCTACTCTTAACCGGCCATTCCTCCCCCCACCCCTTATTGGTAGTGGAGGAGGATGGTTAAAAGGAGGAAGTGAGTAACGGGATGCAACAACAGAACAATGCGCAGCATATTTCCAACTGCATATATTAAAACCTCCAAGTTACGAAATTACAAATGAATTTGAGAAAAGCCCAATAGAAATAGTGAAGTCCCTTACCTGATCTCAAGTGCGAGCATGGGGTCAAGGGGATAAGCTATCGCATGGAAAGGCTGCACACTTGGAATAACTGACATCTAAAATAAATAAAAAGTGGGTGATAAATATAAGGAATACATGAAGTCTATATTTGATTCAATCAGGAAAAGAATCGTGGTCGCCAAATTGAGATGGGGCTAGAGAATCTGATTGTGCAGATTTAGCAAAACCTTGATTTGTCTTCTAAGTATCACTTCAACTTCAACAAACATCTTGTCCCGGTCTTCCCAGTCGCACACACACTGAGGTGAATGCCATTCAAGAAAATCATATTAGGGAAGGATCAACTAGTCACTACTTTGAATAAAAAAGGGACACGGGTCGGGTGCCATACAATCACAAATATATTCACAATTATGCAAGAATTTTGTACATTAACAAGCAAGAAAGTACTAATTGTACAACTGTGTCAATTATATAACAAATACTAAATAGACTAGAACATGGTTATCTGACATCATGGTACATAGGCACTACTGAAATTCAATTACTGAGTAGTATGAATATAATCTGTCAAACAATATAGTAAAACCAATTTCCTGCTCAACAGATCTCAGTAAAGTGATTATCTTGAACCTGTGCTTGCAGGTCTAAGGATAAACAGAAAGTCATTCTACAATCTTGTCAGTCTTAAGAAAAATTCATATCTTCTGCTCTTTAGATTTCTTCAGATTCTTTCCTAGCACCAAGATAAAAATTTCTATAAAAAATCATTTTTTAGAACCAAAATCCATTTTAAGATTCTCAGATATCAACACACAATGGATTCCTTTGGCAGACAATGCCAAACCCACTCTCGGATAGGTTCAAATTATGGAAGTGCACTCTTCACACCTACATGTAACATGGTGCAAGGAAACAGATCTATGACATGGTCTACTTGCAATAAGATACACTAATTGGATTAGCAGCATAATCAAAAAGTAAGTACATCTAAATATCTAAGCTTTTATACACGCACACAGTCCAAGAACCTTCCGGTAAAATTGGACCATTAAATAAAATCGGTCAAGATTTTAACTGGACAGGGAATTCTTAAGCAACTTTGGCCAATTCACCTCTTATTTTTTATTTCTATTTTATTCTAATTGACAGTTTATCTGATTGATTATCAAACAAAAACCTCATTATATCATAAAACTTGTTCTTGAGTCCCCCACCCAGTACTTTCAGCATGGACAATTCTTCACATTTTATAGTTTTCAAGTCCCTGATAAAACAATGTCACACAAGCACTAAAATTTGGGCAGAGAAGTAGACAATTTTCCATTTTCTGGAGTTAAACTCTGATCATTAGTTATACCGAGTTGGCAACAAATCAAACTTCTAAGATGAGCAATTCACAAAATATGCACATGTGAGAACTCATGAATACTAGCAGGAAACAAACAGAATTAGATATTCATGTAGAGGAGTGACTGTTTGAATGTTTTACTTCTTTGATTTTCAGAAACATCAAGAAAGAACAGCCAAAATAAGTTTTAATGAACCTGCAAGGTATGAAGCAGGTTACAAGTTGCCTCTGGAAAATCCGGACGCAGTGTCAATGCTTGCCTATAGCTCTTGATCGCAGCTTCCACATGACCACTGCAGGTACCCAAACAAAGGCATGTAAAGCATACGCCATACATTAATCAACCACAAAACAGTCCAAAACTCTAGTGAAATAGATTTTCAGAAACATAAACATTAAAATGGTTCTAGCTAATAGCTTCTAATGGAAGCTTCCAGAAAGCACTGCAGGTAGCAAAAGCAAGGGATAGATGTGATTTGCTAGACCTGCAGAACTAGTTCAAACATATCTGCTGGAGAGGACATAAAATTATACCTATCCTTGTAAGCTGAAGCTAAATTAGCATGAGCCTCAGCCATGGTTGGTCTGATGGCAATAGCACGCAGATAATCTTGAATTGCTTCATTTACTCTTCCAACTTCTTTGTAAGTGTTGCCCCGATTGACAAGTCCATCAACGGCTAATGGATCAATTCTGAGGACCTCATTGTAGCAGGATATTGCATCTGGATAGTTACCCTGTAGTTCAGCCAAACAAATTAGTTGCATCTCTCTCATCAACGTCATGATAAAGCATGATTTAACAGATCAACATCATTCACTACAATCCTGCAAGAATTCCTAGTAACAAAAGACACATTTTAATTTTATTAATATGCCCCTGCACAAAAAAAAAGGAAAGGAAAATGACTTCATACCTGCTGTTTGTATATTATGGCTAAATTATTGAAAGGAGCAGAAAGCCCAGTGGTAACAGATAATGTCGCCTTGTAGCATTGAGCAGCAGCACTCATCATGTTCCTACAACATACAGAATACATATTTCATGACCAACAACACAGAAAAGGGAAAACGAAACAGTCTATGCAACCCACACATATCAGCACAACTCAGATTGATATCAAACATACCACTCCATGTAAATATTTCCAAGATTGGTAAGTGCTTGAGGGTGACTAGGTTGAAGAGACAAGCATTGCTTCATAAGCAAACATCAAAATCAAAATTAGCACATGCAGAAGATCAGTTACATAAAAACATTTTAATATAACTGAAAGAAAACTAACTTGATAGCAGTGGATTGCTTCCTCTACTCTTCCAGCATCTTTCAATGCATTACCCTGGTAATCAAAGTAAATCCAAAACAGAATAACCAGCTAAAATGCTTGAGAAATAACCTAAAAGAATATCACTTAATGAACTTTAAAATAGACTCCGAACCAGATTATTGTATGCCTCCAAAAATCCAGCATCACAGGCAATAGCTCGCTTGTAGTTAAGTATAGCCATATCAAGGTTACTCTGCTCATAGTATACACTAGCCAAGTTGCCTGCAATAGTTGCTCACAACATCAAAACTCTGAAACAATTGTACATGAAGCACTTCATCAGAACATTTTCTAACAATTTCTTGAAATATTAGGTCATTTTATATCATCTGAGCCAAGCTGGTAAAACATCTCATTACTCCAGGAAAATGACGGCTTATTATCAATTCATAACAGCAACAATTATGCACTATTTGCATTTTGTGACATTCAATGCTTCTGGAGAGTTACAAAACCATAAAATAATCAATATTCATTTAATAAAAATCTCATTTATCAATATTAATTTTTTTTGTGTAAAGTCCTTTTAATGCACTTATATTAAGCATCATGATTTTAATATATAGCACGTGAATCAGAGGGACAAATAGGTGTTTTTTGTGTGCTTATGCATGCATCAGAACAAAAAGAGAGTGATGTAGTAGCGTGTCAGACATGAAAGAAGATTTTCCTGCAATTACAGATTGGAGCTAGCAGGCATCTTATTTGGAGAGAGAAAATAGAAGACATCTAAATATGTCATGTTCATGAGCTCACAAAGAACAAATTAAACCTTCAAGACACTGGAAAGAAAGGTGTAAGAGAGAGAGAGAGGGAGGGGGTAGTTCCTTTGACAAGCCGAAGGAACTAATTCATCAAAAAGTCAGGCCAGACTATGTGGACTACTTGGTGTATGATGCGGACAGAAGGGTAACAGATGTGGGCAGATACCAAGGTTATAAAAAAGGCACCAAGCTGCCGCCTCAAGACTCGCCTTGCAAAGGTGCTGCCGGGAAATCACCCCCGAGGTGCTGCCCCACTGCCTTCTCACGAGGCTTGAGCCTCGGTTCGGCTGAGGCGAGGCGCGCCTCTCTGAAATTGCTATGAGTTCTAATTTTTTTGGGCTGATTTCATATTGGGCTTTGATTTATTTTAATTTGACTCAAAACATAATGGGCTTTTATCTATTTGACTAAAAACATAAAAACCCTAAGTTTTCTTGCTGCTCATCTCCTATCTCTTCATCTGCACAGCTCGTCTCCCTCCTCTCCTCTCCTCCAGATTGGCGCACGCGAACACATCTAGAGCATGCTGTTCTGTCTTTTTATTTCTTTTTATATGTTGCTTGAGCATATGCTTCTTGATTCCATTTTCATAAGATATTTAAGTGTTAGTTTTTTAAGTAACATACTGCTCTTTTTTTCCATATTTATATGTTTAAATGTAGGAAAAGGGAAAAAAAACTCCTAAGGACTTGTGGATGAGGAGTTTGATGAGGAAGAGGAATCAGGTGCAACTGTGCAAGCATGCATGTATCTAGTTTTACGAGCATTTTTTGGTCAGATGGGATTGGTTCCAGATGCCCAAACACAAGGCATCAGCTAGCAGCACTATGGTGCAATGGGCCGTGCCCTGTAAGCTTGTGTTGCCTTTGTCACACAGTGCGTATCAGTTGCCGTGTTTTGGTTTGCCTATCCACTTGGGAGTGTGATTGAGTGAAGGCTGACTAATCTGAAGGGAAGATAAGGCTGCATAGCGCGCAGATAGAGTAAAAGATCGTACCCTAAAGTCACCCTTGTGATAAGAGCTTAAGGGATTACCACTCATTGCAACCTACCAGGCACCTTCATTTTTGCATCTAAATGATTTGAAGTCCCACACATTAAACCCAAAAACAAGACATAACAATATAAAGATCAAAGTTCAACAATTCCATAAATAAGCCAATATAAGCACACACTCCTGAGTCAACTTACCCAATTGCAGTTAGGGTTGGAAATGACAACATTAAAAGTTAAAGCAAAAGCCTAGACATACTAATTTAAATTGCTCCTTTTCCATGTATAGAATAATACAATAGTTAAGAAGGTGAACCACATAGTATCTTGGGGGAAAAAGCCTGCCCTTTATCAGAAGGAGAAAACAGTCTGGATTTAACACAAATAAGGAAAGATTGAATCACTAACCAAAAGCCATAGCGCTGTCTGGTCTTGACTGCAGGGCTCTTTGGTAGCACACAATAGCCTCTTGTGGCATTCCCAATGCCTGGAGAACACAAAGAAGACTTGTCTTTCTCCATAATCTTACCCTTGCATTTGGAGCTACCCAACCATACAAGCAAAACACATAAATCTAACCTTGTAAACATTTCCGAGATTTAAGTAGGCATCAGAGAAGTTTGGCTTCAGTTTGACAGCTTCCTGGAAATACCATGAAATATTGTGAGAAGAGAGCACAAGAGCACACCACCAACCATACCCCAAACCAAACAAACACATATGCATATACACTGCAGGGTCATGAAAAGATTATATCCAAATCGACTAAAGTGGCTGTTCAACCTTGTAGTACTGCAAGGCCCGATTAAGATCACCAGCCTCCATAAAAAGACCAGCAAGATTGGACCATGCAATGGCAAAAGTTGGTTGTATTCCAAGAGCATCCAAATAACAATTGTATGCCTGAAAAAGGAAACAATAGTAAGAACTTCTGAAAAGAAGTATGATTAACAAATGGATATCACTGCAGCCATAATTTACCTATAAAAGTAACTGCACGAAGAAGGAACAAATTCTTAGGAGACCAACATCCTCTTGTAAACAATAATATTGATCATTGGCGGACCCAAGAATTTCACGGAGAGGGTCCAACAAATTATAATATTATCATATATTAATATAGAACTATATAAAATCAAAACTTATAACAGTTTTGATAAAGGAAACCCAGTTATCTAAGACATTTTAATATACCATGTAGGTCCACCAGCGGTATGTTTCGGAACAAATATAAATATAAACATAACACCTGGGAGACTAGACAATTCGATAAAAGAACCTATAAGGTTCAACCAAAAACCATGACCCATAATATCATGAATCTACTAAGACAAGACAAAAACAAATAGTTCAAGAAAACATGTTTGGTGGAGAAAAATTTCTCATCTGCTAACTCACCTCTTGCACCAAACCTTGAGCTTTCATTAGATTTCCCAGGTTACTATGGGCATCAACCTAAGACAATTAAGTTGACATAGAAATGAGAAATACAAACATGGATTTCGGGCATTTATACTAGACAAGTCTTAGATGAAAGTTACCAAACGCGGATTTAGAGCAAGTGCTTGACGACAACATTGAGCAGCCTCAGTGAACCTTCTCTTACGCATGTAAGCACTAGCTAAATTTGACCATGCATCAGCAAAATTAGGCCGGAGCTGCATATAAATTTAAAGAAATGCAGTTATTAATGCAAATATGTGCTAACTACCACATCCTTAAAACATCTTCATATCATTTCATAAATTTGGAAGGAACATTTAAAGCTGATAAACAGACAACAGTCCAATTTGACTAACCAGTTACAAATTTAAGGTATAAGACAGAACCCAGAAACCATAGCACCACAACAAAGAAAATCTACTAGCCACAACAATAATTATTCAGCTAAAGGAAGTTGACATTATCATTATGTAATTGGCGCAGGAGACATCCCAGGAAGAACAATATGAACCAACTAGTAGCCCATGTCTTCATTATCAGAACATTACAGGAACACATTATCAGTGATTCCACTCAAGAAAAAACTGATAGTGCGCATATTTGCAAATTTATTTGTGTTGCTTTTCCTCATTATATTTTGAGTTTTAAATGATTAATATTTGGATCTTGATTATACTGTGTGAATTATGAAGATTTATGAAAAAGAATGCAAAAGCACAAGGTTTGACCAAGTTTTCAATTAAGAAATTTTGAAACCCAACTCTTGGAAGCGACCTTCTAATAAATGAAGCAACACCCGATACAGTGGATTTGTAAACCCATTTTATGACCAACCAGTACCACTAAAGTCATATTAAGCTTCTCACAGTGTAATTATAGGCTCAGTCAATAAAAGAATACCAATACACAGTGAAATATAAGAATACCAATACACTGTGATGGTAAACATAATGGAATTTGTAAATTCAAGTTCTTCAAGACAATCAAAGGGAACAGATCACAAGAAGTTGGGCATTCAAGGAAAGTCTCCAAAGGAATTGCATTGCACCATATCTCATGCTCAAATCAATTACTTTGCATTCCTACCAAATGAAAGATTATGTAAAAGATTCTCTTCTATAAGAAGACAAACCTCAATTGCAATCAAGTAATAGCGAATTGCAACATCGATATTTCCTTTTTCCTGCCAGAAAACAAGAGCAGCATATTTAACATCTCTGTTAAATCCACATCCAACCTCGTAAGAAAATTGCAAAATATAAAAAAGGGCACCTTCCAAGCATTAGCCATATTTCCATAGCACTCGGCAAACTGTGGATCAATCCTAAGAGCTTCTTCATTCTTTGCAATGCACAAATCAAAGTCGTGCAACTGACAAAAAAAAAATCATAAAATCAGTTTCAGATGTTTGCTTCCAAAAGGTAAGAGGAAAGAATCAGTTAAATAGGGAACAATCAAAGAAACCAAATAGCAACCTGATAATAGGTTGCACCCAACAGAAGAAGGTTGTCGGTGCGTCGTGGGTTTCTCTCATAGACAGCCTTGCTATGTTCTAGTGCCTGCTTATAATTGCCACCTTTATAATTTTGATGAGCAAGGTTCAAGAGCATGTCCTCATCAACTACACCAATTGAAAAAAAAAATCATTAAGAGATTAATTATTTCCAAGTTAAAATGTCAAAGCACTCATGAATCATATAAATTACATGCATAGAAGAATAGAAGCAAAAACATAACATCATTTATTTGATTCTATATAGCAAACATAGCTCACATATAGAAGCCATCGGTAAAACAGCTAAAGAACCAAGAAACAAAGCCTAGTTCCATTGAGTTATACATACCCTGTCAACATCTTAGATGATTTAGCATTACACTATCAAACTTTAATACTCACCACATCTCACGAGGAGTAAGGCTCTATTCAAGCTAATGCCCTCTTAGCCATTTAAGCGATTCATGTGAAACATAAATACTGAAAATGTTCTTCAGAAGTGGTGTAATCATGGATACATGCTTTTGACTTTGGTAGAAATAATAGCAATACTTTTTTCTATAATCAGTATAATCTCTTGAGAATGATAATTTTACTCGTCTAGCAAACATAAAAGAGACTCAGTTATAAACAAATTGTGCATTTACTTCACTTGATTGACTAAAGAAGTTAAGGTACAAAAACATCTGCAGATAGAAAAGTGTCAACTAAATGCAGCAATCAGTTCTCATTCAAGTTGCCTGGTCAAGTATTGTTGTGTATCTGAAAAGTAAGCTTACTACACCAGAAATCTAATAAGGTGTTATATACTCTTCAAATTTATATTTCGAAGAGATTATCCCAGTTCCATCTGAAAAAGTGTCAAGTTATTCTAAATGAATGAATGATGAATTGATGATTAGATTGATTTCAGTCATGATTGAATAAAAAATTAAAGTAAGATTCAAAATTTGTCTTTTCAACGTTAAAAGAATTTTCATAATTTGCTTTCCGGCAAGAGAATACCTAATTTGTCAACAGCTTTATCACACTAAGGAATCATTATCCAAATCTCAGATATACTAGCCCTCATAGGCTATTTTCACACACAAGGTACGAACTAGAAACATCACTTTATTCTTCTAGGTTAAGAAAAAACTTAAACCTCATCTTGGGTTACAATGAATATCTGGTAAAAGAAAAGGAGCTAATATGCAATTTGATATCACAGTTGAAAGGAGCAGACAATAAAGTTCCTTGCAACTAATATTACCATGTTTGCAATACACAATAATTATTACACTGTCCTAGGACAGCCATTTCTAATTCCATTAAAACGAACATCAAAACTACAAGCCTATCTTTGTTGTCCCATGCCAGTATAGATATTAGTCAGGGAACCACATATAAAATCTAATACCAGTTGGAATGAGTGGCACTAACCAAGTTAGAACTGGTTTGGCAATAATTCAGAGTAAAACAAGGAATATAAAACCATTTCCAGTTAAATTATAGACGACAACAAAAGTCAATAATCATGGGCTGCTTTAAATTATCTAAATCATTATAAAAAACCACAGAAAAGTTAAGTAATATACGAAGGTGGTGTGTAACTTCAAGACACAACAAGGTGCAGCAAGCGGACTTTAATTAGCTTAATAGCAGATACATAAATCAACAAACTTTGTGACTTCAAGCACATTGAGAATCCAAAAAAAAAAAGTCACCCTGAATTGCCAACCTTTAAATAGTTGCAGGATACACTATTAACTTTTTTACCAAGCTATCCATCAGCAACTGACACAAGAAAAGTTACCAACTTCTTTTCACCTAGGTGGTCTTTGATTCTAAAATTTCTTGACTTCTTAATATAAAGAGATTTTGGGGAATATATTCCACCGTTGTGCAAACTTCATCATAACAAATTCTAAATGAAAATCAAAATTTAGCAAACACAGAAAGATTTCTGAAATAGATAGCTAGCATTTATAGAATCCATTGTAACATTAATTTCAAACTCAAGGATGCACCACCGCCCAATTTCTTAAATAAGAAACGAAAAATCTTACTCAATTCCATGGGTAAATATAGTTAAAAATAAACTAAAAAGAGACACCAAAAAAATTCGACAGAATCAACAACGGAAAGGAATTTTCTGAAATCGGATGCCAATATCATCGATCTCATGAATTTCCGAAATCACACATGATCTTACTCGAACCAGATACTAATTGTAAAGTTCAACCAAATAAACTCAAAACCCTACAAAAAAATAGAACAGCCAAATGAACCAGCTTTTTGTAACTTAACATCATGAAACATCAGAGCACAACTCCCCCACTAAAAACACAGAAGATTTGAACACAAAAATCCAATACAAAATTAAATGACTAGAAACATAAAAAAGCCAACCTTCGGAAGGAATCTCTTGCTTAATATTACTCGAAGAGGTCAAAGCCAAGGACGAATCCTCCCGATGATGATCGGCGCCGACATTGTACGGAACCCTAGCTACATGCTGCGGCTGCTGCTGTTGTAACTGCTGCAGATTGAGGTTGTACTGCCGCGGATCGCTCTGCAACGACAGCATGACTGCCGATCCTCCCGATCACGATCCCCGCAGCCGCAGAATTATAATTATACACCCCGTATTAAAAATTGAATTTCCACAGAAACAATTAAATAGGATTATCGAAAGGAAATTTGGAAAAAGGGAAGGGAATGATTCTGCTTCAGAAGGGTTTTGACATGGGAAAATTCGAGATAATTTATTTAATATCACCTTTCGCAGCTCGAAAAATAGAAGAGAGAGAGAGAAAGAGGGAGAGAATAGAAGAGAGAAGAATATATGTGAAAAAGAAGGCGGAGAGAGAATCCCCTTTTCCTCGTATCAGTGTTCTTCCCTTTCGGTTAACTCTCCTTTAACAGCGATTCCTCTAGAACACGGTGATATGGAATGACTCTTTTGTCCTTCACCTTCCTCTTAAATCGCCAAAGTACAAATGTGGATGACTGCACTCAGAAAAATTAAAAGGAAAGAAAAAATAGAGAATCGTTTTTTTCTTTTTTTTTTTACTAAAAAAGAATCAAAATATTTATAAATGAGAATAGAATCGAATAAAATTTAACCAAAGAATTATTCGATTACATTGTGTTAAAAGCTACAATAATATATATTCTTTAGACAATTTGAATATTTCCTTTTTTTGGGATGAGAAAATATTTTGGTAAAGTTTAATATTGTCTTGTAGAAACCTATTCACGGCCAAAACTAGACAAGTGGTTCAATATTAGATGATTAGGTCTTGTCGCAAGTTTTTGTTTGAAACTTTACACGTTTTTAGATTGTTTTTAAGTTACCTACTTGAATATTTATTTTTATGTTAAAAATTGTCAATTTAAAACCTGAAATATGAGTAATCTATCAATTCAAGATCTGAAAGATGAAAACTTTCAATTCAAGACATGAAAAATGAAAATTATTAATTTGGGACCTCCAAAATTATGAATTTCAATTTCTTTTTTATTTTTTAATTCTTTGTATATTAATTTTCAATGAAAATTCCTTTATTAATTATCTATTAATTCTAATAAATAAATTGTTAAAAAAAATCAAAATTTATGATTTTTGAGATCTTAGATTGACAATTTTCATTTTTTTAGGTATTGAATTGATAGTTTTCGTCTTTTAGGTCCTAAATAATAATTCTTCTAAAAAGGGAGAATCCATGTGCATTAATTTAGCTATGCACGTCCATTTAATTCAATGAAGAATATTATTCCCTCTGTTTCGTTTTATTTGTTGTTTTAACTTTTTTGTTTTGTTTCAAAATATTTGTTGTTTTATATATTTTTATACATTCTATCTCTAAGTTAACCCTATCACAAACCATATTTTAGGAAAATATAATTGAATAGGATTTTATGGCATATATGAGGGATGAGTATATTTTTCCACAAAATTAATTGTTAATTCTAGATAAAAAAAACCTAAAACAACAAATAAAACGAAAATGAAGGAAGTATAATATTGCATATATTTAAAGAAATATTCCCCCCCCCCCCAAAACAACTGAACTTTATAAGGTTAATTTATCCTTCTCTGCCTTGCTACTTAAGTATAATATTCTTTTCATATTTTTCTATTTTAAATATATTATAATTCCACATCTAAAATCAATAACGTGGAAATGTTTATCAATTAAAGTAAATTAAAAAAAAACTATCTGCATTGAGAGCACCAATAGATAAGATGAATCAATATATAATTTCCCATCTTTGCACAAAAAGGGTAAGTTTTTTATTTTTATTTTTTTGTGATGCAAGAGAAATTCAGGATTGCCAACCCATATAACATACTGTTGAGACTGGAGAGTACATATATATGATGAGGTGTGTATCTAGGTAGCTCCTAATTTGCCTTGTTCAACATTTTAACAACTTGAAGCATGGTAGGCCTCATCCATTGCTGATCATTGGTGCATGACCTCGCAATCATCAGAACTCCAAGTATCTGATACTTCCACGCAGCTACATTAGATAAACAAGGATCCAATACTTGATAGTCCCTTCCATTTGCAAGCATGAACCTCACCCATCCAACAAGATTCCCCCCCTCTCCATCAGCTTGCCCGGTCGGGGGCCGCCCCGTTATAAGCTCCAGCATCACTACTCCAAAGCTGTAGACGTCCCCCCTGCTCGTTGCCACCATGGCCTGACCATACTCCGGTGGTATGTAACCAAGTGTCCCTGCAAGCACAGTCGAGACATGAGTGTCACACGCGCTTATTATCCGTGCCAGCCCAAAATCCGACACCCTGGGCTCAAAGTCTGTGTCCAGCAGTATATTGCTCGACTTGATGTCCCTATGGATGACATGCGGAACAAAGCCGTGATGCAGAAAAGCAAGGCCACGAGCTGCCCCTAAGCAAATCTTGAATCGAATCTGCCAGTCCTTTAGTTCCCGCTTCCTCAGCCATAAATCGAGACTCCCCTTCTCCATGTATTCGTAGATCAGCAATCTCTCGTCTGCAACCACGCAGTAGCCAAGCAATGCCACTAGGTTTTCATGTTTAACTTTTCCAATTGTTTCCATTTCAGCCAAGAACTCACGCTCCCCGTGCAAGTGGCCCCCGTTGAGCCTCTTCACAGCTACTGTACGCCCTCCGGGTAATGATGCTCGATAAACTGTCCCGAATCCTCCATCACCAATAATGTGACTCGTGCTGAAATTTTCAGTTGCTGAAGAAATGTCAGCAGCGTTTAGTCTCAGCAACGAGTGAGAGTGCTCGAATGTAGCCATGTTAATGCTCAGAGGCTCTTTCGTTTTCTTCCCCAAAAGCCCGTCCGTTGATGTTGGCTCCGTTCGTCTTCTACTACTGTTGGCATTGCCGCCAAGAATTATGATCTCATCCTGTCTTCGAGTTCTCCGTTTCAGAAACCCAGCCAACATGATCAGAAAGATGACTGCAACAGCAAGAGCAACAACGCCAAACACTGAAGCACGGGAGCGAATTGGGCTAGAGAGAGAATCATGCACACACATTGAGTTTCCAACGTCCTTGCAGGAGTCGGGGAATTGTCCAGTGAAATTGTTCCGAGAGAAACTGGTGTATCTTAAACCTTGTATCGAGCAGATGTTGCAGGGAAAAGAATCTTGGAAATGGTTTCCCGACAAATCGAGATACGTCAAGCCATCAAGACCCGAAAGGGATGCTGGTAAGCTTCCAGAGAGTGCATTGTTGTGGAGGTCTAACACGGAGATTGATGCAAGATTGGAGACGGAATCATGATCAAGTGAGCCGCTGATCTGGTTGCTACTCGCATTCAAAACCACGAGGGAGCTCGTGGATTCAGCAGTGAGACGGGATGATAGAGAATTCATGCTGACATCCAAATAGGCCAAACTCTTCACACTGAACAGAGAGGGCGGCAATGGACCTGTCAAGTAGTTATTGGAAAGGTCGAGCTTGGCTAAACTCGGCAATTCCCACCAAATATTAGCAGGAATGAATCCTCTTAGTTGGTTGTGCGAGAGTATAAGCCCCTGAAGATTGATCGAAGTGAAAATCTGAGGTACCACCAAACCCGAAAAAGAATTGAACGACAGATCAAGCAGAGTTAAGTTAGGCAGTGACCAAATCCCCTCAGGAATGCTCCCGTTGAGCTTGTTTCCCTGCAACTGAATTTCCTTCACGACAATGCAGTCCCCAATCGTGGAAGGAAACGGCCCGTCTAGTTGGTTGTAGGAGAGATCGAGCATTCCGTAATGCTGTGTGTACTCAGAGTCTGGCAACGGAACATCCTGAAAACCCGAGCATATCTCTTGAGGTATCATGCCAGAGAGCCGGTTGTTGGAGAGAACCAAGTTGTCTAGAAACTTCAACTTAGATATAGATTTCGGAATATTTCCTGTCAGTCTGTTTCCACCTAGGTCTAAAGACACAAGCATCGTGCACTCGAACATCTCTGATGGTATTTCTCCATTAATTCTATTCCCGTGCAGAGATAAATTGATTAGGTTTGTAAGCTTGCCGATGCTAGTTGGGATGCTTCCACTAAATAGATTATCATCCAGTTGCAGCCTCTGAAGCGTTGTCAGATTTGAAACAGCAGCTGATAACGAACCTTGAAGCAAATTATCGTTCAACGAGATCTCCATGAGTGTTTTCGACTCCCAAATTGGATCAGGAATCGAACCAGACAATCTGTTCATCGCAAGCTCCAAAGTAATCAGCGGAAGCTTCCCAAGGTAGCCAGGCAGCTCACCGGAAATATTATTCTCAGACAATATCAGGTCTGTGAGATTGAAGCAGTTCTTGAATACTAGAGAATCGATGCTACCAGAAAAGTTGTTGCGCGATAATATTAGTCTCTCCAACAAAGGGGCATTGCATATATCTCCAGACAGTTCACCGCTGAGCATGTTGCCACTCGCATCAAAATGTATCAGTGATGGCAGGTCAAGTGGAGGTAAAGGGCCACTGAAAAGGTTCTGTGAAATCACGACAGACTCGACGTGCTTCCAGTGTGAGATCCACACGGGTAGAGGCCCCGAGAGGCGGTTGGAATTAAGGAGAATTGAATTGATCGAGCATAACCCTGCAAGTCCGTCGGGTAATGCACCGGAGAATGAATTGAATGACAGATCCAGTATCTCCAGCTTGTTGCAGTTTCCAATCTGTGAAGGTATTGCACCTTTCAGCCCAGAATCTGAGGCAATGAGATAAACAAGATTTCCTAGCCTCCCAATACCTGCAGGAAGCTCTCCATTGAAATCATTATGTGCTAAATTCATGTAACGCAGCTCCCTCAACAATGAAACTTGGTCGGGGATGTTTCCTGTGAAGCTGCAGTGGTGCACGTCCAGCACCATCAGCTCTCTCAGATCGCCAACAGAAGACGGTATAGCTCCGGTGAGAGGATTCCAAGCAAGATCAAGAAATTTAAGGCTCCTCAAATTTCCAATCTCCTTAAACAAAACCCCAGAAAACATGTTCTGGCGAGCAGTGAAAAACGATAGATTAGTAAGATTGCCTAAAGTGGGAGGCAGATTCCCGGTGAACATGTTGGCGCTGATGTCGAGAGAGTGCATCAGCTGTAAGTTCCCGAGCTGGTTGGGAAGAATCCCAGAGAATGAATTGGATCGTAGGGAAAGTTCCTCGATCCGTACGAGGTCTCCGATGGCAGGAGGCAACCTGCCTGAAAATTGGTTGTTGTCAAGAATGAGCTGCCTCAGGTTCTTCATGGTGCCTATGTTTGAAGGAAGCGGTCCGAAAAAACTGTTGCTGCTGAGATCGAGGACCTCGAGTTTGTCCAGATAATTCCAAAACTGGGGGAAAATCTCACCGGTGAAGCCACAGCGGGAGAGGTTAAGGTGGGTGAGAGATGTAAATTGAGCAAAAAGAGGTGGAAATGGAATATTAAGAGGTGAGGAGAGAGAGCATGCATATGATATATCCAACTTGCTTACTATCAGATTCAGAGCATGATCACCATCATCATCATCACATTGCATTCCGGTAGTCCAGTTGCAAGAAGGATTGGAAACAACAACGACATTATGATCATCTGATGTTGATCTTCTGTGGAAAAATGAGTGTCTAATTAAAGCCTTCAACGAGTGAAGAAGATCATCATCGCGGAGTTGTGCCTGTCCCAGATAGGAAAATCCAACGGCCACGATGATGATCGGAATGATCAGAATGCAAAAGGATTTCCACACAACTTGTAAGCTATTGATCATCCTGCAAATTATTCAATGCCAACCTCTCTTTAATTTATTCTTTCACAAAAAATTCCACAATTAGATGCATTTCGATTATTGAAAAAAAAAAAATCAATTAAGATCCTTATTCCTCATATACTACTGCGAGTGAACAACGAATAGGATTAATACGTAAACAATTACGATCCAAATATTGGTGTACTAATTGAACTAATATGAAGAGCATATACTTAGTTAGAAAATAGAGTATACATGTTTAGGTTCCACAATGAGTATTAATATTAGGATATCAGATCCTACTTTTTGTGTTGCACACTTGATTTTTTTTTCTTTTTTTCTATTTTTTTATATCAATTTATTATTTATGTTCATCCGGCCAATTAAAGTGTATTATAATCTTTTATTATTTAATTTTTAGTTATTAATTGATTATTTGAAAAATAAATACTAAACAATTATAATAAACGACCCTAACTAGGTAGAATGAGCCCTAATAACAAATGTAAAAATAAAAGTACAATAGAGGATTTTTTTTGTGAGACGAGAAAAAATTAAATTCCCATGAATAGTGGCCGATTTCTATCTGAACAACCCGTGTTAATGTTTTGTAATAAGAGATCAGTTGCTCAAAGCCTCAAACTACATCACTCTTGTAGCTGAGTTTAGTTCTAACTTGTCTAAAAAAAAATAAAAGTGAAGGGCCTTAATTTTTGATACATATAACTTGCACGGTTCTTTAATTAAGTTTCAGTTAAAGCTAAATTCTATCAAACGGCTAATGATTAATTCATTCCAACTTATACTCACTCATTTGTTCACGGAGACGCACAAATATATATGTATATATATTTATTATACCTTCTAGAAAAGTATAAGATAATTCTTAAATCTAGCTAGAATGTTCTTAAGGGCACCCATGGGCCATGTAAGTTAATGAATATACAACTTAATTAGCATTTATAGGTCAAAATGCCTATTACATTGTTGAATAAGCAGTAAGAACTCAATAGCACAAGAAAAAGGATATAATTAAAATTAATTAATATATACTATACATTAATGTCAATTGTATGCTTGCACATTCCAAATTATTATCTTTTTTTAATTTGTGTCTTTTATTTCCATTGCATTTTATACATACATAAATGTGTGTATTATAATCGATGAATTAGTTAAGTACATAATAAAAGATATTACATCGAGTTTAATTAGGTATGTATAATCACAGTTAAAAATTGTTATTATCGTTTTTTTTAGATAGGAAAGGAGTGGAGACACACCACTCCACCGAACAATTAAAACATGAAAAAAAAATATGGACAATTTCAATTTAAATAAGAAAAAAATAGAGTCATGTTAAGATTGTTAATTTACAGCGTAAGCATATTAAAATTTAAAGAAAAAAACCATTTAACAACAAATCAAATCTAACATCTTATATATTTTTTGACACATGAAAAATAATTGAGCTTGGTCTTGCATGCTGATGTGGATATTCAGGTCTTTTAAAAACAAGGCTAACTCATATATTCGACGTTGTCAACACGGAAAAAAATGAATTGAGCTGGATATTCCATGTTGTCAATGCAACATCATTACAATTTTAATATAAAATATACATTGTTATTTATTGTATATAAAAATGCTAAAATTTTATTTGTCCATCTAATTAATATAAACACTCCAAATTAGTTGTTTGTGCACTCACTATTCTCACTAATAGTATTTTCTCGAAAAGACAAAAACAACACACACACACAAGAAGAAGAAGAAGAAGAAGAAGAAGAAGCGGCGCAAAATGGAAAATCGATATATATATATATATATATATAGAGAGAGAGAGAGAGAGTCATGAAGGAAAGAAGATATGCAAATGAAGATAAACGATGAATTCTTACCTTGTGTTGGCGCAAGTCCACAACAACATTAATGAACAACTTCAGTTCAGGAAATTAAAACACAAATATATAAGAGCTAGAGAGAATTGTTCACTTTAACAAGATCTCATAATATATATATGTATGTATCGATAAAAAAAATTAAGAAAGGAAATTAAAGAAAGTAGACGACAGTTTGAAATATATATATGATTTGGGGAGGGTGGTGTGGCAGGCGTGAGGTTTGGGTGATGACAGCTAAGGAAAATGTGGATGTTTTTTTTTTTAATTTACTCACACAACCAACTTCGTGGTATTGAGTAGATTCGAATTCGTAATTTTTTATTTTCAATAATCTCACTCCACCACTAGACTATTCCCACCGAGACAGAAAAATGTCGATATTAATTAATTTTGTTCGCACCTACATAAAAGATGAGGTTGGTGAATGGTGAGTCAAACCACGGTTATAACTTACAACTATAGATTTGGCATATAACTTAATGCTCTATTACTCCATTTTTTTTAAAGACCGTGTCTTCCATACACCCATTATTAAAAAAAAAAAATGAAAAAGTGTGTCGTACACGTGCCCGTATGACTTTTTTTTTTTTCAATTTTCTGGCTTTTTTATATTTTTTCATAAAACACGTACTCTAAAATAAAATTATTGAATCTTAAAACTGAATTGACTGCAACTCGCGTGGTGCACTTGTCTAGCGCTGACGCGTAAGCTTATGCACAATGATCGCCTAATTAATTTTTTTGAAATAAATATATAACCTAAAATGCAATTACTGAACCTTAAAATTCAAGTGAATTAATTTAATTTTTTTAATCCCATGACTCACGTGCAACTTGTGTTTTCGAATATATCCTAAAATGGAATTAATGAACACTAAAAATTAAAATTAATTATTTTTAATATTATTAATGTATTGATTTAAATTAAAACTATGGATGATACATTTTAGTGTGATAAGTGATACTTTTTCAAATGAATTTTTTTCGAGAGTAGGACAGCTCGAAAGCGATCGATCATGTGGGTGTACGGAAAATTTCGCCTTTAATGTATGGATATATTATATTTATATTTTCTTGGGATACTCTTTACATTTATTTATATATAAAAAAAGTAGAATAATCCTTAAAATACAGCAAGTTTAGATTTTCCCACTTAAAACACATATTTCTATATTTAGTGATGTTTTTTAATTGATTTTATATTAATTTCCTCTATACTTTAACCATTTTATTTATTTAATTAATATATTTTTCTTGATATTTAAATCTTATTGTTTTAATCATGTTTTATAATGCTAATCATTTAATTTGGTCTTATAATCACATTGTTTATGCATTGTAATTTAAAATGCAAATCATTATAAATGTATTTTCGTTTTAAATTTCTAAATTTTACAACTTTTTATCATACTATATGGTTTATTAAAAAAATGATTATTCACAATTAGATTTATTAAAGTAACGTTACAAATTTATTATACAATAATGTATGATAGTCAACTTCAATATTAATTACTGAAATTGGCAAATCCTCGTCCTGACAATTATAAAAAAACTGCACGCACCATAATTAATAAATTTAGGCAACCTATTTAATATATTTATCATCAATTTAATTTATATTTTTTTCAATTAATCACGTCCATTGTGCATTTAGTTTCAATGCAATTTTGAATTGACATTAAAAATTTTAAATATTGTCGTTGCCGTTCTATTTTATATCTCAAATAATAATTGTATCAAGTGTAAGTATACACAGATGTAGCAAACAATGATACGAGTCGAATATCAAGGAATAAGAGTTATATTTTAACAATGCAAGTAATGCTAACCCAAGTTAAATTCACTATTTAAACAATCAACAATTTATGGACTGATTTGTTTCTACTTTAAGCAATCAAAACAAGTTCTACACCGGCGTAAAATATCAAGAACTTTAAAGAAATGATTTAAATGATAAATAAAAAGAGTTCTAGGGTGCTATAAATCCTAAATGATGATACTCTCAACAATCACTTGAATCACATATCTTCCCCCTCTCAACAAGATTTGGACAACAATTTATCTAAGTACTTTCTCAAGCAACTTAAACATTTGGGCTAATTAATGTGAAAATCCATATTTCTAGTGAACATTCCACAACAAGCTTACTTAGACTCCAAATCACATTCATTATCCCAAATACTCATCATTTTCTCAAAACCACAAGTAAATGGACCTATAAATCAAACACACATACAAAATGGTTTTCTCAAAACACATCAAGCACAAAGATGAATCCAAATGGAGGCCACCCAAAAACATCCACAAATCAACACATTGATTTATAAGTAACAAAGAGGAGAAGATACATTCATCACACAATCATCTCAACCACCAATCATCGAAAGATCCAACACCCCAAAACTAAAGAGATTTAGCTACTCATGCTTATACCAATGAAAACAAACACATATAAATAAAACATGAGTAATGATTAGATTAAACCAATAGGATATACAAAATATCCACAAGTTCTTCCTTCCACTCCAAGCCTTCAAGAGCTTCTCACTTCTCCACCAAAAACCCCTCTCTTACATTCTCCACTTTTCTACCTTTTCTACTTTCTATCTTTTTACAAAATGGGAGGCTTAACCTAAAATAGAAAGGGTGTGGGTATTTATATGGGCTTGAAGAGGAAAGGGTTCAAAAATACACATGGGAGATCAAGGGCCAAAAATCCGCATATCTGGGCTCCAGGGCGCGACACGGGCTCAGTCGCACCCTGAGTTGCACTGTCGGTTGTGCCTTATCCGCATGAAAAACGCCCCCAGGTCAGAGCAATCTGGTCATGCTCGCGCTGTTGGCTGCGCCCTTAGGCGCGAGTGGGACTCGCGCTTTCAGTCACGCTATAAATTGCACCGTGTGGCATGTAGAAATGTCCTTAGGTCCGAGCACTTCGATCGCGAGCCAAGTCGCGCCATGAGGCGCGATTGGTGCTCACGTTCTTTCCCACGCTGTGGTTCACGCCTGGTCCTCAACGTGTTTGTTTTCTTTCATTTCACACCTAGAATTTACACTTAGATTAAATATGAGTTTGGACATCAAAAAATCTACAATTGATTCATAAAATGGTATTGAAATAGCCCCAAGTTGCAGTAAAAACTAGCACAAAAATCCCAATTATCAATCATATGAGAATGACTGTTTCTTAGGTTCAATGACCACTCCATTTGTTACAGAGAAATCCGGTGGAGGCTGTTGAAAATTATTGGGATTTCCATAAGACAAATTAGGATGATTTCTCATCCCGGGGTAGTATTGAGGTCCACCACCTTGATTACCTCTATTGAAATTCCTCTGATTCATGTAATTCACCTTTTCGGTACAATTTTGCTCTCCCGCAGCTTGGACGAATTCCTTCTTCTCTTCAGCTCTAACTTTCCTCAGTAGATATAGCTAGTTCTTTAAATCTTTAACCTCAGCTTCTAGAGCTTTGGTCTGCTCACTGACCTCTGTTGCAGCTACCTTTCTTGTCATGGATCTCTCAGAAGGCCATTGATAGTTATTAGAGATAACTTTCTCCACTATTCTCATTACATCTCTTGAAGTTTTAGCCAGTAGAGATCCTCCAGCAGAAGCATCTACTATAGTTTTTATGGTTGTAGTGAATCCTTTGTACAAATGGCACACTTGTTGTGCCTTAGTGAAGTCATGTTGTGGATACCTCCTCAGCATATCCTTGGGTGATCTCGGCTTGGAGTTTATTAGTCTTTACCGGTGGAAAGAACTTGTATAGGAATTTTCTGAGATTTTCCCAACTTGTGATCGTGTTGTGGTCAATTGACATGTACCAACTCTTCGTCTTGTCCATTAGAGAAGAAAATATGTGAAGATTGGTAGCATCATGCGGCACTCCAGTGATCTTGATTGTTCCACAAAGCTCTAGAAATTATAACAAATGAGCATTGGGATCTTCACTTTGATTGCCACCGAACTGATTTTGTTGCACCTTGTGAATCAGTCATGTCTTCAGCTCAAAATTCGTGTCATTGATTCCAAGTCCCCGACCACTCGAACAGGTCTGGCAGGCTACTGGAATTTGGGGTCGACTGTCAGTTGTGTCTCGTGCTAGAGCAACGTTCTCATCATCTCCTCCAACTATCTTTGGAGTTCTTGCATTGTTACTCCTTGAATCTGTGGATTCTCTTGCGGTTGCTCAATCATTCTGCTTTCCAACTCCTTCCTCAGTAGTCTCAAAGTAGTCTCAATTTCTGGATTGAAAGAAACTTTAGGAGGTCCTCTTGATCTCGTAATCATGCACTACCTGACAAAACCAAAGAAAAAGTAAAGTAACCACAATAAAAGAAACTAAAAAAATGTCTAGCCTACTAACGCAGTATCAGAATAAGAATACAAAGAAAAATAAAACAGTCCCCGATAACGGTGCCAAAAACTTGACACGATATTTATTGACAAATAATCGAACCACAAGTGCACGACATTATTGTAATATTTAGGTGAGCAAGAGTATCGTATCTCATAGGGACTGCTACTTTCAGATTCTTAAACACAAGCACCTAATTAATATCTAGACACTAAATACGTAAGTAAAAATAGAATAAAATAAATGCAGGGAAATAAAATACTGAAATTAAATAAATAAACGAAACATATTTATAACAATTATTAATATTCATTAACTCCATCAACCCGAATTCTGTTTTTAATCTATCAATAGTGGGGAATCACTAGTTTGTTATCAGACTGTTTTAAAGGCATAAACCATAACATAGATATAATGAGCATGCACTCACTGTGGTCGGTTCTTCACACATGTCATTACTCTCAATCTAGCACACGAAGATTTATTCAATCATATGTGATACTTGTTCACTTGGTCGGTCTTTCCAAGCACATATAACCTGATTTCTATCTTTCCATCACCAATTTTTCTCTGGTCAGTACTTCAAACTAGTGACTAGCATGCATAAATGGTGATCAACCATCCATACAAGATATAAATAAACTCATAAAAATCAAGCCCCGGGAGATAGCAGGAAGAAAGTAATTAAATCATATTATAAAATCCATAACATCCGATCCTTAAAACCTAGCTATGAAATTAGCTAGACATAATTAAATAAACAATCAAAACTGGAGTATAAGTGTTCATAACAAAATCAACAAATGGAAAGTGTTTTTCCTTGTGTAGATCCTATTTCAAGAACCGAATAACACGAAAAAATCTAATGGTCTTGTCTCTTCTGCAGTTAGCTGGGTCAACTCAGAGGCCTGTTTTTGAACAGAGTTGAACCAGGTGGAGTTGGGTAGGGTCGATCCAGGCCTTTACAAATTGTACTATGCCGGGTCGACCGAGCCTTTTTCGGGTCGATCCAAGTGTATTTCACACTGAGCTTTGGATTTCTTCAGGTTTGGATTATTTAATCCAGTCCGTTAGGCTTTAATTTAGTAATTAATTAAGGCCAATAGCCTAATTAAATACCTCTTCAACTCATCTTGTCTGTATTTAACTGTTTTGCTTCAAATATACAACGAAATCGCAATTATTACTACAAAACTAGCAAACACATAAAAAACTCCAAATTATAATAAACATCATCAATTCATATTCAAAAGTTGTATAAAATACATAGCTGTCAGGTACTCATTATATTTATAACCTACCCTCACACACATATATATATATACATGCATATATATATTTGGTCGGTTCAATTTTGGTCACCCCTAGTTGGTTCGGTTTTTTGGTTTTGCTCACCCCTAGTTGAGAGAAAATAGAGAAAAAAAAGAGATAGCGGTGAAGAACGACGCCTACCTCTCTGCTCTAGAGGCACATAACTCTATCGATGATGGAATTTTAAAGCAAAATACGAACTGTGTTTTGTTGATATAAATTAAATGGAAAGGAAGAGAGATGGGATTAAAAAGGGTGGTCCATTTTTTACACTAGATTCATAAATTAGATGTGAAAGCGAGATATTTTCTCTTTATATGTAGAAAAATGTGAGTTTATCAAGTTGGGAATACATGAGCTTGGGATCGAGCTTAATATCTACTCGAGTATCTGGAGCTCGACTCATTCAACTACGAGTAGAGTTTGATTATTTTATGAGTCGATCACGAGTTGAGTTTACTATGAGTTGATTACTAGTCGATTTTTGTTCGAAAATTATATTTTTTTTTGCTTCAATTAAATACTTTGTTTGTTTAATCTAAAAACAAACAACATTACTCCTTTTCATTTTGCATATCCTTGTTCGTCTAAAGAATTTCTAAAGGGAAATGAGAGAAGAAAAAAATAACATCATGAATATTTTTTGCACTATTTGTAGTTCGGAAGCAAGAACTTGGCACTTCTGACTACAAATGAAATATTTTCAGAGTATGCCCTTTAAATGATAGAGAAAGTTTTTTTTTCTTCTAAATACATCCATTCTACTAACTGTTATAGTAAACAATTTTTTTACATTAACATGATATATTAGAGGTGGTGACGCGCAGTCGTTCCGCGGTCAGTTGAAATCTCAAGAGAGACTTATCCTTATGCCCACCACATGCATAGCTAGCAACGAGAGTAAGGATCGATCCCACGAGGAGCTGTGAATCCTATCTTCCAATGTCACTATTCAAAAGTTTTGAGGATTGTTGTGGTTTCCGTACTTCTTAATGTAAATACTGTAAAATAAAAATAACAAAACAAAACAAATAAAGGAAAAAAAATCAATAATAACGTATTCCAGATTGGAACTTAGATTCGAACTTAAAAAACACTTGATCGATCGTGGGCACGTTGATTACTTATGTAAATCTAATTATCTGGTTAAAGGTACCGGATCTCTCTCAACGTACCCAATCTATCATTTCTGTATAGACTAGAGGTGATCTCTAGTCCCCTAATCCCTAACCCATTGCCCAACCTCAATCTCTCATATGATTGTAAACAACAAGGCAGCTTTATGCCCTAGACAGACCCAGATTTACCTAGACACTGATCTCTCAGATGCCCTCAGTACCCGTGATGTATCTCATCCCTTTTATAACTAACACACAGCTACAATTCATTGATCATTTATGGAGGTAGTGAACACAATTCTAATTAATGAGTGATCAACCATGATTAACTAGCTTATTCCACTTTAATAGAACAAAGAAAATAATTATACGATGGAACCAAATTCATACAGTTTATGCCCATAAGCCTCACGGTTCTTACGTGTTCATTAAGTTCTTATCTTTGTTCAATACAGAATAACAAGTATAGCCGTTCATGCTAGACTTAGAACAACAATAAATATAAGTAAATAAAAACATAAATAAAATGAAAAACTTACTTGATTAAAATAGCAAAACGATCCAACACCAACGTTGGATTTAAGTACATAAAAATTGAAAATCCTAAGTGCTTGCGGGCATAAGGCCCAAGATTGTTCAATGGAATTAAAAATGCAAGTAAAAGTAAAATAATAATGCATATGGCATGTTCAAGTGTGTTCGGCCTCTGCCATGAAAACTACTTATATAGGAGTACAAAACACAAGGTAACTTCCCCCACAGGTCGGGGGATCTTCAGCCCATTTCGCAGTCGTTGTGCCCAAGACTTTCCATATTTGGCAGATTCTTCCCTTATTTAGAAGATATGTCTCATAGATTTTGTACTCGCCGTGCCCTAAATTGCCGACATTCAACCTTCCTTAATTAGTCGATCCACCTTCAAGAATATGGAAGATACGATCAGACTTTCCTTGTAAGCTCCTCTTTCTTTCGGCGGCTAGGGTGCACTACTCCTGCTTCAGCTGGTAATTGTTACTCTTGTGCCCAATCTCCTCTCCTTCTCCTATCAATCACTCTATGTTTGTTGTGGGCACGATTACGAACTTTTCCTTCAGCGATGCAGGAATGATGGGCATTTCTATCAGGCTCGAGAGAGAGCTTTCCGTTGAGAAGTCGTTGCCCATCTTTGGTATCATTGGCATCCAAATGCCCTCCAAATGTGATTATGCTACCTCTTGCCCCCCTTGTGCCCATATTGGCTCTTTTCGACTAAAAAAAAAGAAAAAATAAAGAATAAAAGAACGAGAAAAGACACAAAAACATGAGAGAATTTGGACTTGTCAGTGGCAAAAGGTTTCGAAATCGCCGGTTAAAACCGGAATCAGAACTATTGGCGGTGGTTAGGAACTGGAACCGCTTCTCCACGGTGCGGTTCCGATTCTCGAAAAATGGAACCAGCGGTTCTGAATTTTTTTTAAAATTATAATCATTGCCCGATCAACGACCGAGATAAAATAGCCATTGAAGATCGACAGTTGAGATGAAATAGCAGTTGGGAACCACCGGTTCCAACAGCTATTTTTTATCTATTGTTCTTTATAAATATATGGGGATCCAATTCCAATTTCATTGCCACACTATCTCAATTCTTTCAATTCTCTCAATTCTCAAGTGATCAAACTCTTTCAATTTCAATTCTCAATTCTCAATTCTCAATTCAATTTTATTATCTCAAGTCTCATTTCAATTTTAAATACTCAATTCTACATTTCTACTACACTTCTACTCTTCTACACTTCATTTAGTTCATTTCATAATTTCATCACTTCTAGTCTTCTATTTCTACACATTTCTTATTTTTTTATCTTCACTACTAAAAAAATGTCTAGCTCTTGTGGTGGTCATGGTTCCGGAGCCGATAAGGGCAAGGGAATTGCCTATTCTGATGGTTCCTCACCAAGAGGATGAGCTCGTGCATCACGTCGAGGATGATGACGAGGTTCTTCATTGTGGATCGACAACGCGATCAATGAAGAAATGAAATATCAATATTATGAGAGCGGAGAAAATATTGCTCATCCAAATCCCAACATTTCTCTCAAAAGAGTACTGAGTCGATGACAACAAGAGCAAATAGAAGAAGAAGACTGGCATTTGGTGGCTTAAATATAACAAGAGGAGATCCAAACGCTCTCAATCTCAATAATTCAAGGTCAATAACACGGAGACTCGAGAGAGTGAAACTTCCGAAGTTGAAATGCCAATGCCACCTCCTTCGGGTCAAGCTCAACAAACACATAAAGTGTTTATAAAACGATATACATATATATATATACATATTATTTTAATTTATTTAACTGTAAATATATATAGGTTAATATTTCAACTACATGAACTAATGGAAAATTATGCTTACAAGTAACTTTAAGATAGTATAGTATATATACATAATATGTAAATCAAGAATACATGCATATATATATATATATATATATATATATTCTTTTAGTATCTCTTATATTATAATGATAATAGTGACAATCAAAATATACTAATTAATGAATTAATGATGAGAACATTAATATATCCAAGTATTAGTATATTTATTGATATTAATTTAATTTAGATCATAAGCATATAAGTTTGTAGTGTTTATGATACATGAATCATTTCAAATTGATTAATAATATGAATGAGATATGCCTATATATATATATATATTATATGAGCCTTATAAAATGTTAAAAAAAAAAGAATGTATTTCTAATATTTCTAAACTTTAATATTTTCATAAATGACAAAAGTTTGTATAAGACCATCTTACAGGTCAAAATTCATAAGACGAGTCAATGTTCGGATCCAATTTTATTCTCAATTTAAAAAAAATATAGTTTTAACCAATTTTAAAAAATATATAATTCAAGTATGCTACAAAATCAAAGAGAGAAATTTTCACGTGTGAGCGAGAAGTGTTCATGTTTGAGAGAAAAAAAGGTGTCACAATTTAGTTTTTCAAATTTGAAAAGAGGGGCGTATAAATGCCAGAATAGGTTAATAATAGTTGTCTATACTTTGAATTTGTAATAAAAATGTGATTTAAATTGGAAAATATTGATGTTTTGTTGTTGAATTTTGGATTTGGAAACTGTTGAATTACAAATATGATCAATAGGTTCGAAAATACGTTCAACTAATTTTTTTCCTAAGTTATTGATCATGTATGTTCAAAAATATATTTTCAAATATGTCTTATATTTTTGAAAATGAATTTTCGAACATAGCGATGTAGTGTAGATTTATTAAATTCTCATTTTCTAAACTAGCATCTTTTAATGTTTCTATCATAACTCTCTCTAGAAACATCCGAATAATGAACGGCCAGTTCAACTACGTACTGTTCTTTTAGTATATTACTCGTTATCAGAATCTTAGTATTTAGAAAGTTATGAAGGTTTGAAATAACGGTCAGATCAAGATGGCCACTTTTATAGTTGTTGGTTCTCAAGAGTCTTTAATAGCTTATAAATAGTTGGTACTTTGTAGTTGATGGCATACTTGAATATTATGAATATTTTGATATTATAAATTGAGGATAATAGTTATTTATCCCTTGTTTCCACTTGAAAGTCGAGTTCGGCGTTGTTATTTGTTATTTCATTTTTTTCGTGTAAATTTACCCTCATCGCATAACCTTGTATGAAAAATATGTGGAGTATTAAGAAACACACCTAATTATAAAATATAAATATTATAATTTTAATCTATTTTCTTCAATTTTTAATAGGATATTGCTCTGAGAAATTAAAACCAACATAACCGCAGAAGAGATGTCCCTTTTTGAAATCATAATGAATTTTGTTTGATACCTAATATAATGCATGAAAACTTTTTTTTTTATCATCATAGGTTTGCCCATAAATTATTAGTAAAAAAACGTTGACAAGATGTTCTATTTTAATATAAAAATATATCAATTCAAAAGGAAGTTCAAAGGGATGTTGATTGTAATAAAAAAGTCTGGTTATTGTATTCACATATATGAGAATCTACACTTGCCCAATTTTAAATTTAAATCAATTTAAATATTATTTTTCTGTTGTGCACACCTTTATTATATTTCATTTCATATATATCCTTAATTTGTACTTTAAAAGATATACATATAATATTCAATATCGAATTTAACACAATGATATATTACTTATTTTTTTATTTTTAGATTAAAGAATTCATTTTAATGTTATTAATATATATTCTTACTCTAATTATTTATTAGATATTTATTAATATTTTTTAATTATAATATAGCTTATAATTTTAAATTTTACACTTTCAAATGAACTTTTAATTTTATATATTTTATCAAAAAATCATACAATTTACGTGCAACGTACATGATCTCCAAAGAAAAATAAACTCTAATTTTCCGGATCTCTAAAGAATTTTTCTTTCACATTTGACCTGTCTTGAATTTTGGCATACTTACAAAATTTTCCGACCAACATTTTAGAACGTTGTTGATCTATGGATGAACATTTTCCGACCTTCCTTGGACCGTTGAATCAAAAGTGGTGTAGGTCTTAAATTAAACTTAGTTAAATTTTCATTCAAAATTATTAACTGTCGAACTACTTGGAGCTAAGTGTACAACTCGTTCTTCATTTTTGTCATTCTAAACGAACATTACAGATTGCAAAACTTCCTACATAATTAAACTATTAACGGCTTTTCTTGTTACATCACTTCAGTTTGTTGACGGTATCACATTCTTTACATATATCGTCTAAGTATTACAGCATCATTTGACGTGTTAACATAAAAACATTTACATTCCATTTTGTAAATTTACAAGTATGTAGAGTTCAAAGTTTTAACACGTGACATTAATATATTTTACTTGTATATTGTAAGCTGCAAATTTTCAATTCGTTATAACTTTAGCCATGTTACATTGCAGATTTACAAAGAAAATTTAGAAGTTCATTTAATTCCTAGTTAAGTAGATTATTGAGTAATAACAGCAAGCGTGAATGATATATAGAGAAAAGTTCAGTAAGAATAAAGCTGACTTTAGTAGTACGAATAACCATTATATTCAAAGGAAGAATAAAATCAACATTCCTTTTGACTTGATAAGAAAGATGATGTAGCAATATTATAGAGTTGGCTTACCAGAAACGGTTGCTCGAGTTAAAGAGCAGCAGGTGGTGCATGTCGAGCCACAAAAGATGTGATGAGTGGGTTTGCCAGTTGAGGCGCTTCATCCTTCATTTTAAACAATTCTTGTCAGAGCAGCAGTTATCACTTACTTTCTAATGAAAATCCCCCCAAAAAGTGGAAGAAGATTAATATAATCATCACAACAGAATCAACGCTACCTGAGGGCAGTGGCCAACGTTTGGAAGCACAATAAAATCTTCAACAGAATCAAACTGTGCGTAGGCTTTCCCTAGATCAATTGGCTCCCAAGGATCCTTGTCACCCCAAGCCACCAACACAGGACACTACAAGGAAGAAGTAAACATAACAAATTATTTTAAACTAGATAAGAACGCTCAAATGAAATATTTTTTGAAAGAGTAAATGAGAGGAACATCAAGTAAAGACTATTTCAATGATCGCCCACCATAGATTCACCTATAAAAGCCACAACTAAAGTTGCAAAAATAAGAGCTTGTTGAATACTAATTCTAGATCATTCAAGTGAAGGAGCCAAAAAAACAAGAACAGCAGCTAATTCATCTGCTATGTATGTATTCCCAAAAGTTCAAGGTGTCCATAACTTTATATGTGTGAAAGATGTTCGTAAGTATATTTTTAGAATAGTAGCAGAGTACTTTGACAATTAGAGAATGTCTATGTGAGGATATGACCTTCACTAAAGGAAGTAATTCCTCAGGAAGCGGGCCACTAGAGTAGCATATAAATTCAAGAAACACTTCTGCAGCACCAGGCTCAAGTCCAGGGTCAAGAATCATCTTGACTAATTCATCTGTCACCTGCGATGTGTCATAGTAACACTAAAAACAGAATCCAGGATTAGTTGTACTGTAGAAGTTTGTCATGATACATAATCACAATTAAGAAAAATTTGTGAAGGTTTATTTGATACAGCCATACAGGTGCTTCAACATATTTTCCAATTTCCTAGAAGAAAAGGGAAACGCCTAATTAAAACTACTGGGGAAGTAAGGTAGGTTCATCACTATGAAGGGGAAAAAAGAAATTGAAACTCCAACCATGAAAAGATGCAACAGATCTCAATGCGTAATGAAATAATTAATTTCAACAGCATTTTAGTTCATGTAGATACTCTGACACAGGATATTATTTCGAGGTAGCAAACTAGACAAGTTTTGTGAAAGCAAGCATTAAAATTATAGTATAGCCTCAGCTCTGAAGATTTTAGAACATTCCTGGTTAATCCTGGTTAATATCTTTCGACATGGATAGACGATGCCTTAGGTGAAAGAGTATATTGGATGACCACTATTAGAGTTGCATACCTGACAAAGAATGTTCCTGACCGACTCTGCAGTAGCAACAGTTTTAAAAAAGAATTTTCCAAGAGCAGTATTCCTGAAGCAAAGGATAAAAATCATAGAAGATTAACAGAAATATAGGAGAAATCAAAAAAGATAAATCAGCGACTTATAATCCTAACAATGAAAATCACCTGAGCAAACTCTGGAATGATTTTATTAGAGGTCTTCCATACCAGGGCTGCTTCTTTACGTGCAGCATACGAAGGGATATGTTGAAGAGAATAATACCCTTGCAAATTCCAGGATCCATGACTGCTGCCTGGAGTCCAACAAGACCTGCATTTAGAACAACGGAGCTCTAATAGATTGAAGAAAACAACGTTTTCATCTTTAAAAAGTAGTAAAAAAAAAAAAAAGCAAATCTAAAAACTATGCAACAAAGCAGGCACAAGACTTATCCCATACCTAAATATAAACATTCCATTCACCCCATGACATATAGCTCCATATGGACCTAATATTACGAGAAACAGAATAATCAAGAAATAACCATACATATGAACACAAACTTGTCTTTAACATAGACAACATAATGTTCCCCTGTTCTTAAGAAGTTGCAGAAATTACTTAATGTAGCTTGTTACATGTCATAATAATGTTACTGTTTGTATTGTCTATGGTATGTATGAGTAGTTTCTTTTTATTATGTGAGCACAAACTTTGGTGTCGCTCTCAAGTCTTAATATACATGCCGCTCTAGGGAGTATTTCCCAAGATAGAGAAATAGAGTTTTGAATATATGCACAATCATTTAATGCCCTAAAATTATCTAGGCAAAAACTTACACTTTCTCCTAAAACAAAAGAACAATCTCAATTTTATTACCCGTGATATGTTAGGATCACAAATCTCTAGAAAGTGAAGTCCCAGTAAAGCAATATTTTGTTCATTAAAGAAATAAGAAAAGGAGGTACCTCCTATAGAATTGCACACAAAGAAGACTTCATCCTTCACAACTTCCATACAGAAGTCATTTAGCTGGCTGGCCCATGTCTCGAAAGTATAAAAATTGTCAACTTGAAGATTTTTTGGGTTTGGTTTATCTGAATAACCATACCCAATCAGATCAATTGCATATACCCTGTGTGACTCTGCAAGAACTGGCAAATTCTTCCTCCAGTGGTCACTGACGAGAAGAAAAAATGGAATTTCATGCAAATTCTTCCTATATGTTGTCACTGATTACAATCCAATCTATAAAGCATATTATGCTCTTACAAAATGATCAATTAGTAGAAATGGAAAATTCTTCTCAAACCAAGAACTCAAGCTAAAAAAATTGTATTACACACCATGTAAAGAACTACGGCAATCTCATCTACAAGATTTAAAAAAAAACCCCAACAACTAAATTGGCTGAAGAAGAGAGAAGGAAAGGGAAATATCCGTGGGCAAGTGAGAAATGAAAAAGGCACATGTAAACAATATGCAAGTATGCCATTCTGTGATAAGTACCTATATTATATAGTTGAGGAGAAGCGAAATTGAAGCAGTGTAGACCTGTTTGCTCCAAAACCGTGAATCAGAACCAGCGCAGGCCCACTGGTTCCAGCACACTGGTAACGAATAGAATAACCTCTCCAATTCCATGTACTACAAACCAACAAATTGAAACAAATGAACGTTATTAGTTGACAAGAATGCTTTACTATATGTTAGTAGGTCATAAAATAAGTGAAGAATATAAGAGCTACCCTAGTGTGCGAGACAAACAAATAATACATGTAACAACATAGTAAGAAGTTTTTTAATATATGTCAGTTCCACATTGTCCAAATATGCACTTTCCCTTAGCCCTTTGGAAGGCACAGAGGAATACTTAGGATTGCATAAGTAAAAAACTGGCAGTTCCCCAACAAAATACTTCCTTCTATATTTCCCAAACATTTTAATTAAAAAGCCACAGTGGTCACCTAACCTAAGCTTAAAGGACACAGTGGAGTCCCAAGTGGTCTGAACTAAGATTATAAATAATTATTGAAAAAGGGGCATCCAGATTTTATACAGTAAGTAGCAACCTCACACATTTCAAGATTCAACATATTCCCACGAGCAACTAAGTTCAATCTGGGGTCATTCTACTTTATCCCTCTTGTTTGTTATATTTCTTCTAGCGACAAGGAACAATCAGTACCGAATCCAACTATCAGCGAACATCTTAAGTCTTTCTTGCCAAAGTTACACAGCTTACCCAAATTGAGAGAGACAGAGAGAGAAGTTTCCAAATGATTCTTTTATCTCAACTTTTGTCAATGCCCAGAAATTGATTTCACAGTTTCCACACAATTTCTCTATGTGAGCATCTTATCCAAATATTCCTTGCGGAAATTGTACATGAAGCAGAAATACAGATGAAATGCAATACAATTAATCAACTAACGTCGCATGATCATAATTCCTGCTCAAAGCAAACAACAGCAGCACCAGAAGCCAAAATCCAGTCGCAAATTTCATGATAATGATTAGTCTTAGTATCACCATACGTTCGATTTCCCGATCAAACACAAGAAAATACGAAAGAAACTAATTTACCTAGTTTTAGCTTGAGATGCTTCAGCGCCATCATCGACAGACAATTTATCCACCAACGAACTGACTGCGCGAAAATCATTACTCCCCGAGTGACTGAGCCCAGTGATTCTTCGATGAGGAGGAATCGAGAATCGTCTGCTCTTAAAGGATAACAATGGCTGCGAACTACATTTGTGGTGGTGGATGACTCGGACCGGCAACTCCAGTATAGATATGGATATGGCTATTGTTGAACGACCACAAGCCGCCATGCCCGCTCTACTATAACTATCCTGTGTGTAGATTGAGGTGAGAGAAAATCATACCATCGATAATTTCGATTTGCTGCTGCAACTGAAGTTAACCAAGAGAATTGAGGTGGAGTTGGCGCCACATAGATGATGCCGCTGCTACTTATTTCTTCTCATTTTATTTTCTTTTTCCCTTCTAATTTACCCATTAATTCTTTTTTGGATTAATACAATAATAGGTACTTCTGTTGTAAATATATCTAATAGATATATATGATATGAGTGATGGTCAAGTTACTAAAACCCTATCTCTTGTACTATTATATATAGAGGCATTTGGTCCTCATATTAAATACATACAATTGATATTCTCTCTCGTCTCTCTCTAGTTTACAACACGTTATCAGCACGACTGTTCTATGCTCCTTCAATTCTAGAAGTCCATCAATCCTAAAAGGTACATGTTTTTTTTTTACATCATGTTTATTGGCTTTAATATATTATGTCTGCTTTTTTTATTGTTATAATAATCGGTCTTTTCCGATTTAATCTTGAAAAATTAAATATTGATGTTATTCGAGTAGCACAAGTAATATTCATGAAGAATATTACATTCAAGATCATAAATTGATGCTATTAAAGTAGCACAAATAATATTCCTGAAGAATATTACATGCTCTAAAGAGCAAATAAATTAAAATGTGGATAATATATCCTTGATTCTTTGTGCAGAACTACACGAATGGCAAACATCATTGAAGGCTCCGGAAGAGCTTGTATCATTTTACCAAATAATATTAAATTAGATATTAAAAATGCCCTGTATTCTAGTAAGTCCAAAAGAAACTTACTAAGTTTCAAGAATATCCGCTATAATGGATACCACATCGAGACTATATCAGAAGGTGGAAAAGAATATCTCTACATAAATTCTTTTGTATCCGGCTATAAGCGAACAAAAGAAAAATTATTAACACTACATTCTGAGATGTATTACATGTTCATAAAGGCAATTGAGACAAACCATGTCATGAACCCGAAGTTCAATGACACAAAATACTCCCCAATGCAAATTATTTTTGGTCGAGAACCAGATGTTTCTCACTTACGAACTTTTGGTTGTGCGGTTCAAGTCCCAATTGCACCCCCACAACGAACAAAAATGGGTCCCCAACGAAGGCTTGAGATATATGTTGGATTTGATTCACCTTCGATTATAAGGTATATTGAACCTTTAACGGGTGATTTATTTACTGCACGTTTTGCAGATTGTCATTTTGATGAAATGACATTTCCAACATTAGGTAGAACAAATCTACATCTAGAAAAGCACAAGGAAATATCTTGGAATGAGAAAAGCTTGTCACATTTTGATTCTCGAACTAATCAATGTGAACAAGAAGTTGAAAAGATTATCCATTTGTAAAAGATTGCAAACCAACTTCCTGATGCTTTTGTAGATACAAGAAAAGTGACACAATCTCACATACATGCTGCAAATACTCCAGTGAAAATTGATGTCCCTGAAGGACAAATAGCGTTGGCAGCAAATGAGTCTAAAATTCGTCAAAAACGTGATCGACCAATTGGTTCCAAAGATTTTGTGCCTAGGAAAAGAAAGGGGCAAGATGGAAACCAAACAATGACGAAAATGATTAATCAATCAAATGAAAGTGATGTAATTCCTGAAGAATTACAAGTATCTGAAAATCATGAGATCTCAATAAATTATTTATCTTCCAATCAGATACTGAAGAGAGAACACATCATTGTAGATGATATATTCACCTTTCACATAGCTCATCAAATTTTAAATGAGGATCCTGAACCGAAATGTGTTACAGAATGTAAACAGAGAAATGATTGGCCAATATGGAAAAGAGCTATGGAAATGGAATTAAATTCCTGTGATAATTGGAAAGTATTTGGACCTATAGTCCTAACTCTGGAATCTGAAATCCCTGTTGGATACAGATGGATATTCGTTAGAAAGAGAAACGAGAAAAATGAAGTTATGAGATATAGAGCAAGACTCGTAGCGCAAGGTTTCTCTCAAATACCAGGAATTGATTATGAGGAAACATACTCTCCAGTAATGGATGCAATTACTTTCAGATTTCTGATTAGTCTGGTTGTGTCACAAAGGCTTGCTATGCGTCTTATGGATGTAGTAACTGCTTATCTATATGGGTCATTAGATAATGACATATATATGAAAATCCCTGAAGGATTTAAAATGCCTGAAGCATTAAAGTCAAAACCCAAAAGCATGTTTTTCGATTAAACTGCAAAAATCGTAGTACGGGCTGAAACAGTTTGGCCGTATGTGGTATAATAGATTGAGCAAGTAGCTGTTAAAAGAAGGATACAAGAATGATGATATCTGCCCTTGTGTTTTCATAAAGAAAACCGAAAGTGGATTTGCAATTATAGCAGTTTATGTCGATGATTTGAATTTAATTGGGACTCCTGAAGAGCTCAATAAAACTGCTGAATATTTGAAGAAAGAATTTGAGATGAAAGATTTGGGAAAGACAAAATTTTGTCTTGGTTTGCAAATTGAACGTGTCCGAGGAGGAACGTTTATTCACCAATCCACATATACAGGAAAAGTGTTAAAACACTTTTACATGGATAATGCACATCCATTAGCATCACCAATGGTCGTTAGATCTCTTGATAAGGAGAAAGATCTATTCCGACCTATTGAAGATGGTGAAACGATACTTGGTCCTGAAGTACCATATCTAAGTGCAATTGGAGCATTAACTTATCTGGCTAATTATACTAGACCAGATATAGCTTTTTATGTAAATCTTCTCGCAAGATATAGCGCTACACCTACTTTGAGACATTGGAATGGTGTTAAGCACATTCTACGTTACCTGAAGGTACCATAGACCTTGGATTATATTATTCGGAAAATTCCGATTCTTCTCTGGTAGGGTATTCGAATGCAAGATTTTTATCCGATCCACATCAAGCCAAGTCACAAACTGGCTATGTTTTCACATGTGGTGGAACTGCTATATCATGGAAGTCTGTGAAGCAAACCTTGACTGCAACATCCTCAAATCATTCTGAAATCATTGCAATCCATGAAACAAATCGAGAGTGTGTATGGTTGAGAAATATGACAAGTCACATCCAAGAGTCATGCGGATTACCTTTATCAAAGATCAATCCAACTGTTTTGTATGAAGACAATACTGCTTGCATCGCGCAACTCAAGGAAGGATACATCAAAGGTGATAAGACGAATCACATTTCTCCCAAGTTATTCTACACACACGATCTCCAAAAGAGTGGCGATATCAACGTTCAACAAATTCGCTCAAGTGACAATTTGGCGGACTTATTCACAAAGGCATTACCAACATCAACATTCAGAAAGTTGGTATACAAGATCGGCATGTGCCGACTCAAAGATCTATAATGATCTCAAGATCAGGGGAGCAGTTGTACTCTTTTTCCTTCGACTAGGTTTTTTTCCCACTGGGTTTTTCTAGCAAGGTTTTAATGAGGCAACATTTGTTTTAAAGATTGGTCACTCAAGGGGGAGTGTTGTAAATATATCTAATAGATATATATGATATGAGTGATGGTCAAGTTACTAACTCTTAAACTCTATCTCTTGTACTATTATATATAGAGGCATTTGGTCCTCATATTAAATACATACAATTGATATTCTCTCTCGTCTCTCTCTAGTTTACAACAACTTCCACTTTATTTCTTTATTTTCAACTTTTCATAGCCATCATATTTTTTTGTATTTGAATATAACTAGAATGACACGGTATCACTAGGTGCTTGTGATAGTTAAAAATGCATTAAATTATTTCTTGCCGCTGTCGTAAAGCTTACTCACAAGCTTGTGCATGACAACGATGAAATTCACATTCCCTCGGTGCTTTAATTGGTTTCAGCAGAGCAAACACGCAACAAACACGATTTTGCAAAAATAATTCTTAATTAATACAGAATATAAATACATTATAGCTTGTAGGCAACAATTTACAACATATTGGTTGGAGAGAGGAACACTCCTTACAACGCCCACTGTCTGATAATTCTTTAGCACATTCCCATATAGATGGTCTTACAAAATAATCCAAACGACAAAAGTATATACTGAAAACCTGAAAAACACAACAAACTGGCATGCAAGATCATACATACCTACTACTATTTACATTACAAACAAAACTTATAGCACTAGTGCATCATTGGAGCTCAGGCGAGGAGTTTGATGGAGGTTTGCCCCCAACGGTCTTTTGTGCTTTAGTGTTGGTGGCCAATCGCCCAAGTGGGTGCGGGTGGCCCGGGACGCTAGTCACGGGAGCTCGATGGGTATTGACGGTACTCGACTCATGCCCGCATATCTTGAGGATTGGGATAAAGTAATGGACTTGTTCCAGCATATTCTATCCTAGATGTCGGGATAAGATGATGGTAGCATCTCATGACACATGATGAAGCGCATATAAGATATGTATAACTATTATTATTTTGTTGGTAATAAATACAAAAGAGATATAATAAATATATTTAAACTAATATATATATATATATATATAAGGACTTTTCAAATTACTGCAAATCTTAAAGATAATAAGTTCCTATTTGTCCCTTGAAGACACTGAAGAGGAAATCTTGTGTAGAAGAGAGGCGGGACATCTCAAATTCAAAAAATCTACTACTCCCCTTTCTCAAAAGTAAGAATATAAAATATGTATATTTTGGATTTTTAATTTAATAAAAAAGAAATCTGATTTATTAATCATCAAAATCTTTGGGAATAAAGAAACATAATATTCATTGTGGAAATCACCCGACTAAATTTAAATTCACTAATCCGACCACTTAACCTAATGAAACTGTACAAAGGCGCAGCACTTTTTTTTTTTTTTTGGTATTTTTGTATTTTTTTCAAGTAGCATCACAATTTTAGGGACAAAGAATAATTTATAACACAAACCAACAAAACAGAAAAAAGACGCAAAACAGGCTCTCATGTACAAAAGAAAACTATGCTGCTTCTTGGGAATAATCCAACAAAGCAAATTTCACTTGCAATCCAATTTTGCCAGCTTCGGTAACCAACTTAGCTGCTGTTACCAACCAATGTCCGGGAGTGTCGTATGGACCACGGGCAACCTCAGTGGCGTCAACATATTTCAGCAGCTTCGTCGAGCGAACTGGAACAGGAGGGCCGTCCGGGTATACACCGGAATTTAAAGCCGCTGGGAGCTGCTTTGAGGCATCAGCCACTGCCCGCTGTGTAAAGGTGAAAGTTGTGCTCAGATTCGTGAGGAAACTCGACTTGCGAGATGCTTCAGGTGCAGATGCCCATTCCGTCTTTCTAATACTGCAGTTAGGAATGTGGGTATAAAGCAGACGGAGGTGGAGAACTTTCCTGGGCCATTTTCCCTTGATCACAAGCTGTGCACCAGTCACAATGAATACACCACCAGATTCCCCTCGCAACCAGCTACGATCGTGCTTGACTACAGATGAGCATATATTTGAATATCTCTTCCATCTCACCGGTTCTAAGAACTGATCACAGGATTCATATTCATCTGAACCTCGCCATTGCGTCCAGAATATATTTGGATTTGCTGTGATCGACGTCATTATATTTGGAAGACTTGACAGATGCTGTACATGAATTGCCAATCGATTGCTTTTCTTCCCTTCCAAATACAGGCGTAGACCAATAACTGGTTTTTGATCACTTGTTACCTACAATGTCCCCGTTGGGATATTTTAAATCAACATATACAGTCAATAAATATGCAGTTTAACAGTGCCAGAGGATAATCCAGAAATCCATCACAGATAATCAATTTCATAAAAACAGTGTGAACAAGGTGCAGCCACTGAATCACAATTCATCTACATTGTGCAAGTCCTATCCGAGTATATGGACGGATAAATTTAGCATACCTGAGTAAAGCTTACATATATCTTTGGGCCCAAGAAGCTAAACTGCAAAGAGGGGAAAGTTGTCTTCCTCCTTTGATGTCTAAGGGGCAACTCACAGAACAAAGGAGCCCATTGACTAGGAACTTGAAACTCCAAGAAATATGGCAAATCCTCTAATGATGGCTTGTCTGAAGAAAGAGATATTGAGTTAAATAAGGTAACTAAAGAAACAGGGAAGATAACTAGCACAAAAACGCATTGAAATGCTGGTTTCATAGAGATGGACTAAGAAGGAGAGTAAAATACAAAAGGGATACAGTTTAGATCACAAAAATCTGTAAACTTACATCTTAGGTACAAGTTAATGGCATGACTAAGATAGCCACTCCCTGGGATTCCATTCAGCAGAGACGTAATAGGTACAAACTTGAAAAGTACTGCTTCTGGGTTAGCTGCCATTGTCTGGAGCCACCTGGAGTGACTTTGTGCAAACACATCACCACCTCTTTTTGACCAAATAAGGGTGAGTCCCTATACAGTTGACAAAAAGAATCAACTCCCTCAATATTTTACAGAACTAATAAAGATTTTGGAGAAGTAACTTACATCCTTGCTCGATGTTTCAGTAATGCTAGTAAACTGCATTGTATGTGTCTGTAGCATACGACAAAATACTTCGGGAACCTGCACATTTCCCAAAATTACTATAACAGGATTAATGTTCAGTGTTATAAGCAAGCTAAAGCATTCACACAAGCCTAAACATGAATTCCACAAGTCAATGTATACCTTCTTTTTGTTATCTTTTGCTGTTCTCTCCAATATAGGACTATTAGTATCAGAGAATAGACAATCACCAAGTTCCTCTAAATATCCCTTGAGTTCAGCTGGTGGAATTGGAGAAGATGGCTTCTGTTTAACACAAAGCACATCCTGGCCTCCAACAGCCATTCCAACAACTATATGTGTTCCATATGTCTGGATAAACCTGGTAATTGTAACCAATTTAACATTAGCATAAAATCGAAAGTATACACATTAGTTCACAAGGCAGTAAAGGTCACATCGATACATCCTTGAAGCATTTTTCGAGAAAAGTGTACACTCAGCTCAATAAACTCTTTATGGACATTTCTATGAACATAGAGACTATCATTCAATAATGCACGCACGAAACAAATAGATAACTTAATGTATCTTAGACAATATTTTGCTGATAACTACCGCACTGATGCAGGGGAAGGTTACTTGGGTGGATATGTTTGGAATTTTGGTCAAAAACGATACCTGATTTCAAAGATTAGGATAATTTTAAAACCCTCAAAAGATACAATTTCAACCTTTTGTTATATTTACACCTCCTACTGTACTCTATGTTAGTAATATAGGGGTGATTTACTATATTTTTAATAAATAATTGATAATTGACGAAAAGTATGGTGGCTTTGAGATTACACTATCCAAATATATTTTAGCTCTATTAGAATTACAATTATTATTTAGTTATGATAAGAGTAAAAAGAAAAAGGAGTTAATATAAAATTACCTAAGCAAAATCTGTAAACTTGTCCAAGAGAGAAAAAAAAGGTACATAGGGCGAAGAGAAAAAAGGTACGATTTCCTTTTCAGTTTAGTTCAGTTCATTTTTCCTTTCCTTTAGTCACAACTCGGTTTAATAAAATCTCAGTTGGTGCTCTCGAGTCTCGATCCCTTGACTCTATCAGATAATCACAAATCTGTGTAAGATTTTGAAATTTTCCATCATAACCCAGACTTTTCCAAAATTAAGCAAACAAATATTATGAGATGTTAGGTACATGCACTCTATTCTCCCCCCAATCAAGTTTTGATGCACCCGTATCATTACAGGCTTTTCATGTAGGGGAAGCACATAAATATGCACATGCAGTGACTAACTTCAAGCATCTGCTGTGACTATTTAATACAAATCCAATAAAATCAACTCTCACCCAGCATCTAACGTCATTTGAACTTGTAAATTATTGAAATGCTAGGATACAGGAAACTCAGACTGCACCTATTAATCCATAAGTGGAAAAAGAAAATAAAAGAAGATAGCCACAGATATCACTTAAAAATTACCTGGATAGTGATGCTGGATCCCAGCGAGATGGAACAGACTTCTTGACATGGTCATGGAGTTCTAGTGGTGATGCAGTAAGATGTAGATGATAAAGTGAGATGAAATAGCCATCAAACGCTAAATACTTGGCATCCGCAGCATCATTTAACCAGGCTCCGCTCAGGTCAAAAAGGGCATTAAGATATCCAGAAGGAACTTTTCCTTGTAATGATGATTTCTGATTTAGTAGCTCTGACATCTGCCAGAAGTGTACTCATATTAGCAAGAAAGACTTGATAGAATTTATAAGCACAAGAATAAGGTCAATATTTTTTTCTATTGATGTATTTAACCTTACTTCTCTGTTTCTGCAGGTGCTACAAGTGCAAATGATCTCTGGCCAATCAATTCAGTTAAAAAAGGTAATAGTTCTGCGTAAAAGGTTTATTTCCAGACTTCCAATCTTTCAACCGACTGTTATTTTGTGTTTCTTAGGAAGGCCTAGGCTTGCAAGCAGCTACTATTCATGTGAAAAAAGTAGAGAGTAAACATCAATGCGGCCCAGCAGTCATGACCACCTCAATGGATTCTTTTCTAAATAGGTATCATTTAAAATTTCTTAAGTAATACTTCAGAAGTCTAGAGGGTATAATAATAAACTATAAGAGATGACAGCGAGGTGGAAGTTACTGTTTCTTGAAGATCAAAGGGGAAAGAAATAAAAATTAAGCAAATATGACCTTATGACCTTAAAAAGTTTAGTACAAGCATCTCTAGGACCTAAGTTTCTGGGACTCAGTTGTCAGTTTCTTTTATCAAATCATAATTTATAAAAATATGAAGTTTCATAAATCCTGTCCACACACATGAGGATTGCCCTGTTTCAAAATATTCAATATACCATTTGGAAGAATAGGTACACATTTGATATACACCTCAAATTTTTCTCTAGTTTGATGCAGGTCTGTCAGGCCTTGCGGATGCCCATTTGGCACAGTGCTTGAAGTGATACAAATTTATTAGATGAAAGAGTTTTTGAACCACAAGGTGCATTCCAATAGATGTCCATTAACATATTATAGTGGTGATTGTTATTCATGAATAGAAGAAACAAAACGGATTGCCAATGGTAAGAAATCTAAAGAAAAATGGGGGCTATGCACTACATGTTAATTCTATGTTTGTTAATGGATCAATTTGTTTCTAGCATCCATGATGATGATGGATGGACTATGAAGTCAAAGAGTTTAGGGTTCACAGAACAAAGCACAGAGCAAATTTAAAAGAAGCAGCTCTTTCCATTACTGTTTTTGGTTCTCTATCTCCTCACCATAATTCCAATGCATCAAAAGCCATTCATTTACACCTAAAACTTCTCCTCAAACCAATATAATCGTAGTCTCAGACACTGCGACTACGAGTGAAAAAGGAATTTACACCACTTACTACAGCAGAGCCATACGGAGTCTAAACCAAATCATTCGACACAGCAGTTCCAGCACGAACAAGAAATGCATTAATTGGAACATCAACTCAGAAACAAATAGATTGAGATAGAATGAAAGAGTAAACCTGATTGAATTGGAGCACATCAGACTTGAAGCGCATGTGATCCCCCTTGTCGATACGTATGCTCTCCGGCACATCGCGTATGGTGACGCCGCCAGGAACAACGACGTCTCGCTTGCGGCGCTCGTCCAAAATAACCAGCCTGCCGCCGTTGGGGCATCTTTTGACGAACTTGAGCCTGAAATCGCTGGCGAGGTCGAAACCGAGCCCCAGCGCGTCCGTGGCCCGCAGCTCAATGGGCTTCTTCTCGTAGACGTCGTAGTCGTCGATCATGGCCGGCGGCGACGACGATCGGAAAAGGAAGATTGCAAATATTAATGTGGAATTAGTTGAAGTTGGAATTTGACTTTTTGACCGGAAATGTCCTCTGCTGCCCGCCTTGTCTCACCGACTCCACTTTTGCCTTTTCGGGTCGCCAACTTACGAATTATGTATTTATGTCTCTGTCTCCCTTAATTCTTACTTATATCAACTCAAATAAATATTAGTATTATTATTATTATTATACATCACACACAAAATAAACCAGTCTCACTTGGACGGCGTATGGACTTCGACTTCTCTTTTCTTTTTTAGAATGTATGGACTTGTCTCTGCAAACACCGCGCTCAAAAAAGTGTTTTTTTACATGCACGTTAATTAGTATTTTTTTTCTCAACTAAAAAAATTAAATAAAAAATATTCGTTTGTTGGAAATGGAAGTTCTCAGCTATTATTTTAGAGTCTTCAACTAATAACTTATCAATTGATAAGAAAAGTTTTGTAATTCAATTACGTTATCTAATGTGTAAATCAATTGACAAGAAAAGTCTTGTAATTCAATTACGTTATAATGGATAAAAGTACCCATTTTTCTATTAAAAAAATCTATTTTACCCATCTTATGGAAAGCATTCGATAAATACCCACTTTATCTAAAATATTCTCAAAAAGTGTGCATATGTGGGCGTTTTACATATCTCTTACACCACTCTTACACAAATATACTTGAATTACACAAACAAACATGTAAATGTACTGCCAATGTGACATTTTTTTGTCCCTTACATTAAAGTTTGTGTGATAAAAGTAAGAGTACCGATACGACTGACAAATCACGAAAAAGTGAAACTGATTCAAATTACAATCGAGATTTCATTAAATACGATCGTGATCTAAAATTTTCATATCCTAAGTATATCGGGATTCGATCGTGATTACATCATTCAAGAGTCATTTTTATCCCAATCGTGATCAGAATCAGGATACCATCGGAAATTTGTTATCACTCGCGATTTGATCGTGATCACTATCGGGAGTCATTTTTACATCAACCTTACACAATTATACTTGAAATGCACAAAAAAACATGTGGATGTACTACTAAAGTGATATTTTTTGTCTCATTACATTAAAGTCCGCATGATCCCATAGGAATTCTGATCCCATCAGGATAATGGTCTCATATGAATTCTGATCACATCGGGATTTCGATCGGGATTACCCTATCGGGATTTTAATTCGATCGAGATTACCATCGTGATTACCCCATCACAATTCTGATTTAATCATTAAATCAAATCTCTTGGTTCCTGAAAACTTTAAAAAATTAAAAAAATCTATTAGAACCATTTCTCACAATTCCAAAACTCTCAAGATTTTAAACTTCTCAAACAAAGCAGTGATTTTATATTATTTTCAAATAATCATTTGCCAATTACTTCAACAAATTAGTACATTAAGAATTTTTCAAAGTGCATATAATATAATAAAACATTCTTTTAATTACAACCGCATACAATTCAATTTTTCGTCAATTTATTCCTTTTCGCATGTGATCCAAGTTTAATTAGAAAACCACCATGGTTAATTTAATTGTTCTTTTTTATATGGTTGCACACAGATTGGGTTGGGTTCATTGGGTTATGATAAAAAGTTTAAAAGTTGAAATTAATGTTACCAAAATTTATATATAGTTTAAAAAGAATTGACATTATAGATCATTGATAACATATTTTAACAAATATTGATTAAAAACATATCAAATAAAATAAGATGTTACACATGTCGTGCATAATAGTATAGACATTAATTACCAAGCAAACAAATCATATAGACAATTATAATGATCAACAATCATCTATAAATCAAAAATTAAATAATGAATACTAAAGTTCTCGACAATCAATAAAAAAGTCTTAAAATTACAATTAAAGTTTAAAAACCTCAAGAAAGAAATAACTAGTTTCATGTCTTCAAAAAAATTATTTGCACACATGTTTAGGAATGACTAAGTGATAATTGTAAGGAAATTCAATTATAATTAAAATTAGAACTTTGTAATTTGCATAAGCACGGGTTGGTTTGGGTCAAGATACTTAAAACCGTGAGCCAACCCATGAAAATCAGTCTACAAAATGTATAAACCAAAATAATTTTGATTTGTTTTCGTAACGGGTCGTACGGTCTAAGTTTGATTTGGATTGGCCAATATGTTCGGTCTACACATATTTATGTACACCCCTACTTTTTTTTTTACTTCTAATTAAATGGCTATACTAATTAGTAGCCCTAAATGCGTATAATGAAAGCTCTAATACACATACTTCATTTGTATTATTTTTTTTAAGAAAATAACCATTTGTAATTATTATTGCTATAAGATGCTCCAATTTTCATTTCTGGTGGCTATACATTATTATTTTAACAAAAATTCATATGAGATGATCTAATGAGTAACAATTCATTAGACGGGTCAAATATGTCTAACCCTATACATGTGTTGGATGGGTTCATCGGGTCATGATAAAAAGTTTAAAAGTTAAAATTAATGTTATCAAAATTTATATAGTTTTAAAAGAATTGACATTCTAGATCATTGATAGCATATTCTAAATAATATTGATAAAAAACATATCAAATAAAATAAGATGTTAGGCATGTTGTGCATCATAGTATAGACATAATTACCAAGCATGCAAATTATATAGACAACCTCTTTAAAAAAATATATAGACAATTATAATGACCAACAATCATCCATAAACTAAAAATTTAATAATGAATATTAAAGTTATCGACAATCAATAAAAAGATCTTAAAATTACAATTAAAGTTTAAAAGCCTCAAGAAAGAAATAACTAGGTTCATGTTTTCAAAAAATTATTTGCACACATGTTTAGATGATTTAGTAATAATTGTAAGGAAATTACAATTAAAATTAGAACTTTGTAGTTTACATAAGCTCGAGATTCTGATTCTGATTCTGATTGAGATTTCGATTGGGATTACTATTGGGATTTTGATTCCATCAAGATTCCGATCGGGATTACTATCGAGAATACCCTATCGAAATTTTGATCCCATCGGAATTTCGATCGGGATTATCCTATCGGGATTCTGATCCCATCGGGATTACCCATCGAATTTCTGATCCCATAGAAATTCTAATCCCATCGAGATTATGATCGGGATTACTCTATCGGAATTATGATCGGGATTACCCATCGAAATTATGATCGAGATTATCCCATCGAGTTTTCAGTACGATTAACAAATCACGATTGGAATATAGAAAACCCGATAGTCTTTAGCATATAAATCACGATCGAAATTACAATAGGCTTCAGGAAACCCAATGGTCTTTACCTGTTAAATAAAAAATCACGATCGTATAATCACGATCGGATCACAATCGAAATGACGATATGCTTTCTGGAAACTCGATATTCATATCCCGACGTTGTTCTGACGATCGTGATAATTTATTGCACGCATGGGGAGTTGGTGGGGATATTGCTTTTGAAATTAAATCATTTAAATGTTTCTAAGTCCCTTAAAAACCTGCAAAAAGCCTTCCAATATTCTTACATATATGTGGTCTATGTCCTCTTACATTGGAAGATGAAAAGGTAAGGTTATAAAAGTAAAATTGGGTATTTATTGAATGATTTCCATAAGATGGGTAAAACAGGTTTTTATTTTAGAGATTTGGGTATTTTAATTTCCGTCTCTTATCTAATTATACACAAGTGCTCAACTAACTTACAAAATAATTGTTGATCTATAAGTCAGATAAATGGGTAATCTTATTGAACTTGCTTACTTTACATTTGGTAACAGTTTCGTTTTCCAAGTTCTGGATAACAAAGGGTATGATATTTGGTTTTATTTCCAACTTCAATATTTAGAATTTTCAATTCAATTTATGGGGTATATTGATTCAAAAAATGTAATGATTTGTAAAGATGAATGGTTTGATATACAGTCATATAGATATATATATATAAGAAATAATTTCTATTTTCTCACCTAGTTACTACGACATAAGGAACAATCAAATTATCACTATATTTAATCATTTTTCTAATTCTTCGAAGCAATAGATCACCCCAAGGGGTTGTGGGGTTTTTTTTTCTACCAATTGAGAATTGCCCTTCACCACCCCATGGGGATGGTCTACACGGTTCATATCTAGTCATTTTATTACGTACAGAACGCTTACCTAGCTAACGTTTGGATCCAGTTCTATCCAAACTTTTCTAGTTCGCCCCAACATTCCCCATTTGTCAGACTATTGCTGAACAGTTTTTGGTTATCAAACGGACTCCCCGGAAGGTAATTTCAATGCGACGAAACAATATCTTCTCTTGAAGCTAGATTCTCATACATTGTCACTGAAATGACTAACCTGGGAAGAAAATATCCATCCACCTCAAGAACTGAACACCAAAGTTCTCAACCGACTGACTTAAGAATGGGAGATAAAAGTGCTGGATTCGATGCTACGACCCGTCGCATTACATCCCTTGTGTGGATGTGCGCCACGTGTCCAATTTTTTTTTTATTTAGTAACCTTAGTTAATTGTTGACTGTTTCGAAGTTAGTTTGGTCAATTATCGGCCATTGACTGAGGAAATAAGTGGGAAAGTTGATCTACGTTGTCTACAATTTTGCCGAATGATTAATGTGTGAGAATTACTTAAATATTTATTTGATATTGGCGGTAGGGCTCCGATCCCCCAATCGGCGGTCGTGATTGGAGCTTTGGGTTCACCGAATTGATGAATTTTTGGGTTTTTGTACTGTGGATGGGCATTGAATTGTTGCCAAAGAAAATAAAATGGCGTCTTCATTATAAAGTTTGGGCTCATTTTCTGTTCGCAATCCGAGAGCGTGACTCTCTTGAGTTCGGATTTTAGCTGCGCCTTGAGTTGAATTTGTTGAAATCTTGTTGGAGACGAAGGTATGTCTTCCTAAATATTGGTTGAATATTGTAGGGTTTAAATATGAAGGGTTTTTGTTATTGGAGATATAATTCCGTGTGTTTAGAGTCTTTTGTGTGAGTCTTTTCTGATTAGTAATGAAATTTCTATCATGATATGTGAAAAAACAAAACATGTTTTTTTTTGCGGTTGAGTTGAGGGTTTTTGAGATTCTTATTGTTGCCGGCTCTTTAGTTGTAGAAATAAGAATGTCAATTTTGAGATGATCATCGCTGAGGGCTGCGTAGTGCTTGACCGTGGAAATTGAAATTTTGAGAATTTGTTATAAGAGCAGTTGCATTGGAAGTATGGCGACTTGTTTGGAATGTGATGTTCTGGTTTTTGTTGATTTTTTCATCTTAGTCTTGAGGTAGAGAATGGCAGTTTGAAAGTATTCGCACAAGCAATTGAGATTGTGATTGGAGGAGCCTGAAAATCCTTTATTTGTAGAGTCCAATTCAAGCTTAATGGTTATCGACCTCAATCTGTCCCCGCTATCTGCTGATGATGTTATTGGGAAGGCTGAGATGTCAGCATCAAGAGATGGGGATGCTCCTGATTCAGAGGATGATGAAGATTGTAATGATCGGGTTACGGATATTTGTAGTGATATTGAGAGTAGATTGGAGCCCGGTTCCTTGATCGAGGACATTGATTTGGCGTATGTCCTGTATTGTGATTATGGACGCTATAAGGGGTTTAGCGTAAGGAAAGGTTGTCAAAAATATTTTGATAATTCGTTAGAGATGCGCATGAAAGTTTTTAATTTCTCTTGAGAAGGTCATCCTGATAGTAAAAGATCAAATAGTCGGCTCGGTGTGTATAAGAAACAGGTTACAAGAAGCAACTGCAAAGCTCGGCTTCGTTTGTTAAGGCAAAGAGATGGTCCGTGGAGAATTTCGGTGTTTGAGAAAGAGCACAACCATGAATTGTTGAAACCTGATCAAAGCTATCTTCTGCGCTCTGCAAGACAACTGCGAGGACCGAAAAAATCAATTTTGGAATCTCTTCACTCTGCTGGCATACCCGTGACGCGTGCTTGTAAATTCTTGGAACGAGAGTGCGGCGGATGACAGAATGTTGGCTTCACTCGGACGGATGCATACATCCATCTCAGTCGCAAGAAGGCTGAGAGAAATGTAGAGAATGGAGATGCAAAGGCCCTGCTACAATTTTTCATGGAAAAGTCGAATAAGGAGCCTTTCTTCTTCTGGAAGGTGCAACAAGATGATGATGAGAAGTTGGTGAATTTTTTCTTCCGTGACTCTCGGTGTGCCATTGACTACGAATACTTTGGTGATGTAGTATCATTTGACACTACATACAAAACCAATAAATACAACATGATTTGTGCACCTTTTATTGGTGTTAATCATCATTTTCATAATGTGATGTTTGGTTTAGCTTTTCTGTCCGATGAGTCTACTGAAACATTTGAATGGTTGTTTGGTGCATTCCTTGAGGCCATGTATGGAAAAGAGCCTGAAGTGATCTTCTCCGATCAATGTCAGGCGCTTATGAATGGTGTGGACTACACATTTGAAAGTGCGGCTCATCATTTGTGTCAATGGCACATCAATCAGAATGCTCCGTCACATTTTGGCTTGTTAAATGGCAATACTGATTTCAAGAAAATGTGGAATCGTTGCATGAATGGATGTGAGACCGAAGATGAGTTTGAGGAATTATGGCAGCAACTTATTGAGACGTATGAGATGTCAAACAATCGATGGTTTAGTAACATGTATAATTTGAGAACCAGATGGTCATCAGTGTTCACCAATGATCGTTTTTCAGCGGGTATGCATGCTACGTCTAGGAGTGAGGTGACTAATAGAATTTTAAAAGACTTAGGTAATAGAAAAAATACACTGTACGAGTTTGTTGTTCGCTATTGTGAAGTGTAGAATGAATGGCGCGAGCGTGAGAATGCAGAAGATGCTCTTTGTCGAGGTATGCCTGGACAATTCCTTGAGGACAACCCATTGTTAACTCATGTTGCTAAAGTATTCACGCGCAATATCTTCAAAATATTTAAGTACGAGGCTCACCATTCGATGAATATAAAAATAATTCAGCATCCAGACTATGCTTCGAACGACCTTGTATTCGAAGTAAGCTTCAGTCCTCTTTCCGATCGGACGAGATTTGTTTCATTCAACCAGAGAAGCCACGAGGTTTCATGTAGTTGTCGCATGTGGGAGTCAAAGGGAGTATTTTGCCGGCACATATTCAAAGTGCTTTATTTGATAAATGTTGATGTGATGCCGGAACAATACATACTTAGAAGGTGGACGCGAGATTGCAAACGAAGATGGGTGGGTGGAATGAAGAATGTTTCCTGTTCAACTCCTGATGATAATTTGTGTGGCCTAGTTTTTGTGAATAGAATTATGAGGTTATCATATGACATGGCTTACGAGGCTAAGGGAGATGCGAGTAACAGATCACGCATGCATAAGTACATGTCGAGTTTGCGGCAGCAGTTGCTCAAAGATCGTGAGCTGGGGAGCAAACAGCGAGCGAAAGAGTCCAGAAATGGAACTGCTCCGTCCAAGCCGGTGAAGAACCCAGCAGTCGTGAAAAGTCGTGGCAAAAATGTGCGTCGAAAGTGGAGGAAGTCGAAGTTGAAGGGAAATAGAGGAGGTTTGTTCTGTCATGTTTGTAATATCTGTTATCTATTGCTTATTGTTGTTGAAAAACCTAAATTGTATTTTATGGAGTATGAGCGCAGATCCAAAAGTGAATGAACGAAGTCCAGTGATGGAGTTAAGTAATGACATTGTAAGCTCATTGAAGGAACCCGAGCGTTATTGGCCGGATTTCAGTCGAGTATGATTCCCACCAAGAATTTTGTGTTTGAAGTAAAATTCTGTAGTGATGAGGAATTGATTTTATTTCTTCTTAGGTGCAGGATTTTCACTCGCAGCACTCGCGAGTATTCCTCACATCAACTCAGGAATCTGGTCAGAACGTCGATATGATGAGATGATTTTTTGTTTTGTGATTGGTTGTATAGTGTTTGTTAGGCAGTTGTCAATTTGTGGGGCAGTGGAGAGAAGATTCTTCCCAGTATCTTATTGCTTGGCTTGTTGCGTGTTTTGTTCTTTCTTATAGGTGAATAAGGAAAGCAGATTTGATGAGACAATGCCTTATGTTTGGCTCTGAGACGGTCACGGGATGTGGATTGTAGCAAGAGTCGTTTGTAGTAATTTTAATGTATGTGTGGGGACATTCATCAATTGAACTATTACATAATGTGATGCTACAATCATTCTTACACACTATAAATATCACCAAAGCATTTTCATAGCTTTGTACCGAAGTTTCATAAGATGGCTTGTCCAAATCTAATATCGCAGGACAACGTTTTTTTCATAGGGGTCTGGTCTCGTCACCTCAAGAGCACCGTTCTCTCGAAGCTGGATTTCAAGCAATGGAACAAGAATTGGATTGTTGGAGACTATCAGAACAATAGAGAGGTTATCCGCCTTGTAGGAGAGGAGATAAAGGTGGAGGAGGGGATTGATCTTCCCTTTGTTGCCTACCTAGAGAAACTGCAGCAATGGGAGGATCGTTTCAATATGTTCAAGTACCTGATCTCACGGCTTGATGTTTTCTACCACCCACATGAGAATACAGTGGAGGCCTCCGTTGAAGTCTGGACTAAAATTGCAAGGGTAGGTTATGATTTTTGTATGATAATTTATGCTACTAAATTTTGGGAACTGACTGTAATTATTTATGCATGCAGACTAGTCCAGACTTGCTTGTCTATAGGCTGAAGGGGGAACCATGTTGGGACCAGCTTAGAGTTTTATTCCGAGAGGTGGTGGTTATATCAGATTCTCAATCTGTCGGTAATGCTCGGAGCGGAGGTTCCTCACACGGTCTGGGTATGAGCGAGGTCGTGAATCAACCAAGTTCATCCACTCGAGGTAAGAAACCTAGAAAGAAGGCTTCACCATCTCATTCAGCTTCGTCTCGCGGCTATTCGACCTCAGCCAGTGGATATTAGATAAACCCATATTAGCATATATGTTGCTAGAATTTAAGTTTAGTTGAAGGGATGACCTGTCCCTAGGGAATATTACCCTGTACTCGGTCACCAAATAAATCCACATGGATTAGAAATAACGTAGAAACCCTTGTGAACTATTGTCATGTAGTATTTGTTTTATGCAATAAATGGGATGCTTGATGCTTCTATTTAAATCCTATTCTCATGAACAGAGTAGTGAAGCCCCAAAAAAACCTCAGAACACTCATTCATAGAATCAGAATTGAAGAAAACCGATACATAAATACACAAACGATGAGTCTTGTAGAATTCTACGACTACATTTGGACGAGGGAGATGGAGAACAGATTCATAGAAATGGCGCTTGATGCAAAGAGAAATGGTTCTTGGAGGGTCAACCCCGATTGGCGTAACCCGGCTTTCGTTGAAAACATTACCCCCAAAATGAATAGGGAGTTCCAAGCACATCTACCAGCAGCCTACTATGCAGATAAGGTAGAGCGGCTGTTCGAGAGACAGAACATATTTCAATTCATCAAAGGTCACCATAATGTTTACTGGAACGAGCACTCAAACGATATCGAAATGGATGAAGCGACCTTCTCAGAACTAGCTACGGTTAGCATCAAAAAAAATTTAATTCTTTGTTGATTTAAGTATGACCTTAAGCAATATATAGTACTTACCCCCCGCCTTTTGCAGTTGACCCCTTTGGCACACGCATACAAGGTCAAGGGTGAGCCACACTACAAGAGTCTCTGTGCCCTCTTCACAAATGAGGAGTAGGGTGGGGCAAACCCCGTCATCCTTCCATGTTTTTTAAATTGAAACTCTTAGACGGACTATGTAGCTTATTGTTGTGTTCCAATATCTACTGTAAGATGACTCACCAGTGAGTTTTTCATCCTAATTCACAGTCAATCCAAAATATCACCAAAAAATGAGAAGTTATTTTGGTGACATACATAATTGTCGAATAAATAAACTTAATATTAAACGCTTAATTAGGTAAGCTTATATTAGTTTATGATAGTCCTACATTGGAAAACCTTAATATCCATGGAATTTAGTCCTACATTAAACCATAAACAAATAGATTAAAGTAGCCCTATTTTTAGCTATCAATTCAGGCAAGCATAGAAAACTTATAATGCGTCCTATTTCGGTTACGCTGTTTACTTAGATGCAATAGACAGCAGAGTCCAAATAACTGCAACAAGGATCACGACACCTGCAACGGCTAGATAGCAGAAAAAGGGTTTGGTAATCCACCTGGGCTCTGCCGCTGGGGGAGGGGCTGTTTGGCACCTGAGTCGTTGCAACTCGCCATCCTTCAATGTTAGCTTTTCATTTAAAACCTCGTTCAGAAGAGTCTTGCACTGTAGCTGACTTTCAAGCGACTCCTTTTGCTGCTTTAGTCATTGTACAGATCCCAGATAATGGGGTGTGAGCTCGTCGTCCAATCAACGGAAGAAATCGCAACCAGTAACCTACAAAAGTCGATTCACCGAAACCCTAATTTGGCGCGGTAAAATTTTTCGGGAAATTAGCAATCGAAATCGATTGGAACATTGAACTAACCTTCCTCAGCGGACAGCGGACGAATCGACGGAATGGATTAGCATCGGTCCCAGACATAAATCCTTGTGCAACCCCATGAACCTCACAGACGACGGGACCGGCGGACCTACTGGAGGGGCTACTTGATGACGCTGCTGTACTGGAATCTCCTGCCATAGTCACCATCGGTTCGCTACCTGACATCTGGGATGAGATCAGGATAAGAAGAAGACGCTGCTTTGAGAGCGGAAGAATTATATCTGGAATGAAATGTGAGGAGAATGAATAAGGGAAATGTATAAGAGTAAAGTGATCTACTGTAGATTCCTTGCGAGGGAAGCCTGCCGGGCGATATTCAAAAATTTCACGAAAATATTTAAACGGGTCCGGTTCGCACCACTTCGCAAATGGATCAAATTCAAACAATTTGCTTTTCGTTCTAGTGTTTAGAACGAAATTTCAAATGCAATTCTAAAGAACCGACTTTATATTAAACTGAAAATTAGCGACGAACAAAATTTTAAAATTATATTAAATCGGCATAATGGAGATTGTAGTATGCAAATGTTACTAATGAGAATAAATATAATAGTAATAATAATAATATTAATAATAATGATGATGATGATGCTAATGATTATACTAGTAAGCATCATTACTGAAATGATAATAATAATTATAATATCCACATCCGCTAACATATGATAATGGGGACATAACATTAGTATTAATAGTAACAATTATCATCAAATGGAAATAATGATAATGAGAATAACAATTATCATAAATAAATATTAATATTGACTACGTATGTCTGAATCTCGATAAACCCTAAACCCTTAGACTCGCAAAGATTCGATATCCGACGGAGACCCCTAAAAAGTTGGAAACCCAATTGTACCCCATGAAATCCTGTACATCACTGAAGCCCGGGAATCCCGATCTCCAACAGACCCCAGGACAAAAACCACCAAATAGAGACTGTAAACGAGCTTAATGGAGCTTTGAATCGAGGTTGTTTGCAAGGTTTGACAAATAAGTTTAGGGAAATTAAAGATTGGAATATCCTATATTAATAATGATCAATAATAAATTGTGTAACAAACATGACTATAATTACATAATTCAATAAGTAATATGAAGAAAGTAAAAAAAACACCAAAGAAATTGTGGAAAAGAAAACAAAAGGCAAGGATAAAGAATTTTATTGTTGACGAGTTTTTTTTATCGAATGTTTCCTTATCGCGTCGAACTCGAACACAAAATGCGTTGCTCGAGTTGAACTTTAGCTCAAACTGCAAGCTCGAATTGCAGTTGAGGTTGAAGGTTGTCGGCTCGGCCCGGCTCGTTTACAGCCCTACCCCTCAAAGAGTTGGGAAGGCCCAGCAAAACCAACAACACCTTCAAAATTCCAGAAACCCCTTGAGTTCACTAGAAACCCCTATTAAACCCTCCGGAAACCCCTTAAGCCCCCGGATGGCCCTTAAGACCCCCCCGGCACGCCTAAAACGACTGGGAACCCTCAAAAAACCCTCGAACCCATCGAAAATCCCTTGCAAAACCACAAACCCTAGTAGCCCTGGAAAGAGCCAGAAACCTCCGGAAAACACTGTACGCCACCAAACACTCAGAAACCGATGGAGTTCACTAGGAACCCATATTAAACCCTCAACAACATTAAAACATAAAAGAAAATGCTTAAGCCCGGTGAAACCCCGTAAAAATACCGGAAAACCCAATGGCCCGGTGAAACCTTGTAGAAAACCCGGAACAACCCTTAAGCCCGGTGAAGCCCCTCAAAACACCCCGACACCCATCAAACAGTTAGGAACCCCCGGAAAACCATCGAACCCTCGAACACCTCTTGGGAAACCCCAAACCCCATAAACCCCATAATCTTGTGGAAACCCCCGGAGAACACTTAATACCCTAAAAAACCCAGAATGTCTACGAACACAAATCTTAATATATATTAAGACAAATAAGTGTACTTTTAAATAGCAACTCTCATTTGCCCGCCCATTTGCACTTACCACAAACGGAAATAACAATTATCCCACTTCGAATTTTAAAGAGAACAGTTTTATTTTAACATATTATAAATTATAATGACCAACAATGCAACTGTCAAACATTTCTTAGTCTCTTATTTGGGAACGAGTATAATTTATTGTATTAATTTTATTTTTGAATACATATTAGAGTATCTGAATAAAATTTCGATAATTAAATATGTATTTCTGAAAATATTTTCATGCTTAGTGCTCAATAATTGATCTTATCATTATAAATCTGGAATGTAGCTTGTTGTATAAAACAGTGAAAAATCACAAATTTTTTATTTAGTCATATTTTCAACCGAAAGGTAATAAAAAACAATAATAAAAGTTTATCGGTGTCGAATTGGCTGATTAATTACCGTTGAGAACGCCTGGGTGATGAGGATCCGGTCTACCCATTTGACACCTGGCTTCAGTGTTTCCGGCACAGGTAAGGGACCTCTAGCACCTACGCCGCCGTTTAGCCTGATGTCTACAACCCCGAAATATACACAAATAGCCTTATTTCACTCTCTGTGCATTGCACAGGTGATATACTAGTGAGAACCAATAATATAATATAAATTGAATAACAAATCTAAATTTCATAATTATGATTATAATGATCATAATAATTATTATTATTACTATTCTTACTACTATTATTATTATTATTATCATTATTGTTAGTATTATTCGTAAATTAGTATTGTTATTATTGTTATTATTATTATTATTATTATTATTATTATTATTACTTTTTATTATTATTATTATTACTATTTTTGTTGTTTTATTTCGATGTAATGTATTAAATGTTCTTTTTATGTATTATTGTGGCAATTTTAATTTTAACCACAATCCCCGACAACAGCGTAATCCCTATATAAATCCTATTCGTGTCAACCGTTCTGGGTAATTTCTAGTTGACTAGTATACCATAACATAGTGCACCATGCCCTATTTAGGACAACAAAATAAACAGGATTCACCTCTGTGCAGTTGGGATAATGAAAATAATATACGATGTCTATATTTCGTAACTACTAAACCATGTAATACAAGAGAATCGCGAATTTTGACCACAAAACAGAATAATTTACGAAGTGACCCACTATCCTTGCAAGTTAAATAATTAAACATGATTTCACTTTTAACCAAATAATAAGCTTAATTTTAATATATAAACTGGCCTGTCAATATATTATTTTGATATATTTACATTGGGACTTAGGCCCTGCCTACTATTACATATGTTAATATAATTAGTGGACACCGTTACCTAATCGAGATATTAATTCACTTTAGATAAATAAGTTAGCCATTAAAAGCTAATAGGTGCAGCATGTTTTATTAAACTTAACCCTACTGTGAATCCCGCTATCTCTATATTGCCCCAATTCTCGCCCCTTCCTCCTCTGAAACCGCCGAACACAAGCAACAAGCCTTCAATCGGTGTCTAACCTCTCAAGATTGCCAGAAGGGAAATACTATACAAATTGGGCGTGCGGAACCTGTATTCCTTTTGATTGTGAAAGGTCAGAATTCATGTATCGATTAGTTGAAATTCGATTCACAGATCTTCGATGCTAAAAACTTGAGGGTTTTTTTAAGGAACGATTGGGTGAAATAATCTGGGATGAAATACGATTTTCACAGTTTTTCGACAGTGGTGCTGTATTCTTCAACTTCCTTTTTTGTGACTCATAATCGGTCTTTGAAATCGAATCATGTTCTAATTAGGTTCCGCCCTTTTTCTGCAGATCTTAGTTTCGCCTGAATTATGGGGCCACACTGCTCAATCCAGGCAACAATTGGTTGTACGCAGTTTATCCTCCAGTGAGCACATCAACGACGATGTGTTTTGCCTCACTATTTGGGGAAAGTGCTCGATTTTTCAAAATAGTTCAACAGATGAAGAAGGCTGTAGCTTTCCAACTGCCACCTTTTGCCACATCGGCCTCCAGCCACCAAATTAGCCCAATAAATATCAATCAAGCTCTGTCTATATGAAGATTAACAGTATACTATGGTTGTTAATTTTGAGATTACTGCAAGTGACAGGGGACAGAGGAGATTTTTTTGAAATGGGCCGCTTTATGTGTCTAATTTTTTTCAATTGGCCCAATTTCGTGGATTATTGCTATTGGCCCAACAATACCCAAACATGGGCCCAATATATGTGTTTATTTCAATTGGGCCGCATTTTACATATAACTGGGGTTGCTTGGCTTTTCTGTATGATTGGACACGTATATCGTTCAAAATTAGATTAGCCCTGTCTCTTCCACAATCCAGGCCCACTTGTGAGGTGCCCCCTAAATAGATCAGGAGCCATATTCCTAAAATCAAATCTTCACTAACAAACTAAGCAACAAAGCAAAACAACCACCAAATTCTCACCATTCATTACCAAAATAAGGTCGTTACCTACCCAAAAGGCCTCCTTAATTTAACTACATCAGATAACTAATAATAATTCTTAGCCATAGCTGTCCACATCTGGCAAATAACCACAAATAATTTACATACTTAAATGGGCAGCATAATTCATATTCCCGATTTGCATGCAAATCGCAAAAAATAAGAGCAATTATTTATTTTCAGCTCACACGACCAAGTAATAATGGTTCATTATGACCATTTGCATGGTCCAAAAAGATCTTCAGCGCCAGCCATCCGTCGTCACTGTCCGGGTGGGAATGCACGCCCCAACTCAAAAAGCTGGGCGCAGTAACTCCGCCGGAATATGCCGCACCTTCCTGGGTGGATAATGCTGAGCTCCTCACCACAAGCGAGACACTCTAAAAACTCCAGGGCCATGATTCCACAATTGTGGTTATTCGTCTGCTGGGGGGCTTCTTCACAATCTACAAGCTCCCACACGTCTCTTAATTCACCGCCCGTAAACTTCTTCTGCTCTCAAATTCCAAAATGACGGAGCAGCCAAGGAATGTAGCGAAGCATGTGATCGAATTGCTCTGCAATAACCCGCCAATTGTTTGCTCCACGCATGGAGTCCATGATCGTCAAAGTCTGGCTTGCAAAATGAATCCTATAGCATACCCAGTGGTTTTTATTAACATTAGCAACACCAACGACTTGCTCAGCATCAACCCAGGGCAGGCCTCATTCTCTTGGAAATCTCCCACTAATGTATTCCAGCAGAGAATCAGCCGTCCGTTCAAATTGCCCAACTCTCAAAAAACCCTGAAAAATGGACAATCGAGATCAGCTAAATACGTCTCATCTTAATCCATCCAAACAATAACAGATGAGGCCATATACACTTACAGTGCCCAAGGCATCCAACACAGACCAACCGTCCACGAAACGATCCTTGCCTCGCTTATATTTGAATAGCAACAGGTTCATCAACGCATCAATATGCTGTAAAAGAATAACAATAATTTAATGAAAAATACCAGGGATTGAAACGTTAAAACGAGGACAAGTGCTTACTTCATCCGCAAGCCAACCCCTTCTCTTCCATAAATCGACGAACCATCTTGCGTTCACGATTGGTTTGCTAATGATTGGAAGAGTCGTCTCAAGCTCACTGCAATACAAAATGGATAATTATAGACATATTTAAATTCCTCAAGCTGCACTATAACAAAATACAAAGAGGATCTTATCATTTAATAAACTCACGGAATCACTTTCAACACTGCTGACAACCAATTTTGGAATGCACTCGTCTGTGAATAATGGTATGAAACCTCCAAGGGATCATACTTATTGTTGCCGGTCGAGAACAACTGACGAGCGACAGATTTCGCTGAGAATGGTCTTGCAGATTTTGGGGACGCCTTCAGCAAGGAAGTATCCAGCTCAAGCTCTTCTTCTTCATCTACTAATTTGCGTTCAAATCGATTCATGACCGGAGTCTCCAGCCCTCGAGTCCTTGACCTGGTAGCCACTCTGCGTGGCGCAGAATTCTAAACAAAACCTGAGCCCTTGTGAGCCTTTGAAGATGACCCTACTTCTTTGTCGGCCAATTCATCGAATCCCATCGCTCCAGCATTTATATCATCTCTTCCCTTCTCGAGTTTCTCTTCCGCCATCTCACCACTCCTATTAGCATCTTCATCTTCACCTTCAAACACTTCTCTAAGAAGTGCTTCAACAAACGCTTGATCGACCTTTTCATCACACTCAGCCACAACGGGCTTCTCATCAACATCATCACCTGGTACATCCTCCTCATCAACCGCTGCTTCTGGAGCAGCCTCCCTCCAACAGCACTTACAACGACGAATCAGAGCCTCAATCACATCAAATCTATGACCCAACGCTTTAATTTGGGCATCAATTTCCTGCAGAGTGATCTGAAATTATAGATGAAGACCCTGGTCAGATTAATCTATTTGCACATTAAAAGCTAAAGCAATAGAAACTTACATTGCTCAATATCTCCTCCACCAGCCCTTCTTTGCCTCTGTCCTTGAGAGCCTCACTCTTGGACTCCGCAGAGTCCAAATGGACAGCCTTCTCTTTTGCTTTAACAGACCGAAGTCTGTCTTTCATCGCATCGGGGGCAATCTTGCCCTTCTTGCTTTCAACTCCTGCCCCATCAGCTTCAGGAGCTTTGCGCTTCACGGGAGGCTTCACATAGACTTTGAGGGGGGACATATGTCTCTCCTGCAGCCCCAGACGTTGCAGATGCTGCCACTCATTCTTCGATGGACTGACAATACCCTATCGAGAAACAAACCAAACTCAGTCTCATTCAATGAACAATCTAACAAAAAGTAAGAATTCTATAGCAAGTATTACTTCACGAAAAAAATATACATAACTAACCAATCGACCAGCAAACTCGGCTGCAAAATAACCCAACAGAAAGTCATGATGATAATAATCGTCAACCTTCCAATGCAAGATCCTGGGAAACCTGCTCAGATTTCGTTTCTCAACACTCGCGCAGTCTCTAGCTAAATCAGGCATAACTTCATATGCCCAAGTCTGCAAAGCTATAACAAACCCAAAAGCGTCGTAAGCCATCCTCTTTTTCTGCCTAATCAAGCCATCAATGACTTCACGCCTAGAATGCGTGGCGCTCACAAGGTAATCATAGGACACCCTTCCCCATGGATAGTCCTCAAATCTCTGCAAATCATCGACAAGGTGCATGTACTGCATCTCAATGTTCTTTTCCTTCCGATCACGGGGTAAAACGACCGCATAGAGAACGAACAGAAAGGCCAATTTCAGGGACAATATGGAGCGCCCTCCCGTCCTCTTGCACTCAGTTCGAAATGCAGCAGATATGTCAATGAATTTTAAGCTAACTCGATTGGTAAATAGCAAACTGTGAAGGGTCGAAAATTGGGGGGCTCATACATGCCGCTGAATTTCAGCCCAGTTATCAGACCAAACTCCACCGGGCCAAACTCAAAGACCCTCCCATTCAGATTGAAGCAAAGACGGCTAGGTATCTCCGTAATTAAGTGATTTCGAACGAGTATGTGATAAAGCTGGCCTTGGAACTGGATATAGGGTACATTAAACAGATGTCCAAAGCATGAATTCCTGAGACGTGCCATATTTTCACTGCTTAAAAGCTTCACCACTTCATCAAGCCAATCAAAGTGGCACCTTACAGAAACGAGGGCTCCTAGAATGCAACATGAAAGACAAATTTCAGTCGAACATTCAACGACGAAAGTGCGGCATGCAAGACTAGATGTTAAAATGTCAAACATACCCAAGCACAACAGAAAAGCTCAACTACAATCAATTAATTTTACGCCCCATTTTACAAATAAAACTAACAAAACCCTAGCTCATCATACTTAGAGAAAAGAATGATGAAAAGCACATCAAGCGTTAACCTCAACAAATGGTTTCAGATTACCTCTACCACTGCCGGCTGGCTGCGGACGCCGCTTTGGCGCCATTTATGGTCAAACAACCGAACAAAGTGCCGACACTGTCCGCAGAAAAACAAATAAATGGCAAAAAAAATGCTCTAAAACATACATTAACGTTCCAAAAATTAAACTATGTCATTCACGACAAAAAGGACCCTTATGATAGCAAAAGATGTATATTTAAAGGGCCCAGGAGTCGTCTTACCCACCTAACCAACCCAACGACGGTGATCTTCAACCTTGCCGACGATTCTCTCTCCGGTTACCGATTCGAATCGTCGCCTTCCCCTGTTTCCGTCTTCCTTGCCTCCAACTACTCTGAACTCCAAATGAGGCAACAAAAAGACGTCTCCTTTACTCTTATTAAATCCGGGAGACGCCTCGTATTTCGCACTTCTATTGATCATCGCATCCATTTGTGCGTTTCTTCCCCCTCTTTAACTGTAAATTAACACAGATTCAATTGGCCGAAGACAAAAGGATTTCAAATACAATAAGGAATTATACCAACCTTCGCCGATCTCGAAAACTAGGGTATCGGCTTAACAATAAAAGGCCCGATACAAATGCCCGATGAATTGACCCTACCTCGATGCGGGAGAAATCTACATACTTTTTGACTTTTTGGGCTTTTTCTGTACTTTTGGTACTGTTGGGGAACGTTCTAACTAGGGTTCATTTAATTAACCAACAAACAGTTGAATCGGCCAAATGCCAGAAAATTAAAAAAAAAAAAAACAAATCCACGTGGCGTCCATCCAAGGTAGGTATGTAATGCGACCAGATGCACCAACTAGCGAACCGATAAAAGTAGTGGCAAGGAATCAAAGGAATCGTCCAAACTGACATTGAGAGAGTTGTTTGCTAGATTAAAAGCCTACGAATATGATCTTAACAGGAAGAAATGATCCACATCAACTGTTGCAGCCCTGCTTGATGCTGCATTATATGTGGAAAAAAAATCCACCGGCCAATTTTTATTTTTATTTTCAAAAAATAACCTTTATTTTGTTTCAATTACGCGTTATTTATCTCAATTACGCATCTATCATAAATTATAATTCATTAATTCTATTTTATTATATATATTTATTTTTGAAAAATTTAATTAACGCTCTTACTTAGACTACTGCTATTCATTCTTTATTGTAAACATCTAGGGTTCAATAATTAAAAAAAAGAGGGGAAAATGGTCTGAAGGATGAGACGGTCTTTACTCTATAAAGATATATACTTGATTTTGTTATAATAATTTAATAAAATATTAGATAATTAATGTTTCTGTAATTAAAGCATGCTGTTGCGAAATGTTGTTAGAGGTCAACCAACCTTCACTTGACAGAAAATGTTGTGCGCTAAAACAGACCTGATCATTATTTAAATTAGATACATTTCATGGGACTAAGGATTGTTGGAAAATTGGGTTTAATGATTGAAACAACAACCAAGCACCAGAACGATACACAGGAACATCTAAAGATCTTTTCCTGCTCCTCAACTCAAACATTAAACCTCTGTTTTCCTTACCCTGTTGAGACTCCGTTCCAATTCGTCAATTATCTTCCGTTGTAAATGTAATAATACAACAGTATGATAGAAGCTTCTTCTGGTATATCGACTGAAGCTTTGGGGACATTCCTGGGTGTGTTCATTTCATAGGCAGCTGTGCACTGGCATGGTATGATGCTTGATGTCTTCTGCAGTTGGCATGTAGCATGATCTGCCACTGAGATCTTCATGACTTCTCCCATTCCTTTGGTACCAGTAATGGAGAAAAACTTTGGAATAGTCCATAGAAGGATTTTCCTGCCAATGAAAAGAAAATGTCAGATGAAGACTGCCATACTAAACATGCATGCCTAATTCATATCGGTCGAAATTGCCTGGACAAATTACCTGACAGTTGAGTCTCAAGTTTTTTCATGTAAGATCGGTTGGTATCAGCAATTGTGATTGATGGAATGTGTCCGACTTTATGAATGTCCTCACCCCCTTCCTCCTGCACCTTTTGAACCCTGCACTTGAAGGCATCGGGCATGTTAACAATCACCAGTTCCCGAAGTGAAGCAATGAATTTGACTCCTTCCGGAACCATCCTCAACTTTATACATTCGTCAATCTTTAGACAATAAAGATTGGGCATAGCTCCTTCCTCTATCCTCCAATTCTCTAAGTCGGTAAGCCCCTGGAGTTCCAGAAGAGTCAGACTAGGGAAACCCTGAGAAGAACAACAAATCTCACTCCCTGCAAATGCATTCTTACGTAGTATCAATGTATGTAGACTAGGGAGTTTCTCTAGAGTAGTCAGAGGATCTTCCTTGAGTTTGCTGCTCCTCAGAGTTAGTTTCGTGAGGCTTTGACCAAAATGGCAGTGTTCTGGTAGCTTGTTTATAACTCCAATCAGATCCAGTTTTTGAAGATGGACAGACCCTACTAGTTCTCTCAAAACAGTCAACTCCCTTTCTGACTGAAAATCATACCGTATACGAAAGGAGGAGTCTTTGATATGCAAATAATCCATCTTTAGGTGACTAAATAATGCTGCTAGATGCTCCATCTCCAAAGATAAAATTGCAGCAAGTTTCTGAAGCTTAGTTAACTTGGTGATATCTCTATAATCCGAAACTCTGGTATCAAAGTTTTTTAAGATTTCCAACTTGCTTAAGCTATTTAGCTGCAGTTTGCTGGTACACTCATGAGATGGAGGGAGATAGAGATGTTTCAAAAGATTCAACTTCCATATGACATTGGGGATGGTCAAGCATACAAGGAAAGGTACCCTCAGATCAAGTGTCTGTAAGTACTTCAAATTGCCGATGGATGATGGTAATTTGTTTAGTTGAGAACCTCTTAAGCTGAGGTATCTGAGGTGAAGCAAATCTCCTATACCCTTTGATAGCTTATCTCCAAAATCAAACCTTTCAAGGTCTAACACCCTTATCAGTTTGAACTCACTGCAAACAAATTCTAATGCGAGCTGAAGATTTCTTCGGTTGCTGAGCCTGGAAAAGAACAACGCTGATCTAACATGCTCAAGGTTCTCCTTTCTATACTCAAGGTTCTCCTTTCTAGGAGGAAAATAACTGTCAAAATCATAATCAACAGCAATAGAAAGTCTTCGTGGTGGTTTACTGATTGATGTTGCCATAGCTGATGGAGAAGGGGTACTTAGTAGTTCGGGTTCATACCGCAGAGGGATCTTTTTTAAAAAGTTTTCCTCCTTACCCTTTACAAGGCATAGTTCTCTGGTAAGGTCATGAAGTTGACAAGACTTGAACCTTCCAGTTGCTTCGTCTACTCTCACTTGAACCATGCACCTTTGCACAAGTTCCCCTAGGTAACGTTCTGCTACGTCCATGATTGATTCATCTTCCTCAGATTCTTGTGATATGAAGCCTTCAGCTAACCATAACTGGTACAACTTCCGAGTGGGAATTTTTGAATCCTCAGGAAAGTTGCCTAAATGCAGAAAACATGGTTTGAGCTGAAAGGGTAGATCATGATAACTTAGAGCTAACACCTCATGAACTCTTCCGTTCTCTCGAGAACTTCTTCCCCTCCGCAAATAGGAATTGAAATTTTGATGCACTGTTCTCCACTCACTTATGGTAGACTTTGTCATCAGAAGTCCTCCAAGCACAACTATTGCTAACGGCAATCCTCCACACTGTACAACCATCTCCTTTCCTAGTCTTTCCATGTCCATTTTATTTCTGAGATCTTGAGAGATTGATAAGTAAAATTAGACTTATAATCAGTGGAACAAGAGAAACTGATTTGTGAACCTTAGAGCTTAATTTTTATTTTCGTTTTCAGGTATTTGGAGCCAATCTCTCTCTCAAAAAAAAATGTTCAAATTGCTGAATCTAAGAAGTAAGATTGTAGAATAGCCTGCCACAAAAATAGATTGAATATAACAAAATTGGTTTCGAGCTGTTTTATTTAAGTTGAGACATTCTACTTTAAGTCCTCATATTTTTCTTGCACCTGAATATCTTGAATGTTGTTAGATTGAAATGATATTGATGTCTACAGTTAATGCTAGTTTTCTTTGTTTAATACGTCCTATTAAGCTTGTGTAAATTACTTATGGGGTATAATTTGACTGGTATATGGAAACAATGTTTGTGCAACTTAATCATGAAAAATGAGATCTGCAACAAGATATAGTTGGTCAATCACATAGGGAAAGACTTTTTCAACTAGACATGGTATCCAGCAACAGCAGGATCAATAATGGGGCTCTAACAAGAAAAATATTCTCACATAACAATTACTTAAGATGTTAAACTTATAAATAGTTTTCACAGATTGAAGACTCGAGATGACACCTATATATATATAAATGAATGGAAAATTTAGAAGGCATAAATCTTTTGCTGTTGGTGTCGTTATAGTCATGCAGTTGGACATAAACTCTTTGACATTTTATATTCCTAGATTATAAAATCCTCTTACCTTGAAGTGGGTCTTCAGAACTTGAACTGTGTATCCGACTTATGAGTTCATCGTCCTCATCACTGAAGCATGAGTGAAAACTTTCTGCTCGTGATAGTGCATCCTCGTCCTCAAAGCCAGAGGAATACTCATGTTCCTCTACAGACCTGCTGCTGCGTGCACTTCTATCAAGTGAAATACCTGAAAATTTTGAGCATCATTGTAAGAGCTACTACCTTGACTTGATTGTCAAGTGAAATATCTCGATATTAATTTGAAGCATCGTTGTAGACCATCATTGTAAGAATCAAGAGCTGACTGGATTTTAACGAACTTATTATTGCATTTACTTATTCTTGTAGAAGAACTAATAGAATGGATTTGAAGGAGGCATTGTATAAGAGTAAAGTTCAATAGATGAGAATTATGCAGAAGAAATAATACCTGCAAAAGCTAGACTGCGGGAGACTTTCTTCTTGAGTAGTTCCCAGCTTTCCTCTTCACCCAAATGCCTTTGCTCATAGAGATAACAGGGTGCATCCATATGTATGTAACGAGCAATTTCTTTGTTGCGGGTGGTGAGTAATACTTTGACATTCATTTGTCTACTCACTAGTCTGTCATGGAAGACAGGTTTGAGCAGTATATCCCAGGCATCCATATCCCAAACATCATCAAGCACGATTAGGCATCTTTTCCTTTTCTGAACTTGAACAAGCTCATCAACAAGCTCCTCAACTTTCATGTTGTTAATTGCCTTTCTCTTTTCAGGTTCAAGCTTATTGAGGATTCTTTGCAGAATATCCTCCGGCTGCCATTGTTGAGACACGCACGCCCACGCGAAAGCGTGGAAATGGCCCCGTACACCATCGTGATGGTAAATCCTTTTAGCAATGGTGGTTTTCCCTATCCCGCCCATTCCTGTGATGGAGACAACTTGATAGTTCTCATCACCGTCTTCGTTCACCAATCTGGCAACCAACTGCTCGACGTGGTCGTCTAACCCTACGAAATCCTCCTCAACAAAATGAGAATACGTTCTTCTCTGCTGTTGCCTTCGGCGTGAGATTGGATTTGGGGTTCCTCTTGGGCGTGGCCGTATGTTACGGACGCGCAGATCTGATTCGAGGGCAGAGACCTTAGCTTCAATGCGATGGATTTGGGGCTCGATGTGGTGGAGGTTTGTGGCTTCCCTAAACAGACCGCTGTATCTTCTCCTGCTGCTGGCTTCCTTCCTTGAAGAGAGCAGCACTACAAGCAGAAGATCTTCGATATCGTATGCGACTTCTCTGGTTTCGACGATCCAGTTGCGGATCCCTTCGTCGACTTCCTGTCTGGCGTCGGCGATTTCTAAGATGGACTGCAGTTGCCGGAGCTTCATTTGGATCACTTCGATTCGACCCCGCAATTCAGGTATGTGTCTTGCTTCGTAAACTAGCAGTTCGCCGAGACTTCGTATTACGCAGAATACCACGTATTCAGCCATTGATGATGATGATGGATGATGATGATTTCTGCTATCAATTGGAGGCTGTATTGTGATATCAAATTCGAAAATGACTCTACCCCGTTGACTTTGAATTAAATGCCAGACCTTAACCAACCTTCACGCCAAATTATTTTATGATACGATAAACTAGTTTAGGGTATCTAAAATAATATTGAAGTAGATGGAATTTTGGAGGGTGGGTGAGACTGCACATGCAATGTCACAAAATTTACTTTATCAATTCCATCTCACTCTTTTAATGAGTATTACCAGATTATTCTTTGGTATTTATCATGTGAGATTTCTATCGAGCCATGAATTATTCGATTTATAAATCATGTTTTTAAAGTTAATTCAAACATCAAGAACTGTTAGATATTAAAGTTACTAGCAATTCTCCCGTGTAATATATGGGAACAAATTGCTGCATAGTATATTAATTATAATTTTCGAGATAACTCTTTATATTCTACATTTACAATTCTACTATTATTAACACCATCCTTGCACAAATTGAGTTTTTTCTAATTTGTTGGGACTTCTAACTCCCTTTTTAATATTCACTCAAAAAAAAAACTCCCATTTTAATAAAGTAGATTTAATACCGCCAACAAGTATGAATTGAGTTATTTTTCAAGAGTTGGAAGCCACAATGAATTGATCTAATTGGATAATCACTTTTGAAAAATAACAATATTTGTTCACATATGTTTAGGGTTGTAAATGAACAGAACCGTTCGCAAACTATTCGGAGTTCAATTCGAAAAAAGCTCATTCGAAGTTTGTTCATTTTCTAAATGAACCGAGCTCGAGCCTCGAATCGAACTTGATAAAATTATCAAGTCGAGCTCGAACAGAGTAGTATTCAGCTCGGACAGCTCGCGAACATGTTTGAGCGCGAGCTTAATCGAGCATGTTCACGAACATGTTCATGATTATTATAAATATTTTAAATGGGTGAATAAAATAAACTAGTTTTTCAAGTTCGAGCTTGAATATATAAATTAAACGATCTTTTTTTCGAGCATTCGAGTTCAAACTCGTTCAGTAAATTTTCAAGCATTTCACGAGCCGGACTCGAACCGAATTCGAACATGATAAATATTGATCGAGTTGATCGAGCTTGAACAAGAGGATAAAAACTCGAATCGAGCTCGAGCCGAGTTCGAGCTTGAATATTTCTTAACGAGTCAAACTCTAGCATTAGGGTATTCGGTTCATTTACAATGCTGCATCTGTTACAAGTTTGAATTTTTATGAGTTCCAACCCTGAAACTTTCAATTTGTAACATATAAAGTTCAAGTCAATTTTTGAATAGCTCTAGTACTAGTGGATTGGAAAATGTCCAAAACTTCTTTTATATTGTCTTTGTTAAAAATTATAACGTAAATATTTGGTACATATCTTAATACATTTAATTTTGATTCAAATATTTTTTTTTTAAGCATTCAAATTTTTGTTTGAAATATAGAGTATTGAATAAAATAGTAACAGGCACAGCTAAGTTAATTAAGCCAAATTAATCAGGTGGAAATATTAATATAGTATTAGAATTTGGTGTTGTTTTGGTTGATTTCATATTACAAGTTCGTTGAATTAATTGAAATATTGATTTTTTTTACTATCACTAAAATAATTGGTTATAACTCAATTATCAACTAATCTCAAAACAATTACTCATCAAACAAATACAGTAGATTAAGGCGAGTAAAAAAATAGCTTAAGACCAAACAACAAGTCCATAACCCTGCTTTGATAATATTTCGCCCTCCACCCTAGCTACCTCCTCTCTCTAAAATTATCTTCATCTCTTGTTCAATCACTGACATCTCTTCGTCAAAATTCTTCCAAGTACTTATGTTGGAAATCATCGATTGTCAATTATCACCTACAATACCAAAAATCATTTCTTGTAAAGAAGGTAATAGATTTTTGTCTACAGCAATGAATTAGGAAATTGGCATATTTTCACGTTATTAACTTGTGGCAGACACGAGAAGACACCATGAGACTGTACAATGCCAAAAATCATCTTGATCTTGGTAGATTTGTAAATAAAAAGCGACCACTTGAGATGATATTTTCATTAAAGTGAATGTAGAAATTTATAGATAAATTTTGGGCGTTGAAATTGTAGAGAATTTGCACCATAATTGAATATTTAATTAAAATGTAAATTGGATATGAGGGTTAATCGAGAAAAGCCAGATGATTATGAAAACTAAATGCGTTAATCGAGAAAAGCCAGATGATTATGAAAACTAAATGCATTATTTGTGAAATGCGAAATTTAAACTTGGAAGAATTCTAATGGATACCTTCCTAACATAGCCATATTAGTTGTAAAACCAATCAAACAATGCTGTGTCGAATTAATCACATACTGGCTTGTGTAATTTTTTTGGCATTGATAGAAAATATTATATTTTTGACTTTTTTGTCAATTAATATTGAAGAAAATCGGGCAGCCTCTGTAGAATTAATTATCATAAGATTGAACTTTGTATAATTCTAACCAGTAAATAAATTATCCAGTGAATATATTGTAAATCATCTAAAAAACCTTTTGGCAAATGAGTATGAAAATAAATGTTTTAGAAGTCTCGATGTATATAGATACAGTTTAAAATTTAAATTCAACTAAATTCACCATTTTTTATAAAGAAAACTCGTCACAAATTGATTCTCCATCAAGACAAATACATATTTAAAATTTTACTACAAATTGACTAACATGTCCTTCAACATATGAGCGGGAAAACAGAGAGCTTGCACAACTCTGTTATTACATATATACACTAGTATTTCTGTTTAGTGATTATTTGTACTATTTTATTATAGGAATTTAGTATCTTTAGTATATGTTTTTTCTGTGTTTTTGTGTTGTTTTGATGTTCTTATCTTCACTTTTGATTTTTTGGTGAGTTGTGTCAGATTTGCACAACATCTTGAGAAAATGGAGGATAAATGACTGCAAAATTTGAGGGATTCAAGACAATAGGAAGATAGAGAATCGAATAAGGAGCGTGCAGCAAGTTGAATCGGGTCAATCGGCCAAGAAACGAGCGAGAACGAAGTAAAACCGTGGAAGTTGCCGAAGTCTGAGCGACACCGCGCGCACGACGCGCGCGGCCGCGCTCGGAAGCCCTCGACCAAACAGCCCCCACGAGCGCGCGGTGTTGTGCCGGTGTGCACCCATCCTAGCCCTCGCGGGCGCGCGGGGTGCGTCCAGTCCAGCTCCCCGTTCAGTTTTTCACACCCGATCAGCTTTGCCACTCTCCCTCATCAGTCCCCATTTTGAACCAAGGCTCAACTCCTTCATTTTCATCCACATGGCCAGCTGGAATTTTGATTAGGGTGGATACTTTTTGGCCACCTAGGTTAATATGATTTAATTCCCTAAAACTCCTCTTTTGATTTTTGTCCCCCAACTCCCACACAAATCTCCTCATATCTCTCATATCTTTGACAATAACTCCATCTATCATCATCACTTGACTTTGGGGGATACACCAATCTTCTCCAACACTCCATCTCCCCATATATCTCTCACTTCACTTTTTGGAAGCATTCATTCATACACCATCAACCATTCTCTCCATCACCTTACTTCACCAACTTCATCTTCTCCATCTTCATACTTCACCATTTTTCACCACTGTTCCAAAGAGAGAGAAATGAGGAGGAGAAGAGGCAAATGGGTTAGAGCTTAAGGAGGAAGGCCCGAGAAGAGGAGTCCAACTCCAAGCCGTCCACGGAAGCTAGGCTTGCGGAAGGAGCTCTACTTTGATGACGGCCTGAGAAGAGGAATCCAACTTCAAGTGGACCGCGGTAGCTAAGCTTGAACGAGGACCTCCACTTTGGTAATTCTTTCTTTTAGCTTTAGCCCATTTGTGGGGATTTATCCCAAAACTCTCGAGGCAACAAACATTGTAGAAGTTTGTATTTTATTTATCTTTTGATTTATGAAATGAATGGCTTTTATGATTATTGTGTGATCTTGAGCATGGTGTTGGTCTAATTCCTACATTAGGGGATAGATAATTGATTTGGGTTCGATTTTATGCTTGTGATGGTTGGTTTCTTGTTGTTGGAATTGTGCTTGATTATGTTTGGTAATTGGCCACTACTTAGCATTGCTAGACTTTAGATGAGACTGAGAGGAGATTCTATAGTCCGAACTAGGTTCCTTCAACTTAGGTGGACTGGGTTTCATAAGCCTAATCGTTAATATTTAGGCGGACTGGGTACATAAGCCTATTGGTTCGTATAATATAGCCGATAGAGGTTTAACGGATAGACGGTGACAGTAATTGAAGTTAAACCAATTGAAGGGACTATTGTACGACCGGGATTAACATAATCAACTTGACCCAAGCTAGGAGAGAAATCAATGAGAGAATCTACACCCTGATGCTCTTCTCATAATCCTATCATCTATCTTTGTGATTGGTGGTGTTGTTAGTTAATTTTACTTGCTTTAGATTCACTAGTTTAGTAAAAGTCATCCGACCCCTAACTATAATGTTTAGGTGTGTGTTTAAATTCATGTGCTTGTTGACAATTATAGCATAGAAAGATAATCGCCAATACGAAGCTTTCCTCGAGAGACACAACCCGAGTTAGCCCTCCTCCCTACAATCGACCTCGTCCTCTTGCGGGTCCGGATCGAAGTAGTTTGTATAGTGCGATTCGGCATTCAAACAACTTTCCATGCGCAATGCACATATTTTAATTTTTTAAATCATATAAAATTCAAATTTTAATTAATTTATGAAAAATAAAAACAATTTTAGTGTTTTAAATATAAAACATGTAAAACAAATAGTTATTAAGCCTCAATATTAGGATATGGTGCACAACCAATTATTAGTAAAATCTATTTTTCATGGGAAAAAATAGTCTTTTTTTTTACATACATTTTATTTATAATTCAAATATTATCTAAACATAAATATATTAAATTAGTATACATCAAAATGTATGCTACAGTATAGAAATTTAACTATATATATTACTACAAATACAAATGTGAACCTCCACTGCTCAAATTTCTTCATTTGTGATGAGACAAAATGTTTTATTTCAAATTATTTACATATATGTTGCATATACCTACCAATCCAAATAAAGAGAAATATGATTATGATTATGATTATGATTATTATTATTATTATTTTTAAAAAGAATGTTTCTAATAATAGATACATTTTCCATTTAAAAAAATATTGTGTTTATTTTTAATATTTTTATAATTTTTGTATTACAATTTTCACGTAGAAAATGAATTCATCCGTAAATGAGTGAGTACCTCATTGCATATTTTTTATATAGATATATTATTACACATTTTAACATAATTAAGCACGATACATATTGAAGACACAACAAAAACAATTGAACCATAGTATTAAATGAAATAAATTGCCATCAATATAAGTATTTAATTTATATATAATTATGAAACCAAACAAATTTTCTTAGACTTATGAATGAAGACTGAAGTCATATTATAATATTCTATAATGAAATAACATGTTGGAAAATACACCGGTCAAAAAGCACAAACCACAACTAATTAATGAAGTACATGTTTTAGCTACCAACGTTAACAATATAAATCATATTTCTCGCATAAAAATTAATAAAAGAAAATCGAAGAAATAATTATAGACATTAATTCCTCATTAAAACAATAAAGATGATCACGGAGTATCACATTTAAATTCATAACTATTGCATAATTTTTTTCTATTATATATAGTGTTTTGTATCTAAATATCATACCTTTTTTTTTTAAACTCACGACCAGTGACAAACAAACTCGTAACTAAATACTTCATGTGTTTCCTATATGAGGTTGAAATATTATATGAGCGCACTAATCTCGAGTTCATTACCAAATCATTCTAATTAATTTGACAATTACAGATTGTAGACAACACTTAAGAACTGAAGATTTTCAATATATCAAAAATCAAAATAAAAACCAATATATTGGACATCAAAAGAATATATCAATCAAGTTTTCAGATCAGAAACATTTCTTATGCACATGCAATCAAAAATTAGAATTGATCATATATACTCAACCTTAGCTATCCACATCTGAAATTAAAGGAAGAAAATTTCAAAAACTCATGATGCAATCTAAAACTTAATCACAATGGTTTAATCAAAATTGGACAACTTAAATATATGGATATAAATTGAGTAAATCCTAACTTTGTAAAATAAAATCTCTGACAAAAGTAAAAAAGTTGAACAAAATTTTGAGGCACCCACATCTCCTTCTCAAGCTTTTGGGTATGCACCTGTTTCTGAATCAATCTTTTATAGTCTCTTCTTCATACTCCATAACTACTGTATAATTTGTAGGCTTGTACTTGCAATATATATGGCATAAAAATTGAACAGAATCAATAATGAGCATCACAATAGCACTCAAAATTGTTTGTAGAAATTAAATCAAAATAAAATAAATCAAAAAGAGAAAATCACAACCGAGTAAAGTATTAGATAAATATTGCCAGTATACTTGTATGCTCTATGATACTGTTATTTATAGATTGAGAAATTTTCACATAAATATATAGAATATAATAAAATGATTTCATAGCCAATTTTATGTCAATTTGCTATAATAATAATTGGTTAGTTGCACTACAATCCCGTAAATTGAATGAATTTTGTTATATTAATGAATAATTACAATTTTAAAATTGAATGAATGATTAGAGCTCATAAATTGTTGTGAGAATTTTATAATTAATTTTATTTTTTAGTAATAATTATGAATATTGTGATGTGTATGTATGTATTTATATACATATATTATTCATATCACTATAGGTTAATATTATATATATACTATAGATGATATAATGATGCACATTATATTTTATTTTACATAAATATAGGAAATTAATACACACACGTATATATAGCATTCCTATTACAATAAATTAATACGATATACATATAGACATTCATATTATATCATGTTTTGTTAAATATATGATATATAATTAAATTACTATATATTTAATGAACTTACTAATTTGGGAAAAATAAAGATTGCTATTTCTAAGACATTTGTGCTTATATATATATATATATAGAATACATAGATATATAGATAGATTGATATTTAATAATTATTATTAGATTATACTTACATAACCCTATGTAATAGCGAGTTGAGCTTCAGTACTATGCATGAGTAATGTTGACGCAGAGATGGGTTAATTGTTCATTGGAAAAAGGTCCAATCAATCACCTAAACTATTCTGAAAATTCCATCCAAGCACTTTTTTTTGGCTAAATAAACACCTCAATTTTTTAAAGGGTTCAAATACACCCTTTACTCACGGGAGTTTAACGTCGTCCATTCACTCATTTATATCAGATAATTAGAAATACAAAAATACGTTCTCATTTCCCCCAAATATCTCTTAACACTTTATCAGTTTTCATTCCTTAAAATCTAGCGAGTAAAAAGGCGATTCAAAGGAGCGACCTTCATGGACCACTTTGTTGGAGTTTTGGACCACATGTGATAGTGAAATTTGAGAAATCCGACAAAATGTGATAAATTATTGTTATTTTTGTTGTGCCCATTTGTATGTGTGTGTGTGTTTTTTTTTACTGTTGAAAGAACCCTAATTATATATTAGTGCTTATAAACAACTATTATTGTTTGTTTGATGTCACATTAAACAATTAAAACTAATTAATTATGAGGATTGTTTTGAATTTTTTTTATTGGTTGCTGTTTTGGGTTTTGGTGTAAGCGGATATGGATATCGAAATCGTGTGTTTGGTATATCACTTTCAGGGTAGATGGGTACACATACTTTACTTGTCATATATCGAGGGTTGTGAGGTAGAACAAAAAGTTGATATTGATTTCCTCTCAATCACCCAAGTGCTTAAAAAATACACGGAAGAATTAGGAATGGTAAATATTAATAAATTGTATTATCTAATAACTGGGAAAAGATTAGATGATGGTTTGAGAGTTATGGAAGTGATGGTGGTCTAAATGACATGATAAAAGTAATCAGAGACTTCATTGATAAGTGCAATATGCATATTTAACCAGTCGAAGATGAGTATGTTGGCCATTTAAATACACAATCTAGTGTAGTTAAAAGAAATTCAGTGGCTGGCAATTGTTTTGTACCTAATTTGTCTAGTTGGCAAGTAGTCCATGATTGTGTTGTAGGACAGATATGGTGAAATTGGGCAACAAATTCACAGTGATATAGAGAGATCGGGTGGGGGTTTTGACTTAGACTTTGGAGATGATGATAATAAAAGGAGCATTGAAAATGAATCAGAGGGTTGTCTAGTGATTATTATAGTGATGAGATGGATTTTGACTTAATTAATCAAAATAAGAAAAGAGTCGAATGTCGTGTTGATAATAATAACCCACATTTCGTGTTAGGGATGAGTTTTGGTGATGCTCATGATGCTAGATTTTCTATTTCTAGGTATAGTATGGCAAATGAAACTCATTTGAAATTGAGATCGAATGAACCGAAGAGAATTAGAGCAAAGTGTAAAACTGAAGGATGTCCATTTCATTTGTTCATATCACAAGATGGTAAAAATGGTGGACTGTTGGTTAAAAAGATTGATAATCAACATACATGTTTGAGAGATTTTAAAAATCCTATGGCATCTGCCAAGTTTTTAGCAAAGGAATTCAAAGAAAGGATCGATGAAAATTCTAAAACAAGTGCTAAAGATTTGCAGTGTAAATTTGAGAAAGAACGAAGCTGTATGTGACTAAATCCAAATGTAAGTGGGTCAAAAGGCTTGTTAGCATGGGGTTAGCAGTCTGGTGTGCAGCAGCAACATTCAGTATATATTCCTTATTATGTTTGTAACCAGTTAGGTGTTGAGTGGTTTATCTCGCCAAGGTACCTGCAAATCAGACATGCAACACCAACCCATCTATTCTGGAGAGGAAAACATTAGACTAACCTGCCTCTTATCCAGAAGTGTTCATTAATTTAGTTAATGTCAAATCTGGGAGTTGTTTCTATAAAGCCAAAAAGGAAATCATAGTATTGGTTGAAATATTGCTTTAGTTGTTTCATTAAAAGTTCATTGGACTTGGATATAATGTGTCCTTAAACACAAAAATTATCAACAATGAAGGTAATACGCCATAATAGCCCATCCACATCAACTTGTGTAGCTGGGAACCAAAAATTAAGAAGAAAATAAATAGAATTTTCATGCTCAAAAGGACACATAGTAAGTAATCAATAGTGAATGAAAGTAGCCACCAGCATCATATTTTCTATGGCATATGCTGCAGCAGAGAAGGATTAATCTTGAAAAATATTACTGAGGTCTGCCACTCTTTCTATGGCAAGTGTTGCATCAAATTAGTTAATCTTAAGCGTCTTTTGAGGAAAAATAATACTGAGGTGATTGCATACACAAATTGCAGAAAATAATAAATAAACAAATTACAAAAAATAATGCACAAAAATAATACTGAGGTGATTGCATTCAAAAATAATACAGAAACGTGGATAATTCTTCAATTGCAATAGCCACCGTAACCAAACAAAAATTCAAGAGCTACATAGCACTGGGAATAACAACCACGACACTAACATAGCACTATAGATTTTCTTCAGTCTCTCCTGCACTTTATCCACTTCAATATTTCTCATATTATTAAGACTAGAGGTGTAATCGAGCCGAGTCGAGTCGAGTATTAAGCTTATCGAGCTCAAGCTCGATAAAGAAGACTCGAAGCTCGACTCGACTCGAGCTCGATGGAGCTTTGATTTTTCGAGCTCGAGCTCGACTCGATAGCAAACTCGGCAATCTCGAGCTCGACTCAACTCGATTACGTATCAATATTAAATAAAAAATTAATTTTAAATAAAAATGATTTAATTATCAATGATATATATGTAAAATATTAAATTATTAAGGATAAATTTGTAATTTCTTCAAAGCTCGATTAAGCTCGATAAGGCTCGCGAGCCTGTCGAGCTCACTATTATGGAGCTCGAGCTTGAGCTCGGTAACTACTCGAGTAGCTCGAACTCGAGCTCGACTCGATAAATCTCGAGTCTATTTTAAGTTTTCACCGAGTCAATTCCGAGTAGCTCACGAGTAGGCTCGACTCACTTACACCCCTAATTAAGACCTCTCAAATCTTCAGACATAATATCAAGCTTGTGTGAAACATCACTAGTATAACCAAATGAATTTTTGTTGATCAATTCACAATTTTCTTCCAACAACAATATCTTCTCCGCCTTTAGATGATTTATGACCTCCTTTGCCCTGTTATTCATTTCAACATCAAATCAATTGAAATGGACACATCTTTTTTTTTCGAATTCCTTCTTTAGGTGGCTACATATTGCAAAATTAAATTAATAAACTCACTAACATTATTACCAAATAATTAATAGGTAGAAAATTTTTAGAAGATTACTTACATTATAATTTTGACACCTGTAGAATCTTCGATTCAGTCCAAGAAGTCCACAACACTTCTCGATCAAACACCACACTCGCAAAATTCGCATCCCTCTTCGAATCAACACCCATCATCCTTCGAGATGACTTAGAGCTATTCGATGAAGACGAAGATGAATTCATTTTGTATCTGCAACCTGAAACTCTTGTAATACATATGAATTTTCAGAGGGTTTGATTGTAGATTTAGAATTTTTTTTGAAGATCTATAAATCGGGGAATGAGGAATGTAGGGTTTATGTTGTGCCTTGTGAAAAGAAAATGAATGAATTCCTATATTTTTTTACCGCGTTAAAACTCCCGTTAGTAAAGAGTGTGTTTGAACCCTTTAAAAAGTTGAGGTGTTTATTTAGTCAAAAAAAAGTGCTTGGATGAGATTTTCAGAATAATTTAGGTGCTTGGTTGGATTTTTTCCCTTGTTCATTTAACGAGCTTGAGCTGCTGATTTAACTAAGCTAGCTTGTATAAGTTGTGTATTTGTAACATGTGATTAATTATAAGTTACACTCTTAATAGAATAGTATCAATACTGAACTAAATTTAAATAATTTAATTTCATAGTTTGTAATGATTCCTATAAAAAGTAAATAAATAAATAAATATAATAAGACTAGATACATGATAAATGAATGTAAGTCATTGCTACTTGCACTATAATTTTTACTCGTTGCACTTCATGCACTTTCCATACTTCACATTATACTCTTTACACTACAAACTACCCTCACTTGAAAAAAACTCATGTTATCTATAATAAAAAAATAGTGTTTCTATTTACATCACTACTTTTTCTTTTCACACCACGTAAATATTTTTGAGATTACTAAATTACTATTTTTTAACTTCAACATACTACAATTTTTTCCATACCACAAAAATTAAATGATATACGAAGTTAAAAAAGAAAAAAGAAAAACAAAATGATTTCCTTTTGGCATTCCAACCTTCGAAAACAGACATTGGATAGATATGGTTTTCCAAACTTTGAATTTGAGTACATTGAATTTAAATCAACCATAAAAGGGTGGAAAACGATGAAGATGAAGAAACGAGTAATATAAGTGATTTCATATTATTTGAACCAAACTTTTTTTAGTTTTTCGAGAGTTTTATCGTATTTGCACATTTGAATTGTTGAAAGGGCCGGGGTTTGAAAATTACAATTTGAACGTCATGAAGACGGTTCAGAAAATTTATTTCCGACTCTATAATATTGGGTTCATTTTTGATCTTATAATACTAGATTTGAAAATAAGTTCATGAACACACCATTATGAGTTCATAAACTTGTTTCAGAACAACCTTCACTGCATTCAGAAACTTGTTTCTGAATGGCTTCCATTGTTTTTATCTCTTAATTTTAATTTTTTTAAGTCTGAGGGTATAATGGTCTTTTAGTGTGGTGTGTAAAGAAAAAAATTAAGAAAAAATGTGGTGTATAAAGTAATTGTGGTGTAAAAATTAAAAGTTGTGGTATAAATCGCCCTAAAAATAGTACAAAAATAAAAAAATAAAATAAAAAATAAACTAAATTCGCATTCTTCTTTCTCTTTGGTGAATACCTGCCTAACGCCGACGACAACTATGCCCAAAATCGGCCAAAACTACTCTTGACTTGATGTTGCATTTTTTTTTTGTAACCGCTAGGCTCGTTGGAAATGAAAATTGAATTTGAAAATCTAAAAAAAACGGAACTTAGTCCCCCTTTTCATTTAAATTGAAGTTTTTGAAACCTGCAGAGGATGTTCATAGATTAGTTTTTGAGACCTGTAAAGGATGAACGTATCCCATTCGAAAAAAACTTAGATATTTTTTGAATGAAATACGTTTGAGAACATACATTCGAACGAGAAGTGGTTATGTGCGATTAATTTTTTTTTAGATTTTCACATTTAATTTCACCTCTTTTCCAACAAAAAGAAACCACAATATTGATGAGAGTCATTTTGGTGGGGGCTGGTCATTGGTTGCAGGTTGTCAACTGCGACAGATGGACATTCACCATGAAAAAATGGACATTCACCATGAAAGAAGGTGACCCTTGAAGGTGGAGAAGAACGTGAACATCCGTTTGGTCTAGGGATGACAATTTCGGCCTAGGCTGGGTTAAAAAATGTTAGACCTAGCCCGAAATAGAGAGGTGTCCGAATGGCCCGGGCTACTTGGCCCAAAAAACTGCAAAAATACACTAGGCCCGCAGCCCGACCCGAATTGCCACCCTTAGTTTGGTCTTCATTCTTCTCTTTCCTTTTTCATTTTAATTTTTTCATTTAATCCTTCTAATTTGTGGCGCAATAAGATTTTTTTTTGTGATGTAGAAAACCAACTAAAGGATATTTAAGAAAATTCATTTTTTAAACATTTACGATGCAAATTGTAAATATCGTACAAATAGTAGATCCCCAAAATTAATTATGCAAGAAGAGATATAACATAGGGTGTTTCTATTTACACCACCGTTTTTTCTTTTCACACCATAGTTACTTTACACACCACAATTTGTTTTTCATTTTTTATTTATACACCACACTAAAAGACTATTATACCCTTCAACTTAAAAATAAAATAAAAATTAAGAAATGAACACAATGAAGATTGTTCGGAAATACATTTCTAAACATAATGAAGGCCATTCATAAATAAGTTTCCAAACCCATAATGGTATATATGTTCAGAAACTTGTTTTCGAACCTAGTATTATAGCCTATAGGGTCTGAAATAATTTTTCGAACCACCTTCATGACGTTCAAACTGTAATTTTCGAACCCTTTTGGACGATTTAAATGTGCAAACTCGATAGAACTCTCGAAAAAAAAAGGTACAAACATTAGGAAATACTTATATTACTCATTTCTTCGTCGTTTCCACCTTCCATGAGTGATTTAAATACAAAGTCCTTAAATTTAATATTTGAGAAACTAGGGTGTTGAAGTAAAAATATATGTGAACTCAATATTGTCAAATTGGAAGAAGATGGATGAAGCTAATGTTTTTTTTTTCCTTTTTTTATATTTATTATATTATTTTATTTTTATGGTGTTTTTTTTTTTGTAGTGTATTGAAGTAAAAAAGAATATTTTAGTAATCTCAAATTTTTTTAATTTTTTTTTGTGACATGACAAGGAAAAATTGTGATGTAAATAGAAACACCATGAGCTATAAGTAACATATTTCACACGAGAGATACTATTTGCACTACACTTTTTACTTTTTGTACCACAAATAAATTTTCTATTTTTGTTTATTAATTATAAATTTACCTAAATACCCTTAATAATAATAATAAAAAAATCGCATCCTATTCAAACTCGTGTTTTCGAACAGTCTAGATATGTTCGAAATTCTATTTTCAAACATTATATTACTTAAATAAAAATTCATGGAGTCCATTTGAAAATGAATTTTCGAACATATCATGTTTGTTCGAAAATTCATTTTCAAACAAGACTATATTTTAAAAATACTGCTTCTTTGAAAATTAAATTTTGAATAAATATGATGAGCTCAAAATTTTATTTTCAAATCTTACTTTTTTCTTTTTAAATAAAAGGTATTTAAGTAAGTTAAAAATTATTTTAATTTTTTTTCTTTATTTATGATGCAAATAGTAAAAATAGCGGTACAAATAGCATATCCTAAATACTAGGGTGGTTATTGGATAGCGCGACAATCTATTGAAATCGAAAACCCTTTCTCATCTCCCGCGCACTGATCTACCTCAGTCGCTCTTCTTCGCCGTCAAAATCACTCACTCTCCTTCGTTGAACCAACACAACAGCGGTACTCGTCCACCAGAACCACCACGCTCGCGGATCTTCTTCGCCGAAACCTTCACATCCGTAGTTATCGTCTGCCGAAACCACCACAGTCGCGGTGTTGCTCCGCTGAAACTACCACATGCCCAGTTCTCTTCTGCCAAGACGTTTCTCCAGTCCCGAATTTTATCTCCCCTCCCAATTTATAGGTTTTTCTCTTTCATTCCTTTGAGCTGCGCTGAAGTTGATCACTCTAGTCTGTTGTGTACCTTGAGATTTGAATTGAATAGAAAAGAAATAAATCAATTCCATCACTTATTATATGGTTGATTTGATGAGTTCGCAATATCTTAAGAATGCAATCAACTAATCCAGTGAAAAATCATTTTTTTTATGAGATTGAGAAAATCAAAGATGTATATTGATAACAATAATCGGAAATATTGTATCGTTGTCCAACCTGAATTATATTTGCTCATGGAGGTTCAGTCTTGATTCTCGTCTTACCCACATCTCTTCTTCTCCTCGTTAAACAGAGGCCTGAAAACTATAGAAACAGTCATCGTCAATGGCGGATCCTAGGGTTTCCGACCCGACCCGCCGGCCGAATCGTCCACAAGCCGGTATAATCTCCAAAATCCGTCTGGATAATTTCATGTGCCACAGCAATCTCGAAATCGAGTTCGGCGACTTGGTCAATTTCATCACCGGTCAAAATGGAAGTACGTCCCTCTCTACCTCTCTCTCTCCCGCTATAAATGCACTCTCGTACTCATCCAGTAGCTTTTGCTTCTGCCTTTTTTTTTTGTTATTTGATTCTTACTTTGATTTGTCTTGTTTTGTTTTTGTTTTTTTAGGTGGGAAGAGCGCAATACTAACGGCACTTTGTGTGGCATTTGGGTGCCGAGCTCGTGGTACACAAAGAGCGAATACTCTGAAGGATTTTATAAAGTCTGGCTGCAGGTTTGGGCTTATTTTCTAAAGTCAGCATTTCCGGATGGTTACTTTGCTGTAAACTCTAAGATTTCGTTTGCAGAGTACATCACAAGTTTAAGGGGCCAATTTTTGCTTGAAACAGTTCGGCATTCATTCTTGATGTTTTGTTGATGCAATCTGGTTTCATGTATACATGGAATTTTTGGTCAGGAATTGGATTTTTAATAATTGTGTATCAACATTCAACAATTCAAATACGTTTCTTGTTGTTTAGGGTCTCATGAAATATTGGAATCTGAATCTATCCTATAAGACTTTCTTAACAAATAATAATGCTTTATCTGAGGCTTAAGGCTGACAAAGTGTTCTCACAAAGCATATAATACTTATTTTCCTTCGAGAGAAAATTGAGATTGAAGTATCACGGCCAATTGTTTTTATATTAAACACTCAAGTGTAAATATGCCGTATCAATATTGATATGAGTTTGGTGCCAATTTTCTCTCACTGCCTGAGCACTCAAAGTCATCCCATATATTTTGTTACTGGCCTTCTGTGAGGTTCCATTAGGTGGTATTATTACTGTTTTCTGTTGTGAAGTTGTTTGTGTGAACATGAATTTGCTAGTTTATGTGTACTTTTTGCAGTCAACTGCTTTTATGTTAATATTTTTCTTTCTACCTGCTCTTGCTTTTGAGAGAAGATGTACCTCTGGTATACTTGTTTGATTTGAAGTTTGTCTTTTAAATCAATGTTCATGTGTCCTCAAATTTGATCTCTTCCCCTTATACCCTATTCTAAGAAATTCAAATTTGATCTCTTCCTCAAATTGAAATCTCTTATATCGACCAACCAACTTGGAGTTGCTTATGAAATAACCTTGCATATAAATTTGCAGTTCTCATTCCTGTGCTGTTTTTTGAAGTGGTGTATTATCTACATTTCATTATTTAGAAATCACGTATGCAATTTGGAGCTAGCAAATCATTATCTACATAATTTATTCCTGAAAGATGCTTTAATAATTTCTTTTTCTCATAATACTGTATCTTGTTACTAAGTTACTAACCTTTTTTGGTTCACATACAGCTATGCGCTCGTTCAAGTTGAGATAAAAAATCGAGGCGAAGATGCTTTTAAGCATGAATTGTACGGAGATATCATAATTGTGGAGCGTAGAATTTCAGAATCTACCAGCAGCATCACATTAAAAAACAGTCAAGGTTTTATTTACTTGGTCTAAGCTCTGATTTGGTTTGGTTACTGTGACAGAAAAAAGTTGAATATCTCCAAAGTTGCCTGACATAAAGATGTTATCTTAAGAAAGCTATATAAGAGTGAAAGTGATTGAGAATTTGTGAACTCCTTCTGCAAAAACTTTCTTTAATCTATCATATATGACATACGTTGATGCTTTGTCTTGGGAAATTGTTTCTTATTAATAAATCAACTTCTCTTTAGTTTTAGTGCAATTTACAGAAGAATTATAGAACATCTAGTTAATAAGGTGCCAAAAATTCCACTATATTATTTTGCTTACGTATTTTCTCAAATATTTATTAGTAAATAAGACCGTCTCTTTATTTTATACATACACAGCTTTTATTGATGAATCTTCGGCATGCTTTCTTTTTACAATGTTTTCTTTTGACGTTGGAGAAAGTTAAAGTGTAAAGTTTTACCCTGTGGAGAAAATCCCCTCTTATTTGTATTGTCATGCATGTTTTTCTTTACATCATATATTTTACCGTTCTTAGTTAGTGATAACTAAAATGTTCAATAGTTGTATGCTGTTCTAATTGCTCATTGTTCAGGTAGGAGAATTTGTACCAAGAGAGAGGATCTTCGTGAGCTTGTGGAACACTTTAATGTGAGTGCTACAAAGCTTTTCCATGCATTTGTCTGTTTATCAAAGAAAAAAATTCTGCTGCAAACTTTATCTGATTTTACATCAGTAACTGAGGAAGGCTATCTTATGCTTGGTTAATAATATGTACATCTTATTGACTTGGTTCTTTGCCTCTTATTCTTGATTGTGAATTTGTGGCCTTGTAGCTAAAATAGGATGCACTCACTTAATGTTTATGAGTAAGACATTATTGCAGCACTTAGCAAATGGCATAGAAAGTTTGACTGGAAGAGAGACCAAGGGGACCCTCTAGAATTAGTCTGCTAATGCAAATTATGCTGAATTTTTAGTTTGTAAGCATTTTATCATATATGATGCAGAGTTTAATGGAATGTGTCGATGCTTTAGTCTATTCAGCTATCTCTTCCAATTGAGAAAGATAATGACTACGTTACACATAATCTGGGAAATCTTTCTTTCTCTCTAGCCAGAGAAGAGAGGGAGAGGGAGAGGGAGAGGGAGAGGGAGAGGGAGAGGGAGAGGATTCAATCAGGAATTCCTTTATCTAAAATATGTGCTTAACTGTACAATAATTGGACTGTTTTAATGTGTTGATTTTGTTACAAAGGCCCTTCTTATTGTCATGGTCTGTCCTGGTGTCTAATCCAAGAGAGGAAAATGTGTACTAGCTAGAAGTGGTTGGTGTTGGGAAACAATTGTTGTGCGCCTCCTTTGAACTTTGTTTCTTGTTGAAGCCTGATTAGGAAAGTTGGGAAAGAAACATCTTAGTAAGAGCACAATTAAAGAAGCACCATGTGATGATTGTTTCTTTCTTCTTACTTTTTTGTACGATGCGAATAGAGGTATGTCGTTTGGTGGGTGGAAACTATATCTCTGATTTGCGGACATAACAGTCTTGGATGTTGTGTTTACACTTGTTTAGGCTAGCTTCCAACTAAAGAAACAAACTGAATATTTCCATTCTCCATTGCTGCGAAATTCTTATCTGTTAGTTATCATTTTAACTAGATTTTCCACCGATAAATGTTCTTAAGGATCATAGTGTCACTCCACTTGGCTTTCTATTGGTGGATGGACATTTTGGAAACTTATTCTCGATGTTTCCACACTTCTTAAACATTATAATATAATCATGTTCTGTCATATTTGTATGACAGAGTATTGCATGTAGCTTTGCAGTTTATTATGAGATTTATTTACAGCCCCTATCAAATGTAAGGGGATCTGATTGAGGAGTAAAAGCAAAGTAAGGAGAAAGGGTGGATATGTGATGCTAATCCTTGACTATAAAATAAATGTATTGAATTTGCAACATGTAATGTTTTCATTGTTATATCTTTAATGAATGTGATAATATGATGACTAGCGTCAGAGCTGTACGCACTGGGTTAGTAGTTAATAAGAGACATTCTACAACTGTCAAATTAAGGACAAAGGGCTGATACTGGAATTAGCATATTGGTGGATGCTAATCCCTGACTGTAAAATAAATGCATCGAGTTTGCTGTTTGCACTTTGCAATATGTAATATTATCATTGTTGTATCTTTTCTTTAATGAATATGGTGACTAGCGTTTGAGCTTTATACTTCTGAATGTGTTAATTAATATGAAATATTCTACAATCATCAAATTATTCCCATGAGTAATTTTTTCACCAAGGTTATTTTCTATTTTAGTTATTTGAAAAAGAAGTATTATTTGATCATATAAAAAATAGTTCGAAAAAGTAGTTTTTCAAATGTTGATCTATATAAAATATATAATATACACGTGATTTTTTTGGGGGAGGGGGATATACATGAAATTTTAATTTAGCACATATTCTTTGAAATTGAATCCTCTTTTTAATTTTTTTTTTGAGATAGTATGTATCATCTGTAACAATATAGTGGTAAATTCAACATTTATAATATCGTTCTTGTTTCACATGTAATATATACTGATAAAATAATGTAACAATATGAAAATAAATAAAATGTAGTGACAATGTATGAATTGGACTTTTATTATGGCCAACTTCTACGTAAAATTACAGGCTATGTAAAAATAAATAAATAAATAATAAACTAGACTCCTTATTTTAAAATTTCTGCTTTCTGAACATAATATTTTTCATGCTGACAATTACACAATACTATAGTCTATATATAGTTAATAGGCATTTTTTTGTATTTTTAATATTTTTTTAAATAATTATCGAGTGCAACTTTTAATTATTTTCTGTATTTCTTGTTGTATTAATTATTGACCATAATTTATTAATTTATTGTAATTTTGGTTATTTGTAAAAGTGTGTTAGTGTGTGTAAAAGTATGTGAAAAATCCTTGTGTGTGAGAAAAATGTGTGTTGGTTTGTGGTTGTTAACAGTGTTAACCTTTCCATCCCATTATAAAAAAATAATTCTAGGCTTTTATTTCCTTTGAGGAAGGGCAAATTTTTTTTGGTACATATGGTTTACTATTGCCCAAATTGCAGTTATATCACGAAATAATATTTCAATAACACTTCTGAAAAACTACTTAAAACTATCTTAATCATTAGAGCCATTTTTCCGGCACCTAAAAAATGAAATGGTCAATTATAAAATAAACCACATGATTGTACAAGAAAAAAGTTAGGGATCACATTTTTTTTGTGTGAATAGTGAAGGGCGCGAAACATGAGAAGGGTAATTTTGGGTTTTAAGCTTTTAATTCTCCTAAACATAAGTGACAAAGATATATATATATATATATATAGAGAGAGAGAGAGAGAGAGAGAGAGAGAGAGTCGCAAACTTGTGCTGTCCACTTCCAAATTTCATTACATATTTCCCACTGCAATTTAAAAATTACATACCGAGAGGAGTGGGATTGGCTGGCGGGGAGCATCAACAGCAGGGGGATGGATCCTAGGGCGGCGGTTCCAACAGAAGAAGACGGAGCTCTGAGAAAGTGTTTTGTAGAGAGAGAAGATGCCATTTGCGGCGATGGTGAGACTTTTTCACTCATGCCACAGCTAAGCAAGTGGGATATAGACTATGGAGGAGGTGAAATTTGAAGGTGGGGTATGTATGACAGAACTGTTGGGTAATTTGCAGTTTAGTAATTAGTGTAATAGAGAGTATGGTCCATGACAGTGAGTAAAAGGGAAAATGTATAACCACATGAGGGCGAATTCCATGCTACACCCTAGTGTAGTGCATCACAACCACCCTGTGAGCTGCATTGTTTTTATTTGTCATGGAATTTGGCAACAAAATCTACTGATGAACCTGTCTTTTCCTTTTCTATTCCTTTGTATTTTTTTATTAAATAGGTTTAGTACCTATGTGTATATCAATATGCAGAGTCAATTTATATTTCTCAGGAAGTTGGTCTACATTTTTCGACAAACATGTTTGGGCTTTTATAGCCAGTCTTCTGGTGTAAGTGTAACCTGACTTTAGGTTGGGCAAGATCACAATGTTCTGTTGGAATTTTGTTGCTGCATGTCTAATCTCATTTTAATATATCATAATCATGCTGTTCATGAATGTTTTGAAAAGGTTCTGCTTCTTAGGCCTAAATATGTGCGTTTGCTGGGAACTGTTAGGAAAGTAATTACTCATTTCATTGTGTAGATTTACATATTCTTCAAATACTTTTTTATGTGCCCTCTCTGCGGCGTATCTTGGTTCCACCAGAGATGGTGGATAAAGAATCTGTCTTTGCCTTCATTGTTTGTGGTTGATATTGTGATCTTTCTTATCTTGTGGTTGACTTCTCTTGTGCTTTTGCTATATAGATTGATGTAGAGAATCCATGCACGATCATGAGCCAAGACAAGAGCAGAGAATTTCTACATTCAGGGAGTGGAAAAGACAAGTTCAAGGTAATAGTTCGTGACTTCAAATATTTGGAGAAATATTTGGAGTTCTATTTAAAATTCCTTCTGTATACCTGGCAAGCATGTCTTTTATCCTTGAATTGAATGATGTTATTTTTTTAATACCATGAGCATGCTGTTTCATAAATAACTGAATCTCAGTTCTTTGGATAAGTGTAATTACTAATTTTAACAAAGCAAGTGACGGCATCTTTACAGTTCTTTTTCAAGGCAACACTTCTTCAACAAGTGGATGACCTACTAAAAGGTATTGGAAAACAACTAAATGATGCAAATGGCCTGGTTAGTCATTTGGAAGAATCGTTGAAGCCGACATTGAAGGAACTTGATGAATTGCAAGAAAAGATAAAAAACATGGAATTTATGGAGGAGATATCACAACAAGTGCACTTATTGAGGAAGAAACTAGCTTGGTCATGGGTATATAATGCTGATAGAAAACTTGATGTGCAGCATAAGTTGATTGAAAAGCTAAAAGCAAGGATTCCCAGCTGTCAAGAAAGGATTGACCAGAAGCATGTAAGTAGTTTTTGTATGACTCTTGGAAAAACTTTTTATTTCTTTTTTTGTCTGTTTATTTGTCTCCAAAGTGGCCTAATTGCATATTGTTTAATATCTTAAATGTTTATGTTTGGTTTACTACCACTGTCATGAAAATTAGCTTGAGGCGATGGCAATAATTTCTTTGCCCTGGCTTTAAGACCTTGTCGTGTTAATGGGGGATATATGTTGGCTGAAAATTCCATTTCCTAGAGTATGCTGATGGAACAATAGGCTTCGGAGAGCAATTTAGGGGAAACAAGCACCTTATTCTTGGGAGTACTCTTAAGAAATTCTTATTGAGTTATTTCCGAAGATAAAATTTGCCAAATATGGGATTTAGTGCATCCAGCCTGTCAGCTTCATCTTCAGTCAAATTCCTTTTGCCAAATAACCGGAGTTGCATGAGTCTTTGACTGAAAGACTTGGCTAACTGAAAATTTCTGCATTGCTTGATTGCAGCACAAGGTGGAAGAATTGAATGATGAATTGGCAAAGAAGAAAAATCAAATATCAAATATGATGGAAAGAACATCTGAAGTTAGAAGAATGAAGGAGGATTTCAAGCAAAGTCTTTCTATGGTATGATTATTACTTGGCATTTTGTGTTGCATTATATTCTACTAGTGATCAAAGGCTCAAAAGGTGTATTTCTTGCTCATGTCTCCCGCTTTCCTTAGGTTCTAATTTTATCATTTTCTTCATTTTTAATTTCCCATGCTTGTGATTGTGCCAAAATAACTGCTGTTTCAACTTTGCCTCCACTAAATGTTCAAGTTTTTTTTCCCTCCTTTTCTCAAGTATATTTGAGAATCGTAGCATTATTAGTCTAATCATTTAGAGGTTCACAGTGGTGTTCCTTTTGTGATTAAGATCCTTACATGTCAAGATTTTATACTAGGCTTTGAAGGAGAAGCTTGAGCTGGAAGGGGAACAAAAGCGCAGAACGAGGCAGATTGAGAATATGGTTGAACAGGTCAAATCAATTGAGCTACAGATTCATGATTTGCATGAGCAGTATGTCAAAAATACACAGGTAATGCATACTCTTCTCTTTCCTTACTTTCTGAAATATAAAATACGGAACGGCCTTTCTTAAAACTGATATAGATGAAACAAACTTATCTGTGGTCATGGATGTTATTTTGGGATGTGTCTGAAATTTATTATCCTATTGGTGCAATTTCTCCCAATTTTGTGGTGACTTAGCTATGCATTTAAGAAAAACTGCCTCATTACATCCCAATGACTTATCGTTGAAGCTACATGTGCTTGCTTAAAACAATTGCTGGTTATGTCTTTATATTATAGAGAACCCTGTGAAAGTAACTAAAATTTATATGAACTTATTGTGGAAGGCATCCCAAACAAATTAAATAACAAAAGAAATATCCTATCCTCTCACTAATGCTTCAGCCCACGGCCCGATCCTTCTTTTGCCTGCTATACACATGATAGTGAGATTTTCGTATCAAATAGAAACATATTAGTTCCTATACCATTGATTCTGGAAGTTGATGTATTTCTTTTTTAATCATCATACTGCATAAGCCCCTCTTTATGGGCCTCACACATTGTTAGCAACTCTATGTGACATTTTCCTTTTATTAGCGATTCAATTTAAAAGCATCAAAGGAGTGAAGTTCCTAGTTATAAATAACGCACTATCTTAGGGATCACCCACCATCTTTCGAACATCAAACCGGATTACAATAAAAAACAAAGCAGCTACTTCTTAATTGATGTGTGATTACTTACACAATGAATTTCTTCATGTCTATGAAAACGGATGCAATTACCTTTTTGCTTAATGCTAGAACATGCAAACTTTTTATGATGCATTACCTCATTTTATGTTTGCCAGATTGGAAGTTATGGATCGGACCTGTGGGTATGAATCTGTATTAACAAATCCATTGAACTCGGACTGTTTTTTTGAGTGATTTGGTGGATTTGAATGTGACATTAATATTGTAACATATGGAATTTATTCCTCAAATCTAAATCCGCCAATAAAATACAACTGAATTGGCTATAATATGCAATTACTATTTGATTGAAATTTGATTTATGGATTAGACCTGTGGGTTACGGATCTGTATTAGCAAACCCATTAACCTTCTTTGGATAAGTTCATATAATGAATACTAGATGATTGAACTCAGACCTGTTTTTGGTGTGACTTGGTGGATTTTAATGTGACATTAATATGGGATCATATGGAACCTGTTACTCAAATCTAAACCCTTCACCGAAATACAACTTAATTAGCTATAATATGCGATTGAATAGGCTGAAGAAAATGAGATGGAGGGAAGACTCAGGCAACTTCAAGTTGAAGTTGATGAAGCTAATATTAACATTCAAAGGTAGCATTCTAAAATTTGGTATTCTGCTAATGTGCTCGCTTCTATGGTTTCTGAATCTGGTGGTGTTTTCATCTGAATAAAATGGCCAATTCAGATTGAAGGAAGAGGAGGATGACATGAGGCAAAGGATGGCTATGGTAGAAAATGAAATAGAGAAAATTTCCAATCAGGTAATGAAATCTTTACGATGCTTCAACTTCTTGTGCACCTTTTGCCCCATGCTCAGCCTTCAGGACAGGCATGAAACGGATTTGCATAGCAAGAGAAATCTTTCATGTTCCCGTTTATTTCCACAATAAACTTTTATTCTTTTGGAAATTTTCATATATGAATAATTTGGTTAATAATTATTGTCCTTCAGATAGAAGACGCTGAGAGAAGCCACTGTGATATGTCTTCTCGGATCCGTGAACTCCAGATGCATCAAAGAAATAAGGTCCAGATAATCATTTTGTTGATTCTCGTCCACTTCCTATTCTTATTCTCTTCATCTTTTCTTTTTTGCTCCCATGATTGTCTGATACATGTGTTGCTCAAATTGTATGCTCTATGTACTGACTTCACGCACATACTGCAGTGTATATTTTTCCTGGTGGGTTGGATTGGGGTCACAAGAAATTTAGTTTTAATTTCATATGAGTCAGTGTATCTTTGTTTTGTTTAATTGATTATATGAGATCTATTTTCTTTGTGCTTGAAGGTTACTGCATTTGGAGGACCTCGGGTAACCAATCTCTTACAGGCGATTGAACGGCATCAACATAAATTTAGTATTCCACCCATTGGTCCCATAGGCGCCCATGTGGTAACTTATTGGAGTTTACTTGGCATGCTTCACTCTACATGATTGATGAGGGGTCACATCAATGATCCCACCTGTTTATGCTTGTTGATGGATGTTCATGATTTACTGTTTAATTCAGCTACCTAATTCTCTGCCTTTTTTCCATATTTCCCTAGAGGAAATGTTATCAGATATTGTGTTCGATCTTGAAAAGCATTATATCCTAGAGTGAGGGGAAAAAACAGAAGTAGATCCCTTAAGCCATAAGAAATTCATTAACAACTAGCCGTAAAATCTAAAATGTACTGGAGTCTATTGATGAATTAACTTAAATGTTTATCTACTTGGAAGATACATAGCGGAATCTTTCTATATGTTCCTTTGTCTTGAAACTTCAAAGTAGCACCCGGTCGCAGATTTTTCCTATCAAAGTAAAGACCTTCTATCTAATAACCTTTTTTTTTTTAATTTTAAAGCATCTTCCCTGCTTTAATGACTGACTCAGTAAATTGTGGCTGTTGACCTGGTCTTTTTAGATAGATTCAAGAAACTTTTGGACTTTAACTGATGATCAACTGGAAGCCATTAAGATTTCTACTTATCTTACAAAGTCATGTATGTGTTTTGTAGTTAATGACAATTTCAAAATACATCTTTTAAGTTATAACATGAAACCTTGCTTCTCCATTTAAGTCATATATCTCTTTTTTATGTAATTAATTCCCCCTTGAAAATTTCACCCTAGAGCATTATGAATTTGAGGAATTAACTGATTTTTCCAGTGCATAATTTTTCTAGTATGGATATCACTGTTGTAAAAACCTCTACCTAGCTCCCTAGGGGAGCTGTTTCTAGGCACTAGGAGGTCCTTGACCATCTCCAATCTTTTGTCGATTCGGCCTGTGTAATCCCACATATATCCTAATTCTGGAGACTGGAGTAACAGGATATGACACTTTTTGTTTGTAACTAGAAGGATTGTTTGGTTGATTTCAGGCATGAGAGGCTTTTCCGTAATGTTTTGTAAGGTAGTGTAGCTGAAATGTCGATCGTAGGTTCTTATTTTTGTTGGAAAGTTATTGCAGAAATTGGAACATGGAGACATGTGGGCTATTGCTATTGAAAATGCAGTTGGCAGGGTGCTCAACGCTTTCATTGTCACAGATCATAAAGATGCTCGTATCTTAAGAGCATGTGCAAGGGAAGCAAACTATAACCAAGTACAGATTGTCATATATGATTTTAAAAGACCAAGGTTGTTTGCAGGTTTATTAGTAACATCAATTCCCGATTGCAGTCAATTGGTTCTAACAGTTTAGCCTTTTCTATTGGTAGAATCAACATTCCTGGGCACATGCTTCCTCAGATTAATCATCCCACTGCATTCTCTGTTCTGCATTCAGACAATCCTACGGTACTTAATGTTTTGGTTGATGTGGTAAGCTTCTAGGATTATCTTGGAATATCTCTTGTTTTCTCTTTGAATATCCTATTATCTTAAGATTTTACAATATATGGATGACTTGTTAGCTTCTTATCAAAATAAGGAAAAAATTGCACACTTCCACTGTTATTTGGAAAAAGTCAGTCTTATTTTTCTACTTTTCCCTCATTCGTACTGTAGGTTAATATTATTTACATCTAGAAAGTTATTGTGGAACTATTTTTGTGGAGAAATGGCTTCAGCTGGTTTGATCCTGTTGGGCAATGCAGTTTTGAACTTTGATTCACACTTGATCTTTAGCCAAGTTTCTCCCTGTTTGTGTTCTATTTCTTCTTCAGCAGGGTATTGGCTATACTTCTTTTTTGATATTGTGTGCATCTTTTGTAGGCTAGTGCTGAGAGGCAAGTGCTTGTCAAAAATTATGATATTGGTAAAACGGTCACCTTTGATCAGAGGATACCAAACCTTAAGGAGGTTTACACATCTGATGGGTACAAAATGTAAGTTGATCTGAATCCATTACATACATGATACACCCACGAGTCTTTGTCATAATTTTTGTGCTTCACTTCTTTTTTAGGAATTTTAGCTGGAAAACGTATCACTTTGATTTACCTTATGTTGGAGATTACTTGATCCACCTTTAAAAGAAAATGGGATGTCTACTAGTTATATTATACTAAATGATATAACATTTTAAAATAATAAATATGTAAGTATCAGTTGTAAATTTTGATGTACTTTTATGAAATGGTCAAATGGATAGTAATAACTATTAACTAGACAAAAGAAGAGGGTATAGTTGGAGTTTGATGATTCCTTAAATCGCTCTAGTTAATTTATAGGTTCTTAATGAGAAGTTAAATGCATTCATATCACAATAAATTTATGTGAATGCTTATTTATATCAATTAGCTGTATATAAACAGATATATATCTATCTATCAAATTGCATCTATTTTCTTGAAAAATTTGTGGTTTAATTTGTTGAATAATAATTGAAAATGTATGTTCTTTTATTGGTGTGCCAATTTAATGTGGTTTCAAGTGTAGTTTTTAGGTAGAAGCTCCAAGAAATGATGAAAGAAAGGAATTATGCAGGTTTTACCGCAATTCAGCCCAAACTATTCTTCCCCCAAACAAAAACACGAGGGCCGGCCGTCTTTCTGGTTCATTTGATGATCAGATTAAATATCTGGAGAGTGAAGCATTAGAAGCAAAAATGAAAGCTCAACAAAGCCGTGGACTGAAACGGGCCAAGGAGGAAGAGTCAAGAGATCTTCATAACACGTTAAACACTATAAAGGTATCCCCGCTTGCCCTCCAACTTCCTTTTCAGTAACATTCTCCTTACTATTGCATTACTGGTGGTCTCAGTATAGCTGATTTGAATTGTAACATTGAAAGCGTGTTGAAGATTTTTGGCTTATTATTCAATCACGATTCTCTATCCACGATGCAATGTAAAAATGAACAGCGATTGTAAGATTTTTGGACTGAAGACTGGTCTGTCCATGATTAGATTTTCTCAAGTTGCTTCATTATCTCGTAAATATAACTGGGGTGTTATTTGCCTTGATCGTGTTTCTGGTATTTTAATATATTAAGTTATGGTCTGTTCTACATGTATTCCTAATTATGAAATGTCAAAATTAAGGCTACATTTTTTGTTTGTCCAGGATTTGTTGCTTGGGTATGCTGATCCACATCTACTTTAATTCTCACAGAGAAGGCGCATCAATCTGGAGCGGCAATTTAGGCCAAAACAATTTGAGCTGGAAGATGTGAAGAAATCAATCTCCTCAGAAGCTAATGCAGCACCTGCTTCTTCTCTGGATGAGCTTCATCAAGAGATATCTGTATTTCTTTTAAATAGTTCCACCTCAATTGTTATCCTACCTTCTGGAGCTATATATTAGTTAGTGTTTAGCTGGAGATCGAGTCTGCCTATTTGGTATCTCATATAGTTATATGTGCAGAAACTGCGTGATGAGATACAAGATAAAGAAGCTTCGCTGGCAAAGCTTGAGAACAGAGTGAATGAAGCAGGAACTAAAGCTGAAGATCTTAAAATGTCATTTGAGAATCTTTGTGGTATCCTCTCTCTTTCTTTGATTGCTACGTTGAGTCTTAGTGGTTACCTTATGCCTTATTTTCAGCGTTTATAATGTAGAGTCAGCCAAGTCAGAAATTGATGCATTAGCAGAAGCTGAGAATGAACTGATGGTGATAGAGAGAGAAATAAATGAAGCGGAAGGGGTCCATTTCTTTTATCTTCTTATTTATTTTGTCACCGTTTTCCTTCTTTAGCTATAAGTTTTTTGAAATTTATTTATAACAATTCTTGTTCAGGAAAAGAAACATTATGAAGCAATTATGCATACTAAAGTCCTTGCTGACCTAAAAACTGCAGAGGCTGAGTATCGGGAGCTTGATCACTGCTGTCAGGTGCTTGGGAAAGATTTTAAGTTTCTTCTATATTACTCCCCCTGTCCCATATCTGTAGTCACCTTTCTTTTTTCACACATATTAAGAAACTATATTTAATGTACTTGGAAAAATAAAATCACAATAAAATTTTCCTACTATACCCTTATTTATTGATTTAAAAAGAAAATGATTGTTAATTTCAAAGAACATTATTAAGGAAAATTAAAATTTAATGCATATCTAATAAAGAAAGTGGATTGTAATTTTATGACGGACAAAATAGGAATCAGAGACTACATTTTTGGGATGGAGGGAGTACTATTTCTAATATTTTTGCCATGTCAAAACATTTTAAATGCAATTCATACATGAATTAACGTTCTAATCTTATTCCCTGCATGCAATTCCTTTTTCTCATGGCCGTGTTACTATACTCTTTTATGCCCACGTTACTTAGTTGCTCAATCTTCATATTTCTCAACTGTCATTTTTATTGTCGTCAGTTTGTCCCCAAATAAAACCTGGAATTGGTTTATGGTGAAATTGTAGGAGAGTCGTCGAAAAGCATCAATTATATGTCCTGAGAGTGAGATTGAGACATTAGGATGCGATAATGAAAGAAATCCTGAGCAACTCAGTGCCCAACTTAGTAGGTTGACTGAAAGACTTCAGCGCGAGAGCCAAAGGTAATTAAAACTGGAAACACTTTCCCTTCTAAGACACTGGGTTGTTTTCTCCTTCTGTTGTTTGATGAGGGAATTTCTTATGCAGATTTCCAGAATCCATTGAGGATCTAAGAATGTTGTGTGCCAAAAAAGAGCGCAAAATCTCAAGAAAACTGCAAACTTACAAAGCCTTTCGAGAGAAATTGGAAGTGAGTTAGAGCATCCTTATTTCTAGTACTTTTCCTCCCTTTAAAAACATGAGTATTCTGCAAATTCTATAGCCTTAATGTTTGCCTGCTATCTTGGGAATTTATGAACGTTATTCTTTTCAACATATGCTCCTTTAGGTTATAATTCCTCGTATGGAAATTTAAGCATACTTTCATTTCGTTCCTGCAAGTACGTTCATTTTTTATGACCCACATTTAATTTAGGCATGTGAAAAAGCCTTAAACTTGAGATGGAGCAAATTCCAGAGGAATGCAACTCAACTGAAGCGCCAACTGACATGGCAGTAAGCTCTCTTCTCTTTTAGATACTCCCTCCTCACTTGAAGTGCCTTTAGATGGCTATGAATTTAAGTTAACTGATTAATAATTATTTCTAATAGATTTAATGGCCATTTGAAAAAGAAAGGGATCAGTGGTCAGATCAAAGTTAGTTATGAGGAGCAGACTCTCTCAGTCGAGGTAAAGTGCCTGAGAAAGAAACATTCTACTTTCATCAAGGATGGTTACTTTCTAAGATCCCCAGTATACAAACGAAAATTAATCGATTCTTGGCTGGATAATTTTCCCTTGTTTTAATTGGTTCCCAATTTCCCTTCTTACCAGGTAAAAATGCCGCAAGATGCATCAAGCAGCTCTGTTCGTGACACTAAAGGACTTTCAGGTTTGATCCATTTATTTTTTAAAATTTTTTATAGAAGGTTTGCAGGTTTACTTCTTGATATGCTTATATGTTTTGACTGCTAGTGGGCAATATGGAGGACTAATTTGTGTAACACTTTGACCAATCAGTATGTATGTGAGCAAACAATGCCTCTTGGGTGAACTACTCTGGGACTTCTATTTTCTTTTTTAGAATTTTAGAGTTGTTAAGGAAGATTAATTTCCTCATAATTTGTCATCACAAAATGCATGATAATAATTGTGCTGGGTCAATTTTTAGATATTAATATGAAATACCCACTAATTCTTTGAATATATGGACTTCTCTGTGCAAATGCCAAAAGAAATAATACTAACATGTTAGTAGTTCAGCACATTAATTATTAATAAGATTATATACTTATTTCTAATGAAAAAAAAACCTTGTTAATAGTTCTGCACAGTTAATAATGAATTATTGTAATTAGTGAATGTGGTTTCTTATGGTGCTGCTTCAATTATTCTGACTTTCTTAGAATGTGGATGAAGTTAATGAAACAATTGGAAGATTTTATAATTGTATAGATATACATTTGGATTCCAATATCTTATAAAACTATTGCGTTTTATTCTAGTTATTTGGTTCCGAAATGTTTGTTAAGATTTCTATTGAGTGTAAATGTTTGCTACTACCTCAAAGAGCATGTCCTTTGCGGCTTTGCTGATTTGATTATATGTAGATTATTTTTTTACTTGCACTTTCATCTAAGTAAATTATCATTGCAAATTTGAGGCATCACATGAACTGAGTTTTTCAGGAAGGAGAGTGGTAGTGTAAATGTTAAAATAAGGTTGGCATATTTATTGAGCTTTACCAGCTTGGGAAGAATCTCTGGGTTAAGGAAAATGTGATTAAATTGTGTTAAGCTAGTGAAAAAGATTAGGTGGTGCACTATGCACATAAATCTTTTCAGCATTTTTTAAAAACTGAACGAATATAGGATGCGTAACATCAAAGGTAATGAATTAAGAAAAAATAATTAGCAATCAAATAAGGCAATGCCTCCTACATCTCTCTCTTTTTAGATTTATGGATTTACTGTCTAAACCAATTAGAAAAGTAAGCAGGTGATTATGTTGCTTGATCAATGATTGAATAAGAGCATATAACTTTTCCTTGGGCTTGGAATGACAACTGAAGGTTAACTGACAAGTGACAATGTAATTGGCTAGCGTAATATTGTGACTATATGTTCTTTGATGTCAACAGGTGGTGAGCGATCCTTCTCAACATTGTGTTTTGCCCTTGCACTTCATGAGATGACAGAAGCTCCTTTCCGTGCAATGGATGAGTTTGATGTATTTATGGTATGTCCTTTTGCAGTAACTTTTAGCTTCCTATCTACAAATGTTTTCATGATATATATATTTTTGTAGGATAGATTCCCTTTTCTCTAATTTGATGCAAGTTACTTGGAGTTGGGGTTTGACATGTTTTAGGTTTTGGTATGGTTTTAAAAAAATCACAAGAGGCGCGCCTCATGACGAGGCGCCCAGAAACCGCCCCCAATGTGCTGCCTCATTGCCCTCTGATGAGGCTTAAGCCTTAGCCCGGCTGAGGCGGTTGATCTGTTTCCAGGCGGTGAGGCGCGCTTCTGTCGCAAATTCCTACTCTTTTTTTGGGGGGGGGGATGATTTTTTCTAGTGGGCTATTTTATATTTGACTTAAAACTTACAAACCCTAAGTTTTAAGTCTTGCCCATTGTCTTGGTCATAATTTGAAAAAATTAGGAGGCACATGATTAATTTTGTGAATCATTCAAAACATACGTGTATAAAGTGAATTGTAAAATGTGGAGGGAACTCTATTATCCTTGCACATTTGCTGAGATATGCCCGATGCCAATGACAATACCATCAGACTGTTGTTTATATATTAAAATTCATCTCGATTTTTTACATATGCCAGTTTGAATCTATGTGGTCAGAATAGAATATATTCATCGAAAATTGTTCGCCACATTTTTGTTTCTGCTTATTATTAACCAATCTTGCTTCTATTGAGAAGTTCTTCTCTTCCATAAATTTCTCTTCGGATTACAACTGATACAAATGTAAAATAATTTTAACCGTCTCTCTATCTTTCTCGTACTGCATGCATGGAGAAAGTAATATACTGAAGATTAAGGGTGAAAGTTAGGCTAGCCACTATGGATAAGAACATAAATTTTTTAGATATTTTTACTAAAATGCCTTTATGGTGGGACTGACAATTCCCATTTTCTTCACAAATTTTTCTCCATTTTATTTTTTCTTACCTATTCATCTTTGATAAACGAAACACAATTTTCAAGCATTAATGGTGAAAAACATAAAATCATCTAATGAGATAGGAATAGGATTGGTGATTTGATTGAGTGCCGTGTGTTTAAGAGGTGAATTTAACCTGTGAACTGCTACTGGTTAAAAATACAAAACTCTTTAAGTTTTAATTGCGTGTGTTTGTTTATCCATTTGCATGTTCTTGTTTACTTGTTCGCATGCTTTTTTTTCCTTCTTACTTGCCACCCGTCCCCCTTCCCCACCTGCTCGTCAACTGCCTGTCCCAGAACTAGAGTGAAAATCCTAAATTACGGGCTCTCTAGTGAGCAATTAGTGACGAGGAGCTACCAATAGGACTAACCAGACGATGAGAAAGGCAAACGTGAGCAGAAAAGTCCACAAAAGGCTCAATTTGGATGTGCACTCTTGAAATCCTTATGCTAGGTGCTTGAATCTTGGTAAAAAGACAGAAACTGAATGGTCTGTATGTATTACAGTACATTATAGGGACTGATTTCCAGAACATTATCAACCTGAAAATGGCTGAATGTATTGTATTTCTTCAGCTTATTTCCTGCTATGCGAACACTTCAATATACTTTCTCACTGATAACAATGAGGTGGCAGCTGTAGGTTTCCTGAATGGTTAAAAAAAAGATGCTAGTTTATACCATACAAGTCCGTAAATAGATTTGTTCGTTTATTCAGAACTGAAAATCATGTTTGTTATAACTGAATATTAACTTTGATGGTTCCATCAATGACTATGGGCCATGGCACAAGCCGATCACAAATAACAATACATGTATAGTTCACCTTGTTACATGTGTAGGCATCCTTTATGATTTCTTGATTCTACACACCTGCATTGGTTGGATGACTGGGTAAAAGTTAGTGGTAAGTGCATAGTAGATATGTTCGTGAGATTCTACAAGGGGAAAAAAGGAATCTTCTCCCTGGTGATTGGTGAAAGGCACTTGAAACATTTTGGAGATATTATTTCTTAGTTATTTCATCTATCTGTGAAATTCAGAAATTAAAAATTGAATCAGAACTTTATTAATGCATAATTTCATGTTATGTGGGGTATATAGTAGTATCTTTAGGTGCAGTGAGGTTTGTTGTGCTCCTTTACGATGGCTGGAACCAAATAGTTGTGATCCACAATTTTTAATTCTGGTTTGGATTGCAGGATGCTGTTAGCAGAAAAATCAGCCTGGACGCCATTGTGGATTTTGCGTTGGCTCAAGGTTCCCAATGGATATTTATAACCCCACATGACATCGGGTAAGATAACATCATAAATTAACCCAGTACATTACGTATTTGCATCTAGACCTTTAGTTGCTGCTCAAAGTCCCGTTGGCTTCTATTCAACATCTTGAAGCATGGAACCCAATTTTCTTATGATCAAATTATTGGTCATATTTCAATCATGCGAAATTAATATTCTCTATGAAATGAGTTTGGTGAATCTTAGTGTAATCGTGCATACTAAAACCTCTTGTTTTCTGCGTATTTATTCAGTATGGTGAAAAATGACGAAAGGATAAAGAAGCAACAAATGGCTGCTCCACGCGGATGACTCGAGCATTGTAACTCATGTCTTCCTAGCCATATTGTCAGCTACGACATCTGTGCCTTTTCTCAAGGTTCTTTTGTTGATTATTATCTTTTCTCGGCTGCGTGGTCTACCACTACCAGCTATAATGGAGAAACCTTCTATTGAAGGTTCTGCCATGAGTCGACTGTATATAAACTGGGATCGCAAATGGCTACAGGTTTAGGTTTTGCTTTTACATTCACTTAGCCTATGCGTCGCACTGGCGAGTGACTATTTATATCCCGTTAAATTGGTGAACGTGCTTTTTTCCATAACATTTCTGTTGGCATGTATTTTCTTTTCCGGGTAAAATATCGAAATATCAATATACCAGACTTATTGTACTGAAAAAATATAGAAAATCAAACTGCAATAATGAGCATTGAAGTGAAATATTTGCAGGTTTTCTTTTTGCAATGACATCAAATATGGCTTGAATTTGAAGGATTATTGATATCTTCGCATTATGAAATATGACACGAGGTTATAAATAACATAATTCTTTGTATGTATGTATGCTAGAGTTTTGGGGGCACAAAATTATTTAGAATACAAAGAGTTGAAGCTGGCCTATCAACAGGTAACAATCCAAGTTATACATCGGACAAGAGAGCCAAAAGGTCGAATTTCCTGTCCAGTATTATATGTAGCATAGGAACATTGGTTAGCTCTAAAAATTGCAAAATATCCACAAACTCTACACAGTATGTATGGGTATTGGAGAGCCACGCACAAGAATGTACAAGAAAATCGTCGCTGAAGAATTTTTTTACCACATGTGATATATACATTTTCTTCATCATCAGCTGCAAGTACATAAAAAAATACACAGGTTCATCAAGTTTTTTGCAAAATTTTGAGATATAACTTGAAATATGAATTAGGTTTGAATTAAGCTCACCTCTTGGCTAGGTGGAATGTTCTCTTGAGGAAGGTATTGGCAGCTCGATCGTTTCTATGGCAAAGAACCCTCAATATGGTATTAGGATCAGAGCTGCTCCATTTTCCTGTTGTTGGTGGCATTGGTAGCTTCTGCCCTGAACTTCCCTCACAACCCACAATGCTGAAATCTTCCACCAATTGCTCCGTCGACTTCCCCATCAATGCCACTACCCCTTCCATTGTCTCTGCTTCCTTTGCAACATCTTCCTCCCCTAACAAACTTTCTCCACACGTGCAAAACATTCGCCTCAACTCATCAAAGTCCTCCTCAATCATCCCGTGATCCATCCTCGAAAAGATCCTCGAGCTCCCCCCGGCTAGCAACACCATTAGGTAGGCCTCGAAGCAGGCCTTCATCACTTCGTTCAGAGCAAGTGTCTGAGCATGATCAGTGACTATTGCACACAGGAGAGTCAGGTTCTGCTTCAGTATTCTCAATGCTGGCCTAATGCGTGCCCCCGTCACATCAGGGTTGTATAGGCTCGCGTAGAAAACAGAGTTGGAGTCCAAGAATATTAGGCGATAGGCAGCCACTTCGGACACGTGCTGAGATGCTGCTTGTATGGCTGATCGGCTGTGTTCGAAGTAGGAGATTCCCAGTTGCCTTCTGTTGGCAACCCGGCTCTTTGGTGGCGCCACCTTCGGAGATATTGATAATGTTTTGTCGAGAGAGTGAAGCTGTTTGAGAAGGTAATGCAAGGTGTTGAGGCGAATGTAAAGGCGTTGTGTTCCACGACTCGTTGAGGGACGAGGATGATGGTTTCCTTCATCAACTGTGTTATGGTTTGGATCCTGTTCTGTTCCAACGCTGCATGCAGCTTTCTTCCATAGTTTCACGAACTTGGAATCTTGGCTGCATCGCGTTAGCGGAGGAAGTGTGGGGAGATAACTCTGCTTCGATCCTGAACATGAATTAATTAATTGTAAGATTTTTTATTTTATATTTTATATTAATATTGTGTTCATACATGAAATAATGCTCACCACATGATGCGATGAATGTGATATAATCTCCCAAGAGATGCTCCAAACCATCAGTGAGATCATACACTAAATTCTCCGATACGTTTATTGGAATTTCGAAGAAACTCTCTATAGTCTCCTTGCAGAGTTTGATTATTTCTTCAGCTGAATGAGCATATGGTTCTGATTTTGATTTGGGATTCCATGTCTGCAATGATAAAGATTGAGATGAGAGTTATAGCTAACTTATAATATATATATAGAGAGAGAGAGACAGAGAGACATATATGAATATATGATACGTACTTCAGTTTCTTTTGCTCTCTGGAGATTGTCCATTCCAATCTTAAGCTTCTCCTGCATCCACTGTTTCAACAATTTGAGTATAATCGTGTCGACTTCGTAAGGAACCATTTCTCTAACAATGGCCTTGCCTCCATCTTCGCATTCGACGGAATCCTCAACCACCATTTGCACCAACACCTTCTCAAGCTTCCCAGCTCTCTGCAACACCAAGATGGTCTCGTTCATCTGTGCCGACGCACCCCTCATATATTGCCTCAGCAACGCCCCGTAGCAAGAATGCAGTGTCACCGCCGATACCCCAGCTGCTATCGGGTGCCATTTCTTCAGCACAGGGCTGAATATCTCCTTCTCCTTTGAAGCTAGTTGCTCTGTTTCTCTCGCTAATTTTATGATCATTTCACTCACTCTGTGTGTATCTAAATTCTCCGCCGCCCCATTCCCGTTTTGTTCCTCCACCATCTTCAAAAGTTCAATAATGTTAATTTTCGTATACACAAATCAACTAACTATATGACATGTATATGCATGTATATACGTACGAACCTTGGCAAACACATTTCTTGAAGACGAGCGGATGTAATAATCGACCTTATTTCCAGTGGAAGCAAAATCGATGAATTCCCCCTTGTCTTGGTGTGGAGTAACATTAACATATGTAGGGACATCCTCTTCTAATATCTTGTTAGCCGAAAAAACTAAAGGAAGAATGCTCCCCATTAGGGCAAGTGATCTTGTATCGAAATTCCCATGATAGTCGAGCAATCTCTTGTCGCACCATTTCTTGATGGAGGTAAGAACAGATGCCAGCATCCTCATGTAAGCAGGTTCTCTGTCGGTCTTCTTAGCATCATTTGCCACTTCAGTTAACATAGTGAGAGAAGCTGCAAGAAGATCGGGCTCGATCTGCCCCGTCATCACGTACTGCTCGAAAAGCACCCAAGTGAAGCACAAGTTATGCATCGACCTATTGATCGACAACGTCGACCATGTTTTCTTCATCAGCTCCAGCAACTCGTCAACTTCGTCGAACACTAACGTCTCCTCCTTCAAATCGAAGATCGCCTGCAGCAGTGTGTTGTATATCTCCACGTTCAGGGGGTAGCCGTCCGCCCAATGGCACACGTCCGTGCTCCCGCCGTCGGCGCACCGCCACGCCAGCGAAACCACGGAGCTGCACAGGGCTCTCATGGTCTCGGAGTTCTTGCCGGTGTCTATAGGCTTGCCGTCGGCGGAGTTGATGATGTCCCTGAGCTTGGCGGCGGAGGCGTCTGATTTGTCGAGTGGAATAGATGGGAAAAGTAGAATCCCCGCTTCGAGGACTTTGAGTTGGCGCTTCTGCCATTGATGGTACTCTGCTGCATCGGCGAATTCCGACGGCTTCAAATGGCGTAGCAGCTCTAGCGGTAGGATGATCGTCTCCGCGCGCCTCCCCATCTGATAAATTTCAATGCCACACCCACACTTAATTTTATATATTTTTCCTTTTTATTTGATTTCATTTCATTCCCATTATATATTCAAAATAAAAACATTAATTAATTAATTAATTAATTAATTTATGAGAAGATGTGTATATTTATGATATATACGCGCGTACTTGGCCAACGAGAGTTCTCATGAGCGTTTTACGCAGCCTATTGTCGCTCTGCTCCGTCACCCACATCTGCTGCCGCATGATCTCGGCCGACGTCATGGGCCGCCTCCTCACCGCCCTGGGGCTCCCCGCACACGGCGAGGAGGGGTTCGACCCAGACGAGTTGCTCCGTCTCGACGGTGACCGCTTCATCATCTTGAGCCCCAGAGCCCTCTTGACCCGGCTGGTCACCGCCATCCCCACCCCGGACGGCTTGGGTGAGGTGGAGCCCGACCCCACCCCCACCCCGACACCGTCTCCTCCCTCCTCTAAGTTGTTGTAGTACGAGATGACGCAGCGGCCGCCGAACCCCGGGGACGAGCGGCAAGCCGTGAAGAAGACCTCATAGGCCGCCTCCCGGAAGTCGTCACGGTCGAGGCCATCGATCTTGCCGAAGGGCGAGACGAGGTCGCATGGCATTGGCGGAGGTGGGGATCGAGGAGAAGAATTGATACGGGATAGGCGGAGAGGATGATGGGCCATCGCCGAGAAGAGAACGATGATGTCGATCAGATGTATAATGGGCTTAAATTTTTGTCATCTCAGTTTTATTGGGAGATCGCAAATTGCAAAGATGACAGAGACAAGGGAGGGAGGGAGAGAGAAAACGTACGTTGGTTACTGCAAAAGAAGAGGGAGAGAGAGAGAGTGAAATTTTGATGGTTGGTTTTGAGTCGTGGCAGGCATTAAGGTACGTATAATGCGAAGGACACGAGACGGTAAAGGCTCTCCAGCACTCCAAATTATCTTATAGGCACACCATATTATTATTATTACACTACATCTTTTTCCTCTAACGAATATCTTATACAAAAAATCCATGTTCCATCATATCATTATTAATAATGTGACAGATATTTAAATGAGACCAAAAGAAATTCTAACTGTTCGATCATATCACATTCTTTTTTTAAGTAAGCCTGCCATGATTATTATAACACAAATTCAAATTTAGAAGCATGATTAAATATAAGTAGAAGGCTAGTATTTCGTATACCGGGGATCCTTTACTAGACAATATGATAAAGGTTGGATGTGTTTAAATATGATTCCTAAAACTATATAAGATATCAATGTTATATTTATTTTGGTATATTAAAATATATGCACTAATAATTTATTGTTTGATTAGATATGTTAAATTCTCTATAAAATTTAAATTCCTAAACTATCATTTAATTAGTTATCATATATTGTGTGAATATTTTATAACAAGATTTTAATTAATATATGTAAGATTATTTTAGTCAGTAATTTTTAATAATTATATATGATAATAGATATCACACCGGTGTGATATGTAATACCATATAAATGGTTAACATATGTTGGACCTTTGCAAAATCATGAGTTTTGATGTTGCAAGCAAACATAGTATTACATAGTATCAAGTCCTAGTTGTATATAAATTTTATATCATACCGAAAAAATGTCACTTTAATGCTAAAATGTATAACTTTTAATAATGAAAAATATCATTTTTTTTACTGGAAAGTATTGCTAATACTACAAGAAAACAGATCGGAAGGTGTATTTCCGCATTAATCGGTGATTCCAGTGGGTATTGCAGCATTTTGGAACCATTCTAAAACGGTTTGCTGGAATAAAAAAAAATTCAAGGACAGCCCATTCCGCAGTCCATGCTATGGAACTGCGCCACTTCACCGATCGTGCTACGAGACCAAGGAATTTCCGAATTTTCCTTTTTGTGCACGAAATTCTCAATATTTTTTACGCTAAAAAAGATCAGAGAGCTGAGAAGAACACAGAGACAATAGAGAGAAGACAGAAGTTGAAAGAATTGGGCATAAGTTTTAGTTATGATTTCTTATGTCGGAATTATCATGTTAGTTTCCATTGTTTTTTTTTTTTCCTGTGGATTTGAATTACACTACGAGTAGCTAATTTTATTAGAGATTCTAAGGTTTTATATGGATATGGATTTATGTGGTTCTTATTTAATTCTATTGTTCATTTCCTTCATTTGCTTATGATTCCTTGTTTATGTTATCTTGTGTGAATGTTTGACCAACAATTGCACTTGTGTAGCTAATTCATTATCACTCGGAAGGGTGGCCGGGGTGATTTGTTAACGAATTATGAATGTATAACATGAACTTTCCAGATCGGAAGACCATTTGGAATTGTGAAATGATTTTAGATTGGAAGATGAAAATTAGAACCTAATCCACATCTAGAACTTACTCGGAAGAAAGAGTGACTAGATACTTAAATGATTCTCCTGCCAATTTAGGAATTAAATTAGTTAAATGTGTTAATTAAATCCATAAAAGTATAATTCCCCAGGGTCTGTTTTTTCCCTGAAGTTTCCACTGTTTTTTTAGTATAAGTTCTTATTATTTATCTGTTTTATTTGTTTAGTTAGTAATTTAATTAATTGCAAATCCTTAATTCGAGTCCTTAGACAAAGTAAAATAATAATATAGGTTGATTGCATAATTTAACACAATATTTGCACCATTTTGCAATTTTTGCATAACGTTTAAAATTTACAATTCATATCACAATATTTTTACAATTGTAACATCCTCAATATTAATCCGACATAAAACAATGGAGATGAAACTGATGGATAATCTTGTTGTATATATAGTGAATCTATATAACGACGTCATTTAGGTAGCTGAAAATAGCAGTACATGTGATATTACAAATCGGACACATAGGGTAGATCTCTCGGATTAATATTGGAGATGTTACAATTTCAATAATATTAAAGGTTGTGATATGAATTGCAAATTTTTAAACGTTGTGCGAAAATTACAAAATGATGCAAACGTTGTGTTAAATTCTGCAATTAATCTTAATAATATCAAGTACTTAATTAGATTACAGTGTCAGTCTCTCTGGATACAACCTTGCTCAACTAGATTTTACTACGATTACCTCGTTTCCTTGGTAGTAATATTTTTAGTGAAATAAAACAAATACCGAACATGTGTTAATGCTTATATTGTATATAGAATTTTTTTAACAATTACAGTTGCATTAGTAGAAATATCTTTTTTAAAATTGAAGCTTTTAAAATATTATTTGCGATTTACCATGTCATATGAAAGATTGAATGAGTTCGATTTGATATTTATTAAATAAGATTAGCTATAAAATATTAATTAAAAAAATAGTGAATTTGCTTAAAAATATGCTAGAAGAAGTTTTTTTAAATGATATTTTGTATTATGAATCTCCTACATAATATTATTTAATGTAATTTTGTTTCTTTTGAATTAGATTAGTTCGAAAAAGATTAGTTAACTAACGAGTTACATTTTTTGAAGTGTTCAAAAATGCAAATTTTTTATAAATTTAGTATTTGAACATATTAAATAAATTTTATATATATATTTTTAAAAATAAACCTTTAAACAAATTTATACGTGCGCATTTTGTAAATTTTATTTTATTAAATTAAGAAGACTATTTTATTATGGTTTGGAAGAGCTGTGGAAATCTTAGGTCGGCCTTACCCCCACCTCACTCCATCGCCGACCAGCTCTCTTCCCGCCCCATATGCCATTTGCCTGTCATACACGGACACCCACCTTAACCTGATCGATGTCGACAAAATATACTTACTAATTCAACATTAAGTTGAGTCAAACCAATCTTTAATATTACACACACACACACACTTTGTAGTAAGCTTGTTAAATTTTATTATTTACACCCCGTGCGCGCACATATATATAGAGAGAGATGAGGAGAGATTACGCATATGTAACAATTCATTTTGGTCTCTTGCTAAAGAAGATACAAATATATTTTATTCACATGTGACAAGTGCACATTGTGTGTATGCTTTTAAATTTTGAATACACATTTTCTCACATTTGAAAATGATGTATGAGAGTTTCACATAAAGCCTCATATATATGCGAACGTGTAGGCTGTAGCTATTAATGATCGATTGGTGAATTATTTACCTACCGATATATAGTATGAGATTACTAAATTTATATATCATCCTCTATATTCTATATAATATTTCACATTTCACCTTGGCCCAAAGGGGCACTCCATCAACTTTTTTTTTTTTTTTTTTATATATTTTTACTTTTTAGTATATTAATTACTCGTATTAATTTTTTTTTCTAAAAATAGTCATTTCCATTAAATATGACAGCTTTGTACCATCTTACAATTATGAGTTATGACATAAGATTTTAATTGTTGTAAATAAAACACAACCTTTAATAATTTTTACAATTACAACACGTAATTTTTTTTTTTCGAATAATTCAGTTCAATGTGTCATACCAAATTTACATGTGCAAACTCTATGTGTGCAACCATGTTAATAACAAAAACAAGGAAAAACACATATTTATGCCCCTATACTTTAACTTTTTATTCATTTGGTTTTAATAAATCCTTGTACTTTTATGTTGGACTTCATCCGTGGAAAATAAAACATCATATGTACACATGTAATATTTAATGTTATATATCAATTTTAATTCATCAGAAAATCACTAATGTTTTAATCACAAAAATATGTAAAGTTCTGATGCTATTGCTAAGATCTAATAGTCATGTCTAAAATCAAAATTGATGAAGGGTTGTGATTTTAAGTGCAATTAACTATTATTATTATTATTATTATTATTATTATTATTATTATTATTATTATTATTATTATTATTATTATTATTATTATTATTATTATTATTATTATTATTATTATTATTATTATTATTATTATTATTATTATTATTATTATTATTATTATTATTATTATTATTATTATTATTATTATTATTATTATTATTATTATTATTATTATTATTATTATTATTATTATTATTATTATTATTATTATTATTATTATTATTATTATTATTATTATTATTATTATTATTATTATTATTATTATTATTATTATTATTATTATTATTATTATTATTATTATTATTATTATTATTATTATTATTATTATTATTATTATTATTATTATTATTATTATTATTATTATTATTATTATTATTATTATTATTATTATTATTATTATTATTATTATTATTATTATTATTATTATTATTATTATTATTATTATTATTATTATTATTATTATTATTATTATTATTATTATTATTATTATTATTATTATTATTATTATTATTATTATTATTATTATTATTATTATTATTATTATTATTATTATTATTATTATTATTATTATTATTATTATTATTATTATTATTATTATTATTATTATTATTATTATTATTATTATTATTATTATTATTATTATTATTATTATTATTATTATTATTATTATTATTATTATTATTATTATTATTATTATTATTATTATTATTATTATTATTATTATTATTATTATTATTATTATTATTATTATTATTATTATTATTATTATTATTATTATTATTATTATTATTATTATTATTATTATTATTATTATTATTATTATTATTATTATTATTATTATTATTATTATTATTATTATTATTATTATTATTATTATTATTATTATTATTATTATTATTATTATTATTATTATTATTATTATTATTATTATTATTATTATTATTATTATTATTATTATTATTATTATTATTATTATTATTATTATTATTATTATTATTATTATTATTATGTGCTAAGGGAAAGGGATTTTAAAGAAAGATGAGATTTAAAAATTGAGTGGTGATTTTGGGGAAGAAATATAGAAAGCGGTTGTGTTGTGGCCCATGTCTTTATTATCTTAGCTATCATTATTACAACACTCATCTCCTTTTTCTCAACGTTATTATTTTCAAAATTGGTTGGAGGGACATTAATCCTTAATTAAAACCGAATCTGTAACTCCGCACAGACACACACACACACACGAAATCGGCTTTCATTGAAATAATGGGATGTTTTCTTGCCTGCTTTGGCTTCAAAGACAAGAACAAGAAGAAGAAGAAGCGCCGAAAGCCGACCGACCAAACTCCCTCTGCCTCTGCCTCTGCGGTAAGAACCTCAGCCTCCTCTTCAAACTCAATTTTTAATTTTATATTCATTCAATTCTTTCGTATTTCATTTGTTAGGCCAACCACTGTTACGTTCCTCTTGATTCTGATGTCTCAATCCAACTTGATATCCAAGAAAACCTCTCTTCGGATTCTTCTCACCTCAAGTAACCGACTCTCTCTCTCTGTCTGTCTAGATTGAATATAGATAGATATACATGCGCTGTCGTGCTTATATTTTCTGGCTGGTATAATTTTATTGACATTTCTGTAGGGAGAAACTTAAAGAGCCATCGCTACTGAAACTCAAAAAGAAAGTGAGGTTTAATTTAAATGTTAAGGCTTACGAACCAATTCCAGATTATGATGATGTGAGCATATATCTTTCTGATGGTGAAGAGGAGACGAAATTCCATACAGAAACGACGAGCGCAGGTGATCTGCACTATGAAGAGGACAACGCAATCGCATCAAGCATCACGTCCTACCCTGCCAGCTATAGATACCAAAACTGCAGGGATAGCGATGATGAAGAAGACCACCAAGATTTGAAACTCGACTTAGAAGAACCTGATGAAACTGAGGGAAGTGATCAAGAAATAGATGATGTTAGCAGCAATCAGAGTGATGATGGACTGCCTGGAGAAGAAGATTTTGCTTGGGTTTTAGACCCTTTTTTAGTGAAATCAGATACTGATGTTACCAAGAATCAAGTTCCCAAACAAGAAAAAACAAGTCTTGAATCAAAACCATTGAATGCTCGAGACAGAAGCCGGTATGTTTCTTCTGTGCTCAACCCAGTTGAGAATCTATCTCAATGGAAAGTAATTAAAGCCAAGGCAACGGCACCACAACTAAAGCTACAAAAGGAGAATTTAATGTCGAAGCAAGATGGAAACAGCCCCTCGAGCACCAAGACTTACCCAGCTTCCATGAAGATGAGAAATTTGAATGCTTCTGATTGTCCGGGGCATGCCATCGCAGCTGATGCCAGTCTCTCAAACTGGTTGAGCTCGTTTGGGACGCGCCCTGTCACCAAGAGTAGCAGTTCGAGTCAGTGATCCAACAGAAACATGACCGACATATGTATGCAGAAGTGATTAGGCCTGTTAGGAAGTTGCATACCAAACATTTGAATGTCAATGTTGCTGGGGAGGGACATAGAGAATTCAAGGGATTTTGAGAATTCTACATTGCAAAAAGGCACTCACTAATCCTTGGGAAACACATGAAGAAAAATGGTCGATCGATTATGCTTGCAAAAGACCTGCTTTTCTGCCTCATTTGCTTGTTCGGTTTGAGCTGTTACAAGAAGCCTTTTGTTTTTTAATCGGTTTTGACATAGGTTTTTCAGGCGATTTGTGGATCGGATTTCTGTGAGAATCATAAGGCATGAAATCAGAATAATCAATTAGTAAGGAGTTGTGTATGCAGTTTTATATTTACATCTGGATTGAAATATATAGTGTTTGGTTAGTAATGTCTGCATAACAAAATGATGATTCTTCTTCTCCCAAAACAAGCACACAGTAGAAAGAATATTAGTTTCTGTAAGTTTTTAAGGATCGATTTACCAAAATTCTCCAATAGATTTGTGTGTAATTTGTGTTTGATGATTTTCAAATTTGGTTGATTTGGAGAGAATGGGATCGATGATAATATTTTTTCGAGAAGAGATTCATACCAGTTTGTTTGTTTGTTTGTTTTTTTGTTTTTTTTTTTTAATTGTGGCGGATACAACTTGTGCTTCTACCTAGCTTCTCCAATACACCACAACTATTTATACTACTAGACTAGGTTATTGTAGCATTCTTCCAAGAAAGTTTCATTAACTAATACATATTAATTATATCTAACATAATAATTAAAATACTAACTAGTGCATTAACTACATTCCCCCCCCTCCCCTTAACGTGCTTCACCATCACTCCAAGAAGTTCTCTAAACTTGAAAAATTTCTCCTTTGAAAGTGCTTTGGTGAATATGTCAGCCACTTGATCTTCGGACTTGCAAAACATGAGTTGAGCTTCACCTTCTTCAATAGCTTTTCAGATGAAATGGTACTTGATGTTGATGTGTCTCGTGCGGCTATGAAAAATTGAATTCTTGCTCATGGCAATCGCCAACTTGTTGTCACAAAACAGCTCGGTCGACTCACTTTGCTTCATTCCAATATCGGCAAGAATTTTCCTCAACCATATCACTTGCGAGGTCCCCATGGCAACTGTGATATACTCGGCTTCAGCCGATGATTGTGCCACACTCTCTTGCTTCTTTGAACTCCATGAGAACACACTTGAATTAACCCAAATAAAATGCATATCTGAATGTTCTCTTCATATAATCCATGCATTCACTATCACAATAGCCTTGTAAATTTACTTGAGCACCTCTCTAATATTTGATTCCAAAATTTGTCGTGCCCTTGATGTATTTTAGCACCCTTTTCGTTACACCAAGATGAACTTAACTCGGACTACTCATGAACCTTGACAACATTCTTGAAGCGAATATGATATCCGGTCTTGTTGAACAAAGATATAACAAACTGCAACCAAACTTCGATATGTGGTAGCATTAATTTTCTTCTCACCAACATCTTTCTTCAATTTTTCATTCACCGCCACACTTGTTTCATCAAGCTTTTGTCTCTTTTCCTTTAGAATTTGGGCATAGCAAACCGATCCAAAAATTCTCAAATGTTTCACCGATGACTTTCTACCACTTTAAGCTTCATGAGGAATTCTATCCATCACGGCCTTTGTTGGACATCGGTTCATCAAGTAAACCACGGTATACACGACCCCGACCCAAAATTCTTACGGCATTCTTTTGGCATGCAACATTGATTTTTCCATTTTCATCACCGTTTGATTTTTTCTTTCGGATACATTATTTTGATGTGTTGTGTATCCAGCCGTCAATTGTCTTCCAATGCCTTCATCTTCACAAAATTTTGTGAATTGGTTCGAAGTATACTCCTTTCCATTATCACTTCGAAGAACTTTAATCATTCGATCACTTTGATTCTACACTAGGCACTTAAATTTTTGGAACACTCCAAATACCTTGGATTTTTCCCTTAAGAAATAAACCCAAGTCATGCGAGTATAATCATCAATGAAAAGAATAAAGTACCTATTTTCTCTTTGGAAAATTGGGACCACACATCGGTGTGTTCAAGCTTGAGAGGTTGTTTTGCTCTCCAAGCAAGTCATTTAAAAAATGGTTGCCGATGGTGCTTACTTAGTGCACATCCTTCGCAAATTTGCTGCACTTCAATTTTTGAAAGACTATGGATCATATTCTTGTTGTGGAGTAGTTTGAGACTTTGGAAATTCAAATGACCAAGCCTCCAATGCCACAATTTTGATTCATCAATCACTTGTGCTTTCATCACCACATTTTTGGGATATTTCAAAATGAGGGGGAAGTTTCTATTTTTCTCAATTTGAATTTTTGCCATAATTTGCTTTGGCTCTTCTCTATCAAGTATCACACATGTTTTTCTTTCAAAATGGACTGCAAAACCATGCTCAATAAGTTGGCCAACACTCAACAAATTTTGCTCCAAATTCGGCACAAGTGGCACATCATGTATGCGTTTGATGCCCTTGTTCATGTTGACTTTTATTGTTCATTTTCTGTGAGCTTTCAAGAGTGCTCCATTGTCCATCTTCACTTGTGAATGTACCGGTGTCAAGGCTCACAAATATTGATTTATCAGCCGTCATGTGGTTACTACAACAACTATCAATGTACCATACATCACTCTTTGTCTCACTTGTGAGGCATAGAATGTGCATTTTGTGGTTACTCTTTTGAGTAGAAATCCTTTTGAATTTGGCAAAACCGACCACACTTGTGACATTTCGGCTTATCCTTGTACCCACAATACTAATACTCGACCACAATGCTTGAAACGTCTTTCATTTTCAGATTTGTTATCTTGATTTCTCTCTTGAAAACCCGTTCCTCTTCCTCTACCATGATCATTCCTTTCACGGCGTCTTCCATGACCAAAGTTACCACCACCACGTGATTGTTTTCCTCTACTAGACGATGATTTACAATATTTTTGTTATTCACATTCAACTTTGATTGAAAAACACTTTTAATCGGCTTCTCTGATTGTCTAGCCAACCTTTCTTCATATGATTTTAAAGAACTCATCAATTCATGAATATTCATTTGAGAGATATCGATAGTTTGTTCAACAACAACCACAATTGCATTAAATCTTTCGGGAAGACATCAAAAAAATTCGATCATTTTTTGGTCCGAAATCACTTCACCATAAATTTTCATTTGATTTGTGAGTTAAATAAATCTTGAATGGAACTCACTCAAGCTCTCTTTATCCTTCATTCTCATGTTCTCATAATCTCTTCTATGAGTTTGAAGTTTTATAGACCTTCTCATCTCCTCCAAATTCCTGTTGTGAAATCTCCCACGCTTCCTTTAATTTTTTGGCACCCATTATTCGTGAAAAAATCAAATCTGCAACAGCTTATTGCATCAATAATGCTACGACATTTTTCTGTTTCAACTTCTTCAACTCTTTTAATGGAGCCATGGTGAGATCTTCCTCATCATCATAGCCTTCATCTACAAGTTCTCACAAATCCAATGAAGCTAATAAAGTTTTCATTTTCTTGCACCAAAACTCATAGTTCTCTCCGGCGAAGATCGATAGAGAAACTTGTTGTGTATTTTCCATCTTTATGTGAAAAACCACTATCAATGATCGGCGGCAGATAATCTTCTCTCTTACGGGAGCTCTGCTTTAATGTTTAAAATCATGAAAGATGTCCCATATGTTCAAAATCATCCGACTCATGAGTTCACTATATATCATTTTCGAACAATCTTGAAATATAAGAAAAAAAAACTTGGAACAACATTTTTTAAAGATACTTCTTCGAACAATATTTTTTTTAACAAACTTACTTATAAATTTTCCACAATCAATATTTTATAGTAAATTGTGTTCATGAATATGAAAGCAAGTTCATTCAATATTTATTGCGACATGATCGAATACAAATAAGATTTCAGTATCTTCAATTTTGAAAATTTTATTTTATTCAGAACATATGATTAATAAAATTTTATGAACATGCATTAGGACAACTATAGATTTAGTCTCTTTAAGTAAGTTAATAAATCTCATAGTTTGGAGAGACATTTTTTTATCTATGATATAGATAACAAATTTAGACAATATGATTATGCTATTTTTCTTATGCATTAGTTTTACATTCAACAAAGAGGGACACCAATTTTAAGATTCAAATAAGGCACTTCAAATCTTAATTTATATAATTATATCACAAAGTCTCTTTTGATGCATAATCCTCCTATCATGTTTAATGATGGCATTAAATTTCAGTAAATAGACATATATGCTCTAATGAGAAAAATAAATTGCATATTATTATTATTATTATTATTATTATTATTATTATTATTATTATTTTAGACACAAATTGACACACTTGGCTTATTCAGCCAAATTGGCCACGAGAATCAGCTTAGAGATAAAATTCAGATTCCCATGTCTGAATATATAGCTAGCATTATTATCACAATTTGAATCTGCAAAATAATAATTTATCCCCTGATTTATTTTTCCAACAACATATTATTGGCAGATTGATACATATATATTGTCTATATATTATCATTTATTATAGTAAACTGTAACTGCAGTATTATTTTGTATATATGTGTGGATCTAATTTTTAATCCTTGAGGCAGACAATGCATGTCATGCGATTGATTCTATATCCTAAAAAAAAAGTAATTATTTTTCATCAATTTAATAGATGATATAAATTCAATGCGTGAAACTCACACCATGAGAGTAATTTTGTTTACATTATCAACTAGAAAGTTACATATATAAAAAATTAGCTTTGATTAATGTAATTCATCAATGAATTCCTTAATACATGTAAATTATTAATTTTCAACTCATACATGCATGTAGATGTATTTTACCATTTTGCTAAAAAAAACACTATATTTAAACTGCGCGTGGCTTTGTAAAAGGGATCTCAATTAAGAAAACATATATGCATACATGGGAGTATTAATAGAATGTGAACATAAGTCTTTTGTGTAAATCGTAGATGTATCATATTCACTAATACGTCAAGATTAATGGTCATTATTAGTTTGAAGGGATTGAGGGAATTCAAAAAAATGTTATTATTTTCATTGTAGACGCACTTAAAATCAAATATATCAATTACCGTTGTGTTTTATATGAGCATATTCAATGTGGAAAAAAATATTAAGAAATAATAAATTTACCAAAATTCTCCAATAGATTTATGTATAATTTGTGTTTGATGATTTTCAAATTTCGTAGATTTTGAGATAATGGGATCAGTGATAATATTTTTTTGGATAGTAGATTCGTACAATTTTTTTTTTGGTGGCGGATACAACTTGTGCTTTACTTAGCTTCTCCAATACACCACAACTATTTATACTACTAGGTTAGGCTACTGTAACATTCTTCCAAAGGAAGTTTCATTAATTAATACATATTAATTATATCTAACATAATAATTAAAATAATAACTAGCACATTAACTATATATATGCAGGATGCATGATGTTATATAGAATATGCAAACTATATATAAATGTTACGAATTATGAACTCTTTAAGAATTTTGAAAGAAACTGAATAATAAATGATAGAGGTTGATGAATTCCTGTGGTATGAAACTAAGAGCCATAAAACAATCAGATATCCCAAACACATGAGAAAATAACATAAGGGATAGTGAAGATCGAGGAATACTACATAATTAGTATATACAACTCAAAACTTATAATGTTGTATTTCTGGGAAATGCCTAGTATGAGTATTCCTAAAGAATACAAACCCATGAACAACATCTCCGAACTATAGATTATGAAACCTTCGATTAAGCCACCAAATATATGGAAAGATATTCACCACCTCAAGCAAATTTTGGCAATCATAGCAAAGAGCTTGATGAACCAGAATTTGTTGCACAACCTTAGTCATCATGAAACATTACAATAACGAACTAAGCCTCCACCCCCATTATGTTTAATCAGTTTTATGGATCATATCTCTCCAACAACTCCCAAGTTATACTTGTACACAACTTACTAAAAAAATTCTCCGCATTTTATTCAGTAGTAGAGATTCTATTTAATTCATCAGAGTCTACTATTTTAAATCCAATAAGGTAGAAAAAATTGAAGAACCTACTCAATTTCAATGCATGTGAAATTCATGTGACGTAAAAGATCACAAATAAAAAAAAATACAATCTTGAATCCAAACCAAGATTGACATAGCACCTAAGTTTAGATACTTTGAACAATTTTTCTCAAGTTACACATACATATTCGAGATTATTAAGGAAAATCATTTTCCAAAGATATATCCGTTCAGTGTCATACCACTAATATGAATCCCGCAACATTTAAAAAACTGAAGATGATCAATAGATTAAGAAGTAAGATGCAAGTGTTCATTAACTACCCGTTCTTTTCTGTCATGTAGTCATTGAACCCATTAACAGAAAGAAATTGTTGATATACATATATATACATATATGTAATACCCTGAAATATTTTAGAAGGTTTTATTTAACTTATGTTACCCTCTGGTAAGTTAGAAAATAAGTTGGGTCTTTAAAGGATTTAACTAAAGGAAAATCGCAGCCACGGAAATCTGTTAAATTTAATTTGGTCAAAAATTCCTTTAAAAATATGTTGTGATATTTTTCTCGGATTTATAGAAAAACTTTCAAGCATTGTGCCAAATTTTGAATTTTCCAATTTCGAGTTCAAATGAACTCTTGGCACAACTTTGAATAGAAAAAAGGCACATCCGTCATTCTCCAGTTTCTTTTTCAAAATATTATCCTATTCGTAATTATCCTATTCTTTTTTCATCATTATCTTATTCCATTATTATCCTCTTTCTTTTATTCGTTATTATCCTATTCATTTTTCTTCTATAAATAAAAGGTTAAGGTTTCATTTTTCATTCATTTTCAAAATCGAAACACCGAACAGCTTCTAGAGAAGGTACGACTCTAGTTTCCTATTTCAATTCTGAAATAGTCATTTTGAAGGTGTCAATGCGTAGATCACGAATACGTGATTGAAATGATGACACGACGGACGATCACGATGGAAAACCGTCGTGACCGCCGCCAAAAGTCACCACCACCCTCTCAAATCGGTAACTCTTTCGGGTCGCCGGATCAAAAAGTGTCTTTAGGGTTTCTTGTTCTATGTATATTTATATACATTTTCCATGTTGTCACTTTTTAATTTCGGGTATATTTTGGTTATCCGATTATTAAATTGTAGTCTTTTTCAGATCCATCCTTCGTGGATAGCCCTATCGTATTTTTAAGCTCAAAAGTTGTTCTGTGTCAAAATATAATATTTTTATTTAAAGTTTCATATTTTTCCAATAGACGGATCTTGCGGTATGAATTTATTTGTACCAAATTAATTTTAGGATACGGGTTTGACCACCCTGTATGCCAAAACTTCCAAAAGGGTTTTTCTTTATAAAAATGCCCTGAGTAAAGTTCCCTTAAGAGTCAAAATATTTTGATGACTCGAGTGCTGCATATTAAGATAGTAGGTTTTATAATATTTACTTTATGGCTAAGAAATATTAGATTTTGACCTAATGGTAGTCGTTCATCGAAACTAAGTTGCCGGATAATTTTGTAGGCTCAGAAGAAGGAGACTTCTAGTTGAGACCAGAATTAGAATCTAGATCTAGCTTTCCAGATCAGATTTTCAGGTGGGTTTTTATTATATAAAATTGTATTTCGGGTTATTAAGTCCTGATATTTATATAATGAATATGATTAAATATCCAACTCATGACTGTATTTGATGCGCTCTCCTGACTCATGTAAGTCTTACTACTGTTTTTGGTGACGAAACTACAATGGTTCACGATATCGAGCCCCAAGCAAACAGGGCATTGTCCAACCTTAAGTAGTCGGGTTGTGTACACGAACCGACTCACCATAAGCGTTCTAGGGGAGAGTAGCGCATAATGATGGAACGAAAATGATTTAGCATACATGGAATTCACAAAATTTCTGTTTTAAAAGCTTTCCATGATATGCTTAAAATATGATTGGATATTCTGTTTTATAAAATGATTGTGAAGGCTTTTCTCAAAGGTACCTACTGAGTGCATTAGTACTCACACCCAAATCTTTTCAAATATTGTTTCAGGATGAGCTGCGGGATGGTGGACGGCGGTGCTAAGGCTGAAGGGCTATCTTTTGATGTATATGTTTCTTTTATATGTGGAGTCTAACTGAGAACATGGTTACCTTTTGAGTCTGAATAAATACACTGCGTTCTTGTCCGCTTACTCTGATTATTGTTATGGAGTGTTCGGTTCTCTGAATCCCATTTTCTTTACTGTTATGGAGTGTTCGGTTCTCTGAATCCCATTTTCTTTATTGTTACGGAGTGTTCGGTTCTCCGAATCCCGTTTACTTTCCTTTCCTGACAGGCAAAAGCCTGACATTTATTTACTTTCCTTATTCTGATAGGCACAAGCCTGGCTTTACATTACTTTCCATATCAAGGCAAAAGCCTGACTTTATATTGCTTTTACGACAGACGAAAGTCTGGCATCTCTTTACTTCATGTATTTGAACAGACATCCGTCTGGCCTTTTTCATGCCTAACCTATTAACAGTTAACCTTTGAACTGTTATTATTTACATTGAAGTTTGCTTTTCTTGGGTTCATTCTAAGAGTCAGGGTATCTGGTTTGAGTCATTTCATACGCTTTAAAAGTGTGGATTGATCCATTTATAGAGGTTATGCTGCCCAAATTTTTGGGACACTAACCCTATTTATTTGATTGTTTCTGTTCAACAACCCCTTTCCCCTTCCCCCAAGTAACGCACCAGTCCCTACCCTTCTCCCGGGATTGGGGCGCTACAATATATTAGATATTTTAGTTTGTATCCATCAAGAAATTCTATAGTATAAGTGACCACTATTTTATTAGCAGTAAAAATAACCGCAAGTGTACGATATAATTATAATATGTAGTGAACAAGAATATCATATCCACATGGATTGTAATGCAAATAACAATATGAAACTAAAACATATATAGATACCTCATTAATATCTATAGATACATAAAATAATAAAAGAGAGAACATGTAAATAAATACTTTAAAATCAAGAACACAATTAACTTAAATAAAACAATTAATAAAAACAATGGATAGAGGAGAGTTCATACAATGAATTTTTAGGACATATTTATTGACTACTTAACCTTATTTAATTTATCAATGGTGGAAAATCACTTAACTGTTATCAGACTGTTTAGAGAAACACATGTCATAACATAGAAATAATAATCATGCACTTCACTACGGTCGGTTCTTCGCACATATTATTACTCACAACCACGTTCCTTGGACTTAAATTCCTATGCAACACTTGTTCACTTGGTCGGTCCTTCCAAGCATCACATAAAATGATTAACCTATTTTATCCCATTAATTAATAGTCACGAAACTAGAATCTTCCAATTAATTAACTTGCATACATATGGTGCTGCAGTCAACATACACATGAGAAATCCAAACTAAAAAACCAAATACCCAATGATAACCGGAAAATTATATATCAATAAATCAAACCATGAAATCCAATGTACTTACAAATCGAAGAATCCAATAAAATAATTACCTTGACATAATTAAATAAAATGAATAAAACATGAACAAAGTAAACAATATAATGTTCAACATAATAAAGAACCCCTGGAGTCTTCAATCTTGATGTAGCATCCAAAGTTTCTCTTGTGCCTCCATAATTATAGTCACATTGGTACGTCTTATGTTACCTATTTTCTAATGAGTAGATGAAGTATTTATAGTATTGGTAGAATCCTATAATTAAAATGAAGTCCAACGTAGAGAAAAACCTCAAAAATTCTGAACTGGGTCCGTCTGAGTCGACTGATGGGTCGAGTGGCTGAGTCGACCGGTGTATTTTGTGAAGGACTGGGTCGACTGACCCTTCCTAGCGCGCGCAGGCTTCACTGAAACGGCCCGTTCTCACTCGTTTCTCGTCATATTGGGCCGATTCAACTTGTATAATGCTCCTAACTCGATTATCCATCTTTCTAAGCTCTTAAATCACCCATTTGGATTATGTTGAATTATTTTCATGAATTCTCATGGGCTTTGCTCTTTAAATCCGATCCAAATGCCTAATTGGTCACTCTTTTAGCTCTCCAAGTACATACTTAATCATTTTACATCAAATAATAATCAAAATCACCACTATTACTGCAAAACTCACAAATACATAAAAACCCAAAATGATAACATAATGAACACAAAAGCTATGAAAATCACACAACTTATCAACTTAAACATCACCAATTCATATCCAAAAGTTATGTAAAATATAAAGTTGTCAACAAAACCTTCATGATAGTTACCAAACCATAAATTGAAAAAAATTTAAAAATGCTTACTCTGAACCCATTAGCAAAAACAAACAATTTGGCATCCTAGATAATAAGTTTCCAATCTTTGACACACATTTTTTTTTTATCTCAAAAGAAAAAGGAACTAATAATGACTGATTTGATCCGTCATCAATCAATATTCCTATTACATTAACATAATTCTCATGTTATGTTTTCTTTTTAGTTACAACTAGCATATTTCTTTTATATGTTAAGTTAAATATTTGATGCAGAAACATGAAAGGACAAAAGATCAGTTCTTCAAAAAATCTTATATCCCACAATCAAAGGAAATATAACTTGATGAAAATATTATTTGAAATCATTCAATTTAAGAATCAATATCAATAAGCTCCGTTGTTTAAAGGGGTGATCAGTCAGAAGGAATGCATAGTTAGTTAATAGCAGTTATAATTAACATAAGCATGAAAGGACATGTTGGTATACATCTTGCCCCCAGTAACTTTTATAGCTCTGATCAGGATGCCGTAATCAATAAATTATTTGACTTGTCTAGTTGTAACTGTCGCGAGTCCGACGAGAGTGGTGATTAATCGGGGAGTTGAGGCTTTGAAAAATGAAAAATTCGATCTTGAAATGAAGGGGATCACAAACCCTATTCTTGATTTGGGAGAAAAGGATTTTACCGATGGATCCGGGCCAGACAATCGGTTCAGAGCTGAAGTGTTGGGAAGCAAAAGTGGCTAAGAGGCCCATTAGCTTTATTAAATTAAGTGGCCATCGACCCATTTGTTATTTTGTTCTGTTTTTGCAATATTAAATCAACTTAGGGTTATAAACCTACTATGTACGGACTATGGTCCCCTAGCACTATATATTACTTTTTGAATGAAATGAAAAAAGCAGCTTGGAGGTAAACAACTCTTCTTCCTAATCCTTCTTCTTTATTCTTCCTCTCTTCTTCTGTTACTATTACCATGACAAATACAGATTTAATATCAAATTATTTATATACAATTCAAGGGTCCACTACATTTGGTATCTTAGAGCCTTGATCCTGCCATGGCTGAAGATACACGTGTCCGCGAGCTACAGGAAGCACACAAACAACTGGAGAAGGTCATCTCAGCTGAAACTAACAGAAGGTAGGGGTGTAATCAAGCCGAGTCGAGTCGAGTATTAGGCTTATCGAGCTCAAGCTCGATAAGGAAGACTCGAAGCTCGACTCGACTCGAGCTCGATCGAGCTTTGATTTTTTGAGCTCGAGCTCGACTCGATATCAAACTCGGCAATCTCGAGCTCGACTCGACTTGACTCGATTAAGTATAAATATTGAATAAAAAAATTAATTTTAAATAAAAATGATTTAATTATTAATGATATATATGTAAAATAATTAATTATTAAGGGTAAATTTGTAATTACTTCAAAGCTCGATTAAGCTCAATAAGGCTCGCGAGCCTGTCGAGCTCACTATTATAGAGCTCGAGCTCGAGCTCGGTAACTACTCGAGTAGCTCGAACTCGAGCTCGACTCGACAAATCTCGAGTCGATTTTGAGTTTTCACCGAGTCGATCCTGAGTAGCTCACGAGTAGGCTCGACTCACTTACACCCCTAACAGAAGGGTTGTTGTGGAAAAGAGCCTACAAGAGTAAATTCTAAAGTTAGGCCAATGTGTGGAGCAACAGATTAAAAAGGAAATGGACAAGCAATCCACACATATCACGGGTAAATTTGATGCTTTGTCTATAAATTTGTCCAATACCCTTGCTTCGATGCAATTACAATTATCAAACTTGGGTAAAATCAAAGAGCATGAAGACAGTGGGTCTGGATCTTTGTTGGGTGATCCACCATATAAAGAACATCTTGAGATGCAAGTTCCGAGGACCCCCTACTCAGACAAAGGTAGAGTGGTTTATGATGGGTCTAGGGAAAATCACCACACCCCATATCCTAAGGTGGATTTTCCTAAATTTGATGGGTCATACCCTAGGGCTTGGGTGCTCAAATGTAATGGGTATTTTAGCATGATCACTAATCTGTCTGATTCCTAGAAAATTACATTAGCCACTATGAATTTTAAGGATAAAGCAGCACAGTGGTACCAGAATTCCACCTTAGTAAACACTGATCTTCTTTGGGAACAGTTTGTGGACATAGTATCTGCTAGATTTGAGGACCTCAAGGACTCCAAGATTATTGCTGAGTTCAACAAACTAAAACACATAGGGGCCTACACAGACTATGTGGATAAATTTGAGAAATTGAAGGCTTGCCTAAGCATGCTCAGTGGAGTCCAGTTCAGTGAAGAATACTTCATTTCCAGTTTTATTAGTGGCTTGGGAGAGGAGATCCAATCAGCAATCTATATGTTCAAGCCTGCTACCCTATCTCATGCCATAGAATTGGGTCAACAACAAATCATTAACATGGAAGCCATGGCAAAGAAATCCAGAGGGCCTCAGAAACCCTTACCCAGTCTCAATAGAAGAAATGATATGAGTTCTGGCACCCCCAAGACCCCATAGGCCAGCCAAAACCCAGGGTTCAAGCTGCTGACACCAGCTGAAATGGCTGCCAGAAGAGAAAAGTAATTATGTTACAATTGTGATGAAAAATGGAGTACAGGGCATAGATGCAAACAACAGAGGTTAGTCTATGCTCTTATGATTGTGGATGAAGAGGTGGAATACCTTATGTCTCTCAAGGGTGATTCAGTTCCTACTGACATTGAACCACCAGATGAAGAGATGGAGGTAGCACTGAATACTATCTCTGGTGATAGAGGTTTGACTACCTTTAGCCTAGTTGGCTCTGTTGGTGACACTAAGCTATCTATACTAATAGACACAAGGAGCTTCCTCAGTTTCATCAAAGAGACTAGATCTAAGGCCCTGGGTTGTCACCTGGAAAAGACAAGGCCTCTGCTAGTCAAGGTGGCCAGTGGTGACAGACTGGTAAGCTCAAATATGGTGCATATGTTTAATTGGGACATGCAAGGAAATCATTTTACTTATAACATAAGAACTCTAGCACATAATGGGTGTGACTTAATCATAGGGAGAGATTGGCTAAGGACATGTTCACCTGTCAGCCTACATTATGAAGACATGACATTCACAGTTCACTGGAAGGGTAAGAAAATCATGCTGCAGGCACTTACCAAGGAGGCCAGCTGTCAGTTGATCACAGGCCCAACCCTGTTCCAGATGATACACCACTTCCTCACCATCACCTATGGAAGAGATATTTTGGGTCAGACTTAAACCAGCTACACAAAAGAATACACAAAACATGGAATCACTTCTGGAAGAGTTTGAAGATGTCTTTGCAGAGCCTAAAGGCCTACCCCCCAGCAGAGGTATTGAGCATCAGATTGTGCTCAAACCTGGGAGCATTCATAGCCACCAATATCTCTATAGGGTGTCTCATCAACACAAAGATGAAATTGAAAGGATAGTGGCTGATTTACTCCAAGGTGGGATGATACAACACAACAAAAGCCCATTTGCCTCACCAGTGTTTCTAGTCAAAAAGAAGGATGGTACTTGGAGGATGTGTGTTGACTACAGGTACCTAAATTAACTCACCATCAAACATGATTTTCCTATTCCAATCATTGATGAGTTATTGGATGAATTGTATGGGGCCACTTATTTATCTAAAATAGACCTCAGATCAGGCTATTTTCAAATTTTAATGAAACCTGAAAATAGGTACTTAACTACCTTCAGCACACATCATGGCCATTTTGAATTCCTAGTGATGCATTTTGGCTTATGCAATGCACCAACTACCTTTCAATTTCTCATGAATCAGGTTTTTAAGAACTAGCTAAGGAAGACTGTGTTGGTATTCTTTGATGATATACTAGTATACAATACTAGTTGGGAAGATCATCTTAAGCACCTCAAGGAAGTCTTATCTATCCTACAGCAGCACATGCTTTATGCCAAGAAAAATAAGTGCCAATTTGGTCAATCTAGAATTGAGTACCTAGGTCATGTTATCACAGCAAAGGGGGTATCTACTGACCCTGAAAAGGTGGCTAGCATGCTCAGTTGGCCTATTCCTACAACTCCTAAACTCCTGAGAGGCTTCTTGGGCCTCACTGGCTACTACAAGAAATTTGTAAAAGGTTATGGAGTTCTGAGTAAACCTCTCACATCTTTACTTAAGAAGGGATCTTTTGTCTGGTCTAAAGAAGCTACAAGGGCATTTAATGCACTAAAACATGCTATGGTCAACACTCCAGTGTTGGCATTATCAGATTTTAATCTTTCATTTGTCCTTGAAACTGATGCCAGTAGGACAGGGATTGGTGTTGTACTAATGCAGAAACAAAGGCCCATTGCATTCATGGGGAAGACACTGTGCCCTAAGAACCAAGCACTCTCTATTTATGAAAGGGAGTTCTTAGCTGTTTTGATGGCAGTCCAAAAATGGAGACATTACCTCCGAAGACATAAATTCTTCATCAAGACAGACCGGCAGGCTCTGAAACACTTGCTTGACCAAAAGATTATGACTTCCATGCAACACAAGGGCATTACTAAACTGCTAGGGATGGATTATGAGATCACCTATAAGAAGGATGCTGAGTACAAGGTGGCTGATGCACTTTCTAGAAGACCCTATACTGAAGAAAATTGTCTATCCCTCACCACCGTCTCTCCTATATGGCTCCAACAGGTTATTGATAGCTACAGGGATGATCCCATTATCACCCCTATTCTGGAAGCAAGAAGGCAGCATACTACAGCTTATGCTGATTTTGAACTCATGGGGGAGCTACTGAAGTTTAAAGGTAGGATTGTTGTGGGCAATACTTCTGGCCTGAAGCAACTGTTGTTGGAAGAGATGCATAACTCAGCCTATGGGGGTCATTCTGGGATATACACTACCTATGTCAGACTTAAGAGGTTGTTCTATTGGCCTAAGATAAAGGAAGATGTAACTCAGTGGGTAAATGGTTGCACTACTTGTAGCCTCAGCAAATCATAGGGAGGCCCCTATGCAGAACTCCTCCAACCTCTGCCTATACCCAATGAGCCCTGGTCCCATATTTCCATAGATTTCATAGAAGGCCTCACAACCTCTTACAAGAAGAGTGTGATTTTAGTGGTAGTAGACAGGCTCACCAAGTTTGGGCATTTTCTCCCACTCACTCACCCCTACACTGCCCAGTCTGTTGCCACCCTCTACCTGGACTCAGTCTACAAGCTACATGGGTCACCTGTCAGCATTATCACTGACAGGGACAAGGTCTTTACCAGTTCCTTTTGGAAGGAACTCTTCAGGCTCATGGGTACTAACCTAGACATGACCTCTTCCTATCACCCTCAGTCAAATGGCCAAACTGAGCGGCTTAATCAGTGCCTCGAGACCTATCTACGGTGTATGGTCCATAATCAGCCCAAGCAATGGACTAAATGGCTGCCCTTGGCTGAATTCTGGTACAACACTACATACCACTCCAGCCTCAAGACCACGCCATTCCAGGTGCTTTATGGCTACCATCCTCCTCACCATGCTCTACATAACTATTTTCAGTCTATGAATGAGGAAATTAAAGAATTCCTCACAGATAGACAGCAATTCATGACCGACCTTAAGGACAATTTGGCTGCTGCCCATAATAGAATGAAAGTCTATGCTGATAAGCATAGGACCGAGATGGAATTTGAAGTGGGGGATTTTGTCTATCTAAAACTACAACCTTATCGGCAGATATCTGTAGTTGCCCTTAAAAATAAAAAACTATCTACTCGTTACTACGGATCCTACAAAGTTCTGCAACGAATTGGAAAGGTAGCTTACAGATTAGACTTACCTAAAAGGGCGAAGGTTCACCTGGTGTTCCACGTGTCCCTGCTTAAATGCATGTTGAGTCTGCGCATCCAGCCAATCCCCGATCTTCCGCTGGTTGACGACGGCGATGAGTTATCCTTGCTTGCAACACCCCACGTTGGAAGTCAGCTCACTACAGCAACTACGGTGAAAGACCCGATCTTGAACTCAACCGTGAACTCTTATCTGGTGACTACTGTATCCTCGCGGGAGCCCAAGACCGATCCTTAGGTACAAGGATCTCACGATGGGGGGGCGTATTATCGTGAGTCCGATGAGAGTGGTGATTAATCGGGGAGTTGAGGCTTTGAAAAATGAAAAATTCAATCTTGAAATGAAGGGGATCGCAAACCCTATTCTTGATTTGGGAGAAAAGGATTTTACCGATGGATCCGGGCCAGACAATCGGTTCGGAGTGGAAGTATTGGGAAGCAAAAGTGGCTAAGAGGCCCATTAGCTTTATTAAATTAAGTGGCCATCGGCCCATTTGCTATTCTGTTCTGTTTTTGCAATATTAAATCAACTTAGGGTTATAACCCTACTATGTACGGACTATGGTCCCCTAGCACTATATATTACTTTTTGAATAAAATGAAAAAGGCAGCTTGGAGATAAATAAGTCTTCTTCCTAATCCTTCTTCTCTATTCTTTCTCCCTTCTTATGTTACTATTACCATCACAGATACAGATTTAATATCAAAATATTTATATACAATTCAAGGGTCCACTACAGTAACATTGCAGAAAAAGAATGTAGTGGTAAGAAGGAAAAATCTAGTTCTGCAACCAAAAGCTCTCCAACATTGACATTCCAAAAGGGTCACATATAGAGTCAATCTTTGATCCTTGTATTTTCAAGCTGATAAAGATTTGAGAGTTTTGGTCAATGCAAAAACTATGGTAACTAGGGACAGAGAGAGAGTGTGTGTGTCGAAGAGGCGGTGGAGAGGCATTGGAGAGGCGGATAGGGTTTTTGCACTTGATTGGGCGAAATGAAAGTGATGAAGCCCCGATTTTGATCTCATATCAGAACTTAACGACGGACTGAGATGGACATTTCGATCCCTCGTTATATTTTTCCCTAATAAAATTATTTAAAAATTTAAATATTAACGACGGAAGCCGTCCGTCGTTACATTTTTGTGGAAAATATAATTTTTTTTTAAATTCTAATGACGAATAAGTCCGTCGTTATATTTTTAGGAAAAAATAAAAAAAAATCAATATTAACGACGGATGACATCCGTCGTTAAGTTTTTTCAGAATTAAATAATTAAAAAATAAAATTATAACGATGGATTAGATCCGTCGTTAAGTTTTATGTAATATAACCGCTTAAAAATTTAAATATTAACGATGGACAAGTCCATCGTTATATTTTCTGAAAAAAAAGAAAAAAATCAATATTAACGACGAATAACATCTGTCGTTAAGTTTTTTCAGAATTTGTAACGCCTCAGTCCCACTAGAACCAAAACGTCACCAAAAGACGTACGTACATGCTTACGTGATAAATATTTTTCAAGAAATTAAATCAACTTTAAAAATAATTTGTAAACGGGCAGCACCTTAACTTAAAAATATTCGAACCACACACTCAGGTGCTTTCAAAGTCAACTTTCAACAAGGCTTTTCGAAATCACGAACTCATACATAACCAAATGACCTGTTAACAAGAAATATATATATATATATATATATATATATAGCCAAACATGCCACACATTTAAAAGCACCACGGTCAACCCTTATATACATTCAAAATATTTGTATATATAGTCAAAATTGACCACGGGGGTCAACAACTTTCAAACTTAAAGGTCTTGCAGAGTATCAATGGAAGCATTTAATATTTAATATACAAACATAAGTTTAAGGAAAGTTTTAAGCAAAAACCACATAAGGGTCAACCATCAAAACCCAAACCAACAGCTCATCATCAACCAGCTCGATCTCCAGGACCTGAAAATATTTGGGTTGAGTGCCAGAAAACACTCAGTGGGCATTATTATTCGTCCAAGTCATACTTTCATGCTTTAAAATCAATCATAAACATACTTTATAACATAGTTTACTCTTCTTCATTGGATGAGAGACCCAATGTGATCACATGATACTTTACGATTACTTATCTAGACATTTAGTCACAAAGTAAACCGTCTTGCTTGTAAGTCGGAATTCCTCTATGCATGAAGTCTCATAACATCCAATCATTGCGTAAACAATGCTATTAAAATATTTAACATGCTTTTCATCGACGAATTTAAAACATAGTTGTGAGTTATAGAAAAACCCACCTGGATGATCTCAAAGTGCAGTGAAAATTTTATGCACTGCTATTATGCTTCATGTCCGTCTCGACCTATAAAATTGAAATTCTAGCTTAGAAACCTCAAATAGGTCATTAAGGTAATAACCTAGGTCCTAAATAACTTAATTAAGGATTTCCTATGCCTTGGGATCATTTGGGATTGAATGGTGTCAAACGGGTGAATAATGCGCATTTGACATAATGAATTAATTTAGATTGAAAATTTATCAGACTTCACGAACAGAATTGTATGGATAAATATGTATCGAACTTAACTCAATAATTATGAAGCTTGATTTAACATATAGAAGTAAAATTTAATTTTTAGAATTTATTTGAGAAATATACAATGTTTTACTTATGATTAAATTATGTTTTCTAAAAATCCTAATTCAATCTCCAAGTACTAAACTAAAATTAGAAAGAAATGAATTTGAGAATTAAATGGGCCAAATTTAATAGATCAAATAAAATTGGATTAAAATTAGGAAGCCATAAAGATAGGACTTATAACAAGATGTTTGCTACAACATAAAATTAGAATAATTTATTGGTTTGAAATTTAAAATGAAAGAGAACATTTAGTGCTAAGAACTCACCTTTTTTTTTTCTTCCTTTTTATTTCCGATCTTCTTCCCTATTTCTTTTAAATTTGATTTGTTTCTTTAGTTATTTAATACTAATCTTCCAACTAGTCATATATATATATATATATAAACCTACAACTATACGTGGAATATGAGTACACTTATCCTTCCAATTTGAATTCCATTTGGCCATATTTAATTGGTGAGTTTATATGTATATATCACATAACATTACTTTTTTTTTTTTTTTTGATCAACATAGCCGAACCCCATATATATATTAGTATTACACGTGTACTTACATGTGCACTAAACCATTTAAACTTCTTTACAAATTACCAATTTTGATTGGTTTTAAATTTTTATTTTATTTTATTTATTTATTTATTTATTATTATTATTATTATTACTACTACTACTACTACTACTACTACTACTACTATCTTTTTCCTCTTGCAAACACACGTATACCCTATACACTTACTCAACTAGGAAATTCTCCAAATGGCTAAAATTAATTCATGAGTGAACATGATTATCCAACAAAAAAAATTCATTACTTTATTTATTCTTTAAAAGGTCTAACAATAATATGTTTATTAAGGTATTGTTGAATGTGGGCTTGAGTAAATGGATGCAAATTGAGCCTTAATTGGGCCGAAAGTGGATTGGATAATTGGACTTGAATATATAAAATTGGGCTTGGTAGAATAAATTGATTCCAAAGTGTTTAACAAAATAAATTCCATTGGGAGGTCAAATGAAGTCCGAATTGGATGATCTTGGTATCAAAACGATCCCATTAATTTCTACTTTTACTATATAAATTCTAATATAAATTAGAAAACCCCAACTAAGGTCGAGACTTTTCTTGGTCTTATAGCTCTTCTAAGACTATAATTTAGCTAACCCCAAAATAGTTTGGATTCTAACTTCATGAAATTTCTAGCTATAAAATAAATTTTAAATACTATATTTTTCTGGGGTGTTACAGAATTAAATAATTAAAAAATGGAATTATAACGATGGAATATATTTGTCGTTAAAATTAACGATGTCTGTCCGGTCAGTATTCCATCGTTAATCGTACGCGCGAAATATTCCCGCCATTTTAAAAGTCTTAAAAGCTTAGCGACAGCCAGTCCGTCGCTAGTAACGATGGATGACAGTCCGTCTCTAAACTCCGTCGTTATACCGTGAATTTTTTATAGTGTTTTATGTTTGTGAGTCGTGTGTAATTTGTGATTCTTTTTATAGCTAGAGTTGTTCATTAATTTGTTCAACGTAATTGTCTAGCGTAGTTGGTGTTGTTGTGAGATAAATAATTGAGGGTTTACTAAATCTATATTTCGTAATCTTGAGAGAGATTGCAAGTGGAGACGTGGAGTAGCTAGGGTAGACTAGTTAACACGATTGTGAGGGGAGCTCACAATTTAGTTCGACTAAGAGTTCATGAATGAGGAACAGTGACATAAGGAGAGAGTCTTTTATGTGTAAGTATCCCAAGTAATCTTCTTGAATAGTGAACTATTCTTCAGTTTGGGAAAGGCCCCCCAGACGTAGATTGATAAACCGAATTGGATTATCAATTGCTTGTGTTCTTACTGCTTTCTATTTTGTTTTATTCTCATAAATGTCACGAACACAATTAAGCAGTACTTTAAAAACACACATGTATGCGATTATGTAATTTCAAACATGAAGTATTACAAAATAATATAGATATGTAACATAATCATAATTTGAAATATTATATTTGATTTTCACACTATTGCAAATTATGTCTATTTTGCAAAAAATAAAAATGCAAGATTATGTTTTAATTGTAACATTTCAAAGTTTGTGTCAAAATTACAAATTAAGTTCATGTATTTAATCATAATTAACCCTAAGTTTAACTAAAATTTGTAAAATTATCTTCGGTTTTCGCAGGGAAGAAATGCCACTATATACCTCTCTCTCTCTCTCTCTCACTATCTATATATATATATATATATATATATATATATATATATATATATTTTCAATTCATGAAAAATTACATGTGAAAAAAAAAATTGTTTTTGGGGGGCCAAAACTCCCCAACTAGCCCCCGTTCGGCCCGTGGTGATAGGGCTATAATATTAGTTGTATTATAATTTGCTGGGCATTTATAATAGTGTGTCTGTTAAAAGAATCCGACCAATTATAAACTCTCCAACGTTATAATATTGTGATGCCCATCTTTGTGAGGGCATGCAAGTGGGCAACTAAAATATAACCTAGTTTTGCAAGAAAATCGATGGAGTTCCTGCAGGCATGGATTTTCACCCAGAAAGCAGCAAAGAATACCGGCCTGAAGACGGTAAAGCTTGTGCAAAACTTACGAGTTTGTGAAAGTTGAGAGGGTTGTTCTTACTCGCACCAACTTGATCCTTTTGACAATTCTTGCCAAAGAATTTGTGGGCGATGCTGATACGTTTGCCAACAAAACTCTTCCAGCCATATATGGCAGCAGTTCCATCAAGACTCTTAAAGAGTGGATGTATAAACCGATTTCTGATCCTGATCCTGCCACAACAGGAGTTTCATCTTCTACATCTTCCACATGAGGTTCTTGCTGTATGTCAATTCATACTTCTTTATTTGCTACTTTTTTTTAAAATTGTTAGATCTATTTCTTCTTCACTCTCTTTATCACCTCTTGTTCAGGACAAGTGCAGTAAAAAAGAATATATGCTTCGCTAGATAGATACTCCGTATTATTTTGTAGATATTTTATTACAATATTGACATACTAGTACAGACATTTTCTAGGGCATGATATGTAAATTATTAATGCTCTTTTATCATCTATTGCATCAAGACTTCATTGGCTATTGCAAAAATGTGCAGAAATCGGGTTAATTAATTGAATCTAGCTGCTTAGTTCTTTTTTTTTCTTTAATTAGTAGCAAGTTTGTAGCTAGTGCTTACTTCAATTCTTTTGTTTTTTTAGTATATATCAAGTCTGTAGTGCTGCAGGTGGGTAGGTGTTGAATTGGATATTTAGGGTTAAATATGTGATTAATAATTAAATGGAAAAGTTGCAAATAATTGCTTAATTAATTATTACGTGTGAAGCTTTTATATGGTCCTCAAATATATACAAACTCACTTTTCGCACATTTTAATATTTTCACGAAAATTATTTCAGAGCTCTATACATTGACGGATAGCCATGGCATATATGTGTATTTTTGTGTATCTGTGAGTTGATATTTTGTGTCTTTAAAAGAGTTTTACAATAATTAGTGTCGTTATGCTTCTCTTTCATTCCAGATAGACGTATATATCGCAAAATAAAATAAAAAGGTGGTTGTCAAAATAGACAAGCAATTGTAGCTGCTGAATTACATACCCACTTCCAGTTTCCAGACCAGCTCTTTTAATTTGCCTTCAACAAAACTCAACTATGTAAACAAATTAAATGTCCATCTTCATAGACAAAACCTTAGAATTGCATATTACATACTCATGTTTTATTCTCTTTTTCTGGCCAGATGTTGCTTCTGTTCATCCATCATCTAATTCTAACTTTTCTGGCATTACCGCCCACTATTTTGAATCCAATAACCGTAGAACCTACTCAATTTCAATGCTTGTGAAATTCATGTGAAGTAAAACATCACAAATAAAAAATAATACAATCTTGAGGAAAATCATTTTCCAAAGAATATATCTGTTTAGTGTTATACCACTTATGAATTCCACAGCTTTTAAAAACTGAAGACGATCAATAGATTAAGAAGTATGATGCAAGTGTTCATTCCTTTCTCTCATGCAGCATACATATCTCTCTCTAAAATATTATGGTTCATATCCATCAAGAAATTCTAGAGTACAAAACCTTCACAATAGTTTCCAAACCATATAATTAAAAATGCTTCCTGAACCCATCAGCAAAAGCAAACTATTTGGCATCCCAGACAATAAGTTTCCAATCTTTGACACACATTCTTCCTGCTGATTTGATCTGTCAGCAGGCACTATTCCTATTACATTAGCATAATTCTCATGTTCCTTTTTCTTTTTAGCTGCAGCACATTTCTTCTCTTTGTTAAGCTAAATATCTGATGCTGGAACATGGAAGGACAAAAGATAAGTTCTTCAAAATCCCATATTCCACAATTAAAGGAAATACAACTTGACTGAAAATATTATTTGAAATCATTCAATTCAAGAATCAATATCAATAAGCTCCGCTGTTTAAGGAGGTGATCAGTCAGAAGGAATTCAAAGTTAGTTAATAGCAGTTATAAATTTAACATAAGCATGAAGGGAGATGCTGGTGTACATCTTGCCCGCAGTAACTTTTATAGCTCTGACCAGGATGCTGTAATCAATAAATTATTTGACTGCTCTAGTTGTAACATTGCAGAGAAAGAATGTAAGTGATAAGAAGGAAAAATCTAGTTCTGCAGCCATAGGTTCTCCAACCTTGACATTCCAAAAGGGTCACATATAGAGTCAATCTTTGTTCCCTTTATTTTCAAGCTGATAAAGAATTGAAAGTTTCGGTCAATGCAAAAACTATGGTAACTGGGGAATCCATGACTATATCCAAGAGAGAAGAAGAATCCGAACAATTTGCACCAACGAGATTATTAGAAAACAACAAAGATTTTTACTGTAGAACATCGAAGACCAAGAAAAAGCACACAGGTACTCATCCCTGCCACACATGTAAAATGATATGACAGCTAGAACAGAGAGAGCTTTGTTCTCACATTGTCCATTTTCTAACACTTCATATGCACACTTTATGCAAATATTGAGACATTAACTATGGGTAGCCGTTTACTATAAGCTGATTGGATTATATTCTGGCATCATGACCACAATTAAATGTAGTCTGCTTAAATTTTGTTCTAGCTCGAGAATTCAATGAGATCATGTCTGGCATCAGTAGACACTGAAAACTATGTACAGTATCATAATAAAAGAGGCAATGCTGAGAAAGGAATCCAGCTCCATCTTGCCATTAGCAGGGCCCCAACTCCTAAACCACGAGGATAGAAAAGGTTATGTGACTAGCCTTGATCTCTGTTATATTTGTTGATTTCAGTCTAAGATTTCGAAATGCAAACCTAAAAACATATAGGGGTCATATACAAATCAACTTCTACTTGAAATTTCCTAACCTGATAGCTTATATTGAACTACATTCTACAGCCAAGACACCACAAAACATGTTTTAAAAAGACCTAGGTGAGGGTAAGGATGATTATTCCTAAAATGGATATTTTAAATCAACTATGGTACAATGATGGTCCTTTTGGAAGTGATAGTAACTGCAGTTTCATTTATCCTTGATGGGATACTGTTGCTTCAGAGTGCCTTTTGTTTTCCAGCATTCAAGTCATTTAAAGGAATGACTTACAAAATGAGTCGGCCACAATATTTTCAAGAAAGAATGAAAGAGGTCAATTGATAAGAGAGACATAAGAAAACCACTATATTCTTTGATATGAGACATAAAAGATGACAGCAGTGCTAACACAATCTATCATAAATATGGAATACTCTGCTTACAGCTCAATACTTACAATGGTTCATGTCTATGATGGAATTAAAACCGCAACAGAACCAAAACCACTCATTCTATCTCAAATTCAGGAAGTGGATGCATAAGCATGCTCTCAGATCCTAGAATTAGTTCATTTCCCTCGCCAAGCCTTCTGTTTATGTGTCGATGCAACAATCCAAACGAAAGAAAGCTAATAGTAATAACCACGATAACATGTCCAACAAACACCAAATTCATCAATGACATGCCCCTCCACTTATCATCATCGAGCTCACACTTGATATCAGCTTCCCCTTTATCAATGGTTAGCCCATTAATCTTACTACATCCTTTCAAAGCAAATGCATCAGAGTACAACGACAGGCCTACTTGCAGCACCCAAGTGCCCTTCAAAACAAGCCCAGATGACAATAAAAACTCCGCGAAAAATGCTGTTGGCCTAACCGATAAATACAGGCAACACGCTGCGCAAAGAACATTCAAACAACCTAGAATTCGATAAAGCCAACCACCAAGGCCAACAAGTCCCCTCCCAGTCATGTAAAACTCAATCACAAATGCAATGGCAGCAAATACGAAGACAAAATTCTCATGTACTGAGCAAAGATCAAAATTTTCTTTCAAAATGATCAAAATCAAGATGGTCCAGAAGAGGGAAATGACGACAGACTGCTGCAAAAATGAGAATTTGTACGTTGGGTTTTCTAAAAATGAAAGAAAGAAGAAGATGTGGGACAATGAGGTAATCGGAAGAACTATTAGAAATGTGTAAATATCGAGATTTTTCCACTTGGGTTCCGAGAAATACCATGTTCTTGATCGGTAGAGAGATGGGTTGTTGAGGTAGAGAGAGAAAGAGCAGAGAAGGCGGCGGACGCCCAGGGGACAGAGGAGAAGGGAGGCCGTGAAATGGGTAGCCAACGATGACAATTCCATAATAACGAATTTTGTTCCTAGACGGCTGCTAATCGTCTGAGTAGAACGTGGTTAATGCATAGAATCGGATTTTAGAGTTTCTACGACAAATTTGGGAGAACCCTATAGCTTGGCTCTGTAATATCTGTGTATTTTCTAGGAAGGGCAGAGTTGACTATTGGAAAACAGAATAATTCGCTGCAACTTCTTAATTCGTTTTCCACTGTGTCCATAATAAATTAACCAAGCTATTCATGAGCTGTTCAGATCTCGATTCGATAAAAACTCGTTGGAGCTAGTTTCTTAAAGCTTGTTAACTAAATGAATCAAACTTGAACTTGAAACTATTCAACTCATAGTTCACACGCGAGCTGTTTCAAATATAATATTATTAACTTGATAAAAACTTACCAATTTTGTTCAGTGAAATTAAAACCTTTTAGCAGAGGCACGGTCTTCAATAGGAATAGGTGACTTTTTTAAAAAAAAAATCAGACCAAATAGCATAAAATTCAATACCAGCCAAAGAAGTGAAATGAGGATCCAAGACGAATCATGATATAGAAAAGGTTGCCCTTTCCTCATTTTAATTCGAGAAAAGAATATGGAAAAAAAAAGAGATGAGACCAAGGGCAGCTCATTTTTTGTTAATCGAAAAGTAAAAATAGTTAATAACTGAATGCTGAAAGTGACGGCAATTCAACACCCAAACTGCATAAAATAAGAACATTTGGAAGCATTTCAAATAGCAGGAAAGAAGCAGAGATCCTAGATTTATCGATCCTTTTGTAGAACGTAAATGAGAAATGAAAGCAGCTCTCCATAATACCACAATCTTACATAAGAACCACTCATTGATCTTAATATTCAGCTAATACAAACTGTTTTTGTCCCTCTTGGTTTTGTCCCAAATAAAAAGCCTCTTGAAGTTGGTCCGATTTTTAGCTCTTCAGCCCAAAAATCCACGATTTTGTGGATTAAACTGATCCTTGTAGCGTTGCATACAAGTATCAACTTTTCCGTACTCGCTTCTTCAGCTCATGCAATCATAATCAGGATAGCCGTTAAAATTTACAGCAGAAAACGCTTCAAATCTCTGATGGACCATTATTCTCCTCAGGCAACCCAAATATTCTTAGGTTTCTATCCATCGACCCAACAGCCACATATTTTGCATCAGGACCAAACTTGACACAGGTTGTTTTGCCTGCGTGCATGCAGTGTGACATAAGATCCAACATTTTGAGCAAAAGTAAATACACGCGAAATCAATAATGAAAACCAATGATACTATTAAACATTTGCAGACCACACTGCAAAGCATCGTCATGAAGGCTTGTGAACATATGTGGTACAGGGAAGGATGAGGAAGAATTTACCTGTGCCAGACAAATCAGGGAATGTTTTGATGCAATTCCATTCAGATTTGACATTCGCAACCTGGTACACTCTGCAAAATACCATATATGAAATGAATGCATTCACAATAACAAAATAATGATGATAGTTATCACTTCAAGACCTTCAAATATCAGGATATTGACACCAAACGTGACTAAAATATCCCTGTTATACTCAGTTAAATACATTTCTGTGTAGAGAGATGGAGATGGTACAACTAACTAAAGCCAAATGACTGTATTTCGATACCTTGTGTCTGATCCTCCTAGAACAAGGTAACTTCCACTGTGATCGAATTCCACTGCAAAATCAGGAAGGTATCATGTGAGGAATGAGAAAACCAAGTAATTTCTCCCCTATCTTGTACAATTGAGTAAAGACAAATATGCATTAAAACACCACCCATACAATAAACATTGCTAAACTTCTGAAATATGCCTCACACTCTAGATGCAGAACCATATAAATTAGTGAGGATACAATAAAGAACCTGATTGTGTAGGTATATTTTCATCATATGGAGTAAAAGTCCTAAAATTTTTCAGCCTGCGCAGATCCCATAGTTTAACTCCATCTTGAGCTGCAGTCTGAAAGTTCAACATGGTATTAAAGAATGAAGAACTTGTATGCCACATCATTCACTTTCTTTGAAAGGAAAACCTACCGCCAGGAAGTAACCGTTCTCTGAAAATGAAATGGCTGTTACAGCCCCTATATGCCCATCAAATCTTGCAACATTTGCCTGCACATTGCCAATGGCTATGAGATTAATTGAAGAATCACAAAAAGGGAACAGACCAAATAGATTCAGAAATTCAAATAAAAGAATCAGCACCTGACTTTTTACATCCCAAATCTTAACAAGTGCTCCAGAAGTACCCGTTCCAAGGATGAGACCATCAGGATGAAAGGCTGCAGATGTGTATCCCTCAGCAGATCCTGATGTATCTTCTACCTGCAAAGACCATATAACAAATAAAAAGTAAAGTTCCAACCCAAAACAAAACAACAAAAATAATAATGCAAGGCAAAAGGGCAAAAAAAAACATATTTGGTGAATTTATGGCATAAACAAAGCGTATTGGTTCCTTTTATGTGTATAAGTGAGAGACAAGGTCTTTACCTGAGTGAGGCATAAACCAGAAGCAAGATCATAGAAGCACCATGTGTTATCAAGAGAAGCTGTGACAAAGTACTTATTGGTTGCATGGATTGTAACAGCTTGCACCTGTCATATAAATGAATTGAGCTAAGCAAATTAGATAGCAAGATGAAACCATTCTAATTTTCTGCAAAGAGTATAATAAGTGTAAATATATGCTGCCAATCAAGTACATGAGGAGATATTTTTAGCTATTATCTTCCCCTGATAGTCTTGTGATGTAGGATAAAACTTGACAACTTTATAAGACAGTAACTAGAATGAGCTTTGCATGTAATGTAAGAGGACTTCCTTATATCCATCCAACAACCACTTCCAGCCACATAAATCAATCAGAAACTTCATATCACACTAATGCTAATCCGAGCACTCAACCACAAAAACATTAACTAAAAGAGTAAGTCAGCTTCAGTGCAACCAGTAAGGCTGGAATATATCATAATTTCATAACAGATCAAATTTCAATTAAATTATCTACTAATAGTGGCATTTAAACGTATAATAACTAGGATGGGGGGGGGGGAGAGATTAAATGAGATTGTTTAGAGAAGACAGTGGTTTCAAACTTATTATAACCTCTTCAGCAACTAAAGAATTTTAGAATTTGGTAATAGAATATGAAAGAACAAAAACAAACTTCAAAGAGTTCTAATGACATGCTCAAACAAAAATAAGCCCATCTTTGATTTAGTACATAGGAATCAAAATGAAAGAATATTCATCTTCTTTCTCAAAATAAGCAAATAGCATGAAGAACTAATCAGATAACTACATTGCAACAAAACCCAAATATTAATCACATGTAGCTACTAATCATTTAGTTTTATTTTCTAAATATATTTCCCTATTCTAATACTACTTGTGTATTCCAGAGTTCGAGCATACCTGTATTTCAATTACAGAGTCAGAGATTAAGGTAAAAGATACAACTCAGGGTTCTATGTATGAGGGAAGTATAATCAATAATGCAAAGAGTTCAGAGTCAATTAATGCAATTAAGAGAAGCCAGAACACAATTTTGTAAGATAACAATTCACTAACTAGCATACAAGTTAATTACCTCAGCAGTATGATCCTTCAAAATGTGCCTACAATCAAAATCTCCACCTTCAGAACCTCGCCATACACGAACTGTCTGCAATGAGCAGAATAATATGATATTACACAATAAACTACTTATCTGAAATATGATGGAGTGAAGATAAATCTTAAATAGAAAATATATAAACTGAAAATAAATCCTCAAAAGAGAGGCCACAGAGACGAAGCTCTGCCACAGAGAAAAGTTCTCTGCCCAGCGTTAAAACGCCAATTCCCAATGATGCCAAGATGCCCTAATCTAATTAGAAAATTAATATAAATACTACTAAGGCCCATGCATAATACATAAAGCCCGATAACCAAACCCTAGACATAAACCATTAATAAGGAAATAACTAATAATAAATAAATAACTAATAATAAAACTCCTCCAGCTCCACTGGAGTGCTATCAAAATAAATGTAGTAGAACAGTAATAACTTGAATGGTTACCAAACAAAAATATAACACTACGCTATTCATTGGAAGTAAGAGAGAATGAAGCACAGATAAGTTTGATTTTAGTAATCAATCTTTTGAATTTTAAAAAGCTCTTTGAAAAGCTAAGAGAGCATTGTTTGAACAGCGAATAGCAGGCTCTAATTGTTTCTTTTAACAAAGCAATCCCAATTAAATACAGCCCCAATAACCAGAAAAGAGGATAGTCAGACCTGGAATTTACAAATAATTAACCTAACCACCTTCAAGAATGTTCTCACATAGGGATCACTCATTCAGATACTCAGATTAGCCAAAAGTTGTCTTCCTTGAGCAAAACTCCAATCATATCCACTAACATGTAGATTCGATTGTACCTTTCACATTAACCTCCAAATATTTTCACTCATATCACAAGTTAAAATGCATGCACTTATTCAACTTTAACAATATACCCAAAAGCACACATAATTGCTAATGAAATAAAAAGAAGTAGCAGAGGAACATAACACACTTCGTCTGGAGAACCAAAACGCAACACATAAGCTTAAGTAATGAAAACAAAAGTGAAACAATAATACAAAGGTAATTGCCGGAGTTAGTAATGTTATATAGTTGACAGAGCACCTCAATTTTCCAGGCAATAAAAAAACCACGGCCATTTCCTCTGGATAGTTCACAGTTTTACATCAAATAACCTCATATGAATATAAGCTATCAAGGACACTCTGACTGGTACAATAATAGAGAAAAACAGAGAGCATGGCATGGCCAACAAGAAAAAGTTCCTTCATAGTCGTTGAAGTGAATATTCATACTTTTTGTCTCATAGTATTCAAAGCACTTGCATATCATCATCATCATCATCACAATAATAATAATAATAATAATAATAATAATAATAATAATAATAATAATAATAATAATAAGAGCAGATAACATGTTTAGAGTGGAGTGATGTTACAGGACCTAAGTCACCTAAAAGGAGAGAGATTTGCATAAATAGCCCAGAAAAAGCTAGCAGCTAAAACAACTAGAGAAACAGAGTAATAGAGTAAGTGATTTTTCAGGAATGTCACAGATAAATTAGAAAAAAAATGAGAGAGAGAGAGAGTAAGAAAATACCAAATTCTACCACTATGAAGTTATATTATTTAAAAGTGATGAGACCAGAAAGGATATTATGGTTGAACATTACCTTATCAGCAGAACCAGTAACTACTAATTCACCCTCCGCAGCAAATTTGACACTTGTAACCTAGACAAGAACGAGAAGAATGTTATCCACCTTCATGAAAGAGTTCAAACAAATTTTTATCAGAAGAAAATAGGAAACAAAATATGAAGAACAAAACAACATTCAATTCGGCAGACCTTCTTTGAATGGCCACTGAGAGTAGATACTACTTGACCTGAAGATCTATCAAAAACTACAGCATTTGAGTCAGCCCCAGCAGTGGCAATGAGATCCTAAAAGAAACATCCAGAAAAGATTGAACTGAATATGATGTCTGTTATTAAGAATTTGAATAAATAAGAGAGCAGTTAATGGACATTTATAGACCTACTAGCATCCAAAGGGAAAACCGCAGGGTACTAGAGACTAATATATGATAATAACGTATGGCTATGGAATGCCAAGGTTGTGCAGAAATGGCTGTTACAGATTATCGCCAATAATATATGCACCAATTGAAAATTTTACGGTAGGTATAAGCTTATAAACAGGAAATTAAACCATAAGCTAGAGCTGGATAGTCCTATTTCATTACAAATAGATAAGAATAATATAATTTCATTTCCTTGGTTTAAATTAACATGCACAACTTACTGAAGACTACAGAAAACTATGTTCCTTGAGCTATCATATCAAATGATCAACAATAAGATATTTTTTCTGTAAGCATACAATAAAGCACATAGGAAAATGGAGCATTTTTTTCCAACTAATTTTTATTTTTTCAGTCAGAACCCAAAAACGAAAGGAAAAGCCAAATCATGAAATTATAAAATGAACCAACATCCATGCAAGATATTGATTTGACATTTTGACCAACATATTACATTCATTTACAGGAGAAACATTCTATATCTTGCACTGAGCCCGTATCAGAACTTCAATTTCAAACAGTCATGAACAAGATAGAAATGGATGAAGCATCACTACAGGAGAGAGGTGAACTGTTGAATGCTCACAGGAACAGTAAACTTTCCATACCTTGGAGTACAAGATGTCCATCGACAAAATCCCAGGTTTATTAGTTCTATGAAGAGGATTTACTGTGAGTTGAGTGTACCTCTCCACATCATCAATAGGAGCCAACGTTGAAGGTATCTGGCAGGACACGCAAAGACACGCACATAAAGCTATGAAAGAACATCAAAAGAGAAGTTTCTATGACAAAATTAGATTCAGCCTATTTGACGATAGTTGCAATACTAGATTAATCCAGGATTTACCTGTCGCTTTTTCCTTTGCTGTGAAAGGACAGCATTACAATCTGTAAGCTCAGATATAACACTATTTGAGATACCTGGCCGAACCCTTTTCCCATCAGGACCCATCTCGCCGTCCTCAATAGCTACAACCACAATGGAAAAATGAACCAACAACCCCGCACAACTCAAACATAGAATGAACTTGAATGTTCAAAAATCAAGAACCTCTTTTCCCATTAGTTAAAGCAGCAGCCGTCACTGTATCTGGTGCAGCTACTGACATGGGTATTTGTCTCTCAGCCTGTGCTAATAATGTCCTTGCCTCATCTCTTTCCTTCTTCAGTCTTGCAATAACACGACACGCTGCATCATGCTGCAAAGGACGAAGTAAATATTAACAAACATTATATTAATATAGTACGACAAACATTAAAAAACTAGAATTTACAAAAAAAATTGACAAATCGTACCTGATACAGGGCATGGCTCAACTCTTGCCTGGCAGTATGCAACTGTTGCTCCAATGCAAAATTTGATAGCATCAGACCATCCCATTCCTAGTTTAAAGAAAAATAAGAAGAAAATCGGAAGCATGAAAGGTCAAATTTCCATCTATTTCTGACCAAACAGGAAAATGTGGGAATCCAATAAACAAGAAAGTAAGATTGTGTTCAAATAGACCAATTATTTCATCCATCTTGGTGAAAGATGTACATCAACTAGAAAGATTATGAAAATTGGAAAGTATTTGAAGGAATGATCTTGGCATCAATATGCAACTGATGAGTGTTTAAACAATAGCAGTCCCAATGCAGCTTAAGACAGACATTTTTCTATATGAATAAATTAATCTTGCTATGCAAGTTTCCCGATTTATAAAGTAATAAGGTTAATGACCAAATATACACAAATACTTGAAATGCATAAACTATTTCCTCTATGCAGTAATTGCAGAATTTGGGTTGATAAAAGTAAAATTTTCTACATGTTAGCCTCAAAGATTGAGATTTGGGAGACATAAGAGGTAAACTACATCCCAAAATATTCAAAGATATAATTAAAGGCATTACACTGCATCGGATGTGAACAAGCACACCACACAGTAAGCACCAGAAAATTTCTTTTACACAGTTTTTCAGCCCAAGCAAGAATTTGAAAATTAAATCTCCCAAGTTCTAATTGTTGTGAAAATACATCAAACATCCAATAGTTTTGAAGAACTATAAAATGGTATTAATGAAGTTACGAAACAGAACCACATACTATCTGAAACATTCCCAGCATTCCAGGAATACTAGCAGTCTGCATTGGTCGGGGCTTCACTATCTGTCACAAAATAATCAAGCTCAAAAAATATAAATGAGGTTATTATAAGAAAAAGATAGATATCCTCAGAAGTGAACAACAAAGGGGGCAAATATCCATCCTGTTAGATGCTCAGCAAATATCATACCTTCCCAGTTTTGATAGGTACAATATCATCAATTGTCATAGGCTCCCCAGTAATGGGACATTTCCCAAAGTCCTAATCAAATTTTAAAAGAAGAAAGAATATAAAAGAACAAGACAAAAGAAAACCATAAGTAGTGTGTCATCCATCACCAATAGATTTATTAGCATAATTAACCATAGAATACAAAGAAGTCATTCAATAATAGGTATAATACTTCAATCTTCCAAAACTTGAGCAAGTCATTAGGAATTCAGTGGAAGAATTAAAATAAGAAAGAAAAGAAAAACAGTAATAATAATATATCAATATAAAGCTTACAATACCACCAGTAATAATTTTCATTGAATGAACCAAAAGATCACTCGGAAATATAACGTCATACAGTCCTTCTGAGTTGAATCACAATGATCGTTCTAATCTGATCTTTTAGAAATATGTCTCCAACACATATATTTCACAATATAGACACTACTACATCACTGTGAGATTAAAAAAAAATTCTTAAATGCATATAAATCTTAAAAGGCACTCCGAGCTGAACTAAAGAATTATTCGACTATTCCTTTAGGAGCTATAAATATCTGTTATAGAACCTCACTAACTTGGATACTACAACAAATACCAACAATACAATGATTATTGAAGAATCAAAGATCTTACTTAAACAAACTTCTCAGAGTCAAGTTATTACAAATTACTCATTGTATTACTCACAGAAATGAGAGGTTCCAGAAATAAAACAAGCCAAAATTCCCTTCAAAATTTTCAAACATGCTTCCTACAAACATTTTCGCAGTAACCAAGCATGCCAAATTTGAACGAAAATAGAAAAATATACAGGAAATATAAACTGAATTAAAAAGTAAAATCAAGCATATATACAGACTTTATATAGAAATGCTACAGAACAAAACAACGAACCGAGATGTGGCGCTCAATTAAGCGCTTCTCAAAGAGGAGACCAGAGCTTTTCGAGACGACAGGTTCTTCCGGCACCTCGCCAGAAACTGCGAAAAAATGCCAAAAAAAGGTATAAAAATACACGCAAGCAAGCGCGCGCGCAAAGACGCAAACACCAAATACAAGCAAAATTAGATGTACATGGTAGATGAGAGAGCAGAGGTGAAGAATTTACTTGAACAATTCATGGCGTAAGTTACTCTAGGTGATTTGCTCTGTATGCGCTAGGGTTTATGGTCTGGGGAGAGGAATACAGTGAGGGAGTGTGAGACGGCAAAACACGATATTGTTTCACACAGTCGTTATATCTATGTTGGGATTTGGAAGGGGCGAAATTTATAATGCCAGACCACTTTTCCTAATGCCACGGCGGATAGCTAGTCCTTGCCCTTATTTACCCTTTGACCGTCAACGGTCTCATTTTCAGAACAAATTCGAATTGGAGAATTGCGTATAGTCTGATTGGTCGGACTTTGTTTTTAGTTTTTACCAATATTTTCGGGTGCCTATGGATTTTAATCGTAGGTAATAGGTTCTAATATTATAATATTTTCATATATTTTTTTATGTTTTTATACAACTTTTCATTTTTTACAATAATTTCATAATTTTATTTTTTATTTTAATTATGCCATAAGATGAAAATTAATCTCAATATGATGGGGCATAAAAAATTTTACACATGTGCACTCTTAATCTGATATGTCATAAATTAAATAACATGATTTAATTAATTAAATACAATTCCTAAATTGAAGAAAAAATGTAATCCCCGCTCACAACTCTTCTCCCAATTCCCCCTCCTATGCAGATGTTATGTTCAATCGGTTCCACGATAGGTTCCCCGAGTCCAACGGGATGGCGAGATCTCCGGTGAGACCTCCCTCATTTCTTGTTGTGCCTTAACCATTGTTTCTGCCTACCAGTTAAGAATAAAAAAATAAGGAGAAATGACATTTGAACATGAACATCAAACTAAAACTTTATTGGAAGCTAAGTGCAACTTGCACGTAGATATTAACATTTAGCATTCATTTTACTAGAAACAAGGCTTGGATGTTGTGAATTCTGCTTCAACGTGTTTGTGAGTTGCTGATCAAGATCCCTCAACTTCATTTTTTTCTTCAAGAACTACTTATCCTTCTCTTCCACAGATGACCTCGCTTACCCTCAACTCGGCGCTCTTCCTAACCATCGGATGCCTTCCTAGCCAGAACAATCGAATTCGAAGACTCAATCTCCTTCTGCAGATTCGATACGCTAATTCTCAAATAGTCAAAGCTGGACGATTGAGATCGAGGCGACAAAACCGCCTCACCGGAGATCTCGTTGTTGCCATTGGACTTCGAGAACTTGTGTCATGGAACCGATTGAACATAACATCCGCATAGGAGGGGGAATCGAGAGAGGAGTTGTGAGCGGACATTACATTTTTTCTTCAATTTAGAAAATGTATTTAATCAATTAAACCATGTCATTTAATTCATGACAGAGTGTGCATGTGTAAAAAAAAAAATTACACCACATCAGATTAATTTTCATCCTATGACATAATTGCAACAAAAATATAAAGTTATGGAATTGTTGCAAAAATTGAAAGGTTATGTGAAAAAACAAAAAAAAATGTGAAAAAGATTGTGATATTTGAGCCTATTAACCCATTTTAATTTTATGAGTTGTAATTTAAAATTAGATATATAGTCATGATATTAGAAAAAATTAAATTAGAATATTGACAGATATAGTGTTTCATCAATCATTTAACAACACATTGTATCTATGATATGTCAAAGTATAGATTTAAAAATATATATCCACATTTTATAAAAGGGGAACAAATTATAAAACCAATTAATTCCAATTAGAAATTGTATATAAACTTGTCACTTTAGAAAAAAAATTATAGTAAGTGTAGATGCAAATATTCGCAATCAAAATCTATGATATTGTGCTAAAGCATTTTCAATGCATCCAAACATTATAAAAATTAATATTAGGAGCTGATTGGTATGGTGGAATGGAATGACCATTCCCATGTCTATTTTCATTCTTGTGATTGGTATGCCTTAATATCGGGAATCACCATTCCAAAAGTAAGGGAATAGCCATTCCACTCACCCCCATGGGTTTAGCTATTCTCAATGAACAAAAAAATTAATATATTGTATATTTACACATAATGATGTCTTATAATATCATTTGATCATATTTAGAAAAATAATTCGAAAATTATATTAAATAATTTATTATTATTATTATTATTTCATAATTATTTTTATATTATATATTTATATTTAAAAAAATTAAAATATATATATTAAAATAAAATTTTGATAGATTTTAAAATTGTATTGAAGAAAAACGAAAGTGGTACCAAAATAAATGTAACATATAAATATATTCCAATAAAAACAAACTAATTATAATTTAATATATTCAGATAAAAAATTAAAATGATAAACTATTTTTCCGTGGAGTAAAAATATTTTTATTAAGGTATACAAATTATTATGTGTATTAATTAAATACTTTGGAATAAAGTTTTTAATTAATTTAATAAATTAATTTTTTCTAAAATATTAGAAAAAAATCACTTACTATAAAAGAAATGCAATTTAGAAATATAAGAAAAAAATTACAACACGTGTTAATAATATTAGTTATTACACTTTGTTCAATTATAAAGAAATTTAAAAGTATTAAAAATATTCATTTTATAATATAAAAAGTAAAATAGTATTTCATTTTGTTCTTCATTCCGGTGACATACCAATCATAAGAATTGTCATTCCATTCAGACCTTCATTCCACCCCTAAGTTCATTCCATTCATACCTAATTCCATTCTTTCATACCAATCACCTCCTTACAATATAAAAGTATTTGAATAGAAAAAATTATCTATTAATCTTTATATTTTTTGTCCCGGTGATGGCCTAATGATGGAGTGAGGTTGCTTGGAGACCAAATGTCACACGTTCGAATCTCCTCAATACCACAAATCGGGTGTGTGAGTAAAAAAAATAAAAAAAATAGAGAACCATTATTATAGAAGTTTTATTTTCTAAAATCAACAAGGAAAGTAATTGTCTGGTTTGTGATAATACTAATATATTGATATATACCCTAAGTTTTATTTGGTTGGTAAGGAATCTGATTTTATAAAGTAATCTGATTATTTATTTTTAAATTTTTATGTTTGATTTAATATTTGGGAATTTTAGAAAGTAATCATAATCATCAAAAATAAGGAAACTAATAAAAGTGACTTATGACAATAATGTAAATAAAACATGAAATTAAAATGAATATAATAATTGTCTAGCTTTTATGTACCAAAAAAATATATTATTAGATTTATTGAGAAAAAAAATTAAGATATGTTATTTCTCACACTTTGGGTGATGCTAGGCAATATGAGATAATGTTTGATATGTTTGACTGGGATATCTTGAACCATATAAGATATCAATATCACGTATTATTTGAATGTATTAATATATTTGCATCATATGTGTATTAATAATTTATTGCTTGATTAGATATATTAAAACTTTCAATAAAATTACAAATCATAAAATATCCTTTTTGTTAGTTGCCGTATATATCTGTGATTTTTTAATTTATATATATATATATATATATATATATATATATATATATAAATAGGATATGGATCAAATGAGACCATTTTGTTGGTGTGAGAAATGAAACCCCATCTTACACTACACATCCTGATAAAATCTAGGGTCTAGATTTAAGCAAATTCTCAGTGGCATTTTTGTGATTTTGCTGAAGTTTTCAGCCGCCAATGGCTTTTTTGTAATTTAGTAATTGTCTTATTTGATATCAGACGAGATATTATTTCCAAACTTATCATTGATTGCCATATCTCACATGGATTTCAGCTACCAAGGGCTCTTCTTCTACGATTTCTTCATTTGCTTTCGATCGATAGTTGCTATCTTTTTTGGTTGTCGCAATGGATTTGATTGATTCGCCAAGTATGTTTTTTCCAATTTTATTGTCCGATTGGTAGTTTTATATGCTCGCCAATTTTTTATTTGATTAGAGCTAAGCGATGATCTTTGTATTTTGCTGGTTATTGATGTCTTTGATGTTGCGTGAGGTTTTGTTTTTTTTCTTTTTACTTACGCGAGTTGTATGTATGAATCATTATGTATTTATCATGATTTTTCAATTTTTGATTTCGAGTTTGATATGTTTGCTTTTCTGATTTCTATATTTATCGATGCAGTATGATATCCGATTTAGTGGTTATTAATTGTTTATTTTGTGTTTATTAGTTTTGTGTTTTTTGGAATTTTGTATATTAGATGGATGCTTTTAGCATGATAAATACTGTAAATATGCTGATTGAGAATGATTTATGTGCTAACGATACAATTTTATGTTTTCTATTGTTAAGTGGCAGAGTCTGATGCAATAGAAGATAATGAATAATTAAGTATATGATGATCAAGAATACATTACATGCTAACTATATGTTTTTCTATATTCTATTGTTAAGTGGCAGACTCGGATTCAATTGACGATTGTTCAGATACTAGTATAGTTATATCTCCTGATTTGACGCAATACTACGTACCTAGGTGTGATTCTTCTATGAAGCTAGTTGTTGGAATGGTGTTCAAGAATATGTTGGATGGTATAGAGTTCTATAGGGTTTATGCATCTAGTTGTGGATTTGATATTTGATTTTCTACTATTAGAAAGTCTAAAGATGGTACAATTACTTGGAAGTATATTCTTTGCAATCGTGTGGGTGAAAAGAATGCAGTTGTGGATTTTGATGCTACTGTTGATGGTGTTATGAAGAAGAGACGTAGAGTTTCTAGGAGGTTGCGATGCAGGGCATGTGTAGTTCTTAAGTTTAGTGGTCTGAATGGATGTGCAATTCACTTTTTTGAAGAACGCCACTCACATCCTTTAGTCTCTGATAAACATAAGGGGTTTTTGAAGGTGAATAGAAATATAAAACATATACATCAGAAATTTATTTTGGACTGTGTTTGAGCAAGGCCCAATGAGTTCTTATAAACTATATAATCAAGTAGTTGGTGGGCATTCTAATATAGGATGTACAAAGAATGATGTTAAGAACTTTACACGTGAACTAAGGACTTACATTATTGGTGCAGATGCTCAAATGATGATTAATAATCTTTTTAAGAGGGGGGGAGTTGTGCTCTGCATTTTATTTTGAGTATTTAGTTGATGGGAAAGATCAGTTGAGGCATATTTTTTGGGCATATCCAATTTGTAGGAGGAATTTTGCTGCATTTGGTGATTCAGTGTCATTTGATGCTACATATAACATAAACAAGTTTGTAATATTTGTTTTTTGTTTTTTGTTTCTTAAGTATAAATGACATATATAATTATGTATAGATTTAGTTTTGTTTCTAAATGCTAATTAAGTGGTTCAATAATGCTAATGACGTGATTCAATAATGCTAAATAGTAGTTTTGTTTCTGAATGCTAATTAAGTGGTTCAATAGTGTTAATGAAGTGGTTCAATAATGCTAAATAGTAGTCATGTTCATGCTGACACAGTTTCATTTTCATGCTAGACAACTGCAATCTTGTTGAATTTTTTATGAAGTATGATAGTGCAATTGATGCTCAGAGGCATGCATATGCTGAGATGAATAGTGTTGATGAATCAACAGTTCCTTCATTGTAGACTCCGATTTTATTTGAGAAACATGCTGCAGCTGTATACACTATAAATATTTTTGTTAAGGTTCAGAAGGAAATTTATTCAGCTTGTTTTAAATGCTGCATTATGAGTATAACTAAGAATGAACCTCAACTGTTTATGATGTTAATGATGGAGAAGGGATTTTCCAGGTTGTATATGATAGTGTTGAGGACACAGTTGTATGTAGTTGTGCAAAATTTACGGGAATGATTGTTGTGCTGTCATATATACATATTATTGAAGCATTTGAATGTAGATAGAATTCCTAATAAATATGTTGTTCCTCGGTGGACAAGGTCCTGTTTTGATTATGTGAACGAATGTTTGAGAGATTTGGTAATTAGTTGTGTTGCGGTTGATGAGAATAAAATGAAGATTAACACATGCATTTCTAAGTTTTATGCATGTATTGGTGTTGTTGACGGTGATGATGAAAAGCTCTCTGCTTTATTACGGTGTGTTCGGGATTTTAAAGAATTTTTAAAGCATGGAAGTTCTGAAAAAGGAATTCAGTCTGAGAAGAATAAAATGTTTTATAATTTTTACGGTTCTTCTCACCTTACACAAGTAGATGTGTTGTCGCCGGATATTGTGAAAATTAAAGGGAGTGGTAGCTGATTGATACCAAGAGGTGAGAAGGTCGTTCAGGAAAAGCAAAAACCTTTAAGAACATGTAAGAAGTGCGACAAAAAATGCAGGCATGATTCTATGAATTGTGGCAAAGTGAATGTGACGCCCTGATCCCAAAATGGGAAGAGTTTGTCACTAATGATTTTTAACTAAAATTCCTTAATAAAGTAATTTAAAATAAATAAATAAATAAACAATTCACAATATTTCCTTTCCAAAGGAAACAAACTGCATTTCATCTTAAAAATAACTCTATCATCATATCAACTTAACTCAAACGGGTGCGTTTCAACTTGATAAATCAAGTTAACACTTCAAAATTTAAAGATTTATTATAAAGACGTCAATCTGCTAATAGAAGGGTTTACAAGATCACAATCGGATATACATATATATATATATATGTATTAAATAAGTTAATCTCCCAACATTTAAATATATTTCAATAGATCACTATAATTATAAACTGTTGAGTATGACGTGTTCCAGATGATGTTATCACTTCGTTTGATAACATCATAATCAATGTAGTATCTAATGATGTTCCGTCATTCTCGTCACATCGAGTATAACACTCGGAACATTAATCTTATCATTTCCTAATATTTTGGATTAATTTATTTTAAATTAATCTGAATAAATTGTGATTTTTGTCACATATCATTTTCCATGTTTTTAGGGATTTATTAGATATTTTATTTTGAATTAAAACGTGGATAAATGTTGATTTTGACTTGGTCAAAATCTGTTTCGGATTTCATGGGGACGTGATGTTCCCACTCCTTCTTGGACACTAACTATTGCAGGAGATCGTGGGTCACTGGAGTAACCGCTACTATTGCACGATGTTGAAGAACGTGTGTCACGCAATGCAGAAGACGGTTATCTCAAGTCCACTTCAGCAATGGGTAGTGGAAAGCGGTTGATTCAAGTCCAAATCATCTAGGATCGTGAAGCAACTGCTAATACAAGATGGAAGAAGTATTTAAGGTCTCCTTAGACCTTAAAATCATTTATGCAAGCAGGTTATCACCGTGGTTTGTGAGAAGCTCTGAATCTTGAATCTAGTGTCATCTCTGAAATCCAAGACATCTTCCTCGACATCTGCCTAGCGTCCCAATCAACTGGAAACTTTCATTCTAATTGTGTGTGTAGGTTAGATAGTCAACTTTGAGAAGTCTAGGATTTAGAGTGACTGATTGTAATCTATCTATGTGTTTAGATAGGTTTGTTTTTGAGTGATTATTCGAGTGAGTGAAGCTAGGATAGTCCTCTGTATGTTTTATGTTGTGTTGTTAAGGGAGTGAACCGAGACAACATCTGCATTGTTTTTGTTTATCACTTATGATAGTGAATTTCGCCTTGAGGCAATCACACGCCGTAAGGAGTGTGATTTAAAACTTATTTTGTGCAAAGTTCTGTTTACATTTCCGCTGCATGTTGAAGGCAATGTGGTAACACTAGCTTCAACACTAAATTTAACTTTGCAATTTACATTCGTAATTCACATTGTTTCAGGCAATAAATTCTAATATAAACAATAACATATATACCTCTCTGGAGCAGACATGACATAGACGATCGACAATCGGGTTTTCAATTTTATTTTAATATAAACATCAATTATATAAATTCACATTTGAAAGTAAGACAGGCCTACAGAAGGATAGACCTGCTCTGATACCACTCTGTGACGCCCTGATCCCGAAATGGGAAGAGTTTGTCACTAATGATTTTTAACTAAAATTCCTTAATAAAGCAATTTAAAATAAATAAATAAACAATTCAATGCATAATTAAACTTATAAATTTTTTTATATAATAAATTTTCAGGGTGTTACAGTGAATGACTAATGTTGAGCTATAAAGCATGTGATGCTAATGGAGGTATCTGTTTATGCTGATTAAGTTTTATGTATATTCAATTTTATTTATTTATTCTAAATCAGGGACCCAATTATATTTATATTTTATTTATTCTTTGCGGGTACCAATCTGGTGATAATGAAGATGTTCAAATCATTAGTTTTATTAATAACATAAGTCTTAGGTGAATGACTGGTTTATGGTTATATGAAAATGTTGAATTGTGCAAGTTCTATATTTTCATTTGGATTTTTTTTAAAATTTGTGATAATGAAGAACAAATCGTTTCATTTTTAATGATTGAATAAAAATTTAATGGTCTTTTATGGTTATTTTTAATGAGAAATACCTCGATGCATATAAGATGTAAATAGATGATTCTGATTTCTATAATCATGTATAAACTTATTTTATTTTGTTGGTATGTGCTGACAAAGCTTTATTGAATTGTTGATATAGGTATGTATTTGTACAAACGAAGTATGATTAAAGTACATTTGTTTATTTGTTGATACATTATTGCTAGAAAAAATTATTTAGCTAATATAAATAAATCTTGATCGACATAAAAACATGTCTATATATGAAACTCAATTCAAGCTTCGTTAGCACAAAAACATATACAGTCTTCATCAGCACAAGGATATATATATATATATATATATATATATATATATATATATATATATATGAGCAACAAAACAAAGCTTCGTTAGCACAAACACGTCTATATCAGCGGCACTATCAAAGCTTAATTAGCATAAAGACATATATATATATATATATATATATATATATGAACATCAACTGAAAGCTTCGTTAGCACAAACACATAACTATATCAGCGACATAATGAAAACTTCATGAGCACAAGGACTTATATATATTAACAACAAATAAAAGCTTCGTTTGTTAGCACAAACGCATAACTATATCAGCGACACAATCAAAGCTTAATCAGCACCAAGACTTATATATATGAACATCAAGTGAAAGCTTCGTTAACACAAACACATAACTATATCAGCAAGATAATGGAAGCTTCAACATCAATTGAAAGCTTCTCGTTAGCACAAACACATAACTATATCAGCGACACAATGAAAGCTTCATGAGCACAAGGACTTATATATATCAGCCACAAATAAAATCTTCATTCGTTAGCACAAACACATAACTATATCAGCGACACAATTAAAGCTTCATCAACACAAAGACATATATATATCAGCAAAAAATCTGGATATTTGTTAGCATAAAGACATACGTACATAATGCTTGATCATTGACATATACAAAAGACAATTACTTAAGTAGTAACACCCTACAATATACTATTTTAATATATTATAGTAGCAAGTATTCATACCCTACAAAACATTGTTTTAATATGTCATAGTAGTAAGCAAGATATTGTTTGAATATAATATTATTTTAATGCATCACAATATCATTCATCACTTCTGTTTGTTGAGATACAATCCTGCAACATCAACGGGACCATCTTCTGAAGATTCTCTGTAATAGAGGTTTGCCTTTGGTGCATTCTCATCCCTATGAATGTTGGTGTCAGAATTCAGAATAGCAGTGCAGTACTTCATCCTCAGGTACCTCATCTGCTTTGGAGACTTCTTTTTCAGCCCTGTCTTCCAGTTCTTCACCCCATTTCCTATGTATGTCTCCATATGTCGCATGACATACATCCCGCAATCACTCTTGCTCTTGTCATCTCTCCAGGGCATTTGTAGATGTTGTGAGGATGTAATATACTTCTTGATCTCTTTTTATCTCTGAACCAACCCAGCTTTCTTAGTGTATTCAACAAAAAACTTAATCTATAAGTACAATCAAATAAAAATGTAAGTATATGATAAGTCCATTTATTTCGTGTTTTTATGGGCATTTTGTTCGTTATAAATGTCCATTTTCGTGTGTTTTGAGTCAAAAAGAACCAGGGTGAGGTCAAGGGCATTGCGGAGGTCGAGTCTAGCGAAAAGGGCATTTTATGCCCAGTTATTCAAGCAAAATCCAAGCTAAATATTCAGTTAGAGGCACATGGGACTTCTTTCAGCACTCATCCTACATTCGGGAGGCGGAATGGGCATATCAGAGATGGATGAGGCTGACTGTATAATGACGTGCCCAGTTTGCTCGTGCAGACTCGACAACAGACTGGGCTAAGGTAATTGCGGAAAAATCAGAATTCAGTTGGAGGAGAGAGACGAGAAAGATAGCTGCATTATCCAAAGAAGAGTTGGTGATAAACTGGACTCCTAGAGGCGCTGCAATGAAGAGATAAGCTCAATCCCTAAAAAATAGGGATTTGGTCAACTTATGCTTATCCAGTCAGATCAGGAAGGGCACGCCAGTTCCGGAAATCCAGTGAAGACCCCAACTTGTTGGGGGATCTTTAATTCAGAAATGTAACTATTTAAGCTACTTTAATTTCTGGAAACACAAGCTGGATAGTCATAAACACTGCTACAATTTCCATTTCTCTGCACTTTATTTTCTCGTACGCTGCATTGCAGCAAAAACAATTCCAATAGGCCTTAACCTTTGGACGTAGGAGCATGTTCATAAACTCAACATTATGTTGAGTCTTTTTGCTTATTAAATTCAGTAAGTTCTCTTTATAATTATGTCTTTTATTTCTGCTATTTCAATTATGTCTAGCATGCTTGGCTAGACACTTATTTATGGTGTTTGAACAATGAAAATGGTTTGGATATAAATCTTAACTCGTGAGGCCAAAATGAGCATAGTAATGCATGATAGGTTTCTATTGATTCTTGTGCCTTGTTCCATGTGAGTGTGTGTCTGAAATGCCCAATGTGGCTGATCACTCGTTAGGTAAAGAGGGCACACCACTATTAATTGAATTGGTGAATCGTGACTGTGTGTTGGTTCATATAGTAATGAGGGAATCAATGGGTTGTTGTCGGCACACGAAGAATCGGTAAACACAACAGATCTAGGTTCGTCTAGGGCACACTGCTGTCTGTTCACTTACATCTCTTTGGGGAACGGGGGGGGTGGGTGACTGATTAGGGATTTAATTGACGAGGAATCATTTTTAAGTCTATAATGAAAGGATGAATGAGGAGACGCAGAGAGGAATCCGGTCTCCATAACTAGGTGATTTATCATGTATGAAAATCATTGTGCCCATAAGCGAGTTGATATATATTTAAACCAAATTCAAGTTCAAATGCTAGAACCTTTGTTATTTGATATCTTTTTTTTTTTGCAGATTTAATTTACAGTAGTGACAACAAAACCAAACCTCCTTTTTATGATTGGTTACCTGAAGGTGGAATCACAACAGCTCTCTGTGGGATCGACCCGTACTCATTAGCTGGCTACGCTCGCTGTGGACACATGAGTTATAAATTATTTTTAAGCGTGAAACGACCGCGCGTCAGTATACAAACAATATTATAATGGTTTTTAATATGTAAGTATCCATTACCAGGAGATTGGGAATATTGCCATATTTTAGTTTCAGTCCATCCTTCTCTTTCTCCATGGCAGTTGAATTATCTATGATAACTAATTCCATGTCTTTCAAATCAATACAGATCAAGAAGAAGTGATTCATCTGGTATATTGGGAAGAAAAACTGCATATATGTTTTGCCATAATTAGTTAATGATATGAATAATGTGTGAGATTAATGAAATTTTTAATAAGATCATACCATATCAATTTCTAACAAATTGACCCATAGGAATGCATTCACCTCATTCTTAACTCTATCAATAAATTCACTCATCCTTTTATTTGAATTCCAAGACTTGGCAGGGTCGACAATTGTGTTATTCTATATATCAATAACAACATATTAAAACTTAATGATTTTAATGGAAATAAGATAATGATCTTGAAGATAAAATATTTTTCTTACACATGGGTAGGTTGTGAAGAAAAATTTGTATCGAGAGTCCTTTGATTACATACGTTCATTGTGGTTCAACACCGTGCTCCAAACATCAAGAACTGTATAACTGATGTAAGTGTTCGGTGTTAGAGTCTGCAGCTCACATATGTTGATCATGACTCGTCCATCAGAGTATAAAATCTCATTCCTGCATGTATGTTAGTATATTATTTTCATTTATAATAAATGTTAAATAATATCATATTTACATTTTACCTCGATGTTTCATCATTCTTATGAATCACCCAGAAGTAGAGTTCACCCTCAAGTTTTGTCATTGTTTCCTTCACATCGACAATCCTTGATATGTATGGTGACATCAATGCTTCGGATGGCTTTATCAAACCCTTGCCCCTTGTTCTGATATAAGTGTGATCTTCCACAATACTCTGCTTGAAATTAAATAATTATTTAAAATAGTACTTTTTCTGTATTTTTCATGCTAATTAATTAATATGAAAAGGCTGGCTAAATGGGGGTGTTGATAATGCATTCGATATTACACACAATATAATGTGTTTTATGTGTGTGTTGATGAAATAAATGTTTTATGCTAATTTAAGTGATGTACAATGCTAACCATCGTTAAAAGTTTTGTACATTTCCTTTACTCTTGTCAGTTGTTGTTGTCGCTTCCACCGTGCCCTTGTCATTTTTTTGTCTCATCCACAGTCGTCTCTTCTCAAGTACCTGATATTAGTTTGTTATATAATAACTATATTAGGAATACAAGTTAGTTTGTGTATATATATATCTACCTCTGTTTTGTCAGGAACACGAGCTTCCTTCTGACTGCAATCTGCTTAAATGTCATCATTCAATTCTTCTCCCTAAATGATGTTGAAAGAATCCATACAAAAAGTGTGATATTTAATGAAATTTAAAATATTTTAAAGTATATAGTATCACCTCGCTTTCACTTGACTTCTCTGATTGCTGAATATCCCTAGCTACATTCATCACCTTCTGTGAACTATCATCATCTTGTGTTAGACCAAGGCTGAAGCTCGGCTTGTCATCTACATTCTTTTCATATGCAGCCCTCTTAGCCAGTGCCTTCTCGATCTCTTCAATTGTTGCAATGCGTTCTGGGTTGGACCAGAAGTCATCGTCGTCTTGTGTTGATTGTGATGGTTCTTTGGCAGGCACTTCAGGAGGTGTTGATGAGATAGGTTTTCGTAGAAGAAGATTGTTCACTGTCTCTGATGTTTTCTTGAAAAACATATTTTCAAACATTTCATTTTGTGCTTCTTGAATCAATGCTAGTAGTATAACCATTACGTCTGTCATAATCTTTGTTGTATTCATCATCTCATTTGCATAATCAGTGGTAGTGAGAGGTGGCTGCCTACTCTCAAGATGTGATACATTGCTGGGACCTGGCTCATCACTGGCATTTGCAAGCGGCATATTCTCTTGCTCGTCATAGAGTCGTGGGTTATCTCTCACATAATCAATCATTGTGTATCGTCGACATGGATATCCTCCTCCAAAACCTCCAGATGCTATTTCTTGTGACCGTCTCATTATTAAATCTGTAAATGTCCAACCCGTGAATACTGGCAGAGACCTTGGGATTTCTCTATTGAATGACTCTATTCGGTCTATATAGAACATCTGTTGAATAGAATAATAACAAATAAATCAAGTTGTGTTGGATTCTTCATGTAAAAATGGAGCATAACTTGTTATCTGATGATGCAATATATTAATACTAATGAACAATAACTCTCAAGATAATGAGTAAATATCTAGCATTAAGTTTTTGATAAAATGTTTCTACTGCTAACAAAAAAGTATATGTATGCTAACATAGATGTATAAGTATGCTAACATAGATCTATAGTTATGCTAAAACTTAGTTTTTTATACTTACCACTAGAAAGAAGATTGGCCCTATGAAGTATCTGTGCTTGTGATGTTGCCAATTTGTTGCAGTGTCCACTAAGCATCTCACAACATATTCACACCAATCATAATTGGGTATATTGTCAACATCGTCAAACTAATGCAGAAGTTGGGAGAAAAAATATCCATTCCCTAAACTCTCTATGAGGCAGCTTGTAAGCAATACCATGAACAGTCTTCGGAACCATTGCCCACCATCAAGTTCAGTAAGCATCTCATCATGAACATGTGATACCCCAATCCTGTTGTATCCTTTGTTCATTCTATCCCTAAACACAGTTGCAAAGATGCATGGTTCACTTCTCTTCATCTTTACTATCTTTCTTGGTCCTCTTGGGAATCCAAGTATGAGATATACATCCTCAGCATCAAAATGCAGTCTTCTGCCATTATTTAGTTTTATCTCTCTGCTTTGGGGATCAAGATTATCCACCAACCAGTAAGCGAGCTTCTGTGGTACTGCATTCACTCTGAGGTTTAGATTGCTTCCAAAGCCTAATTCTTCAAAAACTTTCTTTTGTGATGTGTTCATTTGCTCTACAGCACTAGAAAGAGCCTTTGGAGGCGTACTCAACTTCAGAGAAGGTAAATGCTGAAATAGATTGGATTTTTCTGATGCATCATCATCATCTTCTTCGCTGGTTATGGCTTTATCATCGCCATCATCTTCAGTTTCTGTTTGATTTTCTGTATCCTCCTCTGGAACAACTGGATCTGGTTTTTCATGTCTCCTTCTTGTTCTCATTTTCCGTGCAATTATATCTTCTATTTTTTTTCTTCATCTTCCTCTGTTGATTTTCGTTTCCTTTTATCTTCTGGAAATAATACTAGAAATTATAAAAATTAGTAACAAATAAAAGCTTCGTTAACACAAACACATAACTATATCAACAACACTATGAAAGCCTCATCAGCACACACACACACACACATATAACAAATCTAGATATTTGTTAGCATAAAGATAGATTTATACAAAATTTATATATTGTGCTATATGATTCGAAATTAATAGTTAAGAAACTCGAGCAAATATGTATATATTATGCTAATAGTATACAACATCTACAATATCTGTCTTATGTATAGATATGATCGAAAATGATTTGTTTCTATTCAAAATGAAACATTAATAAGCAAGAGAAGATATGTATATGCTATGCTAACCATATTTGGAATCCATGCTAATAGTGTGCAACATCTATGCTCTTTGTCCTATTGATACATATCATAAAACATGATTTATTTATAGTCAGAATGAAATGTTAATAAAACTAAAGTAGATATGTATATGTAATGCTAACAAAAGTCAGAGTAAATGCTAATTGTGTACAACATCTATGCTCTCTGTCTTATTTATGCATATTATTTAAGATGATCAAATTATACTCAAAATGAAACAAAAACAAACAAGAGCAGTTATGTATATGTAATGCTAACAAAAGTCAGAGTGAATGATAATGATGTACAACATCTATGCTCTGTGTCTTATTTATGCATATTATTGAAGATGATCAAATTATACTCAAAGTGAAACAGAAACAAAGAAGAGAAGTTATGTATATGTTATGCTAACCAAATTCAGAGTCTATGCTAATGGTGTACAACTTATACGTTCTCTGCCTTATTTATGCACATTATCCAAGATGATTAAGTTCTACTCAAAATGAAACAGAAACAAACAAGAGAAGTTATGTATATGTTATGCTAACCAAATTCAGAGTCTATGCTAATGGTGTACAACTTATACGTTCTCTGCCTTATTTATGCACATTATCCAAGAGGATCAAGTTCTACTCAAAATTAAATAGAAATAAACCATGGCAGATTTATACATATTATGCTAACCAAATTCAGACTCAATGCTAATTGTGTACAAAATCTATGCTCTCTTCCCTATATTTGCTTATTATCCAGGAGGATGAACTTCTACTCAAAATTAAACAAAAACAAAAATTACATCAAATTTATACATATTATGCTAAACAATTTTAGTGTACAACATTTTTGCAACAGAAATTATCTAATGGTATACACCATTTACGCTCTCTGCCTTATTTGTGCAAATTATCTAAGAGGATCAAGTTCTACTAAAAATTAAACATAAATAAACCATGGCAGATTTATACATATTATGCTAACCAATTCAGATTCAATGCTAATGGTGTACAAAATCTACACTCTCTGTCTTATTTAGACATATTATCAATAAGGTTCAATTTCTACTCAAAATTAAACGGAAATAAAGTAAATTCATAGTTCATGCTAATTGTTCATAACATCATTCATCTGCCACGAAGAAATTCAACTTGAATGAAAAAAAATTCTCCATGAATTTCTGTAACATTACCTTTTTTCGAAGTTTGAACCATTTTTTTCTTGTTAGCCATAATTTCTTCAGCAGTGTCTTCTTCTTCGTCGATTTTCGTCTTTAGCAACGTCGTCTTCTTCATCGATTTTCATCCTCAACAGTGAAAATCCTAGAATGCAATGTTGGTTTCTCGATTTTTGTTCTTCAATTTCATGAGGGGAGGAAGTTATTAACTTTGAAGTGACATAAGTATAGTTTTTCATGATTACAACTATCGTGTATTAATGTTTCAAATTTCTTCCGAAAATATCCTTAATGATTTCACGGTTTTTCATCAGTTTCAGGTAATTACGATATTGCCACCGCCATCTGAATTGATCTGGATCGTTGATTTTTCATGGATGTGTGGTGTTAGATGTAGATAAAATAATTTAGATAGATGGGCAGGATTTTCTGACAAGAGAGGAGATGAGAGAGTTGTTCTTCTCTGCTAAAACGGCGACCAGAAAAAGAAAAAGAAAAAGAAAAAGAAAAGAAAAGAAGAAATGAATCGGCGAAACAATGAGAACAACGAAGAAAAAAATCAAGAAATAATGAAACGAAATCTGACGTAGAGCGGCGCTCACCAAAGACGCTCAAATCTCTCACTCGGCATATTAAAATTTTATATATATACAATTTGGTTCAAATGAGAACGCATCTTTGGGCGAGAAATAAGAACTATTTACAGTCGTTAGATCTATCAAATTTAATGGTGTAAATTTAAATTGAGATTATATATTTCTTTTTAATTATAATTTCTGTAATTAGATATGGTATCATAGTATTTTGATAATTCAATCCCACAAGAACAGGTCTTTCCACTACATTTATTTTTATTTCCTAATTTCTCTCTTCCATTACAATGTGATTTTATGTTTATTCTGTAGAATTTTTTTTATATGTTTTATCTTCTCTATAGTTTTTATCGGAGTTCTTCATTTTTTGGTTTCATTCTCCACAATTTTTATCATCCACCAACACTGTTTATATAATTTTTATTTATCTTTAATGATTCATTTATTATATATTTTTGTTATTTTTTTGTATTTTTTATATTGTGCTAAAAATAATGAGTTATTTTTTGTATTCGAAATTAATTAATTCACTTTTCTTATTTGTTGATTGTTATGAATAGTTTAGAAATTATCATCATATATTATTTATTTTAAAATAAAAAAGTTACACATTGTACAATATAATGGCATTTGAAAAGCAATAAAATGTCACAATAAAAGCAATGAACTATTTATTATTTTTTTAAAAAAATCCCTAATCCATAGGGCTATCAATATGAGTTTAGTAATGATTTAGTGTTTTGCAAACAACGTATTGATTCTACATAAGCAATGATTAGATATCCCGTCATTATAAATTTTTTAAAATTCTATCTGTAAGTCATGATTTTCTCATAAATAAGTAACAAACAACACTTAACAAAGCATCAATTGTCATCATATATATTATTTAAAAAAAATCAAATTATTGCACATCATGCAATGAAATGATATTTGAGAAGCAATAAAATATTACAAAACAAGCAATGAATGATTTCTGGATAAAATTTAAGAAATTATAATATTATAATCATTGAAATGGTACATAATAATAAATAGAATTATTGATAATATGCATTTCAATATTATATAAAATGCAATCAAATTTCTTATTTTCGATCAATGTACACTATGGGTTTCGAGTGTTCTTACTAACAATGGGGATTTTGTTGCTTATGATGTTGGATTTTTGTAGCTTAGAATGTTTAAATTTGGTGCTATGTTGGTTTCATTTATTTGGATATTTCCATATCATTATAGATTTAAAATTATATTAATATTATTTTGTTTATAATTTATCTATTCAATTGATAATTATAGCATATTTCATCATTTTAATCTCGACCATTTATCCATACAAATTGGAGGGCTATGATTAGTTCTTAGTTCTCATATGAATATCCGTACTCGTTATAGTCTATCCCATATGTATATATATATATATCGAGTTTTTTTTCATTTTTTGTCCCACAAGACATCCCTTCATTCGATTTTGGTCCCAATACTATCATTATTGGTCCCAAATTAATTTTTTCCTCAATTTTGGTCCCATAAAATACTAATTCTCACTTTTAGTCCCACACATTTAACATTGCCATACAAAACTAACGGTATCACTTTTGGTCCCATTAAAAAACTCATTTTTGATCCCATAATCTAAAAACTCATTGCAAGCTCAATTTTCAATTTCACAAACATAAGAGTTGCAAATCCAAAATCACAAACATAAAATTCAATAAAATCTGTTGATTAAAACAAGTTATAGAAATAACATAATCTCATAATAGTTTCCGAACATGAATTAAAAGTGAGTTTCAAACACAAACAACTTAATAGTTCCTAAAATAGTTCATAGATGAAGACTTCAACAGAGTTGCAATATCTTAATCAAAATAGAGTTTTAGAACAAAATCATTTCTTCTTACTAGCCATCATTTCTTCTAACTAGTCATTCTCTTGCAGCAGCATCTTGCAAGCCAGACAGATTAACAAACGTTTTGCCTTCTGAAGTGAATACCTTTAATTTTTCTTACTCTCTCTCCTTAAACTTTGTTGCAGCAATACTAGATGAACTCTCAATAAACTAATTTTGATGGAAAGTAATAGGGGTTGGAGCTCTCTGAACACCAACTTGGATTGGTTGTTGAGCATTAACTGATCCAGAGATAGTATATGGCTGGGATGGTTGGAATGTTTGTGGAGCTTTGATCTGAGCACCAACTCTTGCTCTTTTTCTTGCAAGCATATGTCTCCCCTTCATAGTGCTTGGCCTTTCTCTAGATTGACCAGTCACACCAACCTAAAAAAATAGTAATATATCACTATACTTATCTAAGCGACCTAAAGGAATTAATAGTAATTAACTTATAAGTAATATATCATTTTCTTCTTTATCATTTTGTGTGACATTAGAGAAGTCAGGCTGTGTCATCTCTTGGACATCAGCTTCTATGTTTTTCTCAATCTGAACATCAGTTAACCCTTCAACACTTGTATTTTCCTCAATCTCAATATCATTAAGGAGGTTAGCTTCAGTTTCCTAATGAATATATAAAGATAGTAAAATTAATTTGTTCACTACATATATACTAAATCCATATAAACAGAAAAGAGTAAAGATATTCAACCTTCCTCGTTGCACAATGCGAGAGTTTGTGACCAGATTCACCGCAGAAACTACAACATACTGGAACTTCTATTATTTCTTCTACTTGGACTTCAATTTCAACTCCCTTCTCAATTTTAACACCCTATTTAACATACAAAACTTAGTTAATTGCATACATAATAATAATTATAACAAAGACTAATGGTGAGAAGAGATAAACTTTCTCACTGTAGCGTCCCGGTCCTGAAAGACCGTGGAAATGAACGCCACAGGGGTTGGAATTAAGAAACGGGAAAGAAAGGGGTAACCTTAACAGAAAATTCAGAAAACAAACATGCATTATAATTATAAAATCCTAGTTCAACAATAATACGAAGATCAGAGTTGTAGAATAATTTAACAACAATAACAACGAAAGTGCGGAAGCAAGACTTTGAACTAAAGAGAAGTCAACGGGAAAAACACATAATTAACAAAAGCCCGTTCCTCAGCATCGTCACTTCCACGCGCCAGTCTATTGACCTGAAAATATTTTGAAAGATTTGGGCTGAGTACTAATGCACTCAGTGGGCAAGTTTTCACAATAAAGTTTATGTAATTCATTTTCTAAAAGTGATATATCTGTATTTATGCATGTAGTGAAGCTTAGGAGATTTTTAGAATATAAAGTAACCTAAGTTCACCAAAATATTTGATCATGAAGCACCAAGTGTATAACCAGTCACTGCCCGCAACCTCTACTACATCATCAACGCGCAAGTTTTAAGAGTATCACCAATGAGTATGACCGTTCATTTTAGTCTTCACGACAAGGAATAGGGCATGACAAATAAAGCATGCATACTGTAGCTACTCACATTGATACAGAGCTGGTATATGAGACTCCGACAACATACAGTAGCACGTAAATATTTTTAACACAGATAATCACGTATGCAATTTAAACAGAGCAGAGCTTAATAACTCGGAATGTAAAGTTTAAGAAGATATAATAGCCCACCTGGTTAGCTAATAATAGCTGGAGCTTTTACGATTCTTTTAAGAGTCCTTTAAGTCCGATGTTCCAGGTTTTGTCCTACACATAAAGACTAAGACTTAGAAGCGTATCAAGTCAAATCCTGAATCATGAGCTAACTAGTTAAAATTCTAAAGTACAAGGTTTTATGCCCATGGATTTAGTTGATGAAATTGATGATATAGGAATTTAAGAAATCATAGAATAATCTAAAGTTATAATGTAATTACATAATAAAATTTTGAATTTTAAAATATATATATATATATATATATATATAAATAAATAAATAAATTAAAGATGGTAAATAAAAATGAAGTTAAGGAGATTTGATCCCTAAACCAACAAAGATTAAACACCAACCTAAACCACTTAAGCTAGAGGTTGTTTCAAAAATTAATGCAGAATTAATTATTAATCAAGACTGATTATTTAATGCAGAAAATGTAAGGATAAATGATATAAAAATGAGAGTAAGGGGAATCGAACCTAAGATCTAAGATTATTTGAGATATATAGTAACCACTTAGCTAAACATTATTTTCAAAATTAAATCAGTTTTAGTATTTAATAAGGCAAATTGAATTAAGGCAGATTCTTTAAAGCTGAAAATACAAGGTATAAAAATGATTTTCAAAAGTTTCAAACCACAGTCAATTTCTCTTTCCCGTCGTACACATATATTTGAACAATTCAATTTCAAAGTAATTATCTTTCTCTTTACTCACCCTCTAATACCTATTTGAACAAAACATGCATTTAAAATCATTTATAAAAATGAAATATAATCAGAAACTCTCTCTCTCTCTCTCTCTCTCTCTCTCTCTCTCTCTCTCTCTCTCTCTCTCTCTCTCTCTCTCTCTCTCTCTCTCGTACACTTCACACACAAGTGCATTCTTTAATTCACATTTTTTTTAAAAGTCAAACTTCCTCACCACATATCCCAACAAAATTATTTGTACTTCCAACCAATACTCTCTCTCTCTTCTGCAAATACAACAATGGTAAAAGGACAAAATTCATGTTTTGTGCACATGCATGCTCATTTTCAAAATTATTTTAAATATTTTTCAAAAATAAACCCATCACCTTTTTCTCTTTCTCTCACTACACCTATGCACAATAAAATAAGACAAGCCGAACAAAGGCATTCTCTCTGCAAACCCAGCTGCATGACCACACATGTACAAAGAAAACATAAATATTTTTCTCAAACTTCTTCTATATTTTTAACTCCTACTATGACTATAAACACAATTTTATATTAGTACTCAACTGCAAGAACGCATGCAACACCCCTAAGCATGTAAACTTGTTTATTTTTTTATAAATTCTTTTGAATCCTTAAATGAGTATGTGGGAAAGACAGAGGATGAAGAGAGAAAGATGATGGTATATTTGCATGTTGGATCAGCCTGCCGGAAAATCTCATCAGCAACACACTGTGGTGCGTCCATGATGAGCTCTTCTCCAGCCCTTAGGGCCTTCATCTCCTTATCAAAATGGTGTTGTTGTATTAGAAATGTAAAGAAAAATAAAATCTGAAAATTTTAAAAGTTTTGGCCGGAATCTGGAGATTTGGCGGCGGCGGATGGTGGTCCGGCGGCGGCGCTCGGCGGCGCTCCGCCTCCGGCCACCCTGCCGGAATCATAAGAGGGGGAGAGAAGGAAACGAAAGCAGCTCACCTTAGAAGTGGAAATGGGAGAATGACCATAGCCCTAATTAAAATGTATTTATATTTACTCATTTGGGTTTAAAGGCCACCAAAAACAAATAACTTAGATGGGCTTTTATATTAATATCACAAGCCCACAAAATCAGATTTGGGCTTCTATTTAACTAGTTGGTCTTTCTAGAAAATGATCCAAAGTCTTATGATATCTATATAATGAAATTTTGGGGTACTACACTCACTGTACATCAAAGACGATTGTGACTTGATCCTCCATAATATTTACATGTTACTATGAACTTTTGTTTTCTCAATCTTTCAAGGTTATTTTTCTTCTGCTTCTTCTTCTTAGGACTTTCATTGGATCCAAATTTTCTTTGTCTCTGAGGTCTTCCAGATTTTCTTTTATGAAATGTTGGTGGCAATTGTGGTGCCACAATTCCGGTCCATTCATTAGTGCTATAACATGGCTATAGACTGCATTGTAAGTATCAACTGAATAACAACTATGGACATATTGTTATGGATCACTACCCTCTGAACAAATTGCACTAATGGCATGTTTACATGGTATGCCTGACAATTCCCACCTCCTACAGTCACAAGTTCTAGCTTCCAAGTTAACTGCATACTTGGTTCCTTCAAAGCTTGACACCTCGTATTTTTTTGAAACAGACTTAATTGGAGTACAATTTGCAGACGCTTCAACTAACTTCTCAACAATCAGCCTAATCTTTCTACATAATATTCTTCCTTCCCACTTCCTTTCAGCCCTATTTTTGTATCTTTCCATCCTTGACATCATATATTGTCTTATCCATTCCAACAGCTTCAGCGGTTGATCCTCTTTATGCCCTCAATCAAGTTGGTACTTTATTATGCCCATAATGGATCAAAATGTGCTCCTCTCTTCACTATTACACTTTGTCCCAAACTAGACTCTAGATACAACTAAAAGTACTAAAAATGAATAAAAAGATAAAATAAAAATATGAGAAATTAAGTCTGGATTAGTACACTTATGTGAGACGGTCTTACATATACAATCTATCAAACGAACATCATATATGGAGCTGTCAAAACGGGCTAGCGGGACGGGTCAACCCGCGGGCCTCAAAAGCCCGCCATTTGGCAGGTCTAGGCGGGGCGGGCCTAGGCGGGCAAAGGCCTAAAACCCTCCAACCCAACCCACCCCTACCGTATGATGTGGGTTGGCGGGCCGGCTCACGGGCCTATTCAAAAAATAGTTAAAAAAATAAAATTTATATTTATTTTTGAATCACTCATTTTTATTTTATATAAGGATATATAGATATGAATGTGAATATTCCAAAGTTTAAACTATTATTAACATTGCACCAATAATTTTATAGCGTTCGTATATGTTTTCTTCATCATCAAATTATATTAAAACATATATTGTTTAAAAACACAAATGGTCACCATTATTTGATATTTTTAATTTGAATCAAAGTTAATTATCATTATAATTATGTATTCTTCGATTAAAGCACATAATTGAATCTTATATACCTTTTAAATTCATGTTTTAAAATATTAAGGGACATTTTCAAGTGTTAAATAATATATATATATTAATTTTTTTAAATAATAAGTTTTATATATAAAACTCTATATAAGAATAACCTCTCCATAGTAATATTTTTATCTGGTCCAAACAATATCACTGTATAGAGGTTTTACTGTATTATTATTATTATTATTATTATTATTATTATTATTATTATTATTATTATTATTATTATTATTTATGAAAATTTACATTGCTTGATTAACATAATTGAAGATCGTTTACATTTATATAAATTGATGATTACATGCTTTGATTAACATTAATATTCTTGTAGATTGACTAAAGTAATTGTAGGATATGTAATTTATTTTGTTTATAAGTGATTAACATAATTACATGATAATATTATAATTAGTTATATAGAATATAATCTCTCTAAAAAAAGTTATATAGAATATAATGGAATTTATTAGGAATAAATGAATACACACATGTTAATTTAGTAGCACATAATTTGCATTAATTATAAAAATATTAATGATAGAAATTTGCATGTAACATTAGATTAAATACTTATTAAATTGTTGTATTATTAATTGTTTAAAATACCCTTACAAATGGGCGGAAAAAACTGGGTTGCATAAGTGTGTTATAATATATATATATATAGATTTGATTTAATTATAATGATTATATATATATTATGTTTATTACAACAAACATATATCAACTATATATTCTTAAACCTTAAACGCATAAAATAATATTCGTATATCGTATGAGAGAAATACTAGTACACCTAACAACCGACCCAATATACAATGATAATTGACAAACAGTATTTAAAGTAATTATAATGGCAATTGGAGAAAAACAAGTTATAAATAAGAAGTCAAAAAAGTAAACTCATCCTCAAATTTCTTTTATTTGGTATCTCTCATATGAGTTTTAAATTAAGAGAGAATCATCACTCATACGATACGTCTATGCACCTTGATGTAACCACGGTGACACCAATGATGACCGTATGAATTATGGCAAATGTCGTAGTTATCTACCGCAATGATATCACCATACCCAACAATAGTTAGTGCATGCATATACGAAATTTTTTATTGATAACATACTTCTTAGTAACCCCGGTACACTAAATCCTAAAAACAAAATTTAAACAAATGAAAATGAAAGATAAACCTTTAAACATTGTATTCAACATTCTTCCGTTTGGATATCTCTCATTCGAGTTACTAAGGAAAAAATAATCACTAATACGACATGCCTACACACGTTGATGTAACAACAGTGATACCAATAACGATCATATGAATTTTGACATATATAATAGTCATCTACCACAATAGTACTACCATACCTAAGGGCATCACCAATCGTGTACCTCTTTTTAGGTACATAATTCCGCCACCTCACTGCCACATCAAAAGTTATGTACCAATTATTTTAAATATTCAATCCCTTTAAAACACCCAAGGTACATACATATTTTTAGGGTCCACCATCATATCATTTATTTTTTAATAAATCATATTTCATTTTCATTTTAATTTTTATATTTAACAACTTTTATATTTAATCAATATTGTATTTTATTTTAATTATACATTTTTTTGTCAATTTTTTTAAATTTTTATATTTAATTAATTTAATTAATATTAACAATTTTTTTATTTATTAAAATTTAGAATTTTATTTTATTCATGAATGAGCTAGTTTTTTATACCTAACTATCAAAACATTGATATATATTATAATATACAATATTTTAAAAAATATAAAATACAAAATATATTTTTAATATAAAATAATATAAAACATTGACATAAATTAAAAAAAATGAAAGAATTGAAATTTGTAAAATGAAAACAAAAACAAAAGAATGAAATAGAAAAGAAAAGAAAATAAAAAAATTTTAAAAATAAAATGTGGGAGACATATGCCCACTTGCAGACTTGCATTTGCCTCTTTCTCTCACATTTTTTCACGGTTTCTCTGCTAAATTTGAGTACATGAATATGTACTCAAATTTTATTTAACTTCCTTTTGAAATTGGGTCACAATGGTGTACTTGAGTTTTGAGTACAAAAACTTTATTATGTACCCAACATTTTTGAACCGTTGTGGGTGCTCTAACAATAGTTAGGGCGTGTACATGGGAATGAAAACCAATAACAACCATATGAATTTTGATATATATAATAGTCATCTACCGCAATAGTACTACCATACCTAATAATAGTTAGGGCATGTACATGGGAATGAAGACCAATAACAACCATATGAATTTTGACATATATAATAGTCATCTACCACAGTAGTACTACCATACCCAACAATAGTTAGGACATGTACATGGGAATCTCTTCATTAGTAATATCCTTCTCAGTAACCGCATGCTACAATAAATTCTAAAAACAAATTTTAAGCAAATGAAAATGAAAGATAAAAAACATTTAATCATCGTGTTCTACATTCTTTTGAAAATATAAGTAGTTACCTTTTTTAGCCCAAGTCGATAAAGACCACACCTAATTCATATGTTATATCAGTAATTTACCCGCACGCAGATATCTTAATATCAAGTTATTATTCTTGATCCAAACATAATTCTCACTCTAATTTTTACCACATATAAAATTCATTAAAAATAACTAATAATGACTAAATATAATCATGTTACTCATCGAATTTAAAGTAGGCACCATAAAATTCTTCACCCTAGCCACCAATGGGTAACGTTCTTCTAGGTTTTTTGCCATGACATGTCGAAATGAGTTATGCACATTATTACTAGATCCCATATTACTACTTAGTACTAGACTAGCGTGCTTGCTATGAAGATAATAAATATGGTTGAGGTTGTGCAATTATTGAATTGATCCATCACGCGACAATTCATTACTTAAATGTCACCATACATTATTGCGGTGATGGAAAATGCGTAACAAGTACCTGTAAAAGTAGTAAGTTATACAAATTAATAAAGATTGGATAAAATTACTAAATATTACACAATTTTGATAACTTTAATACATGTTTCCTTTTGATTTCATATGTGCAAAATTGGATTAGGGTGTTGTCTATTACCAAACAAAAGTCTGCCTAACAACAAGGAAAAAATCTAAGTTGAATAAAAACAATGGTTGGAAAAAAGAATGAAAGAATCTCACATCTATAAAGAACTTATCATTAGCAAGATAGAGGCTCATTGCGATCTTTCACGTTAAGATGCATGCATGGGATTTCAAAGTAAACAAAATCTTAAAAATCATACGAATATAAAATCATTGAAATACCATTTGAGTAAAACACACAAAAAAGAAGAAGTTAGAAAACAAACATTACAATTTTGTAGATAGATGGAATCATCTTAAAAACAGTATTAGCGGCTTCCCACAATTTAATGTACTTCATGGCTCAAATCTTCCTAACTTAAGACATATTTTGGACGTGCAAGAAAAAAAATCAACAATTGAGCATCGTCCATTCATAAGAATTGTACTTCACTTAGACATAAAATGCAACAAAAGAAAAGCCCTAAAGAACAAGTTTGCTTCAATAACTTAAGCTACTAAGATATCCAGATATCACATCAATCCCATTCGTGCTTCTTTTTTACCGGTACTTTTTATGAAGTTAATCAATGTTTTTTAAGGCATGACTAATATTCAGAATGCCCATGAGAGAGCATCAATGGTAAGAGTTCTTTTTTTTTCTTTCAAGTTGATCAATTGCATTTACCATTACCATCTCAACCCATCCGCCTCCAAACAAAACTTGATCGTCAACTATAGTGACTAGATCTTTTAGCTTCATCTAATGTATCAAGGATGATAAAAGTACAGAACATGAATATATTACATTCAAGACTATATTTCGAGATAATATGTGAAACAAAAATTCATAATTGAGGAAAGATGAATGATTAAAGAGTGCACAAAATTATGATATGTAATACTTTCTTCTTGGTAAAAGAAAATAAAGTTTAGAGTCAAAGTACACAAATAGACGATATGCAAAATCATAATGACACGTTCAGACAAATTAGTATGGACATGAACAAACATGAGGAACTCACCCTATGTAACAATTTAATAAAAATTAGCATTAATAATTAAAAATAATCATTTCAGACATATGAAGGCAACAAAATTAAGCCACTTAAAGACATTAATAAATCTGTATTTGTGGTCTTCCTTCTTGTCAATATTCTAAGTTGATGTGACAAAAGAAAATAAAACTCTTATCTATATTATGATATAATGATTAAAAGCATGAGTAAAGGTACCTACGATTTTCTTTGTAGTATGTATCTCACAATCATGAAAAGTGCATACCCCTAAATGTGAAATGTTGTAATGTATGATAAATGTTACCGTAATAGAAGAATGTAATGTATGATAAGCATTGTCGGAACAGAAGAATATAAGACTTATTAGGGTACCTTGCACCTCTTAATATGATTGTATGATGCTAATTGGATATGCCTGAAAAATGAATGATCTTGTGGGTCAATCATAAATTTTTCAATAAAACTGCATACAATACACAGTGTTCTCCAATATATTATCAAAGTTTGATACAATTTGCTGATAAAAAGTACACATCAGCTTAATATCATTCAAATCAACATTTTGTATTGCAAGTACTCAAACATTAGAAAATAGTTTTACTTCATCTAGAGCATTGTAGATCAATTGACAGTTAACAAGGCAGTTTATATTATATCTTTGGGTAAATTTCATATTATTCCCCCGTGTTTTTTTGAAAAATAAAAAAACTCCGGTATTTAATAAATAGTCTAAACCCCCCATCTGTTATGTATAATCCTCCAAAAAATTCCTTTTGGAGAGAGTGTATACACTTGCTAAGAAAGATACTAGAATTTGTATTTTTTACAATTTTTGTTATAGATAAACATATTTTATATTATTTGAAAATATATAGTATTTGGTCGAACTACTATTTTAAAATATTGATTATATTTAAAAACTAATACAAAATTGTAAAAATAGTAGTTTGACCAAATACTATAATTTTTAAATAATATAAAACATATTTATGTATAATAAAAATTGTAAAAAAAAAAATGAATCATATACACTTTCTTAGTAAGTGTACTCCACTCTCTCCAAAAAAGGTATTTTTGATAAATTATACATAATAGAGGAGTAAACTATTTACTAAACACATGATTTTTTTTAGAACACATTATATTGGAGTAATATGAAATTTACCATATATCTTTTAATGATTTTTAATGCATCAAGCATATAAATCAGTGCATCATTCGCCAACAAAATCCGTCCAAGTTTGATTCTTAATACGATTCATGAATATTGAAACTCTTTGTTTTGTTAATTTAGTTATGTCCAACTAAATTTTAGCTGGATTCTAAAGTTGTGAATTGATAGTAGTGATTTTTTACATGTATTTTGGAACTAAAGTGATAATATTTGGAGTACAAAATTGTGCTTAAATCATATATTTTTGTTCATATTTGTGTTTTTAGGAGAAATTGAGTGTTTGCTCATTTTGTATTATTTTAGTATTTTATTAATTGGTGATTTTGGTACAAAGTGAGCAAGAGAAATTGGAGATAAAGATTTGGAGGAAAATTATCGAGTCTCGAAATTAGAGGAATATAATTCGACCCAAAATATTGAACGGAATCAATACCCAACTAAAGGCCAAGCCGTTCGGCCAACTCCTATTGAAGATCCCAAGCCGAAAACGCAACCTTTGAGTCTGAGTAATTGAAGAGCCTATATTTATTTGATTAATTCGATCCAGTAATTATTTAACTAGTGATTGACTGAGAGCAAATTAGATTTAAAAAATCATTTTACAAGTCAAGATGGCCGTGGTTAATTAGATTAATTCAACCAAATCCAATTCCATTAATGTTTATCTCCAAAGTTCAGGCTTACACTAGGCGATCGAGAACTATTTTTGGTTAAGTCTTGAGTTGGATTTATTTGTTTTATTTAAGGCTCGTTTGTTTGTCAAGAAAGTAAAGTTATTTGAGAATATAATTTCTAGGGATGTGATTTTGACGAAAATGAATACTACATATCATCCCGTGTATGAAAGATAATAAGAAAGTTGTGATTATTCTCATTTTAGAATTTATTTATTAAAATTAATCAAGTAAGTTTATTAAGATATATTAATAATATTGTAGTCTAGGAGTAATTTTCACTCATTTTATGGTGAGAGATCTGAGTTTGATCATCATTCTCCTTCTCTAATTAAAATAAAAAATAAAAAATTAACAATTACAAAAATATATAAACAAATAAAGATAAATTAATAATTTAAAAAATATATAAATAACTACAAACATACACAAACCATTGATCATAAAAAATTGCATTAATTTACAAAAGTCATTTGAACACAAATGTTACTTATGTCGAATTTTGTTGTTAATTCTACCACCAATTACAAAATAAAATAAAATAAAAAATATGATAATCGAATTTTAGTATTTTTTTTCATTTTGCTTGTTTTTTTTGTTGAAAGTTAAAACTTTATAATAAAAAAAATTAACAATAATCCACAACTTTTTTTTTCCAAAATTTTAATTTTTTTTATTGAAAAATAAAAAATAAATTTTTACTAATAATTTATAATAATGATGAATGAATGAAAAAATTGAATAACGAAATCGTCTAGCACACGATTTCTAAAGGCAAGTAAAAAGAATACCTACTACAAGTATTCATAATCCATAAAAGTTGTATTAGTTTCCTTATTTTGAGGATTTTGATTACTTCTCAAAATTCCCAGAAATTGAACCAAACATAGAAATTTAAAAATAAGAAATGAGATTACTTTCTAAGGCCACATTCCTTGCCAACCAAACGATGCCGTAAGGGTTTTTTTAGCCCGAAGTTTCTCCTCCACTATATATAAAGTTTCTCATAGTTTGAAAGATTAATCAAAATATAGAATTCACTGTAGTTTTACATAGTACCATTACAAGGCATAACATATTTATTGATTGAGCTAGATTTGTGTGCACTACGTGCACCATCAGATGTGTTGATCAGGTCAATGCATTGACCAGTCAATGCCAGAAAGCGTGCGTTGACTAGTCAACGTCAAAATAAGTATCAACTCTAACACTAAAAAGTATCACTCAAAAGTCCAAAAGTATCACATGTATCTTTAAAAAGTATAGGTAAGAAAATAAATAAAAAAACCCATTAAAATTAGTAGTATCAACCGTAATACTAAAAAGTATTACTCAAAAATAAAAAAGTATCACAAGTATGTTTAAAAAGTATCACCAGTATCACCATTACTATTTTTTTGTGGGTTGATTAGGTCGTTGACCAGGTCAAAGTGTTGACCCACGTTGATCATCTGATATAACATCATATACAATTAGTGTAGGGAAGTTTTTGCCTTATTGATTATTCTTGACATCACTCAAAGCATTACATACAAAATATTCCAACAGTAATATTCGTGGATATGTCCAATAAAAAGAAAATGTTGATCCACTGTGAAAATATATAAGAACATTTGTGATGTTCTTTTTAATATTCTGAACGAGGTTTAACTAGTCTATTTATCGTCCAAAATAAGACGTAGCATCTAAGATTGTTTGTTTTGCAAGGAAAGTGTTTTTGACTGCCATCGCAAAGAGAGACTGAGCTGCAACATGAACCTCACTCAATATGGAAGATCTCTACTGAGCAAAACAATGATGCCCTAATTGACTTCTTTAAAGACAAAGATGGAAAAATCAAATCATATTATTGATGGGATGCTTGATGCGAGATTTACTCTCTTAACTTTGTTTTACATTTATGCTCGTGTCATGCCTATAATTGTATAAGCATATTGTAGATAGGATGAAATGAGGTCGGTCCACAGAGAATGAGATATTAGAATAGATAACACAAGTACCACAACTATAAATTAGTAGATTATCTGGACTATGAATAAGCAAGAGTTGAGTTCAATCCAACAATACCAAAACATAAATTACTTTAAACAAGAAATCAAATTATAACAAATGCAAGATATCAAAGCTTAAGGGAAACAATTTATGATGAGAATGAGACCATATGCCAACCAAGAAAGAAGAAATGCACCATCGCAGCCCCTATTGTCCATTGAACATGAAGAAGATTAAGGCATGATGAGAGTTTAGAAGACAGTCATTATGGGCATACCGACTACGTGTTGAAATTGAAGCCCAAGAAGACCAAAGTGAAGAAGTGGCATGTTGGATCAGTCCAATAGATGATTTAATTCGTCCATTTTGAAGCCCAAGTCCAATTGAATTTATTTTATCTAGATTAGAATTTTATTTATTTAATTTTTGGTCTTTTAGAATTACCTTAAATAGAGTTCTAGTTATGGTAATCTTCTTGTTTAATTTTCGGCCAATCCATGTTATTTTGGCCTTAAATTTTCGTCCATAACATTAGTATAAATAGGAGAACCTTATGTTATTTTTATTTCAGACGTTGATTAATATTTGAAGTTTATTTTTAATTGTCTCACGATTCTTTGGTTGATCACCTTTTTATACATTCTATTGATTTAGCAAATCATTAGTCTTATTTCAAGCTTCTTTTTAGTTTTTCAAGAATTAGGGGGAAGTTGCTAAAAATCAATTCGGAATTGTTCAAAGAATTGCGTTTCGTCTCACCAAAGACGGGATTCAATTGAAGACCAAGACCAATCTATCCTACACCTATACACGACACCAACTACCTTCAACCACAAGTCTCCAAACATTCGCCACCTTTACCTCCAAGTAAGTCACGAGAGATAACACCCTTCATCATTTCCCGTTTGATCCATCTTCGTTCCAAATTCCATCCAGCGTTCGAACCCCTTGATCTGTTTTTATTTGGTATTGTGTTTTATTCTAGTTGAGTCATTAATCTAGGTATTTAAAGTGTCTTAATTGTTGAGCTTATTTCAGTTCATATTCGAGTCCTTTTCTTCGTGTTTTAGATGTTTTTATCGTATAGTAGTCGGGTTGAATCATTCATTCCACTGACGTTGTTCGAGTCCTTTAGAAGTCTTCCGCTTGTGTATTGATTTGACTTAGATTCATTTGTTGGTTTTGTATACTAGAAGACTTGTCTTTTGTATACTTTATTGATAATGGTTTTATGATGATATAGAATGAATACAATTGCAGTCACTGTTTGCATTTAAATTGTTATATTTATATGCATGTTCACTATACTTACATTGTAGATGATATGGTGTGGGTAAACACATGGTTAGATCATATCATCGGTTCCTTGTAATGCATTAAAAGGCTCACGGTTTAGATGGCACTGAACCTGCTATCGGTACGCCGTAGAATAATCTGATAGTTAGTTTGTCTTGACTAACTGATTATTCTAATACACGGTCAAGTGTATTGAGGAGGATCTACTTAGGATTCTATTCTCTATTCTGACCTTAAATGAGAGAATAAGAATCCACAAAGTTCGGGTTCTTAACCCCTATGTGTTGGCAGACATATACGTGTAGTGTTTGCAGCTTTGATTTATCAAAGGGTGAGATTCTTTCATAAGGATCAATAATCTCGATATCTTGGGTTGTGACATTTACACTTATGATGGGTTGTGCAATATGTAGGGGCACCGTGTCCTGGTGCGCCAGTTTGATGGTGTCCCCTTGAGGAAATGCAAGTTCATGCTGAAACCCTGCAGGTGGAATTTATTCCGTGCATGAGTAAAGCTTGTGTGGTACTACTCAAGGATAAGATATTAATTAACTATAGCTGTCAGAAGCTTACATAATTAATTAATGGGCATTATATCTTAAACGTGGGGAATGTCTGGACTAAAGGAGAAAGCATATTCAGAAATATGTATTAAATTGGTAGGTCAGTATTATTTCTTTAGTGGAATAAAAATAATACTTAATTTATTTAATAATATCCTAAGTTTATTGGATATTGGAAATTAAATAAATTAGCAGGCCAATTTAATATTCTTCTAGATCCCTGTTGTAGCCCAATATGACTTTAATGGACTGGAGATAGAAAAAGGGATAGAGGCCCAAACCCAGTAGGGTTGGGACACTGAAATTTCGACCACCTCCCCTATAAATAGGGAGGTGGGGGACGAAATTTTGGAGTAATAATCAGCTCCTCTTGTGTTCTCTTTATCTCCACAGATTCCATACCGATCTAGTAGATTTCAGCCCACCCTGAAACTAGATTCAGTCCGGGAATACAACAGAAGATCAAGGAGTAGAATATCACTGTGGGGCGCCAATCATCATCATACACAACAACAAGATTAGACCTTTAATCTTGTCCTCCACCCGTCGTTTAATTTATAAGTCTTTTTTCGATTCTATGTTTCCGCTTTAGTAGAATCGTTTAAACCGGATTTGCATGTTAATTAAACTCGGTTAATTAAAACATATGAGATGCATGAATTTATGATCTACATGACATTAGGATTAATGAACATCCAATTAGATCCTGTGGTGGTTCAATTCGAAAAAACCCCAACATCATTGTCTGGGTTACATCAGTTTAAGACAACAATTAAAAGACGAGACTCTAGGACATGGATACACAATGCTTCTCTTGAACACACAACAAGGGTTATCACTACAATCATGCTTCGTTCAACGATAGGAAGACCACGTAGATAATAAGAGCATCTCTCGAATATCTCTTAAATTACGTATGTGATAAAGATGATTATCTCTAATACATTCCAAGATCACACCTACCAAAGGCACAAAGGGGTCAAGTTTTCTTCCATATATTCGACATTCGACTAAGAAGACAAATACATAGATTCAATCCAAACATGCTTGTGATCACAAGATTGACTAGATGCATGTGATTCAAACATTTGATGTTAAATGAATGTCACTTCAAAAAACATCATACAAGAACTAGCAAAGATTGAAATCTTGACAAAACACACCCATAGATTAAACCCTAGTTAAGAACAAGATTCACATTGTTTTCTCCACATCCTAGAGCCCTAAGGCCCTAGCCAACCATATTTACATCCGAGGCAAGAATAAAGAAGGAAATAACAAAACTCATCCTAAATACAAGAGTAAGAGAGTGAAAGAGAAGATACAACCCAATGAAGATCACTGCTCTTCAATCCCTTGGCTTGAATCTTCAAGATAAATGGATGCCCTTTCCTCTTCTTCTTCTTCTTCTTCTTCTTCTTCTTCTTCTTCTTCTTCTTCTTCTTCTTCTTCTTCTTCTTCTTCTTCTTCTTCCTTCTTGTTCTCCAAAATCTCTCAAGAGTTGTCGTGTTTTCGAGTAGGAAGAGTTATGTTTCAAACCCTCCAAAAGTTGGGGATATATGGACCAATAATTGAGTGCCAAAAGTCAAAAAGTGAATTTGTCTTTCTTGAGCATGACCTTGAGAAGCTCGCGCCCAAGGGTCGAGTTTGGAATAAAGGAAAATATGTCTCTGAAGTGGCCGAAACTCGGCCAGAGGGGTTGCGTGTGGGGGTCGTGTCTGCATAACACTGCGAGGCGCGACCCCTCTTCACTCGCGCCCGGACCTCGCATCTGTAGTGCACTGAGGCGCGACCCCCTCAAGGTCGCGTCCGGGGGTCGCGTTCCGGCCAAAGAAAATCATGTCCCTGAAGGCCTCTGCACCGTAAGCACGAGTCGCGTCTGAGGGTCGAGTTTGGGTGTGTTGTGAAGCGTGAATGGAGAAAGTCGTTCCTAGGGGTCGTACCTGTAAGCTGATTGAAAAGCGACCCAAGTAGGTCGCGCTTACAGGTCGCGTTCGGCGCACGTCTCCGGAAATTTCCACGGTTTTACTTTGTTCTCGCTCGTTTCTTGGCCGATTGATTCGATTCAACTTGCAACGCACTCCTTATTCAATTCTCTATCTTTTCATGGTCTTAAATCCCTCAAATTTTCAGTAATTTATCCTCCATTACCTATAAAACTCAAACAACAAATTAAACTTCCAATCTAGGAGGTTAAACACTCAATATGTGTTAAAACACATGCAACACTCTGCAAATCACTTCATTTAAATATCAAATTATTGTGCAAAAACACCACTCATCAATGCTCATGACATTTTGGAGGCTTATGACGAAATGAAAAAAAAGGCCCTAAGATTTCTTTTTTACGAGCATCTTGACCAATTTGCCTTATTCTAAATCTTTAAAAAGTGCATTCAACATTCAAAAAAATCCAATTCATGTTTTTTCAAGTAAAAAATATTTTCATTAATTAAATAATCATGAAATAAAGATATTAATGTGTAACGATCCGGCTTCCGGACTGACGGTTGTCCCCACAAACTAGCACGAGTCTTTCCATCGTACTTTGTTCTCATTCGCAGAGGGTCATCCATTCCACCATTTTCCCAGGTGCTTACGCTCCCTGAGGACATTCGCAGAGGGTCACCCATTCTACCATTGTCCCAGGTGCTTACGCTCCCTGAGAAATCTGAGACTTCCCAGAGGGTCACCCATCCCACCATTGCCACATTTTATCCTTATTCGCAGAGGATCACTCATTCCATCATTACCCCCACTTTATCCTTCTTATTTTCAGAGGGTCACTCATTCTATCATTGCCCCAGATGCTTACGCTCCCTGAGAAATTTGAGACTTTTCAGAGGGTCACCCATTCCACCATTACCCCAGATCAAATACGCTTATCTTTGGAGTTCTGGTGGAGTGAGTGCCAGAAAAGAAGATGCACCATGTGGTATGAGTAACACCTATCAAATCTTTTTAGCTCTCCTTGACTATAGACAGTCTCATTCTTTTACAACCTCATAATCTATCTCTTTCTGGTTGATTCGGTTCATTCATGCGCCCCCTTCACTTGGAAGTCTTATAGGAGTAGTCTGTGTCTATGTATCGAAGATCACTCCATGCTTTGGTCCCGAGCGTCACATAATGATATTTAAAAAATGATTCAAAATGACACCAACTCTATTTTTTTACCTTTGATATCTTATGTTGAGATTTTGGTGAACTCAAAAAATTGGAGAATAAAAGCCTTAAATACAACAACTATTTCTTTTTCTTTGTACAATTTTGATAAAAATGAAAAAAGAAAGAGTTTATTAATGGTGTCTTTCTTGTGGGATCTCTCTTTAGAGTATAAATAGTTGATTAATTGTCCTTTGAAAAATTAAAATCAACCCAACACATTATCTTAATAAATTTTCACATTAAACTTAAACATACAAAAAAAACCAGCATAACTTGTAATACCCTAAAAACATTTAGTTGGACTTGTTAAGGTTTGGGCCAAATCAATGGAATTTATAAGTTTGTATCAATAATGGGCCAACCTAGCCTAAGTGGGCTATTATCGGATTAATAAAGCAGGTCCAGTTCTAGGATATTTTATTTTTTGGTCTTGGGCCTTTTAGCCCAATTTAGATAAATATATATACACAATAATTCATTTTGAAAATCACTTTCTCCTCCATTTCAAAGGTGAGCTCCACACCTCTTAAAACTTTTCCCTTCTTGGGTGATTTCCAGCATGGTGGCTGGAGGCGGAGCACCGCCGAGCGCCGCCGCCTGACCACCGTCTGCCGTCGCTGGAAAATTTCAAGTTCGGTCAAATTGTCTAAAATTCAATATTTAAGCTTATTTTTACCTTGTAAACTCGTTGGAACATGTATGGTGGGGAGATGAAGGCTGTAACGGCTAGAAAAAGGCCACCATGGCCGCAAGTCGGAGCTTTTCCGGCGACATTTTCCGGTGGCCGGATCCAACATACAATCATATCATTTTCTTTATCTCTTCTCCCTCTATCTTTTCCCCTAATTTATTTCATGATTTACGGAGCTTTAAGGTTCCATTTTAAGTTTAAAATCAAAGGATCAAACATTTGAAAAATTCCCCAAATACTCCATTGATAATCGATCTTATTCTGCTTGAGAATATTGTTGATGTTTTTCCTAAATTGAGTAATAAATAAGTAAATGAGGTTGCATGTATAAAATAAAATGAACAAACATTGAAAGGAATATTTGCTTGTGTGCTGTGAAGGGCAGAGAGTTTAGAGAGAGTGAGAAAAGAATTTATGTCATGAGTTGTTGCTGTTGTGCATATGTCCAGACCTGGGTTTCAAAAAGAGAGAGGGAGAGATGGTTGATTTTATTATGATTTTGTATTGAGTGATATAAATATAGATATAAATTTATGCGTGTGTGTATATAAATCGGCATGTATATGTATGTGTTAGAAATAAATTTGAAAGAAATGGTAAAGTAATAGATAAAGTGATTGTTTGACTTAGCTAATTTGTGCATGTGTGTGAACGAGTATTGAGAGAGAGAGAAAGTGAACATTTATTTTGTTTGTCTTCTTTTCCAATGTATTGTATCCAGAGGAAAGAGAAAATATTGATTGGTTTTAAAAGGGGTGATGTATATATGTGTATATATATATGTGTGTGTGCGTATCTCCCCATGAAGAGAGAGAAGAATAATGTTGAATTTGTTTTAAATTGAAAGATTGTACTTGCATTGGTGTGAGTTCCAAAACAAAACAAAAGTATAGAGAGAGAGAGAGAGAGAATACAGTTGTGAGATAAAGCAAATATTTGATTTTGATTGTTTGTGTACGTGAAAATTTGGTGGGATGAGAGAGAAAGACCTTGATGTTAAATTATCACTTTTGGTGTATGTATAGAAAGAGAAATGGTGGGTTGACTTGGAAATTAAAAGTGTTGGTGTGTGTGTGACGTGAATTTTTAAAGAAAAGAGGGAAGAAAATTGTTCTTTATTAATTGTTAAGTAGGATAATTAAGCAATGTGTACATTCTGATTAGGGTGTATGCTATTATCTTTGTGCTTTTGTTAATTATCTCTTCGTTTTGGTTTTAATTTTCTAAAACAGTAAGTAAAATGTTATGGAATTAAAATTATTAAATTTATTCTTAAACAACTACTTAACTGTGGAGTAAATTAAACTAATCTCCTAAGGATCGATTTCTAAAATATTTTAATATCAATTAAAATTACAAATGGATCTACTGAATTATTTTAAATCCATTTAACGCTTCAAGTATACCGTTTCGACCCAAAAGTTTCGAGAGCTCGTTCCCTAGGCCTAAGCTTATTTTATGTTATAAACTAAGGCCCATCATGGTGTTAATAGGATTTATTATTTTGTAGGCCCAAACCCGAGACCTCAGGCGTAGGAGGATCGTCAGGAATGGATAGTCGACTAAAGCTTCAGCTATATACTAGCTACAAGGTGGATTTTGCTACCAAAACCTTTACAAACATGTTTTAAATGCTTTCGTCCATGCTAAAATGAATTGAGTTTTTGCTCAACATGAATATAATGTTTTCGCTCTTCGTGGATATGATTTGACCTACATGATGAATTCAGGCATTGTCAATTCTATTGAAATATAGTCATGTGATCACATAGGGTCTGTCTCCATGCATGATTAATTGAGCGCATTGATCTCAAATGAATAATAAATTATTTGGCCACATGAGATGAAAAATGTTTATATGTGCTTGGACGAACAAGATAAGCTTACCCACTGAGTGTGTTCTGGCACTCAGCCCACATTTCTAAAATGTTTTTCAGGTACGAAGTGATGGAGGCTGCTGACGTGGACACAAGGTGTTTATTTATTTTGAACTGTGTTAATAATGTGAACTTTGAATTTTGAATATTGACTATGGTCAATATTGGAACATGTTATGCTTCCGCTTACTATTTTGGATTATATTAAAATATCCTAAAAATCTTATTTTATTCTGCTGCTATTTTGGACTTTGAAAATAGTAAACTGTCAACGTTGACTAGTCGTGAATTCAACTTGCATGTGATTGGCTGTTTGAATAGTCTTCTGAAGTTGTGAATGGTTGGTTTTAAAATTAAGGAATATTTATTGTATAAATATTTTCTCTAAATACGAAATTTTTTGTAAAATTAGGAAATTTATTTTAACTTTTTGTTAGCATTTTAATTCTTCGGAATTGGGGTGTTACACTATGGTATCAGGTCTACGAATCTGTAGGCCTGTGGTGTAAATTTTTGGGAACATTTTGGGAAAAATGTGTGTCATGTGTGATGTTTTATTTGACCCTATGTTCTACGTCCACGTCATGCCCCGCCATCACATGTATAAAAGTGTTATATTTTATGATTATAGAAAAGTATGACACGAGCCATTTGGCAAGCATGTATAAAAAAAATCATAAAGTGATTCTACTTTAAATGAGTATGATATGTGTACTTATTCTTCTATGAGCTCGAACCTAGAAGGATTTAGTAGAACATAGTACGCCATTAAGTTCATTCTCAATAGTATGAACTATAAGATGACCTCTAAACGTTATTTAAAGAACTACTTGAATATTAGATTGACATTAAGTTCCCTTGCAGATGGCATACCCTAATCACAGACCCAAGATGAGGGCAGGATATATTTCTGCGCCAGCTTTGCGTCAGATGGAGTACCGAGAGTACGTTCGCCGCCCGACGGATAGTATAGGCAGGCACATCACTCGTATGACGGAGATGTAGATGGATGTAGGTGACGTACTAGCCGGAGTCACCGGTTGGAAGGCTGCCAACCGACTGATACGTACTCTACCAGCTGAGTGGGTTCCCGACGCTGCTCAGGTTTTGGGGATCTACACGGAGAGTCACTCTACGACTCTTCAGTACATTACGGATTATCCGAGCTTTTCATCACATCTCTACCAGAGGTGGGCGATGTGGCGTGCTCCTCTAGCATATGTACATGCACCAGCTTTGGTTCTTGGACCGAGCTATGTACATCCTCATTACGTGCCACCTCATCTACCTGCTCTAGCTCCAGCGGGTTGGATGGCCATGCAGCCAGCACCTGCACCTGCACTAGTACCGGTACCAGTCCGAGCACCAGCTCCTATTAGTCTGAGCTTCAGTCCCAGTTCCAGACCCAGTGCCAGTCCGAGTTCCAGATCCTGCACCTGCTCATATTCTTCATCCACAGGCACATAGCAATGGGTGGTTGGTTGAGGATGATGATGAGGATTCCGAGAAGGATCCCGATGAGGACTCGGAGGAGGATGTCGATGGTTCTGCTGCTTCCTGAGTCTAGATGTTAGCACCTTTTATCTATATAGTCTTAGTACTATGTATTTTTCTTAGGAGTATATAAGGCCTTTTTGAGTTTGAAATTCTTTTTGTACGCCACCTTGTGAGGTAGGTTTGTATTTGGCCTAGCATGTAACTCCTTGATGGATGTCCATGATGATCTGACTGCTAGACAGTCAAGTATGATATATTATTGTATTCAAGAGTCCTCTTTTGGAGGCACATTTTGTGGATATATGATGATGACCTTATGTTAATGAAATGATAATGATGTTAACAAAAACTTGTTTTATAACTTAACCTCAATACATTATTAATTCTTATATAAAATATGTATGTGATTAGGATGCCGCCAAGAAGACGCCAAGCACCTGTAGAAAATCAACATCAAAATGATATATATAGGTCAAGTTGTTGAGAAATTTAGACGTTATCAGCCACCAAATTTCAGTGGCCAAGGAGAACCGCTTGAGGCCGAGCAATGGTTGCGTAAAATCGAACGAATATTTACTCATATTGGATGTGAAGATACACATCGTGTTTCATGTGTTGTCTTCTAACTCATTGAAGATGCTGACTATTGATGGGAAGCTCACACTAGACCGATGACACCCGAGCAAATAGCTGCTCTCACTTGGGAAGAATTTAAACAAGCTGTGATGGAGAAATACATATCGAGCTGCTATCGTGAGCGCAAAGAAAACGAGTTTAGTTACCTCAAGCAAAGAAACCTGACGGTGGATGAATATAACAAGAAATTTAATCAACTATCTTGATACGCACCTCAGTTGGCTGATATTGATGAAAAGAAGGCACTTCGTTTCAGAAGAGGGTTGAGAGCTGAAATTGCCATTTCTATTGCTGGGCGAGGGACTACTACTTATGTAGAGACATTCGAACGGGCACAAGATATCGAGTCACTACTCTTGTCTGAGGAGAGAAAGAATAACAACTCAAAAGGGAAGAGGAAATTTGAGAATAGGGGCCAGTGGGAAAATAATAATGATAAACAAGCAAGGGTCGGACCAGGACCTAACTCGGGAGGACAGTATCAGGAAAGACCCGCTTTCCAGACTTGTGGCAAATGACACAATGGACCATGTATTTTCAAGAAAGATGCTTGCTTCAGGTGCAAACAACCAGGCCATTATGCTAACAACTGTCCTAGAGATCGGGGCAATCAGGGAAATCGTCCAGGGAACTATGGAGGAAACAATCCTATTCCTCCAAGGAACTATCTGAGGAATAATCCGGGGAACAATGCAGGACAACAACAACCAAGGAATGCACGAGCTTTTGGCATGAATCAACAACAAGCATCACGAGAACCTGGTAACATGGCAGGTATGATTAAAATTCATGAGATGCCAATACTTGCCCTTTTTGATACTGGAGCCACACATTCTTTTATCTCTGTAAGAGCTTGTGGAAAGTTAGGAATTTGTGGTGACATCATGAGTGATTGTTTGGAAGTAAGTATACCATCTGGAAGAACATTGGTTACCAATAAAATTTGTTCTGATTTAGAGTTAAAACTTGATGACGAGAGTGTTAAAGCAAATTTGCACATTCTTGAGATGAACAATTTCGACGTTATTCTAGGAATGGATTGGCTTAGGGATAATCATGCTATAATAAGATGCGGTGAGAAAGAGATAACACTCCAACACCAGGAAGAAACGAGTTTATTTTTTTTGGAGCACGGGTTGGATCCATAATACCCGTAATATCGGCTTTGAAGGCGATAAAGATGATTAAAAAGAAAGGATATCAAGATTTTCTAGTAAGCTTGGTAGGGGTAAAACCAAAGATGTTCTCATTGATGATGTTCCCGTTGTTCATGAGTTCAAAGACGTATTTCCTGATGATCTGCCAAGCGTAGCTCCCGACAGACAAGTAGAATTTACAATCAACCTTATCCCTGGAGCTGCACCTGTTTCTAGGGCGCCACATCGAATGGAACCTAAAGAACTACAAGAGTTAAAAGTCCAACTTCAAGAGTTACTGGAAAAGAAATTTATTCAACCCAGTGTTTCGCCATGGGGAGCGCCAGTTTTGTTCGTAAAGAAAAAAGATGGATCGCTTCGTATGTGAATTGACTACCGAGAGTTGAACAAGCTGACAATCAAGAACAAATACCCTCTGCCCAGAATTGATGATTTGTTTGATCAATTGAAAGGAGCCAAAGTCTTCTCGAAGATAGATTTGAGATCTGGTTATCATCAGTTGAAGATCAAGAAAAAAGATGTACCTAAGACGGCTTTTTGAACACGTTATGGTCACTATGAATTTGTTGTAATGCCTTTTGGTTTAAGCAATGCACCGACTGTGTTCATGGACTTAATGAATCGAGTATTTCACCCTTATTTGGATAAGTTTGTGTTAGTGTTCATTGATGATGTGTTGATATACTCACAAGATGAGAAGCAACATGAGGAGCATCTGAGAGTTGTATTAGAAGTTCTAAGAATAGAGCGACTCTACGCCAAGTTCAGCAAGTGCGAATTCTGGTTAGACGAAGTTGTATTCTTAGGCATATCATTTCGTCACAAGGTATCAAGGTAGATCCTGCTAAGGTGGAAGCCGTGAGTGATTGGAAATCTCCAACTAGTGCGGGAGAAGTTCGTAGTTTCTTAGGCCTAGCTGGATATTACAGACGATTCATACAAGGATTTTCCAAGATTGCAAAACCAATGACTCACCTGTTGAAGAAAGGAGTGGAATATCAATGGACAAAAGATTGTGAAGAGAGTTTCCAAGAACTCAAGAGAAGATTGGTTACTGCTCCAGTGCTAACCGTACCAGATGGAGCAGAAGGATTTGTTATCTATACTGACGCATCTAAGTTAGGTTTAGGATGTGTCTTAATATAAAATGGTAAGGTCATTGCTTATGCGTCACGACAATTGAGACCTCATGAAATCAATTATCCCACTCATGACCTAGAACTAGCCACCGTAGTTCACGCGTTGAAAATTTGGAGACACCACCTTTATGGAGGAAAATGTGAAATCTACACAGATCACAAACTCTTCTTCGAACAAAAGGAGTTCAACATGAGGTAAATGAGATGGTTAGAATTAGTAAAGGACTATGATTGTACCATTCTCTATCACCATGGAAAGGCAAATGTTGTAGCAGATGCATTGATTAGGAAAAGCAGATCGACACCAGAGTGTGCCCTCACTCAATAGGATCAACTGATTAAGGATTTTGCTAAGTTGAATTTGGAAGTGATTATACCACCAGAAAGTACGGAAGCTCGAATTGCGACTTTAGTAGTAAAACCAAATCTGCGAGCTCGTATCATTGAAGCACAACAACAAGATGAATTTCTTAGAAAAATGCGACAGAAAGCAAATCCCAGTGATAACCAAGGATTTACAATGATGGATAATCATGCACTCACGTTTGGGAGTAGGCTATGTGTTCCCCAGAGTGAAGATCTGAAGAATGAAATTTTGAAGGAAGCTCATTATGCGCCATATATAGCACACCCAGGAGGCACAAAGATGTATCGGGACTTAAAAGAAACTTTCTGGTGGAGAGGCATGAAAAGAGACATTGCAAATTTTGTGGAACGATGCTTGACTTGCCAACAAGTGAAAGCGGAACATCAGCGACCAGCTGGACCCTTACATTCACTCGAAATCCCTGAATGGAAATGGGAACACATCACCATGGATTTTGTGGTAGGGTTATCAAAGATGTTACGTAACAATCAGGTAGTATGGGTTATTGTAGACCGACTGACTAAGTCCGCGCATTTCCTGCCAGTAAGGATGACTCTAGGGCTAGACAAGTTAGCTCAAATCTATGTCAAAGAAATTGTTCATTTACATGGAGTTCCCGTGTCAATAACTTCTGATCGTGATACTTGATTTATATCAAAGTTTTGGGGAAGCTTACAAGAGGCGATGGGAACCAGATTGAACTTCAGCACAACATTTCACCCTCAAACTGATGGACAGTCAGAAAGAACAATTCAAATCCTAGAAGATATGCTCAGAGCTGTAGTCATGGATCAAGGTGGAAGTTGGGAAGATTACTTACCATTGGTAGAATTTGCATACAATAACAGCTACCAAGCTACCATTGGAATGGCACCTTATGAGGCCTTATATGGTCGAAAGTGTAGGCCACCTCTTTACTGGGATGAAGTCGGGGAGCGAAAAATTCTAGGACCCGAAATGGTACGAACCACAGAAGAAGTTGCTAACAAAATAAGAGAGAGGATTAAAGAAGTTCAAGATAGACAAAAATTATATGCAGATAAACGCCGAAGAGATTTACAGTTTGAAATTGGCGATAAGGTTTTTCTTAAGTTATCTTCGTCTCGGAGGATAGTTCGATTTGGCAAAAGGGGGAAATTAAGACCTCGGTTTATCGGACCATATGAAATCCTTGATCGAATTGGGCCAGTTGTTTATAGGCTCGCTTTACCACCAAAATTAGGTGGAATACATGACGTGTTTCACGTGTCAATGCTTCGAAAATATGTGTTTGATCCAAGTCATATAATTCATGATGAAGATATAGAAGTGAACTTAGATCTGACTTATCAAGAAGTACTAGGGGCGATCCTTGATCGCAAAATCCATAAGTTGCGAAACAAAGAACTAATGTTAGTGAAGGTTCAATGGAGCCGTCATGGAAAAGATGAAGCTACATGGGAAATAGAGAGTGAGATCATGGAACAGAACCCTAACTTACCGTTTACAGGTATGTGAATTTTGGGATGAAATTCTTTTAAGGGGGTAGGGATGTAATACCCTAAAAATATTTAGTTGGACTTGTTAAGGTTTGGGCCAAATCAATGGAATTTATAAGTTTGTATCAATAATGGGCCAACCTAGACTAAGTGGGCTGTTATCACTTTTGGTGTATGTATAGAAAGAGAAATGGTGGGTTGACTTGGAAATTAAAAGTGTTGATGTGTGTGTGACGTGAATTTTTAAAGAAAAGAGGGAAGAAAATTGTTCTTTATTAATTGTTAAGTAGGGTAATTAAGCAATGTGTACATTCTGATCAGGGTGTATGATGTTATCTTTGTGCTTTTGTTAATTATCTTTTCTTTTTTGTTTTAGTTTTCTAAAACAGTAAGTAAAATGTTATGGAATTAAAATTATTAAATTTATTCTTAAACAACTACTTAACTATAGAGTAAATTAAACTAATCTCCTAAGGATCGATTTCTAAAATATTTTAATATCAATTAAAATTACAAATGGATCTACTGAATTATTTTAAATCCATTTAACACTTCAAGTATACCATTTCGACCCAAAAGTTTCGAGAGCTCGTTCCCTAGGCCCAAGCTTATTTTATGTTATAAACTAAGGCCCATCATGGTGTTAATAGGATTTATTATTTTGTAGGCCCAAACCCGAGACCTCAGGCGTAGGAGGATCGTCAGGAATGGATAGTCGACTAAAGTTTCATCTATATACTAGCTACAAGGTGGATTTTGCTACCAAAACCTTTACAAACATGTTTTAAATGCTTTCGTCCATGCTAAAATGAATTGATTTTTTGCTCAACATGAATATAATGTTTTCGCTCTTCGTGGATATGATTTGACCTGCATGTGATCACATAGGGTCTGTCTCCACGCATGATTAATTGAGCGCATTGATCTCAAATGAATAATAAATTGTTTGGCCACATGAGATGAAAAATGTTTATATGTGCTTGGACGAACAAGATAAGCTTTCCCACTGAGTGTTTTCTGGCACTCAACCCACGTTTCTAAAATGTTTTTCAGGTACGAAGTGATGGAGGCTGCTGACGTGGACACAGGATGTTTATTTATTTTGGACCGTGTCAATAATGTGAACTTTGAAAAATAATCCTCACATTGAGGTTCTTGAAAGAAGATAAAAAAAAAATCTATAATAATAATATTACAACAATACTATCTCAAAGCTCATCATTTTACCTATAGCATAGGAAAGCTAAATATTTTTCCAAGTATCACTAACTTTTGTAGTATATATAGGAGTTACATTGTCATAAAAAACTACATGATTGTTACATAAATTGATTAGATAAAATAGAAGTTTTTTGGATTTATCCTCTAATACTATTTCAGACCATCATACGCAAAATTGCTTATAAAGAGAATAAGTGGAAACTTTCCGTTTAAATCCAAGATTGAATGGGGTAGTTACACTTGAAAGAATTTACTCCACTTATATGTGCCAATATATCTGAGGAATCCTGATCATCTTCTTCTTTCACCACAACCTAAGAAAACCAAAGGAAAAAATGGACTTACTTTTGTATATATATGTTAATTACTAACAATTTTGCTCAAATAGAAATATTGAACAATTTAATTTCTGTGTATATGTATATATATACCTTTCTTTTGTGATCATGGATAGAGTTTGAATAGAGGCCAACATCTTCATCTACGTCGTCTTCATTGTTGCTGCCCATATTTCTGCCAATCTCTCCCAGTAGTTCATCATTCTTTGCGAACCTCCCTCTCACTCTAGGCCTACTATCAGCAAGAGTTTTCCGGCAGGCATACTGCATGTATTATATACACGTATGATGGAATTTAGATTATTAATTGTATTGCAAATTAATTCATACAGGTATATATGGTCACAGAAAGAATTAAGAAGAATGAAAACCAATGACCTTGATTTTCTTGCTAAAGTTCCTTTCATTCCTTTTCTTCATGTATCTATGAATCTTTCTTTTCCTTTCTTCAACAGAGAGTTTTCCCACCTTAAATGTGGGGTCTTCCAAGCTGGAGATCTCTGATGCTAGAGCTGAAGTAGTACTTGCAGTTGCTCCTCCATGATATAGATGTTGGCTTTCACTACTAAGTCCCTTAATTGATTAGGAGAAGAAGAAAGAATAATATACAAGTGGTTAAACTAAATCAAAATAATTAACAAAAAACTAAGATTCATTAATTTTCAATTAATATAACAAATTAAAATGTGTGTGCATGCGTGGGTGTGCGTCTGTATAGTATATGCATGTATTAAATATATACGTACCTGAAGGTCAGTAGAGCAGTTGAAGACTCTCTGCATATTATCAGGGATGAAAAGTGCAGTATTATCCCCTTGAAATTCCAAATCAGTGGCCAACATCAAAGCAGTCCCAGTGAAAGCTCCTGAAGTTTCAGCAGAGAATGGAACATTCATAGTAGCTGCAGGAGGCAAATAAGGCACCATGATGGTGTCGATGAGAGAGCAAGCTGCCGGTTGGGAAGATTTCAAACGCCCCATGTAAGACGACAGGCATTCCTCTTCATAGGATGACGAAAGTGACCACCGCTCATGACCATATTGATGAGCCGTGTGAAGTGATGATCCATTTGTTGTTGCCATGTCACCTAGGGGAAGTTGGTTGTTCAAGGATGAGATGTCGAGTGCTTCTTCATTCATGTTAACGTTATTGTTGTTGCTGCTCATATATTGATGATGATCATGATGAAAGGATGGAGAAGTGCTGAAATCTATAGCTGCTGAAATGTCATTCTCTTCCGTAGGGTCATCGAAGATTATGGACATGTTGCTATTCGTGGTGGCGGCGGCCGCGGTGGTGACTGTGGGCGTCGACGGCCCGCCGCCGCTAGAGGTTCCGGTGGCCGGCTTCAACGTTTCATTCTCTATGCTAGTGTTGTTGAAGTTATTCATTTCTGTTGTAATATTAGAGAGGTGCATTTGATAGGAAGAATGATTTTCATAGCTGCAGTTGGAGCTTGAGCCAACTTCAGAATTTTGCACAGTCTCTGGAAATAATTCGGACTCACAAAATTCCAATATATGATTTCCAAGGGGGCTGCTGATTTCCTCCTGTCAATAAAATATTAAAACAATATATCAAACCATATATATATATATATATATATATATATAAATGCATGGGTGTGTCCTTTGTTAATTTATGCTAGATGATGTTGATCCAATTAATTAAAGGGTGCTCTCTGAATTTTAAACCGATCCATATATACATCCATACGATTATTAATGTTTGAGCACACAAGTGTTTTTTGTGGTTGATCAAAGAACCAACACATAATTAACCCATTTGTGACTAAATGAAATAGAAGATTTTCATTAAGCATGACTGCCAAAACAAGAAAATGATTAAATCTATATTTTTGTATCCAATCAAACACATAAATACAATAACGAGCAGCTTAGTAATATTCTAGCTCTTTGGATGATTTACGTGTATAGTGTAAATTATACTAAGCTTACCGGCCATCATTATGGGATTGAAATTTCCTATTACACTATTTCATGTTTCACTCCGTGTTTCATCATTAAATTTATGATTTTAATAATATTTATTATAAAATAAAAATTAATTATAACATAATCAACATTTATCAACAAAAAAATTGAATTAAAAAATTATAAAACATAATTTTGAAAAAATCAACCATAATAATAATTATTAATTGAAAATCGAAAATTAAATATTAAAAAATAATTATAAACCCTAATTGGGTGGGGTGAACCCTAAAAATAATCACAAAATTAAACTAAATCACATAAAAATAAAATTGAAGAAAAAAAAGTACAAAAAAAACTCGTAATTTGAAAATGTAACACTTGATATAATACAAAGAGTGTAATAGGAAATTTCATGTGATCATTATGGGCTTCACATTAATTCAACAGTCAAGTTCACAAAAGTTAATAACAAAGGCGATAGGAAAAAAAAAAAAGAAGTATATATATATATATATATATATATATATATATATAGGTACGATCTGTTACGTTTCTCTAATTTGTTATTTAAAAATTAAAAAAAAAAAGTTTCAAAATAATTAAATAATTTCTTAGTAATTTATGTAATTATGTATGAGGATTAATTAGCTTTCATAAAAATGTATGTGTTTAAAAGTTTGAACTTTCTACGATTATATATGTACACCATACTTTTTGTGACAAGGAGAAAACTACATCTACCCGTAAGTATATTTTATGTATGCTTATGTACAATAGTTCACAAACTACATAAAAGAAGGTGGAAATATATAAAACTAGCCGGTCAAACTTTAAAAAAATTTAATTTAGCCACTAACTTTTAAATATATTTTTTTTAGCCAGAATGACATATTTGCCTCCTGCGTGTTGCGCGCATTGCCAGTGCGCAGTGTCAGCGCGTACAGGGGTATTTTCGTCCAAAGTGACTAAAATACGTATGTTTATAAAATTTATTGGCTAAAATAATTCTTTTAAAAATTTAAGTGACTAAAATAAGTTTTGCCTCAAGAAGTAAGTCGCATCAGGCAAAACCATATATACAACAAACTAAAATAAGAAAGCATTGGTGAGATATATTCAAACTTTTAACATTTGAGTCGCACGCATGCATGCTCAATCCAACCCATCAACTATCCAAAAATAAAATAAAAAATATAAGTGTTCCCAATGAACCATATAGAAACTTATATATTGTTCTCCGTGTTTAATTTTGTTTATACAATTATTCCTTTATTCTTTATTTTTTTTTTCCTTCTAATTCTAAGCACTATACTAATTATGATCGTATGTTAAAAAAATGTCATTTTGTGCCGCGTGCATTTATTGATAGTGTTGAAATGACAAATACACACACACACACACACAATTTTCAACAAATTAAAGGTTCTTATAAGGTAGAACAAGTAAACAAACAATACAATACAATAGAATCATTTAAAAGGGAAAAAAGAGAAAAGATAAAACAAGCACAAGATGGATAGATCAAGGATTAACGTAAATTGATCGAAATCCAAAATGAAAATTTGAACAACTCTCTCTCTCTCTCTTGTATATATGTGTGTATGCGCGCGCGCTTGAACATCATATAAATCTTACATGCATATGTGAATACGTATATAATGCATGTATATTAATATATTATAAAGAAAATGCCTAGATTCAATTAGATAATGCATGCATGCATGATCACAAAAACACAAGAAGCAAATAAAAATATATGTTGAGAGGAGGCAAAGGCAATTACAATGGAAAGTTGTTGATCTTGAGGATGAACCATGTCCTGCAACATTATTCTCTCCCCCAATTAAATCAAATTTAGAATAAATAACAAAATAAAAATACAAAAGAATGAGATCAGATATGATCGGCTTTCCTAACACGCCAAAAAGGAATACATGCTTACAACATTTTTCTCATGGCCACTTTGATTATTTCACAGATTGGAATGGAAGCAAAAACTTCAAAACAAGAATAGAAACTAAATTAATTAAAGGCCTCTTTTGTTTGTTTTTCCTATTGCCTTTGGTTTTGCTATTTTGAGAGAAATTAAGAAATTAGAGAGAATTGAATGAAAAAAGAGTGGAAATTAATAAGAATGTGCGGTGGGGGTTGAGTTTAATTATTTTGTTAAAAGGTAAAACAAAAAGTTGGTTATATAGCTTGGAGGGATAACCGTGCATTGAAGTCAAACCGATGCTACCGGTGGGCCACACTTTTATTTTTCTTTTTTAGATAATTTTTTTTATAGCAAATGTGAAAAAGACTCGAGAATCATTATTAATATCTCATTATTATTGTAACATTATTACTCGATCCATCACTAATTTGCGTGCCATCTACTTCTGTTCTTCGCATTGGGAAAAAATACATTTTCTTTTTATATTCACTGTTATTTTATTTTATAGATTTTCTTTCGTATATATGAGTAATATGACATCAAAATCTACTTTTGGATAAAAAAATGTCCAAAATCAGTTTCAATTGTATTGAAAAAAATATATTTTTTTGGTACGTACTCCTATAACCTCATATATTTGACTATTTTATCAGTTTTAGTACCTTACATACCAACTGTACTGTAATAGTATCCTTGCAATACATATTATCTAATTTCAGTCTCGATTCCATTCGATAATAGGTTTTATTATGATCATACACTCAGCTCATAGTTAAGTTAGGTCACTACAAAAAGATGACTTTTAGCGACGGAATCAATTCAATTTCGAGTGAGTTATGATCTGTAATTCCTCCCTAAAATTTGTGGGAAAGGAATTGGGCCAACACATGGATCAAAATCGAATTGGAGTTTACCCGAATCGCGATTCGCAACCTCACTCACAGTCTGGTCGATCGCGAGTCAACTGTTTTTTTTTTTTTTTTTTTTTTTTTTTTTTTAAATGAGTAACATTTTATTAATTTTAAAAATATGAGATATTTGGAAAAAGAGTCACGACGAATCTATTGAAGAAATGGCATGGACGGACATCTGGACTGGTAGCATATATACGTGTCAAATGAAAGGGGCAGCAGTGAGTTGTGCTGCCTGCGTTTTGCATGTCTGCCACGCACTCTTTAGAAGTAGATTTCTGTCTCCTCTCCACCGCTGCGCCGTTTAATTTCCTATATCTAACTTCATCTCTTAATTATGTATTAATTGATAAAACAGTCGTTCAGAAGAAGTAGCGAGCTAGTTAGAATAGATTGTTACTCTGCAGGAGATTTACAATGGCAAAATCTTATGGTGGCGTTGGGGCTGAGAGAAATGCTGCGCTGTCAACGGAGGCGGCGCTTGCTCCGGTGACTATGGAGCGACCGGTGCGGACTGACTTGGAAACTTCCATCCCCAAGCCATGTCAGTTGCTTAATTAATTGCTACATTAATTAATTTATTCTTTTTATGTTTCATATTATATTCATGAGCAGATTAGATATATATATATATGATGTTTGACAGACAGATGCTTTTCTTTCTGGATTTTGGCTTGAAAATATATATATATATATATATATATATATATATGATATTGCTGCATAGACTTCCAACTTTAGGTTAAGCTATACCCATATATACGTTGCGTTTTCATCTACTTGTGCATTTTTTCAACACGTTGTTTAAAATGGTGAATACCAACTTATTACAAAATGCAAAACTGGACGAGCACAAGTATAATTAGGTATGATATTGGCATCATTGCATTGAACCTTGCAAGGTTTGGTTTGACAGAGTAGGGCGAGATCAGCTCAAGCAGCACACGAAATGCATTAATTAAGAAAAGTTAGAAATTAAACATAGTAGTCCATGCCATATTCTAGGTCTCACGATCAAATTTAATATTTTAAATATGTCTATTATAAAATAAAATTTATTATAGTATAACCAATCATAATTAACATTTATTTCTAAAAATTGAAATTTTAAAAAATTATATACCCTGATTTTGAAAAAATCAACCCTAATAATTAATTATGTTAACTAAAAAATAAAAAATGATTATTAAATAATAAATATAAATCTTAATTGGATGGAATTAACCCTAAATAATAATTATAAAAATAAATTAAACCAAAATAAATTGAAATTGAAGATGAAAAAAATGGATTAAAATCTAATAAAAATCAAAATGGGACATCTAGTGGGATAGAAAAAGTGGGAAGCATGATTTCATTTGCATAAATAGTGCTGGTTAAATAGTTACTTATTTAAGATAATTTTATTGCTTATCCTATTGTATCTTATCACTAATAATTAGCACTAAATTATAATAAGATAAGCAATAAAAATAAAAATAAAAAATCAGCACTAAAATACAATAAGATAATTAAGCAATAAAATTATAGTAACTAAGCGTACATCTACACACAAAGCATCAGTGCACATTTAAATAAAATCGTACTTATATATACTCTAGTTTTTGAAATGCATGTTTCCAGCATATATATATATATTGTAGTCATGCATTTAGTAAACATGAATTGATTGTGTAAGGTTGAATCTGAGTTTTGTGATTTGGATATATTGAATTTGAGACATGGTGAGGGGAGTGGTAGCCCCTGATATGGATCACCCTAACGGGACGGCTGGGCTTGCGCATCATAATTTGAGTGTATTGCAGCAGCATTGTGCTTTCTTCGATCAAGATGCTAACGGCATCATTTATCCATGGGAGACTTATTCTGGTATGTATATATTCATAGCTTCTCTTTCTGGTTTTTGAGTTCCATATATTCATTTTCAGTTCACCGGACCTGTCCCTACCAGTTGAGGCTCACACTAACCTCTTCGCTGAGTCGTACTCTTTTGATTTTGCAGGTTTTCGACAGCTTGGATTCAATATGATTGCCTCCTTCATAATGGCTATTGTCATTAATTTGACCATGAGTTATCCAACACTTCCAGTAAGTTAATTTTCCGTATGGGCAACCTTAAAGGGTTACTTTCTTTTTTTCTCTGCAAATTAATGTTCATTTAGCTAATTTGCTCGATTCCGTTGATTGTTTTGTCTCGCATATATTTAAGTGAGATGGACTTGTGTGCACCTGTCACACATGGACTTATGTGCATGTGGGTCGGGCGAGCCTGAAACTTGGTTCAAACTAGTCATTTTAAAAAATATATAAAAAATGACACGCGCTTATATCACACTGATATTATCGATCAAATCTATTTATCTAATTAAACATATACAAGTTGTCATATTACCAAAATTTCCCAAATATGTGACCTTGGTGTGGAACCTAGCTAAGAAGTGGTGTTTTGCGTATTTAATTAGTTTTGCATGAGTAATCGTGATGGAAACTGCAGGGCTGGATTCCTTCTCCTTTCCTCCCGATATACCTTTATAACATACACAAGGCGAAGCATGGGAGCTCTTCAAATACCTATGATAGAGAAGGAAGGTACGTGCTTCATATATATATATATATACTCAGTGTGGATCGGAGTACGTAGTTATATATATTATAAGCATCATCAGTCATCACTAGCTAGCTAGCTAGCTAGTTGCTAATTAATTAAATAATTTCAGGTACTCACCTGTGAATTTTGAGAATGTATTTAGCAAGCATGCTCAAACATCTCCAGATAAGCTTACGTATGGTGAGTTGTGGAGCATGACTGAAGCCAACAGAGAAGCATTCGATATTTTTGGGTGGTAGGCGATCGACCTTCCTTTTCATTCGATATATATTCATGCATGTTCTTAGTTAATTACAAGCTAATTAATTAACGGGTAGGTGGGATGTGATGTGATGTGATGCAGGGTGGCGAGCAAAATAGAGTGGACTATTCTGTACGTTCTAGCGAGAGACCAGGAGGGTTTCCTTTCAAAAGAGGCAATAAGGCGTTGCTACGACGGGAGTTTGTTCGACTACTGCGCCAAGCTGCAAATGGGTGCCCAGGGGAAGATGAAGTGATTTAGATCCATCCATGATCCATGCATGGCAATAATATATATATAGCCTATGTGCACATATAGAATTAGGTAGATGATGGGAATTTGGGAGCTGTAATTAGTAATGTTCAGACTTCATACAAATGCGTGACATAAAAAGATCAATGTGCGTAATAGTGGGATCCCCATCTTTTTCTTTTGAGGAAATTCTACTTTTAAGATGACACCGTGCATCCACCAGCTTTGTCGGCGACATGTGTCCATCATTTTTGGGTTTCCTTTTGTTTTTGTTCAGAAATGAAAGTTTAGGCTTATCGAAAAAATTTATCGTGACACTTTAACTACTTATTGTATTAGTCCGAAATTAAAATTATTTTATAGCTGGCCAATATAAGATTGTATAAATGGGGAAAAAATGGCTACAAATAGTAAGGGGTGCGTCCGAAATTAAAATTATTTTATGGCCGGCCAATATAAGATTGTATAAATGGGGAAAATATGGCTACAAATAGTAAGGGTTTGCATTGCACCCCTTACGATAGAATTTACCAACACTAGCGTACATAAGGTGCAAATAGCACCTTATAATAGCACCTAATTTCAGACAGCGAATGCTCACGCGCCCGTCTATGTTTTTCTTTTGATTTTCATTGTTTTCTTTTTATTTTTTTCAAAAAAATTTATACCCTAAAATAAAATTAGTGAACCTTAAAATTAAAATGAATTGATATAATTTGTTTGAAAAAAAATATAAATTTATATATATATAACCTAAAATGAAATTAATAAATCCTAAAAAAACACAAAATAATCCCCTAAAAATACCTCCCAAAACCCGTAACAAACACAAAATAATCCATAAATCCCTAAAAAATCCTGAATTCCTAAACTCTAAACATTAATTGGAATGCAAAAAATCACAATTTGAACTAAATAAACTAGTATTAGATAAGTAGCAGACGTCTTACTTTTTAATGATACATGTGATACTTTTCGAATTTTGAGTGATATTTTTTAGTGTTGCTGTTGATACTGATTTTACCGAATTTTATTTTATTTTATTTTATTTTGCGGGTTGACCTGCGAATTTGACCCGCCCGTCTGAAATAAGGCTTAGATGCACCTTGTACATGCAAGTATTTATCTTTTCTTTTATATTTTATTGGTGGCCTGATGCTTGAATTGTTCAATGAAAGAAAAAAGTAGATCATAATATAATTTAGCTAAAAAAAGTTCTACAATCGATTATTTCTTCTACAAATTATTACGTGTCATTAAAATCTTTTGGTTCAGACAAAAATAGAATGTTTCGTTTGATTGTAAATTTTTGAACGTGGGCTTATATCAGATGAAATCGTGCTACCTAATCACATAACAGATTAGATGGAACGCGGAAAAAAAATCCCAAGACATCCATAATTTAATCAGAATATGTCTACTTAAATTTAATTTTCATATCTTATTATATGCCTATGCATACATTAATTGTTTGGTTTGGGCCCAATTTAATTAAAGCAAGGGCCAAAGAAAGACAATAGAGATGAGTTGATTTCTCATTTTGAGAGATTCATGCGAGTGAGATAGGAGCCGCCGAGAGATGTACACACCGAAACCAAAGAAAGAAAAAGGAATTGAAAGAGTGGAAAGGAAGAGAAGGCTTTGTTTCGAGGCCAAACATTGCATATGCCAAATGAACTGAATATTATTACTCCACCAAAAATAAAATAAAAATTTTACACCAAAACACCGAACCCTATCAAAAACAGACAATGGAAAAACCTACAAAGATTAAACGAACAAAAAATAAAAAAGAAAAAATTAAAACAAAGTTTAATCCTTGTCACGGAGCCTGAAATAGTCTCTGCCAAAGAAATCCAATCTCCACTTTAGCATTTACGAAAAGTTATCAGAAAACAATGGTAATCATGAAAACTTCAACTACATGAATTAGCACGTTAGGATCAACGAACGGAGTATAAACTGATTCTGGATATCAACTGATGTAGATAGAAGCGTGTATAATCTGTTGATTCTGAGAATACCTAGAAGAACGCTCTGACAATATCGTTGATTCTCGCAAGAATACCGAATTACACTTAAATATCACACTTTTTATTAGTTTGGCGAGCAGATTTCTTTCCAATCTAAACAGCTCTTTCCAATTCATGAAAAGAGAGAGGAACTTCAATTCTACATTTGAGATCTGTAGATTTAAGAGATAGTGAGAGAGAAAGAGAGAGAAAATATTATGAGAAAATTTTGTATCTGAATTTCTAATTAATCTGAAAAACTTACATTGTGATTGTACATTGCTTGCTTTTAAACAACTGAAAGAAGAATCTAGAAGCAGAAACTATCTTGAACTAATTTCTAACTAATAGCTAAACTTCTAACTGATAGCTAATTGCATGCATGAGTATAAACTCACGTGCTCTTAACTTAATCCAATACACCCTTGCTGAAACCAAACCACATGCTAGTCTACATCTTTAAGCTTGAGATGATCACGTAATATTTGAAATCGAGATGCAGATAGTGGTTTGGTGAATATATTAGCTATTTGATCTTTAGAAAGAACATGGCCGACTTTAAGAGTCCCATCAGCAACTTTTTCTCGAACATAGTGTACGTCAACTTCAATATGCTTTGTTCGTGCATGGAAGACATGATTTGCAGTAAATGCGAGTGTACTAATATTATCACACTAGAGCTTGGAAGGGGAAGTGAAAGAGACACCTAACTCTTTGCAGAGGCTATGAAGCCACACCAAATCTGTAGAAGCATTGGCAAGAGCACGATACTCGGATTCAGCACTACTACGAGAGATGACATCTTGTTTCTTGGCATTCTAAACAGAAGATTGGAGCCAAGACGAATACAATGACCATTAATGGAACAACAGTCATCAGTACAACTCGCTTAATTAGTATCTGTCAAGCCTTCGAATTAGTTGGAGCTGGTGGGCTGAAACTAAAGAGAGAGAGAGAGAGAGAGAGAGCGCGATCCTTGTAGGAATCAAAGAAGATGTTTACATGCGGCCCAATGAGTGACTGTGGGATGGCGCAAGAATTGACTGAGTTTGTTTACAGAGAATGCGAAGTCAGGGCGAGTTAAGACGAAATACTGCAAGGTTCTAATGGTGTTGCGGTAGATGGTAGAATTATCAAACAATGGACCATCAGATTGATGAAGTTTGACTGCATGAGTCATGGGAGTAGGTCATGTTTTGCAGGACAAGAGATTGATTTTCTCAAGTAAATCATGAATATACTTGGATTGATTGGATTGATTTATGCTGAATGTAGAGCCATGCTGCAAAAATTCAATGCCAAGAAAATATGTAATATCTCTCATGACTTTAAGAGCAAATTTGTCACGTAAATCTTCAATAATGTGTTGTACTTCAGATGAGCTGTCCCCAGTGATGAGAATATCATTAACATATATTAGAATAAGAAGAATGGCATCAACAGACTTACGATGAAATAAGGAGAAATCAGAGAAGAAACGTTGAAATACAAGATGGAGAAGATAGCTTCCGAGTTTGTCTATCAGGCTCTCGGAGCCTATTTTAAGCCATACAATGTTTTATGGAGTTTGCAGACATAAAAATGATGAGTAGAGTCCTCAAAGCCAGAAAATAACACCATGTAGATTGTTTCTTCAAGATCTCCATTAAGAAACGCATTGTTGATATCTATCTGTTGAATGGACCAACCCCTTGTTGCATCAAGAGTAAACATTAATCTGATAATGGAAAATTTTATCGTTGGGCTAAAGGTTTCTATGTAATCAACACCAGTCATTTAAACCCCGAGCAACTAGTCAAGCTTTGAGCTTGTCTAAGGATCCATCAAGATGCGTTTTAACTCGGAACACCCACTTGTTGGTGATGAACTTTTGATCATAAGAAGGGAGAACAAGAATCTAAGTTTGAATAGCTTAGAGAGCCTGAAACTCAGCCTGCATAGCCTTAAACCAGTCAGGATCAAAAATTGCATCAGCCACTGTAGATGAGAGAGAAGGTAAGGACAATTGAGTAAGAAAAGTTTTTGGTCGAGATATGCCATTTTTTGCTCGAGTGACCATAGAGTGAGTATTTTGTAGAGGATTTTGAAAGAGAGAAGTAGAAGAGAAAAGTGGTGGCTGGGATGAGACGATGGAGGGGAAGGAGGAGAAGGAACAACTGTAGGGGACTGCTGAGTAGTGAGAGAAGGAAGAGTAAATAAAAGGATTGTAGGAGAATGGGGAAATGGTGGAGAAAAAAAAAGAGTTTTGTAGGGGAACTCATGTTCATTAAAGGCAGCAGTATCAACAATGAAAAGTCTGCCATTAGGACTAAGACATTTGTAACCCTTGTGGTGAAGGTTGTAGCCAAGAAAAATGTATTTGGTAGATCTGAACTGAAGTTTATGAGTGTTATAGGGCCCGAGATAGAGGCACTGCCAAACATTAATTTGAGGAATGTGTAGTTAGGAGGAGAGTGATATAGCAGAGAGTATGGGATATTGTTCTGTATAGTGGCTGATAGAAGACGATTAATGAGATATACAGCAACTGCAAAGGCATCCTTCCAGAAAGAGAGAGGAAGCTTAGTTTGAGCAAGAAGAGTTAAACCCATATCAGTGACATGTTGATGTTTACACTCAGTTTTCCCATTTTGTTGATGGATATATATACAAGAGTGTTGAAATTGAATTCCCAGAGTGGATAAATAAGAAGCAAGAGGTCGATATTCACCCTCAATCTGTTTGAAAACACTAGACAATAGTATGGAATTGACAATGAATCATGGTGAGAAATTGTTTGACAATAGAAAAAGCTTCAGATTTGGCACACATAGGAAAAAGGCATGTAACACAACATTGCTAGGGTGGCCCAACTTTTGGTGCCATAGATTGAAATCATTACAGAAATTGGAAGACACATTACAAACACTCTGTGAAGATAAGCTAGTAGAGAAATTAGCACTATGAAAGTTGAGAACTGGTGCAACTTTATTTGAGCTTAGTGCAGTTTGCAATGCACTTTTATTAGGGAAGTTGGAGGCAGATGAATGTACCATAGAGACTGCAGTAGCCACCTTATTGAGCCGAGGCATTGGTAGGTCCAGCTTGTAAAGTCCCTTTTCCAGATGACCCTTCAATAGCACCGAGTGGGTTTGTTTGTCCTTGACAAAGAAAACATCATGGTAAAATTCTACAAAGACATGGTTATCTTTTGTAAACTGAGATATGCTGATCATATTCTTGGTAATTTGTAGAACATATAAAATTTTATTTAGCAGTAAGGAAGGAGAAGGTGATGTTGATTTAATGACAAAGCCAATAGAGAAAATAGGAAGATGAGTACGATCTCCAATAGTGAGTTTCTCGGCTTCATTGTAGGGTGAGCTGAACGAGAGATTACCAAGATCATTGGTGACATGTGTGGTTGCACTGTTATCAACATACCAGTTTATTTCATAATCAGGATCATAATTGTAATATTTCTACATATAGACATAGAAGGACATATCAGTGACAAAAGCTTGGGGGTAGAAGGGGTGGATTTTTTGTCTGGGAAGTCTTCATGAAAGGTCTTCCGAGAATTATTAGTGATGAAATAGATGTCGACTTACGCATATCGAGCACATAGAAATCTGCAGGAAAAATCAAATCCCACACCTTGACCAATACATTCTCAATTAGGCCTTCAGGGTAAACATTTGATCTATTTGCCAATCGTTAGATTATATTACTCGTGTCTAATTCATCGGGTCTTGGATTCAATTCTTCATAAATGGTCATGAGCATGATATTTATGAATGTTTCGAGATCTAACATGGTCTGTTTTATCCTCCTATTCCCAATGACGTGCGGTATGTGACAAATGTACCAGGGTACTCATATGTGTGATTCTAAACACACCACAAAAATTTCTTTTCACACCACAAAAATTGTTATTTTTTTTTCATTTTTTCTTTACACACTACACTAAAAGACTATTATACCCTTCAATTTAAAAAAATAAAACATGTTTTTGAACTTACATAAGATGGTTCATAAACATGTTTTGAACGCTGTTATTTGCCTTAGTGAATTTTTTTCACAGTTGGGAGTGTACTTAACTTGTTAAATCTTTGAACACTGGAGAGGTTGAGTAACAAATTTTTGAATGCGAAGAAGAAGGTTCAAAAATATGTTTCCAAACATAAAGCAGTGGGTTCATAAACATGTTTCTAAACCCACAGTATTGGGTTCATAAACTTATTTTTGAACGGGTTCGAAAACAAGTTTTTGAACCTCCTTTATGACGTTCAAACTGTTATTTCTGAATGTCTTTCGACGATTTGAATATCCAAAAATGATGGAACTCACGAAAAAAAAAATGGTGTAAATAGTAGGAAATCATTTATATTACTTGTTTCTTCATTGTTTCCACCTCCATGGTTGATTAAACCCAATGTGTTCAAATTTAAAGTTAGAGAAACCCTATCTATGCAATTTCTATTATTTTTCAAATGCAATGTTGAAGGTTGTTGGAGAAGGAAATCATTTTTTAAAAAAAAAAATTAACTCATTTAATTTTTGTGGTGTGTGGAAAGAAAATTTTGTAGTGTATTAAAGTAAAAAAAAAAACGATATTTTAGTAATCTCAGAAATAACTTTTTTTACATTATTATTTTTTGTGGTGTGAAAAGAAATTGTTGGTGTATTTAGAAACACCCTACTCATATATCTTGGACAATTTTTTTTGCAAGACTGTTGAAACATTCTCTCTTACGGAAAGTTTGGCATCAACGGGTTACTTTGTAAGACAGGTTATTAAACTTAGTAATATTCCCTTCAAATTTGAAGGAAGAGAGGACGAAGAAGCTTACTTTTCGAACCTCTATAAATTGATGTGTTATTATTTTTACTTCTATTACCGCTTATTTCTTAATTACTCGCAATATTGTACAAAACCAGCTGAAGCCTCAAACTTCCGGTTGAGATCATACTTGTAAAAAAAAAAAACTGAGCCCTCTTAAGTGTTCATAAGTGTTATAAGGCTTTATTAGTGTTCGTCACCTCTCAATACACTTCGACTAGTATGGAATCAACAATCTTCAATGCAAAACCCCATTTTGATGTGAATACTCACGAAAAGAGTGTAACTTTAACACAATATTTAAATTCCAATCATGCACACCAAATTCTACACAAAAAAGAATATTTGATTCACACTTTTTTTATCGAAATTAATGCAAATTGCGAGCATTCTCTAGAGTATTCCGTTCACATTAAATTTATAATGCACTAAAAAAATAATTTTATGTTACACAAATTTAAGGGTGCGATTGTTTGCACTGCTAATTATACTCTTTGTGTCATAAAAAAAATAAAATAAAATAAAATAATTGTGAAATTACTTCATTACCTTTTTCTTACTTGTTTATACCACTAACTAAAAAACTACAAAATAAAATCAATTAAAAATCATTTATTAAACATATTAAAAATAATTATTCATCAACTTCTAATAAAACCAATTAAATTTTATGTTACACAAATTTAAGGGTACGACTGTTTGCACTACTAATTATACTTTTTGCGCCACAAAAGAAATAAAGAAAAACTAAAATAATTGTAAAGGTACTTCAATACATTTTTATTACTTGTTCATACCACTAACTAAAAAAATACAAAATAAAACCAATTAAAAATCATTTATTAAACATATTAAAAATCATTATTCATCAACCTCTAATAGTTTATTAGAAGTATTAGGTGCTAGTATGTATGTATTGATTAAAAATAATTGAGTTTAGAATGTGTGATGGATGTTTTTTTTTTTTGTCTAGAACACAATTCGTTCTAACTGGAAATTTCGAACATTTTGGAGTGGTTTGAACTCCATTTTTGAACAACACTTAGGGGGGAAAAAAAGAGTTAAAGGGTGTTCGAAATTTAAATTTTCGACCATATTGGAGTGATTCAAACTCCAATTTTAAAAAATAGTGCCGTTTGGAAAATATTTTTTGAACAAATGGGGGTTGTTCAAAAAGTCAACTTTGTACACCCCCACACCCTGATTTTCTAAGTTATGTTCAGAAATAAAAGCTCGAACATTTCTTAGATGTTTAAAAAAAGCAATTCGAACCGAACGTGCAACCTCACCACGCCAACATGTTCCAAACTCGATTATTTTCAATAAAAAAAAACACATACTAGCATCTAATATTTCTAATAACCGATCTTAGCATCGTAAACTACTATGAAACTTGAATTAAATAATGACCTAAAATAATTTATTCTCTTGTTCTCAATTTTGAACAATTATTTGCATCTTCATCCCTTGGTTTTTCCTCTCACAAGTCTACAGTTTCAATATTTTTCAAGTAAAATATAATATTTTGAAATGAATGGTGGTAAATCAACACGTGATGCATTGAATAGAAATTTATATTACATTCAACAAAGGAAGTGCAAAGAGTTAAATAAGTAGTGCAAATAGCAATTGCCCAAATTTAATGAGAATTAGAATAAAATAGTGAGAAAATTGCACCAAAATGTCCAATATTCGAGATGCTACAAGAGTTTTTCAAAATGTTGCATTTACATATAAATAAAAGGGAGTTTCTGTTTGCACTCCAATATTTACTCTTTGTACCACAGTTTTTCCATGTACCATTTTTTTTACTCTTTGCATCCCTAAAATTGACTATAATACCCTTCCATATTAAATATGTTTTTTACTTAAAAAAAATCGCGTTTTATTTGAAGTCGTGTGTTCGAATATTATGAATATGTTCGAAGTCTTCTATTCGAACATAATGGATTTGTTCGAAGTCTTGTGTTCGAATGGTACTTAAAAAAATTCATGCGAGTCCGTTCGAAAATTAATTTTCGAACACACCATGTTTGTTCGAAAATCAATTTTTGAACAAATATGGTGTGTTCGAAAATTCATTTTCGAACGAGACTTATTTTAAAAATTATGTATGTTCGAAAATGAAATTTCGAACAAACATGATGAGTTCGAAATTTTATTTTCAAACCATACTTAATTTTTTCTTTTTGAATAAAGGGCATTTAAGTAACTTCAAAATTATTTTATTTTTTTCTTTTTATTTTAGTGGTGCAAAGAGTAAATATGGGGTGCAAACAGAGACTCCGACGATTAAAAAAAAAAAAAAAGGGCCTTTTGGGAGTAAGCTGGAGTCCTTCATTAGGCCTTTTTGTGAATTCGAATTTTATTACCATCCTGTGTGAAATCGATTCACTCTGGATTTTTGAGCAAGCGGCGACTGAAAGCAGCGGCTGATGCACCACAACTTGGGGCGGACGGAACGGCCGTCGGAAATCATCTCCTGAAAGAATTCTGGTGGTATGTATTAGTAAACCCTTTTAAAATATTTTCGCTTTGGCTGATTAAAATTCGTGCTGCATTTTGCAATTGTGATATTGTTTGTTTGCTAGTTTCGGTCCGCTTTTTTTTTTTTTTTTTTTTTAAAGATATCGCTGCTCGTACACACCTTGTTAATTGTTTATGGATTGCACTATTCAAACCTGATTTTTTGTCGATACATAAAAGATAGCCTCTTTGTGCAATTTTTTTATGATCAAGAGCTGATTTTCTTAAGGCGTATTTTTTGTTGATTTTCTATGGTTCCTATATTATGTATGCATGTAGATGCAATAGATGAAGCTGGGGTGTACATCTGAAACTGTAACTGGGCCTTGGGGATGATGTTCCAGAGCTATGGTTAGGTTGCCTTGGGGGGCCATTTGAGGTCTATAAGCTTCCAGATATATAGAAAGTTGGAATCTATGTGCTACAATTAGAATTAAAAATCATGATTCTTTAGCTGTTTAGCCAACATGATCAGTAAGGATGTGTCAGAGATATCGAATTGTTGTGTACCTTTACTTTATGGATTTGAACACATTAAAGAGTCTAATACTACTTTAACTCAGGTAGCTTGGTATTTCTCTATACACCAATTTTTAGTTTGTCAATTTGAAAATTGTT